>OX454525.1:97451311-99851311 GCA_949715645.1 Portevinia maculata
AAGTCCTAGCGACCGGCCGGAATTAATGATCCTTGTCGCATGAACTGCGCGGTCGTAGACCACCTTCAAAAGACATTATACTTCAACAAACGTTTCTCCACGGAGATTGCCAAGGGGGAAGCATGCGTTAGCCATAACCCTCAGTCTTGTTCTGATTGTCGTCTGCAACGCACGCGTATTAACTTGCTGTTTAATCATAATGATTTCTAATTGCTATAAGTGTGTAAATCTAATATCTGATACTGATGATTATTTATCGTGTGATGTATGTGGTCTATTTACACACATAAATTGTGCTTTTATCCATAAAAAAGACGTTGTAGTTATCAAAACGAATGCCAAAGTTTTCTTTAAATGTGATTATTGCATAAACAGTCAATTGCTAACATGCATTAAAAAAATGAGTGACCTATCAGTTTTTTTGCAAAACAATATCAATGACATTAAAATGATCGGTTCTCTATCAAATCTGCTAAAAAAGATGTGCCATCGATTGCTAAAACTGCCGCTTTGAATACTAGTCGAGACATTCGTGATACTACTCGTGTTCAAAGAAATTCAAAGTTTGTTGAACCAACTAAACAAGTGTCCGCTGATCGTCGTGTTGCTACTTCTTCTTCTCCTCTTGTTCGTCTGGTCACTAAGAACAACAAGTGCACTCCGACTAGCTCTCTTTCAAGTGCCGGTGCATTAACTACTAACAAGAAAGAGAGAAAGAAATCATCGTCATCGCCGAACCCCACTGCTGTCGCTCATGACCCGTCATTGCTTACAGCAACTAGGTCGTCGGTAGAAAAAATAACTGTCAACCTTACGCCGAGTTCTCCGGCTCCAACAATTACTGCTGCTACGCCTTGCGTGGTGGAGGAGTTCTTGCTGCTGTTTTGTTGACTCTTGCTGGCAAACAGATTTCATTGCCGAATTTATATGCTGATCAGGTCTGCTTTTCTACGAATACCGCGAGTAAAAGACTTATTTTTATTGTGACCTATATACCATCTGGTAGTAAACTTGATGCTTACGAAAATTGTATTGAAAATTTTGAATTTATTAGTCGCTATTGTTCTGAATCAGATATCTTGTGTATACTTGGTGATTTTAATATTGGAGATGTAAATTGGTCTTGGTCTGATGAAGCCAAAATGCTTATCCCACTTAATGTTTTAAAAGATTACGAAATTGCTCTTATTGATTGTATGTTCTCTTTAAATCTATGTCAAATTAGTGCAATTGTCAATTCACAAAACCGGTTATTAGATCTTTTTTTATAAATGTTAATGATGTTAGAACAGAAGTTTCCGAAGTCTCATTTCCTCTTTTGACTGATTCGATTTATCATAAGCAAATCCTAATTGAAATTAATTTATACTCTTACACAAAAGAAGAAACAAACTCTTTTAATTCCTTAAATTTTGTTAAATGTAATTTTGCGGGTTTAATTGAGTATCTTAACGCTTACAATTGGGATAGTGAATTTGAAAATCTATGTCTACGTGATATGTATAACCATTTTGTCTCAATAATTAATGTCGGTTTCTCTTTGTTTGTTCCGTGCTCCACTAGGAAATTTAATACCAAGCCCCCAAGGTATAATAAGCGACTTTTGCACCTGAAAAACTTAAAAAACAAAGCTTATAAAAGAGTAAAAACATCTGGAAACTATAGTGATAGAGTTATCTTCATTAAGTTGCGTAGAGAATTTACGGTCTTAAGTACATTTTTATATAACATTTTCATAAATAACATTGAAATCAAACTTAAACATGACTCCAAATCATTTTGGTCTTTCATAAACCAAAAAAGGTGTTCCAATGGATTGCCTAAGGAAATGTTCTGTAAGAATTGTGCGTCTAATGACATTAAAATCCGTCGAATTATTTGCTCAGTTTTTTGAATCCGTATTTTCTCACCCAGTGATTTCTACTTTGCCTGAACTATGCGCAATGCCCAAAATTGATTTTGGGGAATTAGTTCTGAATGTTCATGATATCGAGACTGCTATCTGTGGCCTTAAGCCGAATCCTAAACCTGGGGCTGATGGGATTCCTACAATAATTAAAAAAAAACTGTTCCAATCGTTGAGTTCTGGTTTGTTCCTTGATGAGTGGAAGATCTCATTTTTGGTGTCTATCTTTAAATCTGGTTCCAAGAATGATATCGAAAACTATAGAGGTATATGCAGACTTTCCGCTATACCAAAGCTTTTTGAATGTATTGTTAAAAATAAGCTTGAATTCCACACAAAAGAGCATATATCTGAGTTTCAGCATGGTTTTGTTTCTGGCCGTTCGACAACATCTAATCTGGTCCACTTTACATCTTTTGTAATTAATGCTGTTGAAAGTGGATGCCAGGTCGACGCCGTATACACTGACTTCAACAAAGCTTTTGATTCTGTGAACCATGTGTTGCTGTTAAAAAAGCTAGAAAATTTTGGATTTCATTCAGCAATGTTGAACTGGATTTCTTCATTTTTAATCGGAAGGTTTCAAAAGTATGCCTTGGCAATAACTACTCTAGATTAATGAGTTCCTCAAGGAAGTCATTTAGGTCCCCTCCTATTTGTTATTTTTATTGATGACGTTGTTCGTCAATTCGAATTTTGTAGTTATCTACTGTATGCGGATGATCTTAAATTATTCCTCAAAATAAAACGTTTCGATGATTGTGCAAAGATCCAGATTGACCTTAACAATTTGTCAACTTGGTGTGTTAGCAATTGTTTAAAGTTAAATGTTCGTAAATGCTCAACTATATCTTTTAATAGATCTCAAATACAAAAAAGTTTTAATTACTGTATTGATTCTATACCCTTAACAAGGGTCGACAAAATTAAGGATCTCGGCGTACTTCTTGATACTAAATTAACATTTGTATCCCATGTCGAGTATATAGTTTCTAAAGATAATTCCCTAGTTGGTTTCATTAAAAGAAACTCAAGAGATTTCTCTGATCCTTATACATTTCTGTCCCTTTTCATTGCCCTTGTCAGGTCAATTCTTGAATACGCCGATGTAGTTTGGAATCCTAACTATCTATACCTTTCTGATCGCATTGAAAGAGTACAGAGGCGTTTTACAAAATACATTTTCTTTAAAATGCGTTGGCCCTTTGAGCCTTCTTATAAAGCTAGATGTCAATTATTAGGTATAATGACACTTAGCGCAAGAAGGTATGTTTGTACATGACACTATGTTTGTTAGAGATATTCTATCTCCTCGTATAAAGAGTCCTGCACTTTTATCGATGGTACCTATTTATGCTCCTGAGAGGGTTTTAAGGGATTGTCACTTCTTTTACTGTGTGGGGCATCGAACAAATTACGGACAGAATGAGCCAATTACTAGATCTCTGAAATCATTTAATGAAATCAGTAGACATGTAGATTTTCATATTTCAAGGGAGCGTTTTAAGTCAATTTTATTTACATTGCTTGCTTAATTTCCTATTATTATTTATTATTTATTATCTCTTGTTACGTTATTTTATTATTGTTTTTTGTACTTAAAAAAATACATTCGTAATCTTAAGCTAAGCTTGTTGAAAAAAAAAAAAAAAAAAAGCCCACCAAATAGCCACAACGGCATAAAGTGGTATACGGATGGTTCTTAAAATAGAATCCGGTGTAGGAACCGGAATTTACGGACCAAGCACTTGTATCACAATACCTATAGAAGAAAGTCCCAGCGGATTTCAAGCAAAGCTCCACGCCGTTCAAGAATGTGCCAATCACATCAATACAACTGGTATTTAAGGCGACACCATCCATATATTCACCGATAGTCAAGGAGCTTTAAATGCCATTGGATACAAATGACCCCAAATCAGTCTTGCAATGTTTTAATACCCTTCAACCACTCGGCTCAAGGAACAAGACAACATAATGGCGGGTTCCGGGAAATGATCGGTTTGATGGTAATGAAAAGGCCGACAAACTGGCCAGAAAAGGTTTAGAAACTCCTTTCAAAGGTCCCGAGTCCTTCAGCTGCACTCCTAGATCGGGAACGTACCACCTCTTGGGAGAGCATCCCAGATCTTAGACAGGCCGAACGAGCCACATTAACTTGAGTGGGCCTGATATCGAAAACTTAGAACTTATCTTATTGATCACCGCGGTTTACGATACCACCTTCACAAAATGAAAATAGTCGACTCACCAGAGTGCCGACGAAACAGCTGAACATATTTTATGTCAATGTCTAGCCCTGAATCAAACTAGAAGGAAGATATTATTCGAGGAATTGGCTCCTTCATACGGAAAGTAGAAATGCTACTAGCCTTAATAATTTCTGGCCCATACTACACAATAGACCTTATAGGTCGTAGTAATTTCTTCACCTTGGCGATTCAGAAGCTTATTAAAAAATATAAGTACCGGCTACAGTTCGCTTGGGCGAACTGTTGGATACCCTATTCTTATTCCAATCCCTCATAAATGGGCGTGACAAAAGTATGGTTGAATTGTTAAGAACGCTCTTCATATTTTGTTATATGACATTTAAAGCATTTAATCCAAAAAAGAAGCTTTTGTAAAAAAAAAGCTCCCTAGCTCAAACTTTGGTTTTTCAATAAAATTGTTTTATTTAATTGTGGGCGTGTCAGTAGGCGGATTTATATTTATACATAAGTATAACGGGCACCTAGAGAGTCTATATTATAAATTTCAGTTTCCTAGCTCAAACTTTGACTTTTGGGCGGACTTTAGAAATATTATCTCCCGAGCAGTTTTAGGGGTCAAAGATCATATATAAAAAAGTTCAGCTTTCTAGCTAAAAATTCGATTTCGATTCGATAAATTTGTTTTTTCAGTTTGTGGGCGTGTCTGTGGGCGGATTTCAAAAATACTTAAGCTTTATTATTTCGGACCCCTAGAGAGTATATGGTTAAAATTTCAGCTATCTAGGTCCAGTTTAAAGGTTAATTTTTGCCGACAGACGGACGGACATGGCTATGACCAATATTAAGGTATGTTACAAACTTTGCGTCAAAATTAATATACCCTTAGAATAGGGTATAAACAACATGGTGGTTATGCATTATCATATATGGCAAGTTTGCCAGATAAATGTGGCCAACAGGTAGGTGTGATAGACAAATTTATATGGCAATACATTATATAATATAATGCCATATATATGGCGACTATTTTAGTATCGTATATATTGCACAGTGTAATAACAGAACATATATTTATATACATATGTAAGTTATGGGTCATATACCCATATAGAAACTGTTTCTTCTTAGATATGGCTTTTGTTTGTCATTGAACGAAATTAATTTTACGTTTGGAAAGTTGTGATTTTATTTCGGTTTTGGTTGTGGAATTTATTTATTCTTTCAATGCGTAGGTATTTATTGTGTAGCTTTTTTAATAGTTTATATAAGTTATACGTATACAACAATTTTCATTGTTACTGAATTTGCGCACGCAATGTCAGTCGTCATAAATGCAGAAATTTCGACATATTCTATATTTAACTAGCGGACCTGGCGAACTTCGTCCCGCCCATTATTTATTTTGATTGAAATAATTTTGGGCATTCGCGATTTTACCCGAAATTATTTTCTTTGATCGAACATTTGCGATCGATAACGGATGACGCCACTAGAATTTCAATTATTGAATGAATGAAACACTTTTAGAATTCGATTGAATTCAATATCCTTTATTTACACGGAATAATTTTTTTTAATATGGTTTATTACCTAGACAATTTGTATTTTTTTTTTAAATAATAAACAATCCTGAATATTAAGGTTAAATCCAGGAGTGTCTGATATAAATTGGGCAGCTCACTGGTCAGGAGGGGCGGCGGAATTTCAAATGTGAATAGAATTAACTGACCTATTATATTATCATGCCATTTAGATAATGAAAATGGCAATGGCTAAAACAAACCGATTAATTACCCTAGGTGACAGACCAGGGCACTATTCAGGGCCGGCCCAACAATATGTGCAAGATGTGCAAATGCACAGGGCGCCAAATTCCGGAACGCATTGGTAGGAGTAAGAAAAATTAATTTTACCATGCGCGGATACTGCCATTTGCATTTAAAACAAAAAACTTGTTCAAATAAGCCCAAAATAGCAACATCCATCACAACTGTGCTGAATTTTTTGCACATTAACTCACATTACTTGCAATATTGCAACTTCAAGGAGAATCTAACTCAAAATAGGGCGCTTTCTGTTAATCTTGCGCTTGTTTGGCTGGAGCCGGCCTTGGCCCTATTGCACCAACCACTTTTCACTTTGCACTTTGCAACTTTTCAGTTTAACTTTGCAAATTTCGTTTCACCAAACGCAAATTTGCATGGAGGAAATTATTGTTTGAAAAGTAAAACAAAAAGTCCTTCTTTGCAAATTGTGTTTTACCAACCACAAATCTGCAAAGTGAAAAGTACTTTTCTGAAAAGTGCAAAGTTTTGCCAGTTTGCAAAAAATTCTTTGATTTCGTTTCACCAAACAAAAAACTTAGCACTTTGCATTTCAAATTCTGCGAAGCTTTTCAATAAAATGCAAAGAAAAAATTTCATTTGTGGTTGGCCATTTGTCGTGTTAAGTTCCGGTTTATTAAATAATAAATTAAAATGAATCGCTTTGAACGACTTTTTGAAGACGAAGAGTATAGTAATAGTTTCGTTAGAGATGTAAAATAAAGAATACATTTTGAAATTGTAAATAATCTTCATACAGTTCAAAGTTTTCGCTTGACAAAAACAAATATAGAATTTGTTTTATCATAAATTGGACATAAGTTGCAATATAGCAGTCAATTGAATATGTGTTTAAAATGAAATGGAAATGGAGCGCAATTCCACGAAGTTGCATCCATGCATGGAATAAACAAAGCAACTGTCTGCAGAGTACGAGTAGTACACCGAGTTTCAGATGCAATCATTGATGAATTTCTTTCAAACACCATTTGCTGGCCAGAGAATTAGCTACACGATTTTTTTTCTCAATGAGGTTTTCCACGTGTAGCTGGATGTATTGACGGGACGATGATAAACATCGCTGCACCCAGAGAAAATGAAGAAAATTTCGTCAACAGGCAATGAAAGCATGCTTTAAATGCAATGATGGTTTGTGACCGCCCAGATCGGTCCTTCTACGCTGTTAACATAAGTTGGCCAGGAAGTTTACATGATGCAAGGGTGCTGAGAAATTCCCGTTTGAAAGCAAATTTTAACGCAGGTTACCGACCATTTCCAAATGCAGTTCTTTTAGGAGATAGTGCTTATTCTTTCTCATTGACTGCCAAGCCAATTTTCGAAAAATAGCTAAAGGTGAACAAAAAAAATGCTTAGGTGTTTCATCTTCAATTTTAATCTTCAATAAAAATCACATTTTCGCAGATTTAAGCGAACCAAGTGTACTACAATGATCACCAGAGGCCAGGCTTTTACATTTCTATTCAGTTTGTTCCTAGTGTCATTCATTTTTGAATGCCATGGCATGTAGTGGAATGCTACCGTCATACACATATGAATGACGTGGCCCCACGGAAACATGAGTGTCATTCATATTTGAATGACGTGGCAGTCAATGTGTTAAGTGGATGGTTAATAACACCAATAAGGACAAACCCAGAAAATCCAGTGGAACAAAGATTTAATCGGGCACATAAAATAACTAGGCGAATCGTTGAAAATAGTTTTGGTAAGTACTTATTAGTTCCACTTTGCATTCTCAATCATTGAATTGTTTTAGGCAAATGAAAGAAAAGTTTCATTGCTTAAATTACCTCCTTATGCAGCCCACTGTTGCTGGGAAAATTATAATAGCTTGTTGCATTTTATATAATCTAGAAGTGAGAAGATAGGCATCAATAGCGGAGCATGATAACAACGATGATGAACATTGAAGACATTGAAATACAGGATATTGAACGACCAAATGAAAACGTTTTTTTTTTGATTAAAATAAATTGACAAATTTAAAAATAAGAAACAATTTTCATTTAACAAAATTAAACAACTTATTTATTTCAATATTCACACAAATTTAAAATAGTTTCCACTCTGAAACATGATTCTTTATGACTGCCTTCTGAATTGTTTAATTCTTTTGTGAATTAAAACGCCGGTAAGCGTAATTCATGTTCCAGTTTATAAGTTAAAAAGTAGCTTTATATATTTCGATTTTTAATAGCTTTTTTTTAGTTATGAGTTCCGTCTCCTCAGCTTCAAGTTTCCTCTTCCTTGAGGATGATTTTTTCTCCCGTGAAGATGAAATATGAAGCTGAGGAGCTTGGGAAGTTTTCTCGAAAGGTGGTACATCAGATCCATCGCCACTGCTTCTGGCAGATGTATCCCTTCTGCAACAGGCGAATCCTTGCCTATAATGTCCAAAATGGCTTCATCGACAGCGTCAAGAATAAAGGCTCTTCCTCCTTCAGTTCCTGTTTTTTTTTCGGAATTGTCCCTTTTGGCCCAAAATATGATAATTATATTCATTTAACTGCATTTAACCCATTACCTAGCACTAACTTACTAGCATCCGACTCTTCCACGAACCGAAAAGATTATCCCTCGCAAAAGTCCACTTTCGGTCAATTGCTTTAAGCAAGACTTCGTCCCAAGCTTCTTCTTTTTGCTTTTTTGACGCAACGTTATTTTAAAACGAGGCATAGAGAATATCCTTTAATTAAAAAGTAAACGAAATAATGAAGCTTGTTTTTACATAAAAAATTTAAAAATTACTTTTTTTTATTTTTGACCACTTCCAAAACAGCTAACTTTTTATCTTTCTTGTTACCACAATACATTTCGAATATTTATTAACAAAAATGTAACCTTGACAACATACACATAGTACATGGACTGCTCTGCTGCTTTCAAAAGATATCGTTGTTTAAGTAACTTTTTTAATAATAACTTTTTGTCACAACAACGAAAAGAGGTTGAAAATATTTAAATTGTTTCACTTTGCAACTTTTCAAATTACGACTGAAAATGAGAAGTTACATTTTTAGTTGGTGAAACGCCCGCACTTTTCACTTTGCAAAAAAAACATCAAAAATTGCAAAGTGCAAAGTCGGAGACTTTTCATTGTTGGTGAAACACTTTGCACTTTTCCTTTGCAGGAAATTATTATTTTGAAAAGTTGCAAAGCGCAAAGTGCAAAGTGGTTGGTGCAATAGGGCACAGGTAAACTGGAAAATCCATCCTCTTCGGAGGTCGGCCCTACGGATTCTGGGGAGGACCACTTATTGCTTCCTAATAAAACCGGCAGCAGGAGTACATTAATGTTGTTTTGAATGAATAACCTTACATTCGTTACCACGTGAAGTGGACGACTGGAGTTACAGCGCTGCTTCACGGTTCGCCACAACCGATCATCAGACTCCTTCTATGGTGCTGGTATGTCTTTTTCCTTCATTTTATCCCGAAAATCCATTTCTTCCACTGGGATTCGAAGCTAGACCAGCGTCTTCTCAGGCAAGCATTCATGCACTATGCCATTGAAGCCACGAATTTCAGTTCATCCAGTTTTTTTATTTTTGATTTTCTTGGACAGACTTGCTCCTGTAAGTATATTATGTTATTCATTCTGGTTTTTTCTTTCTATGTTTTCTCTAGGAGTACATTAACACGTAGAACTCCTTCAAAAACACCAGGGTTAAGGTCACCCAAAACCCTATTAAATAAATGACGTCGAAGTCAGTACAGAGGCCAGTACCAGGAGCTTGGAGCAGTGCAAACCAGCAATGCATGAACAAAACTAAAGATGAAACTCAAGTGGAAAAAAACAATTTCTTTAAGAACGGCAAAACGGCGGAAAGTTTCCAGAAACACATCAAAGAGCTTTCAAATAAAATTAATTTGCTTGGCAAAAAGAACCCCGTACCTGACCAGCAAAACCAACTTGAATTTCACACTTGCTGAAGAAACTGCAAGGTTACGAAAAAAGCCAACCCCAAGCAAAAAAGCAAAAAAGCAGCCGAATAAAGCCCAGATTCAAGAAGAAAGAAAAGCTATCTCAACCAAAGTAAATTGAAATCAGGAAGGTGCTACCTCAACCAAAGTAAATTAAAATCATGAAGGTAATGAAATGTGAGCTCCAGAGCTAAAAACGCGAAACTAATCGCTCCACCACAAAAACTATTACAAAAACATAGGGAAAGGCTAGACATTACTATCGATGCTGATCACGAATATAGTAACATTTAGGTAGACCCCTAAATGTTACTATATATTAAGCAATATTAAGGTATGTTACACATCTCGCGTTAAAATTAGGATACCCTTAGAAAAGGGCAAGAAAAGGCTATTGTGAATAAATTCGGAGGGAATGTTTCCCTTGAAAATCAGATGGAAAGAGCTCCCCGGGAAAATTTGTTCGCGATAGGCCTGTATTACTTTTAGTGGTTTGCAGAAATGGATATTTCTCCTTCAATTTAGCGTTGAATGTTTTCAACAGATTTGCATTTTATACATGTCCAGTAAGGTCGCCAACGACCTTGCCCCGTCGAATCAATCGGTTCTCGTTCGATCACCGCAATTAAACGACGTAGGGCGTGGTTAGTACTTAGATGGGGGACCACTTGGGAATACCGCGTGTTGTTGGCATCTCTTGCGAACGTCTGACAAACATCCAAGAGTATCAAATTGTCATGAGAAGCTTCTCAAAATTCGCCGTTCGGATTCGGCGTAAAACTGTAGGTCCCCTCCACTTCGCATGAAAGTGGCTGGAGAAGCTAGGTTCTGTATGCGCCGTTAAGGCCCAATATGTACATGTACATGTCCAGCAAACTCCTAAATGGAGGCTGTCTTTAATGTACGCAACAACATTCGGGGATTAAGAAAACGAAGCCTCACGAGCTGATGGATTAAATGCTATGGGAATTTATTTTGAACATAAAAAGTTTCCCCAATGAGGTTTTTAACCAAAGAAAGAGAAATCGTTTGTCGCTCTCAGGTTAGTCCTGATAATAGACGTGTTTAGTTTTGTTCGAGTCCCACACTACTATGGTAATCGAATACCACTATAGTGTCCTTAGCGATTATCATTTTCAGAAAAAAAAACTTTAAGACTAATTCATAATGTTTTTTTTTTTAATTTGTATATGACCTAACCGGTTCGCAATATGTCATTATATGTTGTTTGTTGATACGCGGAATGTAAAGTGATTGAGGCAATCAGTTAATTACAAAAAATAAACTTTCTGAACCTCCCAATCGTTCAAATAAAACAGTTATACAATTCCGTTTTATACGAGTGCGAAGGGACCTACAATTTTAAGCCGAATCCGAACGGCAAATTTGAGAAGCTTCTCATGACAATTGATACTCTTGGATGTTTGTCAGACGATCGCAAGAAGTGGGGCAGTGGCAAAAACTCTAGATATTACTTGGCCCCGGCGGGTATTGAACCGGGAACCTTTCGATTAGTAGTTCGACACGCTAACGACTGAGCAACTGCCCCCACGAACTCACCAATCACGGAACTATATTGCCCCTTCTAATTGATAAACGTCCATTAGGCATTTCAATCGCTACATGCAAACTCATGTTTTAGCGGGATTCCATAGAGAAAACTAACCTAGGTGGACAAGAGGTAATACTTGTCTAGGGACAAAACAGTTGGGCTAAAGCTGGATCTCTCTGAACAGACTGCACATTGGTGCTACGATGTCACCACCAGACACTGTCTCATAGGCAAGCATGCAACAAGTCTTGGCGTCTACTCAAATGACTCAAGCTGCTTGGATGAGGAGGAGAAGACTATTCTCTACCGTCTCTGAACGTGCCTTGACGAAAACTACATCTGGGAACTTTATTCTGTATTAATCTGAATGATTGTATAAACATTGAAATTAAAAGTCTTTTAAGCTACATTAAAAGCCCCTACTGGTTCAATGAGTAGGGTAAAGACAGGTCCACGTGGTATCACAATGACCCTTTATTGGTCTAAGTTCGTCGGCCTGGGCCGAATGCCACTTCAACCTAACATAAGTTACTTGGCCTTACTTCTTGTATTCATTTATTGTTAAGAGATACAATCAATCTCTGTGAAACGAAAAAGATTTCTTTTAACGAATTCCGATTAATAGAATAAAAAACTCAGCGTCGCTATATAGCTACCACTTCGGATATAGAATAAAATAAAGCGTTCCTTATAGTGAAATTTAGTACCTATTTTTTTGATTGTTTAGTGAATCGCTTAATCCACAACTACATAGGAACTATGCAGATTAAGTCAACCATTAATTTTTGGAAGCTCATACACCTAGTCTATTCTCCAGTTAATGCCAAATAATAATTTTTGTAGACCGAGGACAACCCTTCGACAAAAACAAACGAATAATAAACAGAACAGAGCATAGATATTTTTGAAGTGGTTTCCATTTTAGTAAATACAAATGTTTGTATATAGCTAGGTATACGATACATTTTTTATATCAATACGTTTCTACCGTCTATGTATACATGTACTCGTACGTACTTTGATACCACCGATGAAAGTGTTTTACTTTGAATTCAGAAATTTTCTTTTAATCCAAGTGAAAAGGTTACAATACAGTACAGAAGCTATTATTTTATTCGATATACGATATCCTTCTCTTTTCATGTGCATATAAGAATAGTTGTCTACAATTGGCCTGTTGCTGTAGAAGGCGTGGCTTCAATAGATGCGCAATTTCCAAAAGAGATTTGCCCCATTTATGATTGAATCAGTCAGTGAATACGCGATTGCAGAATGTGTAATGGAAGTCATTATCCAACGAACAAGGCTTTTTAAATTCATTTACTTTTTATAAGAAACATTAAAAGTTCAATGATAATTTAGTAATAAACTCGAAATTACATTATTGTCGCGATGGCGGAATCAATTTCAAACATTTTTGACAATGCAATGTCGCGATACAGCACTCCGGATATATACTCAAACAAAACGTACCCTTTCAGATTTCAGCAAGTTGATCGTAAGTCGATATTAACAGTGACTTTCTCCAGGCATACACAACTGTTTTTGTGTTTATATAAATAGTGAATTTTTTTTTTATTGTTAAGTGAACCACTTAATCTTCAGCTACATCCTACCAGTGAAAAAACAATGTTTTAAAAAAGTGAAATCGTTTCGTGTTTCCAAAAATTTCCCAAAATCTGTAAGGTTTCCATTAAATAAATAAATTATATACATTCAGTTATAGAATCAATCAATCTCTTGTACATAATAAATTCATTTTCAAGGCACAAAATTCTTAAATTAACTAGCGTAATATTATTTTGACGATAATTTCCACACCAAATATGTTGCAGAAACTTACGAATATTTGTATAGCTAGTATAGCCATCGCCGCGCCGGTTACGGTTGCTTGTATCAGATAAAAAACCAAAAAGAAGAAATCCATTAATTTAGCTGCTCAAACTGATGAACTCAGCTGATTGGGAGAAAAACTAATGCAAATATTCTGCTGATATTTAGAGATTTCGATTTTTAATTATGCAAAAGTAAAAATTGGATTTCTATCTTCTTATAAGAATAATGAATGCCCCTTTTCTTTCAGTGACTAATAAAAGTAAGCAAACTTGAATTGGCCACCTTATACCTTACAGCAGCTATTATTACAAGCTGAACACTCACACACACTTTTAATTATATTTAGTAATTGCCATTATTAATAGTTTCCATATATTTGTCACATGCATAACTTTAATGAACAAGGCTCTTGCATTTAGAGGCATTTGAGAGCCTGCATGACTTTATACATGCAGATGCAAGTGCGGCTTTCTTCGAAGCGTATAAGGTATGAATTAGTTCAACAGATAACAGTACCTGGGTGGCCCGCTTCACGGATAGAAGGGTTTAAGACTCGGGACATCTCTTCAGCACAGGAACCGGCTGGACTTCGGCCTCAAATGCAGGTGCTCAGGGAGCCGCTACGCGGCGTGCTTCAAAGCTCATAAGGCATTAGATAGTTCAACAGTTAACTAGATAACAGAACCTGGGTGGACAGCTTTGAGGGTAAAAGGACTTAAGACTCTGAACACCTCTTCGACTCACAAAAATAATATATTCGAATATTTGAATGCGTTCGTTCAATTATTAGAATATATTAGTTTTGTAACTCGGAGAGGTGTCCAAAGTTCAAATTTTTGTTTCACTTTGTCAAAGCGAAATAAGGCCGAACGAAAAAACATCGGCGTTATTTAGCTTTCGTAAGTGAAATAAAGCCGAATTTTTAAAGTCGCCGTTATTTCGCTCGAGGTTATTTCACGGCACATGTCTTGAGCATTGATCGGCAGCTCCTGACTATTTCGGAATCGATTTTAACTGATTCCAGTGCCTTGAATGCAGCCTGACTATCGATGGCGATATTCATACTGGATACTGATCCCATCCGCATCAGTTACGCCGCCCTAGAACAGGTAGAACCG
Organism: Portevinia maculata; assembly: GCA_949715645.1. NCBI lineage: Eukaryota > Metazoa > Arthropoda > Insecta > Diptera > Syrphidae > Portevinia > Portevinia maculata. The sequence goes on from OX454525.1 coordinate 97,465,705, forward strand.
CCGACTGGAAGGCACTGCTGGTATCCATAAGTTTTTATAGACAGTTTCAGGTCTGGATCGACAGCATAAATGCCAGAGCCAGTTCCTTCTGGCATCCTTGCACCACCATCCTTGCACCACCGCTAATTTTAAGAGTATCGTTTTCTTCCTTGTTGCCTTCCACCACACGCGCCTAAGTGAGTATGGGTCAATGCCAATGTACCATTGAGGGTTTCAGGCCTCAAGTCTTGAGACGCGTGCTTTTGCAGATAAAGAGAGCGGTATAGGCCTTCTTTATTCCTTTCTTTAAATTGAGATTCTTGGCATGATAGAATACGCGATGGGCATTTTCATCGATATTGAGGGTGCTTTTGACAATGCGACTTTTGATAGCATGTGTAGCTCTGCCAGACAACACGGCGTAGACGAATCATTGGTGCTGTGGATTAAAGCAATGCTTATGAATAGAACGTTGGTTGCGCATGCGGATTGTGGCCGTTATGTTATGGCGGGGGGTAAACAGAGGCTGCCCGCAAGGCATTCTATCTCCACTGCTGTGGTGTATGCTGGTCGACTCTCTGTTGAACGCACTCAACAGTTCTAATGTATACGCTCAGGCGTACGCGGTTATTGTTGCCGTGCTTTCTGTTGGATCATGCCTAGCGACTGTTTGCGCCACGGCGCAGGCGGCTCTTGACGTGATCGACGAATGGTGCACTAGGATTGGGCTTTCGGTCAATCCTCTTAAAACTGAGGTTGTTCTCTTTACGAGAAGGAGGAAGCTGGGGTTGTCTCAGCCAGTGCTAAAAGGCGTCACAATCCAACTCTCCAACGAAGCAATGTATCTGGGAGTCATCGTGGATAGCAAACTTCTTTGGTCCAAGCATGTTGAGCTGAAGACTGCCAAGGCGCTGTCGGTTTTCTGCCAGTGCAAGGGCATTTGTTCCAAGGATTTCTTAATCAAATAACATTGAACACAGATATACCGTGCGGATTCTAATGACATTTTGGAAAAATATCCTTTTTTCGACTTTTAAGGACATTTTTTGTTGTTCCATGGACCACTTCGTCAAGAAAACATTGGGCACAGATATAATGTGCGGTTTTCTACTCGTTTTTTTTTAAATAAGCTTTTTGGGGTTTTAAGGTTATTTGGTGCTCCAACGACCTCTTGGTAAAATAACCTAATGACAACTAAAAGCGACATTCTTAAATCGGCCATCGGTTGTCACAGTAGAAATGGATATTTTTCCTCCAACCTTCAACTGATGTACAACAAAGTTCAAGCTATACAACCTCAATTATTCAAAACTTATCGAAAACAAATCTAGTTTTACAGAATTTCCCCGTGTTTCGTAAGAATATAATAATCTCCAAAATTAAACATAATTAAAACCTGAAAATGTATAACGAAATGAAAGAATTGCTCCTGTTAGCCTTTTTAAGTGAAATTGTTGTAAATAGTTTTTAGTTGTGTTAATTCGATAGCTAAAAAGCTAAAACTAAAGCTAATTATTGTTAGTTACCATCTGGCAACTAATTTTTCACAAGTAAACACGTTTAGTAGCACTTCGCAACTAACAACTAATTTAATTCCGAAATTTGTTGCAACTATAGAACTACAATTACGATTTAGCTATGTACGTTCACAGAAACTACAGCTAATTTAGTTGTAGCTTTTTAGTTATTAGTTATACTAACTTTTGTGCAACTCTGCATCCGGGATAGAATCAAAATATCATTTAATAAATGTCTAATCCTTTCAGGGCCGTTGCTGGGATTTTGTTTTTGGAGTTGTAGGGGGCTTGCGAACACTTCTATAAACAAAACAAAAGGAAAGGCTATAGTTCGCTGGGGCTGTTTGATACTCTATTCTTATCTCAAGGCGTGGCAAAATGTTTAGTACCTAAGGGTGAGGTGGCGACGGTGAAGAGGTTAGTTAGTGTGTTTGCTTGTGACCCGTGCGGTGCAGGTTCAATCCCCATGGGGAACAACAACATACGCTACCCATTGATGGAGAGAAACGAATTACACCTTGTTTCGCCGACCTCTACACCAAAAAAGAGGATTTCTGTCTAGTAGTGCAATGGACAGTTACAGAGTCTGAGTGCTCTGGAATTTGGATTTCCATTTTATATATATATATATATAAAAAAATGGGTGAATATATAAAAAAATGGGTTTTAAGGATTTCATCGAAAAACAACGTTTATGTAATAACAAACGCCCCTAAAAAGTGAAAGGCGGCAAACATCTTCGTATGGAGGAATTGTTAAGAACGACTTTATCTTTTATACATGCTTTGCAAATACAAGGACTTTCATTTCCACTGATTTCTTCAATAAAATAGTTTTTTGAAAAAATGGACATAGGTACCAGTTTTATGATTTTAGAAATCTTAACACTTGAGCATATGGGCTCTAGAGAGTATATTTTCCAGCTGGACTAAGTTTCAGATAAGTTTAAAACAAAACTTTTTTTATTTAAATATACTAGGGGTCGCCCCATGGTCGAAATTCGACATAGTTGAAAAAAAAAACAAAGTCGACTGTTATACATATTAATCGGAAAATGCAATTTTTCGACATTGCATTCTTTGATTTCACATGATATAAAATTTTTCCGGCATTTTCAAGTAACTTTAAGCATTTTCAAGTAACTTCAAGCATGTCCAAGGAATTTCAAGTAGGTATGTTAAAGCATTATCAAGTAACTTTAAGTTTTAAAGCATTTTCAAGTAACTTAAGGTAACTTCAAGCATTTTCAAGTAACTTAAGGTAACTTCATGCATTTTCAGGTAACTTCAAGTAACTTCAAGCATTTTTAAGTAACTTCAAGTATTTTCAAGCATTTTCAAGTAACTTCAAGTAACTTCAAGCATTTTCAAGTACCTTCAAGCATTTTCAAGTAACTTCAAGCATGTCCAAGTAACTTCAAGTATGTTCAACCATTATCAAATGCATAACATGCACAACAATGTTGTTGTTGGTAACTTCAAGTAACTTGAAGTATTTTCAAGCATTTTTAAGTAACTTCAAGCATTTTCAAGTAACTTTATAATATAAAATTTTTCCGTTCCGATTGGCAGATTATTGCCTCACACAGCAATGTTGTTGTTGTTGTAATTTCATCAATCGCTTCATTTTACCTGCTGTAATGCATAATGTGTGTTATATATGTGGATAATTTTTGTATTGTGCACTTCTATGTATTGCCCCCTACCCAAATATATATAGTGTTGGCATATCTATGTGACGTATAATAGCAAAAAAGGGGGGAAACACGTTATAGGCAACTCCGTATTAATATATAGATAAAAAGAGGTTATTCGTGTCAAAAAAAAAGGAAAACAAAAATGCTTGGTAGCAATATAACATAAATAAAGGAAAATTGTTAAAAATGTAAACCACAATTATATTTTCTTTTTTATTTAACGAGTCGTAGTTCCTTAAGTACTGGGTATTGCCTCTCCGTGCATCAAACAAAGTAATTATTCGCCGTGGCATAACTTGGATAAGATTTGTTAGCATGGTGTCCTCAGGCCGCTAAGTGTCTCTAGAAGGGCAGGTCGCATCCTCATTTATTTCCCCAGCAGGTCCCAAGTGTGTTCAATGGGATTCAAGTCCGGGCTTATCACAGACGACGATAACGCACCTGGCGACGTTTCGATCAGAATTGTACTGCATCAGTAAGAAATTTTCTTCAACAAACGGTACGAATGGAACCACATATTCCTACAGTACGTTGTTGATGTCATAGGTAGAGTTCACCGATCCTTCCACGAGGAACATTTCGATTTTTCCGTTTATGGCAATACCTTCCCAGAAATTTTCCCTCTGGCCAACTGTTCATTTCCACACTCCGCTAATGGAAAAAAATTATGCGAATAAGCATAACAAGCATTTCAGCCCCTAGCCTTTTAAAAAATTACCTACTCTTATAATTATGACGTTTTCCTCTTTTTAAAGAGCTACGGGCACGGGGGTAATTTTGAGCCTTATTGCGAAGATCAATCGACAGTTGATAATTGACTATTTTCAATGTGTGCTATTGTGAACGAACGATATTCGTCCGTTGGAAGCATCTACGACCAAAGAAAGCTGCGCATTAGCTATCAGAAATGCAGGCAAAGTGGCGCATTTAAATTCAGTTTTGCATCGTTCGAAACCCACGCGCGTTTCCGCTGTACATTTAAATTTTGTTTTGTCATTCTTATTTTTGCTGCATTTGAAATATATTTGCTTAACGAGATTTGGGACCTGGCTGCTCCTGGGATATAAGGCAGTTTTAAGATTGCCCTTACCAAGACCAAAATTGTGAAAACAGTGCACCCACTATGTTGCATAGCAAAGTCTTGCACGTATGCGATCGGTCTGACTGTTACCGAAAGTCCCCACCTTTTCTTCTTCCTTTTCGGTGAGGTTGTGATCAGGATTAAGAAGGTTATAACCCTCCCACTTTACTGCATCTCTCCTGGTCCGCCTGTAGGGTTCAACGATTTGACCTCAATAAACACCGGCAGGCTTCTCGGTTTCGGATCATTTCAACACGGAGGCCAATCATATGCTGGTGTTCTTGCATTTGTGTGATCCAGGAGTTGCCTGCCTCTTTTCTACGATTTCGACACGTTCATGCTTCCATTATTGTTTATTGTTTGAGCGACCTTTTAGGGTACTGGTGATCTCCAGTCGTGTCAACTCACGGATTAGCATGCACACGCGGTTCACCTGGATGCTTGAATTGCCTAGATATGATTCTAACGCTTAGTCGCCTTTTATGGCAAGCGCTGTTTTTCAGGGGGGGGGGGGGGGGGGGGGGGTGGAATGATATTTTTAGCCCGTCTCTGCACGGGTCAAACGCAAGGGGGTTGACCGACGGTTGAGCGAGTTCTATGCGTGAATGACATACTACTTTTTAATTCAGGTTTGTATCTGGACGTCTTCTACCGTAGAGGCTTTGAAAAAAACTTAAATGGCACGCACCTTAGCAAGGACGTTAGCGAATCGATTTTGAAATTTTCTTTAAGGCCTACTAGAAGTCCATAAGTCTTTAAAAAGTCACCACCTATTTTAATAATTTCTACATCGGACGAAATAAATACTGAGGCTTAGCTTTAGTCATATACATTTTTTCCCGTAGGTGTTGACCGTATCAAATTGACAGCATTTATTGGCTGGCATAGCCAGCAATACCGATCTATCTGCACCCGTGTTTAGTAAATAGTGCATATTACTGGCTCGATGATGAAAGAAGAGACAACTATTGCGGCTGTGATATCTGGCTGGATTGCTTTAACCATATCCGGTAATTGTGTGCAAGCAAAGCTTTTGATACTGCGAATTCTAACCTTACCAATGAAAACATGTCACGTAGAAGTTGGCTTTGCTATTAGTCGTCCAAGTCCCTGCCGCTAGGTAACTGTTGCAAACACGTTTCTTTCGACTCTATTAGTGAAGTTTAATGACTTACTTTTAAAGGGACCTAGACAATTATTCCCTTTTCGCACTAAACTCTTTCCCACACAGGCAATTCACTAAAGTTCCACCGCTCTTTTACACCAAATTTTCGTATTTTGTTCGATACAAACTCAGTAAATCTATCTAAACATAAAGGTTCAAGTTCCAGCCGAATATAAGCGGACTATAAAACTATTGCATTTTAAATTGTACCTACGTCCCTTCAAGTGGTTGGTTTCTTCCTTTCCTCTTTTTATGCATGTATAAACAATGTAATATGTATATATATGTAAATGTAATGTACATACTATATATACATACGTACAACCACATTGAAATACTTACATTCTTCTCAACATCATAACTTCAATGAATTTTTTGGATAAACTAATAGAAATACTTCTTGTTATTCCAATCCGCTAAGTGAACAATTTGGTAGGAATCTACAACTTAATATTGAGTACTCGTACATATATTTATTTTTAGAAACAATTTGTTTATTTATGCAGTGTATTTTCAAAAGAACGGATAACCGAGTACATATAACATACATACATATCTATATCCACTTAACTCACAAATTGAACACGAATGTGGATACAATTTATGTTAACACAGCCTTGCTATGCGAACAAGGTGTACCTTCAGCTCTTTAGGCTTCAGGCATTATTATTTTCGTGTGTATGCAAAGTATCTTATCATACATAGTCTAGACATGTGCGTTTAGAACAAATTTGTGCGCAACAGGTTATTGCATAGTTGATATTTGGTAATCGGGGTCTATTTTAGGAACTTTATAAAAGTAGAAACACTTTAAAACATCATCGACAACAGCGATCTTGATAGCCGCTGTTTTAGAGCCAATGCTTTTCAGTGGAACAGAACACCTTGATCACAGCTACAGCAACAACAGGAAAAATCCTAAATTTGGTGCTGCTTCGCAAATCTTACCAACCTCGCGACGACGATTTCAATTTTCCCAACGTCTATATTTGTAGCGGATTTTCTCTCTTGTTTGTCTTGGACTCTTTAAAATGGTGTAACTAAAACCAGTTTGCTTAACTCAGGAAGACGGTTAGAAAACTGTTTAATCAAGCTAAGCATACAAAAAGGTGCGACGAATACAGGTTTACACAGGTTACAGAGACATATGGAGAAAATGCTGCGAAAACATTGCTGACTTTTTGAAAAGATCATGAAAACTGAGTGGGATTTGTAAAGAAAAACTATGGTACCTACATGACTATCCGAGCGGACACGCTCAAAACCTTACTTCAGGTTCACTTCCCAGGAAGGCGAAGACTCAAACGCAACGGACCACAGGGTCTTGACAGCCAGTAGACGGTTTATTTGGTAGTTTCAAAGTAATTAAAGCCCCCGTTGCAGACAGTCTGCTTCCAGCCTTAATTCAGAGGGTAATAGGCGCCAAACCTGGGAATAGGCCAACTGAACTAAATAAATCTTACAGACCTAAAAGTCTAACATCTTTTAGTTTCGAAATCATGGAAAGACATTGAAGTTCATATCAGAGGTATGGAAACAGCTATCTGTCTACAAGCCAGTATGCGTACCGAAAGGACAAATCTATGTAGGGTCCTCTCCACTTTCTGGTAAAAAAGATAGAAGCAACACTTATGTCTAAGGAAATAGACATTGGTGCCTTCCTTGACGTTGAGGGTGCGATTGCAAGGGCAATGGGCAAATTCAATTTCTAAAGCAACACATGTTGCATGTTGAGAACAACGGGATAAGCTTCGTAGAAAATAAAGAATATTTGGTAACGAATATTGAAGAGCTTGTTTTACTGTTTCCCCTCGTAAAGCGATACACGTAACTGGCGCACTGTCTGGATTTAGAGAGTAAACATTAGTTAATTATATACCGATCGTACAATAAAAATCAAAAACTTTGATTTAACTTTGTGATCAAACACTACTTCAGAAGCAAAATGGTGATTTTGGACAAATAAAAAATAAAATTTACTTTATTGCGCGTGAACCTTGAATCAAACAAATATTGATGTCCGTGAATCCACATACATAGAGGACTAGGGCACACCTCAGGAGTGGCAAATTTGTTTGTCACAGAAGAATCCTTTGGCAATATGACCACCAAAAACCAAACCAACAGCTAAATCCTGCATAGAATGTCTGAGCAGTACATGTAAGTCGAGAATCTAAACACTGTTTTTAGAAGCTCACTCCTTGAACCCCTTCCCCTCTGTAATTTATATGAGTGTATATGTCGAATATACACCAAAGATTTTAAAAACGAAAACCGTACCTATACAGTCACTGGCAAAATTATTTACACATTGCATTCCTCGCACTTTAACCAACCTATAAAGCTGGAGAGCTTTTGAAATAAGAACAAATTGTTTATTAACTTTTCTCATTTTTAATGTTTGCAGTTTTGTTCAAACAGTAAACAAAAAAAAAATTAGCCAATTCCAACAAGTAACTGTTAAAATCATACATAACTAAGTGGCACAATTATTTACACATCCATCGAACACAGGCAAAATTATTTACACCTAGTTTTTTTCGTTTTCACTACATCTGGAAGCGAACAAGAAAAATATTTTTATGTTTGAAGTTAACGCTTATTTAAAGTAACATTACTGAATAGGTTGTGTTTCCTCCTTTTACCGCAATAACTTCTGCAGGGCGTTTGGGCATTGAATCTATTAAGCCTTGAACTTGCTCTACTTAGTCAGCGCCTATGAGAAAGCCTGTCCCTTAAAGACAATGAAGCCTCAAAGGTCACCGTCGTGGTGGACAAATGAGCTTCAAAGCATTAGTAAGGAGACGAGAAAACTCTATAATGCTGCAAAAAGGCCACACTCAGACGCAGATTGGTCTCTATACAGGGTTAACCAAAGGAAATTCAAAAGCGCGGTAAACACTGCCAAACGAAACTCCTGGCGCAATTTCTGCAGTGATATAGAGACCACAACAGAATTAGCCAGACTAAGGAAATTACTTTCCAAGGAACCAGGCTATCTTAAGCTCCGGAATGGAGACTGGACACAATCCAGTCATGAATCACTGCAATATTTACTGGAAACCCACTTTCCAGGCTGTGGTTCGCATTCCAATGGAGACCTGGAAACGACCATTTCACATATAGTAACACCAGTACCGGATGAATTGATTAGCAAGGAAAGAATCAATTGGGCAATTGACTCCTTTTCCCCATATAAATCCCCAGGGATTGATGGTATTATTCCGATCATGCTTCAGCAATCGAAGTGTGTTGTAATACCATATCTTCAAAAACTGTTTCTTCACAGTTTGAAACTATGTCATGTAGGTACCAATGTGCTGGCGAGAGGTAAAAGTAGTTTTTATCCCCAAAGCCGGCAAACCCAGCCATACAACTGTGAACGATTTTAGACCCATAAGTCTTACATAATTCGTACTAAAGACCTTTGAAAAGCTAATTGATATCTACATTCGTGATAAGCTTGACCCGACCGATATTTCTTCGGCACATCATACCTACACGAAAGGTAGGGGAGTTGAAACTGCCCTGCATGATGTCGTTAGCACCATCGAAAAATCTCTATACGAAAAAGAATACACACTGGCTGCATTCCTCGACATTGAAGGAGCCTTCAACAATGTAGAGACAAGCGCGGTGAAAAGGAACTTGGAAAAGACTAACGTAAATCATGCTCTAATTAAATTTATAGAGAACATGCTTAGCGATAGCAAAATAAATGCAAAGCTTGGGGATACACACCTCAAAGTTATCGCATCTAGAGGCACACAACAAGGAGGGGTTATCTCACCTCTGTTGTGGGTACTGGTCATTAACGAGATACTCATAAAGCTACAATACATACAGTGGGGTAAAAGTTATTGCTTACGCAGACGACGTAGTAATACTTGCAACAGGAAAGTTCCTACCCACCATTAGTGAGCTACTTGAACGTGCTCTTAAAACTCTTAATGAGTGGGCAAAGCAATGTGGCCTAGGTATTAACCCCTAAAAAACAGAACTGGTTCTATTTACCAACAAACGAGCAATACCAAGATTCAACCTACCGGGTATCGATGGGCCTAAACTCAAACTATCCGGGTGCGCTAAATACTTGGGTGTCATACTCGACAGGAAACTCAATTGGAAATTTAATGTGTGTGAACGCATAAAAAAGGCCACAATAGCTTTCTATACCTGTAGTCGAATATTCGGAAAAAACTGGGGTCCTAACCCCAAGAATATTCTATGAATGTACACAGCGATAGTAAGACCTATACTGACATATGGAGGACTTGTTTGGTGGTAATCCACAAATAAAGTCACCCACTTGAAAAACATGACAAAGGTACAAAGGATGGCGTGTGCAGGCACGACCAGTGCAATGCGAACCACCCTAACGGCGGGGCTGGAAATCATCCTCAACCTGCTTCCTTTGGACCTATACATGCAATAATCGGCGACGCGAAGCGCCCTTCGGATCAGTCAGATTCTGAGTAAATACTTGGGCTCAAATGTATCTACTGATTACATGCTGCTGCACCTTGACTACCATAGACCATTCTCCTGCATTCTTCCCAGTAGAGAGGAATGGGAGAGAAACGAACATGTAGCCGAATTCATATCCATTTACACAAAAGGCTCGAAAATGGACTTAGGCGTTGGAGCTGGGACGTTTTCAGAAACACTAATGCTAAAAAGCACATTTCGACTCCCTGATCACAGTAGCGTCTTTCAGGCGAAGATATTGGCAGTGACAGAGGCAGCCAAATTAGCCTCAATGGCGGTGATATCACGTGATGATATTACAATTTTCATTGATAGCCGAGCTGCAATTAAAGCAATCTCTGCTGTCGAGATAAAATCTAAGCTTGTAAAACGGTGCCGCGAAGCGCTGAGGGTTCTTGGCGGTCTACATAATGTAAACTCTGCTGGGTCCCTGGTCATAGGGGCATTCAGGGTAATGAAATTGCTGATGAGTTTTCAAGAAAGGGCTCTACCATGAGTCATGAACAGGTGGACCAGTCTGTCAAACCGCCATTGTGTGACCTCAAAGCACGGGTGGGGCAGAAAATCCTGGAGATCGCCAAAAACAGGTGTAATACCCTTGCTACCTGCGAAACATCCAAAAAAATGTGGCCTGACTATGATAAAGCCAGAACCCACAAGCTCCTTCGAAAAAACAGGAAATCTGTTTCGATGTTGGTGGGAATACTCACTGGACACAACCTTCTGGGGAGCCACAGACTGAAAATGCGTCTCACTGACGACGACCTTTGTAAAGGCTGTGACGATGAGGAGACACACGAGGAGACTCTCCACTTTCTGTGCCACTGCCCAAGCCTCAGTCAATTAAGAAAGAGAACTTAAGGAAACTATTTTTTCCACAGCCTAACGGAACTATCCGAAATCCCTCTTTCCAATCTTTTCAGGTTCTCAGCAAAAACCGGATGGCTAGAGAGGATGTGATTGACATCACCGACGAGACAAGGAAGGCACCACAACCAACACACGTGGACCCCCTATGGGCATCACAATGGGTCAACACTGACCTGAGTGCGATGATGCAGCATCAACACCTCTGCCTCATCAACCCACATACCTAACCTAACCTGCTCTACTCCTTCCAAGTTTGATCTGCAGTTCTGCCAATGTTTTCAGGAATTTTAGATTTTACTATGTGCCAAAGATTTTCGATAACATTAAGGTCAGGACTTTGCGGGGGCCATTTTAAAACGTCTTGACCAATTTCTGCCAATTACTTTTTAATGTTCCAGGCTGTGTGTATCGGCGCATTGTCATGTTGAAGGAAAAAATCGCTCCCGATATATCTTGAACCAGCAACCAGTGCAACATCATCTAAAATGTTCAAATAATGTGACTGTTTCATGTGATCGGAGCACCTTTCAAGTGGGCCCACTCCGCTATTTGATGTAGCCTAACTTGCTTGGGTGTTATATGCAGCTTTTTCTGGATAGGCATTTATTCCGCTTTCTTTTAATCTTCGTCGCAATGTTCTCTCACTTATATTATTTTCGCGATCTTTGTTAATGTCCATGAGTACAGTTTTAACACTTTCACGTGAGTTACTTTTGAAGGAGCGAACAATTTCAGCATCTTCTCTTTTTGATGTTACCCTTTTTCTGCCTCTACCAACTTTATTTTTTTACACGTCCACATTCTTTAAACCTAGAATTTATAGATATTATAAATTGTTTTCCGGCTGCAACCATATTTTGTAGAGAATTCCACTGCCCCTCTGTAATTCTGCAATATTGGCCGCTCTTTTTTCAAGGGAAAGCTCAATAGTTTTTGCCATCTCGTACAACCTTTCTCTAGTATAAACCTAGCAAAACTGACCGCAATATTTGGACACAACGCAAAATATCATTTAACTAAAGAAATTTAGAACCGTTACTTTTCCAATGCAGTTGCGCTTGTGTAAATAATTTTGCCTGTGTTCGATGGATGGGTAAATAATTGTGCCACTTAGTTTTGTTTGATTTTCACAGTTACTTGTTGCAATTTGCTAATTTTTTTTTGTTTACTGTTTGAATAAAACTGCAAACATTAAAAATGAGAAAAGTTAATGAACAATTTGTTCTTATTTCAAAAGTTCTGAAGCTTTATAGGTTGGTTAAAGTGCGAGGAATGCAATGTGTAAATAATTTTGCCAGTGACTGTATGAGCCATACATTATACTGTATACCTAGTGATAGTGAAGAGAAACAGCATACCGCAATGCCAACTATGGAAGGAAACAGTAGTTTTTCTAATGCAAGTGGCAGTAACGGACCTTTTGGTGTGTGAGTGAGTTATATTTGTACGAATAATAATCTAGCAGCTAGTGGTATACGAAATAAAGTGACAGGGCAAGCAAACGAGTGTTCACAAAATCAACAATGGGCCAACCTCATGTGCTGTACACATCATGGATGATAGTCAAATCGAGCAAGATACTTCCTCTTGGCCGTAGACCGAAATAACTAGCAGAATTTTCACCTCAGACAACTTGATGATAATGGCTGTTGTTTCCATTCTGGTCAGTTGTGGTTTTTGTATCTTCTCGCTCTTAAAGGCCCGGCCACGCAGTGAGCGACTGAGCGACGAGCGATTGAGCGACGCAAACAAATTAAAACACATGAAATCGTATGGGGGTGGCCACGCAAGCCCTGAGCGACTAGCGAATTTTTTGAGCGACTGAGCTACGTCGCTTCGCAATCAAATCTGTTTTAATTTTTTAGTTCATCGCTGAGCGACGAAGTATGTCGATGTATAAAATAAATGCGGAAAGTTTAATTTCAGCTGTCCAAAACCGCCCAGTTCTATGGCAGGACGGCCACAAAGATTACAAAAATAAAAATGTCACTGAAAAGGAATGGAAAAAAGTTGGAAACATTTGTAATTGTTTAAGTAAGTTGTTATTTAAATAATTTTTAATAACAGTAGTGTTTTTTGTTCAATGTCCGATTTCCCAAAAAATATCGTAAATATATAAATTTCTCATATTGATCGCTCCCATAATTTGATAAAAAATAAAAAGAGGAGGGCGGCAACAATCAATTTGGACTCTGAATTTTTACAGTTGGAAAAAGAAAAACTTAATATTTTAAAGCAAGAGGTAGACAAAAAGAAGAGGATAACGATGACCTTCAATTTTTTAAGTCTTTTGCCATTTATGACAAAATTTTGCGATTTCGATACAGATAAGAAACGACTTTCAAAATATTATTTTGTAAAATCTAAAAAATAAAAATAAAGAATAATAAATAAAAAAAAACCTCAATAATAAAACTAGCCGCTGTTCCGCACTAATTCCTTTCCATTGTTTATACCCTATTCTAGGGGTATATTAATTTTGACGCATAGTTTGTAACATACCTTAATATTGCCCGTAGACCCCTAAAAGTTACTATATTTATGATCAGCATCGATAGTAATGTCGATCTAGCCATGTCCGTCCGTCCGTCCGTCCGTCCGTCGGCAAAAAATTAGGCCTTCAAACTGGACCTAGAGAGCTGAAATTTTAACCATATACTCTCTAGGGTCCCGAAATAATCAAGTTTAAGAATTTTTGAAATCCGCCCACAGACACGCCCACAAACTCAAAAAAACAAAATTTTGGAAAAAATCGAATTTTGAGCTAGAGAGCTGAAATTTTTTATATATGATCTATGGCCCATAAAACTGATTGGGACATAAAATTTTCAAAATCCGCCCACTGACACGCCCACAATTAAATAAAACAAATTTTGGGAAATTAAATTTTGAGCTAGAAAGCTGAAATTTTTTATATATGATCTTTGGCCCATAAAACTGCTTGGGACATAAAATTTTCAAAATCCGCCCACTGACACGCCCACAATTAAATAAAATATTTTTTTTTTGAAAAACCAAAATTTGAGCTAGGGAGCTGAAATTTTTAATATATACTCTCTAGGGGCCCTTTATGCTCATGTGTAAATATTTTCAAAATCCGCCTACTGACACGCCCACAATTATTTTTTTTTTATTTTTGAAAGTCCAAAGTTTGAGCTAGGGAGCTGAAATTTATAGTATATACTCTCTAGGTGCCCTTTATGCTCATACTTAAATTTTTCTTAAATCCGCCTACTGACACGCCCACAATTAAATAAAACAATTTTATTGAAAAACCAAAGTTTGAGCTAGGGAGCGTTTTTATTTACAAAAGCTTAGTTTTTTCGATAAAATCCTTTAAATTTTTGTCACGCCCACTTATGAGATATAGGAATAAGAATAGGGTATCCAACAGTTCGCCCAAGCGGACTGTAGCCCGCCCCTATGTTTTTTAATCTTGGTCGAACTTTTTCTAACAGAAAATCAAAAGTTGGTTCTGATATACGACAGTATTGCCAAAATCGGTTTATTGGATGTACGAGTATACCAACACTTCGTTTTTTCCTTCTTATAATAGTTCTATAAATATGAACGCGACTTTCAATTAAAAGACAACGACGAACTTCACTTGACAATGGCATTTTTGCAACTAATCGCTCAGCGATGTCGCTCAGTAAATGGCCACCCATCGCTCAGACTCGTCGCTCGATCGCTCGTCGCTCAATCGCCCAGTCGCTCGTCGCTCACTGCGTGGCCGCAGCCTAAGGGTGTTTTTGATGATGATCGCTGTCCCACTTCGGTCATTTGTTTTATCCACTCGATGTGTTTTGTATCCATCCGGTTTGTAGGGGTTAATTGGGTTAAATCTTGTTTCCTATAAGAGAAGAATGTCGGGTTTCTTAGACTTAATAAATGAGCTAAAGGAACCTCGTTTGGCTGTCGAATAGATTGAATTTACATTATATGTTAAGATACTGAGCAAATTTATTGGGCACATAATTCACAAATAAGTTTGCCCATTATAATCTTCGCCCTATCGTCGAGGATGCTAAAGTTGCTAGGCACAACCTTTCTTGCCTTCTGAAGAAGGGTTAAAAAGTCAGTGCCGAACAATCTCTCAGAATCCTTAAAGATGTTAGACGAAGTATTACCGGAAGGAACCTTGTTCTTTGATGTTGTTAATGTCGTAGGCCGGTGAAAACTGGTTTCGCTGCTGGCTTGGTGACGACTGGTTTCGTTGCTGGCTTGCCTTGTGGCTTCACAGCCCTTCTTAATGCTGTGACATCTGCAAAACTCAGATCAGCTTTAATCGCAGTAGAGACGTTGACGGCGAACTGACGTTGTTCCTTTCTCTTTTACGAGTTTTTGAGTGTCTCGGCAAGTTTCTCCTTATATTTTGGACATCCCTGTGAGTTTGCTGGGTGTCCACTTTCCTGGCAGTAAGCGCAAAATGCTGCGTAGTCTTTCCTGATATCGATACAACGTATGCAGTTTCCAGGTAGGTGCTCGATCTTGCACTTCACACACCTTACATATTACTACATTTAATTTGTATTTTAAAAGGAAGTTGACAACTAGATTATAGCAGAACAATTTCAGTTTTTGGAAATCTGTAATTTTTTGTATTTGAACTAACAATTTAATTTTTTTTTTTTTTTTACAATCAGAATCCTTATAGATCAAAAATTTATACTTTTAAAAGTTTGACATATTTAGTTCTTAACCCAAAAATTAATTTTTCTATCTTTTTTCTCTCCAAAGAATTCGTTAAAAGTCTATAAGACAATTTGGTACTTGTATCTGGCGAAATAAAGGCAAACAAAAAATATATCGCTTAGATACGTTTGTCCAACTAACACTGATTCGTTTAGAGAATTGTTATTACCAAATCTAGCCGATCCGTCGAAAACTACCCTGACATTGATTGTGCTGCTATCGTCTTTTAGGACCGCATAGTGTGGAAGATAGCAGCAACTGTTTGTTGACAATGGAATCTCGCGGTCTGGTATCTCTGTCATATGTCATGAGTTGAGATTGAGTTGAGGTTCCAAAAGTGCTCAAGATCAAATGAGTGCGACGATTTAATTGAGGTGCAATATGCATCACCTCTTTGTTAAAAAGATAATGTTGGGGTTGCCATGTTTCCGCCAAGCACTCAATCGAATATTGTTTGAATAAGATCAGGCTGAACTTGCTCACCAAGAATAGCAGGTATGACATTTTCTAATTAAAAATGATTTTAAATGTTGACATTTGACATTTTAACCGACGCGGATACATTCAAGGTACATGTACTATATAATTTTCCAAAAAATTAAGATTGTTGACTGGCTAACTGCTCTAAGACTGATCTATTTGGCCGTCGTGGCGGTTACAAAATCTGCATCAGCAGAGAATACGTATAAAGCATTTTGAAGCTCGACAAATTCTTCCTAAGTTTCATTTTACTTAGATAACTTAATCTCAAGCTTTGAAAGCGTGGTATCAATGTCCACCGTTTCTGCAAACGTTGCAGCTCGGAAAAGCATGCCCTTTGCACAACCCCTTAATAAGATCAAGAAACTCGACAAGAATATTACAATCAAAGAAGTAAAGGTTGCGTTACAGAATATAAAAGATGGAAAAGCAACAGGATCAAATGGAATCCCGGTTGAGTTTTACATAAATATAGTTCAACTTTCTTTAAGGAAAAATTTAAAGATGCACTTAACATAATATTCAAGTTTGGCACGTATCCCGAACATTTTTATGAAGCGCTGATAATGCCTATATATAAGAAAGGTAATCCGGATGACCCAACAAATAATCGAGGAATTTCTTTTCTAAATGCATCACTCAAAGTGTTTATATCAATTATTTACGAAAGGCTCAACAGCTGGGTTCAAGAACAAAATAAATTAAGCGGATTTCGTAACCGTTACCGAGTCTGAGTGCTGTGGGATTTGGATTTCCTTTAAAAAAAAAAAAAAAAAAAAATCCTATGTACAAGAAAACAATATGTGGTTTGATAGAAAGGATAGAGAAAGGGGTTTGTGTAATATAGACTACCGCAGTTGAATTTTCTTTAATTATATATTGTTGCATGTTTGCTCAAACTGTGACATTCAGTATCAATTGGTCAAGTTGCAGCGCCATCTAGTAGAGAGCCATATTACCGATAATTGGCAGCATTTGAAAAGCAGTTTGAATAGCTATGGAATAACTAAATATGTTGTTCTCGAGCCTTCTGAACTTAACGAATCTGGAAATTTCTAGAGATGTCACTAGGAGATATAAATAGATGTCGCAGGAGCACCCAAGACATTCTAGTTGTGAACCGCGATAAAGAAGTGCGATAGATGACAGTAGTGAAAAGTATAGAGAAACAAAAGTGGAAGTATTGAATAAGAGAAAAGTGATTGTTTATTGAATGTGATTAATTGTGAAAGTGAATTGTTGAATTAAATAAGTGAATTATTAGAATAATAATCAAGAATTAAATTGAAAGAGAACTAATAAGGATTAATTAAATATAATTACGTTTTATCTTTTCGAATCCTAGCCTGGATGTAACAATATGTATATTTTTTATATGTTCTTTTTTTTCAAATGCAAAAATTTATAGGTAGGCACATAGAGGCTAAAGTAAAATAATTAAATAAATTGAAATTAAATCGGCGGATTTATTTTCAAAAAAGTTAAGAGTGGTGTATATATTTGTCGAACTAAATCCGCTAGCTAAATAATACTTTGTAGTAAGCATGTCTCCATCTCTATTATTGGTTCTGAACGCTAATAAAAGTCAACATACTTTTAAGATTTTCCATGCAAAACCAGAAATCAATAGTTCAAACTTATTTACAAAACCTTACGTATTATTTTATAGAGGTGATGTCAAATATTTGGAGTTCAAATCGAATACCACAAACGTCGGAGTCCTTTATCAATAATATTCCCCTACTTTCGCCAAATTCGATAGTCAATAAAAACAGTCAACTGCAGAGTCAATCAATATATAGCAACAAAAATGGTAAGATAAATAAATTAAAAATTAAATTTAACTATCAACTTAAGGTAGCGACATTTATGTCATTTCAGTTCCAGCGGTTCAAACTGTAAAAAGAAGAACCACAGCTAATAAAAAGGAACGCCGCCGAACACAGTCAATCAATAATGCATTTTTTTGCCTACGAAGTAAAATTCCAAACGTTCCGTTTGATACAAAACTTTCAAAGGTAGGTACGCATGAAAATCCCTACATTGTATTAGCGAATACTGAGTATGAAATGAATAATTGGCTTAAATTTAGTATGAAGCTTTAAGTCCAAGAACCAGCGACAAAAAAGTTACGTTATTTTATTAAGAAAATATTTGGTCTCATTGTGTACTCCAATAAACATTAATTGGAATTTCTGCAACTGATACACTGGTGTTGATGGTTGCGGTAGTGGGTGAAAGGGTTAAAATGTATTTATTATACCAAAAACGGGATTTCATTAAAATATATTTTATGTAACATTTTAAAAAGGCAGACAGCTTGGGTAGAGGGGTGATGGGACAGACTGCGGGGAAGGTCGAGAAAATGAGAAACAAATTATATCATTTCATTAAGGGTGCAACGAAAAAATCAACCCAAAACGTAGGCGCAGTTCAATATCATGCATTTAAAATATTGATATTGAGCAAATTTTAACGTCTACGATATTTATTATATAGTTTTTCCCCGATTTAGAACAACTCTTCGGAGAAATCGTGATTTTACTTTTACACATACTTACGAACAAACAAACTTCATAATGCACGTGGAATTGTTAAAAATTACTTTTCTCTATGTACATATTTTGCAAAGAATGAAAGTTTTTTGAATTATTTCTTCAATAAAAATGGTTTTTTAATAGCTGGAATTCGATTTATTCGTTGAATGGGCTTTTTCCGAGATTGTGGGCGAGACAGTTGGCGAGACAGTCGGCGGATTTAAAATATTCTTACACTTCATTATTTCGATCCCATAAGAGAGTATATGTTTCACATTTTAGCTTTCTAGCTCGAGTTTTAGGGGCTACAAATTGCCGACGGACGGACAATGTGCGGCAACGACGACAGATTTAAGAATCCTATTGAAAGGATTGTTGTTTCAAATTTTAATTGGGTGATATGCCTACATTCGTCATTAAAAATAGGCAGGAGGTTTTAGACACTATCCTCTTTAATAACTCCCAGAACTATACTCTGAGTCAATGGAAAGTTTCATCTAAAGCATCATACTTTTGATTTTGATTTGTTTGTTGGATCATGCCTAGCGACTGTATGCGCCAAGGCGCAGGCGGCCCTTGACGTGATCGACGAATGGTGCACTAGGAATGGGCTCTCGGTCAATCCTCTTAAAGCTGAGGTTGTTCTCTTCACGGGAAGGAGGAAGCTGGTCGGGTTGACTCAGCCAGTGCTAAAAGGCGTCACAATCCAACTCTCCAATGAAGCAAAGTATTTGGGAGTCATCCTGGATAGCAAACTTCTTTGGTCCAAACATGTTGAGCTGAAGACTGCCAAGGCGCTGTCTATTTTCTGGCAGTGCAAAGGCATTTTCGGCAAGACATGGGGCTTATCACCGAAAAGAGTCCTATGGATTTATACGGCTATGATAAGACCATTTATAGCATACGCATCGGTTGTTTGGTGGAATCAGCTTTCACGTAAATACGTCACTGCTGCTTTTGCCAAACTCCAAAGGCAGGTATGTCTCGACTGCACGGGGGCCTTCCCCAGCACGCCTGGCTCCGGCCTAGATGCACTATTGAACCTTCCGCCCCTTGATGTTTACATCATGGGATGTACAATCAAGGCTATCTCACGTCTTACAAGAGGTGGCTTTTGGTATAACTCGCACTGGAGTTTTGATGAACTTGCGCAACGGTTGTCCTTCGACTCCTGTCTTATGGATATGCCGTCTGATGCGATGACACCGGAACTTCGGCTAAAGCGCAAATACGAGGTCGACTTTCCTCGCGTCCAGGACTGGCTCTGGCCGGACTCTGAACCTGGAAGGGAATGCAGTCGAATCTTTACGGATGGCTCCAAAACCGATCAAGGATCTGGTGCTGGTGTCTTCGTGGAGAGCGATAACGTTAGACTTTTCTTTCCGTTAGGCAAATATGCGTCAGTCTTCCAAACAGAGACTTATGCTATCCTAATAGCCATGGAATATGTTACGAGGAACAGGTGGAGGGGGCGAAGTATCTGCGTCTGTAGCGACAGTCAGGCTGCGCTTAAGGCCCTACTCAAACCCTTAACTACCTCCAAAATAGTACGTGAATGCAAGATATCTCTGAATTCGGTCGGAAGGCTGAATTCACTTAAACTTGTCTGGGTCCCGGGTCATAACGGGATCACGGGAAATGAGATCTCCGATGAACTTGCTAGACAAGGCTCAGAGGGGGACCTCTCAGGACCTGAACCAGCGATCTGTCTGCCTGCGTCCTCGGTCAGGGCTTCCATTGACGGTTGGGTTTCCTATGAACACAATCGCCGTTGGCATGACTCTCCAGGGTGCAGACAGACTAAGCAACGACGTCTGTGGGAAATCCGCGGCATTCTTGTTGTCTCTCAACAGAAAAGACTGCAGACAGACTACTGGCGTTCTTACGGGACACTACGTTTTTGCCAAGCACCTTAAGGTGCTTGGCCTAAGCGACACCACCAACTGCGAAGCCTGTGGAGAAAGCGACGACACTGCGGAACATTTCCTCTGTGATTGTCCTGCTTTTGCTCGTATCAGGTGTCAGGTATTTGGTGCGGATATGGTGAGTGCTGTAAACCTAAGCTCCTTATCATTGAAGCGCCTTCTCGTTTTTCTTAGAAAAACTAGTAAATTCCCACAGTAAAATGTGGTGTGTCTGCCTGGCAGTACAATGGACCAGTATTGAGTCTGAGTGCTCCAGCGCAGAAAGTTTCACACATCCCGACAAAAAAAAAAAAAAAAAAAAAAAAATCATACTTTGACCACGGGATCATGACAAAAATCTCGAATGCAAAAAATCTCGAAAAAACAAATTTTTAGTCTAGAATGCAAAAATCTCGAACGCACAAGAATCTCGAATGAACAAAAATCTCGAAAGACCATATGTAGGTATCTCGAAAAAAATCTCGAAAAAAAGTTAATTCGAGATTTTTTTCTTACCTATGTAAAGACTTTTAACTTAATGAAAACGCATGACATATTTAGTTTTTTGAGCAATTTATTTTTTTGGGTAAATTAACAACAAAAAATCAATATTTAACAAAAAAAAACAGTAATCACTCTAGCACGACAATTATGAGATTTATTTAGCTCGCACATCTATTAAAACTTATTATTATTATTATTGTTATAATTTATTAATATGTAATAAAATTACAATACGAGTATCAACCTTAGAGTTAGGGCACTAGCTGCTAGGGCTTACGGCTACTAAGCTTAAGTTTGTTTTGTGTTTATATACTATTTTCTAAGTTCAGGATTTGTAAAAGTTTAAAAACAGTTTTTATGTTGTGTTCGGAGGGAACTTTCAATAAATCGACAAGTTTGTGACTGGTAGTTAGTTGCATCATGGTAGAGTTAATTTTGTCGCATTCTGAGGTAAGGTGTTTGATGGATAAAAACGTTATTGTTGCAGAGATGACAGTATGGTGGAGGGTGTTTGGTTATAATGTGGCAGTGGGTTAAATTGGTGTGCCCTAGGCGGAGTCTGACGAAGTTTTTCAGTGCTGCGGGTGAGATTGTTTTGGAATAGAGTACTTTTTCTGCTTCAGGGTTTATGCTGGAGTAGTGGTGTTGATATTCTTTCCATATTGATTTCTTGTTTTGATGTATAGCATCGTTAATTGCCCTTTTGAGATTCGTTGCGTTGAAAGCAGAGAACTCGATAAGTGGTTGCTTAGTCGCAGATTTAGCGGCCGCGTCAGCGGCTTCATTGCCATTAATGCCAACATGTCCTGGAATCCAAACAAGCTTCAGCTTTTTGTTCGAAGCGATAAGTTTGTCCCGTATATTTTCAATGTTCTTCAGAGCGGAGATGGTGGATAGGCTGTCTGTGAATATGACAGTTTTGTTGTTGGTGGATTCGCGTGCAGCTTTTAAAATTGCAAATGCTTCGGCAGTGAATACTGATGAAATGTTGTTGAGGAGTCCTTTGGTAATGGTCTTACCGTTTTCGTCTACGATTCCGAAAGATGTTGAGCTTTCCGATTTGGAGCCGTCTGTAAAGATGGGCTTCCAATTTTGAGTTTTGAATCTTTCGACCATTTCTGTGAACCTTGATTTGTATTCCTCTTTGCTAGTTGTAGACTTTAAGTATTTGCAGAGATCGGTATTGATGCTGTCATTAGGTAGTCTCCAGGGTGGATAGGATGGACCATTTTTGGAGTTGACACATACTGGTATACCTAACTTTTTGCCTAGCGATATCGAGTTGTTTAATGTTGAAGAGTATTTCCAAACTTTCCTGCTGCGCAGTATTTTCTTGGCAGGTTGGTGGATCGGAGATTTTTTGTTTGAGCTATGGTCAATGTGGTGAAATAATCAATGCGGTTTTGGATGGTTGGTAGACCTGCTCCTGTCAGTATGTTTTTGATGGGAATGCTCTCAAGCTGGTTCTCACTGCCAAGTGGTAGGGTGATGCGATTCGTTGAAGCGATGATGCTGAAGATTTTCCATATGCAGCGAGTCCATAGTCGATTTTGGATAGTATAATTGATTTAATGATGTTGATGAGAGAGTTAGTATTGCAATAACTATTCTTGGATGAGAGATATTTTATGATGTTGACTCTAGTGGCTAGGCTATTTTTGACACACAGATGGTGGTTATTAAAATTAAACTTAGCATCAAATATAATACCTAGTATCTTAAGGCTATTTACGTTTTCTATATGTGTATTATTATAGCTTAGTGGGGTAGTTTTGGTGCAACTGATTTTTTTACAGATGTGCATAATTTTACATTTTTCAAAAGATATCTTCGCTCCAGAGCGAGCTCCCCATTTTACTAGATCCCCGATAATATTTGAAAAATCAGTCTTCACCTTTGTTAGATCTTTGTATTTGCAAAGTAATATCAGATCATCAGCATATAGGGAGTGGTTAATTCCTTTGTATTTGTCTACTATTTGACTTATTTCGTTAAAAGCGATAACAAAAAGCATTACCGAGAGTGGCGACCCTTGTGGGATGCCGTTCTTGAGCGCGTATATCCCGGAGTAGGTGGAGTTTATTTTAATACAAAACTTTCTATTTGAAAGGAAAGACTTAACGTAAGCGTATATTTTGGGCCCAACTTTCCACTCTATTAACTTATTTAACACGACGTGAGCACCGATCCGATCGAATGCTTTTTCGAAATCAATAGATAGTATTGATACGTGGTTTTTTTCGGATAGAGCTGTTGCAATAAAATCATCAACATGTAAGATTGCATCCATTGTACCTCGCCTATGTTTAAAGGCTACTTGATTAATATTTACGAGATTGTTTCTTTCGGAAAACCAATACAGTCGCTTTGATATTATTTTTTCCATTATCTTTCCCAAGCAGGGTAGGAGAGATATTGGACGATAGCCGTTAACGTTGTTACTCTCTTTGTTAGGTTTTGGCAGGGTACAATGCTTGCAACCAACGACCATACCACGTCGAGTTAATCGGTTCTCATCAGATCACCGTAATTAAACGACGTTGGGCGCGGTTAGTACGTAGATGGGGGACCGTTTGAGAACAACCGCGTGTCGTTGGCCAGTCCCATCTACAGAGTTGAGGTAGATAATTATACGTGGTATCACAATGGACCTAAATTGGTCTAAGTGTGTCGGCTTCTGCCGACAGCCACATAAACCTAACCTAACCTAACCCTACAATGCTTGCAACCTTCCATGATTGCGGTATAACTCCCCGGTCAAGTATTAGGTTGTATAGTTTTAAAAGCCGATTTTTTAATGATATAGGCCCATTTTTGAGCATACCGTACGATATCCTATCGAATCCTGGTGTTTTTCCCTTAGCTGAGTTTAGGCAAGTTTCTAGTTCAATTGAATTAATTGGCGTTTCAATTTCCATTGCCGAGTTAGCGATCGAATACGTTGGGTATTGACGTTGAAATGAATTTGCCTTTTCGGCAAGAAAGTCGGGGTGAAAATTTGAATCATCCGATGAGTTTGCCCATGTTTTGGCGAAAAATTTGCATATTTCTACTGGGGATGTTAGGATTTGTGTTTTGGTTTCAATAGTTTCAACGGAGTGTGGGGTATAGTTGCCGGTGAGGCATTTGATGTCTGCCCATAACTTTTTTGAAGTAGAGCTGGGGTTTATTTGGCTCGTGAACTTTTTGAAACTATTAAGTTTTGCCGTCTTTGCGGCTCTGCGGAACTTGGCATCTGCCCATTGGAGTCTGTTGGGCAGATTTTGAAAAGTTTCCAGGCTTTTTGTTTGTCTTTCCGCAATGCGCTTATTTCTTGGTTCCACCAAGGCACTACCCTGCGGAGTGTCGTGGGGTTTGTTTGAGAGATTGCCTTGTTTGCAGCTAATCGGATGGACTTTAGTATTTGGGCAGCTTCCTTGTTTATATTGGGCGAACTTTGTTTTCATGTTAGGTTTATGTCAATGTCTGATTGAAATAAGTCCCAGTTTGCTTTATCAAGGATGAATTTCGGCTGCTATGATTGAGAAGTTTGCTTGAATATTGATAGAACTGTGTGGTACCGACTTATGGACAAGAAGGCCAGTGCCTTGTTTTGAGGATGTGATTGAACAGAGATTATGAAAATATGCCTTGTATTGCTTAGGTACTTGGGGTTGGTAATTATTTTTGATGTGAGTTTCTTGAAGTGAGATAATGGAAGGGCGGAGGTCTTTTATCAACAATTGCAGAAGCCATTGAGGTTCCATTGGATGACTTTGAGTTTTGAATAACAGTGGTGCCACGAGCTCCTTTTGCCAGAGGCAGAAGAAGTGTAGCTTGTTTTATGTTGGTGTTCATTATGACTCCGCGGCACGGATGTTGAACCCGGCAGGTTCGGCTGGGAGCCTGCCTGATTCAATCTCCGGACCGCGGAGTCATTGTAATGGTTCATTTCTGTGTTTTCAGTTTGATTCATCATCGTTATTGTACACAGTTATATAGTAGTTGTTGTTTGAGAGAAGATTATTTGTTATATTTGTGAGTGGAGATGAAAGGTTTGCAAGTGTTTGTGGTTGTGTGGTGATGGTCATTTGATATTGTTGGGAGAGTGTTGGTTTTTGTGACATTCTGTTTAATTATTATTTTTTTTGGTGCTTCAGTGAGTGATGGAGTGTGGGTGGGGTATTGAATGCGGGGAAGGGAGTTCGAGTTTGGTAGAGCTATGGCAGGTGTGTGTGTGGTTAAGGTAGCGGAGCTTTGTGCGACTGCTGAATATGTTGTAGTGGAGAACGGGATCGGATTTTGCTCTTTAAATATTTTTTTTGCGTCTACCATGGTACATTTTTTTATTGTTTTTATTTTTAGAACTCCTTTTGCGTTGAGGTACTTTTTGCACATTTTAGAAGATGATGAATGTTCTTCAGCGCAGTTGGCGCATGATGTGCGAGTGCAGTTTTCAGAATGATGCGGGGGAAGGTTGCAGGTCTCACAGGCGGCTGAGCCGGTGCACCTTTTGGTGGTATGCCCAAGGAGTTGGCATTTGCGGCAACGCATAGGATTGGGGAAGTATTCTTCTACTTTTACGTTATACCAGCCAATCTTAACCGAGCTGGGGGGGGGGGGGGGGGGGCGGAAGCGACCAAAGGAAAAGAGCATTAGACCGGTGGCACGAGTTTTGTGTTCAGACGTTGTTTTTGTAAACTTCTATACCTCTGTTACTCCTTGGGCTCTCATTTCTTTGACTATCTCTTCTTCGGAAACGTTTATTAGGCAAGGGGCGTATACCGTTCCTTTACAAGGGTTTAAGTTGGAGTGGAGTTTAACAGAAATTGGGCAGAGATTGGCAAGGTTTTTTTTTGTGAGGAATAAATTGGCTATTTTCTCGGATTTCGCCAAGACCAGGAGGCTACCATCTCATAGTTCCGTGATACTTTCGTACGCGCTACTTATGCCGTCGATAGCTTTTTTGAGAAGGAATATGCTTATGGAAGAGAGGGGGTTTTTTCATCACTGGGAGATATCACTATGAATTTCGGGTCGGATAGGGTTGGGTTTGTTTGCAGTGGTTTATTGAGATCCATGTGGGTATATGTATTTTTTTTTTCTTTTTTTATTGTTGGGCTCAGATTGCAGCTCCACGTCGAGCTTGCTAAATCTGTTGCCCGAAAGCACTGGTGACCCAGGGGCCATTCTTTTACTGTTTGCGCACTTGGGAGGGTTTTTTTTGCGGTACCGGGGGTAGAGCAGAACAGGGGTATGGGTATGGGATGATGAGAAAGTAGCGGTAGAACACACTGACGTGAGCAAGAAAAATTGAGAGCGAGCTGACTAATGAAGTGACTTATTTTTTACGCATTTGATGCAATGGTAAATAAATCCATCGATTTCGATTTTAACTTTGCCTTTGTTTGTAAATCATTACTTTAATTTTAATTGTTTTTATTTACACGTTGTGATAACACACGATCCGAAACAACACTAATTTCAGGTACCTTTATTTTACAGTTGCATGGGCAGTTTTCCAGCCAATCGTGGATGTTAAAGAGTAGGAAATAATCTCGAATGAATAT
This sequence comes from Portevinia maculata, assembly GCA_949715645.1. Taxonomy (NCBI): domain Eukaryota; kingdom Metazoa; phylum Arthropoda; class Insecta; order Diptera; family Syrphidae; genus Portevinia; species Portevinia maculata. Next base: position 97,492,170 of record OX454525.1, read on the forward strand.
ATTATTTCTATTCTCGCGAATTGTAACCATTGTCTCAAAAATTAATATATTCATTCGAGATTTTTGCATTCGAAATTTTATTTTTCTAGATTTTTGTATTGCGAGATGCTTTCGAGATTTTTTTTTTCTAGATTTTTGTTTTCGAAATTTTTACTTTCGAAATTTTTGCTTTCTGGATTATTGCTTTATAGATATCGTGGTAAACCCTTTGACCAAAGGTTAATAGAATTCAATATAGACGGCGCTATGAAACCCCTATTGCGATATCGGAACCCTAGAAAGACCAACTGGGACAATTTTGTCACAGAGGCAAAAGGAGCACTGTTATTCTTACTCAGTCGATGGAAACACCATCGAACTCATAGGTAAGACTTTAGTCAAGGCCTATTAAAAAAACTGTGCATTAAAAACAACGAAACACTAAAGATCACCGTCATGGTGGACGAAAGAGCTTTAAAGCATTAGGAAGGAAACCAGACAACTTTATAATGCTGCTAGAAGATACAACGCAGACACAGATTGGTGTCTATACAAAGTAGGCCAGAGGAAATTCAAAAGTCCGGTTGCTAAACGCAACTCGTGGCGCAACTTCTACAATGGTATAGACCCCACAATTTTGATTTTGAGTCAGACTTAACAAATTCTTGTCAAAGAACCAGCTATACCGGGTAACCTTACTTAGGGATGACAACTGGACACAATTTAATTATGAATCATTACAACATTTACTGGAAACTCATTTTTCCTCGCATCCCAATGGCAATCTGCATGCGATCGGTTCACAAAAACTCCTTTGCTCCATAAAAATCCCCCGGGATCGATAGTATTGTTGCATGTTTGCTCAAACTGTGTCATTGAGCATCAATTAGTCAAGTTGCGCCATCTAGTAGAAAGTAGCCATATTACCGATTTTGGCAGCATTTGAATATCAGTTTGAGTAGCTGTGGAATAACTAGTACATATATAGTTATGTTGTTCTCGAACCTTCTAAACTCAACGAATCTGGAAATTTCGAAAGGTGTCACTAAGAGATATAAATAGATGTCGCAGGAGCACCCAAGACATTCGAGTTGTAAACCGCGATAAGGAAGTGCGATAGATGACAGTAGTGAAAAGTAGAGAGAAAAAGTATAAGTATTGAGTAAGAGAAAAGTGATTGTGTATTTAAAGTGATTAATTGTGAAAGTGAATTGTTGAATTAAATGAGGGAATTATTAGAATAATAATCAAGAATTACATTGAAAGAGAACTAATAAAGATTAATTAAATAGAATTACGTTTTATCTTTTCGAATCCTAGCCTGGATGTAACATTGGTGTCAGAAGTGGGATAAAACGTATTCAGTGTGAAATTAAAGTGAAGTGAATTAGTTAAAAAAAAAAAAAAAAAAAAAATGGGCCGCACATTGAAATTACTACAGCCCAGTATACCGCAGTTAAAAGCTGAACTAGAAAAGCGGAATCTCTCGACGGCTGGAGGAAAAAGTGATCTGGTGCTCCGGCTGCAGGAAGCTGTTGAAAACGAAGGAGAAAACCCCAAGTCCGTTTTGTTCGACGTAGCAGAAGAACAAGTAAGTACAGGCGTTGATATGACTGCTATGATGGAATTACTTCTGGCCAAGTTCGATCAGAAATTCGACTCTATGGAATCTCAGTTCAATGAACAAAAGAATTCTCTAGAATCAATGGACTCTAAATTCGAAGAACAAAAGAATTCCATAGTTGCCGCCCAAAAGAGCGCTGTGGAAGATTTTAAAAATGTTCTCGAAGGAAAACTCGAAGAAATTGACCACAAGTTCGAGAAGGTTGAAACCAAATTCGACGAAATCCATCAGACGTTTTGCAAGCATGAAACAAACTTCGAGAACTTGGCTAAAGAGCTCGAGAAAGTGAAGAAGCAGAAGGCTCGAGAAAATTCTGCGGGCTGCCCGAGAAGGAAAGAGATGCAGCCTCCTGTTTTCGATGGTCAAACATCATGGCCAATTTATAAGAAACAGTTTGAAGCAGCTGCAATGGCGAACAGCTGGGACAACGAGGAAAAGTCGATTGCGCTAACGCTCGCACTAAGAGGTACAGCTGCGGAGTTACTCCAAACTGTCTCAGAAGAGAAGCAACACAACTACGACGCCCTGGTCAAGGCTATAGAGATGCGCTTCGGTGATGAGCATATGCAGCAAGTGTACAGGGTCCAGCTACGTAGTAGAGTCCAGAAGCGGGGAGAAACACTTCAACAGCTGCAAGCAGATATCGAACGTCTGGCACATTTGTCATATCCTAATGCTGGTGAGGTTCTCATCAATGAAATGGCTGTGGAGGCGTTTATCCAAGCCATTGGAGATAGACAACTGAAATGGCCGTAAGAATGGCTGGAAAGAGAACTCTTGCTGAGGCCCTAGGATTTGCCTTGACAATGCAAGCTGCTGATCAGGCATCGCATGTGTTCCACCGCGTAAGGGAAATGACAGCCGTTGAATGCTCCTGTCAAAGAGCAGACATCGTAGACCGGAGCAGAGATAACAGAGGTCAAATGCGCTGCTGCAACTGCAACAAAATAGGGCACCTACAGAGACAGTGCAGAGCTCCACCCAGACGAGGCAGTTGTCCACATTGCGGGCCTAGGAGGGGCAACGAAGAAGCATCTGGCAGGGATAGCAACCATCCTGCAGATATAGCTTCGCAGAACCAGCAGTCGGGAAACGTGTAAGGACCAGCTTCGCGGGGCAGAAGTTGGTTTCCGGAATCGATGACCCCAGGACCACAATTCAAGTCTCCCAAACCAAACGGAGAAACCAGAGTCTAACAGTGGAAGCCTATATCGAACAAAATAAGTGCGTAGCAACCATCGACACCGGTGCCACCGCTTCCATTATAAGGAGGGACATCGTCCGTCAGTCTTGGCTGCACAACACCAGCAATTACTGTCTGAAAACAGCAACAGGAGCTACAGCGAAAGTGTATGGAGAGGTCATACTAACAATAAATTTGGCAGGATTAGCATTCTCCCACGCTTTCCTAGTAGCTGATATATGTGACGAATGCATCGTTGGAATCGATCGATTTCATGAAGGCGCATGATGTTGTATTGGACATTGGTATGCAAGTACTCAAGTATCGAAACGTAGAGATTCCGATGGTGTACGGGAACGAGAACGCCGCATCCCTGAGGACAGTCATTAGTAAGGACGAGGTCCTACCACCTTCTTCAGAGCCACTGATTTGGACAAAGCTGGAAGGTGATCCTGGGGCCCACCGATTCTTTCTAGTTGAGCCAGAAGACAACCACTGCCGAAATTGCGTGGTTGGAAAAATGCTTGTCGAGCCGAAGAACAATATGGTGCCCGTACGAGTTGTTAATGTGGAACACAAAAGCGTCAAATTGAAGCAAGGTGAGGTTGGAAAGTGTGTACAGGTTACTGCCATCACGAAACTATCACAGGAAGGTGTTGCGAAGCCTCGTTCACCAATGGGAATGACTGAGGTGAAAAGAACTTTATTCCAGCACTGCGATCTGAATCAGGAGCAGCAAGCCATGGCAGGGAACTTTATCAACGAGTTTGCTGATATATTCGCTTCGCGGGACTGCGAGTATGGCCGAATACACCTTGTACAACACCGGATAGACACTGGAGATGCAAGACCGATTCGTCAGCCTCCCAGACGATTACCATTGGCTAAGCAGACGGAGGTTGCAGAGATGGTGTCGACGATGGAGAAGGAAGGAGTAATCGAATGCTCTAAAAGCCCATGGGCATCTCCAATTGTCCTAGTCAAAAAGAAAGATGGCATCACTCGGTTCTGTGTAGACTATCGCCAACTGAATAATGTCACCAAAAAGGATAGCTATCCTCTACCAAGGATCGACGATACGCTGGATACACTGTCTGGAGCCCGATGGTTTTCCACTCTAGATCTTAAGAGTGGCTACTGGCAAGTGCAGATCCATCCGGAAGAACGTGAGAAAACGGCTTTCACAGCAGGAAACGGGCTCTGGCAATTCACAGTAATGCCATTTGGACTGTGTAACGCGCCGGCAACCTTTGAGCGTCTAATGGAGCGTGTTTTGTTGGGGCTAACATGGAAAACGTGTTTGGTCTACTTGGACGATGTCATCGTTGTTGGAAAAACGTTTGAAGAACATCGAGATAACTTGAAGGAAGTGTTCCAGAGACTACGAAGTGCGCAATTAAAGCTTAACCCGAAAAAGTGTGATCTCTTTAGATCTGAGGTAAAATATCTGGGGCACATCATCTCGTCCGAGGGAGTAAGGACTGACCCAGAGAAGGTCGATGCGGTGAAAAATTGGCCCGTTCCCAAAGACAAACACCAACTGAGAAGCTTCCTGGGACTTGCAACTTACTACAGACGGTTTGTGAAGGACTTTGCAAGGATCGCGAAGAGCTTGCATCAACTGACGGAAAAGGGAAAACCATTCAATTGGCGAAACGAGTTTCAAGAGTCGCAAACACCAACTGTGTGATGCTTCAATTCTAGCGTACCCTACCCCAGGAAAGACATTTATTGTAGATGCCGACGCTAGTAATGTTGGGATCGGAGCCGTTCTTTCGCAGATCCATGATGGCCAAGAGAGAGTAGTTTCCTACTTCAGTAAAGTGCTATCCAAGCCGGAGAGGAACTATTGCGTAACCAGGCGGGAACTCTTGGCTTTGATCATGGCAACAAAGCACTTCCACAAGTACTTATATGTGCAGAAATTCATCCTGCGTACAGATCATGCGCCTCTAAAGTGGCTGCTGAATTGAACGGCTGCAGATGTATGACTACGAGATACAGGACTGAAAGGGAACTCTTCACTCCAACGCAGATGCTCTCTCCCGGCGGCCCTGCAAGGCTGATTGTAAACATTGCGTACGCCAGGACGAAAAAGATAAAGTATCAGTCCAACGGTTGAGAGCTCAGCCCATTAGCGGCTGGAGTGCACGGGAGATCCGGAATGCTCAACAGGAAGATGCGGATATCGAGCCGATTCTCGCCTGGAAGGAACATGAAGGCAAGCCGGACTGGCAGCAGATCTCCAATAAGAGTCCGGAACTGAAGGCATACTTGGCACAATGGGACTCACTTCATGTTCAGGATGGCATTTTGAAAAGAAAATGGGAAAGTTCGGATGGAACATCAGCAGTGATTCAACTTGTGGTACCCAGAGCAAAAGTCAACGAAGTGCTTAGGGAACTGCATGATGGAGTGTCCGGAGGTCACTTGGGAGTAAATAAGACACTCGAAAAAGTGCGAGAACACTTTTACTGGATCCACGCAAGAGACGATGTCGAAAACTGGTGCCGAAAATGCGCCACTTGCGCAGCCAGTAAAGGCCCGAGAGTAAAAATGCAAGGCAAGATGCATTAATACAACGTTGGAGCGCCCTTTGAAAGGATTGCAGTTGACATCGCAGGACCGTTTCCAGAAACCAACAGTGGAAACCGCTATATCCTCGTAGTGATGGACTACTTCACTAAATGGCCTGAAGCATTTGCTATACCTAACCAAGAAGCTAAAACCGTGGTAGAGCAGATTGTCCACAACTGGGCAAGCAGATTTGGCGTACCAATGGAATTGCACTCGGACCAAGGTCGCAACTTCGAATCGAAGATCTTTCAAGGAGTATGCCGGCTACTAGGGATTAAGAAGACAAGAACAACCCCGCTTCATCCACAATCGGACGGAATGGTGAAACGCTACAATAGAACCTTAAACGAACACCTTTCTAAGGTTGTTGGCGACTGCCAGCGGGACTGGGACAAGCACATCCCCATGTTCCTATTAGCTTATCGAAGCGCAGTTCATAACACAACAGGACATACTCCATCCGAAATCCTTTTTGGTCGAACCATCCGGTTACCTAGTGAATTGATGTTTCGATCTCCGACTGATGAAGCAACGAATGAAGATGATTATGTTGCGGATCTCAGAGAAATCATCAGAAACATTCATCGAAAAACTAGAGATAAGATTCGGATATCCAGCGACCGCATGAAGACGAGGTACGATACAAAAGCAACCACCACAGGATTCCAGGAAGGAAATCTGGTATGGCTATACAATCCTCATCGCCGAAAAGCCATGTCACCTAAACTACAGCAGGATTGGGAAGGTCCCTATAAGATAGTAAAGCGCATCAACGATGTTGTCTACCGGATCCAGCGAGGAAGAGGCAAGCTGAAAGTTGTCCATGTGGATCGTCTCCATCGCTACCATGGCGAAAATATTGACGTGCTTGTTCGGGACGAACAAGTTTAAGAGGGGGATATTGTTGCATGTTTGCTCAAACTGTGTCATTGAGCATCAATTAGTCAAGTTGCCATCTAGTAGAAAGTAGCCATATTACCGATTTTGGCAGCATTTGAATATCAGTTTGAGTAGCTGTGGAATAACTAGCACATACATAGTTATGTTGTTCTCGAACCTTCTAAACTCAACGAATCTGGAAATTTCGAAAGGTGTCACTAAGAGATATAAATAGATGTCGCAGGAGCACCCAAGACATTCGAGTTGTGAACCGCGATAAAGAAGTGCGATAGATGACAGTAGTGAAAAGTAGAGAGAAAAAGTATAAGTATTGAGTAAGAGAAAAGTGATTGTGTATTTAAAGTGATTAATTGTGAAAGTGAATTGTTGAATTAAATGAGGGAATTATTAGAATAATAATCAAGAATTACATTGAAAGAGAACTAATAAAGATTAATTAAATAGAATTACGTTTTATCTTTTCGAATCCTAGCCTGGATGTAACAGTATTATTCCCATAATGCTGTAAAAAATCGAAGTGTTTTATAAAACCATATCTCCATAAACTGTTTTTTCACAGTCTGGAATGCTGCCATGTACCGGCGTTCTGGCGGGAGGTAAAAATGGTATTCCCAAAGCTGGGAAACCAAGCCATACTGCGAAAGATTTTAGACCGATAAGTCTAAAGAATGATGTGCATTCGTACTAAAAAATATTGAAAAGCTAATAGATGTCTACATTCGTGACGAGCTAAATTCAAGAGATAGATCCTTGGCTCAATACGCTTACACGAAGGATAAAGGAGTAGACCACTGCGCTACATGAAGTCGTTAGTACCATAGAAAAAGCTCATCAAGTGAAAGAATACACACTAGCTGCATTCCTCGACAATGAAGGAGCCTTCAATAATGTGAAGACAAGTGCAGTAAAAAACACAGGGACGGGCTACAGTCCGCTTGCGCAATCTTTTTAATACCCTATTCTTATTCCTATCCCTCATAAGTGGGCGTGACAAACGTCTAAGTTTGGTTGAATTGTTAAGAACGCTCTACATATTTTGTTATATAGGTAACATTTAAAGGATTTTATCGAAAAAAACGAAGCTTTTGTAAAAAAAATCGCTCCCAGCTCAAACTTTGGTTTTGAAATAAAATTGTTTTATTTAATTGCGGGCGTGTCAGTAGGCAGATTTTGAAAATATTTACACATGTGCATAAAGGGCTCCTAGAAAGTATATATTATAAATTTCAGCTCCCTAGCTCAAACTTTGACTTTTGAATGAAATTGTTTTATTTAATTGTGGGCGTGTCAGTGGGCGGATTTTAAAAATTTTATCTCCCGATCAGTTTTAGGAGTCATAGATCATATATAAAAAAATTCAGCTTTCTAGCTCAAAATTCGATTTTTTCGATAAATTTGTTTTTTTTTTTGAGTTTGTGGGCGGATTTCAAAAATTCTTAAACTTGATTATTTCGAGACCATAGAGAGTATATGGTTAAAATTTCAGCTCTCTAGGTCCAGTTTAAAGGCCTTATTTTTGCCGACAGACAGACGGACGGACATGGCTAGATCGACTTTACTATCGATGCTGATCATAAATATAGTAACTTTTAGGGGTCTACGGGCAATAGTAAGTTATGTTACAAACTATGCGTCAAAATTAATACATATACCCTTACAATAGGGTATAACAAACTTCGAAAATACTAATGTGAACTTTACTCTAACTAAATTGATAGAGGGCATCCTTAAAGATAGGGGTGGCGACGGTGTAGAGGTTACTGAGTTGGCTTGTGACCAGTGCGGTATAGGTTAAATCCCCAATGAGGAAAAACAACATACGTCAGTCATTAATGGAGAGAAAACCAATGACACCTTGTTTTCTACAAGCTTTACACCAAAAAGAGGATTTCTGCCTGGTAGTACAATGGACCATTACCGAGTCTGAGTGCTTTGGGATTTGGATTTCCTGTTTATAAAAAAAAAAAAAAAATGCTAAACGATAAGAAAATAAATACGAAACTGCTAGAAACACATCTTAAAGTAATCGCACCTATAGGCACACCACAAGGAGGGGTTATCTCTGTTGTGGGTTCTGGTCATTAACGTGATAGTCATTGAGCTACATTGAGTAGGTGCAAGGGCAAATTGTTGAAAACAGCACCAAGCGAAAGTGTCATATAGACAAATTGGCCTTATGACGCTTTTTCAAGGTGTCATAATACCAAATGCTAAAATTTGGCCCTATGTCACTTTCACAATGCGACATAAGGCCAAATTTCGAGATTTGGGCTTATGACGCTTGGAGTTATTTCACGGCACCTCAAATTATCCGACTGAGCTAAATACTTGGGTGTCATACTCTATAATGAACTTAACTGGAAATTAAATGTGTCTGCACGCACAAAAAAGGCTACAGTCGCTTTTTACTCATGTAGCCGGATATTCGAGAAAAACTGGAGTCTTAACCCAAGATAAGTCTATGGATGTACATGGCGATGATCGTAAGACCTTTATTAACATATGGGGGACTTGTATGGTGGCGAACCTAAATTAAAATTAGCCATCTAAGAAACATGACAAATATACAAGGGATAGCATGTGTAAGCACGACCGCTGCATTAAAAACCACCCCAACGGCGGGACTCGAAACCTTCCTCAACTTGCTACCTTTGGACCTATTTATGCAAGAATCTGCAGCAAAAAGAGCATTTCGATCACCACTAAACTGCTGGACGAAGAATTCAACGGAGCATGCACAGATTGTTAAGAGATATCTGGGCGCAGCTGTATCCTCCGACTACATGCTGCCGCACCTCGACTTTCATAAACCATTCTCCTGCCTTTTTTTTTAGCAGAGTGGAATAAGAATTAAATGAACATGAAGCCGAGTCCATCTTCATACAGATGGCTCCAAACTGAACGTAGGCGTTGGAGCTGGAGTGTTTGCCGAAACATTAAAGCTAAAGAACAGATTTCGTCTCCCTGATCACGGCCAGTGTATTCCTAGCGGAGTTATTGGCAGTGGCAGAGGCAGCCATATCAGTATCAATGGCAGCGATAGCACGTGATGTCATCACAATTTTCATTGACAGTGAGGCTGCAATAAAAGTAATCTCCGCTATCGAAATAAAATTGAAGCTTGTGAAATAGCGTCCCAAAGAGCAGAAGGTTCTTGGCTGTCAACATAATGTAATTACATATAGAGTAATGAAATTGTTGATGAAAGCCAGAACACACAAACTCCTGCAACGAAACAGGAAATCTGGAGGATACTCTCCACTTTCTGTGTCACTGCCCAAGCCACAGCCAATTAAAAAAAAATAACTTTTTGGAAATTATTTCTTTCACGACCAGACGGAACTTCCGAAATGAAAACCCGGATGGCTGGAGAGGGTCTAAATGGGCATAACAAACGAGACGAAGGAAGATACCACAAACACTTGGAACCCCTATGGACATCACAATGAGTCAACATTGACCTGCGTGTGATGAGGAAGTACTACTTCTTCATCAACCCACCAACCTAACCTTACCTAACAGTACTAGAGACAAACTGCTTTGGGCACTTTAAGTCATATAAATCTGCGGGATTAAACGGCATAATACCAGCCATACTACGAACTGCATCGGATATCATCTTTCCAGTATCTTTCTTTTGGTGATATTGATGAGGTCCTTAAAACTGGTCCATATTCCTGAGCTACTGACATGATATGCCGAAGGGGAAAAACATTAAAATAACTTCTACGAAACGCTCTTAATAAGCTGTTCAGATGGGCGATTCCTTGTGGATTGGGCGTAAGCCCCCACAAAACTGAACTTGTCCTCTTCTCTATTATATACAAAATTCAACAAATAAACGCTTCTTCGGCAACGGTATCAGCCTTACTTTTTCCGAACCGGCAGATTCTCAACGGCTTAGAAACGGTTCATTTTAGTTTGTTAATTATTTTAACGAAATTTTCACTATAAATCCTGAACAACTGCAAATAAAATTTTGTCTTTGCAAATTATTAAAAATCTTTACACAATTAAAAAGGAAAGTGCAAAAGTTATTTGATTGGTGAAACGAAATTCAGGAATTCTCTGCAAACTGACACTTTGCGATTTGCTAAAACTTACTTGTCACTATGCAAATTCGAGTTTGTTGAAACCTTGCAAAGTAAAAAAGTAATTGGTGAAATAGAGCCCAGATTGCAAGTTTCTTAAAAAAGTTCTTAAGATATCACATTTGTTCCGTGTTCTAGTTATATGCACTCAAATTTCCGTCAGCTACACCGGATTTGAGGACTGAAAAAACTCGTCACGTGCTATGCAAAGTCATGATCGATCAAACAGACATATATTGCGTTACACAACTTACAGACAACTTGCTAAGAAAGAAAGTATCTTTTGTAATAATTGCTGAAGCAGAAAAGAAATATAAGCGTAAGGTTTTTCTAAGAATTGTTTAATTGATAACGTGTTTTAAGTTCACTAGGATTCGCATATCGCGGTGATAGTCAAAGTCTATGAACGCAGTACAATCCGTTGAATGTTTTGATGGCATCGAAAAATTATGCGTTGAAATGAACTGAGCTCGCAGTATATCGAAAAGTACGAAATTATACATTAAAGAGCTGATGCAACGAAATTGTCAGCCAAAAATGAAGCCTTTCGCGCATTGCATTCTGGTTTTGTGAAAGTAGTCGAAGTAAAAGAATGGACTTAAAAACTCTCCCGGCTCCTTAACAATAGACGAATTCACAGTAACAAGCTCACTAACACAATTATTTTTTATTTATTTTATTTTTTTTTTTTACTTAAAAAAAAAGAAAAGTGTGTGAACCATAATTCTTTTGGGATATCTACATGCATTTTGTTTTGCTTTTAAATACCTATTTGATTCTTTTTGAAAAAATTATTAATTTTTCATTTTAGATAAAGACGTTAAAATTGGCCATTTTGTATATAAATTATCTCACTGAAGTAATCAAAGGCGACAAAGACCTATCCGTTGGATTTCGTTCTGAACTAATGCCTTTGGGGAAATTAAGCGGTCCTAAAATAAGAAAAAATATTAAATCGGAACTGAAAGTATGTATATAATTCATTTACAATTATAATTATCATAAATAAGAGATAAATTTATTGCTATTTTACTACTTACATTTTTGTTTGCGAATCACATCAACCGAATGCTCTTAAATAAGTTCACATAAACCATAAAAAATCACAGAGCCTTAAATTTAAAACAAGGAAAGGCCTAGTTCTTAACGGATGCATTCTACCATTCTTTCCATCTCCGTGGACCTGTGGTATGCAATATTATAACTTACTGCAAATTCTGTAACATGAAAGATGTTTCGGGTGATGAGGTGAGGAGATGGTTGTTTTGGTTACACAAATCCAGCTACTTTAATACGTTTTTCATTAAAGAAAATATTTGCTGTTTTACTCAAAAGAGCAAATATTTTTTGGTTATGCATGTTTTATTGAAGAAAAGAGCAATTCTAGATTTGGCTCTAATGGCTGAAACACATGTGCAGCAGGGACGCACGCAGTAATGCATGCATCAGTGCACATGAAACACATTTGCAGTAAGAAATTGCCTTCATTGAGTAAGAAAAATAGACTTAGATGTTAGGTATTGGGCGCGTTCAATTTACAAGTCAACTACTAGTGACTACTATTTTACTTTTTCTCATTGATCAAATAACTCATGTGACCATCGTTTGGCAAGTGATAGACTTTTAATTAGTAGTGAACTTGCAGTTGACTTGCAAATTGAACGCTCCAATTGTCACAGAACTTCACAGCACTAAACGTCAAGCCGGAAAAGTTGTACCAAATTGTGCTCTTCTACTACAATCGGTGCAGCAAGATTAGAAATAGAAACAACTTGCATGAAGAATTGACATGCAGTAAGCAATGTATTTTAAGGGTGGCGAAGGTGTACAGGTTAGTGTGTTGGCTTGTGGCTCGTGCGGTGCATGTTCAATCAACATGGGGAATAACAACATACGCCACCCATTAATGAAGAGAAACGAATGACACCTTGTCACCAAACCTTTTCACCAAAAAGAGATTTCCGCCTGGAAGTACAAATTACCGATTTTAAGTGCTCTAGGATTTGGATTTCGTCTTCAAATAAAGGGTCTTTCATAAGCGATTTGACAACTTCAAACCGATTCCCGATCTGTCAATATTTTCATCGTGGTCAAGTACACGAAGGAACAACGTTTACAAATAATTGAAATTTACTACCGAAATTCCGAGTCGGTGGTCGCAACTTTGAGAGCGTTAACGCCAATTTTCGGCCATAATTCTCGTCCCAGTAGACAAGCAATTCATAGTCTATTGAAAAAAATTGAGTTAAAATATTTGCTGCTTGATGTTGCCGTGCAAGTGAGACTACGTTTTGCCCAAAGTGTGGAGAATATTGCTGCCGTAGAGACGTCCGTCGCAAGTCAGCCAAATCAGTCAATTTCACGACGTTCTCAAGAATTGGGCCTCTCCCAGGCGAATTTTGCGTAAGGATTTTGGCCTACACCCTTACAAGATCAAGCTGACTTAAGAAATAAAGCCACTTGATCATATGAAGCGACAAACGTTCTCGAATTGGGATCTGGATGATGGAAGATAATGAAGAATTTCATAGCAAAATTCATCTTATGAACCCTAATGTTCTTCATCAAACAGCATTTCATCCGCAAAAAGTCACTGTTTGGTGCGGGTTTCATGCCGGTGGTGTCATTGGGCCGTTTTTTTTGTCGATAAAAATGACCGTCACGTTACGTTAAATGGTATTCGCTACAGAGGCATGTTGAAACGTTATTTCTTTGAGAAATTGCTTGAATTGGACATCAGTAATATGTGGTTCCAACGATATGGTGCCACAAGCCACACACCGGTTCAACAAACGAGTTATTGAAGTCTCAGTTCGGTGAACGTGTTATCTCGAGAAAAGGATCCATCTATTGGCCGCCGAGGTCGTGTGATTTAAAGACTCTAGACTTTTACATTAATTATTTGGTCTATGCCAACAAGCTGGCGACGATAGAAGAGCTCAGAGCCAATATTGATCGAGAAAAAGCGGCTGTATCGATCGAAATGTGCGGCCTAGTCATCGAAAATTGGGTTCAACGTATCGACCGCTGCATACGATCCCGTGCTGAACATATGAACGAAGTGGAATTCGATTCATAAATGTTTTGATATTAGCTAATTCAAGCCAATTAAATTTTAGAGATATCTCAACTGGCTTGCATTTTATTTAAAAAAAAGAAGTTGTCAAGTCCTTAATGAAAGACCCTATATAAGAAAGAAAACAAAAACAGTGTGTCATTTTACATACAAAATCATCTTGCTGCATATGTGTTTCGGCCATAACAAGAAAGATGCGATATCAAATTTTTGAGAGATGTGCTCTTTAATTTACCAATCCACACAAATAGCCTTTTGGTTACCGTCAAAGCAAGAAAAACACGGTTTTGATTTTTTTTTGATATAATTTAAGCGGCTAATAATAGCATGCAATTGCATATGGGTGCGTTATTATTCCTACTCTAGCATGGATGCTCAAACTGTGTCAATCAGTGCCATCTAGACGAGAGCTATATAACGATAATTCAAAGCAGACAGTTGCCTAGTTTGAATAGCTGTACGACAATTATAGCAACTTGGCTGTTGTTAATTATATTTGGTTGTAATATTTGCTGCCAAGAAAGTATTGTTGCATGTTTGCTCAAACTGTGAAATTCAGCATCAATTAGTCAACTTGCAGCGCCATCTAGTAGAGAGCCATACCATATAAGATAATCGAATTTGGCAGCATTTGAAAATCAGTTTGAGTAGCTGTGGGATAGTTAGTACATCTGTTGTTCTCGAGCTTTCTGAACTTAACGAATCTGGAAATTTCGAGAGGTGTCACTAGGAGATATAGGTAAATAGGTGTCGCAGGAGCACCCAATTCATTCTAGTTTTGAACCGCGATAAAGAAGTGCGATAGATGACAGTAGTGAAAAGTATAGAGAAAAAGTGGAAGTATTGAATAAGAGAAAAGTGATTGTTTATTTAAAGTAATTAATTGTGAAAGTGAATTGTTGGATTAAATAAGTAAATTATTAGAATTATAATCAAGAAGTAAAAGACATTGAAAGAGAACTAATAAAGATTAATTGAATAGAAATACATTTATATCTTTTCGAATCCTAGCCTGTATGTAACATTTGTGTCAGAAGTGGGATAAAACGTATTCAGTGTGAAATTAAAGTGAAGTGAATTAGTTTAAAAAAACAGGAAAACAAAAATGGGCCGCACATTAAAACTACTACTCAGTATGCCGCAGTTAAAAGCTGAACTAGAAGAGCGGAATCTCTCCACAGCTGGAGGAAAAAGTGATCTGGTGCTTCGACTGCAGGAAGCTGTTGAAGGAGATAATCCCAAGTCCGTTTTGTTCGACATAGCCGAAGAACAAGTAAGTACAGGCGTTGATATGACTGCTATGACGGAATTATTTCTGGCCAAATTTGATGAACAGAAGATTTCTCTAGATTCCAAATTGGAATCAATGGACTCTAAATTTGATGAACAAAAGAATTCTATAGACTCTCAGTTCAATGAACAGAAGAATTCCCTAGAACAACAGATAAATTCTCTAGATTCCAAATTCGAAGAACAAAAGAATTCCATAATTGCCGCCCAAAAGAGCGCTGTGGAAGATTTTAAAAATGTTGTCAAAGAAAAACTCGAAGAAATTGACCAAAAGTTCGAGAAGGTTGCAACCAAATTCGACGAAATCCATCAGACGTTTTGCAAGCACGAGACAAACTTCGAGAACTTGGCTAAGGAGCTCGAGAAAGTGAAGAAGCAGAAGGCTCGAAAATATTCTGCAGACTGCCCGAGAAGAAAAGAGATGCAGCCTCCTGCTTTCGATGGTCAAACATCATGGCCAATTTATAAGAAACAGTTTGAAGCAGTTGCAATGGCTGGGACAACGAGGAAAAGTCGATTGCGCTGACGCTCGCACTAAGAGGTACAGCTGCGGAGTTACTCCAAACCGTCTCAGAAGAGAAGCAACACAACTACGAGGCCTTGGTCAAGGCTATAGAGATGCGCTTCGGTGATGAGCATATGCAGCAAGTGTACAGGGTCCAGCTACGCAGTAGAGCCCAGAAGAGGGGAGAAACACTCCAACAGCTGCAAGCAGATATCGAACGTCTGGCGCATTTGTCATACCCTAATGCTAGTGAGGTTCTCATCAATGCAATGGCTGTGGAAGCGTTTATCCAAGTCATTGAAGATAGACAACTGCAAATGGCCGTAAGAGTGGCTGGAAAGAGAACTCTCGCTGAGGCCCTAGCATTTGCCTTGACAATGCAAGCTGCTGATCAGGCATCGCATGTGTTCCACCGCATCAGGGAAATGACGACGAGGTACAATACCAAAGCAACCACTACAGGATTCCGGGAAGGATATCTGGTATGGCTATATAACCCTCATCGCCGAAAAGGCATGCCACCTTAACTACAGCCGGATTGGACCATTTAAGATAGTGAAGAGCATCAACGATGTTGTCTACCGGATCCAGTGGAAGAGGCAAGCTGAAAGTTGTCCATGTGGATCGTCTCCATCGCTACCATGGTGAAAATATTGACGTGCATGTTCGGGACGAACAAGTTTAGTAGGGGGATATTGTTGCATGTTTGCTCAAACTGTGACATTCAGCATCAATTAGTCAACTTTCAGCGCCATCTAGTAGAGAGCCATATTACCGACATTTGGCAGCATTTGAAAAGCAGTTTGAGTAGCTGTGGGATAGTTATAACATCTGTTGTTCTCGAGCTTTCTGAACTCAACGAATCTGGAAATTTCGAGAGGTACTAGGTGTCGCAGGAACACCCAAGACATTCTAGTTTTGAACCGCGATAAAGAAGTGCGATAGATGACAGTAGTGAAAAGTATAGAGAAAAAGTGGAAGTATTGAATAAGAGAAAAGTGATTGTTTATTTAAAGTGATTAATTGTGAAAGTGAATTGTTGGATAAAATAAGTAAATTATTGGAATAATCATCAAGAAGTAAAAAACATTGAAAGAGAACTAATAAAGATTAATTAAAAAGAAATACGTTTTTTTTTCGAATCCAGCCTGGATGTAACAATATTTTAAGTACATATTTTCCATTTCAACTTGCATTATCCTAAACGAGGAAGCGAGTGAATCGAATGAAACAAGCAAATCAGGGGGCCAACTATGGAATTCGATTCTACTTTCGATTCTATTCGGAAGTTGATTCCGATTCTACTTTCAAACGTAACTGTTTATGATATTAGAATCGAATGCAAGAAATGCCAACTTTTTTCCCAGAATTTCCGAATTTCGAACGAGTGTCGTTCTGTGTTTGACAGAAAAAGAAAAAATAATCATTTATTTGGATTTCTGAAATTGAAAAGTTAACAACAATGGATAGTGTCGCCATTTTGTTACCGATTGAAGAAAATCAGGAACTCAATGGACAAATTGAACGAAGGCGAATTCATCAATTATTGAACGAGTTTTTGGAGTTCTGAAAGCAAGATTCCGATGTCTTCTGTCGGCAATTGAACTTCACTATTAACCGGAAAAGGCTACTCAATTTTGAATGTTTGCTGTGCGCTCTACAACATCTGTGGAAAATATGGGGTCGAATTGACCAGTTCAATAGATGTCTTGTTAGAAGATGTAACGCATTTTACGTTGGATCAACAAATGCTAATGAGGAATACTCGAAAGTTGTTAAAAGAATAAGAAACAATAGGGGTATTCACGATTCGATGCAACTGGTCTTGTATCATTGCGAAAATGCGAAAGTGTAACTTTTTTTTGCACTACAACAACAAAGTAATAAAATTTCGCAACACTTTTACACTTTATCTATACCCTGACCCTATTGCAACCGAAAAATACAACAGAGTAGCCTTATGAAGTTGACAGTTCATTTAAATTCTTGATTCCTGTGTATAGCTAACAGAAAAAAATAAAGAGAATGGAAAACAAATGTAAGCGCCGCAGAAGGGAAAATCCAGTGAAAAAATTGACAGAAAAAGAAGTTTTCCTGATATTAGACTACATTCTAGAAGCAGGAAAATTCGAGGTTAGTATACGACATCAAATTTATCAATTGTTATCTATGAATTGAAACTATTTATTAATTATAGAAGCCTACAGCACAAATTTTTTATAGAACATTTTTGGAGCACAATCAACTCCCCACCTGGGAGTTAATTCGTTGGAAAATGAGAAGAAAACATCATTTGTTAAGGCAATGAAATGGACAAAATCTACCGGTGCCGGTCTCCTGGAAACTGAAAAAGGAGTTGGATGTGTTCAAGGTAAAATAACAATAAATTTACACGTATTATTTTTTCACATACTTACATTTCATATTTATTTTTTCATTATATAGCAAAAATTCTTAAAATCTGTCCGTATTACGACAGACTTAAAGAAATCTTCGGCGACAAGAGTGATAGAGGAAGTTCTTTTAATACTTATGAAGTTGCAGACTTCATCATTTCTGAAGAGGAACAGGAACTTGTTCTTGAACAGGAACTTGGCCTTGAACCAGAATTTGAAATATACGAAGAGCAAGAATTCCCAAATTATCAAATAGAGCTTTCACCAACAATAGCCAGGCCAGCAACACCATCAACACAAGCTAACTCCACTTCCGGGAAAGGGCACTCAAGTGTGTCCTTAAAATGCGCAGAAAGGCTTCGGAAGTTTGCACCAAAAACAGCTATCGGCCAGCTTTCACAGCTACATGGTGAAAGGCAAGCGTTTCAAGAAGAAAAATTAAAATTAGAAAGAGATAAACTTCTTCAACTTTCCGATATCGAAGAAAAAAAGATAGAGTGGAAAAACCTAAAAATGCAGAAGCAATTGGAAATGGAGGAAAGAAAACTAAAACTCGAAGAAGATAAAACTAGAAATAATTTTGAACTGAGGAAGCTCGAAATTGCAAAAGAAGAAAGAATTGCTATGAAGGAACTTGATATGAAGTATGCAAATAAATAAGTATGCCTAGACCTACCTAGTTATTCTTTGGTTATTTTTAGTTTTGAAATGAATTACAAAAATAGATTTATTTATTCATATTTATTTGAACATGTAATTTATTTGAATTAACAAAAATAAAGTACAAATACATGAAACATATATTAATCGAACATGAGATAATATAACCCCTGTCTTTTGATTTCAAACTGTTTTTTGTTTACATAATTTTCATAGGGACAATCTTCAGCATCTTCAATGTGTCCATTTTCAAAACAATTGCTCAAATCCAAATCGGAGTCAGTTAACAAGATGTTATGTAGAATGCAGCAGACCATTATCCATTTACAACAAAATTTGTGACTGTTTTTATCGCGAATGCGCATCCTAAGTTCCTTTAGGCTACCGAACTTCTCTTTAAGGAGACCGAAACAGTGTTCTACTCTTACCCGATACTTGCTGTGTCATAAATTAAATGCTTTTCGTTTTGAGCTGTCCAGTTGTTCCGAGTTGCTTCTAAATGGCGTTATAATAAAGTTATTTAAAGGGTATGCAGAGTCTCCAGCTATCCATTGTTGTGTCGACACATAATTCTCATTTTGTTTGAAAATTGAGCAGTTTCTATAAAAATTTGCATCATGACTGCTGCCAGAGCTTCCTACTACAACGTCGCGAATTCTCAGCTTGTAGTCACATACAACTTGAGCTTTTATTGAGTAGACGTGATTTCTTGAGAAATATGATTCATGGTCTATAACTGGTGCCTCTGCCAATTTTATTTCTGTACCGTCAATGTAACCAATACACAATGGCAGCTCATGATACGTTTCCGCTACAATGCGTTTTCTTTCTTCATTGTTTGGCCAATATATATACTTGTTTATCAATTTTAGAACAATTCGAAAAATTCTATTTGTTATTTTACTCAATGTACCTCCATCTCCAACACCAAAAGTTGTTGCAATTTTTCTGACTGCAGCATTTTCACCTGATGAACCCAAACGGTAAAGCACAATAGCTAGTTGGAGTTCAATTGAAAATTGTTTACAAGCATGTGGTTTTTGGAATTCGATATCATCACGTATTAATGAAAGCAAATGTGCAAACTGACTTCTTTCCATTCTCAGCATTTGGCGGAAGCGATCTTCGTCCATAGCAGCTAAAATGTTCTCACGCCAGTCAATCGATTTAGGTATTGTGCTGTAAGAACCACGACGAGATGCTAGGACGAATAGAATATCCTCGTCAAGATCAAAAAGTACTTCATCGATATCATCATCGTCTATCTCTCCATTATCTAAAATAAAATAATAAAACAATTTTTTTTTGTCTTTTTTATCGTTTATTTCTTCATACCTTCAATCCACATAATTTTCTCTGCAGCATCTTCCAATAAACATTGAAGTATTTTTTCTTTTTCGCTTTTTTTCGGCATAGTTAACAATTAAAAACAAATTTTCCTCCTTCAAAAAATTGTAAATTTTTTTTTCAAAACAAATGTCAATTGTCCAGCTGGAGCTGTCATTTGTTTCAGTTTTGCTAGACATGAGAAAAAGTGCGTTCACGATCCGATAAAAAAAAATAAAATTTCGCAATTTTACTAGGCCTTTTACGTCGAATCGTGAATACCCCTAATATCAAAAATGATTTAAATAATTCATAAATATTTTTAACTTAATAAAACAACATAAATGCACTCTTAAACAATTTGTTACACTTACATTTTCAAAGATACCAGTCCACACAGTCTGCTCACAAACACATTTGCATTAGAATGATTATTTGAAGAATTAGGTTTTTTTAGGTTATTTAGACTTCCGAAAAAAGCAACAAAAAGGTTGGCAATTCGAGATCCGTTCGATTTTCGAACATTAGGGCTTGCTATAGAATTACAGAGTACATAGACGTATTTTGCGAATTCGAACATTTTTGTTGTAGAATCGAATTACATAGTAGGGCCCCAGTTGTTGAAAGTGAAAATATGGATCCATTGCTTGTTGACTTCCCAGAAGTGGGCAAGTTGTTATTATTGGTCCGAAAATGAAAATCGTTATGTATAACATTCAGAATTTATGTTTTTCAACGTTTTAAGGTATGTGAGTTTGTGTATGTGAACATACGTACGTAAATGCCTAAACAAAAAGACTGAAAAAAAATTGAAATCAGAAAAAAAATTAATAATGATGAGTAGATGAATCGAAAAATTTTGATTTTATTGAGTTTTCGGTTAATCTCCTTTATATTTTTTTATTTTTGTTATTGGTAGCAGACCCACTGAAAAACATGCATGTCATGCATATATGGAAGTTGATCGTGTGGGTCCTCTGGGTCGCACTCATCCCACTCTCTTCAAAATATGGTATTCAAATGGCAGATTTCGGAATGAAACTGTGATTTATCTTTGGACTGGAACAAAAAGATATGAAAAAGTGCGTGTCCACATATTGAAAGTATGTATTATTTTTAAATATTCAAATGCGTATTCACATGCAAGATACGGTAAGAACTTTAAACAAATCGTTTCGAATATAGAAGTTCAAAGAAATGAATCCAAATTGGTAAGCAACACAAACAACAAAAGTACGAAAGAATTTTCACTTGGAAAACCATATATACCCGGTAGAAGTGGTAAACAAAAAAAATCGACATCCTCAGTAACTTTGGTTGCAACTGTTTCAGATGAAAGTTCACCAGCACAATCTTTGGAGAATATTTCTGCATCATCTTCATCAGTTCAACAAAACGATTACGAAGCGTTCTACTATAAATAAAAGGCAAAGCAGTATGTGACATTTGCTATGAAGAAAAGTCCACCACTAAAATTTGACCATTTTTGTCTGACAAAAAATGGCTTTTAGTAAAACTTCCGTTTACGTACGTAAAAAAGTAACTAAACATAATTTTTAAAAATGTTAAAAGGATAAAAATTTGGTAAAAAAAGTTAAATTTTGAGAAAAATGCACTTTAATTAAAAAAAAATATACGAACAAATTTTCATAATTTTGAGTTTAAGGAGTCATAACTTTTTTGCAGCTGCACAGATGCACCCAGAGTATTTAAGGCATGTAAGCGCTACTTAATTGTCTCTCTAAAATGTACCTACATAATATCTCTTATACATATAATACTTTAGAAGTTATAGCGTTTAAAGTGGTTACACCTCCAAATTAGACGTCACCCAGTTTGATAGACTATAACTTGATATGGGGTGGGAATAGACCCCCCCTCCCCCCCTGACAATTTTTTGTTCGGAGGAACTTAAGGAATCTCCCCTTAAAGGTATATACTGCTTAACTGGGACACCCTGTATATGAGACAATTTTTAGTTTTTGCACGAAAACTGTTTGTAAAAACCAACATAATCGAAATGCATTTAAAAAAATATAATTTATATTTATTTATTTGAATACAATTTCACAAACAGTTCTTTGTTTTATTTAATAAAAAAAAAACAAGTTCATGAAAAACACACTAAAATCTAATATGTGTAGAAATCTAAAAACAAGGGTAGACAACGTAACTTTTGTTTTGAGGATGAGATGATGGCTAAACAACATTGTTTAATTATGAAAATTAATAATAAATGCACTTAAGTGCTACGAAGAGGTGTTTAAAGGTTAGGCACCCTTTAAATTACCCGGCCGATATATGATATTTTTCTCTCCAAGCTTTTAATTCGTAGATCTCTTTTAATTTTATCAATTAATAATTTGTAAAAGTATGTGCATTTATTTTATTTTATTTTCAGAGTCTATTAAACGAGAAGCATCATCGTCATTTTATAAAATGCAAAGGACGCACAGGATGGCCACAAGATGTGTGGCAATCGGTTCTTAAATCCAGCCGGGATTAAAATAGGGAATCATATCACAATTTTGTTTTGTTTTAAATACATAATCTTAAAACTGCTGTAATTAAGGATGTGTTGAATATTTATTTATATAATACATATAAAGAATTCCAAATTGAAGGATACACACATTTATTGTGTGACTACAACTAAAATATAACGGTAATAGGCTATAGAAATACGAAATGAGTATGGATGCAGGAAACGAAAACATTAAGACGGACAAACGCTATTTAAACAAACAATAGACAGATACACGCCGACATGTTTTGTAAGTATATCAAATACACGTTCTACTCAACCCTTATTATATTTAGAACAAAGTACTTTTGGACTAACTATTGATTTTATCATAGTACTGTTATGGACATAAATATCTTCCTTCATTATCAAAATAATAACAATAGCACATACAGGCCATTAGGACCAATCTTATTTAATCATTATGTGTTACGGCTCCCAGATGGTGATATATTTTATGGGAGAGAGCATGGTATATACAGAGCCTTATTGCGAAGATCAATCGACAGTTGATAATTGACTATTTTCAATGTGATTTTGTCAATCGCAGTTAATTAAATAATTGGAATTGACAAAAATACCAAATGAATCGTTCGTTCACAATAGCACACATTGAAAATAGTCAATTATCAATTGTCGATTGATCTTCGCAATAAGGCTGACAGACAAGGTTGAGTGTATACTCCTCCTCCTCTACGTTCATGCAGCTTCTGCAAAAGTCGTTGAGGAGGAGGCGGCTTATGTGAAGTCGGTTTATCAAAAACAAACACATATGTTTGAAACAGAACTCACACCTTACCACGATCAATGCCTGCGCGCAAAAAGAAAGATTGTGGTGATCGTGGCTTAGAAAATACCTATTTCCTGGGCGTGTGGACCATAGTTCAGTGGCAAAAAAGGATGCATTCACGATAATTGCAGGGGAGTTTTGGTTTCGTTTCCGGTTTGAGTCATGGGTGTGGGGAGTCAGACGTTACGTTTAAAACATAACGAAAAGTCAAGGCAGATTAATATTCGTGTCTTGAAATGTTCGCCACAGGCTTACGTAGAAATTATGTTTTGGTCTACTTCCATGATTTCATGATGGTTGGGAAAACGTTTGAAGATCATCGAGATAACTTGAAGGAAATGTTCCAGAGACTACGAAGTGCAGAATTGAAACTTATCCCGAAAATGTGTGATCTCTTTAGACCTGAGGCCAAATATCTCTGGCACATCATCTCATCCGACTGACCCAGAGAAGGTACATGCAGTGAAAAATTGGCCGGCTCCCAAGAGCAAACATGCAGGGATCGCAAACAGCTCAAATGGTCAGGTGAATGCGAAAAGAGGTCAAAGGGACTCAAACACCAACAGTGTGATGCTTCCATTCTAGTTTACCCTAGTCCAGGAAAAAGAATTATTGAAGATGCCAACGCTAGTGATGTTGGGATCGGAGCCGTTCTTTCCCAGATACATGACGGCCAAGAGGGCGTTGTTTCCTACTTCAGTAAAGTGTTCTTCAAGCCGAAGAGCTATTGTGTAACCAGGCGGGAACTCCTAGCTTTGATCGTGGCAACAAAGCACTTCCATAAGTACTTATATGGGCAGAAATTTATCCTACGCACAGAGCATGCGTCTCTGGAGTGGTTGCAGCAGTTTAAGAATCCTGAAGGACAAGTCGCAAGGTAGATTGAACGACTGCAGGTATATGACTACGAGATACAGCTTCGAAAGGGAACTCTTCACTCCAACGCAGATGCTCTCTCCTGGCGGCCCTACAAAGCTGATTGCAAAACATTGCGTACACCACTAGAAAAAGGATGGGGTACCTATCTGCCCAACGGTTAAGGGTTGAGCCCATTTGCTAAAAGGCGTCACAATCCAACTCTCCAATGAAGCAAAATATCTGGGAGTCATCCTGGACAGCAAACTTCTTTGGCCCAAGCATGTTGTCGGTTTTCTCACAGTGCAAGGGCATTTTCGGTAAGACATGGGGCTTATCACCAAAACGAGTTCTATGGATTTCCACAGCTATGATAAGACAATTTCTAGCATATACATCGGTTGTTTGGGTGAATAAGTTTTCACGTAAACCAGATACTGCTGCTTTCGCCACACTTCAAAGGATTGTATGTCTCGGCTGCACGGGGGCCTTCCCAGCACGCCTGCCTGTTTACATCATGGGTTCCAGAATCAAATTCATCTCACGCAGTTGGCTTTTGGTATAACTCGCACTGGAGTGGACTTTCACATGTTCAGGACTGGCTCTGGCAAAACTCTGAGCATGGAAAAGAACGCAGTCACGGATGACTCCAAAATCGGTTTAGGATCTGGTGCTGGTGTTTTCATGGAGAGCGACAACATTTGACTTTTCTTCTCGTTAGGCAAACATGCGTCAGTCTTACAAACGGAGACTCAAACTAACCGAATGGCTATAGACTATGCGACCTCCATAATAGTTCGCGAATGCAAGATCTCTCTGAATTCGGTCGAAAGGCTGAATTCCCTTTGACTTATCTGGAAATGAGATCTCCGATGAACTTGCTAGACAGGACTCAGAGGAACACTTCTCAGGATCTGCACCGGCGTTATATTTGCCTGCGTCCTCGGTCAGGGCTTAAACAGCTGTCTTAATGCAGCTTGCGGTAGATGCAAGGGATGATTTCGAAATCTGGTGCCGAAAATGCGTCACTTGCGCAGCCAGCAAGACCCGAGAGTAAAAACACAAGGCAAGATGCATCAGTACAAAGTCGGAGCGCCTTTTGAAAAAATTTCAGTTACCATCGCTGGACCGTTTCCAAAAACCAACAATGGAAACCGCTATATCCTCGTAGTTATGGACTAATTCACTAAATGGCCTGTAGCATTTGCTATCCCTTACCCGCTATCCCGCCGAAGAGGCAAGCTGAAAGTTGTCCGTGTGGATCGTCTCCATCGTTACCATAGTGAAAATATTGACGTGCTGGTTCGTGACGAACAAATTTAAGAGGGGGGATATTGAAGAATGGATGCTTAAACTGAAATTAATTTGATTAATTTTGCTGTAAAAATCAAAACAATGAATTTCATATAAAATTTTAGGTATACGTGTTCGAGTGTATCACATGATCAAAAAATTTAAAAGAATTATCAAAAAAGCCAACAACAAGCAAAATTATCTTAGCGTGACACACATGTAGTTCTTATTTATTTTTATATATATATTATATTATATTTATGTTTGACAAATTAATGTTTATCTTTATTTAACGGAGCACCCTGTACCCTTTTCCGATAAAACAGTTTTCCTCTTTTATCTATCTCTAAAGATCGCTCTCACCGAATCGAGAGATTGAATTGAAGTAGAATTCAGTTTCACACCTCCTACTAAATATGTACGTGTTTTGTATATAGCCTTGTGTTAGTGGCAACAAGAGACTACACTTCATCTCCTCTGTACATGTCCTGCACTCTCCCATAAAAGAAATCTCTATCTAGGAGCCTTCTTCCTTAATGAACTCAGTGACTTAGGGTGTTTTCATAAACGTCTGCCTAACTAAGAGCTGCGGTAGACGTGTTCATAAAAGGTCCGTTCGCGAACTAATATGCAAACGTAAATTTATATAAACTTTCGTGCAAAACTACACAAACGCGTTCGCGTACTGAGAAAATGGTAAAAAGATGAAGAAAAGAAAAAATTTCAGCTTGTAAAAAAATGAAAACTGTCAAATGATGAAATCCTATGAGTTCGCCAGCAAAAAAAACAGCGGTTGCATCTTTTCAAGCCAAACTATGACGTTTTTCATCTTTTTACACAAAAGCGTTAGCGTACTTTTCTTTGAAATGAGAGGATTCTCTCTCGATTTTGAAGATTTGACAGTTTTCATTTTTCTACACATAAAGTACGCGAACGGACCTAAAGTCAGATTTTTGATCGAACTAACTTAGATGAATTGCAGAAGATATGTTCATAAACGACATAAATGTCATCAGCGCCTGGCAGATTGTGCATCCATATTTTTTGTCTGCAGAAAGCCTGCTCACGTTCTGCAGAATAAGTGTGTTCAATAATGCAACAAAGAAGAAAGACGATTGTACTAGCGCAGATTTTCGACGTTTATGAAAACACCCTTAGCTAACACAGATGTTAGAAGTCTATCGCGCCTCATTAGAAGCTCCAAATGGTTTTAGCGAGTAGTGGTCGAAACTCCCGATCCATATGGCATCACAACGGACCTCATTGGTATAAGAGTATTGGCTTTCAGCTAACAGCCACCTTAACCTAACCTAACCTAGTGGCAACAAAAACCCCAGTCAAAGAACACAGCAAAGGAAAACAAAGAGGGCGCACACACACTCTCACTTGACTATCTCGATATTTCATTTCGCGTTTACATGCTGATTTTCAATCCAATCACAGAAAATTTTGTGATCGGATTGAGTGAATCTTTTAATCCCTCAATCTGCGTTTACATGGAATTCAATTGGATTGAATCCGGATTGAATCTCTCATGCAAACAGGATATAGGATTTTTTGTGCTTCATCTGTGAAAGTTAACTGGTCTGTGAGTTTTCGTCTTTGAGAGAGAGCAGGGCAAGTGTAGAGAAGGTGGATAATAGTCTACTCCTCCGCTTCTGCAGAAGTCATTTGTGTAGACGAGAGAGCAAATAACACGTCACATGAAAAATGTTGAATTCATCCATGCAAAGCATCTGCTATCGTGAATCTTTCCATGGATGACAAAGTTGTTGACGTTTTGGAACTCACCCAACATTTGCTGAACGAGAATCGCTTTTTTGTACCACGGGAATCGAAAAAATTAAAGCAATGTGTGACAGGGAATGTGAAAATCATTTATTCGATTCACTTTTTCGCACAACCAGAATCGGCCCCCAGGTTAATAAACAAATTCGCCAATGAAAGTACAAGTAGGCACTTTTTTTTAAAAGAGCGGCAAATCGCATGTGTTGATCAGTTCGCAAATCATGATGGGCGAGTTAGTTTCGGACTTTCGGTGTATGGTTTTACACCGAGCAAATATGTTCATCCTCAAACAAGTAAAGCAGTCTCCTACAATATACCTACCTCCTGTATAAACTCTTCAAACCAAAGTATGTGAATGGACCAATAAAAAAAATATGTTAATATATATATAATAAGCGGTATTTACTTCTTTAGTTAGTTTATAAACCAACTAATTAAGTTACAAATAATACTTTATTTTCTGAAGATGTAAATATTTTTTTAGCAGAAACCACGAATGCGTAAACAAATATTAAATTAAATTTTAATTTCAAAGAAAAAAATGATCATTAGCCACAGAAGAAAATTGTATATACATACATATATTATATATATTAAGAGCTCTTTTTCTTTTTGTATATGTATATAATTTGTTTTTGTTTTCTTGTTTTACTATATTACAATTAATTAATTAATTTTTTTGTTCATATAAAAATAAAGCAATGCGTATGATTTCTTAATTTTCAATGTTTAAATATATTATATAGTTTTAAAAAAATACTTATCGTATGTATTAAGTATGTTGTTAATAAAAATGTTGAGAGCTTTTATTTTCTACTTCTTTGAATTTATTTAAAATTTTATTTGTTTTGTTTCTTTTTTTTGTGTTACATGCTTTTAATATTTGTTTTTTTTTTTTAATTTGTCGGTAATTAGTTTGCTTTCTTTTTTTAAAAATTTTCGTTTATAGTATGTAGTTGTTCATTAGTTAATTTGAAAATTTTTAAATATGAGAATAATTTCAAATATTGTTCGATTCAATATATAAATACGATCCAAATGGAGGGCTTTATATATTTAGTATACATAAAGTAAGAGAAGGTAATTCTATTATCACACATTTTGCATATTTTAGGCAAGAAACTTGTTCACATTCGCTTTTAGTTTTTTTTTATTTTTGTAACAAATGTTATTTTTTAAAGATTGTAATATACTGTCTAATAAATATTAAAATTGTAAGTTTAATACATGAAGTAATTTTGTTAAAAATTATATATTATATATAAAAAAAATAAAATAAGATGATTAGTAAATTCGAAGTGTAATAATAATACTAAGTGTTCATAAGCATAGTGGTTGTCATGACATTCAGCTTAGGCCAAAGGAATTATATACAAATTCATTATTTATTGATTACATTCCATTAAAAATCTATATTACTGAATGTCAGTAAGACGTGTTTACTTCTACAAAGTTTTACTATAGTCAATAATTAAGTACGTGATTTCTTGTTTTTCTGATTGCAGAAATCATCAATCGTCAATGAATTGATCCCTTAAATCCCTTAACAATTGAGTATTTTTTCGATTTGTTAATGTTTAAAAATTTTTTTAATATATATACTAAATAAATACTAAAATACTCAAAATAATTTGATCCGTTTTTTTCTTGTTGCTTTTTATAAAATAATATCATGTTAATTGTCGAATTTGATTTAATTGCTTATTGGATTTACATATAAATTAATGCTGCTTCCCTTGAAGACGAATTTTAACGCTGATTCGCTTTCTCTTTAAACACCCTCAAGTCGAACTGTTGAAGTTAGTGGTGTAATGGAGCTTTGCCTGGGATTCGTTTGATACTAAATTTAATGGTGAGTTGCAGCCCTGATTTTCGTGGCTGCTGTTATCACTGTCAGATTCTTCATTTCGAGAGGAGTTTGGTTCTTTTTTAATGACAACTGATACTTTGTTGTCGGGTTGTTGAGTATTTTGCCGCGAAGAAAGGTACTGAGAGTAATGCTGTACAAATTGTGGGTGGAACTTCGTTTATAAAATGGTATTTTAAAATGTCGGTTTGTACTCACTTGTGCAGGAAAAGCTGCATTGTTTGGATTGTTACAGCCTATAGTCATGAAGAAGCTGCTGTTTTTTAACACTTGTAGATCATTTTTGCCTTCGTTGTCTCGAGGAGTGTCTATATCCGATGAACTCACGGCGACATTTTTGTTTCCTGCAAGAAAGGTTCTTTAATAACAAGTTTATCTTTTACAAATTAAGTTGCTGAGTCTACTCTCCGGTAAATTATAAAAACAATGACCGGTACCAATAACAAAATAAGTAAAATAAGCAGCGTAAATTTGTAGTCCCTTTCACTCATATGCACAAGGAAATTCAAATGAACGGGACCACTAATTTAAGTTCCACATTAAATTTGTTATTGGTATTGGTATATTCCGCTTGCTAATCAGTAAAGAAAAAAAAAACAAATAATTTTCACTTCTTCCGGAATTCCAGTAATCGCTATATAACTTTGCTGTAGGTCAAAAATTCACATTAATGCTGATATTCGAATACATGAAGTTAAGAAATGTTATTTAAAGGCCCTCAGCATAATGTTTAAAGTTTCTGTGTAGTAAGCCTCTACTCAGACCAGACGCAGCAACAACGCATAGATGTAGAAAAATTCTTTGTCAAAAGATTACAATAATTTGTTTATTTTTTTTTAATTAAAAAAAGGAAATCCAAATCCCAGAGCACTCAAACTCATTAACTCAGGCAGAAATCCTATTTTTGGTGTTGAGAAAAAAGATGTTATTCGTTTCTCTTCTTTAATGGGTGGCGCATGTTGTTGTTCCCCATTGGAATTGAACCTGCACCGCACGGGTCACAAGCCAACACACTTACCTCTACACCCACCATCGCCACGTTCAGTGACCTCGAATAACCAAAGTTTTAAGTTTAACGATAACTGACAATCTATATATTTTGTGGTTGAGGTTGTACGATTATCGTAGAAAATAGTAGATAGAGGTCCAGCTAATGAAAAACCGGTTCAACCACCGAAGAGGTATTAGGCGTTTTTCTTTTTTAGCTCCGAGCGGGGCACTGAGCTGTCAAAAAAAGAACTGTGTTACTTTTTTAACTCAGAGCGCTCTGAGCACAAAATTTGTATTTCTTTTTTATCTCTGAGCTAGCTCAGGGCTCGCTCAATGAGCTCGATTGAAAATGACCGAGCACATCGAGCGAAAAGCTGAGCGCGGCTGACTTCATTCATTATTTGTTCTTTTTCCATAGTTTATTTACTAGAAATTATAATTTAAATGGAACAATCCTTGACAAACACCAATTTCAGAAGCAAACCTTACTATTTTGCAAATTAATAAAAAAAAATTATCTAATGACAGTTCAGTGCTCAATTCTGTTTCTTAATTAGCTCGGAGCGCTCAGGTTACGTTCGAAAACTTGACTCGTCTTGACTTTACTGTTATACATAAGTCCGCAGTGTTTTTTCTGGCTTGGCTGTTAATTACAGTAATATGCACTATACTTATACCACAGACAAATTAACTTACCCAGGTGAAGCACCTCCATACAAAAATATGCTTACACTTTTTGAAATCAGCCAACAACGATCGTCCAACAAAATATGTAAGAAAAGAAATAAAACTCAACATACCTAGATTTATTTCTCTCTGAGAGCCAACAAAATTAATTTCTTGAGAGTTGAAACCACTTTCGGATTCAGCTTTGTGCTTTTTTTTTAATGTTATACCAGTGGATTGGTTGACGTGTGGGGTGTGTGGTGTGTGGGGAAGGAAACGTAGTCGTTTAACACCCTATTCTAAGAGAAAGAGTATACTAATTTTGACTCATAGTTTGTAGAATACCTTAATATTGCCCGTAGACCCCTAAAAGTTACTATATTCGTGATCAGCATCGATAGTTATTTCAATCTAGCCATGTCCGTCCGTCCGTCGACAAAAACTAGCCCTTTAAACTTGAGTTAGAAAGCTGAAATTTTAAAAATATACTCTCTAGGGGCCCGAAATAATCACTGTATCAAATCAAATGTATCGAAAAAATCTAATTTTGAGCTAGACAGCTGAAATGTTTAATATATTATCTTAAGGCCCAGCACTGTCAAACGACGTGCACACAGAGGCACCCCCCAAGGGGGAGTATTGTCTCCGCTTCTGTGGAATCTAGTGCTCAACGAAGCCCTTCTGAACATTGAACATACTGGATGCAAAGTTATCGCCTATGCGGACGACCGACGTCGCGATACTTGTAACAGGGAAATACCCGCAGACGCTGGCCGATGTCATGCAATCTGCTATCAACATATTGACAGGTTGGACCGAAAGATGTGGCCTGTCAGTCAATCCAACAAAGACTGAGCTGGTCCTGTTCACACGAAGACATAAACTCCCTGAGTTCACTCCCCCGAAGATTAGAGGCACTTCTCTGGCACTCTCAAATAGCGCTAGCTATTTAGGCCTGAAGCTTGATCGCAAGCTACTTTGGAGGGAAAGTGTAGTCGAACGTGCCAGGAAATCCCTAGCTGCTCTTTACATTTGCAGAAAGGCGGTAGGCTCCACGTGGGGCCTACAACCAAAAATTATGCACTGGTTATACATGTCGGTAGTTAAACCGATTCTCTTCTATGGAGTACTGGTCTGGTGGCCCGCCTTGGAGAAGAAGTCCAACCTAACCTTGCTGGACAAAACTCAACGAGTTGCATGCCTCAGCATCACCGGTGCGCTGAGAACCTCTCCCACTGCGGCGCTCCAAGCCATGCTCCACCTTCTCCCGACCGACATCGTCGGCAAACAGTTGGCTGCCAGCTCAGCAATAAGACTGAGAAGCTCCAAACAATGGACAGAGCAACAAACTGGACATGCCAATTTACTATCGATGTATTGACATCTCCCTAAGGTCACCGACCACCTGCCCACTGAATACAACTTCAACCTGGACTACAAACATCAAATCCCAGACAGAACCGAGTGGACACAACGTCATGTCCTACACCACGAATCGCTGTCAATTTTTACGGATGGGTCCAAAACGGAGGACGGAGTCGGTGCCGGAGTCTTCACTGAAGACCTGAACATTCACCTCTCCTTTAACCTTCCAGAACACTGCAGCGTTTTTCAGGCCGAAGTCACCGCCGTCCGGCAAGCCGCTGCCTGGCTGTCGGTTAATACGATATCTAAATCAGATATTGTAATATACATCGACAGTCAGGCGGCCATCAAATCCCTTGCATCCAGCATTACAAGATCCAAGGCAGTGGAAGACTGCCGTGCATCTCTTAACGAGATAGCCGGTCAGTATAGCCTCACCCTTTGCTGGGTGCCGGGTCACTGTGACATACGAGGGAATTGTGAAGCTGACGAACTGGCCCGACGAGGCTCTTCTGGTTTAAATAGCATAAGCGTCACCGACATCGAGGCGCCAACGTCTTATGTTAAAAACCTCATAGACACCAATGCGGTGAACGAAGCCAACCATCGTTGGCACCAACTCGACCAGTGCAACACCGCAAGGCTACTCTGGCCGACATTAAACAAATCCAGGTCCATCGGACTTCTGAGGCATAAGAGAGGAACCCTCTCGAAATTAGTAAACGCCCTCACCGGGCACTGTGCTATAGGAAGACATGCCCAAAGGTTGGGCATCCCCTACAATGACTTCTGCAGAAGCACGTGTCCTGCACTCGCCAACACTAGGAAGGCTACATTGGGTGAATACCTTTTCAATGATCTAAACGATCTTAACAACGCCTGCACAGCAAGGATTAGCTCCTTCATTCAGAGGAGCAAATGGTTTCCCTGAGTAAGAGGGTGACCCACCCACCTTACACATCGGCAGCACAATGGACCTACTTCTGGTCTAAGTGCATCCTCATCGAGGGCCGGTTTTCAACCAACCAACCAACCATCTTAAGGCCCCCAAAATGCTAATATGTATATACTCTTTAGGGGTCCTCAATGCTCATGCAAACAGATTTTCAAAATCTGCCCACGATTAAAAAAAAAATAAGTTTCTTTGAAAAAACCAAAGATTGAGGTAGGAAGCTGAAATTTGGAATATAATTTCAAAAACCATCAAAATCGTTAGAGTAGTTTTTGAGAAAATCGATATTGGAAAAACTAGTTGTATGGTGGCTACCTTTATGTAATATGATCAAATCCGTGCACCCATTGTGGCTGGAGCCTCGGTGACAGAAGGACCGACGGATGCGGGACACAATTTTTGGACTTCTCTATAGTCGTAACATCATACCTCACGCTCAGTATGATTTCGAAACTTCAGCACGATTGCAATATCTTTTTCTTTGGTACCTGTACTAAAGTAAAACATAGGGAAAGGCTACAGTACTGTTGGATACCCTATTCCTATCCCTCATTAAGTGGGCGTAATAAAAATCTAAGTATGGGAGAATTGTTACGAAGGATCTACTCGTACATACATACATGAACGAATATAAATAATGTAGAAAGATATAAATTATGGAATTCCTTGCCGATAAATATAAAACCCGCTTTAAAAAAGCAAAACTTTTGACTTACTGAGGACTCGATTCAACTGATATTTTACTATGCATATTTGGTCTGACTTTTAAGTAAATTTCACGCAAGACTAAAATGCCAACTCCCCGAATCCAGAAAACTGGCCAGTTAAGCTTTTGTTAGATATAAGTTTATGCAAGACATATAATGTCCTTGTACCATGCAGATAGGGGTACATTTTCATTCCATATTCATTCATAAACTTATAGTTTACTTACTTTTCCGCCCACCCATTTCACTGCCTTTAGGCCGACGCCTTCGTGTATGGATTGTGTCCCGTCTCATTGAATGCGGTCTATTAACACCATGAAGTTTGAAATATAGTCCGCAAGCATTACAGACCATTTCCCCTCGAACATTTCTCCTCCATATGGTTGTAGTGAGTGTTCCACAATTGGAGCAGGACATATCCTTCTGGCTGCTTATAAAACCTGAGCTCTTTGTCTTTGATTTATCACCTACAGCATTACTAGACCGATCCAAATTATCATCCGAACGATGTTGATTCTTAAAGGTATGACCTGCATTTTCAAGAAAATCTTTACAATCCGCTTTGCTGGGCCAGGCCTGTTTCCTGCGGCCAGTTTTCATGTTAAGAGATAATTTGTCTTTAGTGACGTTATTCTGCAATGACAAAAAAATATAAATAAATGTGTTAAAAAATATGGAAACATTACCCAAAGAATTTTTATTTAAATAAACGCCTCGGCAGAGTTGCACAAAAATTAGTTTAACTAATAACTAAAAAGCTACAAAATTACCTGTAGTTTCTTTGGACGTATGTACATAACTAAACCATAGTTGTAGTTGTAGTTGCAACAAATTTTGGAAATAAATTAGTTATTAGTTGCGCAGTGTAACTAAACGTGTTTAGTTGTGAAAAATTAGTTGCCAGATGGTAACTAACAATAATTAGCTTTAGTTTAAGCTGTTTGGCTATCGAATAAACACAACTAAAAACTATTTTCTAACAATTTCAGCTTACAGGAGCAATTCTTTCATTTCGTTATACAATTCAGGGTTCAATTATGTTTGGCCTGCTGTATGACGGAATGAACAGGTGATCTACTAGCTTCGACTAAAGTTTCTGCTTTGATTTTTCTTACGGAAAGTCTTGAATTTTAAGCAGCTCACAGTATTGCCCGTCGAGTCAAATTATTTGTCTCAGCGAAGATCTCAGCATACCTTCCCTCGGATGTTGTCTGTCCAGAATGTGGCTGTTCTTACGGTAGGGAAATCGGTACGGAAATCGGGCTGCATGCAAATGCAAGGCACACTTAAATCAAATAACATCAATTTTGAAATAGTCAGGAGCTGTCGCACAATGCTTTATGCAGACAGAACCGGTTGAGACCGTATTAGGTACCAGGACACTCCGGTATAGAAGGTAACGAACAAACTGGTGAGCTGGCAAGAATTGGAGGAGATTAAGATTGCAGTGAGGCAGTGAGGTTGCCGTCCTGAGGTTTTTGTTAAACTGTGACTGGGGTCTGGCGCAGTCTACCATTCCTCAAGGATGATATGTATATGTATTCAGAATACATATG
Source organism: Portevinia maculata (assembly GCA_949715645.1). Lineage (NCBI taxonomy): Eukaryota > Metazoa > Arthropoda > Insecta > Diptera > Syrphidae > Portevinia > Portevinia maculata. Next base: position 97,527,130 of record OX454525.1, read on the forward strand.
TAGCCCACTGCCTTAGTGGCCCATTGTAAGGTTTTTTAATAGCTGCAGTAGCAGTCAAATCAAACAAAAGCAGCGGAGGTTTGGATCAAAGTGCTCCGCTATTTCTATATTTTATTTATAATAAATAAAAAATAAAATAAAAAAACACACACACAATCCGTAGCGAAAAATCAACTTACTTTGAGTAAAGCTATAGGTTCCTCGGAAACATTACTTCCTTGGTCTGCTACTGGAGGTATAGGAAAGGTAAATGATCTGCAACTAATCATTTGCCGCAACAGTTGAGTAGCTTGGCTTCCTTCTCCATTTACTAAATAAAATATCATTAGCTTTAGTGTACTAGTTATAACGCAGCTTTTGTTTCTAACCTGCGGTATGGGCTAACGCTTGCCACAGCTGTGTTGTGGCTGGATCCGTGCCATGATCTTCAGATGATATACTATCTAAAGATTGGCGTTCAACTAAATCGTAGTAATTTGTAGCATTGCTTCTGGACGGACGTTCGAGTTCTTCAATTTCAAGAGATCCTATATCCATGTGTAGCCTTCCCGAATCGGAGCTTTCGTCTGATCCACTATACTGCGGACCGGATTGTTCGACTTTAACACTCTTTTTGACTATTGTCGCTTGTACTTCAGAATTATTACTGCTATTACTACTGATTCCTGCTGGTAAACTATTACCGACAATTCGTAATGGACCGCAAGAATTTAGGGATTGAGACGTTTGATGTTGAGAGATTTCTTTTTGCTTATTCTGAATTTCACTTCGGATCATGTTCACTTGTTCTTCGTTGGTTTGTTTACTGGCGTCTGCTGTTTGCTTAGATTTTATCACAGAATTATTAATACATGTATCAGTGGTAAGATTTAAATTCGGAGACTGTGGATTCGAGTTAGGAGGCGAAATAACGACCGTCTTACTGATGTCCATGAGAACTGCAGCAGTTTCCAAATGCTGTTGCAATTGAGTGAGATTTTCTCTATGTGGTGTAGAGATTGCTGCAGTGCGAAGCACCGGTGTAAACGGAGTGACATTTGGCTTTAGTTCTTTGTCCATCAGATAGTTGCTTCCGAAAGTGTAGGATGTTCGTTTAAGGGCATCATCGCTGCAGTGGTAGGCACTTTTTAAAGCCTCATTCGGGTTTTGAGATACGATATTTGAGTGGTTAGGTTCGCCGTATTCGTCTTTTGACGGTATGATGGAGATTGAGGGTGGAGCTGCTTCTTTTGCGGGTATTTCATTTATATCGGAGTGATCAATAGTCGTAGCTACGGAGGACATCTGTGGCAGTTTAATACTCTTTGTGGGTTTTGTATGAGCTATATTTAAGTTTTGGCGTTTATTAATGCTGCTATTGTTGTTTGAAGTTTTGCTGAGTTCAGTTAAAGCTGTGGCCGCCATCGTTTCCGATGCCTTACGTATGGTAAAGGTTTTAAGTAGTTTATTAAGTGTGGAAGAAGACTTGTGGCGAAAATCCTGAAAGTAAATAAAAAAATCAAAAGTAAGCGTAAGTGTAGAGGAAGTCAGAGTTACGAGTTTAAATGAAAATAAGTACGTATACTGTACTGTCCGCGTCAACTTGGCGATTACCCAGTGTTGTAGCTATAACTACACATCAGTCGTGCTTATTTTACCACCCCGTGGTACCCACCAGGTATCAGTCATGTCGGCCAAGACTTGACTGGCTAATCTTAAAAAAGTGTGTTGCGAGTGTTGAACAAGAATAAAATAACGACTATAAAATGCTTCGTTGAAAATTGATGGCTGAGGCCGCCATTAAGGATTTTAAGACTAAGACAGAGTGTTGAAATAGAGATAGTGTCGGTATAATTAAATTTAGAGCGCCCGCTAGAATAAGTTCTTAGCTTTAAAAAAGATTTTGTCTTTTTTGTCTAGCGTGCACATTTATTGAAAGTTTTAATAAAAATGAATTTCAAAGTAGTGCGTTCTACTACTAATCGAGGGTTGTCAGGTTCAAATCACGCCAGTGCTCCAGCCCGTGGGAAAGTCTGACAAAGATCCAAGAGAATCAATTATCATGAGAAACTACGCAAAGTTGCAGTAATTTATTTATTTATTTTTAATGAGAAAGAGACCAGCCTCGAATATAGACCCGCATTTCAGATAAAGACTCGGAACGTCAATGTACTGTAATTGGAGTCTGCATCTGGATTTTACTCACACTCTACACAGGAATTTACTCACACTATATACCTGATGCTGCTCAAAAACGTCAAAGCCAAAATCGCAGAGAAAAACATCTTTGGCGGATTAGTTGACAAGCACAGCCTCCCCGACACGATAATAGACAACGTCTTACGACTTATTCTCTTTGCAGCAGCCCGTAATTCGTTCATTAGTAGCACTAGGTTGCAAGACTGCCGAGGAACGCATCGGACATACTGAATGTACAAATATTCAGAGGCAGAAACGACGACTCTGAACATTCTTTTATTGCAGCCAAATTCAGAGCTAAACTGACCAAGAAGAAGTAACGAAACGCTCAGAAAAATAATTTCAACTTTTGACGCCTTAGCAAGACTGAAGTAGCCAGAGTATACAGAGAGCGAGAGATTTTCTGCTGTGCACAAACGCCATCAATGGCTCAGCGTCAAATCATCCATTTGATTTTTTTTGCTGATTTGACATTATTTTAAAATAAACCGAAGTAAAAGTAGTTTTGTGGCGATTTAAAAATGCATATCTTTAGTATCTTTTGACATATCGCCTAAGTAAAATAAAATAAATATTAGGCATTAACGGCCCATAGAGGGCCTAAAACCTAGCTTCTCCAAACACTTTCTTTGCGAAGTGGAAGGGACCTACAATTTGTAAGCCGAATCCGAACGGCAAATTTGAGAAGCTTCTCATGACAATTGATACTCTTGTTTGTAAGACGTTCGCAAGAGGTGGGGCAGTGGAAAAAAAACTCAAGATGTTATTTGGTCCCGGAATTGAACCGGGGACCTTTCGATTAGTAAACAGACACACTAACCATTAAGCCACTGCGCCCGACAAGCAGTACTTAAAAAGCTCGAGACCCGTGAAGGGTATCTGCCTGAGACACTTCAACTTTCCATTATCCGCGATCCTGCATTATTCACCATTCCCTCTATGTGGCCGAGCAAATGTAGTCGACGCGATTAGGCTTTTTGGATTACATCCACATCTTGGTGCAGCTCTTAGAGTTCGCCTCCATTCACCCTCCTCGCACACGGGACCGACGGAGTATTTTTCTTTCAAAAAAAAACGGCAATATTAGCTCCCGTTTTCTACGTATTGTCCAGAACTCGGCACGATAAAGCAGGACTGGTAGGATTAAGGTTCGATAAGCATAAATTTTGTCCTTCGAGTGAGGAGTTGTGAACCCATTTGTTTCGCCAAACCGAAGTAGCAGCGGTTTTCTAAGGTTATTCTCCGTTGGATTTCCAATAAGCTGTCGTTCGTGTAGTTTATGTTTATTCCAAGGAAGATGAACTCCTTCACTAAGTCGAGTAATTGCTATCAACAGTGACGTTTTGTCCTAGGCGGTGAACAGATGTTGGTTTGTTTGCTGATAGCATGTAAACGTACAGGCTAGCACAACAATTGACCGACGCGCGCGATCGTACTTTTGTCTCTTGCCCCGCAGCGCACAAAGGAAGACAAAAACAAGTGCGTAAGGAAAAGCTAAGTGTTCAGTGCCTGGTAATCCCTCTACCTCCTTTCCAACTCGGTTCCTGTTGTTTTTATTTGGCCTTGGTAAGTGCAAGTGCAGTATAGTTGTGCATACATATTATGTGTGCACTTGCTATGGTCGAATATAGGTAGCATCTGGCGAATAGCGGGTCGTCACAGTTTACATTTTGTCGGTGGACCACTACAAATCAGCATACGGTCTTGCGGAAAACTGACTGCACGTCATAGGTAGCGTCGGAGTTTGTTTTTTTTTACGTTTGTCTGTCATAATGTGTACAAATTTCAGAGTAGATGAGAGTTACATGCTTGGGTTGAGGGCGAATCTTTTTTCGTTGTACGCTCATGTCTCTCAAAATAAACCAGCTGTCCTGGCACTTAGTGAAACCCAGGTTACCGTTGATTCTGATTTAACAGAGTTTAGCCTTCCTGGGTACAAGCTAGTGCCATTTGTCTTATCCATCGCGGTCTCGCCGTTTAGAAACGTAGTGATGTAGCCTACCAACTTCAACCACAATATGGCCAATGTTCCAATCCGGAGATTCCAAAAGGAAGGCAGGTATGTGGAGATCTTTGCTGGGGTAAATAATTTGACCCAACTTTTAAAAAAAGAAACAAATACCGAACATTAGCAGTCAAACCGCCAACACACTGGACTTGTTTCTTACCTCTCACGCTGAAAAATACGTTATAAAAGTATAATCGCCTATAGTTCGTCAGACCATTGTCATTCAGTGAATTTTTCGTACCCCAACCACATAGTTAAAGAACAATCTCTACAAAGAACCGCATGGCAATACAAGAAAGCCAATTGTGAAAAACTAAACAGTTTCTTTACAAGTTTTGACTGATCGTTGTACATCCTCGACAGCGACGTGGATGCTGATATGATTACAAACATAATTTCCCTGGGTATGAAATGCTTTATCCCGGTGAGTACGATAATTAGGGCGCCAAAAATTGATAACGGTTTTTTATAGAAGGATTAAAAACAAGCATTTTTTACTATGGGAGTGGGGTCTATCTCGCCCCGTTTAGAAGGTTGGGGCCATTTAAAAAAAAAGACTTATATTCAGCCTTATTGTGAGTTTCGCGTGAACAAGATTCCACCCGAAAAAAATCCCTATTTTCTTTTCGCCTATTGTGAATTTCGGGCGAAAAAAATTTGCATGTTCGAAAGATTGCCCTTATTGGCAGCTCTCAATTCGGGCGGAATTAAACGTCATTCAGAGATAAAATGTTCACTTATTTTTTTGGGGCGAACAAGATTTTAATTACCAAAAACGGTACGAGCGAAAAAAGGCGGCTACAAATAAAATAAATGGACAGATATTTGTTTGTTTGCTGATAGCATGTATTTAGTCTCGTCCTCATTTACTTTAAGACCAACCAATTTTTCCTGTTATTCAATGGCCGAAAATGCCATCTCCATGCAGAGCTCTTGACGATGAATGCTATCATATGCGGCCTTAAAGTCAATGAAAAGATTAAGTCTCGACTTGCAATTTGTTGGTCCTTTTTGATATCCACCATCTGGAAAATATTGGAATGCTATTTTATAAACTCTTAAAATATGCACAGTATTTATTTAAAAAAAACACTAAACAATTGGAACTTAACTCAAAGCGACTGATGTTAAATGTTTACATTTTTGGCTTTATTTCATTTGGCGTTTTTTTTCCGAATAACTAGTTCTTAAGTATTTTATTTTTAAGAACCGCAGTACTACGCTATGCAATTTAATAAAAAATATTTTTAACTTCCCTATTTCTTTTTATACCCTATTCTAAGGGTATATTAATTTTGACGCATAGTTTGTAACATACCTTAATATTGCCCGTAGACCCCTAAAAGTTACTATATTTATGATCAGCATCGATAGTAATGTCGATCTAGCCATGTCCGTCCGTCCGTCTGTAGCCAAAAATTAGGCCTTTAAACTGGACCTAGAGAGCTGAAATTTTAACCATATACTCTCTAGGGTCCCGAAATAATCAAGTTTACGAATTTTTGAAATCCGCCCACAGACACGCCCACAAAATCAAAAAAACCAAATTTTGGAAAAAATCGAATTTTGAGCTAGAAAGCTGAAATTTTTTATATATGATCTATGACTCCTAAAACTGCTCGGGATAAAAAATTTTCAAAATCCGCAAACTGACACGCCCACAAATAAATAAAATATTTTTTGTATACCCTATTCTAAGGGTATATTAATTTTTGAAAATCCAAAGTTTCAGCTAGGGAGCTGAAATTTATAGTATATACTCTCTATGGGCCCTTTATGCTCATGTGTAAATATTTTCAAAATCCGCCCACTGACACGCCCACAATTAATTTTTTTTTTTTTGAAAGTTCAAAATTTGAGCTAGGGAGCTGAAATTTATAATATATACTCTCTAGGGGCCCTTTATTCTCATGTGTTAATTTTTTTTAAATCCGCCAACTGACACGCCCACAATTAAATAAAGCAATTTTATTGAAACACCCAAGTTTGAGCTAGGGAGCGTTTTTTTTTTGATAAAATCCTTTAAATGTTATATAACAAAATATGTAGAGCGTTCTTAACAATTCAACCATACTTAGACTTTTGTCACGCCCACTTATGAGGGATAAGAATAAGAATAGGGTATCCAACAGTTCGCCCAAGCGGACTGTAGCCCGTCCCTATGTTTTGCATTTAATTTATTTGGCACTTTATATTTTAAAGCTGTCAAAACACAAATTAGGTGTGTTCGTCTGTGTTCGAAATGTCACTGTCGATTCGAAGTGAAATATCATTCGGGCGAAACTCACAATAGCTTTTAACATTCCGGGCGGACAGAATTTCACCAGGCGAAATATTTTCCGGGCGAAACTCACAATAAGGCTGATTGAAAAAAAAATTATTAAAAAACAACGGCAACACTTACAATAAAGTACTATACCGATTTTGAAAGCCTGTTCTATAATTCTAAATTTAAATTCAATTATTTATGTCAATAGTTTTTGAAAAATTCGCATGCAAACTCAAAATGTTGATAAAAAAAATTAAAAAAAAAAGTTTATACATACCAATTTTTTCAAAATTGTGAAATGAAGTGCTAAACCGTTATCAATTCTTGGCGCCCTAGTTACGTACTCGTGCCTTTATCGCTAACCGGATAAAAAGTATCAAACCAAAGGTAAACGCGTGGTGTGACTCGAGCAGCAACAAGGCTATCAGGTTGAAAGAGGTAAGCTTACTGTCAAATGAGGAAAATCGAAAACAACTTTAAACGACCCAGAAACAATTACAATGCCCACTTCAATCGTGTCAACCGAAAGTTGAGGCAAAAAGTATTACAAAGTTCCACGGGTAGTAAAAACGTTTGGTCGTTTGTTAAAAACATCAAACACTCGGCCTCCTTATCTATACCGACACTCATTTACAATAATATTCCAGCTGTCAGCTCTTTAGATTTTTCCCTGCACTAGAGCGTGTAGAATACGCTATGGGGCCCATATCGTTCCGAAAAGGTGTTCTCCAACGCTGGCAAAGCCACTGCGTAAGCTTTTCTATTTGTCCTATTCTTCAGGGCTATTTCTAAGAAGATGGAAAACAGCATTTGCCCAGCCTGTCCCAAAAAAAACAATCTTTTTTTCCCTCTTCCTACCGACCAATTGCGCTTTGGTCCCTTCTTTCAAGGTCATGGAAACGCTGATTAACCGTCATATTTTGAAATGTCTTGAATCCCGAAAACTCCTTAATGACTGGAAGTAGGTACGGTTTTCGCAGCAACAGGTCCAATGGTGATTTGATGACTTATCACAACGAAAAGTGGAACCCATCTCTTCACTAGGGTGGTGAAAGTAATGTCGTTGCGCTTGATATTTCAAAGGCATTTGACAGACTTTGGCATTAAGCTGCCTTGTCCAAAATAATGCGTGCATTTGCATTCGATGACACTCTTCGTCAATGGATTATAAACTATCTTTCGGACCGTTCAATTCAAGTTTTTTTTTGACAGTTACAAGCCTGCAACTCATCAAATAAATGCTGGTGTTCTCCAATGCTCTGTTTTATCTCCATCCATCTCTCTCTCGTTTCTGTTACTTCTAATGCGATTCACTCCTTAGCAGATGACAGTACCAATTCCGAATACTAAAACGCCCGATAAAACTCATTGGCGATTTAGACATCACGATCTCCTGCCTATCGTTGTTTTATCGATATTTCCACCAAAAATGCTCTTATGAAATAGCAATACCTGCCATGCCAGGAATGCGCATTAATTCACTCTTAAGCCTTCTTTCGGAAGTACAGTGAAACACAAGGAATCATTCCTTAGTGAAATGCTCTATCATGCTTTATTCTTCCTACACATTATGACTTACAAACATTCGTAACCAACGTGCATCGGTTTATCGCCCTTCGTAAATCGTCTTTTCCTTAATAATAATTAAATAAAATAATAATATGTACATTATAATATAATTTCTTTTGCACGTGCAAATTATAAAACAAAATCTTTCTTCGCGAATTCAACATCGTAAAGTTGTTATTTTCTCCACGAATGGGTTATTTCGGCTAACTCAATTGGCGTGGAAGTAAATCATACGTGAATAAATCGTGAAGAAATAAGCTGACACAGGCGCCTGCCATATAACAAGCACCTACCCTTAGCGGAGCAACGAAGTTGAGTGAGACGGCTAAGCTATGCGGAGAAAAGAGTGCAGTCCTTTTATAAACCAAATCGATTGCGATCAAATCAGGCAATCGTTGGCATTGGCCTGCGGGAATGGGGTTGGGCGATTGGAGATTAGGACAGGAACAGGGAGGGCAGGACAACGTGCGTCGGTCGGGTACGCTAGTATAAGATATTTGTTTGGGGGGAAGGAGACAAAATCGAACCTCGGAATAGAGAGAATTACGTTACAAAGAAGTTCGGTATAAAGAGCTTTGACTGTACTTACATTTGATCAGCTTATTATACGAATCGTGCTACAAAAGCAAAACGTAAGAACTTTTTTTCTGTGTGAGTAATCGGCTTATTTTTTTTTATTTGGCAGGTTACTATTTACATTTATGAAAATGAATGCTTGGGATACAGAAAAGAGGATTTCGATAGTGCCGCGGATACCATGCTTTGCTGTCCTTCATCTCCGTCCAAAGGGAATTTAGGCCGGAGTCTGGCGGCACTCCACCGAGTAGATGAGACTGGTAATCTGGAAGCATCGCACGAAGAAAGTATCATCGAGATCCCTATGTTCGGGTTCAAGACACAATCGCGGCTGTAGCATCGTCAATTCAGGCAAATTCAAGCGTTTCGACTCGAAACTTATAGGCGGAAATTGGAGTTAGCAGACGATCATTACAACGGATGACTTAAACTTGCAAGCAAGTTTAACCCTCTGGATTTGCCTATTCGCCTGGAATTTTTGCCAAAAAATGATTGAAATGACCGAAGAAGACAACAGCTTGATAAGTTGCTTGTTTTTTTTTTTTAAATGCACTCGCACTAAAGGCATTTTTGAATACCCTTATAATAGGGTTAGAAGATAGGGAGAGATGCCGATGCACGTTGGTTTTAAATGTTTGTAGATTATAATATGTAGGATAAATGGAGCGCGGAAGAGCATTCCACATTCGTGTTGTACGGCTAAGAAGAGATTACTTGTATTTCACTGTACGCCTGAATATACACTACAGGGTTAAGGGTAAACTGATGCGCATTCCTTGCACAGCGGGTATTGCGGTTGAAATGTACTATAGGGGTGGAATGCAACTGGCTATTTCATTTGAGCACTTATGGTGGAAATATGAATAAAATAACGAGAGACAGCAGACATTGCGACGAATAGAGTCAAGCGATCTCGCGATGTTACAGTCACCAATGAGTTTATTCGCGCGTTTTTGAATCCTGTCTAGCAGCTCCGAATAAGTAATTGGTGCAACAGACCAGATATGCGTATTGTACTCAAGTTTTGGTGAATGTCTGATGAGGCCCATTTTCATCTAACCAGCAATGTAAAAAAGCAAAATTGCCGTATATGGAGTGATCTAATCCAGAAATACTCCATGAGATGATACTGCACCCAGAACGAGTCACTGTGTCGTCCGCAGTTTCATGAAGGTGCATTGTGAGGCCATACTTCTTTGAAGAAAACGGTGCAACAGTAACTGTCAATAGGGACAGTTTTTTAATGATAATGATGTTGAAGGAGTTTTTTTTACCCAGAACTGCGCCGAAGGAGTATCCGCTTCAACAGCATTTTGGTTCCAACAAGATTGAGCAACTGCACACATAGCCAGAACGCTTATGGCAGAGCACCAACGAAATTTCCCAAACAAATTAATATCCAGAAACTCCACTTTCCGCTGGCCCCAAGGTCACCTGACCTGACTGCAGCGGACTTTTTTAATTGGGTTATGTCAAGCAAGAGGTGTATAAAACGAAACCATCCTGGCAATGGTGCAATGGTAGTGTATTCACAAAGTGATTGGTAGGTCGTGTGTTTGAATATGCATATGCTTTGTAAAAATTGAATACACACAACAATTCAAATCTCCCCTAAGCGCCACCTGTGGAGAAAAAACCCAATCGCACCAAAACTTCTTTCCTATCCTCCTATTCTTTCAAGTTGTAAGCAGCACCCAAAAACAGGCAATGAATCATTTGCTGGGTGCTGCTTACAGCAACAAAAATGCCTGCGCTGTGGTTAACATTACAAGGGTACTGTATCAATTACAGAAAAATAAAAAAAAAACCCTTTAGCGCACGCTGATTAAAAAAAAATAAAGCAGTCCATTAAAACAATAATTGACTTCAACCCTTCAGGCGGCAATGCCTAATTTTCTGACATATGCGTGGATGAGCATGGAGGTCATTTACAGTCTATCATCTTCAAAAAGAATTAGTTATATAAAATAAAATTGAATTTTCTATACAATAAAAAAAAGGAAATACATTGATTAAAAAAAAATTATTTGAATTTCTTATTGTTGCACAATTGGTGCGCCACCCTGTATTTACGACCTTCATCAGGCAGCAGGAAACAAGGGTTTGTATATTATTAATATTATATAGAATTAACATACAGATCAAAATTTCTCGTGGAGACTACAAATAGTATTCTATGAAAATTCTCCTGTTCAATTACGAAATGTAAACATTTCGCCTTATTTCGCTTTGTGAAAGAAAGGCAGCATGCCTCCCATAACGCATTGCACTTTTTATGGGATCTACTTGTAATTTCACAACTCATCTCATCTTGGGTTCACTATTTAATTTGGAGTAAGTGCAAGGGCAAATTGTTGAATATAGCACCAATGGAAAGTAAAATAATGGGAAATTGGCTTTTTTTCTCTTTCACAAAGTATTCTAGTACTTATTTTATTTTTTTTCGAACATTTTAAACTGAAGAATGTTAATAACTTAAGCTGATCACTTATGAAGTGCCCATTTGTAAGTCATCGAAAGTAAAAAAAAAAAAATAAAGTGTACGAAAACTTTCTCGCTTTTTTAAGAGATTGTGAATCACATTTTCTCAAAAGCCATTTTTCAATACTAGTAAAATTAGAAAAAAAAGAATCGTAACAATGTAGATTATTATGTAGATATACATATTTTGGCTTCTCTGAATTGCATTTCATTATGCAGTTTGTACAAAAAAGTATTTTTATTTCTACTTTCAAATGCAACTGGTGAATATCTATGTTGTCTTTCACTCAAAGTATTTTAGATACCAACACAGATCAAAATCGTTAAAGCCGTTTTTGAAAAAAGCGAAGTTTTAGAAAATTTTAGAAACCCTTATATGAATTATACAAAAAATATTTTTACAGTCTGAGTATGCGAACTCGTTTAGCATAGTAGTATTACAATTAAGGTCAAATTTCGTTGAGTATACCATAGGTATTCTTATATATACTCCAAGTATTGACAATCCAAAAAATAATCAAAATTGTTAAAGTCGTTTTTAATTAAAGTTTCAAAATTTTAAGATTTGTTAAGCAAAAATATAGAAAAATTATTAAAAAAATATTTCCAAAATCTGAGTTTTTTATAAAAAAAAATCGAAAATTAATATCAAGTAGGTAACATATCAATTTGATCACTTTAGCCGTTTTTGAGATATTCTTGGTTTTCTAAAGTACCGTTAATACTGTATTTTTGGATCAAAATTTATCAAAATCGTTACAGCGGTAGTATTAGTTGATGAGTAAATTTTTATAGAAATACCTCCTTTCTGAAATGTAATCATTTTTGTACAGTACTGTTATTTGAACCCATTTCGCAAAAGCCGAATACGCAATTTTCTTGCACTCACTTTAATTACTTTATGTTTCAAAATCGATTAAAATTGTTAGAGCCGTTTTTGACGAAATCGGTGTTGTAAAAACCATTTGTATCATAGGTACCTACCGTTATTTAAAACAAAAGACTCAAAACAAAATAGCCGCGAGATTTAAACCAACAGAACCCAAATACGAAGTTTGAAGGTAATCCGTCCACCCTTTGCGGCTGAAGCCTCGGCTACAGACCGACACACTTTTCTGGACTTCTCTATGATCGAAATATAATACCTCATACTCATTTTTAGTTCGAAATTCTAGCACCATTGCAGTATTTTTCCCTTTAGTATTCGAAAAAGTTAAAAATAGTGTGAGTAAAGATTATCTGTTTTCGTGCCACAAACTTGCGTAGTCGTAACAGAAAATAATTTACAATATATGTATTTAAATATTGTTTACATAACTACGCAAAAAAAATAACGTACCGGTACTTCTCCTGTAATATTGTGATGGAGAAATGTTTGCAAATCAATTTGAGCCTTAATTGCCATTGAACGAAATCGGTAACAATCGTCTAGCTTGCCTCTGCAGTCGTGACACACAACAGACGGTAAACCATCGGTTGGTGATACCTGAAAAATAAGATATTCGGAATTTATACACAATAAACTATAAACCATTTAAACAAATTTGTTTTTCATTGCACAAATTAAGTAAAATTTATAGAAAAAATCTGTGACCAAAGGGAATAGTAACATTAGTGAAAGCTGAGAAAATAAAATACAAGTGTTAAAAAAATAAAATACAAGTGTAAAAAAAATAAAATTAATATTAGTCATTAACGGCCCATACAGAGCCTAAACCTAGCTCCCCCAGTTAATTTGTCTACAATTTAAAGCAGAGTACGAACGGCAAAGTTTAAAAAACTTCTCATAACAATTGATACTCCTGGTTCCTGGATGTTTGTGAGATGTTCGCAAGAGTGGGGGTAATGAAAAAAAAACTTTAAGATGTAACTTGGCCCAGCGGGATTTGAACCTGAGACCTTTATATTTGTAGTCTAACAGACTTCAGTCCACGCCACTGCGACAGAGCGTCGCCTGAGAATTGTTTTGTTTCATATGCCATTGGCACTTTTTCGAGAAGAACGCATTTAAAGGTTTGCGTGCTTGGTACTCCGAAACTGTGTGATACGATTTTTTTTTATTTTTTTTTATTTTAAGTTAGTCTTATAAAGAGTTCACCTACCAATTTCCAAAGTGTTTTGCCAAACCGTTAAGAAGCCACGTTAATTAACGTAAAAGTCTCCTTTTTTGACTTGTGTCCCACCTCCTACATTTTGAAATTGATTTTTTTTTTCATAAACGTGGAACACAAAAAAAAGTATATGGCACAAAGCAATTCTCATCCAAAATATCTGAAAGGCAAGAAAGCATGGAGTTGGATGCTACAATTTGAAAAAAAAATCGATTTCATCTTTTGTGTTAACAAAGTTTTTATTCAAAAAATACAATAAAATAAGAAAATTATTCAAAGTGCTTAGCATTAAACCAGTGAGTGAAAAATGTCAGATCAAATCAGATCAGAAAAGTACAGCTTCGAGTCATAATGTTCTCCTCTCAGCTGCGAAATTTCAAATAGATAATCCTCTTTGTTTTCTAGTGAATTTCGGGTTTTGAGTAAGCATTGTACAGTCAATGTTTGGCCTGATGTCGATTTGATCACAATTTGAACTCGTTTCATGTTATTCTTTCGATTTTTTTTCATATAGTTATATGCGAATATTTGTAACATTAAACTACGATATCTCATGCCAAACAAATAAATCAGTTGGCATCAGTACAATTTGAATTTTCAAATTTGACACATTTCACTCACTTGCCCTACCTCAAAACTAGGTACAGAAAAACTTGTGCTAAACTGATCTTCACAGCTTCATGGAACACAAATTGACAGAATGTAGAACACTTTGCAGCAAGATTTTTACTCATGGAACACCAAATCTTGTACTTTTCTGATTTTTTCTGTACTTATCTGTGTAGCTAAGGTTCATTAAACACATCTATTGAAACCATACGTATTCAATGATTGACTGTTCATACGTCTGCAACTAGGTTTTGCGTTTGCAGCACTATTCATCACCGCACCGAATTCATATCTTCATAATATCGAATATTATCTACACAACTGTAATGGAGGTGGAACAAACCAATACTCAAATTTTGTTTGCGATCACTGTTCCACATACATAGCTTTCTTTAACACGATTGCACGTAGGACAAACCAACTCTCAACTTCGTTAATATTTTCTGTATCTCTTGTCGCCGTGATATGCACGTGGAACAAAACAATTCTCACAAAAAAGTTGCGATAAATTGTATGGAAAATTTGCTCCAAACGCCAAAAAAATGGTTTATGGCACAAAACAATTCTACAAACTGTTGATTTTGGTGGATATGGGACAAAGTCGATGTTCGATATCTCGGGATTGGAAAGACTTAGAGCAAATCGAATCACAGATTTAAAAAGAGCATACAAAATTACCATAGAATCCGTTCCTAACTCAAAAACGTCAAAAGTGGCGTATGGAACAAAACAATTCTCAGGCGACGAGAGGTCTCCCGAAGAACAAAAACATCCAACGATTTTCCAATTGGAAGATAGGCCGGTTTTTTTGTGAAATCAATTTACTATTATCTATCTATCTTTAAACAAAAAACAGCATTCTTTTGACAGCCATTGTCGGTAATATCCACAGCTAATGGCTGCTTTGGATACATGATGCAACCGTTTTGCTATATATGAAGAGCGATTTTTTTTTTTATTGGCGGATATTGGATGATTTTTCTCCGTCACAGAAATCTTTTTTTTTTGCAAATAAATATCCTCTCTGGTGGTGGCGGCGGTTTTCTTCATCCTCTTGCATAAATAAATAAGACAGAATTAGTTAATTAGCACCCCTAGCTTATAATAAGGTGTGAAAGTAGGAGATTTCTTAGTATCTCCACTAACTTGTCGTTGCCTCTTTTTAACGTTGGTGTGTAGGCTTAAGCTGCAAGATTCAACGCTATGCTGTAGGATCTTTCATACCAGACAAGCCGATGAACAGTGAACTAAAGACCGTCCAAACTTGATTTCAATCGTGGTATGAGCGGAAAGTAAACCGTACCCAAGGATGAAACGCAGAGTTGCCGAAAGTACTCCCATAGGAGTATTGTACTACTTTCAACACCTCCGTACTCCCGTACTCCTCCTTTCACATTTGTACGCCTATTTTTTTAAAGACCTAAAATATCTTACACTTGCAGCAAAGTGTAATGTCAACCTAAATAAATTTAATTCACTTAAAATTTAATGCAGATTTGGCAGCACTTTTATCTTCCAAACTGTCATCAAAAATGTAATTTCCCTCTTTCTAAAACAGACGAGTCCGCTGCTGTTCTTAAAAATTTAGCACCAAAATCACCTGCTACAAGAGGGAACGATATTGAGTTTTCCTGCCGAAAGAACAGACGGTGTTTAGATTTCTGATGCTGATGAAGTTGATACACCTACCACATCTTTTTTAGAAATAGCTGAGTTTTGGTCAGAGATATTTCTCTTACAAAATGCCCTTAATGAAATACTTTTCAATCTGACAAAGGATTTTGTAAGTGCTTTGTTCAGGCTTCCACACAGCAGAGTAGCGGTAGAATGAGTTTTTCCCCCAACTGTTCCTCATTAAAGATAAAAAACGGAACAGATTGGAGGTAAATACATTGAATGCAAATCAATGAAGCATTTTTAAAAAAAAGTTAACAAAAAAATGGTGTACACACTTATTTTTGAAGACAAAAAATTGTCTATACTACTATTTTTTCAAAATACTCCCATTTTTTGGCTTCAGTACTGCCTTGTAATATTTCTCTCCGGCAACACTGATGAAAGGTAAGCGGTTATCCCAATGTAGGTTTCCTGAGACGATTTGTCGTCAAACTTTAATGTGTGACAGTCACAGAGTTGGCGCAGTTCACTCTGTGAACGGCATAGTTAAGGGTTCCGTGTCCATACACGTAGCCGGAGAAGTTCTTGGGATTCAAAGCGGGAGCTTAAGGCCGATACATGGAGAGTCCTTAAGACAAATATAGGCGGCAATATGTCACTACTTTATGCTGCCCTTAAACAAGGAATTCGCGTACTCGCTTGACTCTCTTAGTCATCGTCGCAATATTTTAAAATTTAATATTAAAATGAATAAACTAAAATAGTAAATAAACTTTTTATTTGCGAGTGCGAAACAACATTCGCCGAAGTTGTTAGTAAAAAACAAATCACAAAAAAAAACAGGAAAAAAACCAGAACATTTTTATAAATAAGGAGTAAACGAGAAAGAAAGAATGAATTCAGCACCTCAAGAAATATTAAGACTGCTCTAAGCCAGTAGATAAGGCGTTCCACGGACCAAAGCAAAGATAATATAATACATCTAGATAACGCATTGCATAGGAATTGTTGTCAAATAGGGGACCAAAATGCGAATTATTAAGAAGCTTTTTCACAAAGCTTTTACAGCATAGATAAAATGTAACCAAAGACGAAGTTGAACAACACCACAACTACAACAGTACAGTACATATTACACTGACGGCTGCTCAGAAGTCCAAAACCATATCACTTATTCTTAAGCGGCCCTTACACCGTCAATCGAATGACATCAATCACTAGCATGTGTTTGTGAAACTGTATCTGTATGAGTCACACACATTTGGTGAAGTCTGATTGACGAAAATCAAAGCAAGTTTGATTTTGCATGATGAACTTCATGCTGATTGACATGTGTAAGGGTTGGATTGACGTAATTACTTCATTGTGTTTTGTGTCACGAAAGCGAAAACATGTCTGGCGCCAGCGGAAAATTGAAGGACGATGAAGACCGAGCATTTATATCGGAATTAATTGAAACGTCATTACCAAGTTTATGGGATGCCAAAGGGAAAGATTATAGGGACCGAAACAAAAAAATGCAACAATATGAAGTTTTACTGCAAAAGTATAAAGAAAAGTATCCTGATGCACAAAAAGCGGATGTTTTCTGGTGACATCCGCTTTTTGTGCATCAATAAATACGTTGAGATTGATATTGCAGATATTGCAACTGTAAATTTTAAATCCTGAAATGAATTCAGTGTAGCAAGATATCGCAATGTTGTAGCCCTCGGGGGTTTGTTGTTTTCCCCTAGAGGGCGCGTCCTAAGGTGGCGGATATAGGAACGCTCGGCAGAAATGCAGGGTAAGTGGGAAATAAAATACCACTCGTGGGCCAACAAAACAACTATGTGAAGGAACACAGAAATTAAACCAGATATGGATAGAGACAATATGAAGAGTAACCTTACGGTGCAGGGGGTCGGATACCCAGTACCGGCGTCTGTCAGGGGTGTGCGCGCGGGCCTCGGGACGTCGATATGGAGCGACCGCAATATAAATATAAATACAAACCAAACCCCGGAAGTGGCACACTTGGCTTCTGCGGAAAAAAATGCTACAAGTGCAACCAGAAGTATCACCAATCCTTTCCAGAGAGTTCCCAAACTGAATAGGACACCGCCATCAGCAGTGGAAACTCCACAACTGCTACCAAAAAAACCACCAGCTGCCCGAAATGTCTTCCAAACCGGAAACGAGGAGGGTAAAGCAGCAGACGAGGAAAACTCAGGAGACGTTTTTTCACGGGAGATGCAAAATTGCTTAAAGGTGATTAAAACTATGAAAGCAGCGTGTGAGAAGCAGAAAAACATCAGCATTGACATTAAAAACGGCATAGCGGCTCTAGAAGTATTTCTGGACAAGATGAAGTGGCACGAGAAAGACAGGAGAAAAACCCAACAAAGGCTCTAAGCTCAAAAATCGGGTTCCACGAACAAAATACCACCAGGCCAGAGTGACAAAGACCAACCGAGCTGTTCTATAAGACCACCCTCGAGTCCACTTGCAAAGGATACCTATAAAAGAATAAGGAACTCTCCGATAAATCCAGCCGAGCAACAAAACGGACAAAAAGCAGAAATCCATATTCCTAAGGTAAATCGTGAGCAAGAGAGCTACGCTCAAGTCCTCAAGAAGAAAAAACCAGTGAGGGTCGCGCCAGACCAACCCGCCCAAAAAGTTAGACCTCGGGACAAACCCAAAGAAGGTGCGAGGGAAAATAAAAAGAAAGCAAAGGCGAAGAGAGAGAAGAACCAACAGAGATCTCGACCCGAAACTATCCTCATTAAGTCAAAGGGAGCAGCGAATTTCACCGATATCCTGAGGGAAATTCGGAGTAAGGCGAATCCAGATGATACCGAAACCATTGTCAAAACTGTTCGGCAAACGAAAGCTGGAGATGTTCTTCCAGAACTCTGAGCTAAAGCAAAGAACAAAACAGCTTTCGGAGAATCTCTAAGAGCAATTCTAGGGGATAAGGCACGGTACGCAGTCTTGAACCGAAAATTGCCCTAGAAATCAGGGACTTGGATGAACTGACTACAGCCGAAGAAGTCCAAGAAGCAGTCAGAAAGAAGTTGCTGTTCTCATCTCTGATATCAAGGTGTCAGTAACAGCTAAAAACAAAAGCTCCCTCAAGATGGCCATAGTGCATATGAACGCCCGAGCAGCCTACGACATGCTGAAGAACCCGAGAATTAAAATAGGATGGGTACAGTGCCGAATCCGACGCAGAACAGAGGTCTCACGGTGCTATAAATGCTTCGGATATGGCCACCAACAAGCAAAATGTACCGGCGTAGACAGAAAGGGGCAAGGGCTGTGCTTCAGCTGCGGAGAAAAGGGCCACAAGAAGATTGACTGCAAGAATTCACCAAAGTGCTGTCTGTGCGCGAACCTCCAAGTTCCACCACCCGCTCTGGACCATGTCCCGGGGTCAGGTAAGTGCCAAGTCTTCCGAGAGGCACTCGAAAATGAGGAGAAGAAAAGGGCCCCACAATGACCAGAATTTTACAGGGAAATATCCACCGGAGTCAAACCGCGGACAACCTGCTAATCAAACTACTGGAGGAAATGAAAGTAGATGTCGCCATCATCAGCGAGCAGTATAGAAATAAAGAGAAAAACTGGGTAGCGGACTCGCTTGGAACCGCTGCAATCTGGGTTTTGGATGCAAGAAAATTCCCCATGAAAAGCCTAGGCACACAAAGAGGCTTCACGTGGGTAAAGAGCGACCGACTCACAATTGTAAGCGTCTATCTGAGCCCAAACGACAGTATTGACGCGTTCCGCCAAAAATTGGGCGAGCTGGAGGACTTCCTGGCCGACACCACAGGGGAGATCCTGGCCGCAGGTGATCTCAACGCCAGAGCACAGGAATGGGGAATGCCAACTACTGACTCTCGAGGAAGGCAAATACTCGAGATGGCCGCGAGACGTGGACTTAACGTAGTCAACAAAGGAGACACCCCCACTTTCAGGAGACCTGGACACAGAGGAACTATCCCAGACGTAACCTTCGCGACCAACACCACATTCGCAAAAATCAAAAACTGGAGAGTAAGCGAGGATTACACAGGTAGTGACCACCAGTACATCGTCTTCGATCTGGAGAGTAACCAACGAGTTCCGAATCATCGTCACCAACCACGGGCTCCTAGGTGGAACTTGAACAGGTTTAACGCAGACCGTTTTAAGGGCGTGATCGAGGAAGGGGCAGACGCCGTGATCCAGATGCAAGGACCTGCTGAAAGGAAAGCGGAAGCCACGATGCAACTAATTCGGCTCGCTTGCGACTCCTCAATGCCCCGAACGAGCGGTGCCAACAGAAACAGAGACCCAGTGTACTGGTGGACCGAGGAGATAGCTGCGCTACGCCGGAGATGCCTACAACTCCGGCGCATAGTCACTAGGGGGAGAAGAAGAAGAAATGCCGAACGGAGGATCTCCGCCGTGACGTCAACAGCGACCCCTGGGGACTAGGCTACAAAATCGTAACGCGGAAACCCGGAGCACAGATGGCACCCCCTGTCCTCAGTGAAGGAAATATGAAGCGCATCGTGGACACACTCTTCCCAACGCATCCGGTCAGGCCACCCGACACCACATTGGCCCAACGACAGGAAATTCCAGCTTTTAGCGAAGAAGAGTTGAGCATAGCGGTGCAGTCCCTACAAAATAGGAGAGCCCCCGGCCCCGACGGTATTCCCACAGAAGCCCTCAAAGTGACCGCCCAAACACGTCCGCTCTTACTGCTGAACATGTTTAACAGTCTGCTCGAGGAAGGCATCTTCCGCAAGAGCTGGAAGAAATAACGGTTGGTGCTTATCAGCAAAGGCAAAGGAGATCCGGAATCCCCATCGGCATACAGGCCTCTGTGCATGCTAGACACCGCGGGGAAACTCCTGGAAAAGCTACTTAAGCCACGACTCATAGCGGCAGTGCAAGTGGCAGGCGATCTGTCAGAGAGGCAGTACGGCTTCCGGAGAGGCCGCTCTACGATTGGAGCAGTAAAGGAAGTAGTGAACGCCGCACAAATCGCCCAACAGGGAAGTCATTACTCTAGGAAGATCGTCTTGCTGTCAACCCTGGATGTACGCAACGCCTTCAACTCAGCCAGGTGGATCGATATATTGAACGCGCTCGAACAGAGGTTCCACGCCCCAGAATATATCCTGCGGATGGTGAAGAACTATCTCAGGGATCGAGAGCTGCTCTACGAGACTACAGAAGGCCCGCGAAGAAAGCAAGTGGCAGCAGGCGCAGCGCAGGGATCGATCTTAGGACCAGATCTCTGGAACATCTCCTACGACAGCATCCTTTGCATGGAGATGCCGGATGATGCCAGTCTGGTCGGGTACGCAGATGACATCGCTGCCGTGATCACGGCACGAGACACCGTTAACGCGCAACAAAAGCTCAACCAGGTCATGCGACGAGTCAATTCGTGGATGGAAGAGCACGGACTTAGCCTAGCAACGGAGAAAACTGAGATAGTAATTCTCACGAAGAAGAGGATCCCCACACAAATCGACTTCCGAATTGGGGCAGAAGAAATAAGAAGCAGCGCCGCGGTGAAGTACTTGGGATTGAGGCTGGACACCAAGCTAAACTACTGGCAACAAATAAAGGCAGCCTTCCTCCACAAAATCGGCAAAACAAACAGCCCAACCTGTCAGTACGGAGACTCGCTAGAAGATGACGCGAAACATTCCTTCTTCGCTTGCAGCAGATGGGAAAGCCTTCGCCAAGACCTGGAAATAAGTATTGGCGCCATCACCCCGGAGAACATAGTAGAGAAGATGCTACAGAGTTACGACAATTGGCAAAAAGTCTGTAGCTACGCAGATCATGTTCTCAAAAGAAAAAAAAAGATAAGAAGACCACCAAGGGTCGCAGCAGGCACAGACGTCTTAGGCCACAGAAGACTAACAAGACGGCGTCCTTTTACGGACTTATAAACGGCGCCACCCTGATGTAATGCCAAGAGCGGTTCCAGGATGGCTTGAAGGCCGTAAGCGGGGAGAGTTTAGTCCGTGAGAGTCGGACACACCAAGTGGTGATGGCCTACCACTTGACGGTACATCACGTATTCTCTCCTCAAAAAAAAAAAAGGTTGTAGAAAGCCTCTGGTTTACGGAAATCGCTTCATGCATGCATGTATCTTTTTTCATAATCAAAGGAGAAATTATTTTAAGCAATTCCTCGTAAGTGGAGTTATACATTCTCATATAATTTTTATAATCGTCCTGTGCAGATATTTTCAATTCATTCAAAAGATTTTCATGTGTGAACTGATTCCTTTTTTTTTAACCACTGCTTCATCCAAATTCTCTTTTTTCTCGACAATTTTTTCTTTCTCCTCTTTATGCAATGTGCAAGACCAAATGCAATACAATCCGTTTCACTCATCGCACATCCGTACACCACGAAAACTCACAAAAAGTAAAAATTTCACGATTGAACTACTGATGCAATAGGTAGGTTATTTATTTATTTCTACAACGGCATACCATGCAGGGGCCGTCGGTCTGAATTGATTTGTAGAAGGAACGGCATATAGTTAGGATTTAAAAAAAAAAAAAATGAAAACTGAACAGAGTAAAATATGTCTTGGAGGGTAAAATGTGTTAAAACTTGTTGCAACGCAAGTACCGCAAAGTACCCACATATTAAGTTATTTAAGTTTCCTGATAAAGGAACTCCAAAATACAATAACTGGCTGAAACGAGTAGGAGAATCTAGCGACAACGTGGCGTGACACAGCAGGCAAACAATATTAGACACCAAAAAATGAGGATTTCTGTCGGTAGTACAATGGACCGTTATACCGAGTCTGAGTGCTCTGGGATTTGGGTTACCTTTTTAATAAAAAAAAAAGTTGGGGCACGTGGTCAAACCGGCGAAGAATGTATTCAAAACGTATGTCTTTTTTGAACGCAATTCGTAGTTTTCTACAGCTCTTACAATCGACATTACTACAAATCAAAGTATAGTAACGCCCCCTTATCACAGGATCCGTCGGATTCGGAATTTTGCTACGAACTAAAAAAGATGTTCTCACGGAATCCATCATAGTGGAAATATTTGCTACAAATTTTGAGATTCTTGGAAAATGGTTTGACTGAATCCTAATTAATTAAGATTTTGACATTTATGTGTTTGTTACCACGAAATTTTGGATCCTTCGTAGCGGAATTCCGAATACGGCGGATTCTGTGATAGGGGTGAATACACAAACATAGTCACAGAGAGCGGCTGGTGAGAAAACGCGGCGTTGTATAAAATTACAGATTCAGCCCCATTATGGTATAGGTTCGGAGGAACCTACGATCGTAAGAACGTTACGAACGAAGCGCTTGTTTTGATCATGGTATCCGTATCGTAGGTCAAATATAAACGCGTACTAGCGCACGTATTCGACATAACCAAAATGGATTCAACGTCATATTGCAGCTCATTTGTTCGATTTTTTACTTATACGAAAGAAATCAATAACTAAATAAAAAAAACAAATTAAGATTTTTGTTATAGCTTTTTTATTGCTTTCGGTTCGATCTTCTGCAAGCATCTTTCTCTCGTAAGCAATCGGAAAATCAGCTCACGAAAAATTCGCCATGCACCGTATGTCATCGTAGCGCGTTGCTACTATTTGCACTTCTTAACGCACGTCATAAATATGATATAAATATAATATAAAAGAAAAATTAATTTAATAATAATTTTGCTTTTTCGGGTTCGTAGCCACGGCAAAAAATAATAAAAATTCGTCATCAGCGCAGGTTTTAGAGGGGCGCTTAAGGGTAGCATTCTTTTAATTACCGCTTGACATATTTTTTTACTAGATAAAGATACATAATTCTAAAAAGGTAACCAAATAACACCAAATTATATAACAAAAGGGCAAAAAAAAAGAACATAAATAGAAAAAATTGTAATTATGTCGGGACACTGGTCTCCTAAGGAAGACAGGTTCTGTGGGATATAGACATTTTTCTAATGTACCGTTATTCGAGTCTATTGCGAAGTATAAAAAAAAACAAAACACATCATTGGAGCCGTTTTCAAGCAAAGTGATGTTTTCCAAAATCTTAGCAACTGTTATAAGAAAAATTATAAAAAATTTATACAAAAATATTTCTAAAATCTGAATGCAGATTTTTTCTACATATTTGTATCTACTAATCTACGTCGCCAGTTTTTTTTTTTTTAGATAATAGACGTGTTTCTTTGCACGCGGATATAGGGATGGCATCAGAAAACGACTATCGCCGCTTAGGAATTCATCAAAAAAAACTTGGCAGCACACATGCACGTATGACATGAACCGTGACACAGCTGTAAGTTGTAGTTAAGAAATTTGTATTGAAAATCCTTAATTTGAAAAATATTTACTTCCGCCAATTGAAATTGATGCCAATCATATTCTAAAATTATGAAAAACAATTTCACATTAACAGATTTGCTAAATTCAGTTGCCCTTAAAATGCAGTTTGAAAAATAATAATAATAAAATCACGAATAAAATATTCGGCGGGATGTGTGAGTGGTCGGTGGGTTGTCAGACTTTGACGTTTCCTGAAAAATTCATCGGAAGGATTCATCAGAAACGAAGAAAATGGATTTTGGAAGCACTGTTTATCCCCCGATAGCTATCCCCGCTAAAGTTAGCGTATATAGGATAAGTTGTTGTTGTATTTTACATGCAAATTTCAAATTATATAAAACCGTCAAAGGCGTTTTTGCAAAAAAGTGAAATTTTCAAAAATTCAAAAAAAAAATGTATGTGTAGATGAATAAAAAAGTTATAAAAAAATATTTTGTATATACCAATTCGTGTCAAATAGTAGTATAAGTCGGTCTGTATGTTTTCTTCAAAACAACTTGACCCATTTTTGAATTATGTAGATACATATTAGCATTTTTGTAGATTACCGATATTCGAATATATTCGCATAAACTAAGTACGCCATTTTCTTACGGTCACCTCAATTATTTTATATTTTAAAAACAAACTCGTGACAGCCATTTTTGAGAAAATCGGTGTTGAAAAACTCATCTGTATATTATAGGTATTGTTATCTATTTAAAGTGATAGAATAAAAAAAATGTCCGGCGAGATATAGGCTTACAAACCCCAAATACGAAGTTTGAAGTAAATCCGTCCATCCAAAGTGGCTGGAGCCTCGGTGTCGTAATATACCCTCATACTCAGTTTGAGTTCAAAATTTTAAAAAAATGCACTAATCCACAAGGCAAGCTTTCTATCGATGACTTTCAACTGGTGCTGTGGCCAAGTGTGTGCACACAAAAATTGAAAACAACTACCGTACATTGTTTCATGTTTAAGCTAGAGCTAGGAAAAATATTACTTCTCTACTCAATTTTTGAGCACTTTTTGGATGCAAATACTCCTATGTGCGGCGGTAAACTAAGCCGCGTAAAATAATCTCACCGTGGCGTTAAAAACGCGTTCTGTCTGGCGAAGCCCTAAGACAGCAAAAGGAAACTACAATTAAAATGGTTATGTTTAATGAAACCGAAAATAGTTATGGATTGGAAATCGCAAACAAGTTTAATGAATATTTCATACAAGCGTAAAGTAAAATTGTTGTCGGTTAAGGAATATTAATATAAAATATGAATGGTTAAAAGTAAATTTACATTCCGTCAAATAACAATAAATGAACTAGAAACAATGTGTAAATTATTAAAAAGCAAATGTGATTTGGATAAAAGAAGTCCTAGGAAGATTTTGGATTATTTAAATTTTGTGGGACACACAATTTTGTTGATGGTAATCAAATCGCTATTGTCGGTTGAATTCCCTATAACGTGGAAGGACTCGATGATTACACCAGTGGAAAAGGTTCCAAAAACAAAAAGAAGTGAGGATTTCTGACCCATAAACACGCTAAGAACAAGAAGAGTGAATAAATATGACACTTTTTTTTGGACTAAGCGAGCTTTTGAAACTATTGACCGGGAAATATTAATAACTAGCTGTCCCGTGCTCGCCTTGCTTCGCCAGTCTGCCACTTCTCAAATTTAAAACAAAATACTTGCTGATAAGAACTGATAAAGAAAACGTCGAGAGTGTCCCTACTCATTATATGGATATACTCCCTCTCAATCTCATTTACATTTCATACCTTATCTTTCTCAATCCCATGGCCATGCGCTATAAAAAAAACAACACAAACTGCAAAAGGTGCATAAAAAAGAAAGAAAGAAAAAGCACATTGCACAAAAGGTACAGGTAGAGAAACAGATTTGTGCCGCACACACACACAAATTTTCCTCCGCTGAACGCTGGGAAAATCCAACGATCTAGCTTCAATCGAACATTTTACTTTTTTGAATTGTATACAATTTATACTCGTAGTTTAATGGTTATTGTTCAACTTCAGGATAACCTACAAAGATGATTTATATCTTAAAATCTTTGCGGTGGCATTGGTGCGACGGTAGTGTATTCACTAACTGATTGGCAGGTCGTGCGTTCGAATTCCGGCCAGTGCCATGATTTTTATTTGAATTCACATAAATAGAGATCTCCCTAAGCAATTTAGGCGTCACCCGTGGAGAAAAAAAATACTAAGCACCAAAACTTCTTTCCTATTCTTTCGAATAGTAAGTAGCACCTAAAATCATGCAATACAATATTTCTTCGCTAGGTGCTGCTTACTGTTCAACAAAAAATGCATACGCTGTGTTTAACACTATAAGGGTACTGTACACATACAGAAAAAACAAAAGCCTTTAGCGTAAGCGAATTATAAAAAAAAAAAAACATAATTGAACTTTATATTAAAAAAATTCGAAAGTTACAACTTTTCTTAGATATCAGCTTAGATCTCCGCTTCTGGACAGCGGATGAAGCATTTTCCCGTAGCCTATGTCCATTCTCAGGCTCTAGACTATCTGTGTACCAAATTTCATTTAAATCGGTTCAGTAGTTTTGGCGTTAAATCGAGACAGACAGACAGACAGAGTTACTTTCGCATTTATAATATTAATATGGATGTATTTATAAGCACTGGCGATCTCAAGGATGGGGACATATATTTTGCAATCGATTTTCAATCTTTATACCTGTTGGAAATTGTATACCTGTAAACTTTTACTACCTGTGAATAGGTACATATTTTCCCGATTTTTTGCAAAGTTTTGTTAAGAATCTTTAAAAAAGCGTTGAAAAGAACTCTTTTTATTTAGTTAAAAAAATGTGCTCCGGAAAGACTTGGACAGCGACAGGAAAAATAGATGCTTTCAAGGAGTTAGGACTCTCAGGCCGAGAAATTGCAAGGAGGCTAAAAAGAAGTAAGTCTGTTCTAAACAGTTATCTTGCGGATCCACAACACTATGGGAAAATCAAAACGGACCCACGGCAGAAGCAACAACAATACGAGAAAAGCGCTTTATTCTACGCCCAGTGACTAAAATAAGGGCCAACAGCGGAGTATCAGCCATCATAGCAACGGTCCGAAGGATAATACGAAAAAGTGGTACTATACATAGAAGAAAACTTAAGAAGAAACTGTTTTGAGGAAAGTACACAAGGAGCATCGAATGAATTTTGCAAGAGAATATGTCGCTTTGAGCAGTGAATGGAAACGCGTTGTCTTTTCGGATGAAAAAAAGTTTAACCTTTACGGGCCCGATGGTTACAACTTTTATTTGTTTGATCTAAGAAAGGAGGTGCTTACTTCGGCAAGACATCACAGCCGTACATCAATGGTAAGGTTGTGGGGAGCTATTACCCACTATGGCACAATCGAGTTGGAGTTTTTGTCCACAACAATGAACGGAAACAACTACAAATATTTGCTGGAACGGTCATTTCCAAAAGTGAAAAACATTTTCGGACCCCTGTCTTGGATATTCCAACAAGACAATGCCCTTATTCACACTTCCAGGGTTGTTAGAAGTTGGATTCAATAAGAAGACGTGGAACTTTTGCCATGGCCGCCCTATTCACCGGACTTAAATATAATCGAAAATGTTTGGGCATGGTTATCTCGGAAAGTGGCGGCAGACACTTTAATCGAAGCTATTCGTGATGCCTGCGCAAAAATTTCTCTTACTTATTTAAACAAAAATTGTATGATTCTATTCCAAACCGTCTTAATAAATTAATGTTTTAAAACCATAAAATGTAAACTTTTTATTCATTTTTTTCCTTTTTTTCGAAGATTTTGCATGTGGCCTCATCCTAGTGTCGCATCTTTTTATACGCTTTTCAAGTAGTTCATTGTTTGATCTTGGGAAATTCCAGCGGTCGTTTCTTATTTACGCTTTATTATGTAGCTGGTCCCAGGTAGTAAAAGTTTCTGGGTATAAAATTTCCAACAGGTATAAAGACTGAAAATCGATTGCAAAATGTATAGCCTCATCCTTGTGATCGCCAGTGTATAAGAGCAAATTAAAGATTAAAACTGGACCTAGAGGAAATCATTTAACGAGCAGCAAGATAGGCCCGCTTTACCAAAAGAATAGCCGTGTTTGTTTGCACGCGGATATAGGCATGGCATTAAAAAACGAACATCGCCGCTTACGAATTCATCAAAAGAACTTGGCAGCACACATGCACTTATGACATGCACCGTGACACAGCTGTATGTTGTAGTTAAGAAATTTGTATTGAAAATCCTGAAATTGAAAAATATTTACTTCCGTCAATTTAAATTGATGCCAAGCATATTCTAAAATTATAAGAAACAATTTCACATTAACAGATTTTCTAAATTCAATTACCCTTAAAATGAAGTTTGAATGTGTGAGTGGTCGGTGGGTTGTCAAACTTTGACATTTCCTGAGAAATTCATCGGAAGGATTCATCAGAAGCGAAGAAAATGGATTTTGGAAGCACTGTTTATCCCCGCTAATGGACTTAGCGGCGTATATAGGATAAGTTGTTGTTGTATTTTACATGCAAATTTCAAATTATCCCTATATCCGCGTGCAAAGAAACACGGCTAATGCCATGCCTATATCCGCGTGCAAAGAAACACGGCTTATATTAACATTTTTGATAAAATAAAAACTTTTGTATACAAGGACGTTCTTATGTGCAATTGGTTTAACTACGATCTAGACAATTGAAAAAAAAATTTATAAAAAAATTGAAAAATATCAAACAGCACGGTTAATAAACACAGGTAGAGTATGGAGTGAATATAAAGCTATACAAAATCTATACAATAGCCGTGTTTCTTTGCACGCGGATATAGTGATGGCATCAGAAAACGACCATCGCCACTTAAGAATTCATCAAAAAAAACTTGGCAGCACACATGCACCTATGACATGCACCGTGACACAGCTGTAAGTTGTAGTTAAGAAAATTATGAAAAACAATTTCACATTATCCCCGCTATCCCCGCTAAAGTTAGCGTATATGGTATATAGGATAAGTTGTCGTTGTATTTTACATGCAAATTTCAAATTATCCCTATATCCGCGTGCAAAGAAACACGGCTAATATGTGAAGGTACAAAATACCAAAAGTGATTTATACGTAGAAAAATAAATAGGGCTAATGGGCAAAAGCAAATGTGGATAGAGTTAAAGAACTTGGTATTAAAGCCGAATAAAAACTCAATTTAAGGCGTTACGAGTAGGTATGTTCAATGGATGTGAGGTGACAGCTAATAAAGATACATAGCAAATAATGTCTGGAATAATAAAAAAAATGTAACAAACATTATAAACATTAGCCGTGTTTCTTTGCACGCGGATATAGGGATAATTTGAAATTTGCATGTAAAATACAACAACAACTTATCCCATATTCGCTAACTTTAGCGGGGATAGCTATCGCCGCTAAGTCAGTTAGCGGGGATAAACAGTGCTCCCAAAACCCATTTTCTTCGTTTCTGATGAACCGATGCGATGAATTTTTCAGGAAATGTCAAAGTTTGACATCCCTCCGACCACTAACACATCACGCCGAATATTTTGTTCGTGATTTTATTATTATTTTTTTTTCAAACTTCATTATAAAGGTAATTGAATTTAGCAAATCTGTTAATGTGAAATTGTTTTTCATAATTTTAGAATATGCTTGGCATCAATTTCAATTGGCGGAAGTAAATATTTTTCAATTTCAGGATTTTCAATACAAACTTCTTAACTACAAATTACAGCTGTGTCACGGTGCATGTCATAGGTGCATGTGTGCTGCCAAGTTTTTTTTTGGCGATGGTCGTTTTCTGATGCCATCCCTATATCCGTGTGCAAAGAAACACGGCTATAACCAATTACCGCTCAGAGAAAGAGGAATGCCAAGGAAATCCGTTCGCCAAAGTTCATCAACAATGCTCAAGAGCTGCTGCTTGTGGATGACGAAAAAATACTACACAGGTGGCAGCAGTATTGTGAAGGACTGCTAAAGGAACAATTTCCTCTGATATATTTTCCGAGAGCCGTTACAGTCAAAGACTCAAAAAAGCGAAAAGCAGTTGGGCCGGACGAGATACCCTCTGATTTCCAAAAGAAGATGGCAGACAAACTGATAAGAGGCGATCCAATGCCTAACCAGCGGATGGAAACTTTTCTTCTTCCTTTGTACAAAGCAAAAGGCTGATGTCCCACACCCTGATGATCGTTGAGCGGGTATTAGATGGCCGAATATGGAAAATAATATGCATATCTGAAGACCAGTTGGGGTTTGTCGCAGGTAAATCAACCACAGATGCAATCCAAAGTATAAGGATCATGATGGAAAACATCGTGATTCCGTAAAGGATTTGCATATGGTGTTGGTTGATTTTGAAAAGGCCTTTGATATACAACGAAGGGAACTGTTATGGGTGGCGCTAAGACAGCAAGGAAGTCCAGAAACCTACGTACAGATGATAATGGACATGTATGAGGGAGTAAAGACAAGAGTAAGATCCCCCGTTGGCATCACCTAGGATTTCGCAATCAAAGTCGGTGTACACCAGGGACGCGTCTTAAGTCCCTTCATATGTATTACAGTCCTTGATTATTTGCTTGAAGGAAAAGTGACGGACCCAAAAGTGCATCAGTTATTCTTTGCATGAAGATGGGACCATCATAATCAAGGATCAAACGTCCCTCCAAAGAGCACTTCATGTATATGTAGAAGTTTTGGAGGCGAATAAGTATTGTATTAGTTTGAAGAAAACAGAATACTTCTAATTACCGTTCTCTCATCCACTCCGACCTATTCCAGGCATTTATATGAATGATTCCCAAGTGCAAAAAGTTAAAATATCTGGAATGTGTGATCAATAGCGAAGCAAGCTGTGATGACGACATTAAACATCGCGTAAGCGTAGGGTGGATGAAGAGGCGGGAAAACTCAGTCATCTTTTGTGATTCAAAAATATCCCCTAAGCTGAAAGGAAAGCTCTACACCTCAGTTGTGCGGCCGGCGCTCACATACGGTTCAAAATTTTGGACAGTGTACAAAAAGTATGAAAATAACGGGAACTGAGATAAAGATGCTTCGCATCAGGAAGCCTTCACTTCAAAGAACCTATCTCGAACAAAATGGAACGTGACCGGCTAAGTTGGTACTGTGATGTTCAAAAGAGAGATCCTACGGACCCTGTCAAAAAGGCAATATCAAAAGCGAAAGAGAGGCAGGCCTAAAAACTTCTTTATCACACAAATGAAGCAACACCAGCAGTAGATTGACCTCAGCGACGAAGTGATTCAAAATCGGGAGCCAATCAGCGAACCCCACAGGCGGAGCAGTACGGATGCAGCTAAGTTTGAGGGTATGATCCCTTTAGTCCTGATCATAACCTAACCGCCATTAAATAAAGAAGAAGATTATTAACATAACCAATTCAATTGATGACATGCCTTATTTTTACCAAATCACGCAAGTGACCAATAGATTTAAGTTCCGAGAAATCACATTAGTTGATTTGAAAATAATTTGTAAGGGTCTAAAAAACAAAACGGACTTTGGCAGAGTCAGTCCTAATATTATAATGGAGAACTGTATATCGTGCAACGGTATTGCAAGAAGTCATTAATAAATCCTAGAGGGACGGGGAAAGAATCTGATAACCCCTGTGGAAAAAGTACCAAAATCCAAACAGAGTGATAAATTCCGACCGATTAACTCATTTAAAAACCTTAGATAAAATGTTGGAACAAGTTGTCAAACAGCAACTGGAAGAGTATACGGAGATTAACTTACTTTTTAGAAATTAACAATCGGGTTTTTGCAGAAACTATCAGCATGTGAGAGAGAGCTCTACAAAACACTGATACCGCCAGTTCTGCTTTACGGCGCCAATACATACAAACAATACGAAAATAAAATCACTCTTTTTAGACTTTAAAGAGCTTTTAAGATGAGACCGCGAGATTGTTCTTCAAAAACTTCTCATTTATGGAATCGAGGATAAAGACCTCAAATGGTTTAACTCATATCTGACTAAGCGAACACAGCGCACAAAAGTAAACAACATCATCTCTGATCCCGCAAATTTTGATTCCGGGGTACCGCAAGGATCCTCACTTGGCGCGTTTTTATTTATTATTTACATAAATGAAATACTCAATATAATATTTTTTTTTTGTAAACTAGTGCTCCGTGCAGACGACACGTTGAGTTAGGCTCTTTTCACATTATCCGGTTTTGCCCGGACGGCAAAAATCCGGACGGCAAAAAACCGAATTTAGAAAACTTTCACACTACACGGTTTATGCACAGTTTTTTTCCGTCGCAAGCTCAGTTTGTGATTGAATATTGTCCTTTTAAGCTACAATGCGGGTTAAACAAATAATTGCGTTATTTTTATATAATCCCTGGGATCAAGAGCATCGAATTCTTGGTGAAGTGCTATGCAAACCTCATGTCAGGCATCTTTCGTAGCATTTCTGTCCTTGAATGTGTCCAGAAATTTGTCCCAAATCACAGGTCTTTCTTGAACTAGTGTAATCAACACATCTGCGTCTATATCTTGCATTTTTTATTTGCTTTATAATGAAAAACAATGAACAAATTGCAAAACCAAAAGGCGACGACTACTGATCGGACGGTTTTAAATCGTGCAATGTGAAAGTATCAATTTGAAAACGTATATCACTGAGCTTTCGGTCGCCATCCGGTCGCCGTAATTTTAGTCGCAGTGAACGGCTGATGAACAGCAGCCGGACGGCGAAAATCCGTCGCCGTGTAGTGTGAAAGTAGCTATGCTTTTTCTCACGCTTCTAAAAATAATTCGCCGTCCGGTTTTTTGCCGTCCGGGCGAAACCGGATAATGTGAAAAGAGCCTTATGCTGACCGAGTTGACTCGAAGGAATTCAAGTCATAACTAATGAAAGATTTTTATGAAATACTCGTAAATAAATGTCTGACAAAGAATAAGTTCAAACGAAATAAAACAAAGTGGATGGAGATAAACATGACGAAAGACGGAATAATTGAGTTAAACGGTGTTATAATTGAAAAAGTATCCAGTATCAAATGTTTAGGGATAATTATCAGCGGAAATTTCGTGACCATATTGATCACATATGTAAAAAAATTGGCAAGACCAGTTTCTTTAAAAGAATTTGGAGCAAAAATTTTAAACTTACAATCATTAAAGTGTACAATACTATTGTTAAACCACATCCAGAATATTGCTCCACAATACTATGCACATGTTGCCAAATGCAAATCGAAGAACTACAAAAGTTCCAAAACAAAGCGACGAGGAGTATCTTAAAATGCACCAGATTTACCTTCATAAAGTCAATGTTGGATGCACTACATTGACTAAATATTAATCAACGGTTCTGTTGCAGTCCTTAAAATAAAATATGGCAAAGCAAAAAAATATCCTGTTGAAAACATCGAGTTTGTAGGGAATGCAAAAACGTATCATCTACGAATTTCAGGCTTCAAAGGCACGCAACGTTAACGTCACAGCATACTCTTTTTTATAATGGACTTCAATTACTCAATGGGCTACCAAGTGAAATCAAAGATGAATCCAATTTTATAAGATTTAAAAATCATTGTATATTTTTTCTTAGACACAATACTTAAAATTCAATAAGTTTGTTAAAGTTTTTTCAACATTTTTTGTATTTGTAAAGTATATGAAAATAATAATAAATTACTGCTACTATCTTGAGTGGAATAGAAGGAAAATGTCCACATTCCGTTTCTGCGGTCCAATCTTACATCTTATTGCCTAATAGCGACTTTAAAAGCTAGAAGAGGGTTCAACGCCAAGCTTCTCCAACCATTCAAGGTGCGCAGTTATATTTGGCCCTACAGTTTTATGCCGATTGTATACGGCAGATTTAAAAGCTTCTTACGTCAATTTTAAGTAAGAAACTTTTGTTAAGTGTTTCTTGGTAGGATTCGAAAAAAACATTTTTTTTTATAAATGTATCTAAACAAACGTTAACGTTGTAGCAGTTTTTCGCTGTAAAGTGTTTTTTGATAGAAATCGAATAAACAAAAATTATAGGGTAGTGGCACCTATTTCCGAACAGCTCCAGTAGTCGAACACTTTTACTGAAAATCGTTAAAATAACGTTATTTTTCTTGCTCTGAGTAAAAAAAACGGAAGAAAATGAATCTGTATGCTTTTCTCTATACATGTACGCGATGTCTCACTCATACATTTACTATTTCTTATTCAAACAGTCGTCCGTTTATTGCAAGGTTCTCGCTAGTGCAGACGACTTAACGCTTCAGAAAAAAAATAGTTAAAATGCTCAAGGAAAATAGTGTTTAATTGGGCAAATATAACGTGTAAGTTCGTTTAAAAGTTTTTATTTCTTAGTCGAGATATATAATTATTATAATTTGCACTGATTAGTCCAAAATTTGTTTAATTTGTTAATGTTTTTAACTGTTCGGCCAGAGGAAACTAAATGCTACGAGTTTCCTTTCACGAACACTAGTGTTCGGAATTAGGCAACAGCGTGATTTATATTTTTTAGCATTTTGAGAGTAATTATTGGGGAAAAATAAATTCTCTTCTGTATTTAATATGAAAAATGGCCCAATGAATCAATTCTCCAGTAAGCGAACACCATATTCTTTAGTGTTCGGGTAAAGGAAACTACAGCGATATGTGTATCCTATGTCCGAACATATTAAAACTTCTTCCAGATTATACAAGTTATCTTACAATTGATACATTATTAGGTAGATAGTAAAAACGCTCCCTCAAAAAATACGATAACTCTTCCCTGGCAGTTGCATTGAGGGCAATAAGAACCAATGCTATGGGTATAAGAAAAGCAAGTAGAGAGTTTGGAGTCCCAATCACAACCCTTCACGACAGGATTAAAGGAAAAGTGCAAGACGAGGTAACAGGGAAAGGTCCTGCAACTGTCCTTACAGATCGTGAAGAAAATATGGTTGTGGAGTGGTTTGTGAATATAGCAAAATGTGGTTTCCCACAAAAACCCAATGAGCTCCTGGACGTGGTTCAAAAAATTGTTCAAGACGAAAAACTTTTAAAAACGGAAGGCCTAGAAAAAAAATTTTGTATGGCTTCTTAAAGCATCACAAGGAGCTATCTATGAAAGCTTCAGAGACCGTATGTAAGGCAAGAGCAATAGTAACAGAGGAGTCAATTCGAAAGGGACTCGAAATTCTTCCAGAAAATAGACCACCAATGTCGATTTCGTCTCTAAAGTGAATGGAATTCCATAAAAATATAGCCGAAGCCAAGGAAAGAAGAACTAAAGAAATTGATGCAAATAAGAGATTGAGACAGTTGAATAAATATAATAAAATAGTAAAAAAAGCTAGAAAAACGATAAATGCGAGAAAGTTAAACCAAAAACAGAAATGCGGTGCATGCGAAGATGAGCTAAATACTGATGCAGAAGATGATCAATTGAAAAACATTGAATGTGATGCATGTAGTCGGTGGTATCACTTAGGTTGCACCAAACTTTGTACAAAATCCTTTGATGAAGCTCTAAACTTAGAGTTCTTGTGCAATTTTTGTTCCTAAATTTTGAATTAATATGCATTTTTTATCTTTTTACAAAATTTGTATACCCTATTCTAAGGGTATATTAATTTTGACGCATAGTTTGTAACATACCTTAATATTGCCCGTAGACCCCTAAAAGTTACTATATTTATGATCAGCATCAGTAATGTCGATCTAGCCATGTCCGTCCGTCCGTCGGCAAAAATTAGGCCTTTAAACTGGACGTAGAGAGCTGAAATTTGAACGATATACTCTCAAGGGTGCCGAAATAATCTTTTAGAAATCCGCCCACAGACACGCCCACAAACTCAAAAAAACAAATTTTTCAAAACAATCGAATTTTGAGCTAAAAAGCTGAAATTTTTTAGATATGATCTTTGACTCCTAAAACTGCTCGGGAGATAAAATTTCTAAAATCCGCCCACTGACACGCCCACAATAAAATAAAACAATTTTATTGAACAGTCAAAGTTTGAGCTAGGGAGCAGAAATTTATAATATAGACTCTCTAGGTGTCTGATAGGAATAAGAAAAGGGTATCCAACAGTTCGCCCAAGCGGACTGTAGCCCGTCAATATGTTTTAAATCAATGTTAAAATAAATTTGTTTAAGAAAAACTTCAGATATTGTCTCAAATACTTGTGTTCGAAAACCAGGAAACTAGATGTTCGGAATAAGGAAACACATGTTCGACTACTGGCAAAAAGTATCATCTTTCAGTTTTTATTTTTTTTTCTCTTAAATACTTGTATTCATCGGCACAAGTTTATTTTGTTGTAAAAAAAAAAAAGTTTCATCTATCATATTCAATTTATTTTAATAATTTTTCTCCCAAACACGCATTTTGACAGCGGTTTTTTTTCCGAATCGCCGTTAAGTGTTCGAATGCTGGTGCCACTACCCTACATGTATACAAAAAGCCGCTTTTATTAGCGCTGAACGCTGATCTGATTCCCCCGACCGACGGCGGATGTAATGACGGGGGTGTAAGTTCTATTTAGACCCATGAAAACATTAACGGTACCACCTACATAAAATCAGCTTTAATAAAAAAAAATGTTTGCGGCTTTTACTTACAAGACAATCAGAATGTCAGTTTCCGAAAGATCATCTTTCAAATGAATATTAAAAACTTAGACCAAAAACTACTCGAAATCGCCCATTGCATTGTTATTGTCGACATGCGTACTTTGGAACGAGTACAACAAAAGCCCAACTTAAATATACGCGTCAAAGCAAATGTTAAAATTAAGATATGCCCAAATTATTGAACAATAGACAAAAGAAACCCTTTATTCCATACCTATACCAAAAAAAATGATAGAAAATAATTATGTTAGTTTAGTTTCTATTGAAAACATATTTCTTTACCTTAATTGAGAGGAAGCTGTATATCTGTCCGATAATGTCTGATGCTGAATCATCGTCTTGATTCTTTGTACCAACGATAAAAGCACTATTACTCTTGACATCATCATGTCCGTCTCCCAATAGCGTTCGTTCCGTAACAATTAACTGTTCGGTTTCTGTTTCTGCTGCTACCGCATTATCAGTAGGCTCTAACTTAATTCTTGATGTTGTTACTGGTGTGGGCGATACTGATGGTGTACGATTAAGCATTGCCAACGATAATGATGGTGATTGTGTTGTCGACGATGATGACTCTGTCGCGGCCAATAGGTGGCTTTCCTCATTGGGATTTTCATGAACTGTTGTTGTCTTCGTCGTCGTTCGAATACAATTAATTTTATTATTTGTTGCATTCTTGTTCTCAACACCTTCAAGTAATGTTAAGGATTTTCGGGTTGTTTTATTTGCAGGTATCTGTGGTAATAATGAAGATGATGCTTTATCGGTCGATTGCGCTGAGCTGCTGCTGTGAAGAACACCATTTCCCATAACTAACTTGTCGTTTTGAGCATGATGGAGATATTGTGGCCTCCGGTTTACTGGATGTTGGTTCTGATGATGATGATGATAATGGTGTAGATGTTGTGGATTCAACACGTTTGCGTTGTTATTTAGACAAGAACCGAAAATGCTTAGCTTTTCAACATCGTAGTCACTGACCAGAGTGAGGCACAACCGACAAACTTGATAGAACTTTGGTGGTACATTACACATAATTATTTAGTTTGTTTTGATCTTATTGTTTTAAGAATTTTTGTTACTTTAATTTTTTTTTAATTTTTGGAGAAATAATAACAAAAGGAATATGAAATGTGTGTAAATAAATATATAGAGCTGTATTCATATATGTAACAGTAACATAGTATACAAAACACAAATAAGGACTGAGCACTGTATTGTTTAGGAGCTGGAGATGGGTAGTGATATCATTAAATTAATACACGAATGAGAATAGGTATTTTTGTTGTTGCTGTTTGGTTTTGTTCTTTTTTTTTATTGGATAAACTTTTAAGCACCGAAAATATGCTGACAATACAGAGCGGATAAACGACACTCGAAAACAAAAGCATAGTTCATTTCTGTACTTAGTACATAAAAGGACGGCACATCACATACACAATTTTGTTTAATAAATATTACTTTTTGATTCTATTGTAGTCTCTTATGTTTAGAAAACATTTCCATTTTCTGTGAACAAATTAAACGAAAAAAAACAAATTACATTTCGTTAATCAGATTTCCAATGGCAAGAAATACCATCGTAATCGTAAAACAAAGCAATGATTTTTATACACCTATGCATGTGTACATATAAAGATATATTATCATAGTCGCACTATCAAATACATCAATATACATACATGGGAATGGTTGAGCTAACGAGGCGAGCGCTTCAGGGCACACATTTAGCCAACGACGGGCGACATGTCAAAATACCATTTTTTTTTATTTCTAAATGATTTGGATTTCTTCTTATAAATGGTTAATCATTTCTTCACCAACAAAAATATATGTATATGTAACAACATAGAGAGCAAGTCATAACAGAACAAAAGAACACTCATTGGAAACTAAACAAAACAAGAGTAACCAGCACAAGAAAAAATGTATGTAGATATGTATTTCATATTTTCTCTGATAGCGTACATTTCACTATTTTTTTTGGATTGAACTTACTTTTCACCTGCGTATTTTTATTATTTCAATCACATTTTTTCGATTCTAATTAAACAATCGATTTGTTTGTTTCGCATCGCCAATGAGATTACACATTTATGCGGAATTCGTATCGTGGAAGAGAAAAATGAGACGATGCTGCCAGTCAATTTGTAATAAAAAATCCAACATAAGAAAAATATATACAAATGGTGTGTAGGCGTCGTAGGTATAAGAATAAGAGCGAGAAGGTTTTAGATGCGGTTGCAAGAGTGTATTTTCGCTGGTAATTTGCTTTGCTCCCTATCTACTTGTAAGCAAAAAACACGGAAGGTGATTCGTAATTCTTGCACAATCATATTCCTTTTACTTTTCCATAGTTTTTTCGTGGGGAATATTATCGGTTCGAATACATTCTATTCCAATAGGTTTTCTATTTTTGTCACGACTTAGCCTAAATCGTACATCACAAAACTCCCTTACTTTCAACGCAACTTCATTAAATTGCAGCAGAAAATATGACTCAAAGAACAGAATGATAGAAAAATACTCTGGAATGACAGTCTACGGATTTCGTAGGTGGATTCTTTTTTATTTCATTTCTTTTTTTTCTAATTTGGGTCATGGTAGCGTTCAGTAGATAAACAAGATTTGTGATAACAAGTAGTGTAGATATAGAGTATAAGCGCTGTGGATAATAGCAACCATATTCAGCACAAATTGCTTAGCGGAATATAAAATTCTTACGACAAAGACAAAAATGAGCTAGTTTTATTTTGAATCAAGTCTTTTTAATTTTGTTGAACGGAAATTAGATTAGCAGATGATTTACTAAAGCTACTTTATTTGATGATCGTAAAATGTCAAATAGTATATGGTATATGTGCCAGATGATAATGATGTTAGCTTATTTGTTTCGTTGGAAAAAGGTAACGCGTATCGCTAGTATGCATATTTGGTGGCGTAGGTACCTATAAAATATATATATTAAAATTACAAGTTTGCATTGCAAGCACAATGTAAACGGTCTTTGATTAGCGAATTGACAACTTCAAACTTTAAATGCACTCTTAAACCAATTACCGAACTGCCAAAGTCAAAATATTCAGTAAAATCAACATTTTCATCATGGTGAAGTACACGAAGGAACAACTTTTACAAATAATTAAAATTTACTACAGGAATTCCGAGTCGTTGTCTGAACTTTGAAAAGAGCGTTAACGAAAATTTTCGGCCGTATTTCTCTTCTCAGTAGACAAGCAATTCGTAGTCTATTGAACAAATTTGAGTCAGAATATTCGCTGCTTGAAGACTACGTTTTGCTTGAAGTCTGGAGAATATTGCTGCCGTATAGGCGTCCGTCGCAAACCAGCCAAATCAGTTAATTTCACGGCGTTTTCAAGAATTGGGCCTCTCCCAGACCACATTATGGCGAATTTTGCATAAGGATCTTGGCCTACACCCTACCAATATCAACCTGACTCAAAAACTAAAGCCACTTGATTATATGAAGCGACGTACGTTCTCGAATTGGGCTCCGGACATGATGGAAGAAAATGAAGAATTTCATCGCAAAATCATCTTCAGCGATGAAGCGCATTTTTGCTTAAACGGCTTCGTCAATAAGCAAAATATGCATTACTGGACAGGTGAGAACCCTCATGTGATTCATGAAACAGCACTTCATTCCCAAAAAGTCACTGTTTGAGCAATTGTATGAATTGGACATCAGTTATATGTAGTTCCAACAAGACGGTCCACAAGTTTGAGTTCGGTGAATGTGTTATCTCAAGAAACGGACAAGTCTATTGGCCTCTAAGATCGTGTGATTTAACGCCTCTATTCTTTTTTTTATGGGGCTACATAAAATCCTTGGTCAACAAAGCCAGCGACGTAAGATGAGCTCAGAGCCAATAGTGAACGAGAAATAGCGGTCGTATCGGTCGAAATGTGTGACCGATTCATCGAAAATTGGGTTCAACGTATCGACCGCTGCAAACGTTCCGGTCGTGGACATATGAACGATGTCGAACTCCATTCATAAATGTTTTACTAGTTATTCAAGTAATTCATTTTTTTTGATATCTTAAGTGGTTCGCATTTTATTTCAAAAAGAAGCTGTCGATTCCTTAATGAAAGACCTTTTATTTTTAAATGTAGGTAAATACCATTCGTTTAGGAGCCACACATTACCTGCAAAGGAATGAATATTCGTGAATTTCGATGCTCCATTCCAATAGAACATTTTTTATATATGTGTATATTTTTTGTTGTTGTTGAAAATTACTTATTCTTATATTTAGTTTATATCGCGACGCGGTTTCGCGACGAAATTTCATTTCAACGTTTCCAAGGAACGGAACAAATTTCAAACGACAATTACGGTGAAAACTTGTTTGCGCGCATTTTTTTTCAAAACCAAAAGTGGTTGCCCGAAAATCTCCAATAAAATGACCCTAAATATGAATTGAGTAACTTGATTTCCGATTGAAAGTTCTATATGTTTCATTGTGTTCGCCATCAGATTTCGTTTTCCATTGGTCTCACTCAAATATCCACTTCCCATGGATTCCAATGAACATCAAAAATTGTCTTCTGCTCTATTGAGTAGGTGTTAGTGAAATATGACATGTTGTCCGTAGTCTAGTTGAGTGGATTTCGAAATGCAATCGGGATCGGGAAGCAAAAATCAGTCCAAACGGAATGGAAGATTTTGGGAATGATTTTTTACTGTGCGGAAGAAAAAAAAACACTCAGAGTGGACCAGTCTATAACGACGGTCCATCAAATTGGGCAGCACCATCTGGAGGATAAGTCGGAACTAAGTAGTTCAGTTTGAAACGAAACCTTCCATGTAAACCTTTAAGATAATAATGTTAGAAACACAGCAACAGAGTATATCCATATAATCCGTGTGTTTCTTTATTCATTCGGAAAATTCGGAATTTTCCGACTGAGCCATTTATGTTTCTTTATTCAATGGAATTCCGGATAATCCATTTCGTTGTTTCTTTATTCATTCTGGAATAAATGCAATGCATTCTTTTCATTCCTAGAGAAAAGTGGAATAAAAGGAATATTCTCTCGTTTGACAGATACACTTGATCAAAAAAATGGAAGCAACAATCGAATAGGTGAGGCAAACAAATCGAATAGGTGAGCACTTATTGCAAATTTGTTGTCTTTTTTTATATTTTTATGTGTTTTGTTTTAAGTTAATTATTTTTTTTATTATATATTTTTAATTTCCTTCCAGAATCAAATACATTTTTAAAATGGTCTTCTGTGGGCATGAAACACAGACTACCTATATTAGACAGCCAACTCTCACTACCCCCGTCAGCTGCGCCCCTCAAATGGGAGAGCGGGGTCCTCTCTCAAAATGTCCTATCGGTGAATGCATGTGAATCAATAAAAGTGAAGTCTTCTGTCTGCTTGTCAAATATGACAAGATTGTGTGGTGACCCTTCAAGCAAGAGACTCCGTTTTACGTCCGCAAACGGAGTCAATGACATATGGACTACTCCGCATACGGCTCCGCATTCGGGTCCGAAAAACGACGTTTTTCGGATCCAATTAGTATGGAAATTGTAATAGCCGCGGACTCACATGTGTATGTATTGTGACAGATTGAGTTCGCTTTGGTCAGTAAAAAACGAATCCAAAACTGATCCAAAAAAAAGGTACAAATCGAGGCTACCCTTCAAGCAAGAGACTCCGTTTTACGTCCGGAAACGGAGTCAATGACATATGGACTACTCCGCATACGGCTCCGCATACGGGTCCGAAAAACGACGTTTTTCGGATCCAATTAGTATGGAAATTGTAATAGCCACGGACTCACATGTGTATGTATTGTGACAGATTGAGCTCGCTGTGCTCAGCAAAAAACGAATCCAAAACTGATCCAAAAAAAGGTACAAATCGAGGCTAGATAAGAAGAGAAACGAGAATCGAGTATCGCTAAAATAAAAATCAGAAATGTTTGTTCATGTTTATTTTATTTCTTAAAAACAATACATTTTTCCATTTGCCATTTGAAATACCTGCTACCATTCCTCCTTCTCCTGCAAAATAAATGAATCAAATAAATGTGTATGTTATCTATACATATGTATGTTACTTACTTTCAGCATGAATTTGTGCCGGTAGCATTAAAATCATCGAAATTTGGACCACGATTGGTAGTCTCGCCTTCATCGGTTGCTATTTTTTTCTTTGATTTTGATAAATCAAAATTCAAACAAAGTTTAATTAAGCAAATAATTGTGTGCAATAATAAATTAAATTTTAGTTTACCTTTTAAAGAAAATTATATCTGCAGCTGCAGCCAGAGACAGTGTCAGTGACAGATGAACGAATCGTCATTACAAATAACTATTCTCGACTCTCGCTCTTCTTCTTATTGGCAATGTAGCTACAGTCAATTTACAAATGTGTGCGTGGAACGCCTCATATATCGCGGATCCAAAAATGACGGGAAAAGTTGGGTCAGTGTTTTTGCTTGAAGGGAATAATGCTTAAGAAACAACGTATACAGAGAGAAGGATAACGAAACAAAAGAGATACAATAAATAATTTGTTTATTTCTGTGGTAAAGCAATATATTTTGAATTAAAACATTGAAATAATCATATTTATACAAATTTTGTGTAACTTTTTGCCATCGTCTACTTTTTTGCAGTAAGTAATTACAATTGACGTTTTGGCTAAGTTTACGAAAGTGTCCGTAAAGCTAAAATTATTGTTTGTATGCAGGTCAAGTTGGATTAAAGCACAAAATAAAAATATATCAACGAACAACTTAAAAATTCAAATTTTCAATCTATTGGGTGTCATTCCATTCCAGAGGTTCCAAAACCGTTATCTTCTTTTTATGTTGACATTTGAGCTAACCTACTTATCTTCTCTTTGAGTTTGTTATGTGTAAGATTTTGCTGAGCTGGGTAAACACTTCCCAATAAAACGCGACAAATATGGCCGGTGTAAGTCGAAGAGGTGTCCACAATTTTAAACCACCCAAGTTAGTGCACTAACAGCAAGGACCTCTTTTGTTTTTAGTATGTGATAAAGGGTATTCGAGCACAGCATGCTTTCTCTCTCTATTTATAGAAATATAGTTACTTTAATGGTCTCCACTTGAGATAATGATATCAATTCATCGCAAGGGGAGACTACGTGTCAAGACAGATCCACCCATTATCCATATCAAAGAAATATTGATTTTTTATTTTCCCGCTT
The DNA here is from genome assembly GCA_949715645.1 of Portevinia maculata. Classification (NCBI taxonomy): domain Eukaryota; kingdom Metazoa; phylum Arthropoda; class Insecta; order Diptera; family Syrphidae; genus Portevinia; species Portevinia maculata. The sequence goes on from OX454525.1 coordinate 97,570,777, forward strand.
TCTGAATATATTTCTAGTGGTGCGATTAAATAAACAAATAAAACACATACCACGTGGCTTTAGAAAGTGCGACCATTATGCCTAAAACAAAATCGAGTTTTGGAGTTTCGCATTGACAAACGCATCCAGTTAAGCCATAGTAAATAAATTAAACCTATCACAAGGCTACGTTGCGTTTCAACTTCGTAAATAAGAACGTTGTTTCGTAACGTTGCCACAAAGCACCGTCTTGCAACGCAAAGATAGGGAAAAGTATGGAGTGTCTGGCTTTTCTTAGTATAGGATACAAGTCTCCATTAATATGTGAATTTTTGGTTTGATTCAAAGGTCAAACCGCACGTAAGGCCTTTGGTTTAGCCGTTAAAAACAAATTGTAAAGTGCCATGATTACAACTTTATAACAAAATGTCCCTTTATTTGACAAATGTAGAGGTAACAGCTCCTGGCGATTCGTTCATCTGTCATCTGGCTGCAGCTGCAGATATAATTTTCTTTGAAAGGTAAACTAAAATTGAATTTATTATTGCACACTATTATTTGCTTAATTAACTTTGTTTGAATTTAGATTTATCAAAATCAAAAAAAAATAGCAACCGATGAAGGCGAAACTACCAATGGGCCGCATTTCGTTGATATTAATGCTTCCGGCACAAATTCATGCTGAAAGTAAGTAACAGTCGTATGTATAGATAACATGCACATTTATTTGATTCATTTATTTTGCAGGAGAAGGAGAAATGGTTGCAGGTATACCAAATGGAAAAATGTATTGTTTTTAAGAAATAAAATAAACATGAACAAACATTTCTGATTTAGCGATACTCGATTCTCGTTTCTCTTCTTATCTAGCCTCGATTTGTACCTTTTTTTTGGATCAGTTTTGGATTCGTTTTTTGCTGAGCACAGCGAGCTCAATCTGTCACAATACATACACATGTGAGTCCGCGGCTATTACAATTTCCATACTAATTGGATCCGAAAAACGTCGTTTTTCGGACCCGTATGCGGAGTAGCCCATATGTCATTGATTCCGTTTGCGGACGTAAAACGGAGTCTCTTGCTTGAAGGGAGGAAAAACGACGTTTTTCGGATCCAATTAGTATGGAAATTGTAATAGCCGCGGACTCACATGTGTATGTATTGTGACAGATTGAGCTCGCTGTGCTCAGCAAAAAACGAATCCAAAACTGATCCAAAAAAAGGTACAAATCGAGGCTAGATAAGAAGAGAAACGAGAATCGAGTATCGCTACAATAAAAATCAGAAATGTTTATTCATGTTTATTTTATTTCTTAAAAACAATACATTTTTCCATTTGGTATACCTGCAACCATTTCTCCTTCTCCTGCAAAATAAATGAATCAAATAAATGTGCATGTTATCTATACATATGACTGTTACTTACTTTCAGCATGAATTTGTGCCGGTAGCATTAATATCAACGAAATGCGGCCAATTGGTAGTTTCGCCTTCATCGGTTGCTATTTTTTTTTTTTTGATTTTGATAAATCTAAATTCAAACAAAGTTAATTAAGCAAATAATAGTGTGCAATAATAAATTCAATTTTAGTTTACCTTTCAAAGAAAATTATATCTGCAGCTGCAGCCAGATCCCAGATGACAGATGAACGAATCGCCATTACAAATAACTACTCTCGACTCTCGCTCTTCTTCTTATTGGCAATGTAGTTACAGTCAATTTACAAATGTGTGCGTGGAACGCCTCATATATCGCGGATCCAAAAATGACGGGAAAAGTTGGGTCAGTGTTTTTGCTTGAAGGGGAGTTTGTATGTATATTTGTATATTTTTTTATTGAGACTTCAAAATGTTTACATTATTGATTTTGTTTTACATAAAGATGAAATAAATAAAGCCGACTTGGAATTGGTCTGGCTGTCACAGAAAGACTTAGCAGGAAATTCTGCGTAGCTTAACGAGAATGGAATATAATAAAACTTCACGGTGTTAGATGTAGATACACATGTTCGCTCAATTAAAACATGACAGAATTGAAGGGGAGTTTAATTTTGTGTCATTTGACAGAACTTTGTTATTCTTTTATTCCAAAGATTAATAATATATTTGTACACTCTTAAGTTGTATAGTTTAGGAACAATATGCAAATACACAAAATAACTAGCTTAAAAGTGCAAATGAAAAAATTATCTACTAATTATTCATGGCTGTGTGTTCAGAAGTGCGGTGGTAATCGATGGTTCGATAAGACGACTCAAGTAAGAAACTTCTTTCTAAAGTTTACAAACTGTTGGTTAAAATTTATTTCTGCAGTTATTTTTCAGTCGAATTGGATTCCATGGAAATAGCTATGAACATTCTCCGGCCGAGGGTCAACCTATTGCACTCATGATGGACTACATTGTAAAACAACTTGTGTAAGTATTTATTTTCATATGTTTCTTTTCGTGTAATTTTATTTTTCTCTTTTAAATAGTTACGACCTCTAAACTCCTCTCCAGCTGTGGACAAGCACATTGAAACATTAAAAACCAACCTTGACAAGCTAGCTGATGACCTACATATGCACGCAATGCAATTCCAGGGATATTACAAAGGCTTTCTTAAGCAGCAGAAACTCAGTCCCGACAGTTTTGTCTAAATGGCTCTTTAATATGAGTTCGATTCTGATAAGTAAGTATTTTCCATCTGAAAAGGACTGATAATGAATAATCATAAATAATAGTAAATAATCATTTCTATTCTTTAGTTCTACAAAGTTCTTGTTTGCTCTCAAGTACTGAAACCCCTCCACCGGGACATTGTCTTTGAACAAGGAGTTACTAGCCGTAAAATGAAACCAAGAATTGGTAGAGGAGAGCCAAAAATCACAATTCACCGTCTCATTGGGCGAAGTATGTTACATAAACAAAGTATGTTATTAAAACAAATTGTGTAAGTATTTATTTTGATATCTTTCTTTTCATATAATTTAATTTTTCACAGCATAATTCACACAGACAAGCTAGCTGGTGACCTACTTTTCACGCAATGCATTTCAAGCGTTATGGCAATAAAAAGTAAGTATTTTTTTCTCTGAAAAAGACTGATAATAATTAATCATTTCTATTCTTTAGTTCTGCAAAGTAACTGTTTACTCCTAATCACTGAAACCGCTCCATCAGGACATTATCTATTAGTAGTAGTCTGTGGTAATAGTCCAACAATAAATCAACAATCAACTGGAGCTCAGGAGCAAATATCATAGTCTGCGAAATCGTAGAAAAAACTTAACCACACCGAAAGAAACTCTAAATGATGTTGCGAAATTCCTTTTCCGAATGTTGAGAGGACCTCGTGTAGGGTAAGCGTTGAATATTTGCATTTAATTGCTGAAGTCTCATAAATTATAAATTTGCAGCAAAATTTGGATGGCAACAGTCTTTTTCCTATGTCGCTTGAAGCTAAGAATCAAAACAGCAATGATGATTATGGAATGTGAGCCTGTGAAGAGTGTTAAAACAGCATTAGTTGATACAAGTTGCATCGAGGATGAATCAAATATGACTACAGTGGTTCACAAAGAAAATCTTAAAATTCTGGCTAAAATGAAAGGGGAAGAAATTCTAGCAGAGCAGGAAAAATTATTAAAGACTGCAGGTAAGTGATCTAAAACCAGGTACTGATCAATTGTAGATATAAGTTGCTTTTAGATCCAGGATTGCTGAAGTTCCTCGCTATGAAATGGAAACAAAAATTATCACAGAAACAAGCAGCGTATAGTTCCTTTTCAATTAAAGAACAACGATGACGCAGATGACACGCAATTACCTGACGGTAATCCAGCGTCGGAATTGTTAAAGCTAAGTATAGATGAGCAGTGGATTCACTTTGATGTAGTTGAAGCAGACAAATTGGAATGGATGCGGGATATTGCTCAACAAATTGCAAAGCTCAAAGCTGCCAATTCGTATGAAGCTAGATTTGATTGCACAGGTGTTATTCTTCCATATTCCGAAGAGACAAAACGACAGACAAGAGGGAACTAAATATGAATGGTGAGGAGCCTTTCCGACCGGGATACACATTACAGAAACGACTTGCACGGTAAACAAAAATATATTAGATTGATATTGCTTCCTTTAGATATTGGATAACTTTTCTTCCAGTTCCAATGTAATTAAACAGAGTCTCAGCTTTTTCTCCTATTGGTGGATTTCTAAGCATTTACAATCTAAAGGGTTGGCATTTATGTTCTACAATGAAACAGATTAGGTAATCCAGCATGCGATGTATAGTAAAAATAATTTTTTTAATTGTATATTTCTTTGTAGACCATCTTGGATTTTATCTATGAAAATACGGGCTGCTAGTGGCAGTCTACACTTGAAGTTAATACAGTAAATGGAACGGATGATCCGACGTCGATTGAAAATTTGCAAAAACAAATGCAAACATTAAGAGTTACTTGATCTATTAAGGCAAATGTATGAAATCAGAAGAGGAACGTAAAATGTAAATAACCGATTTTGAGAAATCCCGATTTTGAGCTATTTCATTGGTTTTCTTTTGTAATGAGAGAAGGAGAGCTGAATATTGAAGCCAAAAAGTAAGGATATTTTCACCTATCGAGATAAATGATAAATCTTTTGTTACATTTCTAATACATACAGAGTATTTCAATCTAGCTGTATACATTTTGTAAAACATAATAGGTCTAAACTAAAAGCCAATCAATCTTCTTGATTTATTTCGTTGCTTTCTCTACTACGCATAGCGCAGACCAGCAGTTCCAGAGTCCAATATTTAAGCATTCACTAAAGTACTCAAATATTCAAGAATGTTACCAAGATGAGCAGTTCGATCAGAGTATTCCCTTTAACTTTTTGTCAAAATCAATCAACAGCTTACTTTAAGTGATAATCAAAATACAATATTCAACACGAGTAATATTTCGCTTAAAATAAAAAAATAATATTTATTTTATTGTCAGAGTCTTAACCAATTTACACTTAATATCTTCCCTAACAACTTCGTCCATTAAACTTTTACATATTGTGCACTTGCCGTCTACAATCAAATTATCAAATTTCACCAAGGCACTAGATAGATTGTCCTTAACCCAATACTATTCCATAGCTCCATTGTCTGAGCAAAACCGTTTAGAGGGACGAAACGTTTCCGTGTCATATATCCTGGACATGTTTACTATGCTTTCGAAAATGTAGTCGTTATTTGCAACACCACCAGAGATAACTACAGTCGGCCTTACATTATTGAAAAGTTCCTTTCGTATGCAAAATTCCAGCGCTCGTTGTGTGCGATTGTCTTGTTGCTGCTTTTAATAATCCCACACAGAAATCGCACAATAAACGTGTTGGACGAACTTACTTTCTTCGTTTTGATGCAGCGTATAGTTGTTTTTCAGCTTTTTGAACAAACACAATTTGACTATGTCCTCCTTTGTTCCATTCTCACTGCTAAGGCGTGAGTTTCCATGTGATGAACTGGTATTATTGGCTTAGAGTACAGACGTGCCAAGTACTTTGCATAGCATAAGCCCCCATAAGACTCATCGGTAAACCTTAAGGACGGAATTCTAGTAGCATAAATTCGTAGTTTATTTTAGATAATAAAAACCTGGCTTGGTTGTAACTGCAATTGCTCCTATACTTCTGGGATCTATACCGGCTGCATGCAAACATTCCTTATAAACGTTCCTATACTGGATCCACAGACTACCTATATTTCCTGAGCTCTGGGTGGTATATGCCTCCACATCTGATAGTAAATGTCACCATGTTTGGCTATTCTAATGGTTGAAAATAAAAATTAGGCTGTATACAGTATATCACAAGTGAATATCTTGTTGCTTCAAAAGTAAATAAATTTATATTTGGCTTGACGATTTATTTTGACGTTTGCCAAGGTTCTTGATTTTGTCTTGTGGTGAGATTGGGGATATGTTTGCAGGTGTTTCGCACGGTTTTCAGTAACACTGTGGTAGCTTTGGAAAAACAAATAACCAATGGAACATATAAAAATTGTTGCAAATGTTTTTTAAACTTTTTTACTGATTAATTTGATTTATGTTTTATCATTTCTTTGTTAATTATTCTTATTTTGTTTGAAAATTATTTTTTTCGCACAATTTGTTGACCTCGAACGAACAAAAACCAAATGAAAGTTACTTTTAATGCATTTATGAAAATAAAATTGCGCATTTTACTATTCTAAGCGTACTATGATAAATTAGTTTATGAATCTGTGACAATAAATTTAAGTTTTTGGTACGACGAAATAGATTAAGCTAAAGATGTGTAAAAACTTTGTATATAGACTCTATTGTACTATCATCAACACGAATTTGATAACGTTGACCTTGACGAAATCGTCAACAAAAAGGATGGCGTTTGAAGGTTTGTGTGTTAGTTTGATAATGGTATACAAGAAGACAGAGGTAAAGGAAAACGAAGAAAGAAAACCAAATAAACTGGTTTGTTTCTCAAAATTCAAATATATACTAGCATTTAGTAGAACCTTTTCATAGCTTTTTTTAATGACGAACTTACGTCGTTTGGTGGCGTATCGTCGTATTCACAAAGTGAGAGTCCTATAGAATCTATATACAAAGGTAAAAATTAACGCTGTATCTTAAGTGACAAGATGATTTAACAAATAAATAGTGAATACATTTGGAGCACTTGGAACTTTGAGAATAATATTCAATTCAACATAACTTCAAAACAGGTTAAGCTGACTTATGCAAACACACTTTGAAATGTCATTGAAAGTTAGGAAAGCAATGAAATAAAAATGACAAAACTTGTATTAACAAATTTATAGTTATTTTTTTTTTGCCGATCTTTTCACATTATGACGAGAATAATTCAAAAGAAATAAATTTTAAAATGGCTTATGTTGAAACAGCCGCATTGAAAGACGCATGAAGAGTAATAATAGGAAATCAGTAAAACCTATAACAAAGCTGCGTTCTACTTCAATTTTCAAATGGTATTCGTGAAACCAAAGTCTAATGTTTTTTAATGTTGCTGTCAAGTGTTGTATGTCAAAGCGAAAGCAGAGAATAGTCTTGACAGTCGAACTTTTTCTTGTGTCTTGTAATATTTGACACAGGTTATTTTTCACTCTGTTATAAATGGTCATTAATTTTGTCCCACTCATATGTTTCAACAAAATCATAAACAAAATAAAAACGGTTCGAAATGTTTGCATTACCGATTTGTTTCACTTTTATATATACGAACGTCAATCAACACACAATAACTATCCAATTATTGTAAGCCATAAATTCAAAATCATTTTCACCGATCATATGACCTGCATAGATAATGTCATTGATATTTATAGTGTTGGTGTAACGAAAAAGTTAGTAATGAAATGACAAACTTATTTCAGATGTTCGGACACATAAAACTCATTTCGTACGAATTACTGAAAATAATAATTTTGTTAGTAATTAATCAGGCTTTAGTAATGACCGTGGTGATTGGAGAGTTTCATCATTACTAGTAACAACAATATGTTTGACCGTGTAGGAGCAGCCAGTACAAACTTTTATATATATTCGACCTATATACGACAAACGATCCTACTTGTTACTGATTTAGGGGGTACATAGCGGACAAAATTAAACTATTTTCGTTTATACTGTGATTTATATTTAAGTTTTTTAATTTTTATTTCTCTAAAAAAAGTATTATAAATGATTTAAAACATTATTATGTACAATTTATACTATATTTTACACTTATTACTAATTCACCACGGAAGGAAGAAGTCTGCAGGCACTTTATTAAAATTCTACAAATCCACCTCGAAACGAAGTGGTTTGTTACCACAGCGCATTTTCCATTATTTTGAGAGAGGATTTCGATATTTCTCCTTATTTGCGCCTAACTTAACACTTGTCCCCACTAAATATCCTATCTGTATGCAAGCTTCCCATTTGATTTGCATGCAAACACTAATACAGATAAGCGTTTAACGGGGTTTTTCAGCTGTTTTCAGCTTGTAGGCAAATCGAAAAAAATTCCTCTCAGTTGGCTGTCTAATATAATGAAATGCCGCATAGATGTTTGTGACAAGACGATTTCATGAGCAGCGTTGCCACTTATGCTACATAATGCGGTACCGTACTACAAAGGTGTATGTTTTTTGAACTTGTACTAAATCCCTACTCGGAAGGCCAACATATTTAATGTTTCACTTTATTTCTTCGATTCAACATATTTAACATAATAACAACACGAGAATATAAAGTTATTCATAAAAATAATTACAATATCTCAGTAATAAAAAATATATTATGCTTTTTTTGAGCGAAAGTCTTATATTACTGTATTGGGACTTTCGTTAAGAAACGCAGCTGTGGAGACTTAAATAGGGACAAGTCGGTTTCCGGTACCTATGTATTTTTTTAGTGGTCGAAAATATTGACAACATTAAAATGTTCAGTCAATCACAAATTCGTCCCTGACAAATAAATTTAGAGAATTCATTCGCTGATTTTGTTTGTATAACAACATTTTTAAAACGAAATGTCGTGAGTAGAATACTGTTTGGGAAAATAAAATAATATGTATTGAATAAATACAATCACTGGAACTTCACTTGAATAAATCTTATAAACAAAAAGCAGTCACAAAATGCATGAGCTTAAACAAAACAACTAACAAAATTAAAATTATGTTTTAACTTAAGCAAAACGAACAAACCAGAGATAACAGATTTGAATAACATAAACGTCAGATGAAATACACTTTCCCAATAGTTGTACTCAGCTGATTAATTGAATAACCAAATTATTAATTGAATAATTGAATTATTTGCGTTCCAGAGTTAAGAAGGACACTATTTTTGAACAGTAAAACGTAAAAAATATTGTAGAGTTGTGTACGAGAAATAAAAATTAACTTTTGGCAAACATATATGTTTGTTTGGAAACAAATTAGGTTGAACAAATTTCCTATATACATATTCTTAATACTAATAAGTACAAACGAACAAAATTAAATAATTAATAACAAAATTGTAAAAAAAATTAAATTAAAATGCCTTTAAATTGCTGCATCAGGAGCTGCACAGGCCGGAGCGCTGATGTATGGGGAAAAAATTAAATTGGAATATCAAAAACATACCCCCCGCAAAAGTTGTGTCAAGTCTTTTTAATATTTTTAAGATTTTTTTTTAATTTTTAAAATGACCGCTAGGGGTCGCGCATCGCAATTTAAAAAAAAATTAAAATTAAATATATTATATACCCCTTTATAACTTCGTTTGGGTCATTTAATTGGCTTTAAGAGCACTTTTTACTTTTTTAAATGTCCACTAGGGGGCGCGCACTTCAATGAAAGAAAAAACAAAACCATACGTGGTAGAACAAAACAAACGCCCTTAGTATCTATTAATTTTAGGAAACGCTTTTATTTTTTAAAATTCTAGATTATAAGAAAACCAAGTACAATTGTTGTATTTTTAATTTGTTTTTTTTTTAAGTTTTATTTAATATAATTTTTTTTTGTTTCTATATTTGGAAGTTCTTTTTGTGAAATTAAAGTATTTTTAATGACTCCAACCCTGTTCTTAAATTCACAAACAGTTTGGGAAGCTTCAGTCACCAGCTTAACCGCTCTTTCAACTGCTTGCAAGTGACAAGGAAACTGTTTTAAAAAGTTAGATTTGGTAGTTTCTTTTTGTCCCACAATATCCCAAAGTTCTTCTTCGGTAAAATCTTTTAGTACTGGAGGCTCAGTTAAACAGTGATTTTCAGTTTTCCACCAATCTATTAACTCGAAATATTCACCTGCTTCGAATTGAAAGTTTGGGAGCTGAAACTTTCGGACAAATTCTTCACTGGTGTTGCTGTTGACTGCTGCTCTAGCCTTAAGTACGCGGCGAAGACCTAGCTCTCGAATATTTTTGCGGTCATCGAACAACATAGCTACTAAAATGTTTTCGCAGTGTCCAAAATATCCATTCCGTGCGAAAACACCATCTACGATTCCTTTCAAATCATTTGGCAAATACCTTGTCAACCTTATAGATTTGAAAAAATGTTTCTCACCATACACGAAAGAAGGTTGAGATTTTATGTCAAACCACATTATTGCGTATACTTTAGCAATATACTCAACTATTTGCTTTAATGGCTTATCCGGGGATTGTTTTGCAACATACACTCGAAGAATGCGGTTAGCAGTCGTAAGCCATCTCGAATGTACCATTGTTCCAGGGTTTTTCTCGAAAATTGAGCCTTCTCGGACACCATCGTTTATGGCTTTGCATATTTCATAAAAATACTTTTGGTCCGAGCTCAGACAAGCCAATGGTATTTCCGGTAAATTTATTCGAACTGCTTGATACTGAACGACGCCTAAATTTTGACAGTTCTTTAAGTCCTTTCCAATTTCTCCGGAGCATGCGCTTGGCCCAGTTGTTTTACCGTACAGTTTCTCAAACAAGTGTCTCAAAGGTAACTCGTTGGCATGAAGTAAGCAAATAGACCATTGCAAAGGTCGCTGTATTTTCGTCTCAATTTGCCGAATGATTCCACCTCTTACCCCGGTATTAACATTGGTACCGTCGTATCCACTAAGTTTGAGACTATTTACTGATATACACGATTTTTCCAAGCAGTTTAGTATCTCATTGGTAATTGTCTCTGCTTTCCCGTTGTGTGGTGTGATATGACCCAGGTACTGGCTATCAGGTTCTCCAATCAACACAATATGCTCTTCAACCACATTGCCTTTGGCTGTTTTTCTGATGTCCTTGCGACCGTCGAAGTAAATGCCCACGGGATGCCGGTTAGAACTCTGATCCACTTCCATTCTTTGTTTGGATCTCTCCCTCCTTATTTTGCGTCTATCAACAATATTTGACCGATCCATATCATTAATAACTCCATAATGCGTTAAGACGGCTATAACAATAGTTGCTGTTGCCCTATCAGATATCTTAAATCTGTCTGCGACCTTCGCAACGTTCGGGAGAGATTTACGATTTGAATTACAAATCGCTTCATTCTCTAAACGTGTTTTTTTTTCTGGCGAGGGTGACATTGAGATCACAGATTCGATGTCGGAATTAATTTGGGTTCCATCGTCTTCGGTTATACATTCAGCTGTGGTGTTTAAAGTGTCTGAAGGTGAAGATGTAGAGCTTGCAAATCTTCTTGCGAGATCTTTGAAGCTTAATGGTTCCAGGAACATCAACTGTCCCAATATCCATTTTTCTTTGAGATCTTTCATCTTCCAGGAAGGAGCGTTCTTTTACCGGAACTTTTTTGTCTTTTGGACAGGAACAACATTTAAAATCAACGCACTTACAAGCACTAAAGTCAAAGAGTCTTTTGGCATCAGTTTTGAATTCCTTTAACTGTTGTTGAAATGCATTGCTGGTTCTTCTGGCTTTCGGTGTTTTTATGAGAGCACTTCTTTTATCGTTGAGTTTATGAATCATTTTTTCAACACTGAACTTACCAACTGTTGGAATTGAAGAAATCACGTATATTTCCATGACCTTCGTAGCTGCGAGCGATATTCGCTTCATCGATGAGTTTTCTTCATCTTCGAGCAAGGTAAGGTAGCGACAAACATCTTCGTACGTTGGCAGCACACGCAGCGATAACATTTTCCCAATTCCAAATACCTGGCAAGTTTTGTTTTGTGAACGAGTATCCATTTAATCTCTAGAAAAAAATTCCAGCAAATGTATTAAATTCACTCAAACATTGCAACGTTTTGTTTTTCAGGGCACTTTTGAAATTACTTTACAAGACTTACCTTTTTTTAAAATAAAGTTGATATAAATAAAGTAATCCAAGGTGAAACTTTAATGTTCGAATATTCTTTTGTTTAACAAAAAACGCGAGTGAAAGCGAAAGGTAATTCGATTTAAATTGAATTCAAATAACACGAAATGCAAAGCCTACTTTTATTTTATTTAAAACCGAAACGGTTTTTTTTTGAAAATAGAAGGCAACTTTGTTTTTCATTTTAAATAGTTTTGAATTTTCTGAACTGACAAAAATCATTTTATTAAATCTAAAATAGCCTTCAAAAAATGTATCTAAAAAAACTTGTCATTTAAATTTTTTGTATGAACTAAAATTGATTGCTTTTTTGTTGGTTTTCCAACGTTGAAAACCTGACACCGAACGATAAAAAAACGAAGAGCTTTTAAACAATGAATAGAACCTTCTTCAATTTGTTCATATTGATACATACCTAAGTTATAGAGCGATGGATACACTGAAAAAAAAACAAACAAAAAATCGAAAAAAAAATCAAAAACTAAATTTTCTCTCGCATTGCGCGACCCCTAGCGGTGAATTTAAAAAAATAAAAAAATTCTTAAAATTTATTCTTTAACCATACGCAACTTTTGCGGGGGATATATTTTGGAATTTCCAAAAATAAAAAAATCACTCCGCCCTGCACAAGCCCTTTTGGTCAGCATGTTCACTGTTTTTATATAAATTTTTTTTTTGCATTGACATACTTTCTCAAGTTTTTCCTTAAAGGAGACAATTTTCCTTTGATTTCTCCTAAATATACACTTTATTACCAATCGCAATAATTGTTCATACAAATTCTGCAAATTACTGAATTACTGTATGCTTCAATTTTTTCTTGACGTTCAAGAAAAAAATTCGTCACTTCAGAAAGAGATAGCTTTACGAAGTGCTCTATCGCATTTTGCTTGTCAGTGTTCACAATGGATGAATAATTTGTTAATTGGCATTCATAGTGCCAAAATGTCGACCGATTAATAATTTGTCGTTTATCAATGATTGATTTTTGACAATCATAATAAGATTGCAAGATTTCCGCTTAGAAAAAGTTTAATGTAATTTGTATTACTAAGATATCATAATTATTATTCTTTTTGTGAACTTAAATTATATTTAAGTATTATTATATATGTTTCTATTTTAGTGCTTTAGTGGAGTATTACCTCACATGTGAGTTCAGTAATAGAAAAAATTTATTAATAGTAATACTAAATGTTGTACTTATTCTTGAACTAAGTGGCAACGCTGGTCAAGAGAAAAATGGCTGTCATTCTATTCGGTTCATTTTTGTTTCTTTATTCATTCCATTCTGGATATTCCGAATACAAAATTTAAAAATTCTGTCTTTTCTATTCCTTATCCGGTAAAAATAAAGCAACACACTGAATATATCCATCTACTTCTAAAGCCTCTGTGACACAGCCGCACTTGCTGATAAGAAATACGAGAAAAGAGGAGAGCGCTTAAGAGATGGCAACAATCCCGATCACCTCCTGATAAAACTTATCTAAACCATCTTTGCAACAAACTTAAAAATGAGCTACAGGATCTAAAAAATCTCGAAACTTCTACTTACCTAGGCTTGAATGCTGAAAAGAGCTCCAACTACTCACTTTGAAAAGCCTTGAAGTCCATAAGGAAACCCAAAATTCATTCTCCACCAATAAGAAAAGCTAACGGCGAATGGGCAAAAGGAGACAAAGAGAAAGCGGATTTATTGCCGAGTATCTAGAAGAAACATTCAGGTCGTTCGATGGACGACCTTTAAACGAAGAACCGAATTCTAATAGCGTCTGATAACAATAAAGTAAAAGCCGTATACTTGTCCGAGTTTCGAATGACAATAAGAAAGCTGAAAAATAACAAAGCTCCAGGATACGATCTAATCACTGGCGAAATTCAGAAGGAGCTATCGAAAAAAGCATTAGTTAAGCTGCTCTACATTATAAATTCTTCTCTGAGACTTTCATATGTTCTAAGACAATGGAAAGTAGCCGAAGCCATTATGGAGAAAAGCACAAATGATAAGAATCATATTTCGCTACTGCCAATAATATCCAAGGTCTTTGAGAAACTTCTGCTAAAACGATTTAAACCAGTAATTGAAGAAAGACGCTTGATACCACATCATCAATTCGGCTTCCGGGTCAAACATCCCACAATCGATCAGGTGTGTATCGAATAGCGAATGAAATTGAAAAAGCTCTAGAATAGAAAAACATTTGCTCTAGCGCTTTTCTTGACGTATCTCGGCCCAATCTTATTCCTGCTCTACACAAGAGCTATACCACAAGATGAAGGGACCTTCGTAGCAACGTTCACAGACAATACGGCTATCCTCGCAATGGATGAGTCAGTCGAATCATCAACGGGAAAACTTCAACGAGCTCTCAACAAAGTATGCGAGTGGATAAAGACCTGGCGAATCGCCCTTAACGAGACCAAGTGAACGCATGTCAATTTCACGTGAACGCATGTCAATTTCACGTACAAAAAGATAAACAACTTACCTGTTTTCATTAACTCGGTACAAATACCATATGCAAACGAGGCAAAATATCTAGAAATGACCCTAGACGCAAAACTCAAGTGGAAGCCACATGTTCAGAAAAAGCGTGACGAGCTCGCAATCAAACTTAGAGAAATGTATTGGCTACTCGGAAGATATTCGAAGGCAAGTGTATACAACAAACTGCTCCTGTATAAGCAAGTGCTAAAACCTTCTTAGACATACGGTATACAACTTTGGGGTTGTACCAAACCAAGCAATATGACTATAATACAAACATTCCAAAACAAAACGCTAAGAGCAATCGTGAATGCTCCATGGTATATAAGGAACAGTGATATTCACAAAGATCTAGGAATTGCTACCGTGAGTAACGAAGTAACAAACTTTGCTCGGAAACTTCGTACTCGTATTTATGGTCATTGCAATAATGAAATAATCCGTACTCTAAACGTGACAAACCTTGAGCGCCGACTTCAAAGAACAAGACCATTCGACCTAGTGCCATAAGGAAAAACCGTATATAATGACGGCATTAGTAGGTGCATTCGCTTTAAAGCTACCTACCAAACGCGATTAACATTACAGAAGCGTAAACTACTTGTTAAGGTAACTTAGTCGTAGTCATCAAAAAAAAGTGAAAAAATGAGAGGAACACATTTAATACTATTATGAGCGCGCGCGGCCGGTCCTCATAGTGCCTCTCTGAGGGGTGAGGTTTATCCCGTAGGTATACTAGATAATATATGAATCGGGCATAACCAATGATGCGGGCCATTGGTATCTTAATAAGATTCCTCAGCACCAGGCGCAACCGAAAAAAAAAATTGACACTGAGGTTGTTGCGAAGTACTACTATTGTGGAAACGTATTTCATCTGACTTTTATGTTATTCAAATCTGTTATTTCTGCTTCGTTCGTTTTTCTTAATTTAAAATTTAATTTTTATTTTGTTGTTAATGAGTTAATGAAACGAAAGTAGTTTATTAACTTTTTGAGTTGTTTTGTTTAAGCGCATGCATTTTGTGACTGCTTTTTGTTCATAAGTTTTATGGAAGTGAAGTTCCAGTGATTTTATTTATTCAATACATATTATTTTATTTTCCAAAAAAACAAATCTACTCACGACATTTTGTCGTTTTACAAACAAAAACGGCGAATGAATTCTAGAAAAAATTATTTGTCAGCGACGAATTTGTGATTGAATGAACATTTTAAAGCTATCAATATTTTTGAAAACCAAAACAAAACATACATGAAAACGACTTGTCCATATTTAAGTCTCCACAGCTGTGTTTCTTAACGAAATACCCAATACAGTAATACTCGTATAAGACTCGCTCAGAAAAATCTTAAAATATTTTTTTATAACTAAGATGTTGTTATTATTTTTATGAATAAAATTATATTTTCGTGTTGTTATTATGTTAAATATGTTAAATCGAAGGAAAAAAGTATAACATTAAATATGTTGTCCTTTCGAGTAAGGATTTAGTACTAAGTTCAAAAAAATGCTCTACATAGGAGCATTATGTGGCAACATCAATGGATGCCCACAGGAGATCATTCTAAAAATGTATTTGATTCTGGAAATTGTTAAAGGAAATTAAAAATATCTAATAAAAAAAATAATTAAATTGAAACAACACACATAAAAATATAAAAAAGGCAATAAATTTGCAATAACGGCTCATCCATTTGATTGTTTGCTGTTGCTCCGATTTTTTTTGATCAAGTGCATCTGTCAATTGACAGATAACTGAGAAAAGGTAAAATAGTAGAGACTAGCAGTTGCCTTGCAAATTGAACGCGCCAAATATTCCTTTTATTCCACCTTTCTCTAGGAATAAAAAGAATGCCTTCCATTTGTTTCAGAATGAATAAAGAAACAACGAAATGGATTATCCGGAACATTTCATTGAATAAAGAAACGTAAATGGCTCACTCGAAATATTCCGAATATTCCGAATGAATAAAGAAACACGCTGAGTATTAACTCACTTAAAGGGACACAAACAAAAATAGTAGTCCTCAACGAAAAGGAAATTATCGGCAATTTAAGGATTTTAATAGCAGATGTGTACAATGTCTTTGTATATACACTTTATAGTAGTCTCACTTCGTGTATACGACGACTACGCCACCGTACCATTGTATACCGACTCTATAGTATTGTTACATCCAGGCTAGGATTCGAAAAGATAAACCTTAATTCTATTTAATTCTTCTTTATTAGTTCTCTTTCAATTTAATTCTTGATTATTATTCTAAAAATTCACTTATTTAATTCAACAATTCACTTTCACAATTAATCACTTTAAATAAACAATCACTTCTCTCTTATTCAATACTTCTTCTTTTTCTCTATACTTTTCACACCTGTCATCTATCGCACTTCTTTATCGCGGTTCACAGCTAGAATGTCTTGGGTGCTCCTGCGACCTCTATTTATATCTCCTAGTGACACCTCTCGAAATTTCCAGATTCGTTAGGTTCAGAAGGTTCGAGAACAACATAATTAGTTATTCCATAGCTATTCAAACTACTTTTCAAATGCTGCCAATTATCGGTAATATGGCTCTCTACTAGATGGCGGTGCGAGTGACTAATGGATGCTAAATGTCACAGTTTGAGCAAACATGCAACAATGTCCCGAACAAGCACGTCAATATTTTCACCATGGTAGCGATGGAGACGATCCACATGGACAACTTTCAACTTGCCTCTTCCTCGCTGGATCCGGTAGACAACATCGTTGATGCGCTTCACTATCTTATAGGGTCCTTCCCAATCCTGCTGTAGCTTAGGTGACATGCCTTTTCGGCGATGAGGGTTGTATAGCCATACCAGATCTCCTTCCTGGAATCCTGTGGTGGATGCTTTGGTATCGTACCTCGTCTTCATGCGGTCGCCGGATATCCGATGAATGTTTCTGTGGATTTCAGTACCCGGTACTCCTCCACAGCCATTTCATTGATGAGAACCTCACCAGCATTAGGATATGACAAATGTGCCAGACGTTCGATATCTGCTTGCAGTGTTGAAGTGTTTCTCCCCTCTTCTGGACTCTGCTGCGTAGCTGGACCCTGTACACTTGCTGCATATGCTCATTACCGAAGCGCATCTCTATAGCCTTGACCAAGGCGACTTAGTTGTGTTGCTTCTCTTCTGAAACGGTTTGGAGTAACTCCGCAGCTGTACCTATTAGTGCGAGTGTTAGCGCAATCAACTTTTCCTAGTTGTCCCAGCTGTTCGCCATTGCAGCTGCTTCAAACTGTTTCTTATAAATTGGCCATGATGTTTGACCATCGAAAACAGGAGGCTGCATCACTTTCCTTCTCGGGCAGTCCGCAGAATATTCTCGAGCCTTCTGCTTCTTCACTTTCTCGAGCTCTTTGGCCAAGTTCTCGAAGTTTGTTTCATGCTTGCAAAACGTCTGATGGATTTCGTCGAATTTGGTTTCAACCTTCTCGAACTTTTGGTCAATTTCTTCCAGTTTTCCTTCGAGAACATTTTTAAAATCTTCAACAGCGCTCTTTTGGGCGGCAACTATGGAATTCTTTTGTTCTTCCAATTTGGAATCTAGAGAATTCTTCTGTTCATCAGATTTTGAGTCCATTGATTTCAATTTGGAATCTAGAGAATTCTTCTGCTCATCAAATTTTGAGTCCATTGATTCCAATTTGGAATCTAGAGAATTTGTCTGTTGTTCTAGGGAATTCTTCTGTTCATTGAACTGAGAGTC
This sequence comes from Portevinia maculata, assembly GCA_949715645.1. Taxonomy (NCBI): domain Eukaryota; kingdom Metazoa; phylum Arthropoda; class Insecta; order Diptera; family Syrphidae; genus Portevinia; species Portevinia maculata. Next base: position 97,588,807 of record OX454525.1, read on the forward strand.
TATAGAATTCTTTTGTTCATTGAACTGAGAGTCTATAGAATTCTTCTGTTCATCAAATTTGGCCAGAAGTAATTCCATCATAGCAGTCATATCAATGCCTGTACTTACTTGATCTTCTGCTAGTCAAACAAAACGGACTTGGGGTTTTCTCCTTCGTTTTCAACAGCTTCCTGCAGTCGAAGCACCAGATCACTTTTTCCTCCAGCTGTGGATAGATTCCGCTTTTCTAGTTCAGCTTTTAACTGCGGTATACTGAGCTGTAGTAATTTCAATGTGCGGCCAATTTTTGTTTTCCTTTTTTTTAACTAATTCACTTCACTTTAATTTCACACTGAATACGTTTTATCCCACTTCTGACACCAATGTTACAACCAGGCTAGGATTCGAAATGTCGAGGCTTGAATTCAACCAGCGCTTTGGCAATTCTCTGTTATGACAATTAATATTTACGTAGTGTTTATTTATGTGTGGCAATACTGACATCTTTTTGAATTCCAACGCCAGTATCTGTCACTCGCTACTTTTTATACTTTATATATCTTTTTGCTACTTCAATCTTTGTTCATTCTATAAGTTTTTCTGTTAATAAATATCTTTAATTCGTTCTACTTAAAATATAGCTTAACAGGTTATGGGCCCAGTCCCGAATAGTAAAGAGAAGTAAAACTTATAAATAATTTTATTCGTCCAGTGGTGCGAGATGTCCATGAACATAAATTCGATCAGGCCGCTTACAAGCGAAAATTACGATACATGGGTAATGCAAATTGAGGCGGTGATGACCAAGTGTGGGACATGGAAGCACGTCAGCGGGGCATCAATTAGACCTGTAGCGACAGAAGAAAATGAAAAGTCCAAGATCGAACTACAGAATTGGTTGGAAAACGACGCAAAGGCAAAGTCAGATTTGATCATCGCTATTGATCCGAGTCTGCTTGGGAGCGACTGAAGTCAGAATTCGCCTCTACAGGACCAGTCAAGAAAGCCACCTTGCTAAAACGTGTGGCGACTTACAAAATAAAGGAAGGCGACGATCTACGCAAGAATCTAATGGAATTCTTCGATGCGGTCTCACAGCTGAAGTGTATGGGTATTGACATACATGAAGAATTGCTGTCGATACTTCTTCTGAATGGACTACCACCTAGTTTCGAGTTGTTTCGATGTGCGATGGAGTCGCATGACAATTTGCCAAAACCTGACATTCTGAGGGAGAAAATTCTTGAGAAGAACGATTCACAAAATCAACGAAAGGCGGACGGTTATACAGAGGCTATGTATGTCCGCAGAAGTGCATGTCATAGCAAGCAAAAGTTCGAACGAGGGGCACAGCACAAGAAAGTGTTTAAAAAAGCAAGTGAACGCGACAAAACATTTAAGTACAAGTGCTGGAGATGTCACGAAATAGGTCACAAGTCGTCTGAATGTCCGGAAAACAAAAATCCACGGAGATACTCAAAAGATGAATCATCCGCAAACAAAGTAGAAAGCACTTTCCACACAGCGGAAGTCGAAGAAGAAGCTTAAGGAATTTTGAAGAGTATGAATACAGGACGATGGTGCCTTGACAGTGGCTGCACGTCTCATATGTGCAACGACGAACGTTTGTTTGTATCATCACCCACGATGGTACAAGGTAAGCTGCTACTGGCAAATGATGCTAGCACAAGTGTTGATGCGAGCGGAACAGCAGAGATCATCACTACAGACGGGAAGTCTGAAAGGTCAGTGCAACTCCAAAATACGTTATTGGTTAAGAATTTGAGGACTAATCTTCTTTCTGTTGCGAGGATAACGGATCACGAAAATACCATTACGTTCGACAAGGAAAAGGCGGTTGTTCGCGGAATTGATGGTGAAATAAAAGTCATTGCCAATCGAGTTGGCCAATTGTACTACGTTCAAGAAAGTACTTCACAACCATGCGTGGTCAGTGGGTCGAATATTGAGTTATGGCACCGAAGACTTGGGCACTTGAACGGACGAGATCTGTTAGATATGTCTCGAAAGAAATTGGCAACTGGAATAGACATCATCGACGACGGAAGACTCAATTCATGCGACATTTGCCTACGCGGAAAAGTGGTCACAATTCCGTTCCCTAAACAATCAAAGAGGTGTACAAAGCTGTTGGATCTTGTCCATTCTGATGTCTGGGGACCTTCCAGAATAGAATCGATGGGTAAATCAAGATACTTCGTTACTTTCATTGACGATAGCAGCCGATGGTGCGATGATGTTTTCCTGAAAAAAAAGAGCGACGTTATCCGCGCATTCAAGGAATACAAAGCGCGCGTAGAGACTCAAACCGGTCTCAAAATTAAATGTTTGATGTCGGACAATGGGCGAGAATTCCGTAACCATGAGTTTGACGAGTTCCTGAGAAGAAATGGAATTAATCGACGACTTACAGTTCCACATACGCCACAGCAGAATGGAGTGGCGGAACGTAAAACCCGAACTCTGGTCGAAATGGCAAGGTGCATGCTTATTCAGTCAGGTGTAGGAAACGAGTTTTGGGCAGAAGCTGTAGCAGCATCAAATTATTTGCGAAATAGGTGTCCTACACACACCGTTTGAACGTTGGAACAAAAGATTGCCAAACCTAAGTCACCTGAAAGTTTTTGGAGCAAAGGCATTTGTGCTGGATAAAGCTCCTGCCAAGGGAAAGTTCGATGCGCGTTCAATTGAAGGTATCATGGTCGGATACTCTGAAGCATCCAAGGGCTACCGAGTATGGGTTCCTGAGAAACAAGAAGTGGTTATTACGAGGGATGTCAAGTTTATCAAAGATGAGATAACCGACGTGGAGCGTGATGAAAAGTATTTTGGAGATCCTGGCGAAGGATCTAAGAGCGAAAACGAATCAACCACAATGCTGATACCGACGCAAGGACAAGAAGAATATGAAGAACTCGATCTAAGAACAACTTCACCGGATTGCAAGAGAGTTTCAAAAATTGACACTAAGTCCCAAAAGCAAAACAAAGCGGCTCGGAGGATATATGAAACAAGATCTGTGTCGCGTAACACTAAACGGATGGAAGTCGAGCATGTGAGCCTGGATGAAGATCATCGAGACGAGGAGAGAAATGAAACAGGTGACGAGGTTTATTTTGATCCGCTGAATGGTTCGACTGAGGAAATGGCAAACATTGGAGAGTTATCGCTCGAGGATGCGATGTCTGGACCAGAGGCACACGAATGGCTGGATGCGATCAAGGAAGAAATTAAAGGACTTATTAAGAACAACACATGGGATATGGTCGAGCGTCCAGCGAACAGAGCTGTCGTGACCAGCAAAGTTGTTCTTCGCAATAAGTTGAAACCAGATGGATCGACGGATAGGAAGAAAGCTCGTGTTGTTGCCAGAGGTTTTTCGCAGCGTCAAGGAATAGACTTCGAAGAAACGTTCGCACCTGTAGCTCGTCTTGAATCGATCAGACTGCTAATGGCACTGGCTGTGCGTGAAAATTTGTCTGTTTATCAGATGGATGTTGTTGCGGCCTATTTAAATGGCGACTTGGAAGAGGATATCTACATGGATCCTCCGAAACACTTTGAGCAGACGTTGCAGATCCTAGTAAAGGAAGACGGAAAAAAGAATGGAGTAGGAAAAAAGGCCAAACGAATGCTCCAGAAATTCAAACAAGGCCATAACGTGTGTTAGCTGAAAAAGGCACTTTACGGTCTTCGACAAGCAGGTCGCCAGTGGCATAAGAAGTTAGACGAAGCATTACATGGGTTAGGCTTGAAACCGGCCACTAATGGCACATGCCTATACTTTGGATCATGCAGGGAAGAGCTCACAATCGTTGCAGTGTACGTCGACGACATTTTGTACGCATCAAGAAGTCAGAACATCCTGGACAATATACGCAAGGGACTTTCTGCTGTGTTTGAAGTCAAGGATCTTGGATTGGCGCAGTACTGCTTGGGCATCGAAATAATTCAAGGAGATGGTGAAATAAAACTAAAGCAGCAGTCATACGTCAAAGAGCTGTTGATGAAATTCAAAATGGATGAGTCGAAGCCAATTAGCACACCGAGTGACACTAAAGCAAAATTGCCATGTGGAGAGCGTCGTCCTGAAGGACATCAAGTCGAAAAACCGTATCGGCAGCTCATCGGGTCGCTGATGTATTTGGCGATTGCAACCAGACCAGACATTGCTTTTACTGTGAATCGACTGGCACAATTCAACGAGAGTTACCAGGATATACATTAGTCAGCGGCGAAGCGTGTGCTACGATACCTCCGAAGTACAGAAAACTATGGGTTGGTGTATAGAAAGGACGAAGTTGATCTCCGAGGATTTTCAGATGCTGATCATGCTAACGACGAGATCGATAGAGTATCGTATACAGGATACGTTTTTACGCTTAGTGGAGCAGCAATCGCTTGGCGTTCACAAAAACAAAAGTCGGTAGCTATTTCGACGACAGAAGCGGAATATGTTGCGCTCTCCGAATCATCTAGGGAAGCAACATATCTTCGAAACCTGATGACCGAAATTAACTTGCATGAGTTAGCTGGGATAACAGTTGGGACAGATAATCGAGGAGCAAAACATATAGCCGAAAATGTGGTCTGTCACTCCCGCACGAAGCATATTGCAACCAGATACCACTTTGTGCGTCAGTTGTTAAGTGATGGAAAGATGGCAGTCGTGTACACTCCAACCGAAAGGATGCCTGCTGATGTATTCACCGAACCACTACCAGGATCAGCACACTATAGATGTATGAGAGACATCGGATTGACTGCATGTTAAGGTGCGCTGTTTGAGGAAGGCGTGTCGAGGCTTGAATTCAACCAGCGCTTTGGCAATTCTCTGTTATGACACTCGCTACTTTTTATACTTTATATATCTTTTTGCTACTTCAATCTTTGTTCATTCTATAAGTTTTTCTGTTAATAAATATCTTTAATTCGTTCTACTTAAAATAAAGCTTAACACGAAAAAATAAAACGTAATTCTATTTAATTCTTCTTTATTAGTTCTCTTTCAATTTAATTCTTGATTATTATTCTAAAAATTCACTTATTTAATTCAACAATTCACTTTCACAATTAATCACTTTAAATAAACAATCACTTCTCTCTTATTCAATACTTCTTCTTTTTCTCTATACTTTTCACTACTGTCATCTATCGCACTTCTTTATCGCGGTTCACAGCTAGAATGTCTTGGGTGCTCCTGCGACCTCTATTTATATTTCCTAGTGACACCTCTCGAAATTTCCAGATTCGTTAAGTTCAGAAGGTTCGAGAACAACATAATTAGTTATTCCATAGCTATTCAAACTGCTTTTCAAATGCTGCCAATTGTCGGTAATATGGCTCTCTACTAGATGGCGGTGCGAGTGACTAATTGATGCTGAATGTCACAGTTTGAGCAAACATGCAACAGTATTCTCACTTCGTGTATACGACGATACGCCCTCTATACGCTCCGGGCCAAAACAAATGGTTATAGTTTATGCACATTATGTGGGTTAATTTTTGTTTTCGTTCAATCTCCTGAATGGGAATATGAGAATCATTGAGGTAGCGACTACCGATGCCGATGGTGGCTGATGTTTGATGTAGCGGACATTCTCATCGGGTAGTTTTATCGTATTGTTACATCCAGACTAGGATTCGAAAAGATAATACGTATTTCTTTTTAATTAATCTTTATTAATTCTCTTTCAATGTCCTTTATTTCTTATAATTATTATTCTAATAATTTACTTCTTTAATTCAACAATTCACTTTCACAATTGTACACTTTAAATAAACAATCACTTTAAGAGCAATACTTTCACTTTTTCTCTATATATATTTCACTACTGTCATCTATCGCACTTCTTTATCGCGGTTCACAACTAGAATGTCTCGGGTCCTGCGACATCTATTTGTATCTCCTAGTGACACCTCTCGAAATTTCCAGATTCGCTAAGTTCAGAAGGTTCGAGAACAACATAATTAGTTATTCCATAGCTATTCAAACTGCTTTTCAAATGCTGCCAATTATTGGTAATATGACTCTCTACTAGATGGCGGTGCGAGTGACTAATGGCTGCTGAATGTCACAGTTTGAGCAAACATGCAACAGTATTTTATTTTATTTGTTGGCTCTGATGGAAGTATCAGCAGAATATTTTTATTTGGTTTTGCGCAAACAGCTGATTTTTCGTTCTCCTTCATGATCGTGACTAGGTATATGAGAAGTAAGATGACACAGGTAGCGTTGGTGGTTGACGGTAGGTCGGAGAGGTGAAGGTATTATTATCGCGTAGACTTATGCCATATTATTTGTTTGCTCTGAACTCTGATGGAAGTTTGGTGTAGGTTATGGTTTCTAGTATTTAATACAATAATTGGTATGTATGTATATGATCGTTGAAGGAGAGTCGCATTTCATCGGTGAGGATTCTCAAATGATTTTTTTTATAATTCATATTTGCAAGTGAAAAATATATATATCCATATTTTAAGGTAGGGGCGATGGTGGATAAAGAAAGGTGGGAGAATTGTCGTCGAGTAGTTTGATGGTATATTATTTGTTGGCTTTGATTGAAGTTTGGGATAGTTTATGGCATTTTGCAATTAGACCATCACAGTCACCTGTAACTTGTTTTCTTTGTATTCAATATAATAAATTGGTGTGTTTGTTCACATCGGTGAAGGAAAATCGCATTTCAGCAGTGAGGATTCCCAAATGCTTTATAAATCATATTTGCATGTGAACAAATATTAATTGAGGCAGAGATAAAAAAATATAAGACAAGTTATAGTGTGTGTGCGAGCGAGTGCTTAGCTTCACATAATAGCTGCGGGTATTCATGAACAACTGAAATTGGTTTATTTATTGGCCTTGTAAAAGGACATGAAAATTTGCGAGTACATGTTCCCAGCTACATTGCAAACGATCCTTAAGGGTTTCCACTTTAAAAAGAAAATCGTGTCTATTTTCGGACCCGTCAAATGAAATTTACCACTTTTCGATTTTACAAACTGAACTTACTGAAGAAGTTTGTTGACTTATTGGTGGTGCTTGTCTGCGTTGGGTCGAAAAGTCAGAACGAGCGTTCGAAGGTCTCGTAGGCTTCACATTGGGAGTATTTATATTCAAATTGTCCAATCTTCCAACTAAGGTATCTCTAATAGACTGCTTTTCACAAATGAAAACTCGTCGGTTTGCCTCGAATATTCGTTGAATTGCTGACGTAATAGCTCTAAAGTCTGTGGCCTCTTCTGAACAGGTGGAGGATGTTCATTAATATCTCGTCGCTCATTATTGTCATCACTATTGTGGTTACTTGCCTGACCGGATTGCATTACTGCAGGAGGGTTGTCTACCAGTTGTGGTGAAATCTGATCCTGGCTTAAGCCTACACTATCTCCAGGTGGAGTACGACTAACTATTGGCCTTTATTCCATTGCTCCTGAACGGGGAGTTATATTTCGAAAAGTGGACGGATTTCTCAAATTACTTGGTCTTCCACTACCTAGATTGTGTATTTGGAACTCTATTATCCATAATAGGAAATTTCGGATTTTAAATACAACTTCAAAAGTTTTTAACTTTCAATATCTTTTAATAAATCTGTATTAAAAAAATAATTAATACATGCATAATTTTGGGTCAGAGCGGTCGGTGCTAAATTCGATATTAAATTAGATATTAAGTTTGATAAGATTAGATACAATATACTTAAGAGCAAGATATGTATCTTGGTAAACAGACGGACTGTGCAAATCAATGCACACAATACGAACAAGACTGTATATAATTGGCAACTATAGGTAACATAGTAGGAACATAGTCCAGTGTAATAACTACCAGACTATACTATAAAAGAATTAGGATTTATATATTATAAAAATATTCATATACACAACTTATCCTTTCACGAATAAAATTTGACCAATATGAATACAAAAAGCAGTTCAACTCTTTCTGATATCCAATAGTCGCAACGCGGATTACAATTAAAACTGTGAATAGGTATGCCGGGACTATACTAATGAAAGTCATACTCAACAACATACAATTGCTGGAGCTTAGCTAAAAGCTCTAGAGCTAGCCAGCATAATCTTTGTAGTGACGTTCTTAATGCCTCGAAGTATATCTATTGTTAGAACATGTTTAATGCAAAAGAGAAACAATCAAGCAGCCTCCATTAAGCAAAAAATACCAACAAGTGACCTTCCTTAATGCTTCATTGAAAAGGTACATGGAATTTAAAATATATACCAACAATTTCACATGTTGATTAAGGATAAATAAACTTGCGCAATATACCTATAAAATATGTCGTTCATCGAATTTAGGAATTTAGCTCCACACAAAACAACACAAATTCTTACTATCCATATAAATATTCATCGTATAAAATAAATCATGTCATTGCTTTATAAATTAGATCGAATATTTCTAAATCAATTCCAAAAAAAAATGATAGAAATCGGTACCTTTTGCGACAATATATAGCCGAAACAGTGAGAGTCTAAAATGCGACAAACTCTATCTCATTTGATGAAAAATACCGAAATCAAATTTTATTCAATTTTTCCTTTCAAACGCACTCCCAGCAAACGCGCCAAACTTGGGTCCAAATTGAAATGCAATGGCATATAGAAAGCGAATTGTACAATGAACGTTTATATCACCAGGTTGTTTCACTTGGACGGCATCAGTTTCTTGAGTAAAATACGTTCGATGTCAATCTACGAGATGATTATCGGGTCCATATAGGTCTTTGTCGAGTTCATTGACCAGCGGTTTGAAAAATGATGAGAATTTTCTCTCTGTTTTGGTATTTGGATTAAATTTATCTTCAAGAAGACTGCCTTTAACACTTTATTCACACGAAACCACAGCTCCGTCTTCGCCATCACCTGAAAGTTGGCAAATAAAGACAACTTTGCAGATCAGATCTTTCTCTTTACTGCTTCCAACTTCTTTGCATATTTTAATGAATTCATTTTCCTAAAAATATATCGAGAAACTATTGATTATGAATAAAAAAACTTACTTTTGTTTGCTGATTCCTATTATTTTCCCGCCTATCGCTGATAATTATTTTGTTTGTTTACCCTCCACACTGTTGTTGTTTCTACATATTGTAGAACCTTTTCTACAAAATGCTAGTACCTATGCCTTTGAATATTCGTATTCGTAGTTATTTTTGTTGTCTTCCATTCTCCTCATTTATCAAATTTATTTTTTTTACTTCTCATGATGGGGAAATGATGTGTGAGTGAGAGGGGTGCGGGATATGGTTGTTAAATTATGTGTTGTTTTTAATGGAAGTTTTTCATAAGTGTGTGGTTTGTCGTTTATTAATCGAATTTTTTTTTACTTCTCATAATGGGGATATGATGTGTTGGTGAGAGGAGTGCGGTATATGGATGGTATATTAGTTGTTGGTTTTGATGAAAGTTTGGGGTAGGTCATGGCATATTGCAAGGAGGCCGTAGCATTCATCAAAGAAAATGGGTATTCATTCATAATCGGTATCAAAAATCATATTATGTACATTTTGCGATTGTATTTTATGTATAAGTAGAATTTTTTCATTTGGTTTTCCACAAACAACTGATTTCGACAGTTTGGGCAGCTAAATGTAATTGATTAATGTATTCTTTTAAGTACTTTAATCGACACAAACTGTGCATAACTTATATGTTTTGTACACGGTTTTATGAATAAGGATGCATAAAGGCTGGAGAAATATTTAAACACTGTATAAGAAGATATGCAATCATTTCGAGATGTTAAAGCGAATTCTATTGAAGAATGCTCTAAGTTGTTTGCGTTGATGTGTGTGTGGAGTAGGTAGGGAACCAAATCTGGACCAAAAAAAAGTCAAGCATTTATAGCAAATATGCAAAATTATCTCCATCGCATCATCAACAAAGTTGTCAATACGGCAGAGAAACATGGTGGTGGGCAGATGAAGCTAAAGCAATGATTAGTGATAAAAAAGTGTCATTGAAAGCTTAGTCAAAGTAGGTACCTACTGCACTAATAATGGAGATGAAAAAGGTCGCCTAGAATTGGAATACAGACTTTGCAAGAGGCTCGCAAAGAGAAAGTGCGCTCAAAAGATGAAGTTTGTGGAGGGTCTGTATCGGTAGTTAGAAGAAAATTCTTCTTCGGCTGCTAATAGAAACCAGGCTGTCCACGAACTCCGACAAAGCAGCTTGAACAGGAACACAACCATTTTTAAAATTTGCCGCTGAGAGAAGGAGGAATGCCCAGGAAATCCGTTCGCCAAAGTTCATCAACAATTCTCAAGGGCTGCTTCTGGTGGATTACGAAAAACTAACACTAACACGTTTCTAACACTGAAGAAGTAAGGAAGGTGGTCAAAGACTTCAAAAATCGAAAAGCAGTTGGGCCGGACAAAATACCCTCTGAGTTCTGGAAAGAGAGACATCGGGTCGAAATGGCTCATGATTCTCATCTCCAAACTGATGAGTGGCGATCCAATGCCTAACCCGTGGAGGGAGAGTTTTCTTCTTATTTTGTACAAAGAAAAAGGCGATACGCGAGGCTGATAAATACGCCTTAAGTCCAATCATATATCATATTGCCCTTGATTATCTGCTTGAAGGAAAAGTGACGGACCCTAATTGGTATCAGTTATTTTTTGCTGGCGATAGATTAGCGAGGTTCAAACGTCCCTGCAACGAGCAAGATGTTAAATATGTCGCTGGGCTCACCTGGATGTTTAAATTGCATAGATGTGATTTCCCCCCTTAGTTTTTTTTTTTTTATATAATTTGCTTACGCTAAAGTGATTTTTTTTTCTGTTGTTACAGTACCCTTATAATGCGAAGAACACAGTGTAAGCTACTTGGTATTAGAAAGAATAGAGAGATAGGAAAGAAGTGTTTGGGTGCAGTTGTAGGGTTTTTTCTCCACGGGTGGTGTCTAAGTTACTTAGGGAGATTACGATTTCATGTATTCGGTATAAAGTAATGGACTTGGCCGGGATTCGAACGCACGACCTTCCATTCCGTAAGCGAATACACTACTACTGCACCATTGCCACCCGATAATACCGGATTAGTACCTATACTTTTACGACAAACGCTTTCTATTCTCTCAGAAGGAATTCCCATTTTTTGTTCTTCATTCAACGTGCTATTAGGCTTCGAACTATTTCAACTTCAAATTCTTTAGGAACGGCAGACGTTCGCCCAGCTCCAATTGTATTAGAAGTGTTTTTGTTGGCATTATTAAAATAAATAAATAATAAAATTGGAATAAAATAAATATTGATCGTATAGGTAGAAACCTATTAACCCATAAGTGGTGGTGCAGCATGGCGCAATACTGACACAAAGTAACATGTCATTTCTTTGTAAATTAGATTGAATATTTCTGAATCAATTACAAAAGAAATGATACAAATTGGAAAATTTTTCGACAAGATATAGCCAAAATATGTAGTAACAGTCTAAAAAGCGATAATTTCTTATTTCATGCTACTTCAGCTTTTTAGCTCACAAATTTGTTCTTTTGAAATTGTGGGCGTGTCAGTGGGCGGATTTTTAAAATTCTTAAAATTTATTATTTCGGGCTCCTAGAGAGTATATGGTTTCAATTTCAGCTTTCTAGCTCCAGTGTAAAGGAATTAATTTTTGCCGACGGGTGGACGGACGGACGGACGGACATAGTAGATACACATTACCATCGACGCTGACCACGAATACCTATATTTCAAAAAAACTGCAAAACGACAGGTGACCTGCCTCAATATTAATGTAGGTCATCAATTCGCTAATAGATAAATATACCTATCCAACAACCATTTCTTTGAAAAACGGCTGATACAATAAAAATTGAATATTTCCGAATCAAATACTGAAGAAATGATATAAATCGGTACATTTTTGGACGAGATACAGCGAAAATAGCTAAAGTCTAAAAATCCATAAATTCATAATTCCTTATTTGATGGAAAATAGCGAAATTAACTTTTATTCAATTTTTCCTTTCAAACATACATACTTTCATCATACATTCTACTCGCAGACGACAAAGCCAGATTTCTAATTTTTCCATCACATCCCTCTCATCCTACATACTATTTGGCCAAGCGACGCAACAATACAAATCATCAAAAGTATTCGGCTGTTACACAGAAAAATAAATACCAACATAATATCAGAATGATTCGATAAAGAGAGACAGCAAAATTTAAGACACAAACCTTCAAACGCCACCACTTTTGCTCCCGCCTCTGTCGAGTTCAACATTATCAAATTCGTGTTGATGAGGCTACTATAGAACTCTATATACAAAGACAAAGTTCATATAGTACACATACCACACATACTACACTGGGCACGAAAGGGTTAATTATGTGTTATTTTATTCATTTTCAGTTAGTTTTGGAGGTAAAATGAGTGTTAAAACAACATAACTTGAAGTACTTATGTTGTTTAGACTCTCATCAAAACGTTGGATGTTAAAACAACATAAAAAAACTTTTTTTTAATCTCATTTTTTTTAAAAACATTTTTTTAAAACCTTTAACTATTTACAATCCGTAAAACAACCTCTAAACAGATTTAAAAGTTAAAATTGTCAACGCAGCCGCATCAGCAAAAATATAGCGTTGTTGTTTAGCAATCACCGATTCAGATAGTAATTCGGGGTTGACCTTAACCCAAAAATTCCATTTCTTAGAATCCTTTTCCCGATATTAAGATTCCGATTTCGTTGATGCCTGGGAGAAACTAGAAAAGCGCTACAATCGTCCATCCAAATCATATAATCCAGTCGCATAAACACCATTCTTTCGATGCCCAACACCAATTTGTTTTATATTCAGCAACTTCGTAGAAGTTGAAACTATGCGTGGTATGGATTCCCTGGGAACCAGCGGACGTGATCCTTGGTTTATTTATCTCCTGCTGCTTAAAATTGATCAGGATAGTAGGAAGGCTTGGGCGCATGAGGTAGGGGCTCGTACCGATTCCTCTATCAATGATTTTTTTTATTGTTTTTGGAAAATTCTATTTGTTTGCATTCGCCCTGGTCACTCTTCGCAAAAATATCGTTGCAAATTTCGTTGCAAAAGTTGTCATTGACGCCACACGCTAGTTCGCATGCAACCTTCGTCGAAAGCTTCTGCAGCTCCTGATGCTTTTGGTGATTCCAAGAACGAACCATCGTCCTCAAATTCGCTACCCTTAACAAATCCGCCACTCTCCTTTGCTCATCGGTAGCTCAAGGAAATAGTTCGTCTCTCGTTCATTCGCTCTAATCAGACTCTATTGCCTACACTCAGAGAAAAAAATAGTCATTAATGAGTATTTTCTGACTACTTTCATAGTCCGGATCGTGACACCTATTTTTATTAGTTGAAAAATAGTTACTTATGACTATTTTGGTTGTAAATTTATTTTTTTATGGAACTCCACTTTTTAATAGTCAATTTCGACTATAGAAGCAGTTACATAACTTTAACCTTAGAACCGTGTATCCACCGATCAACACATTTCCGTGTTTTGTGCAGCTGTACTCCCCACTGCATTTTATACGCAAATTAACAAATTGCTAAAGGCAGTGAATTGCTTATTGGTCGAATACTTTTATTAAGTACACGAATATAAAAATGGATTAAATTTGTTTAGAAATAAGATATCTAATAGATGTGTGGGGGAGCTGGTATAAGCTCGTTTGGACAGTGGTGATTGTCGAGCGGCTGGATGTAGTCTGAATGGACCTGGTGTGGACGGACCTGGTGTGGACAGACCTTGTGTGGATGGATCTGGTGTAGATAGATCTAGCCTGATCGAAATGTTGTTCTCGTCCAAATAATTTGCGTCAGAAGGGCTGTTGAACTTTAGGAGGTAGCAGTGTTCGCAAGCATGAATACAATGCATGCTGCAAGTAAGTTTGTAACATAGATCACAAACGGCGGTTGTTTTCGTGTCTTTGTTCTTCGAGCGCAGGGACTTACATGGCTCACAGGAGTAAACGTTTCTTTTGTTGTTACCCATCAAATCCATTGCAATTTTAACGGACGGCTTCAGCGGAAGTCTGCACAAGTTGTCTAGGTGTGTTTGAACCCACTCATGTGCCAACTCTTTGAGAAACATTTTTCGCTTCGGAGATTTGTTATTGTTCCGAGCCGGATGGCATAGCTCAAACAGTCATGTTGTGAAAAATCACCATCGGCCAACGATTGCTTTTCCTGTTGCAGGTGTAGCCGCGTACCATTTTGTCGAATGAATGTGTCGACGCCACCTTTGTGTTCGTTATAATCATGAATTATGATTGGTTTCCTTGTATTTTTATGTATCTGCTCGGAAGCATGGGAGGTCGAGTACAACATTCTTTTTGGAGTCAGTCGTGTAGCTCACAAGAGATCTGAGAATCAGAAAACTGAAGCAAACGGACCTCTTTTTTCACATTCTTCAATCAATGAAAACAGCACGTGTTTGTTGGATCAAACTGTACCCACTAGAGTTTTATTGTGGGAATACATATCCATTGCCAATGGATAACTCGTAAAAATGTTTTCTATGCTAATGTTTGCCCCAATATTCAAACTTCGCTCGGCAAGTCAAAGAACCAAGGCATGTGAAATTCCAGTTGATCTTTGTTCATTTGTCTGAGTACCCAAATAATTCTCAGCTGATACCTGATAGTTCGTTTTGGAATCCACAATCCAAAATATTTTAATTCCATACTTTCCTGGCTTTGATGGTATGTACTGACGAAAGCTGCATCTGTTTCTCGACGTTACCAACTGCTCATCAATCGTTAGTTCTTTGGATGGAACAAAAGCAAACTTCAAACTCATTTTGTCATTTTTGCCTGGGCCCATATACATTTCTGGCCACGATTTGCCACGCATGAAAGCAGACTGTTTTTCGACGAAAGTCTCGGTGCTACAAGAAGCAGATTCCAATCGACAAATTTTCATTTGATCAGTCCTGATTTGCTCTGTAGCACTGGGCATCGACCACCAAACAGTTTTGTCGTTTTTGCCTTGACCCATGTATTTCTGCCCACGATTTGCCTCAATTTCTGGTGGTGCCACATGATGTAGCTCAACATCTGCATTTTGCATTTCTTGAACGAGATCTGTCAAATGCATATCCTGAATCGGGTCGAAATGAGCAAGTGGGTCATCAACATTTGAATCGTCGCTATGCAATTCATACGTCGGATCGTCATCAGAAGAAAATCTTCTATGGCAAATATATCTAGAAGATCATTTAGTTTGTCAACTAAGAACAATGAATATTGTCTTAAAACATTTGTTCATAACTTTCAATGAAAACTTACCAACTCCAACAAGGTAAAACCCGATTGAAACCGCAATTCCATACAAAATGTACTAAGAAACATAGGGGCGGGCTACAGTCCGCTTGGGCGACCTGTTGGATACCCTATTCTTATTCATATCCCTCATAAGTGGGCGTGACAATAGTCTAAGTATGGTTGAATTGTTAAGAACGCTGTACATATTCTGTTATATAACATTTAAAAGATTTTATCAAACAAAAACGCAGCTTTTGTAAAAAAAAACGTTCCCTAGTTCAAGCTTTGGTTTTACAATAAAATTATTTTATTTAATTGTGGGCGTGCCAGTATGCGGATTTAAAAAAGATTAATACATGAGCATAGAGGACCCCCAGAGAGTATATATTATAAATTTCAGCTCCCTAGCTCAAACTTTGGATTTTCAAAAAAAGTTTTTTTTGTAAATTGTGGGCGTGTCAGTAGGCGGATTTTGAAAATATTTACACATGAGTATAAAGGGCCCCCTAGAGAGTATATATTATAAATTTCAGCTCCCTAGCTCAAATTTTGGATTTTCAAAAAAATTGGTTTATTTATTTGTGGGCGTGTCAGTGGGCGGATTTTGAAAATATTTACACATGAGCTTAAAGGGCCCCTAGAGAGTATATATTATAAATTTCAGCTCCCTAGCTCAAAGTTTGGTTTTTCAATAAAATTGTTTTATTTTTTTGTGGGCGTGTCAGTGGGCGGATTTTGAAATTTTTATATCCCGTGCAGTTTTAGGAGTCATAGATCATATATAAAAAATTTCAGCTTTCTAGCTCAAAATTCGATTTTTTTCCAAAATTTTGTTTTTTTTGAGTTTGGGGGCGTGTCTGTGGGCGAATTTCAAAAATTCGTAAACTTGATTATTTCGGGACCCTAGAGAGTATATGGTTAAAATGTCAGCTCTCTAGGCCCAGTTTAAAGGCCTAATTTTTGCCGACGGACGGACGAACGGACGGACGGACGGACATGGCTAAATCGACATTACTATCGATGCTGATCATAAATATAGTAACTTTTAGGGGTCTACGGGCAATATTAAGGTATGTTACAAACTATGCGTCAAAATTAATATACCCTTAGAATAGGGTATAAAAATAATGGGGAGTACAGCTCCCCAAACACGTATAGAGGTAGCATTGTTTTAGGCGCTCTTACCTACACGAAACTCATAGAAAATTTGAATTTGAATCCAATACTTTTGCAAATGTAACGGTACATTTCATACAATATGCTGAGATATTACGTTGGTGTGAAATAGTTTGTTGTTTGTATTCATCATTCTAAAGTGTATGGGGAGTGCAGCACCCCATACACGGTTCTAAGGTTAACAGTAGTTATTTTTAACTATGCACATAGCAGTATTATGTATACATCTAACGGTCACGTTTATGTCAAACAAGCATTCGGATGTTACTTGACTCTTGATCTCAAGTATCTTTTATTACTTAGAGATTAGTTTAGGATTAGTTTGTAAGAACGCACGAATGCCCGTCATAGGTGTAGGAGCAACACATGCAGGTGTTACGAATGGAATCGTAATTCTGAAACTCTTCTCTCGTTATACTCAAGACTTCATCGAAATACGTTGCTATGTCTTTTCAAAGCTTAAATCACTAAGAAGATTCACGACGTTGCTCCGCCTCGAACACTTTAGTATTCTCAAGTCTGCTGGCTTGAATCTACGGAAGTGAACAACAAAATGTTGGCCTCTGCTGCTTAGTTTACCTGAAGAACAATGAGAGATCTCACCAAAGGAGTTTGAAGAATATGGTTCAGTCATACTTCTCCGCTTGTAGTGGTCCGGCAAATGATATATTCTCGTAAAAATTCAACTTGAATGAATAAGCATCGTTAACCAAACATAGGGATATTTGATCCTATCGGTTTTCTCGCTCCTATCGTCATCAGCATCATATTGTTTCAGGAGCTCTGAAAAAAAGGTATAAATGGGATGACGTCATAAATTTAAACCATACTATAAATTGGCATTGCATTCGGATGAGCTTCAAACTCTCGAAAAAATTACACTTTAAATGTGAGCTTCAAAGGAAAGCATTGAATTCCATTGGTTTTGCATGCATTTCTTATAAAGATTATAAAGCATCTTGTTCCCGCAAAAACCAAAGTAGCTCCTATAAAAGTCGTTTCTCTTCCGCGCCTCGAATTCTGCGGACCAGTTTTACTAGCTCGCGTAGTAACAAAACTTAGAGGTATTCCTTCATAGGCTCTTGGCTTTACCCAAGAGGTTGTCAGCTTTCATCGGTTATCATACCTCAGAGATTCTCTCTATAATACCTAGGGAATCACAGCATCACGTACGGTCCCAATGCAATGCACTGACTGTGTCTCTAGCGGGATTCCACCTTTTCGTTTACTTCAAAATGAGTTGTGGTGGACCGGACAATCTTGGATCAAAAATTAAAGGCCTCGAAAAGCGAGAAAACCAACCGACACAGGTTTTAGTTGAAAAATTGGATACTACAAATATTTTTAATAAGGTCATTGATCTTGTCAGTACAGGGAAGATAGGATGTTTGTCTCTCAGTCTGGTTGCAATGACTTACATAAATCGGTCCCTCTTTAAAGCTCTCACAGGGTTGACGTAGTGCGTTTGATATTTCGCCATAACTCAGAGAGCAATTATATTAGGGTTACCATCTTCCAATTTAAAATAAAAATATTGCGGAACGAAATAAATTCCGTTTATCTCTTTCGTTTTCTGGTAAGCTAATAATAGGCGCGTTTTTTTAAGGGTATCTCCAGTAGACCAACAAAATATATAAATTTCGTAACACAAAAAAATATCAAAACGAAAAATATATCATTGTAATCCAATTTATTCATTATAAATATTGTAAAACATAAAATACTAATTTCTAATATCACTACTCAACTAATCCGATGAGTAATTACTGCTACTGCTCTCGTTATTTAGGTCTATTATTAACCTTTCAACTGCTTCCTCGGCATAAACGTCCATTTCCCATATATTTGGCTCAACAACCTATTCAACGTGTTGGACACATCGATGCCATTTTTCTATGGCAACCCTTGTAAGTGCTGCCGTTAGTAAGTATCTTATTTCAGCCATTTTAAATGACTTGTTTTGGCTTGCTACAAACCCTTTCACTTGACCCCAAACCAATTCTTTTGGATTAAGGTCACAGTGATAAGGCGGCAAGCGAAGCACTTTATGCATTCCCGCATTTTGAGCCATTTCATCCACGACGTATGTTTCATACTTGGCTTTGCAACGTTTAACGATTTCAAGCAACCCATTGCATGATTGCATTCCTACCTAACTTGAGATCTTATTCCTTTTGGGAATTCCCGTATTCATTTTCAAAACAGGCGTCATTCATCGGAAAAACGAAGACATCATACAAACATACAACAACACCCCACGTAATAATTCGTTCTCACAAGCACCAAAACCGAAAGTTCTTTGACAAAATCAATAGAAAACCACTAATGATATGCTTCATTGTAGAAGCGAACAGAAGACGATCATGCTCATTCCCATTCGGCTATGTGGGAGACTGGTTGTGGTGGGTTGCATGCGAATTTTAGGAAAATTACAACAACAATTCCTTGGTATGATACTGGTTTGGTTTTTATTTCAGTGGCAATTCTTGCGTTTGAGTGCCGTGAGACTGTCTACAGGCACCACTGGTAGAAAAAAAGCTCCTCCATAAGGCCTGTACTGACAATTTTTGTTGGATAGAGTATAATTGCTCTCTTTTGCAGTCATTCAAACAAGGTTTTTGGAAGAGGTGGTATTCCGAATAGTTGACGTCGTTACAACAATGTCCAAAAATGTAACATGTCAAACCTGACCTGTAATCCGGCGATGTAGTCATGCTGAAGGACTCAAATCTTCCACCAGCAAAATAGATTCTTGGACGGGTGAAAAATGGAAAGGACCAACGAGTTCGAGTGGCTAAAATTACCACACAGACGGGAGACTACGTACGTTCAATTTCTAAAATAGCTCCTCTACCCTGTGCTGGAAGAACAGGATGGCTGAATGTTTCGTATTAAAAGTCGATAAGTGCTTGACTAAAAGCAGTTTAGTGTCATTTAAATTAATTTTTTTTATTTATATTTATAATTTGTAGTATCTCTGTTGTTGTTTGTTATATGTGCGGCATTTTGCCAAACATTCATTTATTACCATAACTTGCTTAACGAAAAATGTTTTTTACGTAGAATCATAACAGCTATGTACTCCTGCCAAATTTGCTTCTTGTCAACAATTTTGTACTATATTTGGTCTCTTTCATTATTCAACCGCCAAGGAGTAAGCATCTGGTAACCTAAGGAATTTGTATAAGATAATTCGTTTGGTTCTGAATTATATCTCCGCACCGTTTGGTAAATTGCAATTTTGTTCGTCACATTCCGTTGCGTACCATCGTGGTGTGATATTTCTCGAGCTTCGGTTAGTTCGAATAATTTATACTTATGTATATACCTATATACTCGTATTTTATATGTAAATATCAGAATATTTTTCAGTCGCTTTTGTTGAAATTATATTTCGTTACAAGAATACAGGATTGGACCAATTCATTATTCATTATTGAAGATACTTTTTCAGTATATGCCTTTTGACACGTTGCGCATAATGAAATCAATTATTTTAATTAATACTCGATGCATGCACATCTTTGTCGATGATTTAAAGGACGGTATCAAAAAAAAAGCTCAAAATCTGTAAATCATTAAAAAGGAAAAAATACTATATAATAAAATAATAAAATAGGTCAGAGGGGAAACGAAAAGACTGTCCTCTTTAATATAAGACGGATAGTCACCGTAGGTACACTTCGCTTCAACTGAATAAGCACAAACATTTTCTAAGCTACGTTGTCCATTTTTTCAAAACCTTGTGCCGTAATATATCATTTGATAATGCTAACTGTTTGCTCATGATGTTGAGAAAATAAATCGGAAAGAATAATTCAAAAAGTACCGCTTTTTTTCCCTGGTTCCCTTGCAAAGCATTCAATATAGAAAAATGCGGTTTTATTTTGCGTCAACTGAATAGACACAAACATTGAAATTGTAAATAAAAGTTCTTGGGATTAAATGAAACAAGTTTTTCTTAAAATAGTTTTTTATTGGTTAGTTTTAGTAGTGGGTATTGCCGCTTTTATTCGTAATAGTTTCGAAAGTTCGATCCGGCATGGAATCGTACAGCCTCTTTATGTAGTCCAGCGAAATTTTAGTCCAGCCCAATTTAATGGGTGCAATAAGGGATTCTCTGTCCTCCAACTGACGGCCAGACTCATAAACTTTTCTAGCTAACTATTCCCAAACGTTTTCTATAAGGTTCAGGTCCGGTGAGTACGGCGGCCATTAAAGCAATTCCACATTCTGCTCCTCTATCCAGTTTATGGGTCCGAAAATGCCTGAAAATGTAGGGAAATTTCTTTCCAAAATTCCTTTATAACCTAATGCAGTCATTTTTGAGGTTTGGAACTCAAGCTCAACAGTGCCATGGTAGCTAACTGCTCCCCATACCATAACACCACCTTCTCGACTATGATGCCGCGCTAAAAATCGTTTTTCTTTCCTCACATCGTGGAAGTAATAATTAAACCCATCAGGGCCATCAAAATTAAACTTCTTCTCATCCGAAAAAACTACGTGACGCCAATCATTTTTCTAACTCACTATGGAGTCTTGAGAATTATAAACGCATACACTTCCGTTTCTCGTTAAGTGGTGGTTTCTTTTAAATTTTCATCCGTTTTAGATGTTTGGTACTATTGATAACCCTTCGCACTGTTGAAACGCTTGCAGTAACACCGGCTTTTTGCTTTGCTTCTTAAATAAGAATAGACCACACTAAAACTTCGTCCAATTTTGTCAGCTATAGAATGCCCGGTTAGTCCTTGTTCTTTTAGTAAATAGATTTTAGCTCCTTCAACACTATTTAGAGATTTTAATCTACTCATTTTTTTTTTGAAATACAATTACATAATCAAATAAAATTCACTTAAAGCACTTCAACTGTTGATTTAATGTGTCAATATCCACAGAATACTCATAAGCAGTGAAAATAACAACCTTGTGTCTATTCAGTTGACGCAAAATAAAACTGTATTTTTCCATATTGAATGCTTTGCAAGAGAGCCAGAGAAAAAATAGCGGTACTATTTGAGTTATTCTCCCTGATTTATTTTCTCAACATCATAAGCAAACAGTTAGCATCATCAAATGATATATTACGGCACAAGGTTTTGAAAAAATGGACAACGTAGCTTAGAAAATGTTTGTGCTTATTCAGTTGAAGCGAAGTGTATATATTCTCTAGCTGGCGGAAATATTTGAGTTGAAAGATTTTTAAAACCGGCACACTATGTAAAAAGAACACCGTTTTATTAAAGAAATCGTTGGAAATGAATGTCGTATTCTTTGCAAAGTAAAACCTAAATAAAGATTTTTGCCACGCCCATTTTTTTGAGATATGATAATGAATAGGGTTCGCCCAAGTGGATTATCCTTATGTTTATTATGCTTTCTCTTTATCAAAAACAAATTTTCTACGCGTATACACGAAGTGAAAATTTTATAAAGTCTACATACAAAGATCTACCGCAATAGAATAACGTACCATTATACCGCTCCGAGCCCCTTTATCACCCAACCTTTGCCCAAATAGCGGCCAACGACAAATCTAAACATCTTTCCGTCAGATTAATAAACGCCAAGTTTGTTGAAATATAATTAAATATGTTAAAATTAATTGAAAACTGAGTGCTATTCTATCAATTTTTATTTAATCTCATAATAAGAAAGTATATGATTTTTGAACAATTTTAATTACTCAAATATAAACACTTCTGCAGACAATATTGCATTCTAGTATTTGTATTTCTTACATGATTTTTATTTATTTCAATAATACGTATTTCATGACAAAGAATCAAAAACTTTAATTTAATTTTCTGTTTTACAGCGTATTTGTAGTTGGTATTTAAAAAGTTCTGTAAACCAAACGTCTCGTAATTTTCTTAAAATAAACTACAAAAATCAAATGAAAATTTACCGATTATTGGTTCGTTTATAATGTATAATATCAAGACAATGGTAATGTAATATTTTGAATTATTTTCAAGTATGAGTATATTTGATTTCTGTATTTACGTCATTATTACTTTAACAATATATTTATTTTATTTCGATTGTATCCTTTAAATTAAAATAAATTTTATAATTAGACGACAGTTGCCAGCTCTTGCAATGTTTCACGATGATGGCAATTTTGCAATCGACTGGCAGCTGAGAGTCTTACGACAACTTCACGAGAATATTTATGTCAGGTTGTACAATTTGAGACATCGTTTGGTAGTTTTTTTCTGGAACAAATTCCACATGATTTAAGTTCTGTGAATATTTCTGTGAAAAATCCTGGTTCAGCATTTATGCGTAACATTTCCCCGCTAAGGCGATTAACGATAAGTAGGCATCTAAAAAATAAACGAATATTCAATATTAAAGAACATGCAAAATACCTATAAATAGATCCGTTCGCGTAGTTTTGCCCAAATTTTCTCATTTTAGAAAAAGGATGGTTACAGTATTCTTTCGCAGAGAAACATCAAAAACGTGCAGCTTAAATTATAAGATGTGTTTTTTTGGCAAGCCCACACACACATGTTAAATGCAACAACTTGATATCCTATATGCGCTTTATAGCTAAGCCCAGATGATTTTCATAGCTTTTAAATGCAAATGACTATGTTCAATTGGTAGAATAGCATCATCATAGCTTTTGTTTTCCAAGACCTAGTTCACGAATATTGTTCCATAATTTGCGACCATCTAAGGTAGAAATAAAGCGGTTGGAATAAAATCGTGTTTTAGCAGTTCTTGTTTCATAAAATGCCCTATTTCGTTTTTATATAAACTTCCACTCGAAAACGTTTCAACTGTCAATAGACCTGATCACGTTGCATCATTAACTCTCTTATTTCGTAAGTTAATCACGGTTCTGTTCTGTCTTTTTAAATTACTCCTTTGATTAGGATAAAATATGTATCTGGTGCGGCATAGGATAAACTAGGTCTGAAGGAATGCGACCAATATGTTGTTCAAGAGAAGAACTATTAATATTTTTAAAATTTCTGTACGTATAACTTGATATGTCTACACGATCACCAATAATCATGGTTCGAAAACGCGAGAGCGGAAATTTGGTCGTAGAATAATATCTTGTCAGTATTGTTAACAACAAAGACATCTAATAAGGTACTAGGGGGACTGGTAAATTGGGTAGGTACTTAGCTTGGACGGGATGTAGATCAAATGATTCCATACTTTCTGTTTAGACTCTTTAACATAACATATAAGATATAACTATCACTACAGACAATTATACATATTTGATAAGGAGGTCGACACTTTTTCAACTATTTCATAAATTGGTGTCAAATGAAAGTTTCGATTTGGCCTATAAACAACACCTAAACAAATAATTCTGTCAACGCACATTATGCTTGCAAATAAATACTCTATAGAACCACCTTTAGGTGAACGACAATTTTAGCTGTGTTTTATTATCCATGCGGATCTGGATCTGGATCAATTTAATACGTAAAACAAAAACAACACAGGATCTTGCTATTTATCGGGATCATTAATCGTGATCCAAAATGTAATTACAAAACTCACTACCTGTTTTTTCGTGGTGTTGCTTATTTAAATTATAGGAAATTATAGGAACACAATAATATTGCCAGACCAAAATATGAAACACTATTAATAACACAAAAAATCAATTAGCATATTTTCATATTCGAATAATTTACCACTGCGACAAAACAAGCGATCATATTGTGACGGCACATTGTACCCTATATTTGCAATATGGCTGAGTGCCAATCGAAACTTGAAATACCTGGTATCGTCTGCTATGTGTTAAAAACAACTGTTGCCACAACTTGCCACTGATGATCCAGATCGTTTAGCATATTTTCATATTCGAATAATTTACCACTGCAACTTTTGAGACGTTTTGCTTCGTAATATAATACACAAAAATTAATGGAAATATTAGCAGTACAATACTGTTAATATGTTGCATATTTGAACATAACATTTGAACATAGTTTCTGAAAAAAAAATATTGAGTGCAAAATGTATGCTGATTTGTATTCAAATGGCAACACCCCCGACACAACAAGCGATCATATTGTGACGTCACATTGTACCCTATATTTGCAATATGGCTGAGTGCCAATCGAAACTTGAAATACCTGGTATCGTCTGTTATGTGTTAAAAACAACTGTTGCCACAACTTGCCACTGATGATCCAGATCGTTTTATTATCAGATCGGATCCGTATCAAGATCATTGGGATAATAAAACGCGGCTTTTGTTTACAAAACAAATCCTTTCTAACGTAAATCGCCAGAGCCGCCACCAGCGCGATCAGTTCTATCACCTGCAAAAAGTTTGTAACCGCTCATAGCATACACATTATTATCATTCACACCGTCAATAAAAAAAGTTTCCGATACGCAGATTGCATTAACTTTCGAATTTATCCGTTCAAAAACAAACATCAAAGGTATGGGGTAGGTGGAGGTGTTTTCTCAGAAAGATTAATGGGCCATTTACACGGTCACACATTCCTAACATGTAAGATTAAAGGGATGCTAAATACTAAATATCCGTGTGACTGAAAGGGACAGCATTACCTAACATGCAAAAAAACGTGACACGTATTCAGGTCGGCCATCTTGTTTACGTGGTAGGAATTATGGGAAAGCTATGCATGTTGATATTTTTATAGCGATGGCTTACGAAATTTCGATTTCCTATAAAACAAAATGGGCGCTGCTATCATATGTTTTAATCGCCATAATACATTTTTGACATTTCTCTGCTTCACATCGCCGATTGTACCTACTCAAGATGGAAAACACGCTGGATGGTATCTAATTAAAAAATAACATTTTCTTTATTTACTTTATTTTCTTTATTTTATTTATTTTTTAAAATAAATTTGTTTGTTTACATGTGATGTCAAATCTCCATAATAATGTTATAGCAAGTTAAATTCAACTGCTAGGTAAGTGATTTCACTCTTACACCTTATTAGCATTGACTGCGGATAAACGGATCTCTCTTTTCGGTTTTGTTGCAAAAATGCGCGTGCGTGATGGTGTAAATGCGCTATAAACATTAGTCTCTCTTTCCGTCTTTATATCATTGCGTTTGCGTGTTCCAGGCGGAAATTATGGCGATAAAAGAAGTTTCGTCGTGGCCAGAGATGGCAGAAATGCATTTTTTTTTTATTTACTTCATTTGCTACGTCTGCTACATAAATGAAAGTAGTTAACGTAGTTAATGTAGTCAATGTAGGATACATAGTTTTAACTGTCAAAATGTAGTTTAAGCTTCAGTTCAAGCGCCAAAAACCAAACTGCAAGCAAATTATGTCAGTGTCAGGTCAGTGCCACACAGAATCGGTCATTTTCATTCCCTTTGTGAATTGTGATTTATGATTGTTATTTAGATTTGTAAACATATTCTATTCGTTTTCTTGTGACTGTGAGTTGTGAATTGTGTCTTGTGTGTGTGTGATTCGAATTAAAAAAAAACAGAAACCAAAGGTTTCAGATTTACGAAAAAATTGCCTAATTTTGGAGGTGGAAGAAAGTTCCATAATTATTGGAGCGATGGTGGCTTTACTCCCGTCAAGTTAGAAAACAGGCGAGTTGCCGCACTTTGCGGTGAATGCGCTAATATATTCAAAAATACTACGAAGTCTAGGCTTCAGGCACACAGGTAACTATTCACACGATGGTGAGACTGACAAATGACAATGTTTTTCAAATTGGAAAATCTTTGTTTATACCATGAATAATATTAACAAACATTTTATTTCAGACGAATTTGTGTCCCAAATGTGTCAGAGGCGGACGAGCCGCAGAGTTCTTCAATGCATATGATTTCGCTTTCCGATGAATCCAATTCCAACGAGATAGACATGGAGATGGGGTCTTTAGATACCAGCAGACATATGTGTAACGTCATTCTAAAGGACCTGAACACAGAGCTTCGGAAATAACTGATTTAGAAACAGGATCCATCCCTTTCCCAGAATCGGTATCAAACCAAAATGTGCATATCCAAGAGGTGGTGACATTGAGTTCTCCTAATAAATTCCATTGCCAAGGGCTTGAGGTATGTTTAATCAACCGCATATAGACTGTTCACAAAATATAACAATAAGCTGGATTACATACATATTTTACAATATTTTACATACATACAATACAATTGTACGCTTAGCCTTCAACAAAAGCCGACCCGACGCGACGGACTACTACGTGTATGACCATAATTGACGTTGGTCGTTTTTGCTTGTAAAGAAAGATAATTATTCATCCTTTTATTTTCAGGTCTTTGCGCAAGCCTTTAATTGCAATAAAGGTATTGAAATTGCTGAAGATAGCCTCACAGCGACCATAACCACCGCAACAACTTTTTCTCAATTGCCGACTATCATACCAATAACAACGACCTCATCAATGATGACATCTATAAATACCACATGCACATGGTCATCATCTTCATCTTTTCACCCTATTTTTACCCCGTTGTCGTCGTCTTCAAGACCCACTTCCATATCGCCATCCACTTCAGCTTGTGAAACATTCTCGTCATCATCGCCAGTTGTTAAAAAAATGCCTAGCTCCAGAAAGGAATTTACGAGTCCTAACCCAAAAAAAAAAATTTAGAACATAATAGCCACACGGCAAATTTGTTGGCAAAAGAAATTGCCAACAAAAAAATAAACGAAAATGTGGTTAATGGTGGATTTACACGGTCACACATTCCTAACATGTAAGATTAAAGGGATGCTAAATACTAAATATCCGTGTGACTGAAAGGGACAGCATTACCTAACATGCAAAAAAACGTGACACGTATTCAGGTCGGCCATCTTGTTTACGTGGTAGGAATTATGGGAAAGCTATGCATGTTGATATTTTTATAGCGATGGCTTACGAAATTTCGATTTCCTATAAAACAAAATGGGCGCTGCTATCATATGTTTTAATCGCCATAATACATTTTTGACATTTCTCTGCTTCACATCGCCGATTGTACCTACTCAAGATAGAAAACACTATTAATACGGCAGCCTTTACGAGATCCATGTTTTTATTTATTTTTTAATTCTACTACAACAAAACCGATGAAAATAAATTTGTTTGTTTACATGTGATCTGTCAAATCTCCATAATAATGTTATAGCAAGTTAAAGTAAGTGATCTCACTCTTACACCTTATTAGCATTGACTGCGGATAAACGGATCTCTCTTTTCGGTTTTGTTGCAAAAA
The DNA here is from genome assembly GCA_949715645.1 of Portevinia maculata. Taxonomy (NCBI): domain Eukaryota; kingdom Metazoa; phylum Arthropoda; class Insecta; order Diptera; family Syrphidae; genus Portevinia; species Portevinia maculata. The sequence goes on from OX454525.1 coordinate 97,616,487, forward strand.
TGCGCGTGCGTGATGGTGTAAATCCACCATAAGATCCAGCGTTTTTTTTAAAAATCACTCAGGGTTAGAAAAAAAAATAATTGACTACGGAGGAAAGAGGATACGTTTGCCCATAGACGTTCGTTGGTGTACCTACAAAGACTGTTTTGAAAATTTGTTTCATAATCTAAATCACATGAAAACCTAAGCAGCTGAAGACACTTAAAAAAATTGCGCCCGAAATAAAGCAGTTATTATTTAATGACAATTTCATCCAGGCTGTTGAAGAGGAAGTTTTTATATACGACTCGGTATGTAAACTTATAAATAAGTGCCAAGATGAATCAACAAGCATTTCAGAGGCTGTAAACATGTGGCTACAATTGCAACTACTAGACAAATTTGAGCACCAATTGCGCGAAAGGAAAGAAATGGCTCTTTCAATTGATGCAATGGCAGCATATACCTTGGACCCACGATATCTAGGAAAAGATTTAACAACCTCACAGCAAAATAAAGTGACATTGCATTTTATTGAAATTTTCTCCGCAGGGGAGTTAAGTGATTTTGACAAAATTTATGAAAGGGGAAGGAATCTTCGCTCTATTGAACAAAAAACTCAATGGTAACAGTGCCGAAGGCAACGGTGGTAAAAATGAAGTTTTGATTCCGAAAACATACTGGAATCTGGCATCAAGGCATCACCCAGGGATAGCAAAATATGCCATACGACTGCTGTGCATACCTGCATCATCTGCAGCAATCGAAAGGGTTTTTTCTCAGTGGTCCTTCGTCCACACAAAGATACGAAACAGGCTTAGCCAGGAAAGTTCAAAAAAAAAACTTATTGTAATTCACTATACTTTGAAAATGAATGATCAAAATAAATGTGATGAATAATAAATGTAAATTTTCTTGTTTCAATTTTGGTTTTCTTATCACAGGGCACGGTGCCTTGCGAAGTGTTCTGGTAAGAGCTTAACTATACCCTTTTTACAGGAACAAGCTCAGATTGCTTTCGATCCCTCTCTAACTTTAGAAGTTAGATTAGAATAGAACTAATAAAGTAAATAGCATCTGAATGGAGGCTAAAGCTTTGCAGTTCGTTCGTAGTTGCGGTCGCGGCTACCAAAATTGATCTTTTTTGATATTTAAGCAAATTCACATAAATGATTTCTTTTGAATTTACAGATTTAGGTATTATTCATCTGTAGCCTAAGGTATTATTCATCTGTAATTTGGTGTAGCCTGCCCTTATTTATTAGTTTAGATACTTAGAAATGGTTTTAGATTTGATTTGGTCTCATATTCGTGCATTCGCTTTTTCCCTTTTTTGTAATTTTAATTTAATATAACGTTTTTTGTATAGGTAGCAAATGTAACAAATGTAGGTAGTAAATGAAACAAATGAGCCATGTAGATCGTGGCTGAAGAACTCTATCGTAGCCCTACACTGCCGCATATCTGCAAAGCTAGACATGTGACGCTCTAAGTATTTAATCTTACTAAGCCGACTGCTCCCGGAAAGGGCTAATGAATTTCAAGTAGAGACCACCACCTTTTGATCGACTTTAAAGCCGCATATGATAGCATTCATGATTCATCGTCAAGAGCTCTACGTGGCGGTGGCCGAATTCGAGATCACGGCAAAACTGATCCAGTTGTTTCGCGCGGCACTTGAAAACACAGTGTGTAATGTGCAGTTTGGAAGCAGCTATTCCGAATTATTCCAAACTTGTACCAGATTTCGGCAATTCGATGCGATCATATGACTTCTTCAATCTTGATCTGGAGAAAAAATGCGAAGGGCAGGTGTCCACACGGAAGGTAAAGGTACTATCTTCAATAGATCCGTCCAGCTACTGGGGTATGCGGACGATATCGACATCATCAGGCGATTCCAGCGTGTTGGAGGCTTCACGGCGATTGAAGAACAGGCGAAATTAGTTGGTCTTAAAGTAACTGAGGACAAGACAAAGTATATGCTATCAAGAAACAAACAAACAACTGTCCACCGAATAGAACATAATGTCACTGTTGAATGCAATAAGTTCGAGGTAGTTAACGAGTTCATCTACCTAGGAGTAAACATAAACTCCACGAATGATACCTTAGGAAACCGCTGCTACTTCAGTTAAGCAAATCGAATGGGTTCAAAACTCCTCACTCGAAAGACAAAATGCATACTCTATCCAACCTTAATCCTACCAGTCCTGAATTATGGTGCCGAGTGCTGAACGATAAGTAGAAAATGGGAGCTTATATTGGGTTCTTTTGAAAGAAAAATACTCGTTCGGATATTTGGTCCTGTGTGAGAGGAGGACGAATGGAGGAGAAGATACAACCGCGAACTCAATGAGCTGTACCAGGATGTGGACGTAGTCCAAAAGGCTAAATCACGGCGACTACATTGTCTCGGGCACACATTGAGCAAATGGAAAATCGTGATCCACCCAAGAGGATCTTCGACTCACAGCCCCCTGGTTCGAGAAGGCAAGGAACACCAACCCTCAGTTTTAAGGATCAAGCCATCGCGGATGCCAGAGCGCTTCGTCTGGAGAACTGGAATCAGCGTGCCTGGAATCGCAGAGGATGGACCGCTGCAGTATCTCAGGCCGAGACTCTTCGCAAGTCGGGAGCCCGTTATGTAAGTAAGCTCCATTATAAGTGTCATTATAGGACACTATCTAATAGGCAAGCACTCATCAAGGCTTGGCGTCTCTTTACAAACGACTTTTGTAGAAGCTGCATGGACGAGGATTAAGAGAAAACTACACTTCACCCTTTTTTGTACATGTCATGCACTCTTCCATAAAAGAAGTCTCTATCTAGGAACCTTCATGCTTAATAATCTCTGTGACTTGGCGTATACAGACGTTAGGAGACTATCACGCTTCATTAGTAGCTCTCAATGGTTTACTGGGTAGAGGGAGACACTCCCTGGATCGACGTGGCAACACAACGGACCTCACATTTGTCTAAATGTGTTGGCTGTAGCTGACGATCAACTCAACCTAACCTAACCTAACCTAGGGGTTACTTGGAAACTGTGCGGAATTTTTAAAAGATCTGCTGCGTAATTTCGACGTTCCCTTTTGTGTTCCGATTTGTTTCAGGTGTATCTAGGTATAAATAGATAAAATGTATTTACAGGACCATAGACTATTCTTGGTCGCATTACAGACACAGATGAAAAAGCTCATCTGTGGTTGTAAGAAAGTCAAGTTTGGTATTCCAAACAACGATAAAATTCTCCAGGTGTTAAAAAATGCAAAACCACAGATGAGACTTCGGGGATGTGGTATTGCCATTCTCGTTCCAGTGTTTTGTTGTAAGATCGAGGGTTTGATGTGGTACAGAAACAGGATGGTAAGAAAACAATCCTCGCCCATTCTCAGATAACGTCTGTATGCATCCTTATCTTCGAGGCGTAATTCATCCTTAATAAATTAAACGAACGAACGAACTAAACAGCGAGCAAACAATAAACCAGTCGCATTATTAATTTTTAAATACACGCATAGAATTTCACCATCAAATGGTTTATTCTAGCTGTTTTGGTGTCTCGGATGTTTCATATTTAATATAGTCACTCTTTTTTGTTAAAATAATAAAAGTTTGAATATTCGCAACGTAGATATCAGGAGTCAAACTGTGTATCTTAATATCATACGAGCACCTTCCTTTTCTTACATGTGAACCAGACCAATATGTTTCCTAGCGTGTACACAGGAAAAGAAGTACCGTGAAACAGCCACTATAAAACTACGATGATAAGGATGACTACCTAACAGTTGAATATTCACATTAACGCCTATATGTTTTGCTGTCGAATTCCCGGGCGGTCATGTTTTGGTATTTTCATTTTCTAATCCGACGAAAATCTACCTTGGCCGATTTGTTTTTAAAAATTAATTCTACCCCCAATCGTCTGCCAAATGACGCATGTCATTAATCATTGCATCACTACATCCACCTTTCCCCAGTCTGTGACAGTTGCCCGAGTTCTACGCATTGCAAAAAATGCCAATCCACTTGCTATTGGAGACTTTAGCCCCATCTGCATTTTACCATGTTTTTCAAATGCTTTCCAGAAACTCATAGCTAAACATATTAACAAACACTTACCGCGTCATCAGCTAATAAGTCTTTATCAATCCGGCTTAAGAGCCTACGGCAATGGCAAGCATTATTGATGACATAAATGGTGCGAGTTTGACAACGGATATGTGACGTTTCTTTGTTTGCTTAATTTCTCGAAGGCCTTTGACATGGTTACTCATGAAGTCCTCTGCTGGAAGCTCAAAAACATGTTTGTTGACTCAGCGAAAGAGCAATAAAACTGGCACGTAGTTTTCTTTCCCGTGTAGACTACAACGTGTTGTTTCTAGTAACAGTTGCTCGATTTTAAGGTTTTAAATGTGCAGCTTTACTTGTCTCGGTCTGTAAATGAAATAAATGAACTGACGTCTCGACTTAACGATGACTTGTCGCTAATTCATCACTGGTCGGTTGCTAATGGTATAATCCATCCAAGTCAAAGATCATCCAAATATCGAATACAGTTCTGGGGAGCTCAACCATCTTCCTGATCGTTGGCCCTACGACATAAAAAATGCATCCGTCGAATCCCTCACAAGCCTTGGATTTATTATAAATCGCAATTTGAGTGGCTATAACCACACCAACGTTATCATAGGTCGTATCTACTTCTGCCTTCGCAAACTGTGGCATACTGCAAGTTTTAATAGTGCAATCTTTCCCCATTTCGCTAATACAACATCAAAATAATATGTCATCCCTTCTCCTTACTTTCTTGTCTGATATGTATGTTAAGGATAAATTATTGTTCATAGTATTTAAACATTGCCCATCGTAAATATTTAAATTACTTAGGACTACAAAAGATTTTATCTTAATGTACACACCATATTAAGCAAAATAAATTGAAATTGAATCTGTTTTTCAAATAAATTGAAATTAGGTATACGAGTATGTTATAAGTTACGCTGAATAAAAGTATGATACTACCTTTAAGATAGAACTTTGTGAAATGGAGCTACATGGAAGTGCGCCGCGTAAAGTATGGTATTAAGTTATTATGTATCACAGAAACGGACATAAGCTTTCTAAGCTGAACTGAAAGTGAGTATCATTTTTTCTTCTTCTCCCTTTACGACGAGGTTATGATCAGGATTAATGGGATCATAACCCTCCCACTATGCTGCATCCCTACTATTCCGCCTGTGCGGTTCGCCTGTTTGACCTCATCGGCAGCCCTCTCGGTTTCTGATCATTTCAATACGGAGGTTGCATATGCTGGTGTTGTTGCAATTATGATCCAGAAGTGGCTGCCTCTTTTATACGATTTCGAAGCGTGCATGCTTCTCTTATTGATTATTGTTTGATCGTCCTTTTACGACACCGTTGAATGATGTTGAATGTGTCGCTACGCTTACCTGAATGTTAGAATTGCCTAGATGTGATTGTTCCCCTAGGACGCCTTTTACGACAAGCGCTGTTTTTCGGTTGGCGCTGCAGAGATATTCTTAACCCGCCCCTGCATGGGTATGAAAGTGAGAATGAGTATCATGTATTTTGTTGATGCTTCACATCTTAAAAACTATTATATATTTAGCTGTTGTATGAATTACTTTTTCAATCTAGTAATCTTAAATATTTGCTATAATTTTAGAAAATTTGAATTTGTCATCACTTAGAAACTTAATTGAATGAACTTTCTATGTTTAGTTGTTGTGGAATCCAAGCTTGTATCTTCTTGTATAAAAGAACGAATAAACATAGAATCGAGCTCTTTTGATTTGAAAATGCTTCCTAGACGTCTTCGTTGTTGCCGCATTTTTTAAAAAAGTTGATATCGCAATTAATTATTAATATGTAGTTGAAAGTCCAAAAAACTCTTTGGACATTTTTTGGTGCCGAAACCCGAGAAATATAAAAATAGTTGAAATCACCATCATAAATTTAAAAGAAAATCGATGAGTTATAGTTTAAATTTGGTAAATTTATCAAGAACAAAGCGGAATAGTCATCATCTGATAGCTGCCATACCGCTGGACATTAAGGAGCATCTGAGAGGTATAATTTCAAAACTTTTCTATTACACTTTTATTCAAAAATGAGTTAAATATGAGAAAGTGTTCTTTAGAAGGACGCTCATCTAAGTATTGAATTAAAATTTTTCAAAACATGTTATTTCCTATACTTTAGAGTACTTAAAATGTGAAGTTTTTTTCAAAACTACACTATTCCACTTAGTCGTTTAATTCAAAACTCATTTATTCCCATATAAACTGAATTCCGCACCAAACCTCTTCTTTTCCTATGCAAATCAAAGTAGCCGGTTTCAAAACCAATGACATTAAAAAAGGCGGGAAATTTTGTTTTGAGAATATTCATTGTTAAACTAATTTAGTGTTGCAATAATTCTTGTGAAGAATAATTTTTTATAAGTTTATTTTTATTTAATATTTTAATGTATTAACAGATCATGGAGCCATCTGAATTCGTGAACGAAGTTCCATTAGGAAAAGGTCGAAAAAAAGTTAGCATTGTCTTAGCCAAAAAAGTTGAAGAAAGGAAAAAAAAGTAAGAAATGAGTGCGTTACATTCAATAAATCAGTATTAATACCCCTAACTATTTTTATAGATATTCTCCCAAAGAACTTCCACAGATTCCACACTGCAACCATAGGGTAATAAGTTTAACTGCCAACATATTAGGCCGTCATACGCATACAAGTTTTTCCGGACGTTTCACAAAAACAATACAAAAATTGAGCAGGACAGCTTTTTAATGGCATTCTGTCAACCACATCTTCCAAAACGCACTGATAGATTGAAAGGAGGGCCCAGAAAAAATATTTCGATTTCCTATACAATGTACTCCAAGAAATCCGGTGGTCCTATTAAAGTATGTCAAAAAATGTTTTCGAGTATCCTCCATGTCAGTACATTTCGACTACAACGGATCTGCAAGAATCTCTTACGCAAAGATAGGCGCCGAGGGAGAAGCGTGGTGGTGACCGAAGGTCTGGTAAGTTGTCTGAACACCGCGACTCAGTTAAAGAATTCATTAAACGATTCCCTATCCATGAAGTTTATTATTGCCGAGGAATATCAGGCAGGCAATATTTGAGTGGAGATTTGTCGATAAATAAAATGTACAGACTTTATCAAGGGGAGTCAATAACGTCTCTTAAAGTCAAAAAGTCTTTTTTCCGAAATGTGCTTAACACTTTTTTATTATATATATATATTGGGTTTAAGGCTCCCGCTACAGATGTTTGCTCGACCTGTACGTCGTTGAAAGAACGTATCAAAATTGAGCAAAATGCAGAAGTCAAAAACCAACTTATGATTGAGTTAACGGTCCACAAAAAGCGTGGAGCAGCATTTTTTCAGATGGCAAAAGAAGAAAAGCCTGAACTTTTGACAATATCTTTCGACTGCCAAAAAAATATGCCAATGCCAAAAATTCCGGATCAAGCCGCTTATTACAGTTATACTTATTTAACTTAGGTGTTGTAGTGGGAAGTTCTAAGTCTAAATTGACAACACAAAACGTATTTCTGTATACTTGGACCGATACTATAGACTTTTGTTTTACAAAAGACTTATGGATGAACATCTTGATATAGATCCTGAAACAAGTCAAGTTTGTGAAGAACAAGATGAAATCAAAGATCTTCGTATATAAGACTTTAAACTATTTTAATTTAGTTTGTAGGTTCCTTAAATACTTCGGTATAAAGACTGAAACTTTTGAAGTTATTTTTTTATTTGTATTTTTGTTCCTGTTTTTGTTTAAGTAATTTAAATACATTGCTGTGACGCTATTTTTAAGTTTTTTAATAATTGATAATATTTTTTATTATCCAGTTTTGAAGACTGTTGATATTTTATGTTTTTAGTTAAGTTTTTTTTTCATATTTAAAATTTTCTTTTAAATAAAACAAAATGAATTATATCGATAAAAAAGTTTTCTTTCTTTTCAAAACTCCTCTATTCCTAAATAGGTTGAATCAAAAGTCAACTATTCCAATCGTAATTTTCAAAACTCTTCTTTTCCATATTAAATTGATTTTTTATAATTTTTAGGTTTATCTTATAGGTTCAAAACCATAAGAAATAGATAAAGATCATTTCAAACTTGCAATGTAGCCTTCAAACCAATCGCTTATATCATTTTAGTAGCTTTTAACAGTTTTTTTCATTTTACTCAAAATTCCCAAAAGTGGAAAAGAAGAGTTTTGAAATTATACCCCTCATCTACTCTCTTTTCGACATTGTTGTTGGGCATACGAGTAGATTGAAACATCGCAGTCACCATCCAAACACGGAGAAGAATATTGGTAAAAGTATAATATTAAATATTTATTAATATATTCTCTTAATATCGAACATCACGTATTTTAATTCGCAACATACATAATATATCATATGCGTACATACGAGTATTTCAAATATATGTATAAGTGCATCGTTTTGCGCCTCGGATTGCTTTAAGAGCATACACAAAGTCGTAGAAAAGAGAAAATTAGAGGGAATTGCATAGATCTTCGTTAAAAATCACATAAAACGCATTATATTCCTCCCCCGCCTTTTCGTTGAGCTGTTGTTGCTGGTTGCTGGACCTGCTCAAAAACTTACGGTACACCTACTCGTGTAAGTGAAAGAGAAGTTAACTGCTGATCGAATTCGTCAAATTGTCTTTTTTGATAAAAGCTTGCCATTTCATTGCTAATATTGAAATCATCAGTGGTTTGGTCGTTGGCTGCACTTTGCAATTGCATACTTTTTATTGGATTTTTTGTCGGAGTGTGGAAGTTAGACCATACTTGTAGTGCTGCTTGCTAAGGTGAAATTGAGTGAGTTCTTCACTGAGTGAAAGCTTAACATCTATATATATTCGTTGGTGCCGCTCCTGTTTGTAGTTTGGCTGCATTTCGCCGCCCATAAAAGTTCTGCCTGTTTTGCCGTTTTTGTTGTTGGTGCGGCTGTGATACATTCTTTGTTGGATTTGTTGAATTAGAATTAACCTTCAAGAAAATAGCTAGTTTTTTTGGTGATTGTCAAGCACGATGAGCAATTCAGATCATGGAAGCGATATTGAGGTGGAGGCTGGTGACCAAGGAAGTGTAGAGCAATCGTGTTCGAAGGGGTTAGATAGTCAGCGACAGTTGGAAAAAACATTAGCGGATTTAAAAGTTCTGCGATCGACCACAAAATGAAATATTAGTAGAATTAAAAAGCTTATCCGAGAAAAAGGTTCGGCAATTTCTGTTACCGAGTTGGAATGCAGATTAGGTATTCTTGAATCATACGAGTATTTCAAGCAAAATTTAAATGTTCAGATGTCGTTGGAGAGGATGAATATTGCCGGCGAGGAGAAAGCGAATGCAAATAGTCGAGCGGAGGTCGAAGATTTGTATGTCATTACAAAATCAAACATTTAGACGTTGGTGGCGGAAAAAAAGTCTAGTACTAATGTTTGCGACAACTTAGACGCAACATTAGTAAATCCTCCGTATCCTAGCACGTCGTCAAAGCTTGAAAGAATTCAACTACCAACCTTTTACGGGAAGTTTTCGGAGTTCCCAAATTTTATCGGGCTTTTTACTAGTCTGGTGGATAAAGATGATTCATTAGACAAATTGCAAAAATTTAATTATTTGAGTTGAGAAGGAGTTTGATTTGTCGGGTGAAAATTATGCTAAAGCACTATCTCGTTTGGAAAAGAGATTCGACAGCAAGGCAATGATGTTTAAAGAGCATGTTAATGGAATTTTAGAGATTCCAAAAATTTCAAAGTGTTCGTCTTTTAATTTGTGGAACTTAGAAGATAGCTTTAACACACATTTGGCTGCGATGCTTAGTATTGGGGGCTATAAAGAAATTGCGGAGTCAATTTTGATTTCCTTTGCCTTAGACAAGGTTGACACAGAAACAAAGGCCAAATGGGATGAGGCTGCCGATCATTCCAAGCTACCGTCATGGAAGTCATTCTCAAATTTGTTAGATCGTCGTTGTCAAATATTGGAGGCAAAAGAATGAAAGACGTGTCAAGAGGCGTCGAGCACGAATAAAAATAATTTTCGTTCTCGTTTTCGAAACGCAAATAGGAATCAGTTTCCGAATACTTCGCTCGTTGCTCACAAAACTAAATGTGAGTTTTGTCAGTCTAGTACACATGACATAGTTGGTTGTCCAGACTTTAACCAGCTGCCAGTTTTGAACCGTTTTCAGCAAGTAAAGAAGCGTGTTCTTTGTATCAACTGTTTGGAAAAGGGCATTCAGTAAGAAGATGTCATTCAGCAAAATGTTCAATTTGCTCACTACCCCATCATCGATTACTACATAGGTTTGTTGTAAACGAATCGCCCCAGAGCCCTGCAGTCGCAAGTACTAGTACTAGTTGTACAAGTTCTGTTATCTCAGATGCTATCGACAAAAATGGTTCAAGCGTTGTTTTGGCTACAGCGATTGTCTATATAAGAGAGGTAAATTTCAACAAGTGCGAGCACTACTAGATTCGGCGTCGCAGTTGAATTTTATTACGGAAGATATGGCTCAAAAACTAAAATTGCATAAAGTATAAACGCATATGTCGGTTTCCGAAAACACGGTTGTCAACTATAAAACCGAAGCAAGTTGTCGATCAAGGATTTCAAATTTTGAACTTAATTTGGAGTTGCTGATCCTAAAGGGAATCACAAATGTTCATCCGGAAAGGGAATTCGATGTCAGTGGTTGGAACATCCCTTCAAATATTTCTCTGGCTGATCCCTATTTTAATAGCCCTAGTCGCATAGACCTGTTGATAGGTGCAGATAGTTTTTTCCAGCTGATTTGTGTTGGGCAAATAAAACTTGGGCCCAATTTACCCGTTTTACAAAAGACGTTGTTCGGCTGGATAGCATCGGGTAGATATGGGTTATCCGAGATCCCTCGGGCTGCATGCATGCTGGTTGGGTGCTCCGATTTTGAAAAGGCTTCGCTAAATGAAACGGTTACCAAGTTCTGGGAGATGGAGGAAGTTACCCAGAAACGGACTTACCAGTCACCGGAAGAAGAAGAAAGTGAGAAGGTGTTCTTGAGAAGCGTTAGGCGTCAAGAAAATGGCCATTTTGTTGTTAATATTCTCTTCAAGACGAAGCAAGGGCACTTAGGAGATTCGTTGTGCCAGGCAAGAAGGAGATTTTTTAATCTGGAAAGAAGGCTACAAAAGTAAGGAGTACATAGAATTTATGGAGGAGTACGAGCGTCTTGGACATATGGAAGGCATTCCAAAGGATCAGCTTGCATTAGTTCGTTACTTCGCCCCTCATCAATTCGTCCTTAGGCCTGATTCGTTGACCACTAAGCTCAGGGTAGTATTTGACTGCAGTGCTAAGACGTCTTCCAATGTATCATTGAATGATCTTCTTTTGAAAGGACCTGTGATTCAAGATGATTTATATGACATTATACTTCGTTTTAGAATGCATAAATTTGTAATCTCCGCTGACATTTCTTAGATGTACCGACAGATAATGGTGCATAAAGAAGATCAGAACTACCAGTGTATATTATGGAGATCCAATGAGCAGCAAGAATTGATGAGTTATAGGCTGAAAACAGTTACCTACGGTACAACGTCGGCGCCTTTCCTAGCTACTCGTTGTCTAAAAATGCTGGCAGATGAAAACATTTCGAAGTTCCCTGTAGGTGCGAGAGTTGTAAGCGAGGACTTTTATATGGATGACTTGATAACAGGTGGTGATAGTTTGGAAAGTGTCTTTGAAATCTATGATGAAGTCAAAAACATCCTTCAAACTGCAGGGTATGAGCTACGGAAATGGTGCAGTAATGACTCTAGGGTTTTGAAGAAGATTTCTGTTGATGGCAATGTCAACGATTCTTTACGCATCAACGGTAAGGATGTCATCAAAACGTTAGGGATCGTATACAATCCAGTTAGGGACGATTTTCAATACGTTGCTCCAGATGTCGACTTGTCAAAGCCCATAACAAAAAGAACTGTTCTGTCAGAACTTGCCCAAATGTTTGATCCCTTAGGATTAATAAATCCCTTGGTAGTGAAAGGGAAAATGGTAATGCAGGATCTGTGGATTTCACGATGTGACTGGGATGAATCTGTTCCGATGCATATACACTCGCAGTGGGAAGAATTCCGAAAAGATTTAGCGCACCTCAACGCCATTAAAGTAGCTAGATATATAACTTCATCGAAATCGGCAAATAATAGAGTTGAGCTGCATGGATTTGCGGATGCATCAATTCGAGCCAATGGATGTGTGCTGTTTATATTCGCACTATAGATTCTTTTAGGAAAATTAAATGCAATTTGCTGAGCGCCAAATCCAAAGTAGCTCCTGTAAAAACAAAGTCGCTTCCGCGACTGGAATTGTGTGCTGCAGTGCTGCTGGTCGATTTGGTACAACGAATCTTACCAAATCTCGTCGAAAGCGTTCAGGAGATTAATATTTGGTCGGATTCCGAAATCGTGCTTCGCTGGATATCCGCATACCCGTCGTCGTGGCAGATATTTGTTGCCAATAGGGTATCAAAGATACAATCAGAACTGCCAGCTGCGACTTGGAGGCACGTCAATTAAAAAGTGAATCCGGCTGATATTGTGTCTCGTGGTTCTTATGTCTGCTAACTCCTTGAAAGTATGTGGTTTCAGGGACCCCCCTTTTTGTACTTGACAATGGAGAGTTGGCCAAAACAGAAGGTAAATGCCACTCACACTGACTTAGAAACTACAAACTCAGCAGTTTTAATAGCGAAAGAGGTTTCAGATAATTTCGCAGCATATTTTGAAAGATTTAGCGATCACCAAAAGATAATCCGTATTTTTGGATACGTTGTTCGATTTTTTTAAGGCAATTAAGCGAAAGCGTTCTAGGTCACCAGCATTGACGGCAGAAGAACTGGAAGAATCTCTGCGGCGGATCATCTGGAATCTCCAAAAAAACTCATTTCCAGGAGGAAATTGAAGATCTAAGGAAAAAACGGAAGATAAGCCCAAAAAGTGTCATCAACAACCTCAATCCCTTCCTTGATGATGGACACTCCATAACGCTCTTGCGAGTTAGTGGGCGTCTGCAGAATGCGGACATACCCTATAATGCCAAATGTCTCATTCTCCTACCCAAAACATCCCTTTTTGTAAGTAATCTTGTTGTCCATTTGCACGTTAAAAATGTTCATGCAGGTATCTAAGCTCTGGTCGGAATTATAAGACAACGTTTCTGGGTTGTGAACGCTCGAAAACTGGCCAAGAAGACCGTGGATGCATGCTATCACTGCTTTCGATACAAACCAAAACTGATGAAGCAGATAATGGGCAATCTACCAACAAGCAGAGTGACGATTTCTAGGCCATTCTCCAGGTCCGGGGTAGATTTCTGTGGCCCCTTCCAGATCTCGCAAGGACGTCGAGGTTACTGCACCCATAAGGAATACGTGGCAGTATTTATTTGCTTTGCGACGAAGGCGTCGCACTTAGAGGTGGTATCGGACCTGTCGACGAAAGCATTCCTCACAGCTTTAAAGCGATTCGTTGCACGGCGTGGCCTGTGTGAGGAAATCCATTGTGACAATGGGACGAACTTCGTCGGAGCGCGGAACGAACTCAAGGAACTTCGAGCGATAGTTGTAGAGCAGCAAAGAGACAATGTCATCTCCTCCTGGTGCGCTGCCCATTATTAGATTAGATTCCTGCATATACCCCCAAGGTCTCCACACTTCGGGGGCTTATGGGAGGCGGCTGTTAAGTCGGCCAAATCTCATCTTCACAGGACGGTAAAGCAAACCTACCTGACGTACGAAGAGTTTTCCACCGTAGTTGCTGAGAACGAGCCGATCATGAACTCTCGCTCCCTATGCGTAATGAGCCCGGACCCAAACGACGAACAAGTCCTGACTCCTGGTCATCTATTAATTGGTGATGCTCTGAATGCCATTCCGGAGCCTTCTATTCCTGATGCTGTACCTTTGTTGAAGCGATGGCGAAGACTCACACAAATAAAGCAACATTTCTGGACGAGGAGGTCCAACGAGTATCTGCTAGAGCTGCAACGACGAACTAAGTGGAAAACGTCCTCCGAGAATGCTGAAGTAGGTACAGTGGTACTTATTTACGATGACAACTTACCGCCTCAACAATGGCTCGTCGGTAGAATCGAGCGTATCATTACTGCTGCTGATGGCAAGGTATGAGTTGCCGATGTCAGAGCAAAAGGAACTGTGCTGAAAAGACCGATCCATCGCCTGGCCCCGCTACCATGCTGTTGAAGTTTCCCGTTCGACCCTTCCAGGCGGGCAGTATGTTGATGCTTCACATCTTAAAAACTATTATATATTTAGCTGTTGTATGAATTACTTTTTCAATCTAGTAATCTTAAATATTTGCTATAATTTTAGAAAATTTGAATTTGTCATCACTTAGAAACTTAATTGAATGAACTTTATATGTTTAGTTGTTGTGGAATCCAAGCTTGTATCTTCTTGTATAAAAGAACGAATAAACATAGAATCGAGTTCTTTTGATTTGAAAATGCTTCCTAGACGTCTTCGTTGTTGCCGCATTTTTTAAAAAAGTTGATATCGCAATTAATTATTAATAACTCTTTGGACATATTTTATTTTAATTCAAATGTTGTGAAGTTTCAGCGTCTTAACCGTGAATCCCGGCACTCACATAATTAGCTTTTTTTACAATTTCCTTAGCACTCGAACGTTTTTGTTGCTCATCAAAGAATATCTAAATTTACACTTGGGCGTAAGAACCTACGCAAACGGACATATTGACTTTATCATATTCTTATGCAAAAATATACATACTATCTGCATAATACATATTAATTATAGCTAATTTAAAAACTAATTCTCATAAAAACGTACCTGTCCCAAAATTTCTCTTTAGATTCTTCAACCAAAAATGGCTTAAGAGGATAGCTTATTTCATTGCCCATATAAGAGTATGAGAGATAAAGACATGTCAAAACCGTTGCTTGAAGTTCACATTCTTTGGTTTCATCTCCGTCGACTAACTCCCGAACAAGCATGTATACAAATACTACGTTTGCTGGATTAATAAAGGCGACATCCTGGAAAGAAAAGTAAATACATACATACATATTATTATAGGATCAATATATATAAAAAATATGACAATTTTTTTTAAAAGCATGCAGGGAAAACATTCAGCATATTTAAATTGAGGAAAATACGTGCTCTTACCCATAGCTTAGCGTCATCCCATTTTATATAGCAGGCCTTTTTGATAATAAGGTTCCACATGAACCGATTCTTGTCAAAATAGATTTTGTATGCAAGAAATTTAAGGTGCTCTTCAGAATAAAGCCTGTGTTATATTTAAACGATTTCTGTGCTTGGCTAACTCAAAGCACACAGATAATAATTTATTTGCGGGTGGCAATGGTGCGTAGTTGTGTATTCACGAAGTGATTGGCAGGTCGTGCGTTCGAATCCCGACCAAGGCCATGATTTTTAAATTAAATACACACAACAAAACAGATATCGCTAAAGCAACTTAGGCGCCACCTTTGGAGAAAAATCCCATCGCACCAAACTTTTTTGCTATCCTTCTATTGTTTCATATAGTAAGTACCTAGCACCTAAAAACAGGCAATGAATCATTTGCCGGGTGCTGCTTGCAGCAACAAACAGTTGGGGAGATGAGGGATCCCCTTCTGGTCGCTTGTTGACTTCGAGGGTTTGCGGTGTATGCCAAGAAAATAAAAGATTTCGGGTTGATCTCTTATAATTCCAGTTTATTGTCTTACAAAGGTCTTACCTCGTTGAGGTCTTAATCAAGAAGAACAAAATATAATTTACCAAGTATGGAGGAGTGGTTTCCGGATAAGTAAATTGAAATGCTACTATACTTTGAAGCGACATCTGAACGTTGTCACTAGAAAAACTGCAATAATTTTTGAAAGTTATGTTCGTTTACATTTTGACCTGAACAAAACAAAAAAATGCATGCGCTGTTACATTAAGGGTACTGTATCAATTACAGAAAAAAGAAATCCCTTCAGCGCTCGCCAATTATAAAAAAAAAATTATAATTTATTATTATCTGTTGGACTATTTTTTTCTTATGTTTATTTGGTTAAGTTTAAATAAACTTAAAAAAAAAACGATGCTTTCTGTTAATTTTTATTTGGCATAATATGGCCGCTATGGCGCTCAACACTTGCTATTGTTTTCGTTTTTGAGGTTTGAGTATACCAATAGACGATAGATCAAAAATCACAGGCAGGGACTAGTTTGTCCTGGTTATATGCTAACCTCAGCCTTTGTATATGCACTTTATAGTATTCTCACTTGGTGTATACGACGATACGGCACCTAACGCCGTAAGTACGTCAATAAGAACCTATATAAAGTTTCTGCACAATGTTAGTATACGAGTACATATTTGAATATTCATATTTGTAGTTATTTTTGTTGTCTTCCATTATCTTCCATTCTCGTCACTGGGAATATGAGGAGGAAGATAAAAACACCGATCAGATACTTATATTTATAGGTTGCGGAGGTGCTGGATGAAGCAGGGCAGTCGGAAAGGTGGGGGAGGTGTGGTTGGGTTTAGTAGATAGATGTAGGATCGGGATAGGGTCATTCATTGAAATGAAACACGGTCAAACACAAAAGGAAACTTCAAGAATTTTATTGATTTTAATAACTTATTGGGTTTATAATTAACAAATTTAAAGAAAAGACACCGTATTGGCGACCAGCTCGACTAACTCCCTGCACCGGGTCGTTTTACCGGCATTCTCTATAGCGTTGTATAATGTTTTGTGGATTGTGGAAGGACAGGGTGATCCTACATAGATGTTATATTACTCGTATTTGTTGACTTTTATGGAACTTTGGGGTGGTTATTGCAAAGAGGCCGTAGTATTCATCAAAGAAAAGGGGCATTCATTCATAATCGGTATCAAAAATCATATTACGTACATATAGCGATTTCATTATGTTACACAATTAAATCTCCGAATATAAGCAGAATTTGTTCATTTGGTTTTTCACAAACAACTGATTTGGACAGTCTGGGCAGATAAATGTAATTGATTGATGTATTCTTTTTGATACTTTAATCGACACAAACTCTGCATAACTGATATGTTTTGGATACGGTTTTATGAATAAGGATTTATGCATTAAGGCTGGAGAAATATTTAAACACTGCATAAGGAGCTATGCAACCGTTTAGAGATGTTATAGCGAATTTTAGCTTTCTAACTCAAACTTCGACTTCTTCAATTTGATAAGAATAAAAAAAGAGTCAAGAAGGTACCTACAAGTTCAGTAAAGTAAATGCTCAGATCGAATTTCCAAACTCACTTAAGAAATGAAAGACTTTGTTCATACCGAACTGAAGCAATTTGTAAATAATTTTACTAAACTGCAGCCTTTTACTCCAAGGAACAAGGAAGGTTCATATATGAACCATTGGCCGTAAACTTGGTCGAATTTGTGGTTGCACATGTGGTTGTACAATAGTTTATTTATTTCGTTTTACATATGCAATGTAATATGTGATTATTATGGCTTTAAAATGTTAAATGTGTCTCTAGGCTCACCTAGATGTTAAAATTGCATATTGAATTCCGCCTTTTATGACAAGCCCTGTTTGGAGCGGGCTTCATTCGATTGAATATTTCTGAATCAATTAAAAAGAAATGATACATTATACAAATAGTGGACAGACTTAAATCCGATTTTATTGAATTTTTCATTTCAAAACTATTCGCCCCTTCCATCATCCTCCTCTCAACATACATCCTACTTGCCGAGGCAATGATGCGAATCGTCAAAAAATCTCCTTGCCTATGCTCCTTCTTAAAAAGAAAAATAAAAACATACTTATATAATATCAGAATGATTTGATAAAGAGAAACAAACCAGTTTATTTGGTTTTCTTTCTTCGTTTTGCTTTACTTGTATCTTCTTGTTTCAATGATTTCATACAATGTTCTTTATTTTGACGGTGAAAAACCTAAAGTTTTTAAACAATGACGCCACCATTTTTGTTGCCAACTCTGTCGAGGTCGACATTTTGAAATTAGTGTTGATGATAATATTATAAAGTATATATACAAAGCTGGTACGCTGCTGATGCGAAACGAAGACTCCCATTAAATTAAAAAGCATTGGTTCTAAAACGTGCGGCATGGTTGTCAGGAAGAAACAGATCAACACTTAACTTCAATTTTGACAGCCACCCTGCACGTTTAAGAACCAATGCTTTTTAATGGGAACACAAGCACCTCAACTTCAACTTCGACTTCAACGTTAGACCTAAATCCTAAATTCAAAGTTGAAGTGCAAATCCCACCAACCTTGCGGCGATGTTTTCAGTTTTCCCAACATGCAAAAGCTGATATTTTGACCGAATTTTCTCTCTTGCTTATATTTTCACATAATTTTCTCATTATTTGCAACCTTTTTATCGCTCTCAAAGTTGCATTTTTCAATGTGTTTGACTCGACTTCAAACGGTGAAGTTCTCCCTCCAGTCAAATTCGAAGTCGAAGTCAAAGTGTTGATCTGTTTCTACCATAAACGAAAAATTTAGTTCTACTTTCCGTTCGAAATGATGCTTAGGTGGATAATTGTACTTGATTTTTAGATAGACGTCTTCACTCTTTTCCGCAATATACTCTACAAGACTTCCTAAATTTTGACATTTCGATTTTGCTTGTTAATTTGCTGATCGTTGGGTTTGAACTTGATTTTCAAATTATTGACTCGTAAATTTAATTTATTAATTTTTTAATTGAATCGACCTTTTCAATCATTCTTAAATTTGTTCAAATAAAAAGTTTTTGAAAAGAACTTCAATTCAATTTGATTTGTGTATTCTTTGGCCGAACTCTCTATACATAGCTGTCGATGTATAGAGATGCATCTAGCAGCGTACCAGGCTTAAGGATGCAATAAATTGTTATTAATAAAAATATAATTAAATTTGACATTATATATTTTGACTGAGCTACCTTTTCTATTTTTAACAGAAGTCCAAATACTTACGCTGTTATTTAATATAACAATACAAAGTACAAATGAAACTCACCTGCCATCCCTGCAATAGTAGACATCTATCGACAGATCGAAGCCACATAACTGCATCACAAGCTTCGAATTTTCTTAATTTCCTACACCGCTCATGTAAAAACATTCCCAGGCATTTGAGTAGTTCTGAAGTTGATGCCTGTTAAAAATTTGTATTAAAATAAATTAAAATATTTCCCACTTTATCTAAATAATCTCAGTATTGAATTATTATGCATATATAGTATACCTACATATCTTCGAAAAATATAAGATGCAACTTTCTTAAATTACATACATATTGTTCATGTGTCGTATTCGTGTGGCGATAACCTATTTAATTAGCGTCAAGTTGTATAAATTTCATAATGCAGAATGTAGATAGCTAACTTTCCTATGCTTATATATAACATTCGCACATTTACTTAACCCAAGTGCAAATATATTTAACCGAAACGAAAATATAGTTAACCCAAACGCAAATATATTTAACCAAATCCCAAATATTTTCAAACATTAACCAATTTCTTCTCAGGCAAGCAAGCACTATGTACTCCGCCATCGAAGTCACAAGTTCAGCTCAGCCTGAAATTAACGAGTTTCTTTTTTCCACACAAGTATAACAAAACTGAATGACACACCTCTTCAGGATGGCTTCTTAATATTGGATGTCAGAATCCATAAGACAAGAGAAGAAATGGTCAACTTTTAAATATATTTGCTGAAAGGTTAAATATATTTACGTTATTGTTAAACATATTTGCATTTGCGTTAAATATATTTGCGGCTGGGTAAAATATATTTGTGTTTGGGTTAAACTCATTTGCTTTTGGGTTGATTAAATATGCGAATGCTATACATTAACAGCCGAATTAATAAACGCAAATTAAGACTGAATTATCTTTGTCAATGAATTAAATGTGAAATATTAATAACAAACTTTTTTTTGAAGTTATTTGACGTTATCAACATGCAATGAACTAATTCACCGAAGCAGGTGAATTAAGGAGTGATTAAGTTAAAATATAACTGACATCATTTTTGACAACTGACAGCTCATCTTTGAACCAAATGGGATGTTGAATGTGGTATCCCCAAACAATCTATTACTTAATGATTCCCAATTTCCATACCATTTATCACTTAACGACAATTAGCCAATGCATGGAGATGGTTTTTAATTAATGAGCCGTGAATTAACTTTCAATCCACGTTGTAGTTATTTAATTAAGTAAAAGTGAATTAGAGGCAAACTAAGTATTTTTTTATTAATTCGGCTGAAAGAGACTTAAAATATGTTTATCTATTTAGTCGGTACCTAAATCGCAGAGTTCAAAATGTTATTTTTAGGATCATATCAGAATTTTGTTTTCATTATGCAACCATTTTCTTTCCTCATAATAATAGCCCTTTTCTGTTCTCTGTATTCTATCTGCACTCCTCTTTCACATTCAAATTGTTCTGTTCTGAAAAAAACACCACTAAAATATTCAAAGCTAAAATTTGGCTAAGAGATGGCATACGATTGTGCTTAGAGGGGGCTTGGAGATTCAATTAAAAATGGATCAGGGACGTAAAGTAATTTGTCAATATGCATTTTAAAACATGCGAACAAAATATTATTGAAAACTACAGGAGCAATGCGCCATCTAGGTTTTGAGAATTTTATAAATCTAATCGGAGCTACTGGAATGCTACAGGGCGCATATATATATATATTTATATATTAAATCAATACAAACTACTAAAAAAATTGCATTTTCGGAGGCATGAACGGTTCGGAAAACTTCGTCACTGAGGCCAATCAAGTGCTGGCGTTATTGGATTTGCGTGATCCCAGAAACTTAAGGTGTACCTTCAGTGATGTTAACCCACTCATTTTCCTTCATATGTCAAATGTGTTGCTAAGCTCACCTGAACATTGGCCAAAAGCGCAGCCCAACAACAACATGAGTATTTTCCGTAGAGAGTATTTTCTTTACGGTGTGAAAATGCTCTCGATTGCGTTTATCTGAACAACCATTTAAAAGGCTGATTGTACCGCTAGGACGAAATGTTGGATGCCCTATTCCTTTTCTTATACGCCAAAAAATGAGCAATAACTTAGTATAGGGAATTGTTAAGAAGGATATTGACTTCATATTCTGTAATACATAACTGGTTTTTAGTTTTTTTTTTACGGGGTTTATCGAAAAACAATGTTTTCTAAAAATAAAACCCACAAAAAAGTGGTAAAAACTGTGTATGGAGGAATTGTTAAGAACGGCTTTATCTACATACTTGGCGAAGAAAAGGACTTTCATTTTCATTAAGTTCTTCGCTAAAACGGTTTGTTTTAAATAGTAGCGTATCAGTGGAGTGGTCTTAAAAATCCTCATACTTCAGAATTTCGGACCCTTAGATGTAATTTATACCAAATTGCAGCTTTGTAGCTCGAATTTTAATTTCTTCGATAAAACGGTTTTTTTCAAACAGTGGGTATGTCAGTGGGCGGATAGTAAAAATCTTTTCGCTTGATCGTGTTATCCCTAGAAAGTATATGTTCCAAATTTCAGCTTTTTAGCTGAAATTTTAGGACCCTAAAATTAGCAACGGACGGACATGGCTAGATCGACATAATTTCCGATGTTGATCACATAAATTTTAACTTTTAGGATCTTAAATAGGTTAAAGAAAATACTAAAAGTGTATTCAAAAAAGCAAGGAACAATGATATTTGCTAAAAAAAAAATAATAAGGATTTAACAAAAAACAAACCGGGAATTTTAATTAAGTTCGCATGATGTGGTCAAATGTTCGTCTTAGATTTAAAATTTATAAAAAGAAAATAATGGTTCGATCTTTCATAGAACGGCTTTTAGTGCGATAAAGTCCCACATTACTAAGGTAACACAAAACCACCACAAGTAGATATTTGAAGACGCAATTTAAGACAGAAATAACTTTTTAAGGCAAATAAAAAACAGCTTAGAATATAGCAAATTAGGAGCTCAAACACGAACCCACGTTTATATGCCACTAACGCAAGGATGACAGAACGTTATACACAAGCACACATTGGCATGCACATTCGGGCATCCTGAAAAAGCGATATAATTAAAAATATTTTTCACTGGCAGGGCTCAGTTAAGGACACTTGTTCAATACAAAACGTTTGCAATCCATATAAACTAGGCTTTATATTTAAAATTCTTCTTTGATGTATTAATTTTTAATGATCGTTAGCCCCTAAAAATTACGTTACTTGTGATCAGCATCGAAAGTTATACTTTCTACTGGCCCGAAATGAACAAGCGTACATTTTTATTACGGTTGTGTTCTTCGCAAACTATGGCGACAAAGTATTTCTTAACAATTCGCTCATACTAAGTTTTTTGCCGCAACCAGTTTTTGCAGGCGTTTTTGACATAAACATTGTTTTTCTATAAAATCCTTACAAAACGTATGTAACAATTATCACAAAATATGAAGACAATATCCTTCTTAACAATGCGCTCATACAAAGTTGTTTGCCACATTCACTTTTTGGAGGCGCTTTTGACGAAAACCTTGTTTTCCGACTTATTGTTAAAAAAAACAACTGTGTAACAAAGATATGTTGTAAAATAAAATAAAAAAAAATTCAAATTCTGGTTATTTCGTTGAATAAGTACGGATAAGATCTCTCAACCCAATGCCACACCTACTTAAGGGGATAGGAAAAAGGATAAAGATTCGAACAGTTTGATATGGTCGAAGCGGACAAAAACTGAAGCTAACTTATTTGCAGACGCAAGTAGAAAGGAACGGAACTTGATGAAACTTTTTCGAATTCGCTTAGTTACGGACGGCACCATTCGCACCGCTCCGACGATTATAGTTGGGCCTTAAGACAACTTAGGGTTTATAAACTTGATTCTAAAAATTGCACCTAAAAATATGTTGTATATTTAGATTCAGCTGACCATAGCTCGTATGCCCCTACTTAAATACTAGATAGTTTTAAGCCCTGAAGGCTATTAGTGGTCATCTGACAAACGGTGCAATACCTATTCGCCCTAAAGCGCTTTTGCACTTAATAATCCTAGTTCAACCTTATTCAATCTTCTATCTGCATATTTAAACTTTAGTGCGTCAGGTACATTTGAATGTAAATTTGCAGAATACATACCTGAATCACAGTTTTTCTAGCTCCAGTATGGTTATGCTGAGATTGAGGTCTAGAGTTCTTTACCGGTAATTGCAATGGAAGCGACAAAGGAAATTTTGGAGCCAGTTTGTTTTGTAGTTGTGTGGAATTTGTATTATTTGCCCGTACTAAGTCCAATGCCAAAAATATGCTCTTTGGAGTGCCAGGAGTGTAGAAAATCTGTCTCTGTTGATGTTGATTCTGATGACCGAGGCTGTGTTGCGTCTGAGCCTGCTCTTGAGTCTCCTGAAACTGTTGTTTGTCCTGTATTTTCTGCTGCACATTTTTATTTTTGTCGACATCTATGCGATTTAATGTATCTCCAATGGACGGCTTAGTTGGCAAATTAGTAGCTTTATTCTTGTTGTCTAGTTTCTTTCTACTATGCGAAGCTGCCAATCGTTTCCACGATAATGCATTAATGAAAAGTGAATGCTTCTTAAGATTCTTTTCCAATGCGTTTTTCTCGGACAATATTCGGGAGCTGTCAATGTTACGTTCGGATGATTTTATATTATTGACATTATTGTTGATACTATTGTTATTGTTTATAATATTATTTATATTGTTATTGGTGTGAACATTATGTGTTTGTTCCAAATTGTTGTTCTCGTTATTGTTGTATTGACTAAAGTTATTATTAGACAATTGCTGAAAAATTGGTTTTGCATTTTCCCGATTTTTTGCATTATTTAATTGCTCATATGAAAAATTATTTAGCGGGAAATCAACTGCATTTGAGGACTCCAGAGTCGCTTCGTTGCAGGAGCCATTACCGTTATCGACACTGTTCCTATGATTACGATGAAAATGGTGACTATGATGATGTGCTGAATATACTGGGCGACGTTCTCGAGGACTAAAACTGAGAACTGTACCCATTATCCTTTTTGTTGAATTCCGATACTGAAAACTAAATTTACACACACGTCTTAATTTGACTAAAGTCGTTACGTTATATTTTAATATATTTATATTTATGCTTTGAGTATAGCTTAGATATCTAAAAAATGTCTACGAAAAACAAAACGAATATTGTTACTCAATTGGATGAACACGGAGATTTAAGATATATATACATGGAATATTTTCAATTTTGACACTATGTAGAAAAGGAAATGAGGAGTAAAAGCGTTGAATAGAATTTTCCACCCGTTATCGCAGATTTGAGAGTCTCAGTTGTAATTTTCATTGAACGAAATAACTACTGAGCTAAATATTACCGAGAGTATTAGTAAATTGTATTTAAAAAAACAGTAATCACAAATTTTATTTCGCATTGAAAGCAATAGTAACTGCTTCACGCTGCGAAAAGTCTTTTACCAACATTTTAGGTACTCATAAAATACCGATCGATTTAAATGCGCAGGAGTACTACTGTGCATTCACCCAATGTCTACGCAAGGAGAAAAGCACGTAATTCAAACATGAAGTTGCTTCAGGCAGGGTGAAATCTAAATATTGCGCATATTCCAATTTGGTATAACCGCACATTGCAGGGAAAAATGTTGTAATAAGAGAATTGAATTATATTTCTGTACAAAAAAAAAATGCAACCACCCTAAAAGTTTATAAGAACAATTGTTTGTCTTAATCGACAGAATCGAAACAATCAACATTTCAAATGTATTATTTAGCTATTTAATGAAAATGTATTATTATATTAATTCGTCCTCATTACGTACATCTGGGGATGAGTGTATGAAAGCTGTCTACTAGTTGAGAACGTAACCAGCTTTACATATACCTATATATAAATATTTTAGATTTGAATGTATTATTCAAATGCTTGTAATTCTATAAATAGTCCATTCGTCGTTTAAAAATATATTTAATTAGAAAATAATTTAAGTATTTACCTACCTATACCAAATATATTATTTAATCAATGAGGGAGACTGAAACGATTTATTCGCATGCTATATTACCCATCCTCTTTAAGCTGATCAAGTTATACCTAGTCCTATTTTATCTATCCTTATTTTTGCATTCAATTCTTTAGCGAAATTACAGTTCTGCGCATCCATGCGTAATTTAAAAAAATCGGTATATATATACAAACATATTTATTTATTTTTATATTGAAAGGATTTGCATTAAGGTATGCCTATAGGCTTTGGTATTCGTAAAGTAAAAAAATGCCAATTGTACAAACTTGGATAAATTTTCGAAATGTATGTGTACTTCTCTTCAATTTCCTTCAATTAATTGTACGTATAGTTAAATACATCACCTGGAAAACACCAAAAAGGACATACAAAATTTGAAAATCTTCGAAACTATTACACGTAGGTATACGCACAAATGTTCCGATAAATTCTATCTATTGTTCAGGTCTATCTTCTGACATGAAAAGCATTATAATCCATTAAAAAGTTAAGTTAAGTTAAGTCTTTTTTGAAAATGTGTGATTAGGTATATTTTTGCGTTCAAATAGTAACTACGTATTTAAAACATTTTAAGTATTTAACAAGGTATTTTTACCGCATTTAAAAATTTATATAGATAACAAATATGCTATAGATTTCGCAACACATCATGTTATACGAATGGTATATTTGTCTTATAATGACATTCATCCATTGCCAGAGCATTTATAATTTTCTATATTTTCTGAAGCTGATAAAATGACTTAATTAATTTAAGACTTATAGACCTCCTCGCAGCGGTAAAAATACGGACAAAAGGTTAACGCGACCACTCACCTGTATCGGTAACTATCTTACAAGCCGATATACAAACAAACTTAAGGGCCCAGCCCATAGAATCCGCTGCATCCGTTGCTTCGACGGATCCGTCGACTTTAGGACCCAGCTTATAGAATCCATTGATTCGACGGATCCGCCGACTTCAACGTACTTTACGGAAGGAACCGTCCCAAAGAATCCATCGCCAACTTTGTCGGCCGAAAACACATTGGTTGCATATAATATTCCTTTTGCCTAACATATAATACCACTCAATACCTCTGAACGATCGAACTACCTAAGAGAATAAGTAGAGTAGGTACAACTGTTCATTTCTCACCTCACTCTCTGGTCCAGTGTTTAAATAACATAAAATAATATTTTATTAAAAGGGCTTAAAGCTCTTTGGCCTTAATTTTTATACCCTATTCTAGGGGTATATTAATTTTGACGCATAGTTTGTAACATACCTTAATATTGCCCGTAGACCCCTAAAAGTTACTATATTTATGATCAGCATCGATAGTAATGTCGATCTAGCCATGTCCGTCCGTCCGTCCGTCCGTCCGTCCGTCGGCAAAAATTAGGCCTTTAAACTGGACCTAGAGAGCTGAAATTTTAACCATATACTCTCTAGGGTCCCGAAATAATCAAGTTTAAGAATTTTTGAAATCCGCCCACAGACACGCCCACAAACTCAAAAAAGCAAAATTTTGGAAAAAATCGAATTTTGAGCTAGAGAGCTGAAATTTTTTATATATGATCTATGGCCCATAAAACTGATTGGGACATAAAATTTTCAAAATCCGCCCACTGACACGCCCACAATTAAATAAAACAAATTTTGGGAAAAATTGAATTTTGAGCTAGAAAGCTGAAATTTTTTATATATGATCTTTGGCCCATAAAACTGCTTGGGACATAAAATTTTCAAAATCCGCCCACTGACACGCCCACAATTAAATAAAATATTTTTTTTGAAAAACCAAAATTTGAGCTAGGGAGCTGAAATTTTTAATATATACTCTCTAGGGGCCCTTTATGCTCATGTGTAAATATTTTCAAAATCCGCCCACTGACACGCCCACAATTTATTTTTTTTTATTTTTGAAAGTCTAAAGTTTGAGCTAGGGAGCTGAAATTTATAGTATATACTCTCTAGGTGCCCTTTATGCTCATACTTAAATTTTTTTTAAATCCGCCTACTGACACGCCCACAATTAAATAAAACAATTTTATTGAAAAACCAAAGTTTGAGCTAGGGAGCGTTTTTATTTACAAAAGCTTAGTTTTTTCGATAAAATCCTTTAAATTTTTGTCACGCCCACTTATGAGATATAGGAATAAGAATAGGGTATCCAACAGTTCGCCCAAGCGGACTGTAGCCCGCCCCTATGTTTTTATAATGGTTTTCTCGACACTTAAAAGAAACGGAATTTAATTGAATTGAGTTTTTCATCACTGAGTTATCTCCTTTTTTTTATTCCTACATCAATCACTACTGAAAATATTGTTTCTGCGTCAGCATTTGAATGAGGAAGACTCAGGACGTATGCAATTTCAGATCTGTCATCATCTGATCCCTATACGAGTAAAGGGTTCTTAAGAACCCAATTTCTTTAAATATTGTATTATTTTGTAGAATTTCTTTAAAAGAAATAATGCAATGTAATCAATGTAAAATGGCATTAGGGATTCTTGATGTTATCAAACTTTACCGAAATAAAACAGAACTAAGGACTTTTTTGGAAATAAAACCTGCAAAGTACATGAATTAGCGGTCGAGTTGAGTTGAAGTTTCGCTGTGGTATACCTACTGAACTGTCTGTCAATCGGCAATGACAGTTTTCTCTCATTTTTCTAATGTTTTGACAATTGATTGTGCCTCTCTCAAAAAAAAAGTAGATAGTAGACTTACTTTATCCGAAGTATCCGTTGGTTTTGGGCCACCTTCAATAAGAATACGTTTATTCTTTATTGGTCTCCGTTAAAACAACGGATCCGACGAATTGACGGATTGTATGTAAACAGTTAAGGCCCAATTTTGTTATTTATAAATATTTAACTTATAAATTCGATTTATTCACTCTCCATTTGCGATTTTAGTCGAGGTTTGCCTCCTCTAACTAATGTCGCATTAAATTTAAAACCGCCATTAGCAAAACGATCGAAATGCATCTTTATATAGTCAGTGTTTTCTATTTATCTGAATGTGAAAGTGCGTTATGGACAATTATCTTGAGTATTTGATGGATTTGAGTGATAACCCTTCAAGCAAGTGACTCCGTTTTACGTCCGCAAACGGAGTCAATGACATATGGAGTACTCCGCATACGGCTCCGCATACGGATCCAATTAGTATGGAAATTGTAATAGCCGCGGACTCACATGTGTATGTATTGTGACAGATTGAGTCCGCTGTGCTCAGCAAAAAACGAATCCAAAACTGATCCAAAAAAAAGGTACAAATCGAGGCTAGATGAGAAGAGAAACGAGAATCGAGTAGGTATCGTTAAAATAAAAATCAGAAATGTTTGTTCATGTTTATTTTATTTCTTAAACAAAATACATTTTTCCATTTGGAATACCTGCTACCATTTCTCCTTCTCCTGCAAAATAAATGAATCAAATAAATGTGTATGTTATCTATACATATGTATGTAGGAACAGAAAAAACTTCCCATGTAGCAAGAACAACTTCGAAACCATTCAGGAGATATGTAGAAAAAAAAACTTTTCAATTAACTTAATCTTTATTTTACATTTTACATACAAGCAAGTGAACGATTTATAATTTGAGTTGATAATCTTTATTCTAACCGGACCGTCGACCGTACCGCAACTCTGCTCCAACAAGACTACCACCTTCTCGCTTCGTTTTCTCGCTTGTTGATTCATCCCAGCCAATCCCATAGTCCAAACGCACTCAAAACCTGGTGCCAAGTCCATAGTTTTACTATCAAAGTCAGGGCCATCCACCCACCGCACGCGCCCAGTATGACCAATGCTAGTTTCAACGGTGTCATTGTATTGCTACATGACAAACGATAATCGTCTTTGCTTTTATGACCGCAGATCTAGGTCAACACATGCATTCCGATTTCAATGATGGCATTCCACTCATGATGAATCAATGGGTATTACATTGTCGCAGTTTCGACTCGAAACGAAAACGAAAACCAATTAAGGGTCGACCACCGAGCCCACGATGTGTCATCACGATCATACTATTGAAGTATAAACAATACGGCCGGTCGACGCTCTAAAAGTAAACAAATACGGTCGACGATCTAAAAGTAAACAAATACGGTCGACGATCTAAGAGTAAACAAATACTGACGACTGTAATAGAATATGAACTGTCTAAAATACAAACTGTGTCCCAATTAGAACTTAATACAAACATGCAAATGAAACTTCTACACATTGTAATCGAATAATAATACAGAAAAGAATTGAAAAAGATACGACCTGCTACTGGCATGCACCTTGTAGGTTATACATTCCTACATGCATGTTACTTACTTTCAGCATGAATTTGTGGCGGTAGCATTAAAATCATCGAAATTTGGACCACGATTGGTAGGTTCGCCTTCATCGGTTGCTATTTTTTTTTTTTTTTTTTTTTTTTGATTTTGATAAATCTAAATTCAAACAACGTTTAATTAAGCAAATAATTGTGTGCAATAATAAATTCAATTTTAGTTTACCTTTTAAAGAAAATTATATCTGCAGCTGCGGCCAGAGACGGTGTCAGTGACAGATGAACGAATCGCCATTACAAATAACTATTCTCAACTCTCACTCTTCCTCTTATTGGCAATGTAGCTACAGTCAATTTACAAATGTGTGCGTGGAACGCCTCATATATCGCGGATCCAAAAATGACGGGAAAAGTTGGGTCAGTGTTTTTGCTTGAAGGGAACGACTTGTCGTCGAACGTAAACATTACAAAATGGCGGAATGAATAAATATGTGCTGCGGAATAAATAAAATATGCTGTTCTGCATCATATTGCACACGATGAAAAGGAAAATGTACCACCAAGGGATTTGGAAGGATGTGACGACATGATGGCAGCAACAGAGATCGCAAATACAAACACAACTAATAGAAAAAAAATAAACATTCAATATTAACGGCCCATACAGGGCCTAGATCCTAGCTTCTCCAACCATTTGCTTGTGCGAAGTGAAAGGGACCTACAATTTTAAGTCGAATCCGAACGCCAAATACACATGACAATTGTTACTTTTGAATGTTTGTCAGACGTTCGCAAGAGGACGTTACATGGCCCCGGTGGGATTCAAAGATTCAAACCTGAGACCTTCAGATTAGCAGTCCAACGGCGCCCACACTATTTATTTATTTTATTTTTATTAATTTATTATTAACTTGTGGTCAATAAATATACACGCAGATAACTTACCTATTTGCTGCAGGTACAGAAACCAAGTAACTTAAAACCGCTACCTAAAAATGAGTTCTTTTTTTTTGATGAAATTAAACTATGAAGGAGTTATTTGTAACTAATTACCCTTAATGTAGTAGGCGTTTCACTTGAACGACAATCGTGCCTTTTTTGTAGAGTCACTTTCATGACGTTTCAGAGTCGGTAATATATTCCTTTAACGCCACTCGTTTTCGACCAACATGCGTTCGAGATAAACAAATGAGTCGATAGAGTTTCGGCTTGTACTTTGAATTAATTGTGATGATTTTCTATTTATTCCGAAGGATGTTTTTCCTAAATCAAGGATATTTTACCAAGAGGTCCTCGGACCACCAAAAAATGTCCTTAAAGCCCGAAAAAGGATATTTGTCCAAAATATGCTTAGAAACTGCGTTGTATTCCACCACACCAAAAAAAAGTCCGTGAAGCCCAAAGAAAGATATTTCCAAATATCCTTAGAAATCAAAATATGCTTAGAAACCGCGCTGTATTCTTGTGTTAAGAGTGAGTTTACCAAGAGGTCCTTGGAAGACAAAAAAAAAAGTCCTAGAAGCCCGAAAAAAAAATGTTTTTCCAAAATGTCCTAAGAAATTGCGCACTATATCTGTGTTCAAAGTTATTTTACCAAGATGTTCTTGGAACACTAAAAGAGGTTCTAAAAACCACAAAAAAGATATTTTTTCAAGACGTCCTTAGAAATCGTGCACTACTTCTGTGTTCAAGGATATTTTCACAAAATTGAAGTTTTATCAGTTACAAACATACATATTATATAGGTAGGTACATAATTTATCATCTCTCTACACTTTACACACTAAAAACCTTCATTTTTATTCGAGTGACAATAATTGCCATTCAAGTGAAACGCCTACTACAAAAAGGTTGAATAATCAAACTTTGTTGAATCTTCATTTCATCATTTCATCTATATTTCACCTTAAAGGTTGAATATAAAGGACGATTTACGAATTTTCATTTCAAAATTCTGTAGTCGTAAAAGCCATTTACTCCAATTTAATAAGATTTCATAAAAAAATAAATTCTGAAAAAAAAAATCGCCGTAAAGTATATTTATTGTACACAGCTAATGTTCAATCAAATTAATGTAAAACTTGCTGGGACTTTTTTCAAACTAAAGAGCGGCATGAAATCATTTAACTAATGAAGAGTCAAAAAATCGAAAATTTAGTGGAGTCTGGTTAATGCCGGATGCCGCCAATAGCTTGATGGCGCTTGAAGCTAAAACTCTCAAGCTACATTTTAATGGAGAGTCAATAAATTGGGCCTTTTGTATTTTAAATGACGGAAAATAGTTGTTTTTTTTTTGTTTTTTTTTAATATATACCTACATGTAAAAGATAACCCATAAATAGTACTTGCGAAATATAAGGCCGCTTGAACGATTTTTATCAATCCTGTGAATTGACAGGGAAGTTAAACAGAAAATTCTTCCGCACGGAAAATTTAATGAATTTGTTTTCTAGCCAATTTTGTGTTCCATTTCTCAATTTTTGTCACATATTTTTTTAATAATTCATAAGCAACATTTTAAGACAAAGATTGTGTCGATCATTTTAACTAAACCACAGGAGGAAATTATTTTTTTTTTCGTTTTTATTCTACATATGCAATTTTTAATGTAGGTATTGCCTTTAGGGGACCACAATGCTACAGTGTTAAGATTTTGAAAATCCGCCACTGACACGTCCACTGTTTTAAAAAAAACCGTTTAATTGAAGAAATCATTGTAAAAAAATTCATATTCTTTGAAAAGTATGTAGATAAAGGGGCCTTTTTTACAAAAAAAAACTTTCTTTTTTCGATAACAACAGTTCACCCATACTAAAATGTTTGCCACGCCCACTTTTTGGAAGCTGAATATAGGAATAGCGTATCCAACAGTTCGCCAACCTTAAATCTTATAATGTCAAATATTTCTTTCACCCTAAATACTCCAAACAATCTTCGATAAGAGGCAAGGGATAATTATATCTAACTGTTATTTCATTTAGACTCTGTAGTCGACACACATATGAGTTTCACCATTTTTCTTTTTGACAAATACTTTTGGTGAACAGTACGACTATGAATAATCACTATGCCTAAACAATCTTCTGCACTTCCATTTTATCCCTAATCTACGGGGAAAACAGAAAAACAGGTTGCTGCGTAGTTAATTTTACACATCTCAAATGGTTCGCCGGTTTTTCCGTTCTTACTTTCAAATAGCGACGCAGTATATTTTCAATAGCAGATAGTGTATTCTGTTCTAAATTCAATGAATATGCAATAACGTGATCATGAACGCCCTATTTTATTGACCGAGTAAAAGTGATTTAGGTAAGTGGCCTTCCGAAACTATGAATAAAGGCAAAGTATTGATTTGGCATAAGGAAAAAAAAACTCACAATTAATTTTAACGGTTGTTTTGAGTTAAGGTTCACCAAGACTATGCAAATCGGAAGATATTTGAAGAACGTAAACTGTGGTAAATAGTTACAGTCCTTTATTAATGAAGTTAAACGGACTGTCACTATCAATCAGAGAAATACACTTTACAAATTTTCCATGTTTCAGAATTCGACTACAAAAAGCAACAATTTCAGTTAGGTAAGATTCAATTTGATAAATTTCTGCTGGATTCCCTGAATCACCACTGAATAAGTTAACTGAATTCTTGAAGCCTTTAACTATGTGGTATTTGTTGTTACAGCGAAAACACGACGGTGAATCTTGGCTACTTACACTGGTTGGATATATGTATGCCCAAGTTGAGATCAATTGAAACACCAGAGGCATTCCAACACTCTGAACAGAAGTCTTCGATGGGCGATCTTTGCAGTGTAGAGTATTGAAGCATATGCTGTTGTCCCTTAGGCCCTGAATCACGGCGTTTACTATTACCTCATTTCCTACGTTTGAACTGCTTCATGATATACTCCTTCAGGGTATCATAGTTCGCAGCAGTCGATCGTAAAAAGGTCAATTATCGACGCCAGCATTGGGTTGACTGTGACTCCCGTGGACATTTGCCGCATCCAACAAATAAAGCAATTGCGTTATGGTTGCGGTATGAGAGTAGGCAATACCTGCCTTCTCTAAGGCACTCACTAAATCGTCTTTGGTTGCTTTATCAACACTGTTTTATTAATTTTTATATAATTTTTTATTTCCACACATCTGATGTAATCCTAATCCTAAGAGAATTCTAAGTTTTCTTTATTAGTTATCTAGTATAAATAACAGAGAATTCTATATTTGTTCACAAATACGAGAAATAGTATACCTAATGCATATAATCAAGGTTAGATTACAAATTTAATTTTTATTCTTTCAGCAGAGGCTGATATGGGCTATAAAGGTATAGTCGCAATTTTTAGGGGTATGGCGTATGCATAATATACAAAAAGATTTTTATTATAATGTAAGTGCTTTTATGAAAAGTGTGTGCTCGACACATCCAAATTTTATCACTACAAAATACACCTGATGGTATTCTTGTTTGAAATATTTTTGGAATATTTTGTAGGAGTATTAAAATTAATTTTAAACTTACCAAAATTAAGCGCGATGACATAAAGTCAATAGAACTATAGGTTCCAGTTGAAGTAGACCAGGGGCCATTGACTTTGTGATTACGAACTTTATAAACGATGTTTTATTTGTCATAACGGATTTTGATCTAATTGGGTCTATTTGAAACGAATAAAATTACGATACTTCATGAAATATTTCGACAATCTACATATTCCAATTTGTTCAAAATCTAATATCCAGCTAAAACTCCAAATCTCATTAAAATCAATTTACCCGCACGGTTTGATATTTTGGGTGGATTTTAACATTTTTAGGGTCACAAAGAGGACAACACCAAAAATATATTAAAACCTAATAAAGTGCAAATATTAAAATACCTAGTGTGATCAATAAAATAGAAAAACTTCATAATTCAATTATAAATATAGGAAATTCGAATTAAAAGTAAGTATTATATTGAATTGAATTTTAATAATTCTACATGAGAAGTTAATAACAGGAGCATTACGATGATACTGAATCTATACTAATACAAATACAAAATTAGCCGCTACTTTTTTTACAGCTATTAGATTACACCGAAGTTTTTCAGGTATGAAGTAAATACATTCCAGGGATGGAAAAGAAAAATTGTATCGAATTCAATACAAATGAATTTATGCAAATACAAAAATACAATTTGCCTTTATTTGATACAATTTATCAATCTGTATCAATCATTTTACAATCGACACTTCTTTTTGTTTTAAGTTTTACACATAGCGTTGACTTGATTTTTCATTTTACGACCCACCGTATTGAACCCATTATTCCAGTCTCCATTTCCACATGGATATGTTATCATATTTGGAACACAAATGTGTACAATGGGAGTACTAAACCTGAGGAGCAGAGATAACAGGGTAAACTACCTCACGTAATCTTCATACTTGTCAGTGACGTTAAGATGTTAAATTGACAACTGAAAAACTACACATGACAGTTGTTAACTACGTCTACTACATTTAACTACTTTTTCTACGTTAACCACACGAATATGTACTATGTAGCAGACGTTACATAATATGTAGTTTTGCACCAAAAAAATTGCATTTCAGACATCTCTGTTTGAAGAGCTCATATACTAAACTATAAACTGGAAATGTTGTATAAACTAAATTATTTTTGTTTGTAAGGTTTTGTTACGAAGTTATTTAGTTTTGTTAATGTATTGTTTATTTATTTTTGTTTGTTTATGTTTCTGAAAATAAAATACTTTTGAGTTCAATTAGTCAAGTAAATAAATAAATAAAAAAATAATTTTTTAATGGGAACAATTTTTTTCAATACAATTGGCTCCATTTCAGTACAATCTTAGAACAGTTTTAAATACAACTTAACAATGTCATTTTCCACCCCTGATACATTCCCGTTAGCTAAAATGGATCGGTACACTATTGAGCAACGTATTTTAATTATTAAAACTTATTTTTAATATGGTGAAAGTTTTGCAGAAGTTAAAAGAAAATTTCGTTCAAAATACGGTTGAGAAAATGCTCCGTCAAACCGTGCTATTAAACTTATCGTTTTTGTTCTCGTTATACAACGAGTATATGTATATTCCCAACTCACGAGTGAGTGGGAATTGTTTTTTCCATTTCAAATGTCTCTTCAATTTGAAGAATAAACAAAAGAAATGATTATTTAAGCCTAGGATATGGCTATAATTGAAAGTCAAAAATTGAATTTATATTTTATATTTATTAAACTTATCGTTCATAAATTTGAAGAAACTGATTCGGCTCAAGATCAGAGAAGTAAAGCCTATCATTGTAGTGGTCGTTCGAGTGGAAATATTGCAGCTCTTAGCAGAAGTG
Organism: Portevinia maculata; assembly: GCA_949715645.1. Classification (NCBI taxonomy): domain Eukaryota; kingdom Metazoa; phylum Arthropoda; class Insecta; order Diptera; family Syrphidae; genus Portevinia; species Portevinia maculata. The sequence goes on from OX454525.1 coordinate 97,652,285, forward strand.
TTGCTGAAGAGCCAAGGACTTAAATTCGCCGTCGTTCACAGCAATTAAACCTCAAACCAACAACTTTGTTTAACATGTTGCACAAAGATCCGCATGTAAAGGCTTACAAAGTACAGTTAACACAAGAATTAAAGCCAACTGACCACACAGTGCGTCGGCAATTCGTTAATTAGGCCATAGAGAAGCAACAACAAAATGACAATTTTTTCAAACAAATTATCTTTACCGATGAGGCTCATTTTGAAATTGGCGGTTATGTCCATAAACAAAACTGTCGCATTTGGGCTGAAGAAAATCCTAGAGGATTGTTTGAAAGGCCAATGAAACCAAAAACAATGTTACTGTATGCGTATGGTGTGGATTTTGGTGTGGTAACGTAGTTGGTCCATTTTTCTTCGGAGATGAAAATGGCAATGCAGTTACATACTGTGGATGGAGCTCGATATCAAGCGATGATTAGAAACTTTTTGTGGAGTCAATTGGAAAATATTGATGTGCAGAATATATGCTTTCAATAGGATGGTGCAAAATGCCACACAGCAAGGAACTCAATCGATCTTTTGAAAGATCATGCAATTTAACACCACTGGATTTTTTCTTATGGGGTTTCTTGAAAAGTTAATGAAACTGTTCAACACCTCAACACCTCAAAGGTTCACAGTCTGCCGAGCTAGCAGAGGAGGTCACTTAGACGACATTCTTTTTAATTATTAACCGGAACCAATGTACATTAATTTCCAATAAGAATAAATACGGATATAACACAATTTATGTCTGTCATTTATTAGGGTTCCGTAGCCAAATGGCAAAAAACGGAACCCTTATAGATTCGTCATGTCTGTCTGTCTGTCTGTCTGTCTCTCCGGGAATGTCACAGCCACTTTATTCCGAAACTATAACAGCTATACTGTTGAAACTTGGTAAGCAGATGTATTCTGTGAACCACATTAAGATTTTCACACAAAAATAGAAAAAAAAAAAAATTTTGGGGGTTCCCCATACTTAGAACTGAAACTTAAAAAAAAAAATTTCATCAAACCCATACGTATGGGGTATCTATGGATAGGTCTTCAAAAATGATATTGAGGTTTCTAATATCATTTTTTTCTAAACTGAATAGTTCGCGGGAGACACTTCCAAAGTGGTAAAATTTAATATTTTTTTCCAATATTTAAAAAGCACATGACTAAAAATAGATCTAAAGCACTATTAAAAAAATGTTTATGAAATTAATATTAAACAAAACTTTACATTATCCTTCAACATACGTATATTAAAATTTATTTCTTTTTGATTTGAATTATACAACATATTATTAGTTCATATTAGAGCTGTGTCAATCGTGATTGATTCTATCTTTTTGACCCGATCACAATAAAGTATTGGTGATTGCAATCACAATGCCCGAAGTCAATCGTTCATCGAGTCAATACTTTTGTTCAGTTCTGACTAATTCATTTCTTTATTACTGATTTCTTATCTACTGAACCAATAAATGTGTTAATATATCAAAATATTTTTATTTATTTCGGCTTATTTCGTTTTACCAACACATATTTGTTCTACAAAAATATCGCTTCTGTGCACCTCCATTTCCTAATTATTCAAAGGCGTTTTGGTATCTATATCTATATGATTTGAGCTGATTAGTGAACATATCCATGATGAGAAATAGAACAATCGTTTCTTCTCTTTTTTTTATTGTGGTCTCTGTCTTTAAGTAAACTTGATTTGTAGTTTTGTACTTTGAACTTTGAAGCTGTGAAAAATTAAATTATTAAAAAGACGCAATCGCAACGCAACGCAATAGAAAAAACAAATAAAACATGATATTGAATGGAGCCCTAGGACTTTTCTCCTTGACAGGAATCAATTAATTATTCTGGTGCGTTTTGTAAGCTGATGAGATTCTCACCACCGATAATCCACTCACTGCTGGCTAGGCTACTTATCGAAAGTGCTCGGTGATTTAATTTTCTACCATGATCAACTCCTTAATTTCTCATTCCATAGGTTCATCACATCGTCATTGGACTGCGGCTCTAAACAAGCATAAGGAACTACATTATGTCAAACGTGAAGATCTTATTAATTCTGCAAACACCCTAAAATCCCTTGACTACAGCATCGATGAAATTCTTAAAAAAAAACCCATGCTTCTATATCTTAACACAATGGGCCTTACTAATAATCAAGCACAAATGTCGACTATTTGTTAGTTGTAAGGTTAAAGTATAGTACAGAGCTTTAATAGAATTCTACTAATAAACAATTTGTCGTCTTTATTAACTAACCCTCACACTTTCTTTCAATCTATTACAATTTCCATCAAAGTTACTGTCAAACAGATGTCAAACTCACTTTTGTTTTTATCGGAAAAAGGTTTCTTTTATCTCAAATATAAAAAATAAATAAAATCGTGAAAATGAGTTCCAGTGACGACGAAAATTTGTTCGCTGATTTTAATATAATTCAAGAATCCTCGACGTCCCGCAAGGTGAAAACGTACAAAGAAAAAATTGATCCATTTACAAAGTACAATGAGAATGAGTTCTTTGGACACTACAGGTAGGTTTTTGCATTGTTATTCTCTGATTTTAAAATATACGAATTCTAAATAATTACAGATTTGATAAGCAAACCGCTAGATTCATAATAGAAGTTGTCAGGAACGAGCTTACTTCGCGAACGAATCGCGGAGGAGCGATTTCAGTGGAAATAATCGTTCTCGTTTCGATAAGATACTTGGCTAAGGGAGCATATCAAAGTGATATCGGTAAACATTTTTAGTGATTTTTTTTAATTTCCCGACAGATGCAGATAGCATTCGAAGGAGGAAGAAAGAATTTTTTCGAATCGCAATGTTTCCGCAATGCATTGGAGCGGTTGACTGCACACATATAAAGATAAAAAATCCTGGCGGTGAATTTGGTGCTCGTCATAGATGTAGAAAACACTTCTACTCTATAAATGTGCAAGTAAGTTTCCATTTTGGTACACGTACCTTTCTCATGCAAATTTATTTTTGGCAGGTAGTTTGTGATGCACAGTTCAAAATCCTTGACATAGTTGCACGATGGAGAGGATCTGCACACGATTCTAGAATATGGCGCGAATCGAGCATTGCTAACCGGTTGCAAAACGCCGATCTAAAAGGAGGTGTTATTTTGGGTGACGATGGATATGCTTGTTCGAAATTTTTACTAACTCCCTTCCGTGTATTGGCACAATTAAATACAGCAGAGCAGCGGTACAACAAAGCCCATATTCAAACAAGAACTCATGTCGAGCAGCTTTTTGGACAGTTAAAAAATAAATTCCGATCATGTTTTAACGGGATCAACGTCAACTATGACACAGGTAAAGCTACCATTGTGGCCATAGCAATTTTGCACAACATTTCAAAGGAGCGCTCAAATGGTATTTTACATTAAGCAAACCGAATTCAATATAGGTTCATACTTTTCCTCATCCGCATAGCGAGCATCGCAATCATAAAATGAATAATCGGTATCGAAATCCATCTTCGCGATCTCCTGCACTTCAAAGTCCATTTCATCCGGCTCTTTCGGGGGAGTCCCACCACCCGTTTGCCTCTTAGCATTTTTAAATTTTGAAATTTTTGTCCTAGCGAGTTGCTTCGACCTATTCCACTGGTCTCGGATTTGCTTGACTTCAATATGATAGCCATTAGCTTTAAATCCAGACCGAATTTTCTCCCAAACTTCACTTTTTTTTGCTATCATCGAAATGTTGTTTTGCTTGCTGTCGATGATAGCAATGACTGGTCTTACCAACGAAAGTAGAAGATCCTTCATGTCGGTCGTCCAGTTACCGGATCTACATCTCTTAACAACTTTGGCCTCCATAATAATTACTGAAGAATAATGTTTTATTAAGTTAATTTATAAAATGTAGGTATCACTTACCAAGTTTGCATAAAACAAAAACAAGCACCCGAAAAAGCCAAAATATGAAATGAGACTGACAGCAACAGCAATATTCTCCTGTCAAAGTAGTTCATATGAGTTTAGTAGGCGACTTAAACATGACTTTCCATGCATTAAATTTTATCCCCTCGGTTGTGACTATGGGTAGGTAGGTAGGTGTGGCGGTTTGATAAGACAAACCCAATTAGCACTGAGTGCCGTTTTGTTACCATAAACTCACGTGAACCTGGGTATTATCGATTGGTGGGGGAGGCTAAATCCAACCTGCGGAGTTCAGGAAGTTATCAGTTCCTTGATACTTTTCTCGGAGACTTTCTCAAGTGTATTGAAGAAGGGGCTTCCCAATGTTCGTAGTCTCGTCCTAGCTAAAGCCGGACAGGTACATAGAAAGTGAATTAGGGTTTCTTTTTCAGTTGTCACTTTGCAACTGCGGCAGTGTATATTGTATGGGATGCCCAGCTTGGCCGCATGGTCACCTATAGGCCAGTGTCCCGTAAAGATCGCTATGAGTCTTGCGATGTCTTTTCGGGTTCTACCTAGAAGGTCGGTTGTTTTTGCCTTGTTGTAGTTCGGCCACGTTTTCCTGGATATGACGCATGCAGTCAGCCTGCTCCATCTGAGGTTGGCTTTCTTAAGGTATTCTGCGGTGATATTTGCCTTAACTACTCCGAGCGGAATGTGGACTAGTTCCGCCAGAGAGCGGTAGAGAGCTGAGCCTTGCCTGGCCAGTTCGTCGGCATGTTCGTTTCCATAAACGTTACTGTGCCCTGGAACCCAGATCAGGGTAACCTTGAACTTATCAAACAGGGCCAGCTCATTACGGCATTCTAGTACTAACTTAGAGGATATAGTGACCGAAGCGATCGCTTTAATGGCAGCCTGGCTGTCAATAATTATGGCGATCCTTTGCCTCGGTGTTATATTGGAGTGAGGTTTGATCTGGCGACAGGCTTCACGGATAGCAAGTAGCTCCGCCTGGAAGATGCTTGCAGTATCCGGAAGTCTGTACGATTTGGCGATGTTTAAGGATTCCGAAAAAACTCCCGCACCCACGCCGCAGTCCATTTTTGAACCGTCGGTGTAGAGTGTTTGATCGAAATCCCTTGTCACTTGTCCATTTTGCCATTCTGATCTGGTAGGGATTTGAACGGCGAAATGTTTTGTGAAAGACATTCTGGGAATGATGTAGTCTGTTGAATTCGGAACTAGTTTTCTAGGTAGAGAATCTAGAATACTACTGTGGCCGTAGGGTTTCGCAGTCCAGCATCCAGACTCTCTGAGCCTGATCGCGCTGTGTGCTGTGATGTTTGTTATATGTAGATCAAGAGGTAAAAGATACAGTAAGACTGTGAGTCCGTCTGACGGTGTTGACCGTAGAGCTCCCGTTGTTCCTATGCTTGCCGTTCTTTGTACCTTATTAAGTTTGGTAATATTGTAATTTTTCTTTAGAGCCGGCCACCATACTATTGACCCATACGTGAGGATTGGTCGTACCACGGCTGTGTACATCCACAGGGTCAATTTTGGTTGCAGGCCCCACTTTTTTCCGAAGGTTTTGCTGCAGGCATAGAAGGCTATACATGCCTTCTTTACCCGTTGTTCTATGTTTATTTTCCAGTTGAGTTTAGGATCTAGGATAACTCCTAAATACCTGGCACTGGTTGAAAGGGGTAGGGGTGTGCCGTTTAGGCGAGGAAGCGTAAAGTCAGGTATATTGGTTTTGGTGATGAAGAGCATCAGCACAGTTTTCCCCGGGTTGACTCCCAGACCGCACTTTTTTGCCCAAGTGCTAACTTTGCTTAGAGCATTCTCCATGATTTCACTAATCACGGAGGGAAACATTCCTGACACCAATATCACCATATCGTCCGCATACCCGACTACTTTGATTCCTACTCTTTCTGCAGTTGACTCAGCCCATTCTCCGTCCTCCTTTCTCAGAAGAGATGGGTTGGAGTGTTCTTTGGACAATATTTTGCTGAGTCTTGCGGAGTCCTTGAGGGTTTCGATGGATTGGCAGTACTCTATCCACGACTGTGTCTTAGCCGTTCTGATAGAGTTCTTGTAGATTTTAAGGCAATCCCGGTAGGGTTGCCAGTAGTTGCATTTATGGCAGATGTTAAAGGTTTCTCTAGTCAATTTTCTGAGAGCAGAGAGTTCCTTGTTCCACCAAGGGGGGAATGATTTTTTGCTATATTTGATCGGACACGAGACTTTGTACGCTACGTTGAGAGCTTTTTCAAAAGTCTCAACCTTTGTGTCGAGTTCTGAAGTGGAGGTAAATTTTTGATTGGGGGTCTTGTGTAACTTGGTCTTAACAACTTGGTTAAACTTTGCCCAATCGGTTCTTTTGGGGTTTCGGAAAGGTTTCGGGGTCTCTTCAGCGAGATCTATGTCGAAGAGTATCCAGTTGTGGTCTGAGAAGGATTTTTTACCGGATACCCTCCAATTTTCAACCTTCATAATATTGTTATTATTACAGAGAGTAACATCTATAACGTCTTCCCAGCCGTTAAAACTGTCCGTACTCGGAAAGATGAAGGTCGGGGTGTTACCTTTGTTACATATTAGTAGGTTATTTTGAATAATATAATCGAAAAGAGACTCACCGCGTTCGTTTGACTCCGAGCTGCCCCATAGCACATGCCTGGAGTTTGCATCGCAGCCCAGCAGCAGGTTGGTCCTTGTTGTTGTTATGGCGGTTATCATTGCCTGGACTTCTTCCGGCGGTACTTGCCGGTCGTGTGCCATGTAGTCGGATGCGATTAGCAGGTCGCCTCCTGCGTTCTCCATCTTAACAACTGTTAGATCGGTTGAGCTAAAATTTGTGCATAGAAAAACTTTAATATGCTTTTTAGCTAGAATGCAGGTTCTTGGCTTACCATGGTTATTATTGCTGCGGTTATAGTAGAGGATGTATCCGGTGTCATTTAGGCCTCTTATATTGGGCCCGTTCACCCAAGGTTCTTGGACAATGCCGATGTCGATGTTTTCCTCTTTGAGGAAAATCATCAGGTTATCTGACGCACAGACTGAGTGCTTCAGATTAATCTGTACGACTTTCAGCATTGATTGGTTTCGGGTGTTTGTTCGGTTAGGGTGGTAGTACGGCTCGCCTCGATCCTCCAACAGCTTGTTGGCATCGTCGACTTCATCTAAGTCGTCGACCTCACACGGGGACCTGAATATTTTAACTTTGGCATGCCTTATGCCAAAGCAGAGCTTGCAGCCGATCTTTTCAATGTGATCTGCGCTCTCTTCCGTCACCATTATAAGGAAAGATAGGGTGTTGTTGTGAGGTTCCTCAGCCTTGATGACTTTCTAGTCATCCATGGGAACCGCAGGGTTGTGGAGCTTAAGACAGTTGATCAACTTATCACTGTCGATGGTCATATTTGGTCGGAATCTCTCTGGCCAGGATCAGCTTAAGCTTTAAGCCGGTCCAGTCGTCACGGATCTTGTGAACGCAGCCGCTTAGGAATTCCTTGGAGAAAGCGTCTTCACACTTGATTACCCTGTAACCTCTTATGACTTCAGCTGAGTCAAAGCAGGGGAGGGGTCCGCCTTGGTTATTTAAGAGGTGGTCCATCACCATCTCGGAAAGTTTATTTTCAATGGCGCCCCAAACGTCGGTCACTGTCTTGCCGCTGGTGCAGAGTTCATCCACCAAGGCGACTTGTAGGTCGTCTCTGACAACCTCACTGACTGTACGTGTCATCTGGGGTGCTGAGATTGGGTTGTGGTGCTTGGCGGTAGCCAACTTAGCAACTTTGCTTCTTTGAGGGTCAGACTTGACCTCCTCCTGTGAGCGGTTGCGTTTAGTTGCTTCCGTCTTGCGTGGTGGTGGCTCCCTGCGATTCTTGATGAACTCATCAATAATCTGCTGGTGCTTGGGTTTATCAGCTAGGTCCTGCGGAGTAGCCGTGCCGGCCTCTTCCTTCTTGGTAATCTTACCCAGAATGAAGATGGCCCTCTGGTACGCGCTCTTTCTGCGATTGCTAGCTGATTTGTGGGTGTTTGCCGCACGCTTTTGGGCACTAGGTCGAGTGTCCTGCGCAGCGGGTGTAGAGGAGGTAGATGGTTTGTTGGTAGCAGGTGTGCTTTGAGTGGAGCTCCGCTCAGAGTCCCCGCTTCCCACGATTGTCTCCTGACTGGAGGCGAGCAGTTCATCTTCTGATGAAGTGCTTAGGTCTTTGTTTTTTTTTTGTTCTTTTTTTTCTTTTTTTTTTCTTTTTTTTCCATTGTATTTTGTTTGTTCATTATATTTTGGTCCCACGAGTATGTCCGGAAGGGTTGGTCCGTACCGGCAGAGCTGACTTACCGGGATAAGGCACTTAAATACAACCGGCCTTGCCTGGGCGCCGGAGGGGACCGTAGACGGCCAGTTCTCTTTAGCCACTATCTGACCATGCAGCACTCGGCACGGGTCGACACCTTGGCTTAAAAGTGGGATTTAGCTAGTGTTTACTCCCTTCCAACACTCTGACCCAGAGTTGGTTTTGGTCCACGATGGGTTTTACAGTGGAATTTTTTGTCATCTTCACTGCTATGACCTCATTACCCCGGATCACGAATCAAAGTGGAACTTACATTGAATCGTACCGTGGCATCCCCTTATCCGCCACCCAAGGGACGTGCCTGGTAGAGGACCTACCCCCGCAGGCGGTTGTGACTATACTGGCAACTTAATTCTTTATTGGTACATGGTTTGTTTAAAGTGTGCAGATTTAAGTCTTAGCAATCACTAAATCTGATTATTAGTAAGGCCCAATGACAATACAGAATCGGTACAATGTTTTCAAGGAATGCGGCTGTGAATCAATTTCGGTGTTAGTCCTCATCAAGTTTGTGACTGTGATGAATTAAAATGTTTCCACACTCAAAGGCCATGGCTATATCCCACTTGCCATTGATGTTGAAGAAAATCTTCGCATACGGTTTACAGACATTGATCTGTACTCATTAACTAAGTACGGAGATGACCTTATACTAAAAACATTGCGTATGGATATTCTAAATTTATATCTGAAGCAGCGTTTAGGAATGAACGACAAAGAATTGAAGGTCTGGAAGGTCTATTCTCGTATTCGACACAGAAGTTTTCATTCCATTTAGCGAATGGTTGATGTTTTACACAATGATTTGCAAATCACTACTGAATGTATAACAAAGAATGCATTCGTTCTGTATGGTGATCCAGATAATGTGAAGCGAATGCTTCAGGAAATAAAGACCATTAATGGGCAGGACTTTCGAGAAGTCCTCTACAAAATGCCAAAAATTCTCATGTCCTCAACCGATAATTTGGTCAAGATTATGAGCCACATAAAATCGTTTAATATAAAGGAAGATGCGATACTGAGATGTTTGGAAATACTCTCCTTGAGTCCAGATACAGTGCTAACGCTTCAATGCTCGAGTTCCTGGAACTATGAGGCTTAGCAATGGACACAGTTTGGAAAAATATTCTCAATTGAGAATAGAGTAAGCTCGTGTCCTTTCCGCGAAATATTTTTGCCACGAAATTACCGCCTGGCATAAGAACGTGGGTTGTTATGCTTAAAGCGGCGAGCAACAGTTGAGATTGTATGTATTCATCGATGTCATGCAAACCAGTGACGTCGGGAGCACCATCGCATACAACTAATTGAGCAGAAACTGAAAACAAGATTTCATTATTCATTTCATTACAACACACATAACAACATAAAAATATTTTATTCAATAAAAAAACAAAAATAAACATTAAATACAAAATTCAAGAATTAACTAAAAATAGGACGTTTATAAATTATAATTCAGAAACAAAGTTTGAGCAACTTTTCCTGGTTTCAGCCTACAGCGTCTATCATCAACTGTCAGTCCCGCTTTTGAAAAGATACGTTCACAGAGAACGCTGGTACATAACCTTCGACGAACAAGTTTGTATAGCCTCGGGTAAACATGCTTTCGTTCGTCCCACCACTTTAAGGGATCGTCGGTTCTTTTTATAAGTGGTTCATTAAGATATTTGTCAACTTCTACTATAGTCGCAGTATTTTGATTGGGATTTGCAATAAACTTGTTTGACCTTGTTATCAAAATCCTCCCAAATAAGTGAAGGCACTGGATCGATGTTGTGTGATGTAGATGGTTGGGGACTGTTATCTATATTAAGCGATGGAATTTTTTTTCTAAGGTTATCTAAACATCGTTCAAATTTGAGTTGTGAGGTGAACCCATATCTTTTGAATCGTGGATCGAGTATTGTAGCCTGTGTAACAAGCTCATGCGAGTGTATGTCTTTAAATTGGGATAACACTGATGATGACAATATGCTTATAATTTGGGCTATTTGTATTTCCTCACTTATATTCGCTCTGGACTGCTATTCCAGATGAATATGAATAGCATTAACCATAAGCATTATTTTCGACAGTGTTACATTTTTTTCAGCCGAAATCTCCTCGGTGATGACATGAAAATTTTTAAATATTTCAGTCGCTTTTTATACTATCATCCAATCTTTGGGAGACAGACTGTTTAAATCGGGGTTCTCAATAGCAAGAACGGCGATAACAGCAGTCTTAATTTTTAAACACCTCGTTAGCATGTCGTATGTTGAGTTCCATCTCGTCACACAGTCTTGTTTTAATTTTACTTCAGGGAGGTTTAGCTGTCTTTGCATACTTGCCAACTTGACAGATGCTTTTGAACTTCTTTTAAAATAGGCGACGATGTTCTTTATTTTGGCTATTTGCATCTCAATGACGGCAAATGCGCAAAACAAGGAAAATAACTCCATTTGTTATATTTAACAGCGCCAACGATGTTTGCTGCATTGTCTGTAACTACGCATGCTACCTTCTGGTCCAGACACCAAGCCCTCACTTCTTCCAGCAGCAAATTTTCCAAATTTACTGAAGTATGGGCTTGATCGTATGGAATGCATCCCAAAAGGCAAGATTGCAAGTTCCTTTGTTTCATTGTACATGCGGGGAATTAGGGAATTGGACAAAATTTTGCTTGTGGGCATGGAGTAACTGGGACAAAGCATATTAAAAAGTTTCTTCACTTCCTCATCTTCTACCATTTTGAATGGGTAATATTTTTTCACTATTGTTTTTGTTAATTGTTCATCTATTTGTTTTGAAAAAGATGAGGATATGGGTCTGCGTACATAAGATGATATATTTGCTTGTTTTAAAACGGATGGAGGTGGTGGGTTACTAACGGTGTTGCTATTGCTGGTTTGTGGATGGTTTTCTTGAACGGCTGCACTATTTATATCTTGATTGTCAGGTGTATTTAGATTTTCTAACGGAGCGCGAACCCTATTTCGCACTCCAGGCACATATCTCGCGGCTTCTAAAGACACACCTTTATGTTGGGACTTTATGTGTCTTCCGAGATTGCCTGTTGCACCTCCAGTGTAGCTTAAGACTTTTTGGCAATAACTACATTTAGCCTTACCATTTGAAACATTTGAAAAATGTTTCCAGATTGCACTTCGTTTGTTCCTTAGGTCAGACTCAGACATTAGAGCTCTATAAAAAATTACCTAGGTAAGTAAATAACCTTCTTTTTCTTTTAACAAATGACTTACATAATATTTTATATATTAATTTTTATTTACTGATAAAAAAAAATGTTATGTTGCGATTATAATTCCTATAAAGCGCAATCCTTTATGCAGTTACGAATTTCCGTAATTAACGTTACCCTTAGTTGGTATTCCGGGTGCCAAAATCGGTTATGAAATCTGTTACAATCCATAAAAAAAAATAAAAGACAAATTTCGTGCCTTTTATAACAACAGATTTTAATAAGGTGACAGGTTTTCAGAATCAAGGATATCAAAATTCGTCAGCAATATGCAGTTAAAAGGAAACAAATGTAATAAAATAATTATATATAAACAAATAAGTAAATGAAAATTAATTGTCAAACTTAATTGTTAGACAAAGACTCATCACTTTTGCTGGATTAAGATTTATTAAGAGGAAGAGTATTTCATTTGATCTGCCTGATGTTCGTTTTATAAAGCTTTTAAGATTGGATAAGGTAAGTGCAAGCATTTAAACAGATAAATTGGAACAACTTGCATGAACCCTGACCACGACCATTCCATTTAAAATTCAGGTAAATTATATGTAGGAAAATCCTCGTTTAATGAGTGGACAAAAACCCGAGTAAATTTAAACTTAAATTTATTTCTTTAAAGTTTACAAGAATAAAATGTTTCAATGCAAAAAAAAAAATTACATGACCAAAGTTATACGATAATTATACGCCAAAAGTTATAAGACCCAAGACTTGGATCGCCGAACCGTTTTCTTCTAGAGACTGCGATGGACTGCCTTTCTTCAATGCAGCAAAGTTCCGTCGCTCGCTCGATTGCCGACCTCCTTCTACCCCAGCCAGTCCCACAACCTGGTTGCGCTGAGGACATTGTACCATGGCCATAATTTAAGGGCAAACGATAGCAGAATCCATCCACCGAGCACTCCAACCGTAATCAACAGTATTCGAAGGGGAGACATTGTATTGCTGAAAAAATATACCAAAATCGATTGATTTTTATGCCTCCCAACTAGGTCGGTATAAAATACTTCAACAATAAATCAGGGAACATGTCAACCCGATATCCGTGATTCATTGAAGTAAACAAACTCGATGGGTTCAAACCACTGCACTGTTTTTAAGTGGATGTAAACAAATCCAATCCACTCATGACGCATGGGGCCGACGAACGAGCGGGCGACGACATCAAGCTATCTGAGAATGAGAACATTAAATTATTTGAAACCTAAACATTAGACGGTCGTTGCTTTTGTTCGGCGACCCAAATCAATCTAAAAAGAAAACAAACCAACAAGTAGAAAAAAGAAACGTAAAACTATACTTAATTGCCGAAACGCATTCCTTTCAAATTGGAATTCCTACACTCGGCCATCCTGAACTCTTCGGCTGTCCTCAGTCGAAGCGGGCATCATCAGATTCATCTCCCTCTTCATCATCATTATCGCTCACCCACGGCTTCATATGATCAGCGGAGGTGGATGTTACGTTGGGTCCCTCATGTTCTCCCACCTTCCGGACATCGTATCGATCGTTCCCCTTGATACTGGTTACTTCGTAAGGCCCCAAAAACTTGATGTAAAGCTTTAAGCCGGTTCCGAACTGTGTTCTCTTAATGGCCACCAGATCATGCAACTGGTAGGATCTAGCCGCCTTTCTCTTCCGATTGAACGTCCTTTTGTTCTCCTCCTGCACTTTCTGTATTTCTTGCTTAGCTGTTTTTCTCATCGTATCACGGCTGTTCTCGAAATCGTCTAGAATTGCCTCCTCTAACAATTCGCGCAGCTGTTTATCATCTTCGCGTCTCATAATGGTTCCAAACATTAGTTGAAAAGGACTGCGCTTGGTACTCCGTCACACTGTCGAATTAATCACCTGTTGAAGACGGGCGACGTGTTTAAACCACTTTGTAGGATCTTCCACTGACATCTTGGCAAGCATTTCTATTATGATGCGGTTCATTCTTTCCACCTGTCCATTTCCGCGCGGCACCCCCGTTGTCGTTAAAATGTGGTGAATGCCGTTTTGTTCGCAGTATTCCTTAAATATGTTAGCAGTGAAGGCTGTCCCTCGATCCGAAATAATACGTGCTGGACTCCCGAAAACCTCGCATTGATGTTGCAACTTCTTGACCACCTCCTCACTTTTCGTTGTCTTTACCGGGTATATCCAAGCGAATTTGGTAAAAGCATCAGTCACTACAAAGAGATAATTGTAAAATTTGTTAGTTGAAGGAAGCGGTCCCAAATGGTCCAAATGGTAAGTGTTCGGATAGCTCAAGAAAAATCAAAATGCACAAACAATCTCGTTAAAATAACATGAAGATTTATTATTATATTGTGGACTGTAATTTTTGCTACGTCCGCACTGGACGATACATTAAGTGTCTGAAAATACCTCGATTTCCCAAATTTATTGTGATGATGTTGATGACGGCCGCAACAACCGCTACCCAAGCATTGGGTTTTTTCCTCGTCGACGAAGGGATTATTGTTATTGCTTGTGCGCATGTAAGCATGATCACGCTCGTGATTTCGGTCGCAACCCCCGTTATGTGGATGGTGGTGGTTCTCACTGCGGTGCGCCTGGTGAAGCGGAACTTCTGTTGCTCGTGGTACCTATGTACGTAGTCGCGCCGTTGCTGGTGCCATCATTTATGATCGCGCTGCACTTTGGTGTATTGGTACATTTGCACTTATATGTACCTGCCCGTTGGGTTTTTCGTTGCCTGACTGGCAACGGAATTTAGGTTGTCTGATGAGTTTATGGTTTTTTTATTGTAGCTCGCATGGTATTTCCCGTTGCTCTCGTTGGTAGGTATGTGTGGGGTTGGTAATTTCCACTGCTCTGTCGTAGACAGACAATTGGTGTTGCTCTCCTCTTCCCTGGGAAGAATGCACAGTTTCTGCACAGGTCGCGCTAATGTTGTATGCTCTGTTCGTATATCTGCACTGCGCACAAGTCCGTCAGCTCCAAGATGAACGGATGTGATACGCCCAAGTGGCCATACTGTGGGCGGCATGTTCTCCAGCTTAATCAGCACGAGATCCCCAACCTTGATGTTATCGCGCCGCTGACTCCATTTGAACCGCTGCTGTAGTGTGTTCAGATACTCGGCTTGCCATCGCTTCCAGAAGTGCTGCTGCATCTGGTTGATGATGCTCCATAGGCTGAGTCGGTTTTGCGGAACTAGACTAACATCTGCTCTTAGTGGTTGCACAATTGGCTCTCCTATCAGGAAATGTCCCGGCGTGAGTGCGCTCAAGTCGTCAGGGTCATCAGATAGTGCGCTAATCGGCCTCGAGTTGAGGCAGGCTTCGATAAGGACTAGTGTGGTAGCCAAGGTCTCGAAGGTGAAGATGTGTTTGCCCATTATCCTGCGTAAGTGGTGTTTTAAGGATTTAACTCCGGCTTCCCAAATGCCTCCTTGGTGCGGAGCTCCCGGTACGATAAACTTCCACTCTGTGCCCATGTTGCTCATTTGCTGGATCGGAAGCCTGCGGCCCCAATCCCTCGCGCTCCGACGGAGTCCCCGATTCGCTCCAACGAAGGTTGTGGCATTGCCGCGTCTCCCTGTGAACCGTTGAAATGCGGCTAGGAACGCATCGGTTGTCTGGTTGCTCACAAGCTCCAAGTGAATAGCTCTGGTTACCAAGCACACGAACACTGCTATGTAGCCCTTCTCGATAGTGTTCGATCGGCCCGCTCTGGCCTTAATTTGCACTGGACCGGCATAGTCGAGTCCGCTATGCCGAAAGGCTCTTGCTGGCTGCACTCGATGTCGTGGAAGACTGCCCATAAGTTGCTCTGCCACTGCCTTCTTCTGTCGAAAACAGGTGATGCATCGTGAGATGTGGCATCGTAGTGCCCTTCGGAGTGTCGTTATCCAGAATTTCTGCCGGACATACTGCATGCACAGTTGCACCCCACCGTGCTTTGTAACGATATGCGCTTCTCTAAGGATCAGAGCGCTCAACCTGCAGCTTGCCGGCAGGATGATAGGGTGTGCGCAATGATATGGCACCGACGCATGCTGCAGTCGACCTCCAACTCTTAGGATGCCCTCGTTATCTGCAAACGGGCTGAGGGAAAGAATGCTGCTTGCACTTTCCAGCTGCTCTTTCTTCACGATTTGGTTCAGCTCCCTGGTGTAGACCTCGCGCTGGGAGACCTTGACCCAGTAACCCAACGCCTGCTCTCGTTCTGCTACCGTCACTGGTGGAGCCTGGCTCATTGGCTATATCTGCTCATGCTTGCTGGCAGCTCTGCTGTTGTTAACGAACCTTAGCACCAGGGCCGTTATTCTCAAAATGCTTTGAAGAGTTGATTTTCTCTCGAGGAGGATCACGCCGTCGATGCTGAGGGTCTTTGCTCCGGATGTAGTCAGCTTCCCAACGACTGCGGTCCTAAACTCTTTCTCTGCTCGCGCTTGCTGCTTCGTTCCCAGTTGTGGGGATACCTTTGGCCAATCCTGCTCTGGATTCCGGAGCCATGGCGGGCCCTGCCACCACAGGCTCGAACTTGCTAGCTGCTCTGCGGGGATCCCTCGGGATCCGAGGTCTGCCGGGTTGTCTCCCGATGCGACGTGTCTCCAAGGTTGGTTCTCGGAAAGCTCCTGAATGCACTTCACTCGATTGGCAACAAACGTCTTTAGCTCGTAGGGAAGTTTGGAGATCCAATGAAGTGTAACCATGGAATCGCTCCAATACGTTCTTGGTACGTTTTGAAACGAACCAGCCTTGATTACTTGCTTCATAAGTTTGCACAAGAGGGTGGCTGCACATAGCTCCAGTCTTGGAATCGTGACTAATTTCAGTGGGGCAACTCTAGTCTTGGATGCCACCATGATGCACCTGGAACCAGCCTGGTCTGATGTTGACCGTAGGTAAACTACGGCTGCGTATGCTCGTTCTGATGCGTCAGCGAATCCGTGTAGCTCCATAATGCTTGCTCGCTCGCTCCCCAGCCATCTGGGAATTCGAACAGCTGTCAGGTGTCTGAGCTGCTGCCTAAACTTCTCCCATGTGGATAGATGCTCTGCGGAGATTTGCTTGTCCCAATGCACGCCGGATCGCCAAAGATCCTGTATGATGATCTTGGCTGTTATAATCACTGGCGCAAGGTAGCCATTGGGGTCGTACAGCCTTGCGATGGCACTGATGACTGCACGTTTAGTCGCTCTGCCCTGCTCTGCGTTGCTCTGCTCCTGGTGCACCCTGCACCGTATTTCGTCGGTGGACGAGTCCAAGACGAGGCCAAGAATTGAGGCCCCGGACTCTTCCGCAAGCGTATGCTCAGTGCTGTTGCTCCTGGCTTCGACGAGCTCTGACAGGACCTGCGCGCTCGATGATGTATACTTGTCCAGCTCGAATCTGCTCCTTGCTCCGTATCCGCCCCGGTAAGCATATCTTCCATGTAAAAGTTTTTTACTATGGCTGCGTACGCTAGGGGATGTTGCTCCTTGCTATCGTGAGCACATTGGATCATGGCTCTTACCGCGTTGAAGCTGCTGGACGCCATGCCGTAAGTGACGACGGTAAGCCAGTACTCATGTAGCTCTTCGTCGGGGTTTTCTCTCCAAAATATTCTTTGGAGATCCCACTGCTCCGGATCGACGCGCACCTGTCGAAACATCTTTGTCACGTCTGCGCTGACTGCCACCTTGAAACTTCGGAAACGAGTGATTATAGTAGCCAAATCGTCCTGAAGCTTTGCCCCGTGAAACTGCACGTCATTCAGTGATGTGCCGTTGTCGCTCTTGCACGATGCGTCGAAGACTACACGAAATTTCTTCGCGACGCAGTGGTGAGGTATATAGTAGACGTACCTGTCCGCTCTTGGTGCTCGGGTGGTTATCTGCATGTGTCCCAGCCGGTGGTATTCGCGCATGAAGTCGACATATCTGGACTTGAGTTCGGCATCTGCGCTTAGCCTTTTCTCCAACTGCAGGAATCGCTTCATGGCGACGGTTCTGGAACTGCCCAGGCTCTGTGCTCGTGGATTAATTGGGATGGTGACCACGTATCGCCCAGACGGATCGCGCCAGTGTGTTCTGATGAAGTTGGCCTCGGTCCATTCATCGTCCGGTGACATTTGTCTTGGTTCGCTCAGCTCCTCCATCTCCCAAAATCGTCTTAACAGCTCGTCGAGTTGCACGTCGGGTAATTCGGTCGTTAGACACGATGCTCGGATTGGTTGCCCTTGGTACGGTTGTGGCTGGCCAAACACTATCCAGCCAAATGTCGTCTCCTGCGCGGTGAGTCCAGAATCGTACCTCCTGATGTTGCCCTTTATGATGCCTGCCCACACTTGTGCTCCAAGTAAAATCTCGATCCTGGCTGGCTTGTTGAAGTCTTGGTCGGCCAGCTTGCTATCGCCCATGGCCCAAGTCCGCACTCGTGGCATGTCACTCGAGGGAAGGTGTGACGTAATTTTCCTCATAACATACAGGCGGCAGCTCATGGAAAAGGTTGGATCGAAGCGTGATGCTATGACTGCTCTCACGGTTCCCGTAAGCCGCACGCTGGCATTGGAACCGATTCCTTGCACTTGAAAGTCGCATCTGCGCCTTTTTAGGCCCAATCTCTGGACGCACTGCTCTGTGATCAGGCTTATTTGGCTCCCGCAATCTAGCAGAGCCCTTGCCTCAATCTGCTGCCCTGCTCCGCTCCTTATTATGATACGTGCGGTGGCTAATAGCGCACACTCAAAGTCTGCACTGCTCTGCTCGGTGTCATCGGGGTATGTTGCGCTCGGGACCTTGCCGCTGCAATGTGGCTGGATCTCGTTCGTTTGGGGCTGCTCTGCCCGTGGTCGACGCATTTGTTGCTATGCATCCTGCTGGCTCTTTGATGCTTGGGAAGTTGTTGGCTGGCTCCGCTCGGCCTCTCCCACCACTGGTAGGCTTATTCCCGAAGGTCGCTGCTCAGGGCAAAGCACGCTGTTGTGCTTCCTGTTGCACTTCCGGCAGGATCCAGCCTGGCAGCTATGAGCTAGATGCCCGCTCCTTAGGCAGTTGGCACACAACTTCCAGTTGCGAACCCTATCGGTCCTGTTTGGTAACGATAAGGCTAGAAAGTCTCCGCATCGATATAGCGGATGCGGTGACCTGCACAAGGGACATTTTAATGGTGTCCCGCTTCTGGTTCCACCTTGTGGTGCGCCCGTGGTGCTCTTGCGCTGCTCATTGGTGGCTGGTCTGTCGGAACTTTTCTCAACCTGATCAAAAAAGGCTGAGTCCAACGCACTTGCTCTCCGTTCCAGGAATCTAAGGAACTCCTCTAAAGTGGCCACCTCACGCACATCTTCCCTGGCCATGTGCCATGCGTGGTTCGTCTCGACGTCCAGTCTGGTTCTCAGCATGTTTACCACTATAGGGTCCCATGATGACGTGTCAAGGCCAAGCACCCGTAGCGAACTTAAATGCACGTTCGCTTCGTTCACCATATCGCGTATCGCTCGTGACCTGCAGGCATCTTTCCCGATGTTGGGAATTGCGTGCAGAGCGTTTAAGTGGGCGTCAACAATGTTTTGCGTATTGTCGTATACCTCGTTCAGCTTTGCCCATGCTTCCACGTAGTTCCCGTCGGTGACCTGCCATCTGCCGATGAGCCTTGCAGGGGCGCCTTCCAATGCCTGCTTCAGCTCGCGCATCTTGGTCACGTTTGCCATTGACCTGTTGCTGTGAACTTCGGTGATAAACTGGTCACGGAACTCGCGCCACTTGGTATAATCGCCCTTGAAGGTTGTGATCTTGGTCGGCCGCTCTTGCCGTACCTGAATCACGTTCGCTCCAGTGGTGGTGGCACCGCCCAGCTCATCGTTTACTGCGTTAATGCGCTCGATTTGCTCTATGCGCGCCCGTAGCTTGGCTCTTGCAACGAAGTGCACTTCCTCAATCGCAGCCATGTATTCGTTGTGCGCCTCCAGCTCCGTCGGAGTTTTTGCCTTCTCCACCAAGGTCAAATGCACGAGTAGCAGCTTGTCGTAGGCGCTATCCTCCGCCTCTGCTTTCGTCTTGAGTAAGGCGACGTCAACGTCAGCGAAGTCCTCCTCTTCGGTTGACTTGGCGATGCGAAGAATCGATGCGCGATGGACATCTCGCCTTGCTAGATCGCCCATATTGCTGCTCCAAATATGTTTGACTGGCACTGCTCTTTATTCTGCTCGCCCCGTAAGACCGTGTTCAAATCACGACGTTCAGGTCAACCCTTCGGAAACGCTGTGATTTTCCACGGAATTGAGCTTAGTAGTTTGATGGAATGCCCTGTGATAGCTCCCGAAAAAGGAAGCAAGGGATGATAGCACTGTTTGTCTGCACTTGACGTTAGACTGCACTAATCTCACTGTGGCTCTGCTGGCTACTTGCACTGCACAAAATTGTCTTTGCTAAAATAGCTGAATGCACTTTGTTGTTATCTTTTTTTTAATTGACTGCACTGGGTCGTTTTTGATTTCAATCAATCGTTTTATCCAACTGCACTGGATTGTTTTTTATTAATTGATGCTCGATCGACCGCTATTATCACTGCACTAGATCGTTTTTTGGTTTTATTCAACCTTTTTTCTCGGACTGCACCAGATTGTTTTTCGATATGCTAATTTGCTCGCACTTTAGCTGTTGAATTAATCTTTAACTCAATTTCACTGCACTTTTATTGCTCGCACTTTAACTGTTGAATTAATCTTTAATTCAATTTCACTGCACTTTTATTGCTCGCACTTTAACTGTTGAATTAATAGCTGCACTGCACTGTACTTAAATTATCCACCGGTCCTGGCTCTTGTCCTAGGATCAGGATTAAATTCGGCTCGCGAGGACCAAATGTTCGGATAGCTCAAGAAAAATCAAAATGCACAAACAATCTCGTTAAAATAACATGAAGATTTATTATTATATTGTGGACTGTAATTTTTGCTACGTCCGCACTGGACGAGGGATGATACATTAAGTGTCTGAAAATACCTCGATTTCCCAAATTTATTGTGATGATGTTGATGACGGCCGCAACAACCGCTACCCAAGCATTGGGTTTTTTCCTCGTCGACGAAGGGATTATTGTTATTGCTTGTGCGCATGTAAGCATGATCACGCTCTAGATTTCGGTCGCAACCCCCGTTATGTGGATGGTGGTGGTTCTCACTGCGGTGCGCCTGGTGAAGCGGAACTTCTGTTGCTCGTGGTACCTATGTACATAGTCGCGCCGTTGCTGGTGCCATCATTTATGATCGCGCTGCACTTTGGTATATTGGTACATTTGCACTTATATGTACCTGCCCGTTGGGTTTTTCGTTGCCTGACTGGCAACGGAATTTAGGTTGTCTGATGAGTTTATGGTTTTTTTATTGTAGCTCGCATGGTATTTCCCGTTGCTCTCGTTGGTAGGTATGTGTGGGGTTGGTAATTTCCACTGCTCTGTCGTAGACAGTAAGTGTGTAGAGGCACATCGCTTTTTTCGGTAGGGTGTAGGAAACCTTCCGCTTTTCCGAGTTTCCTCGCAGCCAATATGCACGGAACGCAATTGGATATAACAGCGTCAATACAATTCCCGATCTTAGGGATGAAATAATCCTGCTTACAGATCGCCTCCATTCTTTTCGCGCTAAGGTGACCCACTCGGTGAATATCTCTCAGAATCTCCTTTTGCATAGACCTGGGCACAACAAGTAAATGCGCACCATCTACAAATTTATACAGAAGATCGTTCCTCATCTCGTAGTCCTTGTAAGTTCCCGTTGCCGAGATGACGTCTATGATTAGCTGGCAGAACTCGTCCTTACCCTGAGACCTTTTAATTCGCTCCACGATGCCATCCTCGATTCTCAGTACGACCGGATACCTGCTTAGTGCATCTACGTGACGCATGGATGTCCCAGACCGGTGTAAAACCTCGCAAGAATATTCTTGTAACATAATGGCCCACCTGGCCACCCGTGGGCATAAGTCCTTTTTGTGCATCGTTGCCTGGAATGCTTTACAGTCGGTGTAGATTTTCAACTTCATTCCCAACAGGTAAACGCGTAACTTCTTGATGCACTTTATTATCGCCAATACTTCATGCTCATGCTCATAGCTGGTGTAGTTACTTTCTGCTGGTGTTGCCTTAAAACTCATATAAAAGACGGGATGCAAATTACCTTCGTGTTTCTGGAGTAGAACACCACCATATCCGACCATACTCGCATCTGTATGTAGCTCCGTTTCAAGAGTCGAGTTAAAAAGCTTTAAGACAGGCTCCTTGCACAGCAAATCTTTCAAGGATTCAAACGCAACGATTTGGTGTGGGCCGAAAACGAATTCACTCTCCTTCTTGGTCAAATCTGAAAGTGGTTTTGCATACACAGCGTAATTAGGCACAAACTTACGGAAAAATCCAGTTAGACCCAGGAAACTCTGCACCTGCTTCACGTTAGTTGGTTTTGGAAAACCTTTTACAGCGGTTATTTTTTCAACAGAAGGTTTTATACTTCCGTTCTCCACCACATGTCCAAGAAATTTCGTAGACTTACTCAGGAAATCACACTTTTCCCACTTGATGACCAATCCGTTTTCCTCTGCTACTTTCAGCACAACATTGAGCTTTTCTAAGTTTTCTTCCTCACTCTCCGCGGCGATAATCACGTCATCCAAATATAGAAGTAAGTAGTCCTGCCTAATCAAGTCTCGGAAAACCGTGTTCACAAATCGCTGAAACACTGCCGGTGAGTTGCACAGTCCAAAAGGAACCTTCAAAAACTCGTACTGTCCATCTGGAGTCACAAATGAAGTATACCTCCTACTGCTCTCCGCCACATCCACATGAAAAAACCCATTTCGAAGATCCAACGTTGTGAAAACTTT
This sequence comes from Portevinia maculata, assembly GCA_949715645.1. Lineage (NCBI taxonomy): Eukaryota > Metazoa > Arthropoda > Insecta > Diptera > Syrphidae > Portevinia > Portevinia maculata. Next base: position 97,674,635 of record OX454525.1, read on the forward strand.
AGCTTTGTATAGTTTCTCTAGTATTTCCTCCATTACTGGTAGTGGATACCGGTCCTTGATAATCTTGGTATTTAATTTTCGGTAATCGACGCACAAACGATTGCTTCCATCCTTCTTCTTTGCTAGGACAATTGGACTAGCAAAGTCCGATCGGCTATGCTGGATGATTCCTTCGTCCAACCATTCCCCCACTTGATTGCAAACTGCTTCTTTTTCTGGCGGTGCCAGTCGTCTAGCCTTCTGGTAAATAGGACTTTCGTCCGATAGTACGATGTTCATTTCAATGCATGACCTCGAAACTCGCTTGGGAGAGTAAGTCGAAACGATATCGGAGATAACTTTTCTATAGCTGTTGTTGCCACATCGCAGGTCACTCTCCTCGGTGTCTTCATTTTTATCATCTACGAGTCCGATTCTCAAAACATCATTCTCCTCCAGCTCGTACGTCTTATCTTGTTCTAGCGCCTCTGCACTCACCTTTTCCACGTGCTTAATTTTCCCGTGACAACAGTTCCACATTTTCTAGGAAATCTCTTCCCAACAGTATCCGATCCGAAATCCACTCGTCAGGAACCACTTGGAAACTAATCCACTGCATCTCAGCACCCAGCCGTACTTCTAGTAGGCAAGTGCCTAGCGCCGTCTTTGGAGCATTTCCAAATCCTACCACGTTCATGCCTGGTTGTTCCAACTCTGCTCCCTCGATGTTATTTTGAAGCGACTGGTGGATAATGGATACATCGCTGCCATTGTCCACAAATGCTTCATACGGTTTACCTTTGATGTAAGTTTGCTGCCAAATGCGACGTCGCCCCACAGTTATGACACCTTCTCGTCATGGGCGTCGATCCCCTCGCCGTTGGTGCTGTCCTAGCCGAAACCCGGTTGTCTGTTCTCTGCGTCGGCATCTGCATCTGCATCTTCTTGTAGCACTCCAATTTCTTCTTCAACTCCTCCAACGTCGATGCTTCATAGAGAACGGTTTTATTTGTTATCGAGTCGGGAATGCCATTCCGTACGTACTCTACTAAGGATGGTTCATCGACTGCTCCTTCATTCGCAAGTTGTTGCATCGAATACAAATACTCCAATAAGGTCTCCGTTGGTTTCTTTTTGCGCGCTGCCAGCGCTCGGTGTACGTCGATACTTGGTCGAGAGTCCTGAAACTCCTTTAGCAAAGTGTCTTTCAATTTCGTATATCCATTGATTCCCGTCGTAGCTTCGATCGATAGTTTCGCTGCTCCTCCCAACAGTCGCCGGGCGTATAGATATTTCTGGATGTCATTCCACTTACACACGGTTGCAATCTCCTCGAAGTCCTTGATCCAACTCTTTATGCTCTTCCCTGTCTCCCCCGTGAAGTGCTCCAGAGATTCTTCCACATCTCTGAACACAAAGTTGTTCTCCGCCATGGTTGCTGCTGATTTATCTTCTTTAACACTTTCTTCACTAATACCTCTGCTATCTTCTTTTCCGTTATCCTCTTTACTGCTGTCTTCGCTTACACTTCTTTTATCCTCTTCTTCGTTATCTTCTTTAATACTGTCTTCACCAACACTGCTATCCGTCTTACCGAGTTTCTCCACGTTATTGTGTTCGTCTTCAGCAACCTCACTCAAAATCTCGTTTTCCATCAACTTCCCAAGCCTTTCTACGAGATCTGTTTTAAACCTATACCTGTAGGAGACACCTCTTTGCTTCAGCTGCTCTTGTAATTCTCGGGTGGTTAGTTTTGCTAACTCATCCATTCACTATAAACCGGTTTCAATTTTCCTATTATATTTTCGGGATGGAAGATCCCGGTTGAGCCCCCAAGTGTAGGAAAATCCTCGTTTAATGAGTGGACAAAAACCCGAGTAAATTTAAACTTAAATTTATTTCTTTAAAGTTTACAAGAATAAAATGTTTCAATACAAAAAAAAAAATTACATGACCAAAGTTATACGATAATTATACGCCAGAAGTTATAAGACCCAAGACTTGGATCGCCGAACCGTTTTCTTCTAGAGACTGCGATGGACTGCCTTTCTTCAATGCAGCAAAGTTCCGTCGCTCGCTCGATTGCCGACCTCCTTCTACCCCAGCCAGTCCCACAACCTGGTTGCGCTGAGGACATTGTACCATGCCCATAATTTAAGGGCAAACGATAGCAGAATCCATCCACCGAGCACTCCAACCGTAATCAACAGTATTCGAAGGGGAGACATTGTATTGCTGAAAAAATATACCAAAATCGATTGATTTTTATGCCTCCCAACTAGGTCGGCATAAAATACTTCAACAATGAATCAGGGAACATGTCAACCCGATATCCGTGATTCATTGAAGTAAACAAACTCGATGGGTTCAAACCACTGCACTGTGTTTAAGTGGATGTAAACAAACCCAATCCACTCATGACGCATGGGGCCGACGAACGAGCGGGCGGCGACATCAAGCTATCTGAGAATGAGAACATTAAATTATTTGAAACCTAAACCTTAGACGGTCGTTGCTTTTGTTCGGCGACCCAAATCAATCTAAAAAGAAAACAAACCAACAAGTAGAAAAAAGAAACGTAAAACTATACTTAATTGCCGAAACGCATTCCTTTCAAATTGGAATTCCTACATATATTTCTAATATTGTAATATTGATGTTAATTTAATAATTCTAATTTCTAGCGACACTGCATTTTTTTTGGATAGGGCTCATATCAAGCATCGATAGTTAGCAGTCACATCTTCGGTTTGTCGCAGCTCGCAGATCATGCAGCGACGTCGTTTCGACGATGTATCCACTTTGTGTATAGACCAATAAACTACAGCTGTTCAGACTTAATAAAGAACAAATACTGAAATTTGTTCGAATTTCTTTTATTCTAAACAATAAAAACAACACAAAAATCTAAATTCAGCCTTAATTTTGTTGACCCATGGATCAAACTTGATGGCGTGTCACACCAATAGCTGCAGTCGTACCTTCGCCAGCTGACGCAATGTTGTTTACGACCTTGGTTAGGTTAGGTTGGCGGGTTGATGTAGCTTTACAGTTGCCTCCATAGAAGCTCATTAAAATTGGTTGCCTTGTCTGTGGCCTTCTACCAGACTACGCTGCCATATTTGAGTATTGGTCGCACAATTGCCGTAAACATCCACAGACCTAGAATTTGGTCCCAACTTTCTGCTGAAAATTGGGCTGCATGCGTAGAATGCGTTTGCCGCTTTCTTTACTCTGTCAGTGATATTTGGCTTCCAGTTGAGTTTTGAGTTGACCTTCAAGGGTATCCCTTTAATAGCAGGCGGCTCGAATTGTGGTATCCTTGTCTTGTTTTTGAGCAGCACAAGTTCAGTTTTCTGTTGATTAGCCCCAAGACCGCATTGTTTTGTGCAAGCAATAAGTGTCCTCAACGAGCTTCCTAACAGTTCGATTATGGTTGGTAAGAATTTGTATCGTCTACGTAGGCTACTCCTTTGTTTTTGAATTTCATAAGTAATTCGTTAATTACGAGGACCCAAAGTAAAAGGGAGATTACTCCTCTTTGTAGTGTGCCTCTAGATGCAGTTACCCTCAGGTCACTTTCACCTAGCCTTGCATTGATCTTCCGTTCATTGCGCAAGTTCATAATCACCTTGGCGATAGCTTGGTCAACGTTGAAACTCTGCAATACTCCTTCAATATCAAGAAAAGCGGCCATTGTGTATTTCTTGTCTTTAAGTGATTTTCTAAAGTGCTAACGCAAAGCTGTTTTCACTCCTCTTTCCTTAATGTATAAGCATGTTGTGCGATGGAAAGCATATTATTGGCAAGCCGATTGCAAATATAGATGTTCATTAAATTCGCAAAGGTTTTGAGTATAAAATATGTTTGAAATACTTTGCAGTGTGGCAAGGTTTTCCCGCCTTGGGAATGAAGACAACCATCACTTCTCACCAGGATTTTGATATATAGCCACATTCTAGACTTTTTGTAAAGTTTATTTCGTCATTGGTTATATATAACTCTTTCTGGAACTGCCGTTGTTAAAGTGTTTTACGTAGCTTGGTTATTGCTCTGGCTTGGGATGTTTCTCAGAAAGTGAATTTGTAATAACAAGGCAAGGGTGGCTTGGCTGTACAGGACTGTGTATAGTTCCCCCTATTGTCTTTGAGATATGTTGGAACCGTTGGTTCTTTCCCGCTACAGTCTTTAAAATATCCTGGAATCGTTGGTTCTATGGACAAGATTTTACTGAGTCTGACTGATTCTGTTGTGTCTTCGAAAAGGTGGCCTTTGCCAAATTAAAAGTGACCCCCTGATCTCTATGAGTTCTTTATTCCGCCATGGTGGATGCTTCCTATTCTTAATTCTCCGTAAAGGACATGCTCTATCAAATCATACACATTTTCAAGAAATTTGGTTTAATGTTTCTGTGCCTGCGTCAATTTCCTCCTGTGAGCGAATTGTCTGTTGTCGCAGTTTTCGGATATGTTTCCCCATTTCTGTTGGCCGTGTTGCCCAGTTCCTTGTAATAGGATTCCTGCATTTAATTATTGGATATATTTCTTCATCTATTACGAACTCTTTCATTCTGTGACCTGAAAAGGAAGCTTCCTCAGAAATTTTCAGTTGTGAGTTGCCTAAAAGTGTAATATCAAAACCTCACGTCTATTTCAAGTTATGAAGGCTGGTTCATCAGCAGATTGTTTTCAATAATTATTCAAAAAGGGAATTGCCTCGGAAGTTTATGTCGATGCTCACCCATTGAGCATAATGTGCGAACTAGTTAGCTTGGACGGTGGACTCTTTGGGGAGTCAGAAGGCTGCCAGCAATACCAGTGGGATTTTTCCCCGTCTCTCCCATTTCACAACTGTTTGGGCTATGTTGCTGTAGCTAGTAAAGGAAAAAGGTTAATCTATTTCCTAGCGACAATGTAAGTTATTAGGTATCTTGCTGTTATTTGGTGCTATACCAAATCTTTGGAATTCAACCCTTATACTCGTATCTAAGCGCGGATAATCCAGGGTTTTTATATCAGGGCGATGGCAATTTGTTATGCCCTCATGAGAAAACAAGAAAATCTCAGGCCGGCTTACTGGATGATGATTGAACTGGATTATCTTCATGACAGTCAGCTTCTCTGCTCTTCTTTTTATGAGTAGCCGCCTGCGTGTTATGCCTATGCGAACTTTCAACTTTTGGTTTCGTAGCAGCGGCAACGATTTGTCGCTAAGGAGTATAGTGACTTCCATGACATTTTAGGTGTGTTCACCCGTTCCCAGAACTTTGCGCTCCCTGTTTCGCAATTCCAAATAGCTGCAGGTTGGGTACAATTAATTCCGCTGGCAAATAAGATCATTATATAGGAATGCGGCCGTTTGGTCAGTTTAAGTTCAGAATTTCCTTCCTGTCAACAACGCGTAGATCACAGTCTGATCACGGTGCGACTGTGTTGACAATGAAAATCTTCAACTATGTTGTTTTTTTGTGGCATTCTACCATTTTGAATCCCCCGAAAGTAGTTAATTACCGAAAAAGAGACACTGTGTCATTCTTCATGATAGCGTCGTCATCCAGGATCCGTAGCTCGATTAATTGTCATTGGTCTTCGGTAAGTCTTAGCTTTTTATCTAAAAGGTCGATAATGGCTACAGGAAGATCTTAATTGACCTTTACCGCAAATGTTAGTTTTTAGCCTGCCTACCTACTACTGGGGAGATTGTGTCGACATGCCGACCTCTTTTGGAGCATTATGGAGCCCTTGGTTCAGTCAAACTACCTTCACCTATCTGGTTCTGCGTCAAGTCTTTGAGGGCGTTGCGCCCGAGCCCTGTCTAGGTTTTCCATTTACCTTTACGTTAAGGAGCTAAGTTCATCGTTCTTTGATGTAGTAAGCAGTCGTCGTTCGTTTCTGCGCTGATTTATTGGGTCAGACTGCTTCTTCGTCGGGTTTGCCTTCTTAGCAGCAAGGTTTTCGGCTAAGTCCGTACATTCGCTGCCCTTTGGCTAGTTTGGCTTATTGACAACCGTATATACACTGTCAAGAGTCGAGTTATCCTACTTCAGTGAAACGTTTTTAACCTCGTCTGCTTCTGTTGCGGGTTCAGACACACGGACCCGTGCCTCGATAGGCTATGTCATATCATAGGCATTGGTGGTTGCATAAATAACCCTCACTAAAAACTTCAGGGAAGGCTGTCCTCGGTAAATGCATCTGTAAACTACCGATGGGAAATTCCACCAAGAACCAAGCAAAGAAAAAAGGAACACCAAAAGACCAAGTGGTATGCTTATATATTGTTAGACTGATTTTATTTCTGGAGTTCACATTCCACCCTCCAACCTTCCCTATTCGCGAATTAATCCATTGATCCCCAAATAAAATTCCAAAGCTCATTCATCCACCCAAGAAGCCGGGCCTGCATTTTTTGTATAACTTGTGCCGGAAACTTTCGCAGTCGAACAATGATTGGGAAATGCTTAAAAGGGTATTTTGAGCAATTAGGCATTCAATGATTGGGCACTGAATGGTTGAATGTGACTTGCGAAAGGGATAGGAAGGAGAAGAGGTCAGCAGAAAATACAGTATATAAGAGGTTGGATGTGGAAAGAACATCCAGATTACCTCAGCACCAGGATGTTGAGAAAAACCTCAACCCATCCAACCCCCTTTTAAATTTAATTACAGGTAATCCAGCCACATACGATTGATATCTCCAGGTGCTCTCCATGACGGACCCAGGATTTGGATGGACCCAGGTGATGACAGCTTCGGGAACTTCTACGGTGCTGCAGGAACGTAACACAACAGAGGTTGAAGCCACCAGACCATAAAGGCATTTGTCGGTTATTACCGTAGATTCATTGACAACTTCTCTGTTATAGCAAATCCACTTACCAAACTTTTGAAAAAGAATACAACTTTTAAATAGAACACGTTCTGCGACGAAGCTTTTACTTTTTCTTTTTATATAATAAGCGCGCGCTAAAGGGATTTGTTGGGACCCTTATAATGTATTAGCTACACAGCGCGGGCGTTAAGGAAATTAAGGTGAGACGAAAAGGAGAGATGCCGATGCACGTTGGTTTTGAATGTTTGTAGGACATTATAATGCGCTGGAAAAATGGAGCGGGGAAGAGCATTCCACATTCGTGTTGTACGGCTTAGGAAAGATTCTTTGAACTTCACTGTACGTCCGAACACAGGCTTGAGGGTGAACTGATGAGCATTCCTTGCATGACGGGTATTGCGGTTGAAATGTTCAAGGAGAGGAATGCAACTGGCTATTTCGTTTGAGCACTTATGGTGGAAATAATGATAAAACAACGAAAGGCAGGAGACATTACGACGATGACTAAGAGAGTTAATCGATCTCGCGCTGTCTCGGTCGCTAATGAGTTTTATGGCGCGTTGTTGGATCCTGTCAAGTAACTCCAAATAAGTTATTGGTGCACCGGACCAGATATGAGCGTTGTACTCGAGTTTCGGGTGAATAAACGCCTTATAGATTGTAGCTAGATCAGAAGGGGTGAAATATTTCATACAACGCTTAAGGAAGCCTAGACATTTCGCGGCATTCTTGGCGACACCGAATATGTGGTCATTTCAACGAAGGTTGTCATTAACACACATACCGAGAATGGAAAGTCTTTCGGTTTCAGCGATGCAAGTGCCATTCATAGATAATGGCAGTGTGTGTGGGTTTTGCTTTAATGACAGAAGACAGCATTGTGTTTTGGAAGCATTAAATTCCACTCTATTGGTTTTACCCCACTGAGTTATGCTGTTAAGATCGGAATTTAATGAGCTTAACATACGTTGCCGTTCCAGTTCCACACCCGAAGATGAGGGGCGTGACCCAAGAAACGAATATGAGAAGCTGAGGGTACTGTCATCAGCAAAGGAATGGATTGGATTAGAAGTAACAGACAGGAGATCATTTATAAAAATGAGAATGAAAATTTTGGCTTGGAAAGTGTTTATAGAGGCTGCGCTGCCACCATTCATGTAAGATTTGTTTTACATAAGTACTTTTCACATTAATTTTTCTTTCACAAAAATCACACACAAATTAAATACAGGACAGACATTATTTGTTGCTTTTGTAAACATTATTGAGTTATTATTTGTCAGCTTTCAGTAGATAACAGAAGAAGCTTGCTATTGGCACAGGGCTCCTGTTAAAAATCAGCTTCATTCCGAAATTTAAGAGGTGTCAAGCAGTACAAAACAATCCAACGCTTTTTCAATTGATTAATAGCTTTCGACTTTTAAAAATTACGAAAAATGGGCAAGAAAATATTGCATGATTTTTGGCGCACACTTAATCAAATCATATACAGGGTGTCCCAGTTAAGCAGCATAATACATTCCTAAAGTTCCGCCAAACAAAAAATTGTACCGCAGGGGGTCTATTCTCACCCCACTTCAAATTTTAGCCCATCAAAGTGGTTCACCTCTAATTTGGAGTTGTAACCACTTTAAACGCTATATTGTCTAAACTATTATAGGTACAATAGGTATTTTGTACATTTTGGAAAGATAATTTAGTTGCGCAAACAAGTCTTAAACAGTTTGGGTGCATCTGAGCAGCTACGAAAAAGTTACGGCTACTTAAACCCAAAATTATGAAAATTTGTTGTTCCATTATTTTACTTAACTGGGACACCATATAAACAAAATAAACTCCTATTGTTTTATTGGGACATCTGGCTGTGCCATTTTATTCGAACTCATTTTTTCCAGCCTTCGAGAATTCGACTTACACACCATCTTACGACTTAAGTATGTCATTAAAAAAAGCTACATTTATACAACCATATTGTAGAACCTTTTCTACAAAATGCTAGTATGCCTGTGATTATGCACAAAATGCAAATGCTCCTCATTTATCGAATTTATTTTGTTTACTTCTCATGATGGGGATATGATGTGTTGGTTAGAGGGGTGCGGGATATGGTTGGTAAATTATTTGTTGTTTTTAATGGAAGTTTTTCATAAGTGTGAGGTTTGTCGTTTATTTATCGAATTTATTTTTTTTTTACTTCTCATGATGGTGATATGATGTGTAGGTGAGAGGGGTGCAGTATATGGATGGTATATTAGTTGTTGGTTTTGATGAAAGTTCGCGCTAGGTATTCATTCATTCATAATCGGTATCAAAAATCTGTGCATATTGCGATTGCATTATCTTGCACAAATAAATTTGCGAATATTATGTATAAGCTGAATTTTTTCATTTGGTTTTCCACAGCTAAATGTAATTGATTAATGTATTCTTTTTGATACTTTAATCGACACACACTGTGCATAACTTATATGTTTTTTACACTGTTGTATGAATAAGGATTTGTGCATAAAGGCTGGAGAAATATTTAAACACTGAATAAGAAGATATGCAATCATTTTGAGATGTTTAAGCGAATTCTATTGAAGAATGCTCTAAGTTGTTTGCGTTGATGGGTGTGTGGAGCACTAGCGGTTGACCACTTAAACTCCAAAAATTAGTAATAATTACTGTAGTTTATATTCCTTTTTATAATTTCCACGGTTGAAATATCCCTCCTTCAAAATATCCTTTTTTGTGAGTCGAAGAGGCTCCGGAGTTTTAATTTTTGTGAGTCTATCCCAGGAAAATATCATCCCGCAAAACACCAGAAATCGGGCGAGTTTCTTGAACGTTATGACAAAAGCTTTCAAACGAAACCCAGATTGATTGCCATTTGGTAGCACGTTTTCGTTAACGATTGCAAAGTGATCCTGGAAGAGGCAATCGCCCAACAAAACCGTCTCCTCCTGCCAGAATTTTTTATGGCGGCGGGGACGAACAGAACTAAACAAACAAAAGTGTTTGTGAGAATCAAATGGTACAATCTGGACAAAAAAAAGTCAAGCATTTATTGCAAATTATGCAAAATTATCTGCATCAACAAAGCTGTCAATACGCAAAGAAATATTTTGGTCTGCAGATGAAGATAAAGCAGTAATTACTAATTAGTGATAAAAAAGTGTCTTTCAAAGCTTAGTCAAAGTACTCCACTAATTATGGAGATGAAAAAGGTCAATCGGAATACAGACTTTACCAGAGGCTCGCAAAGAGAAAATGCGCTCAAAAGATGAAGTTTGTGGAGGGTCTGTATCGGTAGTTAGAAGAAAATTCTTCCTCGGCTGCTGATAGAAACCAGGCTGTCCACGAACTCCGACAAAGCAGCACGGGAATAGGTCTATATACAAAGACTAAGGTAAATAATGCAAAACATTTAATGTTCCGGCGAAATATTGTTTTCCATCTGAAGATACTTCTGCAAGCTGTTATAGGAATGACCTTGAAGGTTTTTTTTCACTTTAAGAACATCCAGAAAACCTTTTACAGTATTTAAACAATTAGTCTTCAAAACTGATTCACTTCGCATCCATAAAGGAACACAACAATTTTCAAAATTTGCCGCTGAGAGAAAGAAAACCGTTCGCCAAAGTTCATCAACAATGCTCAAGGGCTGCTTCTTGTGGATGACGAAAAACTTATAATTGAACAATTTCCTATGATATATTTTCCGAGAGCCGTTTCTAACACTGAAGAAGTACACGACATTGCTGTCGAAGAAGTTAGGAAGGCGGTCAAAGACTTCAAAAATCGAACAGCTCAACTCCAATTGTCTTAAGAAGAAAATAAATAAATAATAACATTTGAATAAAATAAATATTGATTGTATAGGTATAAACCATTAAGTATTAACCCCTAAGTGGTGGTGCAGCATGGCGCAATACTGACACAAAGTAACATGTCAATTCTTTATAAATTAGATTGAATATTTCTGAATCAATTACAAAAGAAATGATTCAAATCGGAACATTTTTCGACAAGATATAGCCAAAATAGTAACAATCTAAAAAGCGATAACTCAAAATTTCTTATTTGAGGAAAAAGACTGAAATCAGATTTTATTAAATTTTTCATTTCAAAACTTTTCGTCCCTTCCATCATCCCCCTCATCATACATGCTACTTGCCGACAATATATTCAACATTTCAGCTTTCTAGCACACAAATTTGTTCTTTTGAAATTGTGAGCGTGTCAGTGGGCGGATTTTAAAAATTCTTAAAATTTATTATTTCGGGCCCCTAGAGAGTACATGGTTTAAATTTCGGCTTTCTAGCTCCAGTGTAAAGGCCTTAATTTTTGCCGACGGGTACACGGACGGACGGACAGACATAGTAGATGCACTTTACTATCGATGCTGACCACGAACATATTACAAAAAAATGCAAAACGACAGGTGACCTGCCTCAATATTAATGTAGGTTATCAATTCACTAACAGATAAATTACCTATCCAACAACTATTTCTTTGAATAACGGCTGATACAACACAAATTGAATATTTCCGATTCACATACTGAAGAAATGATATAAATCGGTACATTTTTGAACGAGATACAGCGAAAATAGCAAAAGTCTAAAAATCCATAAATTCATAATTCCTTATTTGATGGAAAATGCAGAAATTAGCTTTTATTCAATTTTTCCTTTCAAACGAATCGCCTCTTTCATGAAACGACAAAGCCAGATTTCTAATTTTTCCATCATATCCCTCTCATCCTACATACTATTTGCCGTAGCGACGCAACAATACACATCATCAAAAGTATTCGGCTGTTACACAGAAAAATAAATACATACATAATATCAGAATGTTTCGATAAAAAGAGACAGCAAAATTTAAGACACAAACCTTCAAACGCCACCACTTTTGCTCCCGCCTCTGTCGAGTTTAACGTTTTCAAATTCGTGTTGATGAGACTACTATAGAACTGTATATACAAAGGTAGAGCATAGACGGAAAACTTACAAGAAGTTTCCTCCTGTTGCTTTATCGGGACAACTTTCTGTGCCATTGCGATCGAACTCTGCTTTTCCAGCTGGTCTGAAAAAATTGTAAAAACAAAAAAAAAACACAAACACAAACATTATGGTCTAAGTAGTAAGTGAATTTATATTTTAATAGAATATTTTAAGAAGGTATTATAACTTATTTGCTCTTTTGTTGTGTTTTAGCTTAGTACTTTAATACAAAGAAACGTAAAAAATAAACCCGAATTTTGTAAAGCAAGAAAAAACAATTATTATTCACTGTATACATATAACCAAATATTATTGCATTGGTTAGCATCGTCAGCTTATTATTTTTCTTGTTTATAAATAAATATGTGATGTGACACAATGTGTCCTTACATAGGGAATCAATTTATAATATGAAATAGGTGTGGTATATATTATATAATACATATATTATATATATACATATATTTATGTAAGTGTAGTCATTTAAAAGATAATTATATAAGTAGGTATATAATGATCTAGCTTCACTTTAGAGAATATTCTCAATTTTTCATTTATCTTTCTGCAAAATGTTCGCCTTCACATATTTTTTTTTCTCTTTTAATGATTTTTTTTAATTTGCTTTATTTTATTTTAAATATGAACTGCAATGTGACTCTTGCTCTACCGTCCATCTCTTGGCATGGCGTTTCGCGCTTCGTAGTCCATAACTTCTTGATAAATTAATTCTTTCCACTGCTCCACAGTGTGCTCCCTTTCGTCGACACTGTGATCATATGGCTCCGGAGCAGGCTGTAAGATCAGTAAATATTTATTATTAAATTATGTGGAATGACTATTGGACATGGATTTATTAAATAAACTTGTTTTTTTATTGTTTTGTGGGTGCTTAAATAATACTTAGATAGGCAACGTCTGAAGAGTCCCACCAAATAAAAGTGAACGTCTAGTGACGAAGTGATAATGAGAGGAATATGAAATAAAGGCAGAATTTATACAGAGCCACAATTCGTTATGCAATTTTATTATAAATATATGTACATCTCATGTCGCTAAACGAGCAGGTTATAACAAACTATATGCCAATTCATAAGTCAGCATTTACACGATCAACTTTTTTCCCTTCGATGAGGGGTAAAAAATTGCCGGGGGTCATGGTTTGACTGATGTATTCTTCTTATTATTTCATGGCGAATCTATGATTAGGATTAAAGAGATCATAACCCTCTTACTTAACTGCATTTCTACTGGGCCGCCTGTAGGTTTCGTCGGTTGCGACCTCAATACATATTGAAAGGGCTTCAGGTTTCAGATCACTTCATAACTGAGGCCAATCAAATACTGGGGGAGGCGGTGTTGCATTTGTGTAATCCAGGAATTTTAAGGCCTGCCTTTGTTGCTTTTTTTCGATTTCGACACATGCGTGCTCCCGTTATTGATTATTCTTTGATCCTTTTTTTACGACAGTGGTTATCCCCTTTTACGACAAGCGCTGTTTGGCAGTTACCTGCCCAATACATGTATTTATTAAAAAAAAAATATTTTTCATACTTGTGAAGCGTAACTCTGAGTAACACTCAACAACTAAGAAATAATTGTATTTAAATCTTTTTAGCCTGAATTTGACGTACTCGCAAACGCCGGAAACATTGTGCCAGATTTTGCTTATGTAATTTTTCATAGGTAATCCAAACAGTCAGACTCTTCTGAAAGTGTTCCATTTACACTCGATTGGCAGTTCCTCTCTGAAAAGAAGAGACATTTGCTTCTGGATTCAGAATCAACACCAGAAGCACTCACACTTTGAAACACTTTAGGCGTTTTTCTTTTTTTGTTTAGAGCAGAGCCTGAGTTGTCAAAAAAAATGAGCGTTTCTTTTTTAGCTGTGACGCCACAGAGCGTTCAAACTGTATTTCTTTTTTCGTTCAGAGCTTGATCAGAGCACTCTCTATGAGTTCAAAAAAAATTTACAGAGCAGTATAAGGACAAAACTGGGCTCTCATCAAGTGACATTTTAGATGATCGTCGTCAAATGGTAAACGATATGAGATCATCATCAGTTTGCTTCGTGGCGTCTTTCGTCAATCGCATAAGAATCCAATAAGGAAATCTGGTACGAATCCAGAATAAATTTACAGAGCAGTCTAAGGAAAAAACTGGGCTCTCATCACGTGACATTTCAGATTATCATCGTCAAATGGTAAACAATATGAGATCGTCATCAGTTTGCTTCGAGCCTTATTGCGAAGATCAATCGACAGTTGATAATGGACTATTTTCAATGTGTGCTATTGTGAACGAACGATTCTAAAGGATTTTGTCAATCGCAGTCAATTAAAAAAATGCGATTGACAAAAATACCAAAGAAATCGTTCGTTCACAATAGTACACATTGAAAATAGTCAATTATCAATTGTCAATAAGAAAGCAAGTCTCAATTTTAGTATTCTACTACACTTTTTCTAATTTTTACTTTCCAAATCAATTTTCCTTTTTACTATTTATCCCTTGGAAGCCAATGAGTATAAATCCTTTCGGGTGGTCAATTTGTTTAGTATTCGAACCTTTTTAATGGCTTAGCTAACCCACTGACGACATCAGCGAATACATTATGTCTTTTGATATTTCTTAATCGCATGGGGCAATGAAATAGAGTTTTTTATCTATGATAAATTGCGTTAATTAAATTCTGTAGCATTTAAAGAAAAGATGTTTAGATCTTGAAAACTGCTTTAATTTTCTGCAAAATATGTAAATCGATGCGAGACGATACCTCATTAGCTATCGCGCAAATGCTATCGGCTTGGCGATGATTTTTTACCTTTCATGAGTAATGTGAAGCAGGTGGTCGAATCGATGACGTTGAGTCGACAGCCATTTCACAAAGCATAACCATCGTCAAAACGATATCGTTAGATGAGACCCCTGGCCCTCACAGTTCAGAGCGTGCTCTACTTACTCACGCTCTGTTCAGTGCTCTGCTCTGAACTAAAAAAGAAAAACGCTTTATAAACTTCCAAACGGCAAGTGTTATTTTTGTTGTGCTTCATTTGCTAATTTTAAAGAGGAACGCTGAAAATAATTAATAAGTTCAATACAACGAACAAAGAAATAATCGTATAATATTTTGAATATTCACTTGGATAATATTTATTAATTTGCTATTATCCTCTTTATCATCATCTGATGATGATGCGGTTATTGTTGAACTTTTACTGAAGGAAATTGGAAAAAAGGCACAAGTGCGGATCTTCTTTTATGAGGTTGAGAAATATTCAGTGGAAGAGGTATGTAGATTTCCATAATATCAGTGTTTGACGTCTCACAAATACAACGACAACAATGATCCCGAGTTGTCGGAAAAACTCTACATCAGGAATAGGGAAAACTTGCAGCACGCAAGCGACAAACAAAACGATTCTTCCTAATCTTACTGTATGCATTTTATAAAACACATACGAGTATGCTTCAGGCACGATTTTTGTGTAACTAAATATGCTACTCTATCATTAACCCTCGGACTGACATGAGTCTGGCAGGCAGGACCTTTTTTAATTTTAATTATAATTAAAACATATTTCTAATTTAGCAAATAACGGCTTGAAATTTCATGAAGCTTCCTGAAATTTTATTGGCTACCAAAAAATCAGAAAGAAACAAATCTATATTATTACAAATAAAAGATATGTTCATGTACACCTCAGATTCGTAACACATGAGGCCTGGCCAGACCCACGTGTTTCATATGAAAAATTCTGTAGTTTGACATTTTTACCTTGCATTTTATACTTCCGCTTTGTATTTTCTCTTCAAACCGATCCACGTTTTGGCTTTTTTTTTGTTTGGTAACTTACTAGTAGCTGCTGCTTTAGCCAATGATTTAGATCGTGAAAGAGCCGCTGAGGAGGGCGAAGAAAACGAAGAAATTCAACAATGATATGGCCAATATGCCAAATGAAGATATTGTAACCGATTTGGTTATCGAACCAAAACAAATTATAACAATGACGATGGTGAAGCAGTAGAAGAAACACATGCTGAAACTGAACAGCGAAGCCCGTACGAAATGGAAGGAAAATTAACCAACTGCTGCTGTTCGAGTGCGTCTATACAATGTTATGCGTTTTCGAGTTGGACACAAGGAACAAATTTCCATTCACATTGAGGTGTTCAAGAGTTTTTACACCAAAGATTGTATTCACAATCTTCACAGAAGTTAATGGACATGAAAAGAGTCTGTTCAAAAATGAAATAGTCTAGTCCTGGTAAAAAAAACAATTAGGAATGAAATGACCGAAAGTGAATTGTTGGAATCCTTTTGGCAGCAAGTTTTTCCAACAATAATATGCAAAAGGCAGAGGCTATGTCGTACCATCGCTCCGTTACGTTGACACGATATATTCGTTTTGATAATGGGCGAAAACGCCCATTCCGTTTGCGCAATGACAAAAAATTACCCTCCCTCCCTCCCCCCTCATCGAACAACGGTTCCCTAGCCTAAATGCACAATGTGGAAAAAACCTCACTATTAAATCTCCAATCCAAGGTGGAACAGCATATGATGAAGGATGCATGGCTAAGAGAGTGCTTAGTCGCAAGTATGCGAATACCAGGCGACCTTCGGTTTTAATTTCAGCCTTCCTGTGATCTGATAATGCCGTTGGGCAACAAGTAGATTCGACAAGTAGAGAGATTCGGTGTGCCATTTTGAAACCTAAACCATCTCAAAGTACGGATGGAGATCCCACTTGGGTCCCATCCGCACTTTCTGTCATCCGATTACCGCCTACTTCCGGAGGGCTAACCGCTGTCAGGACTCTTCAAAGACTGCTTTGACTTACAATGCTGATGGGCATGCTAATCCAAGCAGTTCCGGAGACGGATCAGAGACTAAGGTTGCTGTTCCTCTGCATCGCTCCCAATCAGCCTGTGCGGGCTCTAGCACTCCCGTTTGGCATGCTATTCCCGTCAGCTCGGGTAACGGCGCAAGGATAACTCCGATTCGCCCAAAACAGAAGAGTTTAATCCCAGCGGCCCGTGCTTCCGAAGGTTTGGGCGGTAACTTTAACCCGGTCAGCGAAGACGTGTGGTAGCGCTAATCAAAGGGTGAAGGGAGAAGTAAGTGAACTAGGCGCGGACCTATGGGTCGCCCTGGGACGGAATAAGGGTTGTCATAGAGGAAAGGGTCATACACAGGCTCAATTACCCCGACAAGTTAAACCTTTGGGCGAGGAAAAAATAACCCTAGGTCCCTACAGCAACCTAGGGTTATCGCCGGACAAACCAAAGGTCAGACGAATAGGGCAAGTAAGTTGATTAATATTCGTGGGGAGCAAATGCCAATGGCTGCTTGTTTAATCGACAGCAATATACACTTTATACCCATTCCCGAATTTATTACAACAGACCTTGTGGCACTATTGATAGAAATCCCAATCAAGAGCGGCACTAAAAACATTATGCGCGCCTCTTTTTTACCTGGGGATAATAACAACATCCCGCCCGAGCAAGTTCAGGCTCTAGTTAACTGCTGCCAGAAAAGCAACCTGCACATCATACCGTATGGGCTAGTAGTGACAGGAGTGAGCTTCTTTTAGAATATCTGATGAGTATTCAAATAGATATTCTAAATAGAAGCTCAAAGCCTACCTTCATGAATGCGATTCGCGAATAGGTACTCTATCTCACACTCTCCAGTCTATTTATCTCTAATTTTATTGAAAGTTGGAATGCGTCAGACGAAGTCTCATTGTCAGACCATCAGCACATTACGTTTGACATACCTGGCCAAATGACACAGGCTCCAAACAAATATGATCCTAAGTCGACGGACAAGAATATGTACCGGGGACTTGTCGTTTCAAAAATGAATATGCACATAAAAGATGGGGCGAATACAGGTTCGCTCACAGAATATAACTTATAACTGAGATGATCGAAACGAGCTACATGGAGAAAATGCTGCAAAAACATTGCTGACATGCCAGTAGCAGCGCGTATCCATAAAATTATGGCAAATATCAAACAAACTGTGTAGGGTTATTAAAGAAAACAGATGGAACCTACGCGACGGACCGTTCGAATACGACTTAAACCTTACTTCATGTTCATTTCCCAGGTTCGTCCGCTCGTGGAAACACGAAAACTCAAACGCGACTAACCCCAGGTTCTTTGTATATAGTAGGGTAAATAATTTATCTGGAATAATATTTAGTTCAGCAAAGATTAAATGGGCCTAGGCTCATTTAAACAATTTAAAGCCCCCGTCTGAAAAGGTTTATTTCCAGCTCTAATTCAGAGGGTAATAGACTTAATCCTGCCGGCAGTTGTGACTTTGCTTAGAGCAAGTTTCAGCTGGGAGTATATACCACATACAGAACGAGAATACTCACTAAAAACTTCTAGGAAAAAAATCCTCATTCGGTTTTTAACTAAACTAAAAGCTCCGAAATATAAAAATACATGTTTGTTTTAGCCAAACGAAAAGCCAAGTAAAATTCCGAAATTGATACTTAATTATATTTTTGTTATAATAAACTTATAATCATTTGTTTTTGTTTAACTTCCATTAAAAAATATATATATTATAATAATAATAATAATATTATCAAAAATAATAACTAAAGTCCGGCATTATACAAAATGTCATTCCTTAAATTATAAACGTTTTTTTCCTCAATGATTAATATTGTACAATTTATTATACTGAATAAAATCTAATCTAGCTATCTAATCTATCTATATACCACTGACCTGGAGACAGATGAATGTGATTTGTATCCCCAAGCCCGGTAATAGACCAAGTGAACTGCCTAAATCATAAAGACCTATAAGTCTAACATCGTTTGTTCTTAAAACCATTGAAAGACTTGTTGATGTTGGTATTAGAGACCGGATAACATTTATTATCCACCTACTCTCAAGTCAGTATCCGCACAGGAGGGAAAATCCATGAAATGTGCTCTCCACTGTCTTGCTAAAAAGATAGAAGGAGCGCTTTAAGCCAATGATATAACCCTTTGTGCCTTCTTTGACATTGGGGGTGCTCTCGATAATACTGGGTTACGACTCGATTGCAAGGGCAATCAGTATTAAAGGTTTTGAAGATTCGACCAACCGATGGATTAGAGCCATGCTGGAAAATCAAATAATAAACTCCTCATCTGGAAGAGTGTCGGCGTCTGTGATGGAGGAGTACTAGAACCATGTCTACCAGTAGGCGTCCGTATGGCAAAAGTCTTTGTCCCAAAATGATATACTGGCTGTATATCATGATGGACAGACCTATTATAACATACGCGGCCATCGTCTGGTGGCCCAAAGTTCTTGAAGGGACAACGGCAACCAAGCTACATTGCTATTAAGCTGCAGCTAGAATACAAATTTAAGCCAGGTGACCTGGCGGGACCCCTGAAACTACTTGACTCAATTCCAATTCGTTGAGAAGGGGATTAAGGGTGCCAGAATACACATATTCTCGGACAGTCAACCTGCTCTTCAAGCACTGTCTTCCAATTCAATGGACTCTATTACAGCCAAGTGCCGCTACTATGAGCTGCAGTCCTTTGCCAGCCACAACAAGGTCAAACATGGCTGTGTACCTGGCCACCGAGGAATTGCAGGCAACGTGTGAGTTCATAAATGTAAAAATGCTGCATGCCTGCAAATTCGCGTTCATTATTGTAAAAGTACTACATTATCGTTGCAGGAGTTTGGCAGCTCCTGCGTTCATAAAAGAAAATTAACAGTCAGCATGCTGTCAATTGTGCATGTGTTTTTGTTTTGTTACCGAGCTGCAGGAAAATGGCGGGAGAGAGGGAGTAAGTAAAATGTTTGCAAATTATTTAATTTTTCACGCAAATATGTAGAAATAACTATTTATTTCGCATTTAAAACATTAAAATGAATAATTTTTATTATATAGGAATGCACAAGAGTAAAAAATCTGGTCTGATGATGATACGAAATTGCTTGTATCCTTTCGGCTTTGTGTTCCATCTACACATCTAAGAACGTTTCGAAACGGATAATTTCTTATGCTTGCGAATTTGTCCATTATTTGTTGAATCATTGGTTGATTCAGGCTATTTTATATGTCTCTTTCTTAATAGGGCTTGTCATAGAGGAAAGGGTCATACACAGGCTCAATTACCCCGACAAGTTAAACCCTTGGGCGAGGAAAAAATAACCCTAGGTCCCTACAGCAACCTAGGGTTATCGCCGGACAAACCAAAGGTCAGACGAATAGGGCAAGTAAGTTGATTAATATTCGTGGGGAGCAAATGCCAATGGCTGCTTGTTTAATCGACAGCAATATACACTTTATACCCATTCCCGAATTTATTACAACAGACCTTGTGGCACTATTGATAGAAATCCCAATCAAGAGCGGCACTAAAAACATTATGCGCGCCTCTTTTTTACCTGGGGATAATAACAACATCCCGCCCGAGCAAGTTCAGGCTCTAGTTAACTGCTGCCAGAAAAGCAACCTGCACATCATACCGTATGGGCTAGTAGTGACAGGAGTGAGCTTCTTTTAGAATATCTGATGAGTATTCAAATAGATATTCTAAATAGAAGCTCAAAGCCTACCTTCATGAATGCGATTCGCGAATAGGTACTCTATCTCACACTCTCCAGTCTATTTATCTCTAATTTTATTGAAAGTTGGAATGCGTCAGACGAAGTCTCATTGTCAGACCATCAGCACATTACGTTTGACATACCTGGCCAAATGACACAGGCTCCAAACAAATATGATCCTAAGTCGACGGACAAGAATATGTACCGGGGACTTGTCGTTTCAAAAATGAATATGCACATAAAAGATGGGGCGAATACAGGTTCGCTCACAGAATATAACTTATAACTGAGATGATCGAAACGAGCTACATGGAGAAAATGCTGCAAAAACATTGCTGACATGCCAGTAGCAGCGCGTATCCATAAAATTATGGCAAATATCAAACAAACTGTGTAGGGTTATTAAAGAAAACAGATGGAACCTACGCGACGGACCGTTCGAATACGACTTAAACCTTACTTCATGTTCATTTCCCAGGTTCGTCCGCTCGTGGAAACACGAAAACTCAAACGCGACTAACCCCAGGTTCTTTGTATATAGTAGGGTAAATAATTTATCTGGAATAATATTTAGTTCAGCAAAGATTAAATGGGCCTAGGCTCATTTAAACAATTTAAAGCCCCCGTCTGAAAAGGTTTATTTCCAGCTCTAATTCAGAGGGTAATAGACTTAATCCTGCCGGCAGTTGTGACTTTGCTTAGAGCAAGTTTCAGCTGGGAGTATATACCACATACAGAACGAGAATACTCACTAAAAACTTCTAGGAAAAAAATCCTCATTCGGTTTTTAACTAAACTAAAAGCTCCGAAATATAAAAATACATGTTTGTTTTAGCCAAACGAAAAGCCAAGTAAAATTCCGAAATTGATACTTAATTATATTTTTGTTATAATAAACTTATAATCATTTGTTTTTGTTTAACTTCCATTAAAAAATATATATATTATAATAATAATAATAATATTATCAAAAATAATAACTAAAGTCCGGCATTATACAAAATGTCATTCCTTAAATTATAAACTTTTTTTTCCTCAATGATTAATATTGTACAATTTATTATACTGAATAAAATCTAATCTAGCTATCTAATCTATCTATATACCACTGACCTGGAGACAGATGAATGTGATTTGTATCCCCAAGCCCGGTAATAGACCAAGTGAACTGCCTAAATCATAAAGACCTATAAGTCTAACATCGTTTGTTCTTAAAACCATTGAAAGACTTGTTGATGTTGGTATTAGAGACCGGATAACATTTATTATCCACCTACTCTCAAGTCAGTATCCGCACAGGAGGGAAAATCCATGAAATGTGCTCTCCACTGTCTTGCTAAAAAGATAGAAGGAGCGCTTTAAGCCAATGATATAACCCTTTGTGCCTTCTTTGACATTGGGGGTGCTCTCGATAATACTGGGTTACGACTCGATTGCAAGGGCAATCAGTATTAAAGGTTTTGAAGATTCGACCAACCGATGGATTAGAGCCATGCTGGAAAATCAAATAATAAACTCCTCATCTGGAAGAGTGTCGGCGTCTGTGATGGAGGAGTACTAGAACCATGTCTACCAGTAGGCGTCCGTATGGCAAAAGTCTTTGTCCCAAAATGATATACTGGCTGTATATCATGATGGACAGACCTATTATAACATACGCGGCCATCGTCTGGTGGCCCAAAGTTCTTGAAGGGACAACGGCAACCAAGCTACATTGCTATTAAGCTGCAGCTAGAATACAAATTTAAGCCAGGTGACCTGGCGGGACCCCTGAAACTACTTGACTCAATTCCAATTCGTTGAGAAGGGGATTAAGGGTGCCAGAATACACATATTCTCGGACAGTCAACCTGCTCTTCAAGCACTGTCTTCCAATTCAATGGACTCTATTACAGCCAAGTGCCGCTACTATGAGCTGCAGTCCTTTGCCAGCCACAACAAGGTCAAACATGGCTGTGTACCTGGCCACCGAGGAATTGCAGGCAACGTGTGAGTTCATAAATGTAAAAATGCTGCATGCCTGCAAATTCGCGTTCATTATTGTAAAAGTACTACATTATCGTTGCAGGAGTTTGGCAGCTCCTGCGTTCATAAAAGAAAATTAACAGTCAGCATGCTGTCAATTGTGCATGTGTTTTTGTTTTGTTACCGAGCTGCAGGAAAATGGCGGGAGAGAGGGAGTAAGTAAAATGTTTGCAAATTATTTAATTTTTCACGCAAATATGTAGAAATAACTATTTATTTCGCATTTAAAACATTAAAATGAATAATTTTTATTATATAGGAATGCACAAGAGTAAAAAATCTGGTCTGATGATGATACGAAATTGCTTGTATCCTTTCGGCTTTGTGTTCCATCTACACATCTAAGAACGTTTCGAAACGGATAATTTCTTATGCTTGCGAATTTGTCCATTATTTGTTGAATCATTGGTTGATTCAGGCTATTTTATATGTCTCTTTCTTAATAGGGCTTGTCATAGAGGAAAGGGTCATACACAGGCTCAATTACCCCGACAAGTTAAACCCTTGGGCGAGGAAAAAATAACCCTAGGTCCCTACAGCAACCTAGGGTTATCGCCGGACAAACCAAAGGTCAGACGAATAGGGCAAGTAAGTTGATTAATATTCGTGGGGAGCAAATGCCAATGGCTGCTTGTTTAATCGACAGCAATATACACTTTATACCCATTCCCGAATTTATTACAACAGACCTTGTGGCACTATTGATAGAAATCCCAATCAAGAGCGGCACTAAAAACATTATGCGCGCCTCTTTTTTACCTGGGGATAATAACAACATCCCGCCCGAGCAAGTTCAGGCTCTAGTTAACTGCTGCCAGAAAAGCAACCTGCACATCATACCGTATGGGCTAGTAGTGACAGGAGTGAGCTTCTTTTAGAATATCTGATGAGTATTCAAATAGATATTCTAAATAGAAGCTCAAAGCCTACCTTCATGAATGCGATTCGCGAATAGGTACTCTATCTCACACTCTCCAGTCTATTTATCTCTAATTTTATTGAAAGTTGGAATGCGTCAGACGAAGTCTCATTGTCAGACCATCAGCACATTACGTTTGACATACCTGGCCAAATGACACAGGCTCCAAACAAATATGATCCTAAGTCGACGGACAAGAATATGTACCGGGGACTTGTCGTTTCAAAAATGAATATGCACATAAAAGATGGGGCGAATACAGGTTCGCTCACAGAATATAACTTATAACTGAGATGATCGAAACGAGCTACATGGAGAAAATGCTGCAAAAACATTGCTGACATGCCAGTAGCAGCGCGTATCCATAAAATTATGGCAAATATCAAACAAACTGTGTAGGGTTATTAAAGAAAACAGATGGAACCTACGCGACGGACCGTTCGAATACGACTTAAACCTTACTTCATGTTCATTTCCCAGGTTCGTCCGCTCGTGGAAACACGAAAACTCAAACGCGACTAACCCCAGGTTCTTTGTATATAGTAGGGTAAATAATTTATCTGGAAAAATATTTAGTTCAGCAAAGATTAAATGGGCCTAGGCTCATTTAAACAATTTAAAGCCCCCGTCTGAAAAGGTTTATTTCCAGCTCTAATTCAGAGGGTAATAGACTTAATCCTGCCGGCAGTTGTGACTTTGCTTAGAGCAAGTTTCAGCTGGGAGTATATACCACATACAGAACGAGAATACTCACTAAAAACTTCTAGGAAAAAAATCCTCATTCGGTTTTTAACTAAACTAAAAGCTCCGAAATATAAAAATACATGTTTGTTTTAGCCAAACGAAAAGCCAAGTAAAATTCCGAAATTGATACTTAATTATATTTTTGTTATAATAAACTTATAATCATTTGTTTTTGTTTAACTTCCATTAAAAAATATATATATTATAATAATAATAATAATATTATCAAAAATAATAACTAAAGTCCGGCATTATACAAAATGTCATTCCTTAAATTATAAACTTTTTTTTCCTCAATGATTAATATTGTACAATTTATTATACTGAATAAAATCTAATCTAGCTATCTAATCTATCTATATACCACTGACCTGGAGACAGATGAATGTGATTTGTATCCCCAAGCCCGGTAATAGACCAAGTGAACTGCCTAAATCATAAAGACCTATAAGTCTAACATCGTTTGTTCTTAAAACCGTTGAAAGACTTGTTGATGTTGGTATTAGAGACCGGATAACATTTATTATCCACCTACTCTCAAGTCAGTATCCGCACAGGAGGGAAAATCCATGAAATGTGCTCTCCACTGTCTTGCTAAAAAGATAGAAGGAGCGCTTTAAGCCAATGATATAACCCTTTGTGCCTTCTTTGACATTGGGGGTGCTTTCGATAATACTGGGTTACGACTCGATTGCAAGGGCAATCAGTATTAAAGGTTTTGAAGATTCGACCAACCGATGGATTAGAGCCATGCTGGAAAATCAAATAATAAACTCCTCATCTGGAAGAGTGTCGGCGTATGGCAAAAGTCTTTGTCCCAAAATGATATACTGGCTGTATATCATGATGGACAGACCTATTATAACATACGCGGCCATCGTCTGGTGGCCCAAAGTTCTTGAAGGGACAACGGCAACCAAGCTACATTGCTATTAAGCTGCAGCTAGAATACAAATTTAAGCCAGGTGACCTGGCGGGACCCCTGAAACTACTTGACTCAATTCCAATTCGTTGAGAAGGGGATTAAGGGTGCCAGAATACACATATTCTCGGACAGTCAACCTGCTCTTCAAGCACTGTCTTCCAATTCAATGGACTCTATTACAGCCAAGTGCCGCTACTATGAGCTGCAGTCCTTTGCCAGCCACAACAAGGTCAAACATGGCTGTGTACCTGGCCACCGAGGAATTGCAGGCAACGTGTGAGTTCATAAATGTAAAAATGCTGCATGCCTGCAAACTTCGCGTTCATTATTGTAAAAGTACTACATTATCGTTGCAGGAGTTTGGCAGCTCCTGCGTTCATAAAAGAAAATTAACAGTCAGCATGCTGTCAATTGTGCATGTGTTTTTGTTTTGTTACCGAGCTGCAGGAAAATGGCGGGAGAGAGGGAGTAAGTAAAATGTTTGCAAATTATTTAATTTTTCACGCAAATATGTAGAAATAACTATTTATTTCGCATTTAAAACATTAAAATGAATAATTTTTATTATATAGGAATGCACAAGAGTAAAAAATCTGGTCTGATGATGATACGAAATTGCTTGTATCCTTTCGGCTTTGTGTTCCATCTACACATCTAAGAACGTTTCGAAACGGATAATTTCTTATGCTTGCGAATTTGTCCATTATTTGTTGAATCATTGGTTGATTCAGGCTATTTTATATGTCTCTTTCTTAATAGGGCTTGTCATAGAGGAAAGGGTCATACACAGGCTCAATTACCCCGACAAGTTAAACCCTTGGGCGAGGAAAAAATAACCCTAGGTCCCTACAGCAACCTAGGGTTATCGCCGGACAAACCAAAGGTCAGACGAATAGGGCAAGTAAGTTGATTAATATTCGTGGGGAGCAAATGCCAATGGCTGCTTGTTTAATCGACAGCAATATACACTTTATACCCATTCCCGAATTTATTACAACAGACCTTGTGGCACTATTGATAGAAATCCCAATCAAGAGCGGCACTAAAAACATTATGCGCGCCTCTTTTTTACCTGGGGATAATAACAACATCCCGCCCGAGCAAGTTCAGGCTCTAGTTAACTGCTGCCAGAAAAGCAACCTGCACATCATACCGTATGGGCTAGTAGTGACAGGAGTGAGCTTCTTTTAGAATATCTGATGAGTATTCAAATAGATATTCTAAATAGAAGCTCAAAGCCTACCTTCATGAATGCGATTCGCGAATAGGTACTCTATCTCACACTCTCCAGTCTATTTATCTCTAATTTTATTGAAAGTTGGAATGCGTCAGACGAAGTCTCATTGTCAGACCATCAGCACATTACGTTTGACATACCTGGCCAAATGACACAGGCTCCAAACAAATATGATCCTAAGTCGACGGACAAGAATATGTACCGGGGACTTGTCGTTTCAAAAATGAATATGCACATAAAAGATGGGGCGAATACAGGTTCGCTCACAGAATATAACTTATAACTGAGATGATCGAAACGAGCTACATGGAGAAAATGCTGCAAAAACATTGCTGACATGCCAGTAGCAGCGCGTATCCATAAAATTATGGCAAATATCAAACAAACTGTGTAGGGTTATTAAAGAAAACAGATGGAACCTACGCGACGGACCGTTCGAATACGACTTAAACTTTACTCCATGTTCATTTCCCAGGTTCGTCCGCTCGTGGAAACACGAAAACTCAAACGCGACTAACCCCAGGTTCTTTGTATATAGTACGGTAAATAATTTATCTGGAAAAATATTTAGTTCAGCAAAGATTAAATGGGCCTAGGCTCATTTAAACAATTTAAAGCCCCCGTCTGAAAAGGTTTATTTCCAGCTCTAATTCAGAGGGTAATAGACTTAATCCTGCCGGCAGTTGTGACTTTGCTTAGAGCAAGTTTCAGCTGGGAGTATATACCACATACAGAACGAGAATACTCACTAAAAACTTCTAGGAAAAAATCCTCATTCGGTTTTTAACTAAACTAAAAGCTCCGAAATATAAAAATACATGTGTGTTTTAGCCAAACGAAAAGCCAAGTAAAATTCCGAAATTGATACTTAATTATATTTTTGTTATAATAAACTTATAATCATTTGTTTTTGTTTAACTTCCATTAAAAAATATATATATTATAATAATAATAATAATATTATCAAAAATAATAACTAAAGTCCGGCATTATACAAAATTTCATTCCTTAAATTATAAACTTTTTTTTCCTCAATGATTAATATTGTACAATTTATTATACTGAATAAAATCTAATCTAGCTATCTAATCTATCTATATACCACTGACCTGGAGACAGATGAATGTGATTTGTATCCCCAAGCCCGGTAATAGACCAAGTGAACTGCCTAAATCATAAAGACCTATAAGTCTAACATCGTTTGTTCTTAAAACCATTGAAAGACTTGTTGATGTTGGTATTAGAGACCGGATAACATTTATTATCCACCTACTCTCAAGTCAGTATCCGCACAGGAGGGAAAATCCATGAAATGTGCTCTCCACTGTCTTGCTAAAAAGATAGAAGGAGCGCTTTAAGCCAATGATATAACCCTTTGTGCCTTCTTTGACATTGGGGGTGCTTTCGATAATACTGGGTTACGACTCGATTGCAAGGGCAATCAGTATTAAAGGTTTTGAAGATTCGACCAACCGATGGATTAGAGCCATGCTGGAAAATCAAATAATAAACTCCTCATCTGGAAGAGTGTCGGCGTCTGTGATGGAGGAGTACTAGAACCATGTCTACCAGTAGGCGTCTGTATGGCAAAAGTCTTTGTCCCAAAATGATATACTGGCTGTATATCATGATGGACAGACCTATTATAACATACGCGGCCATCGTCTGGTGGCCCAAAGTTCTTGAAGGGACAACGGCAACCAAGCTACATTGCTATTAAGCTGCAGCTAGAATACAAATTTAAGCCAGGTGACCTGGCGGGACCCCTGAAACTACTTGACTCAATTCCAATTCGTTGAGAAGGGGATTAAGGGTGCCAGAATACACATATTCTCGGACAGTCAACCTGCTCTTCAAGCACTGTCTTCCAATTCAATGGACTCTATTACAGCCAAGTGCCGCTACTATGAGCTGCAGTCCTTTGCCAGCCACAACAAGGTCAAACATGGCTGTGTACCTGGCCACCGAGGAATTGCAGGCAACGTGTGAGTTCATAAATGTAAAAATGCTGCATGCCTGCAAACTTCGCGTTCATTATTGTAAAAGTACTACATTATCGTTGCAGGAGTTTGGCAGCTCCTGCGTTCATAAAAGAAAATTAACAGTCAGCATGCTGTCAATTGTGCATGTGTTTTTGTTTTGTTACCGAGCTGCAGGAAAATGGCGGGAGAGAGGGAGTAAGTAAAATGTTTGCAAATTATTTAATTTTTCACGCAAATATGTAGAAATAACTATTTATTTCGCATTTAAAACATTAAAATGAATAATTTTTATTATATAGGAATGCACAAGAGTAAAAAATCTGGTCTGATGATGATACGAAATTGCTTGTATCCTTTCGGCTTTGTGTTCCATCTACACATCTAAGAACGTTTCGAAACGGATAATTTCTTATGCTTGCGAATTTGTCCATTATTTGTTGAATCATTGGTTGATTCAGGCTATTTTATATGTCTCTTTCTTAATAGGGCTTGTCATAGAGGAAAGGGTCATACACAGGCTCAATTACCCCGACAAGTTAAACCCTTGGGCGAGGAAAAAATAACCCTAGGTCCCTACAGCAACCTAGGGTTATCGCCGGACAAACCAAAGGTCAGACGAATAGGGCAAGTAAGTTGATTAATATTCGTGGGGAGCAAATGCCAATGGCTGCTTGTTTAATCGACAGCAATATACACTTTATACCCATTCCCGAATTTATTACAACAGACCTTGTGGCACTATTGATAGAAATCCCAATCAAGAGCGGCACTAAAAACATTATGCGCGCCTCTTTTTTACCTGGGGATAATAACAACATCCCGCCCGAGCAAGTTCAGGCTCTAGTTAACTGCTGCCAGAAAAGCAACCTGCACATCATACCGTATGGGCTAGTAGTGACAGGAGTGAGCTTCTTTTAGAATATCTGATGAGTATTCAAATAGATATTCTAAATAGAAGCTCAAAGCCTACCTTCATGAATGCGATTCGCGAATAGGTACTCTATCTCACACTCTCCAGTCTATTTATCTCTAATTTTATTGAAAGTTGGAATGCGTCAGACGAAGTCTCATTGTCAGACCATCAGCACATTACGTTTGACATACCTGGCCAAATGACACAGGCTCCAAACAAATATGATCCTAAGTCGACGGACAAGAATATGTACCGGGGACTTGTCGTTTCAAAAATGAATATGCACATAAAAGATGGGGCGAATACAGGTTCGCTCACAGAATATAACTTATAACTGAGATGATCGAAACGAGCTACATGGAGAAAATGCTGCAAAAACATTGCTGACATGCCAGTAGCAGCGCGTATCCATAAAATTATGGCAAATATCAAACAAACTGTGTAGGGTTATTAAAGAAAACAGATGGAACCTACGCGACGGACCGTTCGAATACGACTTTTTTTTTTTTTTTTTTTTTTTTTTTTTTTTTTTTTTTTTTTTTTTTTTTTTTTTTATAAAAAAAAGGAAATCCAAATCCCAGAGCACTCAGACTCGGTAACGTTCCATTGTACTACCAGGCAGAAATCCTCCTTTTGGTGTAGAGGCATGTGATTGGGTGGCGTATGTTGTTGTTCCCCATGGGGATTGAACCTGCACCGCACGGGTCACAAGCCAACACACTAACCTCTACACCGTCGCCACCCTTTCGAATACGACTTAAACCTTACTTCATGTTCATTTCCCAGGTTCGTCCGCTCGTGGAAACACGAAAACTCCAACGCGACTAACCCCAGGTTCTTTGTATATAGTAGGGTAAATAATTTATCTGGAAAAATATTTAGTTCAGCAAAGATTAAATGGGCCTAGGCTCATTTAAACAATTTAAAGCCCCCGTCTGAAAAGGTTTATTTCCAGCTCTAATTCAGAGGGTAATAGACTTAATCCTGCCGGCAGTTGTGACTTTGCTTAGAGCAAGTTTCAGCTGGGAGTATATACCACATACAGAACGAGAATACTCACTAAAAACTTCTAGGAAAAAAATCCTCATTCGGTTTTTAACTAAACTAAAAGCTCCGAAATATAAAAATACATGTTTGTTTTAGCCAAACGAAAAGCCAAGTAAAATTCCGAAATTGATACTTAATTATATTTTTGTTATAATAAACTTATAATCATTTGTTTTTGTTTAAATTCCATTAAAAAATATATATATTATAATAATAATAATAATATTATCAAAAATAATAACTAAAGTCCGGCATTATACAAAATGTCATTCCTTAAATTATAAACTTTTTTTTCCTCAATGATTAATATTGTACAATTTATTATACTGAATAAAATCTAATCTAGCTATCTAATCTATCTATATACCACTGACCTGGAGACAGATGAATGTGATTTGTATCCCCAAGCCCGGTAATAGACCAAGTGAACTGCCTAAATCATAAAGACCTATAAGTCTAACATCGTTTGTTCTTAAAACCATTGAAAGACTTGTTGATGTTGGTATTAGAGACCGGATAACATTTATTATCCACCTACTCTCAAGTCAGTATCCGCACAGGAGGGAAAATCCATGAAATGTGCTCTCCACTGTCTTGCTAAAAAGATAGAAGGAGCGCTTTAAGCCAATGATATAACCCTTTGTGCCTTCTTTGACATTGGGGGTGCTTTCGATAATACTGGGTTACGACTCGATTGCAAGGGCAATCAGTATTAAAGGTTTTGAAGATTCGACCAACCGATGGATTAGAGCCATGCTGGAAAATCAAATAATAAACTCCTCATCTGGAAGAGTGTCGGCGTCTGTGATGGAGGAGTACTAGAACCATGTCTACCAGTAGGCGTCTGTATGGCAAAAGTCTTTGTCCCAAAATGATATACTGGCTGTATATCATGATGGACAGACCTATTATAACATACGCGGCCATCGTCTGGTGGCCCAAAGTTCTTGAAGGGACAACGGCAACCAAGCTACATTGCTATTAAGCTGCAGCTAGAATACAAATTTAAGCCAGGTGACCTGGCGGGACCCCTGAAACTACTTGACTCAATTCCAATTCGTTGAGAAGGGGATTAAGGGTGCCAGAATACACATATTCTCGGACAGTCAACCTGCTCTTCAAGCACTGTCTTCCAATTCAATGGACTCTATTACAGCCAAGTGCCGCTACTATGAGCTGCAGTCCTTTGCCAGCCACAACAAGGTCAAACATGGCTGTGTACCTGGCCACCGAGGAATTGCAGGCAACGTGTGAGTTCATAAATGTAAAAATGCTGCATGCCTGCAAACTTCGCGTTCATTATTGTAAAAGTACTACATTATCGTTGCAGGAGTTTGGCAGCTCCTGCGTTCATAAAAGAAAATTAACAGTCAGCATGCTGTCAATTGTGCATGTGTTTTTGTTTTGTTACCGAGCTGCAGGAAAATGGCGGGAGAGAGGGAGTAAGTAAAATGTTTGCAAATTATTTAATTTTTCACGCAAATATGTAGAAATAACTATTTATTTCGCATTTAAAACATTAAAATGAATAATTTTTATTATATAGGAATGCACAAGAGTAAAAAATCTGGTCTGATGATGATACGAAATTGCTTGTATCCTTTCGGCTTTGTGTTCCATCTACACATCTAAGAACGTTTCGAAACGGATAATTTCTTATGCTTGCGAATTTGTCCATTATTTGTTGAATCATTGGTTGATTCAGGCTATTTTATATGTCTCTTTCTTAATAGGGCTTGTCATAGAGGAAAGGGTCATACACAGGCTCAATTACCCCGACAAGTTAAACCCTTGGGCGAGGAAAAAATAACCCTAGGTCCCTACAGCAACCTAGGGTTATCGCCGGACAAACCAAAGGTCAGACGAATAGGGCAAGTAAGTTGATTAATATTCGTGGGGAGCAAATGCCAATGGCTGCTTGTTTAATCGACAGAAATATACACTTTATACCCATTCCCGAATTTATTACAACAGACCTTGTGGCACTATTGATAGAAATCCCAATCAAGAGCGGCACTAAAAACATTATGCGCGCCTCTTTTTTACCTGGGGATAATAACAACATCCCGCCCGAGCAAGTTCAGGCTCTAGTTAACTGCTGCCAGAAAAGCAACCTGCACATCATACCGTATGGGCTAGTAGTGACAGGAGTGAGCTTCTTTTAGAATATCTGATGAGTATTCAAATAGATATTCTAAATAGAAGCTCAAAGCCTACCTTCATGAATGCGATTCGCGAATAGGTACTCTATCTCACACTCTCCAGTCTATTTATCTCTAATTTTATTGAAAGTTGGAATGCGTCAGACGAAGTCTCATTGTCAGACCATCAGCACATTACGTTTGACATACCTGGCCAAATGACACAGGCTCCAAACAAATATGATCCTAAGTCGACGGACAAGAATATGTACCGGGGACTTGTCGTTTCAAAAATGAATATGCACATAAAAGATGGGGCGAATACAGGTTCGCTCACAGAATATAACTTATAACTGAGATGATCGAAACGAGCTACATGGAGAAAATGCTGCAAAAACATTGCTGACATGCCAGTAGCAGCGCGTATCCATAAAATTATGGCAAATATCAAACAAACTGTGTAGGGTTATTAAAGAAAACAGATGGAACCTACGCGACGG
Organism: Portevinia maculata; assembly: GCA_949715645.1. Lineage (NCBI taxonomy): Eukaryota > Metazoa > Arthropoda > Insecta > Diptera > Syrphidae > Portevinia > Portevinia maculata. The sequence goes on from OX454525.1 coordinate 97,707,456, forward strand.
ACCGTTCGAATACGACTTAAACCTTACTTCATGTTCATTTCCCAGGTTCGTCCGCTCGTGGAAACACGAAAACTCAAACGCGACTAACCCCAGGTTCTTTGTATATAGTAGGGTAAATAATTTATCTGGAAAAATATTTAGTTCAGCAAAGATTAAATGGGCCTAGGCTCATTTAAACAATTTAAAGCCCCCGTCTGAAAAGGTTTATTTCCAGCTCTAATTCAGAGGGTAATAGACTTAATCCTGCCGGCAATTGTGACTTTGCTTAGAGCAAGTTTCAGCTGGGAGTATATACCACATACAGAACGAGAATACTCACTAAAAACTTCTAGGAAAAAAATCCTCATTCGGTTTTTAACTAAACTAAAAGCTCCGAAATATAAAAATACATGTTTGTTTTAGCCAAACGAAAAGCCAAGTAAAATTCCGAAATTGATACTTAATTATATTTTTGTTATAATAAACTTATAATCATTTGTTTTTGTTTAACTTCCATTAAAAAATATATATATTATAATAATAATAATAATATTATCAAAAATAATAACTAAAGTCCGGCATTATACAAAATGTCATTCCTTAAATTATAAACGTTTTTTTCCTCAATGATTAATATTGTACAATTTATTATACTGAATAAAATCTAATCTAGCTATCTAATCTATCTATATACCACTGACCTGGAGACAGATGAATGTGATTTGTATCCCCAAGCCCGGTAATAGACCAAGTGAACTGCCTAAATCATAAAGACCTATAAGTCTAACATCGTTTGTTCTTAAAACCATTGAAAGACTTGTTGATGTTGGTATTAGAGACCGGATAACATTTATTATCCACCTACTCTCAAGTCAGTATCCGCACAGGAGGGAAAATCCATGAAATGTGCTCTCCACTGTCTTGCTAAAAAGATAGAAGGAGCGCTTTAAGCCAATGATATAACCCTTTGTGCCTTCTTTGACATTGGGGGTGCTTTCGATAATACTGGGTTACGACTCGATTGCAAGGGCAATCAGTATTAAAGGTTTTGAAGATTCGACCAACCGATGGATTAGAGCCATGCTGGAAAATCAAATAATAAACTCCTCATCTGGAAGAGTGTCGGCGTCTGTGATGGAGGAGTACTAGAACCATGTCTACCAGTAGGCGTCCGTATGGCAAAAGTCTTTGTCCCAAAATGATATACTGGCTGTATATCATGATGGACAGACCTATTATAACATACGCGGCCATCGTCTGGTGGCCCAAAGTTCTTGAAGGGACAACGGCAACCAAGCTACATTGCTATTAAGCTGCAGCTAGAATACAAATTTAAGCCAGGTGACCTGGCGGGACCCCTGAAACTACTTGACTCAATTCCAATTCGTTGAGAAGGGGATTAAGGGTGCCAGAATACACATATTCTCGGACAGTCAACCTGCTCTTCAAGCACTGTCTTCCAATTCAATGGACTCTATTACAGCCAAGTGCCGCTACTATGAGCTGCAGTCCTTTGCCAGCCACAACAAGGTCAAACATGGCTGTGTACCTGGCCACCGAGGAATTGCAGGCAACGTGTGAGTTCATAAATGTAAAAATGCTGCATGCCTGCAAACTTCGCGTTCATTATTGTAAAAGTACTACATTATCGTTGCAGGAGTTTGGCAGCTCCTGCGTTCATAAAAGAAAATTAACAGTCAGCATGCTGTCAATTGTGCATGTGTTTTTGTTTTGTTACCGAGCTGCAGGAAAATGGCGGGAGAGAGGGAGTAAGTAAAATGTTTGCAAATTATTTAATTTTTCACGCAAATATGTAGAAATAACTATTTATTTCGCATTTAAAACATTAAAATGAATAATTTTTATTATATAGGAATGCACAAGAGCAAAAAATCTGGTCTGATGATGATACGAAATTGCTTGTATCCTTTCGGCTTTGTGTTCCATCTACACATCTAAGAACGTTTCGAAACGGATAATTTCTTATGCTTGCGAATTTGTCCATTATTTGTTGAATCATTGGTTGATTCAGGCTATTTTATATGTCTCTTTCTTAACTTGAACAGTAATTTGGTTATTTCAATAAAATATTTGAAAGCTGCTCCTTTAGCAACATTAAACAAATTACGGATTTTCCTAAACGAATAGTTATTGGCAAGCTTCCAAATAGTTAGGTATAGTGCTAGCCTCAAACCCGTTTTAGGCCGACCGCAATTATTTTTTTTCCAAAATGAAATTAGTTCATTCTCCACAACCTAATACAATTCATTTTTAAACTTAAACATTAAAAATTTAATTAAGTGAAAAGGTACCTTAAATGTTGACCTGGACATACGGAAATGATGTCGAAAAAGATCATCTGGAAATTCATGAATTGTTTTTTAAAACATCCTGTTTTTTGGAATATATCTGGCCATCACTCTCCAATTCTAAAGAGACAACAAATATATCTTCCTTTTTTTCGGACTTTTCTTTACACCAGTTTTTTTTTTTTTGGATGCTTTCCAAGTGTATGCCATCCACGAGATTTAAAATGAGTCTTAATATCAATTTTTTATTAGCCACGTTGAGCGATGGTGTAGCTTAAACTTATTAAAAATATTTTATATACAAGTTGTCATTGACAAAATGGTTTTTAATTCTGTCATTTATGACTTTGTTTATATATGCAATTATGAACTCACTTTTGTCAATGCATGATGACCGCATTCATGCAGCTACGTTTGCGTTCATGAATGTATTCAATGAACATTTGTTGCATGGTTTGGGCAACATTATTTGCAAATGTGAACTCACCCAACGAATCTGCGGTTTAACTAGCTGGGCTGGTTGATAATCCGCGTTCATAGGACCAGAACTACCACTCTAGGGATAATTAACAATTATTTATTAAATAACAGCAACTTCGTCTAGCCCCTTGGGAAAATGTTCCGGGACTCAGACAATCCAAACGATTAATCAGGCACTATTCCTATAAACAAATTCTTATACAAGATAAGGCAAGTATAAGGAAGCTGGTGCTATCTTGTATTATAAAAAAAAACAGAGAAAGTGTGGACCTTATGGATCAGATGGTTATTCAATTTACATGAAAGCGACCAACGAAACGATGGACTTTTGTTTTTTTCTGCAACAAATTCGATGTTATGGCATTGGCTGCATATTGAATTTGCAAGGTCGATAACATCAAAAGAACTGACGGTAGGCGAAATTTCTTGTGTACGTTGTCTAACAGTTTGGTTCTCGCAAGCGTCGAACAGCGGATGAAAAATCACCTCGATTACCGTTGTTTTTGTCGTTTCCTGAGTCGTTTCGGTTTTCAATCCTCATTACCTTACGCAGACGATCCACCCAATTCGTAGTAGATCTGTACACGACTAAATTGTACACCATTGAGATAAAAACTAAGGAAACAATAAAATAAGTTTGGCGAGAAAATTCAGTAGTATGTATTCACATGTTGCTGGGAAAGGAGGACTATTTGGAAATTACGAGTTTGTGTTGGATTGTCGAGAATACGATGATGGCTAGATTTTGTTGGCATTTTTGACTACCTCGATTTGAGATAACTTTATTGTTGATGAATTTAAGCCATTAAACAAGCAATACTTCATTTTGTCAACGTCTATGGAAAAATTGAGTAAAATACTATCTATTTTTTTATATAAGCACCCTCTGTCAACCTTTACCATCTCGTGTTGGACGACCATAGATGTTTATTTTTGTAGCAATACTGTTATGAGAATGTTTAAAATTGATATTATTTAAGTCTTTGCTGAATCTATTTGCCAGCTGTTCATTCTTCTCCATTAATGAAGTAGGAACTTCTTACTGTTTTTTATTAGTTGTTTTACATTTCTTTTCAATTTTTGTTAAATGATAAACTTGATACGGACTTGTATGCGTACTTTTATTTAAAGAAATAAATTTTCAGCTTTGAAAAAGAAATGAAACTTTTCAAACACACAAATAAAATCGTGTTTTAGGCCGTGTTGGATTGTCTTAGATAATCAAAGTAAAGTCGTGCGATGACTACAAAACTAGTAAAAAAAGACATTCGACATATTTATCCGAACTTTGTCGTATATAAATGCATAATGGCGATTTGGAAGAGTCGTTTATTTTGGGGTCGGAAACGACAACAGTAGTCGACCTGAAAATGCACATCATCAAACAGGTCAACCCGTCGGTCATGGAATCGTTTTTCGGAAGACCAATAAATGTAAGTTCTAAAATTACCGCTGCTGTTCGTTTTCATTTCATTATTTTTTCACATTTCACTTATTTCATTCCAATATTTTTACCTTACAGGTAGTTCACATAATTTGTAAGCCAGTGAGACCGAATCAAAATTAAAATATATACCTGCATATTCACATTCGTTCAAACAAATGTATGAGGGTCTGACTAGACCTTATGTGTTACGAATGTGACAAGCAAAACATGTGTCAGCAGGAGGGTTTAATCCGCCGAGGGGAATAAATCTCCAAAATTCAGTCATTGACAGGGGTGATTGTGACCTTCTTATATCACTGCTCCCTTCGCTTTGTTTTACTTTATGTCCACATTTACTAAAAAAACTCATCTACCGGGAATATTCACACATTCTCAAGCCTACCGTTGATATATTGTTTAAATCAATATGTTACCACAAAAGCCGAATATTTTAATGGAATTTGTATGATTACTGTACCTTAGAAAAATTAAGGTGGTTGGCTTTAAAAATTCAAACAAATAATAGCATTAGAAAGGAAAACATTAAAACGGACGGGAAAATGCACACAAACAACTTAAAAGTAAAATCGATAATTATTAGATACTTACTGCATTGACCTCTTCAGCATCATACCAAACATTTATATAACTATGAAGAAGTGCTTGATCGACGGAAATACGCTGCTCCGGATCAACTACCAGCATTTTACTTAAGAGATCACGAGCTTCAGAGGCTTTTCGCTTACTCTGTTCGTTACTATCACTTGGAAATAAAACATCGGGGAATAGCCTCTCAAAAATATAACCAGAATATCTGGGCCTATTCTCAACATAATTTCGAACAGTGGGCTGTAAACGTTGCATAAACGATGCAGATGGAGTACCCAATTGTTCTGAAAAATAAAAATCAATTAATTATCTTTCATAGGTTGTTTAATTTGTTTGTCTTATTTATTACCTATAATCTTATTCCACTGATCAATATGATCAGTTCCAGGGAACAAAACACCACCACGTATCATCTCTCCCATTATACAACCGACGGACCAAATGTCTACATTTTCTGTGTAGCCCATACCAAGAATAACTTCTGGTGCGCGATAATACCTTGTTACAACATATGGTGTCATCATAAATGTGGTGCCAGCTGTTCTTGCCAGACCAAAGTCGAGAATTTTAAGAGTGCAATCAGCTTTAACTACTATGTTAGACGGCTTAAGATCCTGGCAAGATATAACAATTGTTAATCATCACATCTCTCTCCCCCTGTCTGACTGTTTGGTTTTTACTTACTCTGTGAATTATTCCAGCTGAATGTAAATGTTTTATCCCACACAACATCTGGTACAATAAGTACGACATCCTATCATGATCCAGATCCATTTGTATAACCTGACACAAATTAGCATCCATGAGTTCCATAACAAGATAGACATCCTGGAAATCCTCTAAAGTACGTTGCGGAGTGAAAGCATTCAACAAGCCAATAATCTAACCCAAGGAAAATAAAATTTAAAGAACTTTCGTCATTTGCTGGAATATTTTGTAAAACTTACATTTTTATGGTTAACAAGTTTCATTAGTTTGAATTCTCGATAAGCGCGCTTTGCGTGCGTTACATTTTGAAAGGGGCGTGATAACTTTTTTATTGCAACATTTTGATCGGAAACAGTATCATATGCAGCACTAGAATATACATAGAATTACAAAATACTATTACATAAATATTTTATTTTGAAAAAGAGTGACAAAGGGATCAGAACATAAAACAGTGTGTTTAAAAAAATATATAAAAAAGTGTTGTGAAACAATGCATCAAAAGAATTAGGGTAAACAAAAAAACAACGACTGCACATAAACAAAAAAACTATACTATTAGAAGTATACAGTCCCTGGCCAAATTATTAGGCGCAATGTAGTTTTTTAATATTTTTATGTTGTGCACGAGTTCATATGCAATATTGTTATATTTAAACGTACATATAATGTGTTTTTATTTAGGGGATTTTGTATATGATTCCATTTTGTATTTATTTTTAACATGTTGCACTACAGTGTTAACCAATTGATACGCGAAAGTAAACAAGTACAAACATAGTACATAGAACTTTACAGTGCGTCTAATAAATTGGTCAGGGACTGTACAATAGTCGTGTTTTATTGGTAATCTATGTAGAAAAAAAGATGACACATGCAAAATAAAACAACGACTAAACCTGTAAAGATTTAATTAATGTGGATATCTGGACGAGCTATTTTTTACGATACTCTTTTATTCCCTAACGCCAACAATTGTCCATCGTCTGTTCGATGTCCTTTCGACCATTCACTATTTGGTGTTCGTAGCGCGATAATCGTCGTCAAGACGATATCATTTGCGCGATAGTTAATGAGGTGGCTTCTCGAATCGATTTGCATTTTTTGCAGACAATTAAAACGTTTTTGAATAATTTTTAACGTAAACAATTGACTTAAGATCTATTTTATATATATTTGTAACAGACCTTAATACTGCCCGTAGACCCATAAAAGTTCCAAATATCCGTGATCAACATAGATAGTATTGTCGATCTAGCCATGTACCTTTGCCTTTAAATTGGAGCTAGAAAGCTGACATTTTAACCATATATAGTCTCTGCGGCCCGAAATAATCAAGATTAATATTTTTTTTTAAATTATCTCACTGACACGCCCACAATCTCAAAAAAAAAACAATATATCGAACAAATCGAATTTTAAGCTAGAACGCTGAAATGTTTAGTAAATGGTCTTTAGGAGATAATAGTGCGCAGGGCAGGTGTCAACACGGAAGGCACTATTTTCAATAGATCCGTCTAACTACTGGGGTATGCGGACGATATCGACAACATCGGCCGTTCCCTACGTGCCGTGTTAGAGGCTTTTCGGCGATCGAAGAACAGACGAAATTGGTTGGTCTTGAAATTGGCGCAGTAGCGCTGAGGTAAATGTGTTGGACTACAAATCTAAAGGTCTCAGGTTCGAATACCACCGGGCCAAGTATCATCTAAATGTTTTTTCCACTGCCCCTCTGAATTGTAAGTCCCTTCCGCTTCGCACAATCAAAATGGTTGGAGAAGCTAGGCTTTAGGCCCTGCTCTGTATGAGCCGTTAATGACTAATATTTATTTATTTATTTTTGAAATTGGTCGTGAAGTAAATGAGGCCAAGACTGAATACATGCTATCAACAAACAAACAAGCAATAACTTCGAGGTAGTTAAAGAGTTTACCTACCTTGGACTAAACAAATGGGCTCAAAACTCCTAGCTCGAAGAACAAAATGCATGCTTTATTGAACCTTAATCCTGCCGTTCCTGCTTTATGGTGCCGAGTGCTGGGCGATATGTAGGAAATTGGAGCTAATATTGGGTTCTTTTGAAAGAAAAATAATCCGAAAAATACGAAGATGTGGATGTAGTCCAAAAAGCTAAATAACAGCGACTACATTGGTTCGGCCATATTTAACGAATGGACAATAATGCTCCAACCAAGAGGGGGGTTTGTGCAGTCGGGATATTTTTCGGACTGCATTTCATTTCCTCTTTTCATTGAGGAAAAGAAGGTTTCAATCGTTTCTCTCCATCAATGAGTTGCCCTTGTATTTGTATTTGTAATTATATTTATTTGAACTTATTAATACACGATACTACTAGATTTATAATCTTAAAATTAAGTATCTAGTAATAAAACAAAAAAATGAGTGGCGTATGTTGTTTGTCCCCCTTGGGGATTGAACCTGCACCGCACGGGTTACAAGCCGATACACCAACCTCTTACAAGCCGACACGCTAACCTCTACACCGTCGCGAGGGTTTACTGTTCTCTGTCAAAACTCGAAATATATTTGGCTATGTGAGGAAGTTCAAGAAGACAGTGAGATGAGAAATTCTTCAACTACAAAATTACCGAAATGATTTCAAAAAGATTGTTTTTAATTTTTTACCTTTCTGAATTTCGAATAACTTGTAAATTATTTATTTTGATTTATTATTTATCTATTTGTTTTCATTTTATAAAAATAAGACTTCCCCATTTCAGACTTATTAACACATTTTTTTTTTGTTTACGGTACAAAAGATCTTTTATGTCGAATGGCTCGATATTCCTTTGGAGTAGAAGACACGACCAAATATCTTATTACCATAAGCATATCCTTGGGTGTTCTTATTTTTTTCGAAATTATATGCTGTGCGTTTTTACATAAATTAGAACATACACAATCACAACCGTATTCATTGGAAAAATTAAATAAATTAAAATCGACAATAGACCAAATTTTCACACTGAGGCATGTCATGGAAAGACAAAGAAATTTCAAGCCGAGACTCTCTATTCAAAGACTTTAAAGCCACATATGATAACATTCATCGTCAGGAGTTCTACTATGGCCTAACGTGGGATCTGGAAAAATCTGATAGAGCTTCTACACCAAAAATAGAAATTCTACCTGATATTATAATGGGCCATTACCGAGTCTGACTGCTCTAGGATTTGAATTTCGTTTCTTAAAAATAGGCAGGTGTATATATAGCAGTCACTTGTTTATTTCTTTTTTGTCCTTAAAAAATATAAATTAAACTAAATGTATCGATACATTGAACAAAACTAACATTTTAAACCGATTTTTAATACCTGCCGTTCACTTGTTACTTATCGACAAAAACAGGCGTTTAACTAGGCATTTTGTAACTCTAAAACGACAGCTAGAATAACGACAAGGAAACTTAAATGCGACCTGTCGATCAAGAATTACGTTCCACAAAACAACGACTAGCGTAACGCCTGCTATAATGCCGAGGTTGCATTGTCGTTTTTTGACGAGATGTTCAACGCCATTCGTAATAAGGGTGATTGTTTGTAAATACATTACCTCAAACTGAAGGGATTACTCAATACCCATCTATCACTGGAATAAGCCGCTCGCTTGTACCTCACCGGGAGAATGCGCGGGAAATCAAGCTAAAGGGGAGCTGTTAGAGTCGCTCACTTCCATAAAGGGCAGCTGCCCACCAAGAAAGGAAACGACTGTCTCAGACCCCAAAGATATTAGGGACTTAGCTAAAAAAGCCCCGCCTCCAGCGGAACTAGCCACAGAAGAGAATAAGCCGCTCGCTTGTACCTTAGGTGGTGTCGAACCAAGGAGACGAGGTGATGGAGAGCTGCAGGGACTTCTCCGATATCGAAGGACTTTGGTCATTCCAGTCGGAGGACAGTTTCTGCGGACCCCACAAAGGATGGTTTAGAGGACAACATGAAAGACTGTGAGACCATGACGCTAGGAACCGGAGAGGCAGACTCGACACTAGGCAGCTGTTGTACGGTCATTTCTCGCCGCAGCGATCAGAAGGAACTCGACAGTATGGATACCTCCAATGCTGTTAAGACTGTGGAAGATCGTAGGCTGAGTAACGCCATACAAACATCCCAACGTCAGAGGTTCGTGACCCTCTAAAAAAGAGAGCCAACGCACTCAGGCTACTTAGGCGCTTTAAGAACCGTGATCCTAACTCCCTAACGGAACAGGACACGAAAGCTTTAGGTAGGGCCCGCGAAACAATTAAGGCAACTGAGGATGCGTGGCGCCAAAAGAGGCGCAATGATAGGGAGCCTCACTCGCGAGGAAAAGCCAAGGATGGACCAGTGGCAAGGAATGAAAGCTCTGCGCTCTCCACCTTAGCTGCGGGCACAACCATGCGACCCTCAACCAGTGCAGGCAAGGATGCGTCCGAACCTGGGCCAGTTGCGGGTACATCCAAGAGAGGAAGGCATGACGACACAGCTTCTCCAGTAATAGGTAGGAATGTGAGGCCTAGAATAAACACTGGGCAGTCAACCGAAACGAAAAATTCCGGGTCGCAGTAGTCGACCTTGGCAACCCAGAACGGAGACTATCCTTTGACCAATAGCAACTGATCGAGATTCGAATCCTGGACGGTGTGAATGACGCTATCCTGAAGGATGCTGGGAATATCCCGCTCTTCGGACAGCTGACTACGTTCAAGGGTTTCAAGATTGTTCAATGTGACAATGAACACACACTTCGGTGGCTAAAAAAGTTCATCAGCGACACTAAAGCTCCGTGGTCTAATGCAGATCTCCGAGTTGTCGACAAAAAAGAACTCCTGAACATCACCAGACCTAATGGTCGCATCCTTATTCCTGGACCGTGTATTCCCAGGGATAGAATTAAGCGCAACCTAAGGAACCTTAACCCAGAACTCCTATGCAAGGACTGGGAGGTCATAGAGGCTGGAGACCACATCAAATCTGGTACGGAGGTGGTGGTGCTACTCAGCCACAGGTCAATGCCACCGCTACGGAAAAATGGGTACAAAGTACGAGTCGCGATTACCCGATATAAAATTAGGCCCTTTGTAACAGTTTGAAGAAGAGAGGGGGGGGGGGGATCTACTGGCCGCCATGAAGATAATACAGCTAAATCTTCATCACAGTAAGGCGGCCAGCGCCAATCTTGTCTACCTAATTAAGAGGTATGACATTGACGTCGCCCTTATACAAGAACCTTTGGTGGTCCGAGGCAGTATTAAAGGGCTCAACTCCAGAGAGCTAACAACATACTACACCTGTCAAACAGACACAAACAGTAAGATTAGAAGTTGTATTGTAGCTAAGAAACAAATTAACCTATTCTTTCTACCTACATATAGCAATCATGACCAGACAGTGGTAAAGTACGAGCGGCACGGGAATTCCCCATTAGCAATCGCGGCCGTCTACATGCCACACGATTCGCCGGATGGAACACCATCCGCACTACTAGCCTCCATCGTCTAAAAAGCGGACAGAGATAAATGGGACATAGTTCTAGGATGTGATGATAACTCCCACCATTTCCAGTGGGGTAGCACCGATACCAACTTACGAGGTGAGTCCCTGTTTCAATTTATAATAGACCACAACCTTTTAATAGCGAATAGAGGCAATGACCCTACATTCGTCATTAAAAACAGACAAGAGGTACTTGATATTACCCTCTTTAATAATTCTCAGAATTTCGCTGTGAGTCATTGGAAAGTTTCAGCAGAAACATCATACTCTGACCACAGAATAATTGAATTGAAAATAAACGACGGTATAAAACCCTTAGTGCAATACCGCGACCCCAGGAAAACTGACTGGGACAAGTTTACTACGGAGATCGGCAAAATTAAGAACGTCCTTCAAACTCAGCCGATGGAAACACCATCCGAAATTAACAACGCGGCGGAACTCATAGGTAAGACATTAGTCAGCGCCTATGAGAAAGCCTGTCCCTTAAAGACAATGAAGCCTCAAAGGTCACCGTCGTGTTGGACAAATGAGCTTCAAAGCATTAGAAAGGAGACGAGAAAACTCTATAATGCTGCAAAAAGGTCACACTCAGACGCAGATTGGTCTCTATACAGGGTTAACCAAAGGAAATTCAAAAGCGCGTAAACACTGCCAAACGAAACTCCTGGCGCAATTTCTGCAGTGATATAGAGACCACAACAGAATCAGCCAGACTAAGGAAATTACTTTCCAAGGAACCAGGCTATCTTAAGCTCCGGAATGGAGACTGGACACAATCCAGTCATGAATCACTGCAATATTTACTGGAAACCCACTTTCCAGGCTGTGGTTCGCATTCCAATGGAGACCTGGAAACGACCAGTTCACATATAGTAACACCAGTACCGGATGAATTGATTAGCAAGGAAAGAATCAATTGGGCAATTGACTCCTTTTCCCCATATAAATCCCCAGGGATTGATGGTATTATTCCGATCATGCTTCAGCAATAGAAGTGTGTTGTAATACCATATCTTCAAAAACTGTTTCTTCACAGTTTGAAACTATGTCATGTACCAATGTGCTGGCGAGAGGTAAAAGTAGTTTTTATCCCCAAAGCCGGCAAACCCAGCCATACAACTGCGAAAGACTTTAGACCCATAAGTCTTACATCATTCGTACTAAAGACCTTTGAAAAGCTAATTGATATCTACATCCGTGATAAGCTTGACCCGACCGATATTTCTTCGGCACAACATGCCTACACGAAAGGTAGGGGAGTTGAAACTGTCCTGCATGATGTCGTTAGCACCATCGAAAAATCTCTATACGAAAAAGAATACACACTGGCTGCGTTCCTCGACATTGAAGGAGCCTTCAACAATGTAGATACAAGCGCGGTGAAAAGGAACTTGGGAAAGACTAACGTAAATCATGCTCTAATTATATTCATAGAGAACATGCTTAGCGATAGAAAAATAAATGCAAAGCTTGGGGATACACACCTCAAAGTTATCGCATCTAGAGGCACACCACAAGTAGGGGTTATCTCACCTCTGTTGTGGGTACTGGTCATTAACGGGATACTCATAAAGCTACAATACAGTGGGGTAAAAGTTATTGCTTACGCGGACGACGTAGTAATACTTGCAACAGGAAAGTTCCTACCCACCCAAAGCAACGTGGGCTAGGTATTAACCCCCAAAAAACAGAACTTGTTCTATTTACCAACAAACGAGCAATACCAAGATTGAACCTACCGGGTATCGATGGGTCTACCCTCAAACTATCCGAGTGCGCTAAATACTTGGGTGTCATACTCGACAGGAAACTCAATTGGAAATTAAATGTGTGTGAACGCATAAAAAAAGGCAACAATAGCTTTCTATACATGTAGTCGAATATTCGGAAAAAATGGGGTCCTAACCCCAAGAATATTCTATGGATGTACACAGCGATTGTAAGACCTATACTGACATATGGAGGACTTGTTTGGTGGCAATCCATAAACAAAGTCACCCACTTGAAAAACATGACAAAGGTACAAAGGATGGCGTGTGTAGGCACGACCAGTGCAATGAGAACCACCCCAACGGCGGGGCTGGAAATCATCCTCAACCTGCTTCCTTTGAACCTATACATGTAAGAATCGGCGACGCGAAGCTCCCTTCGGATCAGCCAGCTGAACTGTTGGAAAGCGAACTCAACGGGGCACGCACAGATTCTGAGTAAATACTTGGGCTGATTACATGCTGCCGCACCTTGACTTCCATAGACGATTCTCCAGCATTCTTCCCAGTAGAGATGAATGGGAGAGAAACGAACATGTAGCCGAATCCATATCCATTTACACGGATGGCTCGAAAATGGACGTGCGTTGGAGCTGGAGTGTTTTCAGAAACACTGAAGCTAAAAAGCACATTTTGACTCCCTGATCACAGCAGCGTCTTCCAGGCGGAGATATTGGCAGTGACAGAGGCAGCCAAATTAGCCTCAATGGCGGTTATATCACGTGATGATATTACAATTTTCATTGATAGCCAAGCTGCAATTAAAGCAATCTCTGCTGTCGAGATAAAATCTAAGCTTGTAAAACGGTGCCGCGAAGAGCTGAGGGTTCTTGGCGGTCTACATAAAGTAAAACTCTGCTGGGTCCCTGGTCATAGGGGCATTCAGGGTAATGAAATTGCTGATGAGTTGGCAAGAAAGGGCTCTACCATGAGTCATGAACAGGCGGTACAGTCTGTCAAACCGCCATTGTGTGACCTCAAAGCACGGGTGGGGCAGAAAATCCTGGAGATCGCCAAAAACAGGTGGAATACCCTTCCTACATGCGAAACATCCAAAAAATGTGGCCTGACTATGATAAAGCCAGAACCCACAAGCTCCTTCGAAAAAACAGGAAATCTGTTTCGATGTTGGTGGGAATACTCACTGGACACAACCTTCTGGGGAGCCACAGACTGAAAATGCGTCTCACTGACGACGACCTTTGTAGAGGCTGTGGCGATGAGGAGGCACACGAGGACACTCTCCACTTTCTGTGCCACTGCCCAAGCCTCAGTCAATTAAGAAAGAGAACTTTAGGAAACTATTTTTCCCACAGCCTAACGGAACTATCCGAAATCTCTCTTTCCAATCTTTTCAGGTTCTCAGCAAAAACCGGATGGCTGGAGAGGATGTGATTGACATCACCGACGGGACAAGGAAGGCACCACAACCAACACACGTGGACCCCCTATGGGCATCACAATGGGTCAACACTGACCTGAGTGCGATGATGCAGCATCAACACCGCTGCCTCATCAACCCACATACCTAACCTAACCTAACACTGTTCAAAGGGATATTTCTTCGATTCCGATATCCAAACCAGAAATCCTACTAATCCCGTCAAAAAGCAATATCAATCAATCTCAAAAGAGACGCAGCAAAAAACGCCTAAATCATAAAAACGTAACAGCGCCAGCATTTGATTGGCCTAAGTGGTGAAATGACCCGAAACTGGAAGACCTGCGTAATTTTAAATGGCAAACCCCACAGGCAGACAAGTAGGGATGCATTGAAGTGGGAGGATTAAGATTCCTCTAGCTCAGATCATAACCTCGACGGCAAAGAAGAAGAACGATGTGAAACTTATTATTTAGGAATCTTTCCTAAAAGAACGTGAAATCCATGACTCTATCCGGAAATGCACTGAGCAAGGAGTGCAGTTCGTTCGTTCTTTTATTAACCGAGGGCGAGTCGTGGCAGTTGCTTAGATGTAATGAGAATGAAAACTAGCCAAAGCATTTCCGGCACCCTTGTGTTTTTTTTTGCCATTAGGTAATAGTCAAATTGCAAAATGTTCATCTTTTATCTTACAAATGATCGTGTTCAATCCTTCGGCAGTTTCATTGTTAAAATTCATAAATGTTAAACACGCTTGAAACCTTTTTTCTTGAATAATAATTTAACTCAAAAACGAAGGACACAACTTGTGGTCATATTTGCAAAAAATTAATTACAGTATACACATCGAATGATACATATTAACCAATATGCATCCTTTCTTCTTTTTTTTCGTCCAAAAACAAATTTAAATTTTATTGAAAATCAGCTGCTACGGCTAAAACATGCTCAAGCTTTAGCCACGGTGAAAAATACTAAATTGACAACTAATAGCATTCCTATATTTAATTCGTTAAGCTCTATGAAATTATCAGTAATACAGACATTGGCAATTCCATATAACATGTGTTTAATGAACCTGAGCTGCACAGAAAAAAAAAGAAAAGAGCTGGATTTTTTATGATATGAGTAAGCTTGCTTTTAAAGGGTGGCGACGGTGTAGAGGTTAGTGTGTTGGCTTGTGACCCGTGCGGTGCAGGTTCAATCCCCACGGGGAACAACAACATACGCCACCCATTCTCATGCCTCTACACCAAAAGGAGGATTTCTGCCTGGTAGTACAATGGACCGTCCGAGTCTGAGTGCTCTGGGATTTGGATTTCCTTTTAAAAAAAAAAAAAAAAAAAAAGCTTACTTTAAAGCCGTCTTCATTTTATCACTTTCTTTTCCATAAGCTGTTACGATCAGTTTAGTACACTGCATTCTGCACCTAGTTTTGAGGTTGAGCAAGTGTGTGATTAGAGTCAAATTGGAAAATAAAATAATTGGTCTGATTTATTCGTTTGGCATGAGAATGTAACAAATATTCGTGTATTTATAAAAAAAGGCGATCACATGTCTTTTAGTATTTAAGTACATATTTATTTTATTTAATTCCATCGCTGTACAAAGAGAATAAATTCTTAAAAAGTAAAGGTATTATGTATATTCGTATGTGTTACATGTTAAGAGAAAATTATAAGAGTTTAATTTCAATTATAACGGGTGTTCAAATTTGAGGTATCATTTTAAATTTTGAATGAAAGACATAAATAGTGTGAAATCTGTATTTATTTTTATTGGAAATTAATGTACATTGGTTCCGGTTAATAATGAAAAAGAATGTCGTCCAAGTGATCTCCTCTGCTAGCTCGGCAGACTGTCAACCTTTTACCAAAATTTTGAATCACTTTTTTGCATAATGATGGTTCAATAAGTGATATTTGCTCGATGATGTTGTCTTTGAGATGTTGAACGAGTTGAGGATTATCGGCATAAACTTTACTCTTAAAGAAACCCCATTGGTGGCCAATTCACTTTTGTTCTTCGGGAAATTATGCGATTGTTAAACTTCTCTTTCAAAAGACCGATTGAGTTCCATCCTGTTGAAGCCACATATTCTTCACATCAATATCTTCAAATTAACTCCACAAAAAGTTTATAATCATCGTTTGACATCGAGCTTCATCCACAGTAACTGAATTGCTGCCATTTTCATCTTTGAAGAAAAATAGACCAATTACGCCACCACACCAAAATCCACACCATACAGTAACTTTTTTTGGTTTCATTGGCCTTTCAAACAATCCTCTATGATTTTCTTCAGCCCAAATTCGACAGTTTTGTTTATTGACATAACCGCCAATTTCAAAATGAGTCTCATCGGTAAAGATAATTTGCTTTAAACAATTGCCATTTTGTTGTGACCCAATTAACGAATTGCCGACGCAGTGCGTGGTCAGATGGCTTTAATTCTTGTGTTAACTGTATTTTGTAAGACTTTACATGCAGTTTGTGCAAAATGCTAAACAAAGTTGTTGGTTTGAGGTTTAATTGCTGTGAACGACGATGAATTGACGTTCTTGGCTTTTCAGCAACACTTCTGCTTACAACTGCAATATTTCCACTCGAACGACCACTACGATGATAGGCTTTATTTCTCTGATCTTGAGCGGAACCAGTTTCTTCAAGTTTATGAACGATAAGTTTAATAGCACGGTTTGACGGAGCATTTTCTCAACCGTATTTTGAACGCAATTTTCTTTTAACTTCTGCAAAACTGTCACCATATTTAAAATTAGCTTTAATAATAAAAATACGTTCCTGAGAAGTGTACCGTTCCAATTTAGCTAACGGGAATGTATTTTCCTTATACCTGAAAAAACTTCGGTGTAATCTAATAGCTGTAAAAAAAGTGGAGGTCAATTTGAAATGATACGCAAATTTGAACACGACTGTAAAAACTGCATATGTTCAATGTAGCTCCTTAATGACAGAGGGAGATGATTCCAAAGGCTTACAGAATGAATGAAAAATTGACTATGCGTTGTCAGGCAGGTATACTTACTAGGTCTTAAAGTCGTACCTCGCCCTGACTGGGAGAATGTTATTTTATCATACAAATAATTTGGGTTTTTTTTTTTTTTTTTATGAGTAAGAGTAATGCATTTGAAACGAAGAAAACACTGTAGGTTGCGTTCGAGAATTGAATTGAATTGAAAATTGACGCAGCGACACAAAGTCTAAATAGGCAAAATTTCGCAACCATAGCTTAGAATCGGCACAATCAACGAGTTGACCGTCCTTGTTTTAACCTGTCCAAGTAAGAAGAGTCTGAGTTTGATAGACCGAAGTGAACCATATATTTTTGCAATAACACTATTTATGTGGTCGCTCCAGGACAGAGTACCTATTGTTAAATATTATTCCCAGATTTTTAATTTTCTACACCATTTATTTCTACCCTGTTATCCGTTTAACAAAATGGGAGGTAAGTCAGCAAAAACGGAAGGTTGCTGCCTTCCAATCGGTAAGCATTTTGTTTTAGCAGGATTCAACAGCTGGTTTTACGTTGACCACTTTACTCTCGATTCCAAATCGTCGTTTATTTTCAGCACAGCGTCTTTAACCAGACCTATGGGAAGTCAAGATATAGCTGGACACCGTCGGCATCTTAGTTGCACTGTAAGAGAAATTAAACACTCCTGATAGTTTCTGACATAATCAAAGACATGTGAGAAGTCTAACAGTGAGAAGTGTTAATTTGATATCATCAACGGCTTGGCAAATATCATGCGATACCTTACCAAGGCCGTTATGCAGCTAAGCCCAGATCCTAACCCAGTTTGAAAAGTGCTTAATAAATTTGAGTTATCAACATACTCCTTGATTTGTTTGCTGACGATAACTTTAAAGAGTTTTGATAAATAAGACCAAATGGCAATTGGCAAATAAAGCATTCTTACTTCTTGACCTCTTCGGCACAGGAAATATTTAAGGCTGTTTCCATTCAGTCGGATAAATAGAGGTAGTTAGGATGGAATTAAAAATATATGTTATATACTGGAGTATTTTAGGAATAAGCATTTTTATAAAACATTGAGAAGATTGCAATGCCAACAGTTAATTAATTTACTGTGGAAAGTGAGAAGGCACTTTGAGGTTGATTCGGTATAAACATTTGTGAGGATAAGGAGCAGTTTTGCGTTACAAGGTTGCGGTTGGCAAATCTTGTATTTATGTATGTTTGTATTTTTTTTTACTTAATTTTCTAGTATTAATTTCGTAATTCAAAGAGCGGAATTTCTTCCCAAGCTCAAGATATTTTACTTTTTTCCACAAGTATTTAGAGACGCGCTTAAAATCAAATTTTTGAAGATAGTGGAGGCATTTTGCAGGTCTTATCATGCAGGTAACCCGGTTTCTGGCTCTCTTCAATGCATTGAGCATATTAGTGCATTCAAATCTTCTCCATCGTCAAAAAAGACTATCGCGTATGTATGTCGCACTAATTGGAACATATTTACTAAACAGGTAAGAATATATTTTCGTTGAAGATGTGAATCTGATGGTCAACATTAGGTTTTACGTTAATTTCACTCCACATAGGGTTATTGCATTCAAGAAACAAATTTCGGAGCTCTGTGTTTCGAAAGTCGATGGTAGTAAATAAGAGATCATGAAAAGACAAGGCCGGTGCTAACAATTTACTACAAAATGTCAACAACATTTGGTCACTAAGCAAAGAAAAACATCCAAGAGGGATTTGTTTTTGACATTCTATGTCTTGCAAAAACTATCGAAGCATAACCCATACAACGTACTGTGTGAACGTCTCCAATGTAGTTTCCATCCCGGCAGATCGACAATTGACCAAATTTTCACATTGAGGCAATTCCGACCGAAGGAAACCGCTGGGTAAAACAAATGGGTTCAAAACTCCCGACTCACAGAACAAAATGCATTCTCTATCGAACCTTTATCCGAGTACTGGACGATAAGTAGGAAAGGCTAATATATTCATTGAAAAAAATACTCTGTCGGATATTTTGTGTGCGACATGGGCGAATGAAGGAGAAGATAAAACCGCGAACTCTATGAGCTGTACAGAGAAGTGGATGTAGTCCAAAAGCTAAATCACGTCGACTACATTGACTCGGCCATAGAGAGCGAATGAACAATATTGCTATAGGCAAGATCTTTGACTCCTAGCCCCCAGGTTCTACAATGTAAAGAAGACCCAACCTCCGTATTAAAGGATATCCATCTTAATCTGGACAACTGGAAGCAACGTGCCGGGATCGCAGAGGATGGAATGCTGCAGTGTCTCAGACAGAAACTCTTCACGGATCGGAAGCCCGTTAAGTAAGTAAAGTAAGTATTTACAAAAAAAGGATAATATGGCATATAACGATTAACATTGACGCATACACAAAACCGGAAACACACTAGAAAACTGGAAGTGATTACCTTTTTTAAATTTCTGTTCTAATTTTTAATATAAAAGTTTTGACTCACTTCTGCTGTTTGGATCTAGTTTTTGTTGATAAAATAGTCTTTGAAAATATGAATAAATAAAACTTCCCACGCGCTCCATTTAAATAAACAAAAAAAAACGAGATTTTTTTTGGAAAAAAACAATACAAAGTGCTTATAAAAGATTCATGGAATACAGTTCTTGCATTTTATTTCAAGCAACAGAACATTAAAAAAAAATACAGAGAGTAACACATAGAAACACGGAAAATAAATAGAAAGAACAAAAATGTTTTTTTATTCAATAAAACCCACCACACAATTCCTTGCGCTCCGGACCCAATTGGCTTTAGATTTTGATACCTATTAAGGATTGTGAATTTCGTATCTCCCACCTCTACGGTGTACAAAGGGTAGCGTACGCTCATTGTAGTTTTGTTGTATCTGCTAGATGAACCTTAATCCATTTTAAAGTCTAAAATTGAAATAAACATGAAATACATTAAGAAAATAATGGCTTTAGAGATGGTGGTTATGGTTTGTTTTGGTGAATTTAATACACCATCCGTTAGCAACGCTAGTAGCTTTCGTTCGAATGAGAACAAAATTAAAACTAAGTACAACTTTTAAACAAATCTAGATACCCTAACATTATTAACGACATTCAAATAAGTACAAAATATGAAATAGGTGCTTTGGAAACTTAACATTCTTAGTTAGGTATGTATGTTCCGCAGCATGACAACTAATGCACATCGAACAGCACACCTGATACATAACCGGAAGAATATGTTCATACTAAAACACAATTTTTCAGATTAATAAAATGTCTCTCATTTACATTAAACATTCGTTAACCCGATAAAATTAAAAATTAAAACCACAAGTGAGGCGATTTATTGACTTCCAGAGTATTGATAATTGTAGTTTCGTTAGCCCAAAGTTTTTTTGATTTCATTTCGATTCCACCTAAGGTTTATATCAATAAATTTGCAAACAATTTAAGAACATAAGTAGTCGTTGCACCAATGCTCAAAAGCCCCTTTTTGTTACTATGCCTTTGTTACATGCAGCAAATTTAAAGTTAAAATGTCTGGCTCAAATCCGCTGGGTTTTCTAATTATGCCTAAAGAAAAATTGGTAGTTCTCTGATATCGAAGGTTGCCGTAGTATCCTAATTCTTTGTTTCAATAACTTAAACCATATATGTAGGTACCTACTTCTTATTTCATACCTGATAAGAAAATCGAGTTCTGGTTTGTGAGACTCTTCTTAATGATCAATAATCACCCTGTGACCAATTATAGCAAGATGTTTGGTCTTGCGTGTTGCAGATGATCCCATCTAAAAATCTCTAGCATCAGAATGGGCGGCGTATGCTATGGAAGGGGGCAATGTAATAGAAAAGTCGGGAAGGTGGGGTTGAAAATGCTCAATCACCCCTACTTAACTTGGTATCAGATCATTAAACACTTGATGGTTTTCGTTTAAGTATTTCTCATTGTGGGGATTAAATTAAATCACCTTTTCCGGAAAAAAACGCAAATTGCCCTACATACTGCAAAACTATGAAAGATATGACACATTTACAGAGATATATTTGAATAATCTGTGCAAGGAGGATATTCTTTCATTATTCAGTCATCAAGAAATTTATTATAAAGATATACCTATGTACTTATCCCGCAAACGCAAGGACGAACACTACCAATTGAAAAATAGATATTTCATTGGAAACAAGTAGTAAATTCGTTCACATTGACAAAGTATGAGCAAATTTTGTACTGAAAACATTTTAAATGTTTTCGTGAAAATGAAATAAAGTGCGATATGGGTAGGGTACCAATGCTTTGCAAGGATTTTTTCCGGTATTTGGCAAATTCTCAAGAAAGTTCTCGATATAGGTACCTACAGAGTTGAAAAAACAGCAGTGCCCTGCATATGTAACTATCCCCTTTCTATGCGCATAGAGGATATCCTTTTTTTTATCAAAACTATAAATTGAAAAAAGTGCTTAACGGCGCAAACATTATTTACTTGTACAATTGTTTGACAAAAAGAACATTTTAATTTTACGCAGCGACGAAAAAAACGGACCATGTATAGCATATTAATCGATTTTTTCTCCGCTCACGAAATTTACCTCCCTTAACGAACGAATTACAATACCGAAGAAGAAAACTCATTTTGCAGGACTCTGTCTGGAAAATTACTAAGCAATGTTTCACCGTTTTATCTGAATAAATTGTTAAGGAATTAATTTGTTCCTGAGGATACGTTATTTGAGTATTTATAGTTGTATATAGGGATGGCAGCCATTTACCCAAATGGCATTGGTTTTCTTTGAGAAGGCAGTTGAACCTAGTATTGATCGATGATTTTTCTTACTTACCTTTTTGATTTTATTTTACAGTTTGTGAAGTTGAAAACTTTTTGGAATTAACTTGTAACTCCGCTAAATAGAACTGAATAACCGTGTTAAAGTCGTATTCAAAAATTTATGTATAAATAAATACTATATCACGCAAAACATTTGATTCTTTTCGGCACCTATGAGTAGAGTAGCAAACGAATGAAAGTGTATCGAAATAAATAATGAGATATCCAGGTTCAGGGTGCGTTCTCTGTGTGCCGATAAAATTAAAGTTTGTTACTGGCAGTGTGTTAGTGGTTGTTCTTTTGAAGCATATCGCACACATGTTGAGAGTTCATTAGTACTTTTTTATGACCGAATCGAAAGATCGAATTGAAATTGAATTGGTTTTCGAGGCGGGTTTTCGCTCTCACCGAATTGAGAGATTGAATTGAAGTAGAATTCAGTTCCACACCTCCTACTTAATACGTATTTTGGATAGCCTTGTGCTAGTGGCGACAAAAATCCCAGCTAAAGTGAACATCACATAAAGGAAAACAAACACGCACACACACTCACTCGATCTCTCGATCTTTTAATTTGCGTTTACATGCTGATTTTCAATCGAATCGCAGAAAATTTTGTGATCAGATTGAGTGAATCCCTCAATTTTTCAATCTGCGTTTACATGGAATTCAATTCGGATTGAATCCGGATTGAATCTCTCATGTAAACGGGATAGATGTTGTTTTTTCTAAAACTTTGGAAGAACAGTTTGAGCGTGCTCAGAGCGTTTTTGTTCGTTTTTGAAACACACTTGAGCTCTCAGCTGTCATTTGATTAAAAATCACATTTGTTTTTAAATACGAATTATTTTATAAAATTGTATTACTTTCTACACCAGAAAGAACACCCCTGACCCTATTTTCAATGGATTTTGATTTTGTTTTCCTTTATTTTCCCACCTCTCAGTCTGTCCTTCGCTGTGTTCATTTTTTTACTCAGACTGCCTAATCAATTACAGGCCCAACTATAATAGACGGAACGGTGCGTTCGATGCGTCCGTGATTTAGCCAATACAAGGAATTTGTATTCCTTTCCCATATAAGGGGATTTCTCCGTTTCGACCAGTTTCGCTCATTTTCACTTACGGCGGTAAAGAGCGGTACTATCCGCAGTTGAAAGACGGACATTTTGACAGCAGACTGGATTTGATTGTTTACGAAAAAAGACAAAGTTTTTATTGAAAAGTTAGTTTTGTTTTTGGCTTTTACAAAATTATTAATACCTACTAAAATATGAATTAGGGTATTCATGTCATTTTTCAACTCGGTCGTAGCTTTCTAGTTTTAAAGTTTTTACACTACAGAACGTTTTTTTTTTTTTCCTGCATATAATATTTATCTCATTTAAGTCAATCCTGTTTTGACTCGATTCGCATTTTAATTCCAATTGAATCCACATTCAAACTCTCATAGTCTAGTTAATACCTGAACCCACAATTAATAGCGCTGAATGCTGCTTTTTTTTCTGAATGGCTTTTCAATGGAATTTATTGACAGATTGAGGTTAAAAACGAATACTTTAAACATTTTGTTCGGATTTTTACGCGTTTCCTTAAGCTAAAATTTGTGCAAACGTTGTTTTTAGGCCTTCCTCTACCTACAAAAAAAATGTCCATTCCCACTTTTAAGGGGCGTTATTTTTAATATAACCATTTTTTTGGATAAAATCCCTTAAAGTATGTGAAAAACCCTTTATATAGGTAAGAGAAAATATTCAGGCAATATCCTTCCTAAAGGTAAGATTAGACTGTTGGCATTTAATGACAATTGTTGACAGTTCTCGCTGTCAAAATAGGGTCATGCAGTGTAATCGGAATATCTCAAATGACCTAATGACCAAATGACCATGCTGATTTTGACAGATAAAAATGACAAAATTGCATGCAGTGTAATCGGACAATAATGGTGGATTTACACGGTCACACATTCCTAACATGTAAGATTAAAGGGATGCTAAATACTAAATATCCGTGTGACTGAAAGGGACAGCATTACCTAACATGCAAAAAAACGTGACACGTATTCAGGTCGGCCATCTTGTTTACGTGGTAGGAATTATGGGAAAGCTATGCATGTTGATATTTTTATAGCGATGGCTTACGAAATTTCGATTTCCTATAAAACAAAATGGGCGCTGCTATCATATGTTTTAATCGCCATAATACATTTTTGACATTTCTCTGTTTCACATCGCCGATTGTACCTACTCAAGATTTCAATATTTTGCTTCGTTATGGATGGTCCAATTTAGTGAAGCAACTCTTCAAATTGGGAAGCAGTCATTCTCAAATACTTGAGGAAAAGTTGCGTATCATTTGTTTCGCATATAGATCCAAAAATGGATACAAATGCTCCATCAAGCATTCTGTTCATTAGGTGAGGATGCACCCAATACTTCTTCTTCGTTTTCCTTTTTACCCGACTGGCTACACATTTATTTTCCACTTCATCATCGCTACTATCGAAAACGATATCTATTAATACGGCAGCCTTTACGAGATCCATGTTTTTATTTATTTTTTAATTCTACCACAACAAAACCGATGAAAATAAATTTGTTTGTTTACATGTGATCTGTCAAATCTCCATAATAATGTTATAGCAAGTTAAAGTAAGTGATCTCACTCTTACACCTTATTAGCATTGACTGCGGATAAACGGATCTCTCTTTTCGATTTTGTTGCAAAAATGCGCGTGCGTGATGGTGTAAATCCACCATAAGCGAGAATGCCAGTATAATGACCTAATAACAATATGCAATTTATTGAAATTTGGTTATGGCATTGCTGTCATTTTTGTCATCTGAAAATTGTCATCTTTTCCAAGCGTGCAGTTATTTAATACTTCAATAATAACATAATAATAATATTTTTGGATAACATTTGCCGTAAATTGTTTTAATAATTACATTTTTATTGTACTTTTGTTCAGTGTTAATTAGTGGTTTTCTTGTTACTTTTATGTGCATGGTTTAGTATTTGTTGTGTAATACCTAGGTATTACTTTAATGTTTCCGATTATCTGTTTAATTTATTTTGTGGAAAAATTAAGTTTCGCTTTAACATGTACGGCGTTACCACAACTCACTCTGAAAATATAACAACAAAAGCCTTTAATGACCAGCAGGGCAAAAATTACCAAAATGGCCTTTGTGGTCACGTAGTCTAATATACTACCTTGACAGCGCGAAACTTTTGGTCATTTGACAGATATTCTTGTCATTTGGCTGTGGTCATTTGATTGCCAACTTTGGCATATAGTCTAATCTACTCGTACCTTAACAATTCACCCATACTCACGATTTGTTCGAGCCTTTTGTTTTAATTACAAAATTATTGTAAGACTTTGAAGCATAAGAGCAAATCTTTTGAGCAAACGAGCAAATCATTTCTTCAATGAAAAACGCCATTATTCGCATTATATACCGTTTTCGTGACCAAATTCAAATTGAATTTAAATTCGAGGTAGGTTTTCGTCATGATACAACCAAACAAGATAGCGTAATGGAACGCTTCGCATCTTGTTTTTTTTACATATAAATATATCATCGGCACAGAGTAACATGTCAAACACATAGGGCCTTACCAATAACAAATTTATTGTGGAACTTAAATTAGTGGTCCCGTTCATTTAAATTTCCTTTTGATATGAGTGAAAGGGAATACAAATTTAAGCTCCACAATAATTTTGTTATTAGTTAGGCCAACAAAATTCTTATTTTATTAATATTGTTGCATGTTTGCTCAAACTGTGACATTCAGCATCCATTAGTCACTCGCACCGCCATCTAGTAGAGAGCCATATTACCAATAATTGGCAGCATTTGAAAAGCAGTTTGAATAGCTATGGAATAACTATTTATGCTGTTCTAGAACCTACTGAACTTAACGAATCTGGAAATTTCGGGAGGTGTCACTAGGAGATATAAATAGATGTCGCCGGAGCACCCGAGACATTCTAGTTGTGAACCGCGATAAAGAAGTGCGATAGATGACAGTAGTGAAAAGTATACAGAAAAAGTGGAAGTATTGATTAAGAGAAGAGAAGAGAAGATTGTTTATTTAAAGTGATCAATTGTGAAAGTGAATTGTTGAATTAAATTAGTAAATTATTAGAATAATAATTATAAGAAGTAAAGGACATTGAAAGAGAATTAATAAAGATTAATTAAAGAGAAATACGTTTTATCTTTTCGAATCCTAGCCTAAATGTAACAATAGCCGTGTTTCTTTGCACGTGGATATAGGGATAATTTGAAATTTGCATGTAAAATACAACAACAACTTATCCTATATACGCTAACTTTAGCGGGGATAGCTATCGCCGCTAAGTCCTTTAGCGGGGATAAACAGTGCTTCCAAAACTCATTTTCTTCGTTTCTGATGAATCGGTGCGATGAATTTTGCAGGAAATGTCAAAGTTTGACATCCGCCGACCACTGGCACATCCCGCCGAATATTTTGTTCGGGAATTTATTATTATTTTTTTTTTAAATTAAGTAAATCTGTGAATGTGAAACTGTTTTCTATAATTTTAGAATATGTTTGGCATTAATTTCAACTGTCGGAAATTAATATTTGTGCATTTCACGATTTTCCATACAAATTTCTTAACTCAACTTCCAGCTGTGTCACTAATTAACGTCATAGGTGCATGTGTGCTGCCAAGTTTTTTTTGATGAATTCTTAAGCGGCGATGGTCGTTTTCTGATGCCATCCCTATATCCGCGTGCAAAGAAACACGGCTAATATACACGTATTTTTGTTCGTTTTCATTTAGTATTATTAAGTTTATTTAGAGAAAATTGTTCAACTTAATTTGTTTCCAAACAAAATGTTTTTTTGCAACAATAACGCGATTCTACTATTTAAGGCTTCGCCAAACAGAATACGTTTTTACCACCGCAGTGAGATTATTTTACCCGGCGGTGAGGGTGTTTCGACTGAACCGTCGCATTAGAAGACGTCACATGGGGAGCGGTGAGGACTTTGTATAAATATACCGTATTCTGTTATCTAGCGCGGATGAAGAACTTTTATTTTTATTTGCCGCGGCATGATCGCGAAAAGGCAAAAAATTATATTGAATTAATTTTTCTATTATATAAAACAAAGAAAAACTATTCAAATGACATTTATCGCGTAGGCATTAGGAAATAATCTGTTATTTTATACGACGCCGCGTTTCACTGTTAAAAACGCTCTCTGTGTGACGCAGTGGTAAAACGCGGCGATAAAACTCGTTCGGTGTAGCGAAGATTTAAATATTTATTTTTTGTCGCAATCCTATTATATTGTTAGCTTTTTGTATTCAAAAACACAGGTTCTTCCTAATTTTTCAACTTTGTTTATATTATTCGATTTGCTATAAAGTTTTTAATAAATGTAAGCGCAAAACTTATTCCCAGCCAAAGAGATTCGCCAATAGACTATCTCACGACAACGTCAGTGTCAAATAAACACAAAAAAAAAAAAAAAAAAAACAGCGGAATGAAATGAAGGAAAACAATGGAGAATTTGAATGGCGGGAAATACGTTCTTCGCTAATATTTACTAAAAAGTTTATAACAAAGCCAATTTAAAAAAAAAAAGTTTCGAAACTAAGAAGGAGTATCCAAACCAAGTTTTGGAATATTAAAAAGTTGATATTATAATATGATTGTGTACAAAAAAAACTGAAAAAGTGAGAATCGCTATCGCCGCTAAGTCCTTTATAGGGGACAGCCAGTGCTTCCAAAACTATTTTTCTTCGTTTCTGATGAATCGTTGCGATAAATTTTTCAGCAAATGTCAAAGTTTGACATCCCGCCGAATATTTTGTTCGGGATTTTATTATTATTCTTAAGCGGCGATGGTCGTTTTTTAATGCCATGCCAATATCCGCGTGCAAAGAAATACGGCTATTAAAATATGACCATCGCCGCTTAAGAAGTCATGAAAAAAAATTTGGCAGCACAAATGCACCTATGACGTTTATTAGTGACACAGCTGTAAGTTGAGTTAAGAAATTTGTATTGAAAATCGTGAAATTCAAAAATATTAATTTCCGACAGTTGAAATTAATGCCAAACATATTGGCCCCTATTGCGAGTGTCGATTATTGATCGATGAGCGACATTTATCGTTTGTCAATCGTCGATTGTAGATTTTGGTATTGCGAATGGCAATCGTGATTGACATTTGTCGTTTTTCAATCGTCGATTGCAGATTTTGGTATTGTGAATTGCAATTGTGATAGACATTTGTCGATTTGACAATGGCTTGTTGTCGTTTAAATTCTTCTGATCGGCTGTCTGTGAAAACGAAAACAAAAATATTGTTTGCAAACATGTAAGTTGGTTAAATACAATTAAAGTGCATATTCTTCTTCATAATACGAAAAATTATAGGTAGTCAGCAACAAAAAACAGCTCGAGCAGTTGGTTAAATATATGGAAGAAAACCCAGATATTGCTAAAGGAATTTGTGTTAAGACTCAGGCGAAGAAAAGATGGGAGCGGTTTGCCATAGATCTGAATAGTTAAGGACCACCCGCACGTACCTGGGGAAAATGGCTTAAGGTACCAAAAATTATACCATTTTTTTCGAGTTGTCCCTTAACCACTTCCTATTTCTGGCAATCTCTATAAACTCGTTTGTGGAATTTATTTCGTCTGAATCATCGAACCAGAACTCAATTGAAGTCATTTTATTATTATATGTATTATTTTTATATTATATACTTGAATTTTACGAATTTATTTGTTTTGAATGTGACGTTAGCTACTGTCAAGAAACTGTCAAAGCATTTCGTAGTTCACAATAACCCAGATGTTATTCACAATAAATTTAAACTTTTGTCGATTGTGTTACACAATACCAACATGAAAATTAATCGACACAATTGACAATTGTCGTGTCGATTGCCAATCGACACTCGCAATAGGGGCCATTATAAAATTATAAAAAACAGTTTCACATTGACAGATTTACTAAATTTTTAAAAAAAATAAAAATAAAATCACGAACAAAATATTCGGCATGATGTGTTAGTGGTCGGTGGGATGTCAAACTTTGACATTTCCTGAAAAATTCATCGCCACGATGCATCAGAAACGAAGAAAATGGGTTTTGGAAGCACTGTTTATCTCCGCTATAGGACTTAGCGGCGATAGCTATCCCCGCTTAAGTTAGCGTATATAGGATAAGTTGTTGTTGTATTTTACATGCAAATTTCCAATTATCCCTATAGCCGTGTTTTTTTGCACGCGGATCTGACATCCCGCCGACCACTGGCACATCCCGCCGATTATTTTGTTCGGTATTTTATTATTATTTTTTTCAAAATTTAGTAAATCTGTCAATGTGAATCTGTTTTCTATAATTTTAAAATATTAAATTAATATATATGAATTTCACGATTTTCAATACAATTTTCTTAACTCAACTTCCAGCTGTCCCTTCAAGCAAAATCGCTGACCCAACTTTTCCCGTCATTTCTGGATCCGCGATATATGAGGTGTTCCACGCACACATTTGTAAATTGACTGTAAATACATTGCCAATAGAAAGTTAATGCGAGGCGATGAATTTTTCAGGATGGCATTAATTTCAACTGTCGGAAATTAATATTTTTAAATTTCACGATTTTCAATACAAATTTCTTAACTCAACTTACAGCTGTTTCACTAATAAACGTCATAGGTGCATGTGTGCTGCCAAGTTTTTTTTGATGAATTTTTAAACGGCGATGGTCGTTTTTTAATGCCATGCCTATATCCACGTGCAAAGAAACACGGCTAATATAATAAGATTCTGTACAAAAAATAAAACTGAAACCGGGACAATGGCCTTGTGGCAAACAAATATTTTTGTTTGGAAGTTGAAAAGTTTTCTAAACATACATTTTATTTATGTAAATACAATTGAACAGCATTTTTGGTCAACATATTAACTGTTTTTATTGTTAGTTTTGCTTTAACAGACTTTCTGACGTTTTTTCTCTATAATTTG
This sequence comes from Portevinia maculata, assembly GCA_949715645.1. Lineage (NCBI taxonomy): Eukaryota > Metazoa > Arthropoda > Insecta > Diptera > Syrphidae > Portevinia > Portevinia maculata. The sequence continues at coordinate 97,737,475 of OX454525.1, forward strand.
TTACTTTTTATCCTTCAATAGCTCCTGTTTTTACTTTAATATTCACTTCATTAACAATCACAATGATTATTCAATACGATTTGTGCAAATTTTTGCAAATTTTATTATTCAATTTGCTTCTGACGTTTAAGAAAGGGCTTCGGCAATTCAGAAAGTGATAGCTTTGTGAAAAAGTCTATCCTTCTATATTGTTAACTTTTTAGTATTCAAAATAATTGTTTGGATACCTACTACTTCTAAATTCTGGAATTTTTTTGTTGAAATTAGCTTTATTAAAAACTTTTTACGAAATATTCCCGCAAAACTAGGCTCCCTCCATACAAATTCACCTTTGTTTTCCTTCGTTTCATTCTGCTGTAGTTTTTTTTCATTAACGTTGTCACGAAGTACTCGATTAGTGTTTCCATTCAAACTACTGTTATATGGAATTGAAAACGGATTGAATTCAGTTCAAAGCTCACATATAAACGGGGTGATTGATATCTTGCACTGAATGCGTGTTAAATGTTTTCTTGGTTAAAACGTGGTTTGCATTTCCTTTTCCTTTTAAAGTTGTTGTGGAAGAAGTGAAGGTGTGTTTTCTGTCGGATTAGAAAATTATTTTATTTATTTCATTCATATAATTATTTTTTTCGTGAATGCCGTATCTTATTCTGAAAGTCAAATAGTGATGCATGGTTTTTCTTTCAATGTTTACACAGAAAACAAAAATTCAAGATGGGAAAGGGTAATAACATGATCCCAAATGCCCATTTTCATAAATGGTGGCAACGGCATGTTAGGACTTGGTTCAACCAGCCCGCAAGAAAATTGAGGAGGCGTCAAAATCGCATCAAGAAGGCTAAGGCTCTATTCCCACGTCCAGCTGCTGGCATGCTTCGTCCAGTAGTAAGATGCCCCACCATCCGTTATCACACTAAGTTGCGCCAGGGAAGGGGCTTCACCTTGGAGGAACTTAAGGTACATTTGTGCAAATACGTTTATCTGCCAACGCAATAGTTGATATATACTTTTTATGTGTAGGGCGCCGGATTTTCATCTGGTTTTGCAAAGTCTATTGGGATTTCCGTCGACAAAAGACGCCGCAACAAGTCTGTTGAATCCCGTCAAAGGAACATCCAACGTTTGAAGGAGTACAAAACAAAGCTTGTTCTTTTCCCACTCAATGAGAAAAAGATTGCCAAGGGTGAATCGACTCTCGAAGAATGCAAGTTGGCTGAGCAACTCAAGACTAAAATCATGCCACTCAAAAAGGACGTTCCTGTTATCACATACAGAGAAATTTCCAAGGAAGAGAAGAAATTCGGTGCATTCGCTACTATCCGCAAGGTAAACAATCATTGTTTTTGGTCCAAATGTTGATGGCCAGTTAATATGATTTTATTACAGGCACGATCTGACGCGCGACTGGTAGGAATCCGAGCCAAACGGGCTAAGGAAAGCGCAGACAATCCAGAAGATGTTTCTAAGGATGTTAAGAAGGGAAAGAAGTAAATAAAATTTACATTACATCGTGGACGAGTCTTGGTCGTTTTTACAAACTAAAATTTCGGTATTTTACTTCTTTTTGATTCTGCGTTTGTAGAAGGAGGCTGTTATTTGCAGGTTTTTCTTTTTTTTGGAAATTGAAACAGCATAGCCTGTTGTATCTTCTAAAAATGTTAATCGAGATAATTTTACACTAGTAGCAAGAAGTATTACATATTTCTTTTGTTTGCACAAATACCGGCTGTGATTGGGCTTTAGGTAATAGACGCATGGCTAATCCATCATGGCAAACAAAAGACTGGTGTAAACTAAAAAAAAACATGCATTAACGGCCAATACAGGGTCTAATACGGATGCATTCAACTTTCAAATTAAAGTGTATTTGTCGTCAATGGAAGCAATTACTCTCATAGTAATAGGCTTTAGTAATATGTGAGCAACGGCTTCAATTTGATGCGGTAATGAACCTTTGGGGGAAAAAGAAACGGATATGGGCTAGAAAGTGGTCGATGGTAAGTTCAATGTTTCTGATTATGGGGTCATAAGTGATGCTGGATATTTGGTTATCTCTCTTTTTTTTCTTAACGGGCTCTCGACCCGTGAAGAGTCTGCCTGAGACACTGCAGCCTTACATTCTCTGCGATCTCGGGCACACTGCGTCCAGTTCTGCAGACCAAGCGCTCTGGCATCCGCGATGGCTTGGTCCTTAAAACGGAGGTTCGGTCTTCCTTGCGTTCTCGAACCAGGCCGCTGGGAGTCGAAGATCCTCACCCCTATTGCGAGTGTCAATTGATAATTGACTATTTTCAATGTGAGCTATTTGTGAACGAACTAAAGGATTTTTTCAATTGGAGTCAAATAAAAAAATCATTTTCATTGATATTCTTGTCAATCGCATTTTTTTAATTGACTGCGATAGACAAAATCCTTTAGAATCGTTCGTTCACATTAGCACACATTGAAAATAAACAATTTTCAACTGTCGATTGACAATCGCAGTAGGGGTGCCTCTTGGCTTGAGTATTATTTTCCTTAGCTCAATGTAGGCGACGTGATTTGGCTTTTTGGACTACATCCATATCTTGGTACAGCTCATAGAGTTCGCGGTTGTATCTTCTCTATTCGCCCTCCTCGCACACAGGACCAAATACGGAGTATTTTTCTTTCAAAGGAACCCAATATAGACCCATGTTCTGCATTCCACTTTGTGAATTTGCAAGGTGAAAGTGAAATTGTGTGTTCTGCATTTCGATCGAAATGAATATTGTGAATTGGAGCAAATCTGTAGGGAGTTATTATTATTACGAATGGTTGAAGTGCGAATCCAGCATTTTTTCATTGAAAATTGCTAAAACTATTGCATCCATGTTGACTTAAAAGCAAACATTGTGTTTGTTTAGGATTTTGACAGTTTGAAAGTGAATTCGAAAAAATGAAAAACGATCGAAATGCATAACACCAAATTACTTTCAGAGTGAAATTGAAAAGTGAATTAAATTCGATTTCGATCGAATTGCAGAACATGGGTGATAATCTCCCCTTTTCTACTTATCGCCCAGTACTCGGCACCATAAAGCAGGACTGGTAGGATTAAGGTTCGATAGAGCATGAATTTTGTCCTTCGAGTGACGAGTTTTGAACCCATTTGTTTTGCTGAGTCGAACTAGCAGTGGCTTCCTGAGGTAATTTTCCGCCGGATGTTGTTGATTTTTACTCCTAGGTAGATGAACTGAATAACTACCTCGAAGTTATTGCTTTCAACAGTGACGTTTTGTCCTGGGCGGTGGGCAGATGTTTGTTTTTTGATACCATGTAATTTGTCTTGTACTCATTTACTTCAAGACCAACCAATTTCGTCTGTTCTTCAATCGCCGTGAAAGCTTCTAACATGGCACGCTGGCAACGGTCAATGATGTCCGCATACCACAGTAGTTGGACGGATCTATAGAAGATAGTGCCTTCCCTGTTAACACCTGTCCTTCGTACTATTACCTAGGGAGCTAGTGGCTAGTGGCAGTAATTTTTATATGATTTCATAGTCTGACAGAGGTTGATAATATTCGTAAGTAAAATAATCATATTAAACAATTTCTGTCATTCATTAATTGCTGCAAATCAGTGTTACCGATACCACTTTCCTAAATTCCCCAAAATTCGATCGTAAATTACCCGAATTGGGGAAGAACAAAAATGCAATTCCCCACAAATACCACACAGAATTATCTTGTAAAAAAACAGGTTTTAATAGAATATCGATAAATATTATTTATTTATTTTTATTTAGCCATTTCAAACTACCCCCTATTTTTTAATTCCTTCTCTGGTCATTAAAGATACTAAGGGCTGGTTTCAAGGCTTTCGGATAAAGTTCCGGATGGTTAGCCGACACATAACCCTATCCACCAGATAAAAGTTGCTGATATTTTTTTCTGTTTCATCGTCAAAGTCTCTGATTACTAAATGATGGAAAAATTTATCAGCCACTAAGTTTGTTTCGAAATACGAGTACATGTCATTTGTTTTGCTTTGTTTATTTCGTGTTTTGTAGAAACTTAACCAGATTAAAACCATTTTTAAGTACGTAAATTATATTGTTGCGTTTGAAATGAATAAAGCTAGCAAAAATTTCGAAAATTAATACAAGCGCGAGAGATAATACCAATTTCTCTCAAGAAGAAACGGACCTTTTAGTGTCCCTTACGGAAGGAAAAAAATATAATCAAAAACAAATAAAGTGAACTTCTTCTTAAAATTGAATTGTTGAAAAAAGGTTAAGGAGAAAAGTGAATAAAATGTTTCATTCGCAGTCGCGCTTTACTCTACTCATTCATTCAAGTTATGGTTAAATAATAACAAAGATAAGGTCATTTTGCCAATTTTATTTATTTAAAAAGTCCCTTTCGAATGGTGCAAAGTAATTTGCTTTGACAAAACTGGAAATCTACTCTTCCATACGCCATATGATCTTTATACTACATTCCTCGTTCTGCTTTGTGACTCGTTGTACAAGTGCTCTCCAGGTCTCCGTGGATTGTGAAGGGGAGTTAGCAAACAACTTGTGTTTTTATACCCTTTATCCCCGAGAATCAAGTTATTTCCAAATTCTCTATCAATTAATGTTTGCTTAATACGCGAGTTATTAAAAAATAGTTTGATCATAGCATGATCCAGCCCATCTAGCAAGTATGTCCATGATTCTTAATTTTGAATCCACTACTGTTTGAACATTCATTGAGAAATTGCCTTTCCGGTCTCTGTACAATTCGGTAGTTTCTCCTCCTGCCAACAAGTGAAAATAATTATAATTTCTGGTACATATTATTTTTGATGGTACTTACCCGGTGATTTAATGTTGATGTGAGTACAATCAATGACTCCAACAAAACAGCCCTGGGAAATCTTGCAATTTCATTAAAACTTTGTGTTATGTTTTCTGTATCTAATGGGAATTTAACATACAAAGGTTTAAATTTAGCTATTGCTTCTGGAACCATGTGTATGATGCTGCAATCGGAGGCCTTGCTTACTCCAGCGAAGTCGCCACATACAATTAAAAATGTCCCAGTTGCAAAATATCGGAGAGTTATAAGTAATCGTTGCTTTGGTGGAACTGCAAAACTACTGAAAATTCAATAGGCAATGGTAAATAAGTAAATGTCATATTTAGTATTCTACTTACTAGTCAACTGAAGCTTTTACTCGTATATCACTTCCCGTTAATGTAAATTTGGCCTACGGCGAAACACTCTGTTCCTACGGGGCCGTGTAATATGATCGTAATATTCTTTAAATTCGTCTTCTAAAAATTCAAACAAATCCTTGTTAGGGCACTTGTGGCTGCTGTCTACGGTCGTCAACGACGGAATATTTCACATAAATATTTTGTTTATCTTCTGGATAAAGGATTTAACAGCCACTTGAATCGGCCGATAGGCTATCCGAGACTATATCTGTCGGATATCACTATCCGAAACCTTTGAAACGAAAAGTTCATGATAAGCTGGCAGATAAGTTCCGGATAGTCTATCCGAGACTTTATCAGATACTCTTGAAACTGGCCCTAAGTATCAGTATGTAGGTGATTTCTGTTTTCAGTTTTTATGTTTTTAAGTTCACTGAATTTTCTTTCAACTGGTGTGTTTGCAAAAGGCAATACAAGTAAAAGGCAGATGACAGTTTTTTAATTTGGAAAACTGTCTATGTCAGGCATTGTTTTTAAGTCTAAACACCTTAACCCAGTAGTTTTGAGCGGGACAAATATTCTGCTTTTCAAAATTCTGCTTTTTTCTGTTCTGTCTTACATAATTCTGCTTTTCAAAATTCCGTTTCTTAAAATTCTGACAGGCAATATTCTAAACAAATAAATTCTGCTAATTCTGTTTTTTTTTCCAATTTAAGAATTTAAAGAAAACAAATAGTTTCCAACTTTGTCAACAAACTACAATATATTTCTTATAAGGAAGGTACACAGGTGGGTACCAGGAACACACAAAAAAACAGCCAAAAATAACAAATTATTTTTATAATTGAAATTACCAAAAAAAAAAAAGAAACAACAGCATTAAGAAACTAAACAAAGTACCTACACGTTCACAAAACAGAATATTTTGTCTAAACCAAGACAGTAATCTTAAAACCAATAAAAAAACTACTTTATGGGGCATTTACACGGTCGCACATTCCTAACATGTAAGATTAAAGGGATGCTAAATACTAAATATCCGTGTGACTGAAAGGGACAGCATTACCTAACATGCAAAAAAACGTGACACGTATTCAGGTCGGCCATCTTGTTTACGTGGTAGGAATTATGGGAAAGCTATGCATGCTGATATTTTTATAGCGATGGCTTACGAAATTTCGATTTCCTATAAAACAAAATGGGCATAACATTTTCTTTATTTACTATGGTGCAAAATATATTGTAAATAAATTTGTTTGTTTACATGTGATCTGTCAAATCTCCATAATAATGTTATAGCTAGTTAAATTCAACTGCTAGGTAAGTGATCTCACTCTTATACCTTATTAGTTATTAGCATTGACTGCGGATAAACGGATCTCTCTTTTCGGTCTTGTTGCAAAAATGCGCGTGCGTGATGGTGTAAATGCGCTATTACCCCTTCTTCTATAACAAGTGAGTGGTGGAACGTTTTACAAAAAAAAAAGGTTTGGAAAATGTTTAAAAGCGCGCGCCTTTTAACATTTTGAAAAAAGAATTCTGAAAAGCAGAATTTTGACCTCGCCAGAATTTCGACCCCAACCCGTTTTGAGAACTATCTTTTTCGTCAAGTCTATGTCGAACAAAATCCAACATAGCGTGAGATCGCCACCGTCATCCAGTTTTCGAAGTGACACAAACTTTTCAAGTACTGGAACTCGCTTCAACACAGACATCATTGATTTTGTGTTGAACTGCTGAGTTCTGATGGATTAACAATAGAATTAATAGAAAATAATGTGTCCTTAAAATTTAATCTTTTTGAAATGTCCGACGTCAATTCAATGTAAAAATCTTGGCATGTTTTATAGAAACTTGAAATAGCTGAAAACTGAACGAAAATGTACCCTTTCGTCTCTTTTCAAATGTTCCATACTTTCCGTAGCCTTTACCACAATATATATTTTCTCTAAAGTTTCTCATATTTTTTTATTAAATTCATCAAATCGTTAATGTATCGCCCTTAGATAAAGTACTAAACACTAAAATGTAAAAAATCCCCGCATAATGCCAATTCCCTCAAAATACCCAAACGAGTTGAGGTTCCCGGCAGTTTGGGGATTTCCCCACAAATTGGCAAGCTTGGCTGCAATATCAAATAGGAGCTTGCAAAAAATGTTAATAAAAAGTGTTTGAAACGATATTATCGCTTCGGTCGATAGTCGTTATAAATTTTATTTAATATAAAAATATTAATGCTAGTGGCAGAAATTTTTCCTGCTGTGTTTCAGAGTAATTAATTTTTTTTTGTTATTACAGTGGTGGTCCAGTATAAAGAATGGCGATACGTACACTTGATAAAACGAATGTTTCTGTTATACATGCCTTTAGTAAAGAAATATGTACACACATTCGGCCCTATCGAGGTATTCGTTCGGAACGGAATTTTCTCAGATTTTTACGAAATCGGAGAAATTTCATTCGGGGTATCCGTTCCACCTTGTCGCATTGCGTTGTACCGCGTTTATGTCACTTACTTTTGACATTTCTTCGAAACTCTCCGACAAGAAAATGCTGCGGATTATTTTAAGTAAAATGGAAAAGTGTAAAACGGAATAAAATTAAAAAATATAATTTTTGATGATTAGTGGTCAACTCGAGCCGCATTAGCGATCACTTTGAAACTGTATTAGATTTATCACAAAGTATTTCACACTGTAATGGATTTAAAGCAGCTGATTCGCTGTCAAATAAATGCGATTGTATGCTTTATTTATCTTGTTCCGAAACGGATACATCGATCGCAATCTGAGTTGCGATCGTGTTTGCCTCTCGTTTCGGAATTTCTTTCGAACGGATACCTCGATAGGGTTGATTAAGTAGGCAGGTGTAAAGCAACTCTCTGGATTGTGAATGTGTGTATGTATGTGTATGGGCATGTTGTATCGGTTTGCAAGTTTGTTCTTGTTTGTTTTGTCTGGGGCACATTCGCATTTGGTATCCACATAGTATGTATGAATCTTTGTTTCGAGCAAGAATGAGTCTTGTATATTCATTAACTTTGCGCGTCTTTCAAAAGTAGATATTGGTCGGGTTCTTTTCTTGTGCTAGTAGTTCGGTAAATGGTAAAAATGTCTAACTCGCAAACGACCTTCGCTTCAAGATAAAGTAAAAATCATTGACGAGTGCAATAAGGGAGTCCCGCTTAAGGACATTTCAAAGAAGTTTGCAATTCCAAAAACGAGCATTTGTACGATTAAGAAAAATGGAAGCAAGGTTCTCGAAAAACTGGGAGATAAACATAGTGGATCTTTTCGCCGACGATCATTAAAGAAAAGTGAATACCCAAAAATGGAATTGGCATTATACAAATAGTTTATTACCCAACGTGAAAGCCACATTTGCATAAATGGAAATATTCTGAAAGCCAAACTATGGAAATCCAAACAAAATAATATTTTATAATATTATTAGCACATGACAATAATTTGTCAATGATTTTTTGAAAATTGTCACAAATTTCCCGACAAATTTGTAGTGACAATTTTTTTTATGGAACAGATAAAAAAGTACAAATTACAATTTTTTCAGTATGTAATTGACAATTGTGACAGGCAATTGAGTCTCGGTAGTGAAGTGACAATTTCGGTAAAAAATTTCTAATATTATGTTTTCAAGTGAAAGTGAAAATGAATTTGATGTGCAATTTCGCGAAGTACGCCATCCTCGACTTTTTAAAGAAAGAATTATCAATGATTTTGCTGCATTAAGTGATTTTCAATTTAATGAAAAATTTCGCGTCTGAAAAAGTACAGCAGAATATATTTGATGCTAAGACCCAAGTTTTATGTGCGTTACACTGGCTTGGAAGCGGAGCTCAATACTATGTAGTTAGTGATGGACAGGGTGTTTCAAAAAGATCAATTCCGCGTTGCGTCAAAAGATTTTGGAATCTGACGGTAGATAACCTTATGGGGGAAGAAATCCGCTGGCCTTCGGAAAATATAACATCCATACCTCAACGTTTTAGACATTTTGCGAATTTTACTTGTGTTGCTGGCATTGTTGATGGCTCTTTAATAAGAATTGATGCACCGACTGCAAATGAGTCAGCATTTGTTGACAGAAATGGTGACCACTCAATTAATGCCGTGTTTGTGTGCGGCCCAAATTTTGAGTTTTTTTATTTTTCTGCACGCTGGCCTGGATCCGTTCACGATGCAAGAGTTCTAAGAAATAACTCTTTAGCAAGACGGAGGGAAAATGAATGGAGGCCATTTCCAAATGCTTTAATATTAGGAGACAGCGGTTATGGACGAAAAAGTTGGCTAATCACACTAGTTATTGCACCGCAAATTGAACAATCTGAAGCATTGCCAAGATTTTTAAGGACTCATAAGAAAATGAGGAGGCTTGTAAAAAATGCATTTGGCATTCTGAAATTCAGATCAATTCAGTCTCTTGTGTACGTTACAATTTTTTTTTTTAAAATATGGCAATGACAAAATTGTCACGACAAATTTGTCATAGTCTGACAGTGACAAAATTGTCGTTGTATTTAACTGACAATTATATCACCTGTCAATACGTTATGGAATGAAAACCTGTCAGATAAAAGCGACAAATTTGTAGAATTGTCACTCGTCAATGTTTATGAAATAGGGCCCAGACAGTAGGTATGCCGGAGAAGCAAACGCTCCAGGGAGGAACATTTCCAAAGTTATATTCCTTGCATGTTCGAATGCTACTGATTTAACAAACAATTAAGTCACTTATTATCGGGAAGTCAAGAAAGACTCTACCAACGCATTTCAAGAAAACGATGTTATTGATGTTGACAATGATGAAGATGCTAGCTCCTCAGAATGGGTCCAAACTCTGTTCAGAAAGTAAAACATACCGATGCGGTTGAGAATTTTAGCACGTGTATTAAATGGGCCGAAGAAAACAACGTTGAACATTCGAAAATATTTGTCCTAAGAAGTCTTCAAGAAAAAGCTGTAAATTGCTGCGTTCAAAGTTCACGAAAACAAGCGTTTATTGGTGATTTCTTTTTAAAAAATAAATGATAGCATCCAGACTTTTTTTACTTTTTACATAGGTACTTTGAATAGTTATATTTTTTTTAACTTTATGAATAAATGAAATAAAATTAATGAAAAGAAACACTATTTGTACCTACATTTTATTTAACGTTTCGTAAAAGTAAAATGTGCTCCATATTACGAATTTTTTGATTTTACGAATACACCTGGACATTATATCACTCGTTATACTGGACCACCACTGTATTATGATATATAAAAAAAAATTACATTCTTCATCGGCAGGCAGATTAGAATAATTATTGAAATTATATTATAAGAGATAAAAAAAATTATTTCTGCCACTATTATCATGTTGAATTAATAATCTGTATTGTTTCAAAAATGTAAAAAATAATGATAACATCGTTTCTGTCTTTAAGGATAATATTTCTATAACTTAGTAGAAACATAAAAATGGAAAATGCAGAAGAAAACGATACAGCCTTTTCGAAGGCAGAAGTATTTTATTATAGAAAAATAGGTAGGTATAGGTATACCTGAGGACAGCTGCAAGGGAGTACAAAACACACTCACTAATATTATTTGTGTGTATTATATTTGTTCACATGGAAAAGAAAGTTAGAAAGAATAGGTTGTTTAGAGCCGAGAATAAAGGCCACAGAGAGAAAGAGAGAAATATAGATGCTCCAAAACACGTTAGACGCTCCAAACAATGTAGCGCGTTTCAATACAGTTCAGTCAAGTGTCAGCGTTTGAAAATTTTAATAGTTTCTTGTTTTTTTCATGAAAAATGCCAAAATTATATGAAATTACAGCCAGATATGAAATTTTCTTAAAAACGTACGACGTTAATAATATCAACCAACGTTTTGAAAATACAATATATAACTTTGATGCCTCGAACGAACTGTATATATCAGCAAATTACGGATGCAGTCATACTGTTTAGACTCGTTTGTCTAAATGTATGTGTATCAAGGACATTAACTTGATACTCCTTTAGTGTATTGAAACAAGCACTTAAACCTGTTCACTTGATGGTGGCTGAAATAGAAGTGAATTACGAACTACTGATATCTGAATAAAAACTGACTCGTTCTGATCGATTTATTGACTCTTTTATACTTCTAATTAGCTTACTCTATAACTTAATAATATTACGACTACTACCTAATAAATGCATGCTATGCATTGTCAGCACCTTAATTAATTGCCATCGACAGTTGACTGGTTGACCCAGATGTGGTTTTGCTGCCTCATCAGCATGTTGCGTGCGTTGATTTGACCTGTGCCCATGTTCTGTAACTCATGCGATAACTCTTCGCATCGAAAACTTTGGAACACAAAATTCCACCGTTTATCGCATGTGGAAAGAAGTGCTGTTCTGTAACTCTATGCGATAAAATATACCTTGGTAAATTTTAATATCATGGGAAATTGGAAGGATTGTCAAAATACTGGAAATCGAAGGGTAGTTTGGCGAGGGAATTCAGTGTGTATGTACATGTTGTTAGGATAGGAGTGGTGTAGCGCGACTTTTTAGCGGATTATCGGAAAATTACGTGTTTCTGTTGATTTTTCAAAAATACGATGATCGCTCGTTCTGCTAGACTCAGACGAAATTTTTTGAAATTATGGTGGATTTACACCATCACGCACGCGCATTTTTGCAACAAAACCGAAAAGAGAGATCCGTTTATCCGCAGTCAATGCTAATAAGGTGTAAGAGTGAGATCACTTACTTTAACTTGCTATAACATTATTATGGAGATTTGACAGATCACATGTAAACAAACAAATTTATTTTCATCGGTTTTGTTGTAGTAGAATTAAAAAATAAATAAAAACATGGATCTCGTAAAGGCTGCCGTATTAATAGTTTTTTTTCCATCTTGAGTAGGTACAATCGGCGATGTGAAGCAGAGAAATGTCAAAAATGTACTATGGCGATTAAAACATATGATAGCAGCGCCCATTTTGTTTTATAGGAAATCGAAATTTCGTAAGCCATCGCTATAAAAATATCAACATGCATAGCTTTCCCATAATTCCTACCACGTAAACAAGATGGCCGACCTGAATACGTGTCACGTTTTTTTGCATGTTAGGTAATGCTGTCCCTTTCAGTCACACGGATATTTAGTATTTAGCATCCCTTTAATCTTACATGTTAGGAATGTGTGACCGTGTAAATCCACCATTAATCTGATCCTAACGCTGATTTCAGACAACATTATGTTGATGAATTTAGTGAAGTTAAAATTTTGCATTTATTTTGTCTGTCTATGAAAAAAATAAATGAAATCATTTTTTTTTAAAACAAGAACCTTTTGCTCTCTCTTGTTGGATGTACCAAGCTGTTTATTTTTATAGCAACACAGTTCAAAGAATGTTCGAAATGGATCTTATTTAAGTGCTTGCTGAATTCTTTCGACAGAATGTAGATACCTACATTCTTCTCCAATAATTCTGACTGTTTTTATGAGTTATTTTTTATTTCTTTTGCATTTTTTAAACGTTGAACTTGATCAACGAACTGTATATTTTGTTAAAAAAAAATCAAAAATGTTTACTGTCCACTATCCGTTTGAAATTGTTCAATATCCCTTTCTCGCAAGCCAATTGAAATGTGATAAATTTTGACAGTTGAAGTGAATAAATAATTTATCGCATGCGAAAGTTACAGAACACCGATTTATCACATATTTCCAGGGGTTTCATTTCACAATGTTCCATGTGGTATAGTTTTCGCATCGCATAGTTACGGAGAAATCTGATATAATGAAATTTTGTTTCGATTCACATCGTTCATGTGATAAATATAACGATGCGATAGTTACAGAACACGAGCACTGGGTCTTTGTATATTATCACTTCGTGAATTCGACGACTACGCCACCATACGACGTAAATACGGCATTAAAAAAGCTATATCTATACTAGCATATTGTAGAACCCTTTCTACACCTTTGTTGTCTTACATTATCTTCCATTTTCGTGACTGGGAATATGAGGAGGAAGATCATTCAGGTAGCGACTACCGATGGTGGCTGATGTTTGATGTAGCAGGAAATTCTCATCGGGTAGATTTATCGTATTTTATTTATTGGCTCTGATGGAAGATTCGATAAGGAGAGACAGCAAAATTTAAGACACAAACCTTTAAACGCCACCATATTTGTTGCCGACTCGCTCGAGGTCTAGGTTTTCAAAATCGTGTTGATGATAGTACTATAGAGTGTATATACAAAGCCTGGGTGTTGTTGTGGACGGAACAGGTAAGTCGGTAGATTTTATGTTCTGTATGTCTGAACACATACTTAAAAGATCCAACGGAAAATTGTGATCCAATAAATTATGGCTGAACACAAGAAAATTATCGTTTAAATTTTAACTGGTTTGAAGGAGAGCAATTACCATCGTCATACAGCGACATAATTCAGAGTAGATGAGCAATCACCTGATGAAGGTCAAGCAGGTTTTTTTTGTAGTTTTTAATTTACTTAGGTACATTATGTTCAATAAAGATTCAGATTTTAATGTATGTTTATTTTCAGATGAAGGAGATATAATGGATGAAAGCGCAGATCTCGCCATATTTGTTTTTTCTATTACATCTAAAATCAGAAATGTGGATGTACACCTGCACCTTTTTCTTATATTTCTGAAAACATAAAAATAATTCTTGAAAGGACGATGGAATGATTTCGCACTTCCTTTTTTTTACAGTTTAATAATTATGTTTATAAAAACTCCCACCATCCTGACGTCTGTCAGCTTTAATTTCACGAACTTTAAAATGTATTTAATGAATATAATTGATGGCAGAAAGAGATAATATCATTTTTGACAGTTTTTTTTTCAATTTCGAAATTATTTATAAAAAAAATCTGTGCTACCTGAGCTCGCCACTTATTTTGTCGAGTTAATATAGGTCTAGACTACATAACGTCTTGGTATCAACGACGATGGAATCATATACCTAAATTGCTACCAGCTCCCTAGCTATGATAACGAAGAGTTGAACATTGACGATTTTCTCCTGCAAGTAAGCAGACAGCGCGAGTCATGCAACGCATCATGCGCAGGGTTGTGGTGAACCTCCATCATCTGATGACAGGTCAGCCCAAGCCTTGGTTTTGGGAGTGGATCAAAAAGAATCCTTAAGCCTCATGGGAAGCCCTTCGTCTATCTCTGCTCGAGCGGTATCGTAACCTCGAAACCGATTTTGATATATTTCGACAAATGTCGTCACGCCACCAGGACGACCAAGAGACGTACGACGCATATTATGGAACCCTCATAAGGCTCAACGCGAGATTGAAGTTCCAAAAAGCGAGCCGGGACCTGATCGAAATAGTTAGGCGAAACTTCAAACATCAGATCGGATAGTACCTGCTCACATTTAACATCTCAGACAAGGCCGAGCTGGTGTATGTATGCAGAAGTATCGAGCGTTTTCTAGCCGAACCAAGAGCAGGCTCCAAGAGTAAGCCTAGGCTCACGACATTTCCCTATTTCAGGAAAAACACCAGTGAACTAACTGAAGAAGATCTTAACGATCCTTTCTTTTCAGAAGTCGGAGGGGACGCAGTAGCTTTCAGGCAGCGCGATCGCAGCACCCTAACTTGCCGGAAACGTCGAGAACCTAGACATACAGTGTTCAACTGTCTGAAACTGCCTCAGAAACCCTTCTATTTTCAATGCTGTCTAGAAAATGTCTTCACAGGGACGAACTACCCAGATATACCAACCAACATTACCATCCTCAAACGACCAGCCGATGCAATCGGCAATACGTCGCAAAGAATTTCGGAATGCATCTCAGGATGCAGCGCCTCAGATAACGCTTGTCATCACCATATGGCCTTCGAACAACAATGGTCCGAGTAGCAAACAGCAAGAGCTCGTATTTTCGGGACAGCCATGCCATCAGCCCGTATACGCAGAGTCCGGAAACGATACCAACGAAAAAGGAAGTCCATCGCGGTTTCAACCCTGCAGGTTTCGCCTAGTACCAACGGAGACCCGTGGCCGTAAAACTCTTCGACCGATCCTGGTCTAGTCTCCTGGACACAAGCGCTTGCATTAGCGTTATAGGAGGAGCGGGAGTAGACTATTTAAAAGCCAACCACATTCCGTGGAAACCATATTCCTCGTTAGTTACCAAAGCCAATGGCCGTGCGCAGAATATTGTCGTGATCGGATAGCCTAAGACTTCTTATGTCGACCGCGAGGAGGACCTCACTCTATATGTGGATAAATGCCGAAGACGCCGCCCCTGTTAAACAGCGTCACTAACCAGTTTCTACCAAGGTAGAGGAACTTCTCTATGCGCAGCTGAACCACTTGCTTTCTATGGACGTGATTGAGCTCAGCCCAACCGCGTGGAGCTCTCCCGTACGCAGATGCTAGAAGCACCGTATGTTCTTGGACGTGCGCGATTTCAATCACGTTACTAAAAAGGATGCGTACGCGCTGCAAAGCATAGGACTAGTCGCTCGTCTGCCAGACACATATTTCATGTCTAGCGTAGACTTAAAAGACGCATTTTGGCAGATGCCTAGACGAGAAAAGCAGGGAAAAGACCGCAATCACCGTTCCCGGGAGACCACATTACCAGTTAAAAATTATGCCCTTCGGCTGTTCATCAGAGTAAGTGAAAACACACCTCATGTGCACTCATATGAAAACAATGAACCAAATAGTAGAAATATTCACGGTCCGATAGAAATTTGCGCTTGTGTTTTTACCAGCTCGTTAAATCCCATTGTTACTGTTGCGCCACGCGCTATCGCAGATATGACAAGTTTCAATTTCTTAAATTTTGTTGATCAATACACGAATGGAAATAAACAATTCAAGCAATATAAGCGCTGGTAGGCGTCAGGAAATATTGCAGTGTAATACAACGCGTTGGTGGAACGCGGCGATGTAACGCTTCGATTAAAAGCGTTCGGTGTGGCGAAGTCTATACCCATCTCGATCTTTCAATTCGGGTTTACATGCTGATTTTGAATCCAACTACAGAACAATTTGTGATCGGATTAGGCGTTTTTCTATTTTAGCCCCGAGCGGGGAACAGAGCGGGGCACGAGCGATCAGAGCTCGCTCCGAGCTGAACGTAACCTGAGCGCTCCGAGCTAATTAAGAAACAGAATTTAGCACTGAACTGTCATTAGATAATTTTTTTTTATTAATTTTCAAAATAGTCAGGTTTGCTTCTGAAATTGGTGTTTGTCAAGGATTGTTCCATTTAAATTATAATTTCTAGTAAATAAACTATGGAAAAAGCACAAATAATGAATGAAGTCAGCCGCGCTCAGCTTTTCGCTCGATGTGCTCGGTCATTTTTAATCGAGCTCATCGAGCGAGCCCTGAGCTAGCTCAGAGATAAAAAAGAAATACAAATTTTATGCTCAGAGCGCTCCGAGCTAAAAAAGTAACACAGTTCTTTTTTTGACAGCTCAGTGCCCCGCTCGGAGCTAAAAAAGAAAAACGCCTATTGAGTTAATCCTGTTTCGATTTGGTCTGCGTTTACATGGAGTTCAATTCGAATTAAGTTCGGAATGAATCTCATGTAACAACAAAATCTAGTACTGTGAAGTTATTTGGAAGCCGTGGTAAAGGGATAACTAACACAATCGAAAAATGCTTTCAATTGGCATGTGAAAGAAAACTCAGAACCTTCCCTAAAAGTGGACTATCTTCCTGTAATTAGCCTCTGCTCCTGCCAGCAGAGCTTGTTGTTTCGTTAATATATTGTGTCTAGCAAAAACTGAGAATCGCGATTGTTTTTTTTTATAGTTTTTTTGTTTAAGAAAAGGAAATCGAGGTACAAAACAATTTTCTAAAGTGATAAACTTTGATAAATTCAATTTGTGTCGGTGTCAATCACAAACTAAAAGAACATTTATTCTTTGCTCTTATTAAAGTATGTACATAAGGCATTTATGAAAAAAGTATATCAATTAGTTTAAAAAGTATGTCTTATTGAACCAAGTGTGCAATAAAAAGTAATAATGTCGTCGGGACTTTTTCTTTCATTATTTGTGACTGGCATAAATAAAGTTCAAAATGGCCGATAGTCTCCTGTTCCCGGAGTTAATTTTGCGAATAATAATATCGTTATTGAATTACTACAGCGAAATGTTGCGGGGGGATTTGCTAAGAATTATAACAAATTTCTGGGTGGATAACCGGTAAACCAAATACAAATATTTGGTGGGCAGTTAGATTAATTGGGAATGAGTACCCACCTTTTAAAAGGTTAAAGTTTGGTTAAAGTTTACAATTTTGACCATCGCAGGCATAATGTACGTAATATGTACATGTAAATATCCTTCGAACTTAAATCATACTTAAGGTAACACAAATTTAGTTTATAAGTTGCGCAGGATCTACAAAATGCAACCAAATCTACATTGCAATAGTGACATTAAATAACAATAATATGATGCAATTGGTTTCGATGGAATTCGGGGATGGTATTTGCCCTATTTTATTTAATAGAGGATTGCTTGTTTGTCTTGATCTACACAAAGATCAGAGCGGTTTGTTAGTTTTTGTATAGAACCTATTTATTACCCCATAGTGGTAGGACTGTGAGTGCCACTTTATTAATCCTGTCAATTTTTATGAGGTTACAGAACTGTGTTAATTTTCTCGAATTTTGTTCCTGTATGGACTTCCTAATTGTTAGCATAACTTTTTAGTTGATATTTTCTCCTAAAATAGATGCACCTATGGGTAACCAAACAATTCACAAATCCGTCGAGCATAACATACAGATTCAATCTAGCCTTTTGTATGAAGTCATTAAACATGGGAATAAGTTGCGTTGTCCTTCTACATTTGGGACGCTTCTCATTTGATTACGTAATGGGGTAATTTCCCTATACTTCAACATTTTTTGTTACATTGCAGGTTGTCTTTGTTTCCATTACAGTCAGTCATTTGCCTTATGCCGGGTAAATTCCGTCTGAAAATAAATACATTACCTCCAATATATTACCTATTGGAGAATTCTTATCGAATTCTAAACCGTGCACCCGTGCCGTTTGCTGTCTCTTGAAGTGATCTTCGAAAATTTAGTTTGGAGCACCGATCGAATCTATTCGAAACATTGTCAAACTTCTTTATTACGAACCTTCAATGTAGAAACATACATTGATTGATTGATATATTTATTTAGCTAATTCATGCTATAAATTCATACAATTCATTGATACATATTGGTTTATGAATTATCTATTTTCAAATTGAAAATTAAGTTTTATTAATTTACGATACTCAACGAATTACAATTTCATAGTTGTTTTTTTTAGAAATTACATTTTCTTTTATTCCATATCAATGTTAGTTAAGCTTTTACTTCATTGGGCAAGGACTTGAATAATTTGAAGCCATTAAAAATAAGTCTATTTTGAGCTCTTTGCGCTCTGATATAGGTACATATTCCAATCTTAGATCAACCTGATTTCTCAACAAATATGGTTGCTCATAGCCTACATATCTCATAGACCTTTTCTAATATTCGAGCAAAATTATTTTTTATTTAAAAACAAATGTTGACACATACTACAACTTAAAAGTACCCTCATCGCTTGATTTTGGAGTCTGTAGATAAATAAAATAACTTTGTCTTATAAGAAATAAAATTATTGAGCAATATTTGAATGCAAATTTGATATGTGGAAAGGTTATTTATTGGAAAAAAAAGTATTTTTTGTGTCCGTGCCAACTTGACTACGACATGTTTGCATTCTTTTTCTCCTCGCTTTAATATTTTCAAGGATTTTTTTTAACTGCATAAAATCAGCTATTCTGTATGATTTAAAAAAGTTCCAAGTCAAAAACCTTAAACTACGCGGTATTTGTAGGCTTTAAATTTAGAATACGTTCGAAAACAATTGTGTACCACTATATTTTTACGCACCCAAGTAATTATTTTTTTTTATATACATACATACATATTAGCCCATAACGGCCCATACAGGGCCTAGAACCTATAGCTTCTCCAACCACTTTCAAGCGACCTACAGTTTTACGCCGAATCCGAACGGCAAATTTGAGAAGCTTCTCATGACAATTTGATTATCTTGGATGTTTGTCGGACGTTCGCAGGAGGTGCCAGCAACACGCGGTATTCCCAAGTGGCCCGCCATCTAAGTACTAACCGCGCCCTACGTCGTTTAATTGCGGCGATCGTGAAAAGTTTTCGGGATTTAAGATATTTCATTAGCTGACGGTTTATCAGCATTTCCATGACCTTAGAAATAAGGGACGTAAGTGCAATTGGTCGGTGGGAAGAAGAAGAAGAAGATTCGCAGTTTTCTGGGACAGGCTGAACAAATGCTGTTTTCCATCTTCTCGGAAAGAGTCTTGAAGAATAGGACAGATAGACGCAGTGGTTTTGCCAGTGTAGAAGAACACCTCCTCAGAACGATAGTGGAAAAACCATCTGGACCAGCGAATTTGTGTATTTCAAGATCTCGAAGTACTCTAGCTTTCTGTACGAGGTCGAAAGTGGGTTGGTCCCATGGAGTATTCTACGCGCTCGAGTTCAGAGGGTGATGCAAGTGAGATGTGGAATACTGTCCGTGCGAATGCTCCCTAAAATGGATGCGAGCAGAGAGCTTAAGATGCATTCTGGCTAGATTTTCCCAACCTCTTCAAGAATATCCCTAAGAGCATACCAGGCATGCCAGGAATTCAAACGAATACTATGAAGACTATTGTACATACGGCACCAGAAACTTTCCGAATGAAGATATAATTAGCATACGCAAGTCATTCGACGTACAGTTGATCAATCAATCTTCATTCATTTAGCTTTTAAAAAGCCATTTGGAGTTTGGACATGGTTTATATTTCTATTTGAGTAGGTTCTAACATACATAATAACAATTTTTATTAGTTTCCTTAATGATTTTATGGTTAATCT
Source organism: Portevinia maculata (assembly GCA_949715645.1). Classification (NCBI taxonomy): domain Eukaryota; kingdom Metazoa; phylum Arthropoda; class Insecta; order Diptera; family Syrphidae; genus Portevinia; species Portevinia maculata. Next base: position 97,757,618 of record OX454525.1, read on the forward strand.
ATTATACTAGTTCTAGCAAACTCTTTAATTTTTCTTTTAAATGCAAAAAGATTTGTTTCATTTTTAATGTCTGGTGGTAGGTAGACTGTTAAATCTTTCGAATCGAGTACGGTAGATGGGTCTTTGTCGTCTCGTGATTTTTGTTCTCTGAATTCTAAAGTCTCCTACACTTCTTAAGTTGTAATTTGCATCGGTCCTCGTTGCGATATTTTCACGGAGATAGGTGACGTTCTATCTTATAGATAAAAATAACTTTGCTCACAAAGAGTTGTTGGTTCACACTTAACCAGTTTAGCGTAGAAATCATGGAAGCAATTGAGGTATATCTATTCATCTTTAAAACTATTCGCAATGCTTTATTTTGCAAGACTTGCAGTCTGTTCTGAAGGTATTGTGGACAGACAAATGAGATGCTGCTACAGTACTCAAAATGTGGTTTTATAATCACATTATACACTTCAACGGCACAGGTCAGTGATATATTAGTTCTCATTCTACTTAGAACACCATTTTTTTTGTTGATATTTTTGTACAAAGATGCTCAATATGTTCACATAACGTTAAATTATTGTCTAGAAGGAAGCCCAGATATTTAGCTTTTTCAAAAACTTCTATTTGCACATTATCAACAAGGACATTAGGGGGTACGCGAGACAAAGCATTATTAATTGTGATACACTTAGTTTTTATTGTACTTAATTAATATAAGCTGATTCATTTTCAGCCACTTGCTTATAGCTCGTAAATCTGAATTTATATTATTTACACAATTCAGTAAGTCACTTCCACATTTATATACAAGACGATCATCCGCGAAGAGAACTAGCTTTGAGTGCACCATGACTTTCACCATGTCATTAACATGTAACAAAAACAGAATTCATTTGATTATTACCTACTACCTTAATTTTAATTTGAAAGAAATTAATATCAGTGACTTAAAATCTGTGTTGAAATCAATGAATTATAAAAAGATACGAACGGAATTAAAAATGTACTTAGATGTATTTGAGTTATTTGGTATGTTGCTAAAAAATCCTGATTGCTGCAAAGAGTCCCTTATAGTTCCAATTCAAAAAGTAAATAACTCTTACAAAGTAGAAGATTTAAGACCGGTCAATATGATAAGCATAGAAAGTAAAATCATTGAAAAGGTTGTGTATAATCAACTACATACATACAAGCTTACTTGGAATCCTTCAATTTAATATCATGTTATCACTCTGGCTTCCGAAAAAAAACATAATTGCGAAACCCTTCTGAATTTAGTGATCACTAAGTGGAAAATTGGCATTCATGACAAGAAAGTGGTTGTGGCCGTATTTCTAGACTTAAAAAGAGCAAAAGAGCAACTGTGGACAAATTAATATTAATTGAAATTTTAAAAATGTATGGTGTGAGAAATACGGAAATTAATTGGTTTAAATCATATCTTGAACATAGCACTGCACTTCATGGTTTCTCGCAAGGATCTGTGCTTGGTATGTTGCTGTTTTTTGTGTATGTCTACGATGTGGAAAGTGCTGTTTGCTAATTCCGCGTTGTTGTTTATTTCTGGTAGTAATGTCAATGATTGTATAGATAAAATTAATTCAGATCTAGATAAGCTACAAGATTGTTTGACAGCAATATGTTGAAATTGAATATAAACAAAAACCAAAACTATGATATTGAATGGGAGTACTACTTTAGATTTAGATTAGATTTTATTCATTCCATTGAAAGTTACTATAATAAATAATGTTTGTTTAACGGGCTGTAGGTCTTAATTTAAAAATACTCTTTTTTTGTATTTTAAATTATATATTTTGTCCAATATTTCGACTTTCTTCGAAAGTCATCTTCAGGGACTGTCAAGAAAAAGTATTATGACAATAAAATGAACAATCTACATTTACATTGTGAAACGTACACAACTTATTGTACAACATAAATAATTACATTTCTGAGGTCGTTAAACAAAATAAGTTACTATAATATTTATTCAGTCACCGACTAACTTTCGTAGCGTTCACTTCGTGTCGACTCTCCCTAGTGCTTGTGTTTTGACTTAGAGCTCTTCCGTGAATAGACGATATATCTATCTCGCTCACTCCATAAATACTTTATTTTTTCTGTACCTGTCAAAGCCGCGTGTTTCAGTTTACGCCCGCAGATAGTGATAAATACAAAAATCATGGCCCGGGGCCAAACAAAACAATGCCCGGGAACCGATTTAGTGAGCTTGCTGATCTGCATTCCTCTGAACCGCGCCCAAAAAGAAATAGACCCATAATCCAAGACGATTTTCCCTATCTTACTCCGATCCCAAACCTCAAAAATCCAAGATTCGTGCTGATCTCATCGATGGAAAAGGATATACCACTCACTTCTATTAGCATTTTCGTATTAAGGAAAGCAATTGATGCCATTAGCACCGAATATGAAAATATATCGCAGTTAAGAGACGGCAACATACTCATCCTAACGAAATCACAAACGATCGCAGATAAATTCCTACGTATAACCAATTTAGCAAAACAGTGTCCAGTCTCTGTGACTTTGCACTCAAGCCTCAACTCCTCCAAAGGTGTAATATACGCGCCTTGTTTAATTAACATCAAAGAAGAAGAAATTATAACTGAGATGAAATCTCAAGGGGTAACTGACGTCTACAAATTCGCCAAACATATTGACGGCAACACTCGTCCGTCAGGTTTAATGATATTTACCTTTGATCTTTACCAACTCCCTGCTTCAGTTGAAATTGGATGGTATAAAGCCAAAGTACAGGAATATATCCCCAACCCCATGCGATGCCAAAACTGCCAACTCCTCGGACACACAAAAAAAAGGTGCAATCTTCACCCACACAGTCCCACCGACTGTACAAGACTTATGTGCGCCAATTGCTTAGACCCTCACACCTCCTCATCAAAAAATTGCCCAAAATATCTGCAAAACAAAGAAATTCTAAAAATTAAAACTCGTAATAAATGCTCTATGGCTGAAGCCATACGTATCTATAACCAAACAGGCTCCTCTTCACACACATCTAACTCAACTTCATACTCCGAACAAGCCCAAAAAGCCACACAAAATGTTATTAAAAGAAACATCATTCCACCAAGCTCCTCCAAATTAGCAACCCCCAATGATAACAAGATCTCCCAATTAAAACCTGCCACCAAGGATATTATTACCCCCCAAACTACCATGGCATCCGCCGCAATCACACCTACACCAATCCCACAAGCCCAAACTATTACTGAATTACACACCATACCAACAATACCAAATCAAAATAATACAACTAAAGCACAGTCCTCTACCATCTCAAACACCGCACTACTGCAAAGACCTCTTCCCAACCCACCATCAACCAGCAACATCAATACCCAAGTACAAAATTCACCCATTACTACACTTACAAAAAAAATGTTAAAAGCTAATACGTATTATATGAACACATCCGATACGGATGATAATGCATAAATATAATAAAATGAACCCAAATAAAATGTCGTGGACACCACTGGCGGGGGTGGATGCAAGGGCAACTAATGCTGGCTGTCCTTGCCCCTATCCCGGCCAATGGGGCCCACGACTTACGAAACCTCAACAACCTAATACAAAACAATCACAATTAAAAATATTACAATGGAACATAAAAGGCTATATAAACAACTACGATGAACTTAATATCCTAATAAAAGAATATACCCCTTGTATTATATCTATCCAAGAAACTCACTGCGCTACCAACTTCAAACCAAATACACCAAAATCATATACAGGGTATTTCCACAACTTCCCTGCAAATTTAACATCCAAACAAGGAATCGGTTTCTTAATAAAAAACAACATCCCGCACAAACAAATAGTTGTCAATTCGAACATCTTAACACTAGCTGTAGAAATACAATTCCCACGCAAATTGGCTATAGTTTGCATTTATATACTCCCCGATCAAGTGTTCACGGACAACGACCTAGTCAGCATTCTTGGGCAAGTCCCTACTCCAGTAATAATCACCGGTGACGTCAACTCTTGGAGCTCGCTTTGGGGATCGCCCATCACTAATACCAGAGGAGCCATCATAGAAAAATTTGTATCGGACTCAAACCTTATGATTTTAAATGATGGGTCTCCCACTCACTTTTCCACACACAACACCTTAACACACATCGATATAACATGCTGTTCACCCGAATTATTCACAAATAGCTCTTGGCTAATATTAGATGATCTTTATAATAGCAACCACTTTCCTATTATTTGCACGATCACTTCTGGTCCGACTTACCCTCAAACACCTATAAGTCTTAAATATAAAACTGATTTCGCTAATTGGGCTTCTTTCCATAAGCACACTATAGACTATTTATCAGTTTACAATCCGTCGACCAACATAAACAAAGAGGCTGCGCTGCTTCAGAAAGCAATTCGAACTGCTGCCAACAAAGCAATCCCTCAGAGTTCGCCCAAAGTCCCTAAACAAACTGTACCGTGGTGGACACAAGAGCTAAATATTCTCAGAAATCAAAAAGTCACAGCTTGGAGACGTTTTAGAAGATATCCCAACCAGGGGAATCTAATAATATACAAAAAACCAACGCCATATTTCGCAGGGAACTAAAAACCAGCAAAGCAAAAAGCTTACAAAATTTCACCTCGTCTCTGAACCCTAACACATCCGGTAGTAGGATCTGGCATAACATCCGCTGTCTAACTGGCGACTACAATCAACAAACTATAAGAGCTCTAATAACTCCCTCTGGCCCCGTATCTACATCAGCTGACATTAGCTCCCACTTTGCCCTTACCTGGTCAAACTTGTCTAAGGATGCAAACTTCCACCCAAATTTCATCAGTAAGAAAAATGGTTCTCTTGGCACTTCCCTCCATAGTTATCCCATCTCTTCAGCAGCGAGACGCATTGAAGGTAACATTACACTAATAGAACTTGAATGCTGTCGCAACAAGCTCACAGGTAAAACGCCAAGTAGAGACAGAATATCGTACCCTATGCTCAAAAATCTCCCACCCTCAACGGTCTGCAGACTCTTGGCATTATACAATAACATCCTGAATGCAGGATGCATTCCACAAAATTGGAAAATGGCAACAGTACTTCCTATACCAAAACCAAAGAAAAGTAAAGACACTGTCAACGGGTATCGACCAATTTCGCTTATTCCCTGTATGGCTAAGATACTTGAGAAAATTGTTGCTAAACGACTACTTTGGTTTATTTTATCAAAAAACCTCATCAGCCCAAATCAAGTAGCGTTTAAAGCAGGTAAAGGTTGTGTGGATGCATTGCTGCATATCGACTTCTATATATCAAGCGCACTATCCGCTCGTAATCATGTCACAATTCTCGCACTAGACTTCGAAAAAGCGTTCGACAGAATAGGCATTCACGTAGTTCTCGACAAGCTTAAAATATGGGGTATCGGCCCCAAAACATATAACTTTGTCTATTCGTTTCTTACCAACAGAAGATTCTGTGTAAAAGCAAATAATTTGTATTCGACATCATATCCGCTTTTCAACGGCATCCCCCAAGGCTCGCCACTGTCGGTGGTACTATTTATTATCGCCTTCGACGACATTAGCAGACTAATAGACAAACAGAAAACACTAGATCACTGCGCTTACGCAGATGACATATACATCTTGACTAAACACAATGATCTTGTAAAAACAAAAAACGCTTTACTTAATCTAATGAAAGACATATCAGTATGGTCTACCTGTTCAGGTGCTAAACTCTCATTAGACAAATGTAAAACCATACATATTTGCCGAAAGACATCCTGCGGAAACTGTACTTTCAACTATAACAACATCAATATCGAAAGTGTTACTCATTTAACTATTCTTGGAGTAGTATTTAACAACAAATATAATTGGAAGCAGCATTGTCTAGAATTAAAAAAAAGCCTAGCTGCGAGGACTAACATTATCAACTACTTGGCCAGTAAAAAATGTAACGCACATATAAACACCCTCTGTGAAATCTCGAGAGCTATAGTCTTGAGCAACGTCGACTACGGTTTATTCCTCTATGGCAACAGCCCAAAATCTACGATCAACATCATAAAGGCCCCCTTCCATCAAGCCGCTCGCAGGAGTATAAATGCGTTCCCTACAAGCCCCATTAAGAACATATTGGTGGAAGCTGGACTTCCAACTATAGAAGACCGGATCTTGGAGACAAAAGCAAAACTATTTGCCAAGCTTGCTTTCTCAAATGGATCAATTATCGACAAGGACCTTAATACTTGCACTAATAGGAAAAGCCCGAGGCGCATCCAATCAGCAATCTCAACAACCATAACATCCGCAAAACAGATGAGTGTTCCTACTGGCTCCTTATGTAAGTATGTGCAATTGTACCCACCATGGCACATTACGCCCACATCCTTTATCATGGAACTTGCAAAAGACTCTAAGGCAAGCACAGCATCATCTTCATACCGCTCCATCTTCGCCGCTGTCACCACAGACCTAAGGTCTAGAGGTTGGACTTTTCTATTCACAGACGGATCAACAATAAAAGACAGCACCTCGTTTGCTGCCACACACGAAAATGGCGACATACTTGCTATATGAATATTATCGAAGAATGCATCCGTCTTCACCGCCGAGGCAACAGCTATCCTGAAAACCCTGGATTCAGCCACAAAGGCCCACGGCAAATTCGTCATAGGGACAGACAGTCTATCAGTTATAAACGCCGTACAAAATCCTAATAATAGCTCTGTAATCATTAACAAAATCAGAGATTGCCTCATTAGAATGCCTAATAAGTTAAAAATCATGTGGGTTCCTGGTCATGTTGGAATTAAAGGTAACGAATTTGCGGACAGCACTGCTAACCTTGCTCATCGCTCTCCGGTCTATAAAGTCGCCATCTACACCAAGCAAGACATTTTACGACTCATCAAAACCAAAATCAAACTAAAGCAACTTCTGGATTGGACTAATTATAACCACCATTACTCAAGAATAAACGCCGATAGATCGCATCCAACTTATCCCACCACTTCCTCTAAAACGATGAACACGACCTTTGTCCGATTACGATTAGGCCACACAGCGCTCACCCACGAACATCTCCTCAAGAAGGAAAATCCACCTATTTGCCCTTCATGCAACTTTTCCATCGATATAAACCATATCTTAGGCATAGGGGGATGCCTTGCCTCGATCCAAACTAACCAGCCGTTAGCCCGCTCACAGCACTCAATCTACGAAACCCTAAGATATCCCAGCCACGATAACATCGTAAAAATATTTAATCTTATAAAACGCTCAAATATTAACATTTAAAAAAAAAAAATCAAACCAATAGAGCCGAAAGCCTCTGCAGCTAGTGCTCTCAATATTTAGCATGTAATTTAAATTATATGTTAATAAATTTTAATAATAATAATAATATAATATTTATTACAATTTACTTAACTATGAAAAAGTAACATTTAAAGATAAAAAATTAAATAAACAAAAAAAAGGAAGAATAGAAAACGAACAACTGCTTCAAAGATTAAGTAAATTATAGGTGTTTTTCATCAGGAATGAATAGTTAGATAATACTCGTAGATACATTCTGTAGTTATTAAAAACTAGTTCCAAATGTATCGAGTTTCAGTACAACAAGATATAATTCAATATATAATCCAAAAAAGGATGATATGCAATGAATGGTGAAAGTTTGTGACTATATAATTACGTTAGATAAATTATAAATCTCCTTCAAGTCGTAGTTTAAGAGCCACTGTTTTACTTTTCTGTTAAACGACAAGATATTCTGAGAACGCCTTAATTCAATGGGTAATTTATTAAAAATACGCGGTGCTACAGAAGAGGAATAACTCAAGAAGTGGTGAGTATTGTGCGGGGAACACAGGCAAGACTCATTAAATAGCTACAAAGACTGTAGAGATTCGGATCATGATTTAAGGAATACCCGCTTCTTGAGAAAAATATGTTTAAGACTTTGTAAAAGTAAAGATGCTTTAAAGGCAATATAAACGAATGCAAAAAAAAGAAAACTATGTTCGTGGCGTCTTCTGTTCCAAATGATTCTGAGCGAATGCTTTTGTATTACCACCAAAGGTTGTATTTTGTTTTTATGTGTGCCTCCCCAACAAGTCAACCCATACTGTAGTTTGGATTGGACCAGTCCATAATAAACTGTTTCCAAAAGTTTTCTGGAGCAATATAGCCTCAAATGGTACAGTATTTTAGAAGGTATTTTCTTAGGGAAGTAGTATGAGAGCTCCAGTTTAACCTACGGTCAATTTCAAGACCCAGATACTTGAAGGCCTGTACATTTTCTACAACAAAACAATTTGTTGAGCAGCTTTTGTTACTACCTATTATACGTAACTTCAGAATGAGGGTTACAGCAAGTATTTTTTTTTTTTTTTTTACGCTGGGAGATGGTAATCTTCCAAAGACGAAACCGAGCCCGTACTCAGTAACAGTGTGGTGATTTCTACCCACTAACCCCTTCTCCCGTCTTCCCGCCGTTTTCCCTGCGATACAACCTTCTTGGTATTTCATTGTTGCAGGGCGGGGATTAGCCAGCTTTCCAATTATTGCACCTAGTAGTTAAACCAATCAGTAATTTGTCTTTCATATTTTTAAAATTCATATTCTAAGTATTTGTCCATAGAGGATTTAATACTGTTTTTGTTTTATTTTTGGGACTATGTAGCTAGTTCAAAAGGTTTTATTCTTCTTAACCTCCTAGTCATATTGCTAGTATTTAATAGTTCCTTCATTTCTGAGCTGACGTGATTGAGAAGCCTAAGTTTATGTCTATTAGCTACTTTTTTGACTTCATCTTCAATCATTTCTATTTCTAGATCTCTATGCAGATCAGCGTTTCTTATGTACCATGGTGCATTTACTATATTCCGTAGAACTTTGTTTTGAAATGTTTGAATTGTCTGTAAATTTTTTTTGCATGTGCATGCCCACAGCTGGAGCCCGTAGGTCCATACTGGTTTTAGAATTTGCTTATAAAGCAGTAATTTATTGTAATTTGACAAACAAGAGTATTTCCCTATAAGCCAATACATTTTACTGTAGCGCATATTTAGTTCTTCTCTTTTTTTCTTTACATGTGCTTTCCAGCGCAGTTTTGCGTCTAGTGTCATGCCTAGATATTTGGCTGTGTTTACGTAATCTACTTCTTTATCATTTATGAATACTGGTATGTGCTGAACATTTTTATTTGTAAAATTTATATGGACCGATTTTAGGTCATTTAGTTTAATTTGCCAATTTTTTGTCCATTTTGTTATATTGTTCACTGCCTTCTGTAGTTTTTTTGTCGCTACTTCTACAGTTTCTCCCACAGCAAGTACAGCAGTATCATCTGCAAATGTTGCCACAGTTGTTTCATCACTGTTCGGTAAGTCGCTAGTAAATAAGAGATATAATACAGGACCTAACACACTTCCTTGTGGTACACCAGCTTTTATTTCTCTTAATGTGGAGTAGTCATTTCCTTGTTTAATTCTAAAGAATCTCTCTAATATATAGGAAATGCTTTTTCGATTTTATCTGTTATTCTATGCACCTGATCGATCGTGGAGTGTTCATTTCTAAAACCAAATTGATGGTTTGGGATTAGCAATTTTTCTTCGATTATTTTGTTGAGATGTTTAATCAACATCTTTTCGAATAGCTTGGACAACATAGGTAGTATAGATATGGGGCGATAGGAGGTGACCTCACTAGGCGGTTTGCCTGGTTTTTTTATCATAATCACCTCCGCGACTTTCCACATGCTAGGTACATGCCTTATCCTGAATGCAGCATTTATGATCTGTGCTAGTTTTTTTAAGCCCTTTTTTTGGGAATTGTTTTAGGATTTCCCCTGATATTAAATCAAATCCCGGGGCTTTTTTAGTACTGATGCCCTTTTTTATTTCATTGGCAATTTCTTTAGCCGTTACCGGTTGAATGTGTCTTTCCTCTTCGCACAATTCTTCGCTTTCTTGACAGTCTTTATCTTGATATGGTTGAAAGACGCCTTCGAGATATTCAGCAAATAAATTAGCTTTTTCTTGGTTGTTTTTTGCCCAGTTACCTTCACTGTTTTTAACTGGTGGAATGTGAGCAATTGGCCTTTTCATTTTCTTTGTTGCCTTCCAGAGTGAGTACTCGGTACTAGCATCATTTGTAAGATTGGTAAGGTATTTTTTAAGAGATTCATTTTTAAATTCTCTTATCGATCTTTTAAGCTGACTGTTTAGATTATTCAGTATTGTTTTGTCTCTGGGCGCTCTTGTTTGTTGCCAACGTTTTCTAGCTCGTCTCTTTTCCGTAATTATATCACATATTACTTTTGGATACGAGTTTCGTTGGGCTTTAGTTTTCGTTTTAGGTGTTGCAGCCCATGTAGCTCTTTGGATATTGACAGTTAATATTTGAACAGCATCTTCTAATTGATCTTCTTTTTCAATTGTTTCTAAGAGCTGAATACTATCCTCTAGATGCTGTCTGAAGTAGCTCCAGTCAGTCAGCTTATTCCCTAGCCTTGCGCTATTTTCTTTAATAGTGATTTTATCGCCAAGTGTTAAAAGTATTGTGGAATGATCTGAGTCAAGATCTGGCCCTTCTTCTACCTTTATATTGTTAGACGAGATATTCTTTGTTACGAAGAAGTCGACAAGATCAGGGATTTTGTTTCTATCTGTTGGCCGATACGTAGGTTTTCCCGTTGAGTGATACTTGTCGTTAATTTCGTTTATTGCTTCATAAAGTTCTCTTCCTCTTGTATTTGTCAATCTAGATCCCCCAATAATTGTTTTTGGCATTAAAATCTCCCCCTGCAATAAATCTATTGCTAAATATTCGGAAGAGACCTAAAATGTCATTTTTCTTTAGATTGTAACTGGGAGAACAGTAAATTGATGCAACTGATATAGTTTGTCCACTTTTCGTTCGAATGTTAATAGAAATTCCTTGCATCGCGCATGATTGGAACTTGGCTTCTATATGGTGATCGATCTTATTCTTTACTATAACTGTAGCCCCGCATTTTGCTGAATTATGGGGATGTGGGGAGTGATATAATTCGTACCCTTGCAGTTTAAAGTTTGTATTGAATTTTAAGTGCGTCTCAGAGATAAGACATATATCTATTTGGTTCATTGGATTCTACTTGGATTTCATCCTTACAGTTCTCGATACCATTAGCATTCCATTCCAGGATTTTTAAACTATCCATCATGTTCTTCTTTTTTGTGCAGCCTTGTTATTGCTGCTTTTTTTCTCAAGGAGCGAGATTCTTTCTAATATAGCTTTATTGCTTTTATCCATGCTTTCTATTCTACTTAGGATTTTTTCCATGAACGTTTCCATATTATTATTTAATTTAGTTTTAGTTGTAGTTATCGTTTTTGCGACATTGTCTACTTTTTTCGATGCAGCCTGTGCATATGTCAATACTGTTCCCGCTCCTGTTTTTGGTACTAACATTTTTTTGATATTTTTATCGGCTATGGGTACTTATTTTGGCGCTCGCATCTGCAAGTCCTTTATGTCTTTAGATGCGTCCTTTTTTGTATTTGGCATAGCTTGTTTATGCTTTTTGTCTTTTGCTAATTGAATCTGTTTAGCAACTAAGCAGCCTCTATAGTTGGCTGGATGCTTTTCGTTGCAATTAGCGCATTTTGTTGGTTCGTCTTTTTTCTTCATGCAATCTTTAGTATGGTGGTTTCCTGCACACTTTACGCATCTTGGATTAGAGCTGCAGTATTAATTCGTATGTCCATACTTTTGACAATTCTTGCACTGTGGTACAAGTTTTGATTTCCTTACGGCATGAATCTCTACCTTCATTCCAAGGATGTCTTTAATATCGTATATGTTTTTGATATTTTCGTCGTGCTCAAAAGTTAGCATAAACATTGAAAGCGGTACTTTGCTTTTAGATTTTAGCATATTGACAGCTTCTAGTATCTTTAGGTTTTTCCTTCTTAGATCTGTAACTACACTCTCTGGCGAGCATGAGAAGTGTAGTTTCTTTACAACAACCTTAATTGGCCTAGTTTGTTTATTCTCATAAGAGTACCATTGCACCTTTTTTTGGTTAAGTATTTTGGTAAGTCTCCTATAAGAATCTTCTTCATCTACATTTATTTTAATGTCATTACCATTTATTAGCATTGTATTAGGTTTAATTTTATTTTCCTCCAATGACTTAACTAAGCTTTCATACTTTGTAATTTCCAGAGCAATAATTGGAGGAGGTTTGACTGGCGTTTGAATTTTATTTTCTTTATTTGGAACATAATTCGTAGCTTGATAGCTTTCTTTCGGAGATGAGATCTTTGGGGATGTGCTCATTTTCCGTTTTTTTTATTTTTGTTCCCGTTTTTGGGTTTTCTTTCTGTCTCTTTCAGTAGTAATGTCTCGTTTAGTTGCTTAAACCCATCTCTTTCCTTGCAGACTTCTGAATATTTAGCATTCAGAGTTTGGTTGTCATCCATTTTACATGATGATGGGGGTGATCTCTCTACCCTCTTACTTTTTCCAAAAGGGTTCTCGGTAAGCAATAACCAGCCCCCCCCCCCCCCCCCAGAATCCTGGGGACCGACCTCCAAAGAGGGTGGATTTACCACTTTAAATGGCATACCACCTGGGGTATTAAAATCTTTTGTTTTGTTCATTGCATGTTTTAATTTTAACTTTTGTGAAAAGTTTAAACGGTATGGATTATAGTCGCCTTTTACGACAGGCATGCCTACCTTGGGTGCATAGCCGCTCCTAACATGGAGAACAGACGCTGACCAGGGAGCCGCCCAATATGGGTCAGACGCTTCTGGGTTAATGTAACTAGGGTCCGCGGGGTCGTTGCTCCCGTTACCTCTCTAATATGGTTTCCCACGAAGCCATTTCTCGACTCTTAGTCGAGAAATGGGGTAGCACTTCGTTAAAGACGGCGCTGACTCGTCTTGTCACAGAAAGTTCATAGGGGTTCCTGCAACCTTTTCAGTCACACCCTCCTTTTCTGCCGCTCTTGGTCGGTGGATGCTTATTGGTTATTCGCAGCTAACCTACATATCTGCAGGCCGTTCACCATCCGCCACCTGTGACCCCCACAGTAGCCTGAACACGAGCCCTGTGTTTCAGTTTGAACTATGAAAAGTGAAAACTGGAAGTTGTATTGTTATGCTTAAAGACATTATTTTAGTTTTATCGCTAATATGTCGCAATATTTCTAGGTCGTAGTTGATATCGGCTGTCAGATCTAAGAGGGAGTTGTTGGAATAGGAACAGCATATGTCATCGGCAAACCCAGTCAGTTTACCTTTCATATTCAAAGTGAAAATTGAATTAATATAAACTGAAAACAATATTGGCCCCAGAACAGTGCACTGAGGAACACCAATTTTTACATCACAGCTTTCACTAAAAGTTTCTTCTATTCTAACCATTTGGTTTCTATTTGTGAGGTAGGATTCAAACCATTTGAGCATAAACCCTCTGAACCCAGCTTTGCTTAATTTATTTAGCAAGATGGTATGATCAACAGTATCAAAGGCTTTGGTAATATCGATAAAGAGAGTAGCAGTTAACTTCTTAGAAGCTTAGAAGTGCATCCTCAGTTGATCTACCGACTCTAAATCCAAACTGTTCATTGCTAAGAAAAGAAATAGTTTCAAGGTATGACACCACACAACTCTGACACAAATTTTGAAAATACTGGAAGCAGAGGGATCGGCCTATAATTATTTAACATTTTTTTTGTCACCTTTTTTGAGGATTGGTATGACTTCAGCTATTTTTAACACATCAGGAAATTTACCACAAAAAATACTTTTGTTAAAGATATGAGCCAAAATATCAGCAATATTGAAAGCAATACTATTGATAAATGCATTATAATAAGAATTGTGAGTGATGGATTTGGAGCTGTCTAATGACATAATAGTTTTATACACCTCAAAGGATGAAATAAATTCATAGGAAAAGCTTCGAGCCTCAACTTCTTCTATGTTAATATACCACGCCTTACATTGGTTGGAACCGGTTTTTATCCCTGCATCATTTATTGTTTTAATTACAATATTAGTAAAAAATAAGTTGAAAGTATTGGCTATTTCTGTACAATTTGTAATATCACGATTATTGTGGCTTAAATAAGAAGGTATCACTGTAGGAGTGTTTCTGTTAAAAATCTCATTAACAATTCCCCATCCTTTTTTTATGTTAAGCACTACGAAGTTGACTATTTAATGGATGCTTTTTACATTTTATTCTTCGTTTATTGTTTTCATTTTTTTTATTTACCAGATATGTAGTTAGATATCCAAGGCTTGAGTTTGTTGAATTCGTTGCTTTTCCTTTGCATAGTCACCGAAAATAATTCAACTTGTTTGTAATAATCGAACTTTTAAATATGAGTGGTTAACGGTTTTCGAGGAACAATAAGGATTTTGTTTGTCAATACTTTGCACCTTATTCGAATGCAGGAACAAACAGATCATTGAGATTCTGAAGTCAGCAGTGCTACTAATCAGAGACAATTTTGAGGTACAGTCAATCCTACCGAAAATGTGGTCAATACACGTATTAGAGGCTTGTCTAGTAGGAACATTTATAAATGACTCTAGTCCATTTGCACACATAATTGATAGGTACCTTAAAACAGCTGGAGATTCGCTTAGGATATCCAGATTTTTATCACCAATAATAATAAGATTCCTTCCTTTTTCGTCAGGTAATAAGGACCGTAGCTCATCAATAAACGCATCTTTACTCATACCCTGAAGTCTATAGTAGCCAAAAACTACGATATTTTGGGCATCAATTTGCAATAGATCAATTTCAATCAGACAAACGTTGTCTAAATTGTCTTGGATGAGTGTGAACCAACGAACTATGTAGAATGTGATCGTATTTGTTTTTAAAAATTAAATTCGAGATATTACCAAATTATTTAAAAGAATATCTGTCTTATGTTAGTGATGTACACCGGACATAACAGAGTGGGCGCAACGCGATGTCCTCACAAGTAACTCGCTGTCAATTTTCACGGACGGGTCCAAGACACACGAAGGAGTCGGTGCCGAAGTCTTCTCAGAAGACCTGTACATCCACTTCTCCTTCAATCTACCGAACTATTGTAGCGCCTTCCAGGCTGAAGTCACAGCAATTCGACAAGCCGCTGACTGGTTGTCGGTAAATACCATACCACAAAATGATATTGTCATATACATCGACAGCCAGGCAGCTATCAAAGCCCTTATATCCAGCACAATAAAATCCAAGGCAGTGAAGGCCTGCCGCGTATCTCTTAACGAGATAGCTACACAGTACAACACTACCCTTTGCTTCTTCTGGTACAAATAGCATAACTATAGACAACACTGATGCACCAATGCCATCTGCTAGGTACCTCATCCACGCCGACGCGCTAAATAAAGCAAACTTCCGATGGAACCAACTTAGCCAGTGTAGCACCGCTGGACAATTATGGCCAAAGCTGGGCCAGATAAGGACAAACAGACTTCTAAAACATAAAAGAGGAACCCTCTCTACCCTTACGAATGTAATCACTGGACACTGTGCAATAGGAAGACATGCTCAGAGACTGGACATTCCCCATAACGACTTCTGCAGAAGTTGCAGGGATGAGGAAGAGGAGGAGACAGTCCTGCACCTCCTATGCACGTGTCCCGCACTAGCCAACATCAGGATGGCTACCTTAGGTAAATACTTCTTCCGGGATCTAGATGATCTTAACAACGCCTGCACGGCTGATATTAGCAGCTTCGTAAAGAAAAGTAGATGGTAATAGGTTCGAGCAGCGTGACCCACCTGCCCCTTCCCAAATGGCATCACAATAGACTTTCTCTGGTCTAAGTGTACCTCATCGAGGGCGTACCTAACCAACCAACCAGTACCTTATGTTGCGAAACAATCACGACCCAATACTCCAGCAGACGTACGTTACACCTACCAACCAAAAATTATTGAATCTTTAATTACAACAATTTCTGAATACCACTACGTACCAAAAATAAACTTTTTTCTTTCTAGACTGCACTACCATTAAAACTACAATTTGAAACAAGATTTCCAAAATCAGAGCATTAGAACCGAAAATTGAAATCTGTAGTATTTAAAGTCTTTTATCTCGGAATTTCGATTGCCAGGTTGGTCAAGCAGCCGAAGAAAGGTGCTCCCATGTAGGATATGCGTCGATTCTGGAGCTCTGTGGAGGACATAAGTAGTGTTCTACCATAAATATAGCTCCAATAGTCTAAGAGCTAGTGAAAGTTTCGCAAATATTATTGCAATAAGACAAATTCCTGTTTTTCATTATTTGATTCATACATTTGAAGGGGATGTGACCATAAAGATGTACAAAAATCAATTAAGTAAATTTTGTAAGGCAGATTTTTTCCGCTAATAGTTCACGAACCCAGAAAATATTTTCAAATAATGCCAGACGTTTTTGACCGTTCCTTATGGGTTAAACATCTAATATATCTATTTATGTGCGTCAATCCAATTCTTTTAATTATACAGGTCTCCATTAGTGCTAATTTATGTATAGCTGCCATACAAAAACTCCGGCGATTTTCGAGAGTATCGCAATTCTAGCAAATATTCCAAAACGTATTTTCAAGTTTTCATTGATTACTTTTTGCTCCTTACTTGTTCTCATATTGTCTGTACTACATTCTAAGAAACATCTTCGCTCGTTCTTATTAACAGTAAAAACGGCAGTTCTAGTTTATTATTCATAATCACAGAGCAATAGATAGAAAACTGGAAAAAGGGTTTTGAGAAACAGTTGCACGATCTCTTTAAGCCTCAACCAAATTGTAGCCAGTTGCCTCCAATCATGCACATAATGTAAATTTAAATTATCAATCCAAAAAAATTATAGATTTTTAATTTCCTTTTTGAAAGATGAGCTTTAAACAAATCGTTTATCAAAGAAGGCTTCTCGACGTATGTAAACAAAACTATAACGACTTTTCATTTTTAAGTAAACTCAATTATTTTACTCAATTTTATTAATTTATATATCCTCATATTGTAGATAAGATAAATTTAGCTGAGATGTCTTCTACATCTGGAGCAAGTGGGAGCGGACGAGGACGTAACGGTAGTGGTCCAACAAATTCCACCGCAAATGAAGCTAAGCCTGAAGGAAAGGAAACAAAAACTAATCCAAAAATTTCGAAAGCTCTGGGAACATCAGCAAAACGAATTCAAAAAGAACTGGCAGAAATAACTTTAGATCCACCGCCAAACTGCAGTGCTGGTCCAAAGGGTGATAACTTGTACGAGTGGGTGTCTACAATTCTGGGACCACCAGGTTCCGTTTACGAAGGTGGTGTCTTCTTCCTTGACATTCACTTTTCACCTGAATATCCCTTCAAACCCCCTAAAGTACGATAATTTTGTTTTAGATACCCCCAAATAAGTTCACTAAATCGATTTGTGATATCCTAGGTCACTTTCCGGACGAGAATTTATCACTGCAATATAAACAGTCAAGGTGTTATTTGTTTGGATATTTTGAAGGACAACTGGTCACCGGCGCTTACTATATCCAAAGTATTGCTATCAATTTGCTCCCTACTGACTGATTGTAATCCTGGTAAGTGTTATTTATTGTGTCACAGAAGATTTTTATTCACTCGAATGTCTTGCAGCCGACCCCTTAGTAGGGAGCATTGCCACGCAATATCTTCAAAACAGGGAAGAACATGATAGAATCGCAAGACTTTGGACAAAACGGTAAATTTGTTTTAATGTCCTATTCTAAGGGTTTTATAATTTTGACTCATAGTTTGTTACATACCTTAACATTGTTCGAAAACGCACAAAAGTTACTATATATGGGATCAGCATCGATAGTAATGTCGATATAGCAATGTCCTTCTTTTTGTCCATCCATCCAAAATAATCAAGTGTAAGAATTTTTATTATCCGCCCACTGGTACGTGCATCATTTAAAAAAAAAACGTTTATTCACCCAAGCGGACTAGCCTTTGCTTATGTTTCTTTTTAAATTTATATTATATAATAATAATTAAGACTCCTACAGCCATATTTATTAGATTTTCTTAACTTAAAGATGTTGTTTAGTAACGCTTGCTTAGATATTTAAATTGCTTAAAACAACGTTGGTTTAATTCTTATTTATAAACAATTTTCTTCTTCGTGTTAACTAAGCGAGGATTTGGTTCGATCCTTTCCAACGTACTGTGTGAACGTCTGAAGCCGTTCTTCAACACACTAATCGGCACGTACCAGTGTGACTTCCGGCCCGGCAGGTCGACAATAGAGCAAATCTGCACTCTAATCCTGGAAAAGACCAATGCATTTCAAGTCCACCAATTTACCGCCTTCTCATCGACTTTAAAGCCGCATATGATAGCATTCATCGTCAGGAGCTTTGGCGATGGCCAAATTCGAGATCCCGGCAAAACTGATTCATTTGTGTCGCGTGACACTTGAAATCACGCAGTGTAATGTTCAGTTTGGAAACAGATCTTCCGAATTATTCCAAACTTGATCCGGATTTCGGCAAGGAGATGTGCTATCATCTGACTTCTTCAATCTTGGTTTGGAGAAAACGGTCGAAGGGCAGGTGTCAACGCATAAGACCCTATCTTCAATAGATCCGTCCAGCTGCTGGGGTATGAGGACGATATCGACATCATCGGCCGTTCCCAGCGTGACGTGTTAGAGGCTTTCACTGCGATTGAAGAACAGGCGAAATTGGTTGGTCTTGAAGTAAATGAGGACAATATCAAGTACATGGTATCAACAAACAAACAAACATCTGTCCACCGCCTAGGGCAAAACGTCACTGTTGATAGCAATAACTTCGAGGTAGTTAAGGAGTTCATCTACTTAGGAGTAAACATCAACTCCACGAATGACACCTTTGTGGAGATCAGACGGAGAATTACCTTAGGAAACCGGTGCTACTTCGGTTTAGCGAAACAAATGGGTTCAAAACTCCTCAGGACAAAATGCATGCTGTGTGCTAGGAGAGCGAATGGAGGAGAAATGAAACAACCGCGAACTCCATGGCTGTACCAAGATGTGGATGTAGTCCAAAAAGCTTAATAACGTCGACTACATTGGCTCGGCCACATTGAGCGAATGGAAATAATGATCCAGCCAAGAGGGTCTTCGACTCCCAGCCCATGATTCAAGAAGGCAAGGAAGACCGAACGTCCGTTTTAAAGACCAAGCAATAGTGGACGCCAGAGCACTTGGTCTGGAGAACTGGATGCAGCGTGCCCGGGATCGCAGAAGAGTGGAAGGCTGCAGTGTCTCAGGCAGAGACGGAACGGGTCGGGAGCCCGTTAAGTAAGGAAGTAAGTAGTATGTTAAGAAACACTCTTGTACTAAATACATACGATTCTACTACATTTATTAAAGTCAATTCCTTTTCACAGATTGTGTTTTAAATAAAGAATTTTTGTTAGTTGAGAGTTTTCACACATTCTTACATTGACGTTTACGTTATACAAAATTGAAAGTTTTTGGTGAAATCGGTGAGAGAATGAGAGAAAACTGTCATCGGTCATTATAAAACATGTCTTTAGCAACCTCTTAACGCGTTCGATAAAGTTTAAGTTTAGCGGCCTTTAGGAAACGTTGTTTAAATGGGAAAATCGATTAAAAATACGGATTTTACACTTAAGAGCTGCTGAGAGGTGTAAAGGGCATCGTTTAAATTATCTTTGTAACAACGGCTGATGGTTTGTAACATACGAGGGCGGGTCAATAAGTCCGTGACTTTTTGAATTTCTGACCTCTTTACTGAAACGGCAACACTGCTCCTGTCAACAGGCATCTGTCAGTTGACTCCTGTCAAAATTTAAACTTGCTGCGTCAGTTAGTTTGTGTTTGACAGCTATTTTTATCAGACTACTCACTAATTTGAGGAGAAAATGGAAAAAAGTGAATTTCGTGTGCTTATTAAGCATTATTTCTTGCGAAAAAAAACCATTACCGAGACCAAGGCTAAGCTTGAAAAATACTATGGGGACTCTGCACCATCGATTTCAATGGTAAAAAAGTGGTTTACTGAATTTCGTTGTGGCCGTACAAGCACTGAAGATGCCGAACGTCCTGGACGCCCAGTTGAGGTCTCTACACCGGAAACAATCGAAAAAATTCACGATATGGTGTTGGCCGACCGAAGATTGAAAGTGCGAGAGATTGTGGAAGCCGTAGGGATCTCGCATGGCTCAGTGGTTTCAATTTTGAATGATCACTTGGGCATGAGAAAGCTTTCCGCAAGATGGGTGCCGCGTTTGCTCACAGTCGACCACAAACGCAATCGTGTAACAACTTCACAGGAAGGTTTGGCGTTGTTTAATCGCAATATGGAGGAGTTTTTGCGCCGTTTTGTAACCGTGGACGAAACATGGATCCATCACAACACACCAGAGACCAAACAACAGTCAAAACAGTGGGTTTATAAGGGTGAATCGGCGCCAAAGAAGGCCAAGGTGGGTTTGTCAGCCAATAAAGTTACGGCGACTGTTTTTTGGGATGCACGCGGGATAATCCACATTGACTACCTTCAAAAGGGAAGAACAATCAATGGGGAATATTATGCCAATTTATTGGACCGATTCAATGACGATTTGAAAAAAAACCGACCTCATTTGGCCAAGAAAAAAGTTCTTTTCCACCAAGACAATGCAAGGGTGCACACATGTGCAGTTGCCATGGCAAAAAACCATGAATTGGGCTATGAATTGCTCCCTCATCCACCCTATTCTCCAGATTTGGCTCCGAGCGACTACTTCTTGTTCCCAAACCTGAAGAAATGGCTTGGTGGAAAAAGATTTGACTCCAATGATGAAGTCATCTCGCAAATAAAGGCATATTTTGAGGACCTCGACAAATCATTTTTTTTGGAAGGGATAAAAAAATTGGAGAAGCGTTGGACAAAGTTTATAGAGCTCAAGGGAGACTACGTTGAAAAATAAAAAAAAAATTTATCAAAAAATCTGTGTTTTATTCCAAAAGTCACGGACTTATTGACCCGCCCTCGTACCTTAATATTGCCTGTAAGCCCCTAAAGTTACTTTACTTGTGATTAGCGTCGATAGTTAACTAATTGGTTCTCAGGCCTTTAAATTTCAGCTAGAAAGCTGAATTGGGGCCCGAAATCATGAAGTGTAAAGATATTTTTTTTTAAATTCACCCATTCACAATTTAAGAAAAACAGTTTTATCGAAAAAATAAAAATTAGTGCTAGAAAACTGAAATTGGTCTAGGGTCCCGAAATGCTGAAGTTAAATATTTTTGAAATCCGCCCATTGACCATCCACTACAAAAAAAACTGTTTATTGAAGAAATAAATGGAAATCAAATCACATAGTATGTAGATAAAGTCGTTCTTAACAGTTTCGTTCATTAAAAGTTGTTAGCCACACCCACTTTTTAGGGGCTTTTATACCAAAAATATTGTTTTCTCCATTAAATCCTTAAAAACGTAAAAAAAATAAAAAAAACAATGAATATTTAGACAATACCCTCCTTAACTATTCACCCATACTAAGATTCTTACCAAGACCACTTTTTGGACTTAAGGGAGGAATAACCCTTCAACTTTACGGACTTCTTTACTGATCCGCCTGTTGAATTCGCCAGATTAAACCCAACAAACATCGGTAAAGTCTTAAATTTTATTTATTTAATTTTAGAAATGCATTACACAACATGCTTGGACCAACGAAGTTTGCTATCTAGGATGACTGACAAATATTTTGCAGAGAGTCAATCAGCAAGCACCATACAACGGTCTAGTCATTAGCATTGCTTTAATGACTCGTCTACGCCGTCTGGCAGAGCTACACATGCTGTCATAAGTCGCATTGTCGAAATCACCCTGAATAACGATGAAAATGCCCATTCGCGTATTCTTTCTTGTCAAGCGCGCTCTCAATTCTACTACTACTAAATTTTGGAGCGCAGTCTCGCATGATTCCACGTTGATAGGCCATCTGATGCATGATGATAGGGGATGCAATCACATTCGGAAAGCAGTTTTGCGCACATGAAGCTCGACTGATGACTAAAAATGTTCGATTTCGTATCAGTGAAGGCGCCATCGGGGTTTCTAAGTGATTCCAATTTGGCTTGTTTGCCCTTTCTCAGAACTTTAACTACCCTACTGGTTTCACCTATTGTTTCGATCTTTTCGCAGAAATTCTTACAAGAAGCACTTTTCGATACCCGAATATACCGCTTTTATTCCTTCTGTTTCTATCGGTAGAGATTCCAGTTTTCCTCCAGTTTTGAGTGATCTTTTTAGAAGTTTTTTAGAGAACCACCGCGGAACTGGCGTTCTGCAGCTGGTAATGGTACTGTTCAGGTCTCGAACAGCTTCCTCTACCTTTTGCCTCGTCCTGAGTTTGGTTGAAGTTTTGAAAGATTTCCCTTATTTCTCCCTGAAGCTAATCCAGTCGTTTTTCCTCGATTTCCTCCTCTCGTGCAAAGTTATGGCTTCGCATTCGATTTGGAGTTCGATGTATCTATGGTTCGAACACCTCCTGTCTTCTTTTCGTCACAGAAGTTGGCTAAAAAAACATTGTTAATGGTAGTATCAGACGATATTATGAAATCTATAGCTCAACTCGCATGTTACATTTGCTGCTGCCTCAAACCATGTTCTGAGCATTTTCATTGCAACACATAACTAGGCCCATTTTGCTAGTGTCGCAATAGTCTTACAGCCCAATTCTAAATGACAACTTCCGTGGAATTTCTCCTCTTTTATCTTTACTCCTATTTTAAATATAAACTTCCGGGGAATTTTTTGATTTTCCCTCTTCTCTGTTTTAAAAAATGGAGAATGTAAAATCATTTGTGGGAAGTTTCTTTCCCACATATGTCAAGTAGTTAGATGAAAAAATTTAAGTTTTTCATTTTACCGAATTGCAATAAAATATTTAAGTGTTGTTGAGGTCTTAAACGAAAAATAAGTTCGTGATATTGAATTTACATTTTTTAATTTCTACAACTGGTAGGCAAAGCGCTTTTTAGCCGCGTGCCAGGACGTTGTGAGTACAAATATTTAAATGCCACCTTGTTAAAACTTTAGAAGCAAATCTGTATCTGTATCTTGTTTGTATGTACGTAGGTTTCTTTTTACTCCAGAGGATTAGAGCTATTGGCAAGCACCTTCTCATAGCCCTTGCTTGTCTTGGTCGGATTTCTTCATCTTTCACTTCTTCCGCCAATATTTGCAATGCAATGCTTTGGATTTTCCGTATTTTGGTTTTACACCACATTTTTTTTTTAAATGTAAATACCTACTAACAATTTAGTTCAAATCAGTTTTTTTTTTAAATGAATTCATTTTGACAATTTCATTCAAAACGACAAAACTGTTGCTATTTCGAAAATCATATGTTGATATCTGACAGGATTCTCTCAATTTTTTTCCGAACAAAAACTCCCGAATTTTAAGGAAAAAATAAATCCGAGGAGCTTTTTAGAGAGTTCAGCAATTAACTTTGGTGGCACTTGATTCGCTGAAACCGAAAGACTCTCCATTCTCGGTATATGTGTTAATGACACAGATCGTTAAAATGATCTGGCTACAATTTATAAACCATAATCTTGAGTATAACGCTCATATCTGGACTGGTGCACCAATAACCTATTTGGAGCTACGAAACAGAATTCAAAAACGCGCGATAAAACTTACAGGCGATCGCGATATCGCGTTATCGCTTGACTCTTAGTCATTGTCGCAATGTCTCCTGCCTATCGCTTTTATCGATTTTTACATTACAAGTGCTCAAACGAAATAGCCGGCCACGTTCCACCCATAGAACATTTCAACCGTAATACCCGCCATGCCAGGAATCATCAGTTGACCCGCTTTTTTTCACCCATAAGCCTTTATTTTGTATGTACAGTGAAATACAAAAAAAGCCTCCTTAGCCGTACAACACTAATGTGGAATGCTCTTCCCCGTGCTGTTTTCTCTGCCCATTATAATTTAAAACCATCCAAAAGCAACGTGCATCGGTTTCTCTGGTGTTATCCTTATACCCATATCCTTAATGTTCGCTTTATGTACCTGTAAATATATCTTTTTTATAAGGGTACTAAACATTCCATTAGTGCGCGTAAATTATAAAAAATAACCTCTAGCATCCGCAATGCGGGTGGCAACAGGTGCAGTAGTAGTGTATTCGCTTACTGAATGGAAGGTCGTGGTTCGAATCCCGGCCAAGACCATTACTTTTTATCGAATACATGAATTACGCACTATAAGGGTACTGTAACAACAGAAAAAATCCCTTTAGCGTAAGCAAATTATATATAAAAAAAAAAAAAAAACAACTTGGTCTTTAAAGCGGAGGTAAGATTCTCCCTGTCATCTCAAACCTGGTGTCTGGGAGGCTTTTCTTTGCTTGATCATTGTTCTCCATTCGCTCGATGTAGCTGAGCTAACGTGGTCGACGTGTTATAGCTTCTTAAAGAACATCTTGGGACACTTCATGAAATTCATACATTGGCTGGGCAAAATAGAGCGAATTTAGAACTATGCCCAAGCGAAAGGAGTTTTCAATTCATAACCCAAAGATTCAAAATGATAAGGAACACCAAACCGTGCATTTGTAGACACAGTCATCGCGAATGCCAGACGGCTTAGTGTGTACAACTAAAAGCAGCTGGGGTCGCAGAGGATGAAGGCTGTATTGTCTCTGGTAAAAACTCTCCACTTGTCGGGAGTAAGTAGTGCTTAGCAAATTTGTATTGTGGCCTATTGTTCTGCAAAAAGTTCATTATTTGACTCGTACGTTAAACTTCTCCAGGTTTCCGTCCTTATTTGGCCGTGTATGCACTAGGTGTTAGTCCTCGCTGTCATCTGTAGTGTTCTATAATTTAGAGGTTTGAATTTTAAACTGGCAACACTGTTTGTACAGATTGTAATGTAAATTCGACAGTTGGAAGTTGATTTGTGGTTAGTACGTTTCGCCATTTTACTATGAATAGATTAACGCCAGAGTGCGAATTGTGCAAACTTATTTTGAAAACCATGGTTCGGTCCTCATTTTCAGCGCAAAATTTTGTTCTCCGATGAGGCCCATTTTTGGTTAAATGGATATCTAAACAAACAAAATTGCCGAATTTGGAGTGGGGAAAACCCAGAAGCCTTTGTCGAGAAGCCGTTACATCTTTTAAAACTCACTGTTTTGGTGTGCTTTATGAGCTGGTGGACTCATAGGCCCATATTTCTTTAAGGAAGATGCCGGCCAAAATGTTACCGCCAATGGAGAGCGCTATAGAAACATGAGTTCTGACTTCTTCATTCCTCAGTTGAATGGCATTGACGTTCTTCATACGAGTTAGCCGTGGCGCGCATATACTCAACATCATATTTAAACAATAATGGCATACAATTATCTATTAAATAAAGCTAATATCATAGACATTAACAATTCATTTGTTTTATTTCATATTGAACTTGTATTCCTTAACAACCCTTTAGTTGAACAGGTAGTTTGGTTGTTAGCTCTTTCAACCTGGACAATCGAAATAAAAATCCGTTTTCCATTCTAAACATGACAATTTACATTAAATTATTTTTTGCAGATACGCAACATGATTATTTTCCGAGACATACAAGATGATTTCACAGTTCTGCCAAATCATTAATTGTGTTCGTGTGGAATCTACAAGTTTTATTGTACAATATATAATTTTATTACCTAAAATACGAGAAATTCAATAAAAATATATCCTATAGTATTAAAAAAAAACGTTTAAGTAAATTAAGTTTAATTTTTAAAGCATGAATTTACATTATTTCATTTTGTATATCGTAATCAAACTCGAGAACACCTTAAAAATGAAAGTAATTTCGTCTTAGGCAGTTGTTTTGCTTTCGAATACTAAATTATTGTTAAGAGCACTAAAATAAAAATATGAGCTTGTAATTGTTTTAATACACATGTGTCTGTGTATATAATAATTATTTTTTTCCGTTCTCGTTAAAATTGGATTCAACCACACTGTACTACATTATAAGTTACTTTTCTTACAAAACTGTTGATTTTTCATCTACATAATCAAGGTATTTTTATTTCACAACCGAAGAAACTTTTATATTATTTGTATTAAATCTACAATAATTTAAGTACCAGATACTGAAATCAATTAGTTCATTTGGATGTTGATTATTCAAAAAAGATGCTTTTTTTAGCGATGTGTTACGCCAGAAAATCCAACTTCACACAAAAGTACACTTTACTAACGTTTAATGTATTTTATTATAATCAAATCTGTATCTGACCACACAGCAGACAGCACGACTCCACAAAACACACTGGCTGTCCGTTTTCCGTCGGGTTCGTGCGTTCTCTGTCTCTCTGCTAGCTTCCCTTTCACTTCCCTTCCTTGACAGAGTTGCCAGCTACTTCATCCGCCACAGATGCTTAAAAATATGCGACCTTTGTGATTTTTAGACATCAGTCGTTCCGTTAATTTATGGTTTTAAAACGTCCAAGCGATATCTTCGATTGGAAAAATCTCAGCCGATGATTGGCGTTTGAGCAGGCTTGCTAAAACGCGTGAAGCACTCACTGACTGATGCTATGAACAACTCAGGAGGTACAAAAACAACAGGCGATAAAAGCTGCTTGCTGCTGAACAGCCTCAATCATATCAAGAACTTATCGATAATTGCATCACCGAAAAACTGTGGCGATAACCATTATTAACAATTATATCGATTATAACACTTCATAGAAAATTGGACCGTCGTTTGTCGTTTTTATTCAATTGAAAATGAAAAAAAATGATGATTTTTTTCGAATAAGCAAAGCGATTTTAGACTTCTGGTTAACTTGCCCTTGCTCATAGGATATTGTGGTCGAATACACACGGTTAAAGTTTTTGTGAGATTTTCTCTGTGGGTATAGCATTTCCATGGGGCGAATTATTTTGGCTAATAAACACAGCCAAATTCAGCATAGGTATCAAAAATGTGGTCACAGTATCGCTGTACGAGAGTTCAAACCACTACAGTAGTGGTAACGTCAAAATAGAGGCGAGAGCTAGGTGGATGCGTCTCACAAGTTATAGGTCCGTTCGCGTACTTTATGTGTAGGAAAATGAAAAGTGTCAAATCTCCAAAATCGAGGGAGAATCCTCTCATTTCTAAGAAAAGTACGCGAACGCTTTTGTGTATAAAGGTGAAAAATGTCTTAGTTTGGCTTGAAAAGAATCAAGAGCCGTTTTTTTTGCTGGCAAACTCGTAGGATCTCATCATTTGACAGTTTTCATTTTCTTACCAGCTGAAATTCTAGGTCCGTTCACGAACTAATATGCAATTTATATAAACTTTCGTGCAAAACTACACAAACGCGTTCGCGTACTGAGAAAATGGTAAAAAGATGAAAGAAAGAAAAATGTACTTCCGTTCATTTTTCTTTACACAGAATTTCAGCTGGCAAGAAAATGAAATCTGTCAAATGATGAAATCCTATGAGTTTGCCAGCAAAAAAAAACCAGCTGTTGCTTCTTTTCAAGCCAAACTAAGATGTTTTTTTCAACTTTTTACACAAAAGCGTTCGCGTACTTTTCTTAGAAATGAGAGGGTTCTCTCTCGATTTTGGAGATTTGACACTTCATTTTCCTACACATAAAGTACGCGAACGGACCTTCTGTGTGAAGAAAAATGAACGAAAGTACATTCTTCTTTCGTTCATCTTTTTACCATTTTCTCAGTAGGTGTGTAGTTTTGCACGAAAGTTTATCTAAATTTACGTTTGCATATTAGTTCGCGAACGGACCTTATGTATACACAATATATAAAATGTTATGCAGGCTCTAAAATGTCTACTAACGCATAAACTTTATTCATAAAACGTATGCAGCTTGAGAAATACAAAATTTGTCGCATATAATGTACGTACATATAACGCAATCGAAATCTACAAAAATCAGCAGAATATCGATGTTTTTCTTAAACAATAAACCCTTTAAGCAAAAACGCTGGCCCAACTTTTCCCGTAATTTTTGGATCCACAATATATGAGGCGTTCCAGGAACACATTTTGTGATTTGACTGTTACTACGTTACCAATAGGAAAAAGATCAAAAGCCGGAAGTATTTATTTGTAATCGCGGATTAATTCATCATCTGTCACTGACACTGTCTCTGACTGTAGATGTCACTTTGTTTTGAAAGGTAAATAACAATTAAATTTATTATTCCGCATAATTCATTGCTCAATTAAAATTCTTTTGAATTTAGATTTAAAAAAATCACAAAATTTTTGCAACCGTGAAGGCGAAACTACCAATCTTGTGCCGGAATTCGAGAATTTTTTTAATTGCTACAAATTCCTGCTGAAAGTAAGAAACATACTTTGATATAGATAGAATACACATTTATTTGCTTCCTATCTTTTTTTCACGGGAGAATTTGTTGGAGAAAGGGAAGTAGGTAGGTATACCAAATGTAAATATGTACATATTGTTCCAAGAAATAAAACAAACATGTTGATTTTTATTTTGCTTTAAAGTTATACTCGATTCTCATGCATCATCGGTTTGTTCCATTTTTTTTTGTATTCGTTTTTTGCTGAGCAGACCGAGCTCTCTAACAACACAATCCATCACAAAAACAGAAAACTTCATAAATAACAACAAAATACAAATAATAGACAAAGACCCCACAAAAACTTACACCAAATAAATAAATAATGCAATCAACAAATGTAAACAATTATTCCCCAACACTAACAAATATACACTAAAACAACCAAACGCAAGAGCACCAACACTCACAGGACTACCAAAAATGCATAAAAAAGAAACACCCATTCGGCAACTTATAAATTACAAATCAGCACCAGGATACAAAGTCGCAAAAGCACTACAAAAAATCATAAAAAGGAACATAATAATACACAACAACAACAGTTTAAGAAATAACACAGACCTAATAGACAAATTAAAAAAACATAAACATATCACCTAACTACAAGATGATATCCATGGACATCACAAACATGTACACAAACATCCCCATCACTGAAACAATAAAAATATTAAAAAACAACCTAATTACAACAGCAACACTCAATGGACAACAAACAGAAGAGCTTATATACATATTAGAAATAATACTCAAACAAAATTATTTCACGTTCAACAATAAACATTACATACAAACAGAAGGACTAGCCATGGGATCACCCCTCAGCGGACTATTAGCAGATATTTACTTAAACAATTATGAAAACGAATACATTTTATCACCCAAAAACCCACAACACCAGAAAATAATATCTTACTCTAGATACGTAGATGACACATTCATCATATTTGACGAAACACAGAGCCAAACAGACATTTTAAGCAAATACATAAACAGCATCAACACCAAAATAAAAGTGGCAACTGAAATCGAAAACAATAACACAATTAACTTCTTAGATCTCAACATTACAAAAAGCAACAACAAATTAAAATACAAAATATACAGAAAACCAACAACAACAGACATTACTATAAACAACAAATCACACCACCCATACAACCAAAAAATGGCAGCGTATAACTCATTACTATATAGACTTATCACAATACCAATGGACAAAAAAAACTACCAAATAGAACTAAACACAATAAAATATACATAGGACAAGAAAACGGATATAAACCATCAACAATAGACAAATTACATAAAAAGATAAATAAGAACAACAAAAACAACAACAGCAACACAACAGAAAATAAATATACAGCCATAACATACACTAATATACTGCCACAAATAATACAACAACAATGCAAAAAACAAAATATTAACATATCATTCAGGACAAACAACAATATACAAAAAATATTAAAGACAATAACCAAAAAGATAAAGAAAACTTATCCGGGGTATACAAAATAAAATGCAACGACTGTGAAAAATACTACATAGGACAAACAGGAAGAACCTTCAAAAACGGATTTAAAGAACATATACCCAAAAATAACACAAAATCAGCATACGCACAACACCTAATTGACAATAATTTTGAATACAATTTAATACCATTACATATAAAACAAAAAGGTAAAGAACTTGACGCCACAGAAGAATTCGAAATACATAAAGCCTACAAATTAGAACGAGACAACCTGCTAAACGATAAACTAACAATAAAAACAAACTAACTATTCGATACTGCAATCAACAGCACAAGACAAAAAGAGACAAACATAAATAACACCAATAGCCCCACACCAGAGCAATAAACAGACCCAGTCACGAAACTCAAGTCGCCCGATGATGGAGAAAAATTTCCGAAACGCATCGCGATAACAACAATTAAATAAAAAAGTTGTGAAAATCAAAAAGAACAAAAGTAATAAAGTATAATTCAACAAAAAAATTGAATATCTTTTCATTCAAACAATCCATACGCACGTGAGTCCGTGGCTATTTTAATCTCCATACTAATTGGAGCCGAAAAACTTCGTTTTGTGGACCCGTATGCGTAGTCGTCCATATGTCATTGCGGAAGAAAAACGGAGTCTCTTGATGGAAGGGAACTGAGTTGTATATTAATCAGTTTGGGTAGCTATATCTACTCTATCTGGCTGAACTTTAATTTTAGAGAAATTGAATCTAGCAATTCTATTGATGTGGAATTGTTTCATATAATTAATGAATTATATACATATGGCGTGAATATGGGCTCAATCGGCCCATTGGTATCGAAGCTATATTCTGGCGCCAACTACCGGGATCACACGAAACTATGAAGGAATATTGAGGATATTCATGCAACGTCGTAGGATCACGAAGTATATATTATTACGACGTTGCATGAATACACTTATCGTAACAAGCTCCATCTGTAAATCGCTTTTAAATGATCGCAGCTTTGTGGAAAGATTCAATGATAACACTTGTGGAGAACAGTTTAAGCACTATCAAAAGGGAAGCGTTTCGGCCTACAATAATATCTTAAAAACGATAGAGAGTATCTTGGACATGATAATTAAACAGCAGATGATGGAAAACGTTGAATTCAACAATATTTTGTGGAAATAAGTCTGGTTTTAGAAAAAAAAAATGCTGCAGTCAATCTCCTAGTGAACGAATGGAAGGATGACCCAAAAAGTAACCCAACAATCGCGTTTTTTGGATTTTAAACGAGTATAGGGATATCCTCCTGCGAAAAATGTATGCGTATGACGTAAAGGTAAGGAGCTCGATTGGTTCAGATCATATTTAGCAGATAGGGCCTTACAAATAATCACAATAAGTTATTGCTTAAAAGAAAATCTGCACTCTGTAAACAAATCCTGTACCAATAAAGGACTTAGTGTTAATGCACAGAAAGTCATGTTTAAGTTCCCATTTATACTCTCAAAAATAGATATTTTAAAACAGGTGTTGGCTTTTCTACGAAACGATGGTATTAAAAAAAGGAATTGTAGTACTTAAACGTAGGTAAGCACTTTTATAATTTATTATTGAAATTTCGTTTTTCGATCGAATAGATATAAGTATATAACATAAGAAAAGCTTTTATAAGAGAAAGGCATCTAGTGCATTTATTACTACTCAACGGGCTCCCGACCCGTGTATATGTAGTATCTGCATGAGATACTGCAACCTTCCATCGTCTGTGATCCCGGGCACGCTGCTTCCAGTTGTCCAAACCAAGCTCTCTGGCATCTGCGATGGCTTGGTCTTTAAAACGGAGGTTCGGTCTTCCTTGTCGTCTCGAACCTGGGGGGCTAGTATTCGAGGATCCTCTTCGCTGGAGCATTATTGTCCATTCGGTCGATGTGGCCGAGCCAATGTAGTCGGCGTGATTTATCTTTTTGGACTACCTTCGCATCTTGGTACGGCTCATAGAGTTCGCGATTGTATGTATCTTCTCCTCCATTCGCCCTCCTCGCACACAGAATTAAATATCCGAGGGAGTATTTTTCTTTCGAAAGAACAGCAAATTAGCTCTCCTTTTCTGCCTGTCACACAGCACTCGGCGCCGTAAAGCAGAACTGGTGGTATCAGTGTTTTGTAGAGCCTACACTTGGTCTTCCGAGTTAGGAGTTTTGAAGCCATTCGGTTTCACCAAACCGAAGTAGCAACAGTTTCCTAGGGTAGGTTAGGTTAGGTTAGGTTTATGTTTCTGTCGGTAGAAGCCGACACACTTAGGTCCATTGTGATACCACGTATATTATCTACCTTAACCCTATAGATGGGACTGGCCAACGACACGCGGTTGTTCTCAAACGGTCCCCCATCTACGTACTAACCGCGCCCAACGTCGTTTAATTACGGTGATCTGACGAGCACCGATTAACTCGACGTGGTATAGTCGTTGGTTCCTAGGGTAAGTCTCGTCGGATCTCCAGTAAGGTGTCATTTGTGGAGTTGATGTTTACTCCAAGGTATGTGAACTCCCCTACTACCTAGAATTTGCTGATATCGACAGTTAGGTTTTTACCTAGGCGGTGGCCAGATGTTTGTTTTTTTTTGTTGAAAGGAAGAGCTTTGTTTTATCCTCGTTGAACTCAAGGCCAACCAATTTTGCCTGTTAAATCACCATGAACCTCCACCACAACCTCTAACACGGTAAGCTGAGATCGGCCGATGATGTCGATATCGTCAAGATAGTGCCATCCGTGTTGACACCTTCGCTGCGCACTTTCTGCTGCAGAACAAGATTGAGGAAGTCGCATGACAGCTACCTCCTTGTCGGAGTCCGGTAAAGGTTACAATAGTTCAAAAGAACTGTTTTCATACTGCAGATTGCACCGCCGGGATCGCGAATTCGGCCATCGCCGAGTCGATGAAAAGATGGTTGGTCTCGACTTGAAGTTCATTGGACTGTTCCAGGATTTACTTTAGTGTGAAGATTTGGTCTATTGTCAATCTGCAGGGCCGGAAGCCACACTGGTATGTGCCGATTAGTGTGTTGCAGAACGGCTTGAGACGTTCATAAAGTACGTTGGAAAGGATTTTATACGCGACAATTAGCAGGGATATGCCTCGATAGTTCTTGCAAGACATAGGATCGCCTTTCTTGTTATTGGGCATATAGAGCTAATAGTCCAGTCATCGGGCATGGTTTCTTCAATTCAATTCAATTCAATTTCAAATTTTATTTCATATGAATTCAAATATAACAATAGATCAATAAGTTTTAACAATATATATATTTAAATACAGAATTCAATAAAATAATTAGTGACATTTTTTATTTTTTTATACTTTAAGTATTAAAAATAGTGTCAAATGCCACTTCGATATTCTATACCTTAGAAAATAATGATTACGGGTGGGGTGCCCCATTTAAAAAAAAAACATTATGCAAAATGAAAAATCAATAAAAGAAAAATACAAATTAAAATTTCATAAACAGAACATAACGTTACACCAAAATGTCAGAAAGGATGGATTCTATTTCAGCATATTTGAAATTTAATACCCATTGCTTTAAGGAATTTTCAAGCCTACCAGACAATGCTGCAGCTCTTATGCGTTGAGGGAGCTTATTAAATAACCGACAGGATGATACCAAATAAAAATTGCGAAAGGCAGTCGTACGGGCGTGAGGTACAGATACAACATTCATAAAGTTTCTACGCAGATTATATTCAGAAATTAATTTGCAATTTAGATTACCCGATCTTTTAAAAAACGTTTTTAACACTTTAAAACAGTACAAATGGCGGACTGGGAGTATTTTCAAATCACGAAACAAAGGGTAACTGGGATGACGACGGTGTTTTCGGCATATTTTTCTCAAAACATTCTTCTGTAGGATTAACAGAGGTTGAATTTTGTTCATATATGTACCACCCCAACAAGCAATACCATATTGAAGCTTCGACTGAAAAATACCATAATAAATAATTTTTAGTAGTTTGCTTGAACAAACATTTTTTAGATAAAAGAAATATCTTAGAGTACAACGAAAGTATTTCCTCAAAGAATCCGTATGGAGTGCAAATCTCATCCTGGTGTCAAAAGTGAGCCCCAGATACCTAAAATGGTCAACTTTTTCAATTGAAAAACACCGTTTACTGCAATTTTCCGTGGTACAGAAAGTTGGGTGGGACACACCGGAAGCACATGAGCAGCTTGGCATTTTATATTTTTTACACTCAGGTGCATGGAATAACACAACCGCATCTGAGCCGCTAGGGGTTGTTAGATTAAAAAACATGATTTTGGTCTTAGAGCTTATGGACAATCTATGTTCAGCGAACCAGATCCTCAACAAATAAAGATCCCAGTTGATATCAGATGTCAAATCCAATGCACTATCGGAACCATAACAACAACCTACATCATCTGCAAAAGCAGTAAGCATACCCTTAAATTGAAGACCAAACAGTGAATTTATATAAATGAGAAACAGAATGGGTGCCAACACCGAACCTTGGGGAACCCCCATATTAAGAAATTTGATTTCACTTTTAGTTTCACCAATCTTTACCCTTTGAGATCGAAAGGTAAGACCCAAACCAATCGAACATGAAACCACGGAAACCAGCATTTTCAAGTTTTTCCAATAGGATAAAGTGGTCAACCATATCAAAAGCTTTTGTTATGCCAACGAATAGACCTGCGGTGAACTTTTTTTTATCAAGGTTGGCAAAAATACGGGAACAAAAATGTAAAAGAGCATACTCAGTTGATTTACCCTTTTGGAAACCAAATTGCACCGGACTGAAAAAGTGAGTCTTGTTTAAAAAGGAGACTAACCTCTCCTTAACAACTTTTTCAAAAACCTTACTAAGAGCCTATAATTGTTCATATCCTCTGCAGCACCTTTTTTTGTGGAGTGGAACTATATCAGCGCACTTGAGGTTCTCCGGAAAAACTCCTGAGAAAATACTACGGTTAAAGATGACCGCTAGGACATCAACTACGAAATACGAGATATGTTTCAATACACCGTTAGACATACCATCAAAACCACAAGCATTAGAATTTTTCAGAGAGCTAATGAGCGCAGAAATGGGTTCGAAAGAAAAACTATTTCTTTGCAACGGTTCACAACTGCTCCTAGAGCCAAACACTCAGTGCATCTACCTAGAACTGTTGCCTTTTGTACGCTGCTAGCTACTGAAGTAAAAAAACTGTTAAACGCGTTAGCTATAACAACTTTATCTGAAACTACACAACCATTAATACAAATAGCAGTAGGCTTTTTCGCACCAGCAGACTGATTCAGAATGCTGTTCACTACCTCCCACTCACTTTTTAACTTTCCTTTAGCACAAATAAATTGATTGCGGTAATAATTATCGCGGCAAATAGAAATTTCTTTTTTGAGTTCACAACATACGAGGGCGGGTCAATAAGTCCGTGACTTTTTGAATTTCTGACCTCTTTACTAAAACGGCAACACTGGTCCTGTCAACAGGCATCTGTCAGTTGACTCCTGTCAAAATTTAAACTTGCTGCGTCAGTTAGTTTGTGTTTGACAGCTATTTTTATCAGACTACTCACTAATTTGAGGAGAAAATGGAAAAAAATTGAATTTCGTGTGCTTATTAAGCATTATTTCTTGCGAAAAAAAACCATTACCGAGACCAAGGCTAAGCTTGAAAAATACTATGGGGACTCTGCACCATCGATTTCAATGGTAAAAAAGTGGTTTACTGAATTTCGTTGTGGCCGTACAAGCACTGAAGATGCCGAACGTCCTGGACGCCCAGTTGAGGTCTCTACACCGGAAACAATCGAAAAAATTCACGATATGGTGTTGGCCGACCGAAGATTGAAAGTGCGAGAGATTGTGGAAGCCGTAGGGATCTCGCATGGCTCAGTGGTTTCAATTTTGAATGATCACTTGGGCATGAGAAAGCTTTCCGCAAGATGGGTGCCGCGTTTGCTCACAGTCGACCACAAACGCAATCGTGTAACAACTTCACAGGAAGGTTTGGCGTTGTTTAATCGCAATATGGAGGAGCTTTTGCGCCGTTTTGTAACCGTGGACGAAACATGGATCCATCACAACACACCAGAGACCAAACAACAGTCAAAACAGTGGGTTTATAAGGGTGAATCGGCGCCAAAGAAGGCCAAGGTGGGTTTGTCAGCCAATAAAGTTATGGCGACTGTTTTTTGGGATGCACGCGGGATAATCCACATTGACTACCTTCAAAAGGGAAGAACAATCAATGGGGAATATTATGCCAACTTATTGGACCGATTCAATGACGATTTGAAAAAAAACCGACCTCATTTGGCCAAGAAAAAAGTTCTTTTCCACCAAGACAATGCAAGGGTGCACACATGTGCAGTTGCCATGGCAAAAAACCATGAATTGGGCTATGAATTGCTCCCTCATCCACCCTATTCTCCAGATTTGGCTCCGAGCGACTACTTCTTGTTCCCAAACCTGAAGAAATGGCTTGGTGGAAAAGGATTTGACTCCAATGATGAAGTCATCTCGCAAATAAAGGCCTATTTTGAGGACCTCGACAAATTATTTTTTTTGGAAGGGATACAAAAATTGGAGAAGCGTTGGACAAAGTTTATAGAGCTCAAGGGAGACTACGGTGAAAAATAAAATTTTTTTTTTATCAAAAAATCTGTGTTTTATTCCAAAAGTCACGGACTTATTGACCCGCCCTCGTAGTTTGATATATCTATTTTTTAGCCTGATATTGTTAATATGCTTCGAATACTTAATTCTTAGCTTATTTTTACGTTTGACTTTGATTAGAAGCTGCTTAGTAATCCATGGTTTAAGTCTTTTTGTTGTTTTTTTTTTGACGTTACAGAGTACGAACAATCAGCAATATGTTTATTAAGGGTATTAATAAATAGTAAATAAGATGCAGAAGCATCGCTCTCATAATAACACTCATCCCAACATTCATATAAAAGATTGTTTTTGAGCTTCCTGAAATCAACTCGTGTAATATTTTTCGGAGGATCTTCGCTACCACTCTTTAATTTGTAATGAGTTGTGCCTATCAACAGCCCTGTCATTGAGTGATCGGTGATGGAAAAATCAAAAATGCACTTTTCGCAAGTGCTTAATGAGAAATTGCTAAACCGTGCAAAAATGTGCTCTAAACAACTACCTGACACCGCTCTGGTAGGTTCATTAATAAGGCAAGCAAAGCCATGAGATGCCAAGACACCCAGGTAGTTATGTATGAACCGTATCGCTGCTAGTTAATATATTAATATTAAAGTCCCCCAATAAAATCAGATTTTTTGATTTTAAGTCATCCAAGAGACGAGAAAGTTCCTCTATGAATGCCTCGACATTGAACATATGCAGTCTGTACACACATAAAAACATATACTTCACATGATTAACTGATATAGAAACTTTATGAATGTTAGCGCTTATGAACACTGGTCGCTTCATGAACTACGTAATCCTCTTTGATAAAACACCCGACACCACCTGAAGCGTAATTTTCATTGCAGTTAACAAAGAAATTAAATCCAGGCAAATGATAATCGTTTTTTTCGATGTCGTAAATCCAAATTTCGGATACAAAAACAATATCTGGGATGCTTGAAATGGAACCAAGGTGGGTGGCAAGAGACGCAAAGTTTTCTCTCAAGCTTCTAACATTTCGGTGAACAATAAATAATTGTTATTACAGTAAGAACTATTTGTAAATACATTATCACAGTTTGTACAACTGAGGTCGAGAACAGAAAAGTCATCGTTTATATTATTAACTTCATCAAAATTCATTTTAAATTTGAAATAAAAAATCCAAAGCACTAAATAAGTGCCAGATCATTAAAAGATCTAATAGAAAAAACTTTTCCACCCTCTACCTTCCTCACAAGTATTTGATTATTTTTGAACCATACATATTTATAATTTTTGCGCTTTCTTACATCTTTGGCCTGCATGAAGAGAGCCTGAGTGTACTTGGTAAGAGCATCATTTATGTACACTTCGGTTATCTTGTTACTGCTGCTGCTCTTGCTGTGGTCGCTGCTGGTATTTTGGCCGTTCTCGCTGGAACATGTCACGTTAGAGTTGAGTTTTTTTTTCTTCTTGTTCTTCTCGCTCATGATTCGCTGCTTGGTAGAGAGATCAGAAAATGTAACACAGATGATCGGTTCGTGCGAGGTGACATTTTTTCCT
Organism: Portevinia maculata; assembly: GCA_949715645.1. NCBI lineage: Eukaryota > Metazoa > Arthropoda > Insecta > Diptera > Syrphidae > Portevinia > Portevinia maculata. The sequence goes on from OX454525.1 coordinate 97,795,756, forward strand.
TCTTTGCTTCGCACTTTCTTCACATAGCATTTTTCAATTTGAGAATCAGGAACATCAATGGACAATGCCTTGTGAAATATTTGCTTTGCTTTTTCGAATGCTTCTACCCATACTCGGTTGATGATTTGGTGCATGCGCCCTACCAAAACTTCACCTCCGTATTTGAAAAGCTCAGCTGGTAAACCATCTGCTATGCTAACCACTTCAATACTGGGTTATGGTATCGGTTCTTCGTTCAGTGCACATGGGTTCTCTTCTTACCGTATCACTCTTTCTATATGATGCCCATTCAATAGCTGCTGGAATTGATGCCTTAAAACACATTTACTATTCGCTGTACTTTGGTGACTAGGTTGCCTTCTCTGTTTCGAAGAACCTGCGTTTGGTCTTAAGGCCGCAGACAGTGTCTCGATCTTTTTATAGTACCAGTGGACGATGTTTCGAGAGCGAGACTTCTCGATCTCCTTGAGCTGGTAGATTGGGTATGCCCTCTTCTTTCTACGAAGGATCTTCTTCTCCTCCCTTCCCCTGGCTTGATACTCTTCCCTTGCTAGCCTAGTTTTGCGTAGCAGCGTTTATACATGTGCACGTCATATACATCATCATACCATGGGCTATTTCTCTGCGGTGGGTGGTAACATCTTTAATGATGACGCGATATCCGTTCCACATATTGTTGGCGTCTGTGGGGGGTGAGTCCACAGCGGAAGATCTCTCAATGGTCAGAGTCGACGTTTGCCCTTCGGAATGTGTGCACTTTGAGATGGTGGATGCGTGCTTTGCATCGATTAGCACATGGTCGATTTGGATTGCGGTTCGATTATCTGGAGAGCGCCAGGATGCTTTGTGGATTGGGAAGCTAGTGCTACTTATCACCGTATTACTGGCTGCTGCAAAGTCGATTTGTCAGAAGCCGTTATCTGTTGCCCTGTCCTAGAGTCTGTGCTTACAGACTAATCCGCCAAAGATGTTTTACTTACCGATTTTGGAGTTGAAGTCCACGAGAACGATCTTGACATTGTAAGCTCCGTTCAGAAGGTCATAGATCTCATCCCTGAAAGGGTCTCCTGCTTTATCAGTAGTGGCGTGTGCATATATTAGACTGTTGTAAAATGTGTTTGTATGCGGATTACAGCCGGCGATAGTTTATCGGCCTGAAATCAATGACTTGATCTTATCCGATATCCCACTACGAATCCGCATCCTAACATGTGCATCCTCTTGTGACAGCTGTACTAAATGGCGCTCTGATGTTGTTTTGGCATACCCGATCGTACGTACGTTCTAGGTGCATACTCACAGTTCATAGTTCGTTTACGTTCCGGGTCGTGATCTTAAATGAGGGGTGTCTATATGCGAGGCTAATGCCTCTCTCATAATTTACTTTTTTTACGTGGTAGGAAAGTTACCACGACGGGACAACTCCCAACCTGGGAGCCCAGTTCCAGCATCCTTAATGACCTCAGCTCCAAATATGTTAAAGAGCTCATGTAAGGTATCTGTCTTCCTGACTGTCGACTACACCGTTGATTCAATCTAGTGAATTCATCCGCAGTCCTCTTTCTGTTTAGTTTAGCAAGTCAAGCCATGCTGAGTGAGAACAGTACCTGGTGGTTACCACGGGAAGGTACAATAAGCACAATTGATGTGTATGTATGAGATAGTTGTAACGAACTTGGCACCGCCACGTTGACGCCATTCAGAGTCTACCCTATTTATACACACCCCACCACCCATTTGTGCATTAATTGCATGTATAATTTTAGGGCGCTTTTCATGAAAAAAAGGAAAAAAGCACCACCAGCATTTGATTGGCATCAGTTATGAAGCGATCCGAAAAACTGCCATTATTAAATGAGGTCGAACCGACGAATACTACACACAGTAAAGTAGGAGGGTTATGATCCCTTTTATCCTGATCAAAGCTTTACCGTTGAGGACAAAGAGGATTCAAGTTAAAGTCGTTTTTGAGTATTATTCATCTTCGATTTTATATTCAATTAAATGAAAAAGAGAAATACTGTTACATCCAGGATTCGAAAAGATAAAACTTTATTCTGTTTAACGATTCACTTTCACAATTAATTACTTTTAACGAATAATCCAATTTCTCTTGTCCAGTATTTCCTCCTTTTCTCTATACTTTTCACTGCTGTCATCTATCGCCTTACTTCGTCCCTGTTCAAAAGTACAATGTCTTGAGTGCTCCTGTGACACCTATTTATATATCCCAGCATCCCAGTGACACCTATAGAAAGTAGGTACCTGAATATTATTGACGGTTCGTTTTAAGAAGGTTCGATATTAAAAGATGCTACTCATATAACTGTTTCATAGCTATTCAACCTGCATTCAAACCTGCATCGAATATCGTTATACAGCTGTCGACTAGATGACGCTGAATGTTGACTTATTGGCGCTGCATGTCACAGTTTGAGCATCGATGCTACAATATCCCCCTCGACGCCTGTTCGGGTGGAACAAGTTTAAGATATTTAATATTTTCACCATGATAGTGAAGGAGACGATCCACATGGACAACTTTCAGCTTGCCTCTTCCGCGCTGAATTGATGCGCTTCACTATGTTATATGGTCTTTTCCAATCCTGTTGTAATTTGGATGACATGCCTTTTCGCCGATTTCTCCCTCCTGGAATCCTGTGGTTATTGCCTTGGCATCGTACCTCGTCTTCATGCGGTCGCTAGATATCCGAATCTTATCCCTTGATTAATGGTTCTGATGATTCCAATGAGATCCATAATATAATCTTCCTCATTCGTTGGCTTATCAATCGGAGATCCAAACGTCAATTCACTAGGTAACCGGACGGTTCGACCAAAAAGGATTTCGGATGGACTATGTCCTGTAGTGTTATGAACTGCGCTTCGATGAGGTAATAGAAACATGGGTAATAGAAACATGGGGATCCGCTTATCCCTATCCCATTGGTAGTCGCCAACAACCTTCAAAATGTGCTCCTTTAAGGTTCTGTTGAAGCGTTCCACCATTCCGTCTGATTCTCAATGAAGCAGGGTTGTTTCCGCCTGCCTAATCCATAGTAGCTGGCGTACTCTTTGAAAAATCTTTGAATTGAAGTTTCGAAATTGGTCCGAGTGCAATTCCATTGGTACGCCAAATCTGCTAACCCAGTTGTGAACAATCTGATCTACCACGGTGTTAGCTTCTTGGTTATTTATAGCAGGCTGCAAGCCATTTTAGTAGTCCACAATTACGAGGATATATCGGTTGCCATTGTAAGTTTCTGGAAACGTTCCTGCGATGTCAACTGCAATCCTTTCCAAGGGCGCTCCAGCATTGTATTGACGCATCCTGCCTTGCATTTTTACTCTCGGGCTTTTGCTAGCAGCGCAAGTGACGCATTTTCGGCAACAGCCGGATCTCCTGTGCACTCCAGCCGCTAATGGGCTCTGCCATCAACCGTTGGGCTGATACCCTATTCTTTTTCGAGTACACAATGTTTGCAATTAGCTTTGCAGGGCCGCCGGTAGAGAGCATCCGCGTTGGAGTGATGGTGCTGTATCTAATAGTCATATATCTGTAGCCGTTCAATCCACCTCGGGACTTGTCCTTCAGGATTCTTAAACTGCAACAACCACTTTAGAGATGATCTGTGCGCAGGATGAATTTCTGTCCATATAAGTGCTTATGGAAGTGCTTTGCCAGGATCAAGGCAAGAAGTTCCCGCCTGGTTACGCAGTAGTTTCTCTCCGGCCTCGAAAGCACTTCATTAAAGTAGAAAACAACTCTTTGTAATGGATCTGGGAAAAAACGGCTACGATCCCAACATTACTAGCGTCGACATCTATCATAAATGTTGTCCTGGATACGCTAGAATGGCAGCATCACACAGTTGGTGCTTGAGTCGCTGGAAACTCCTGAGATCACTGACAAGTCCTTCACAAACCGTCTGTAGTAAGTTGAAAGTATCAGGAAGCTCCTCAGTTGGTGCTTGTCGTTGGGAGCCGGCCAATTTTTCACTTCTCTGGGTCAGTCCTTACTCCCTCGGACGAGATGATGTGCCCAGATATTTCACATTATCTAGTGCGTCGGCAGTAGCTGACAACCACCTCAACCTAACCTATTGGCTTATCGAATTGCGCTTCATAGGACTTCAGGGCATACTCCATCTAAACGATCTGATTTTCTAGTGAATTGATGTTCGAATCCCCGAGTGATGAACCTACTCATAAAGATGATTATGTAGCAGATATCAGGGAAATTTTCAAAAACGTTTATCGAAGGAATAGGGAAAAGATTAAGTGACCACATGAAGACTAGGAACGATATCAAAGCAACTACCAGAGGGTTCCAGGAGGGAGATCTGGTATAACTGTGCCTCATCAGCTACAATTTATATCACTATATATCTGTAAACACACATTATATTGGTATGTTTATTTCCTAAATATTTTCAACATTTAAATATTTTTTTTATAATACAATCATATAGAAAAACAACTATAATAATATATCAATGCTGAGCAATATCAAATCAGCTCATGTAATGTAATTTTGTTTCGTTTTTTTGTTAGTGTATTGCAGTCACAAGAAAATTACAAATAATTATAAAAATTAAGAGAGCTAATTGTTCAAATGTCACTACAAATCATTAGAATTAACTATTCAATCAGTTTGTATGCAATAAACCTATTTTTTATATACACAACTAGAGTTTAAATTCATTAACAATAAAGAAATATGTTTAAGTAAAAAATATGCAAATGTGTATTTAGATTAAAATTACGAAATAATCTTTTTGATGATGAGCTCGATTGTCTGAAGAGATTTTTCTTCTAGTAGGAATGTGCGATGGTTTCCTTCAACAGTCAGTACATCTACTCGTTTTTCACATACCTAAAATCGGGGAGAATGTTCTTTTATTTGTTTAACAAAAAGAAAAGGATTTTTGTTACCTCTGAAAGTCCGTAGTCTTCTTCCAGCTTGGCGTAGTTTTCTGTAGGCTTGATAAGGGTCACATCACAGCGCACCTTAGATTTGGGTTTGAATGCATCAGCTGCCACAAGTTTCTTGTAGAATGTGATGGCTGTTTGCTTAATCTGTGAAACATGGGACATTTTTAGACCCGCATCGGACATATTTATCGTGCTTGACTTACCAAATCGACTGGTTGTTCTATTTCGGCATGCAATAGTTCACTAATCTTCTCTACTTTAGCTTCGAATGTTGGAATTTTGATTAAAAGTCGGGCAACCTATGGTAATTAAATAATTTATTAATATTTAATCCGGCGTACAAAATGCTTTTCAACTTACACCGCCATAGTCCATGTTGCCGCATACCATTCCAAAGTATGCCAGAGCAAAGGATTCATTCTGGTGGGTATCGTTTGATGAGTTGTATCGCTGCTTATGCGTTTGTGTGTACCAGTTGACGTATTTGGGTGCACCGTCAAGCATAACCAACTTGGCGACTTCGTTGTTGCTTTCTAGTTGTGTTACCATAACGAAAGCAATGAGTGCTCCAAAGGAATAGCCTGCGATGGCATAGGGACCTTGTGGTTGAACTGTCTTGATTTTGCTAATATAAAAAGCTGCTAATTGGTCAACTGTATCGATGGGTGCTTCTGCAGTACATTGCACACCATATACGGGGCTGTCGATGCGGGATGCTAGGCTTTCAAGAGGAGCAATAAAACCTTCTATTGGGTGAACAAAGAAGATGGGGCGTTTCTTGCAATTAGCGGGTGCTGCTGACTTCATTTGGACAATGGATTTGGTTGGCATTAGCTCCGAAGCAAACACTACTTGAGTGCCATCGCCGAAGGGACTAGGGGTATTCCTTGTGGGGGAAGTTTCTGGGGTTGCACCACTTGCTGGAGCTCCACTTGCATCACCACTCAGTTTGTTCAGTGATCCAAAGGATAAACCTCGGATTTCTTGTGCGGACATTACAATGTCAAAGTTTCTCTCCAAAGTTTGTTTGATTTCAGCACCCATCAGGGAATCCATACCTAAATCAGCCAGTGTGGAACTCTCTTGTACATTTCGGATGTCCCTCAGTCCAAGAATATTGGCAACACAGGTGACCAAGCTCACGCCAGATGATGAGTCATTTTTTCTTTTCTCTGCCACCACCATCGATGCTAAAACTGGGTGGGGTTGCTGCAAGAAGATATCGATGGTCTGAAGACATGATGACATTCTTTGTGGCAGAGTGCCTCCGATTACAGTGTCGTTGTCCCCCAAATTCTCAATAACCAAGCCAGTATCACCAATTGCTCCCCATTGGATAGCAAGTCCTGGGAATCCTGAAGCTTGACGGTTTTCGCAAATCCTTTCCATTGCGGAGTTAGCCAATCCGTAATTAGTTTGTCCAATGTTTCCGCGCCCACATGATACACTAGAGAAGCAGACGAAGTAGTCCAATTCTGGACAGAGTTCTCGTGACAATTTGTCCAAGTAGATTGTTCCGTCGACCTTGGGCTTGCACACAGCAGCGAAGTCTGCTTCTGTTTGATCCTCAATCAAACCATCACGAAGCACAGCTGCCAAGTTAAATATTCCTCCTACTTGACCCAGTTTACTAGCTGCTACGAACAATTTACGGCAGCCTTCCAAACTGGTCACATCATTTGTATCGATCTCGACCCTGCAGTCCTTCTGCCTCCAACGTGTGATCATTAAAGACTGATAGCCAGTCTTAATTCCAGCTCTGCTAGTCAGAACAACGTTTCTTGCTCCACGGTTAACAAGCCAGTTGGTTAACTCAAGTCCAAAACCTCCAAGACCACCAATGAGGATATACACCTTTCCGGAATGCATGTACGTACGTGGGATTGCATTGTACAATCGTAGTTCTGGCTTCAGCTGTGCTGTTGTTGACTCCTCGTTACGTACTTTGATGACAACTTTTCCAATGTGTTTTCCCGAAGCCATGAATCGGAATGCCTGTTCGATTTGTGTTTCGTTGAATACCGAAGTTGGCAATGGTCTGACAGCACCGTTCTTAATACCCTGTTTCACAAGTTCAACGACTAGATTCTGCATATAGTTCTCACCCTCCATAATGCTGTCCAAAAGAATTCCATGGAACGACGTGTTCTTTAGGAAGACAGACAAGCCAAGTGGGTTGTTGTTGCTCAAATCGAATTTTCCGATTTCCAAGAAGCGACCATTCAGTCCCAAGCAACGGACAGATGCTTGCAATTTTTCTTCAGACAACGAGTTGAGAACAAGGTCTACACCTCTGCCTTGGGTTTCATTCATAACCATTTGTTCAAAGGTTGTGTCACGGGAATTTCCAATATGACTGTCACATAATTGAGGGAAACGCTGCTTCAGGAACTCGCGTTTTTCTACACTTCCTACAGTGGTAAACACAGTTAAACCATGGTGTAGAGCAACAGAGATAGCAGCTTGTCCAACACCACCAGATCCAGCATGAATCAGAATAGACTCTCCCTTCTTCATTTGACCGCGTACAACGAGCGCGTAGTAAACCGTGGCGTAGACACAAGGAACCGTTGAAGCTTCTTGCATGGACCAGCTTTCGGGAATCTCCCACATCATATTTTTGCTGGCCAAGCAAGTGGACGCCAAGGACTTCGCAGGCACCATAGCCATAACTCGCTTTCCTGTTGAATCGCGTCCAGAGAATTCCAAACCCAGGACACAGTCTTGTTGAGCCAAATCACCAGGCAGGGCATCCGCTGCAAGCTTACCAGAGGTCAGCATGACATCACGGAAATTAACAGGTGCGTAGTATACGGTGCATAGATCTAAATTTTCGCTGCCGACGCCTTTCGTTGGTAAGGGAGCTTCAATCCACTTCAAGCTGGCAAGATCTCCCTTAACTAATGCGTTAACGTAGGCGTGTTCCACAGGAAGGGTGGCAATGTCGGACTGGTTTTCGATCTTAAAATGCCTGTATGTTCCCCACGCGCCATTTTTATAGACGTTTGTCAACAAATCCTTTCGCAATTGTTCTTGGTAGAATGGAGAGTCCAAAGAAAAGGGTTCGATTGCCCGGTCTTGAATAAAGACAATGCGGGCAAATTTACCACCAGTTTCGTTCTTCAAGCAATTCAAAAAACCAACAGCTCCAAAGAATTCATCTCCCTGTGATACAAGATAAATGTAGCGATTTTCCTGTTCAGCAGTAGACATGACGCTCTTTAAATCTTCCACCCATTCGAAGTTCTTCTGGGATATCTCAACGATGGTAGTTTTTCTTTCAGCAACGTTAACTTCTGCACGTGCAAGTACAAAGAGACGCTGTCCAAACTTCTGCTCGAGAATGGGCAAGAGATTGAACTGTTTAAGTAGACTGCGACCGAATTTCTCATATTCTGCGTAGACCTCCTCAAACAAAACAAACCCGTCTTCTTTGATTGATTTCAATATGTTTGCTATGATAGCAGAGTTTTTGGACGCAAGAACGTCGTAAGCCAAAACAAAATGGCAGTTCTTCTCAGCTTCCTCGACAGCGATGTTCTTCTTTACAACTCGCACCTCGCTATCTCCAATGGCAGATACTACATTTTCTTCATTATTAGCGGTGACCACTGCTACGTCGGCTGCAATGGTTGGCTCATCTTCGATGATTTGCAGAATTTTCGGTGCTAGTGGTATTTCCCCACTGCGACTGCTCTCCAATTCGACGGCCTTGATCTTGAGTGCACCTGATGAGTTCTCCAAAACAACATGAAGTGCTTCGGTCAGAGCGTTGATACGTGCCTTCTCCAAGTTTTCGTGCAAGTCGTTAGCGTTGATGTTTGGCACGAATGTGTACTTTTCCAATGTAGGTGGGGCTTGGGATCCTGAACGACGTGGTGCAAGCGAAGCCTTCAATCCGCGCATTTCAACACCACCACTCTTGACAACGCTGATAAAGGAATACGAGCTAACTTGCAGAGCCTTTTCGCCTTCTACAGCTCCAAGTTCGTTCACCAAACTGTAGTGCTTCGATGGGTTGATAAGGACTCGTTCAATTCTTGTTGGAAGGTATAACTCGCGAAGTTCGTTCTTCAAGATACTGAACTGTAACATTGTATCCATGAAACTAATCCAGTTTTCGGTCCAAGCTAGTTTTCCAGTTGTTGCCGTGATATCAGATCCAACGATTCCCCTAAAATCACCGCCATAGTCGTATCCACGCAGACGAAGCTCCTTATAGACATCATTCAACTTTAGTTCTTGGGAGGAATCTGGTAAGCTCCGTAACTGCAATTCTTCATTTTGGACTTTCTCAACAACGGAAATCTTTCCAGAAGCAGCCAAGGTACCACCTTCGCAAATTTCAAAGGCACCCGTGCCATCAAAGAAGTTGATGCCGAATTTGACAGCTGTCTCCTTGTTCAGAATGGTTGCCCGATGAAAAACAATGTTCTCTAGGACGACCGGTGTACGTGCAAAATCAAATCCGCGCATTTTACTGAATGTTTTCCAAGCCAGAGTAATGTAGCCAGTGGCTGGGAACAAAATTCTACCATCGATGGTGTGACCTGTCAAGAAAGCGTCTTCCTCCTTTGACAGGTTGATTTCGACAACAGTTTCGCCCGATGAGCTTTCGATGCCATACCGTGGTACTAGCCATTTTTGGGAATGATCCCAACCAATTTTCGAATTCAACATCGGAGTTCCTCGCCCAACGGGGAATGTTACGGGGCGCACCAACTTTGAGATTTTGGGTTGAGCTCCAGCAGCGTACAACTTTCCGATATTTGTAAGGAAGAATTCGACGTTATTTTCGTGGTTACGCTTTACCAAGCTCAAATTTGTGCACGAGCTGTCGAGAGCACGCTTAAGAATGGCTTGCAACAGGCCTGTTGGTGCAACTTCAATGCAAATCGCATTCTTTGGAACCTTCTGCAGACCCTCGTAGAAGAGAACAGGCGATAGTAGATTATTAACGTGATAAGCAGCAGAGCTCTGCTTAGCAATAGGTGTATTCCACGCAGATTCAGGGATACTTGTACTTATCCACCTAGATGTACGGTTCCTTGGGTTTGGGATAATTCTTTCCAAGCTCTTACGAAGTTTTGGCCCAGCATCGGCAATGTATTTGCTGTGGAAGGCGTATCCAGAAGACTTGACGGCTTTGGCGAATATTCCCTTGGCTGACAAGTCATCGATGACACCCGACATGACTTCTTCTGGTCCAGATATTGTTACATTATCTTCGCTGTTATGGCAGACGGGGAATACACCAGTGGGTAGTAAACTAGCGCACTCCTCCCATTTAATTCCGACGGCGGCCATTTTTCCCTTTGCCAGCTTAGTATCTTGCAAGCTCTTTCCTCTCCAGTAGGCTGCCAGCACTGTTTGTTCTGGTGTGAAGCAACCATCAGCATAGGCGCAACCCAATTCACCGACGGAATGACCAATAATTCCATCTGGGACAATACCCAAGCTGGTGAGCAAATCAGTAAGAGCAATTTGTACTGCAGCAATGGATGTGAATGAGTTCAAAATGTTCTCGAAGCTTTCCTCGGTCGAGTTGATGAGGACATCTAATAGGTTCATTCCTTCCTGGCGCAAAGTTTCAGCCGAACGATGAATGCTTTGGCTGAAAACTTCAAAGTGCATCAAGTCCCGTGCCATGCTGGCCCATTGACTACCCATTCCAGAGTATATGAACCAAATTTCACGCTTCTCATCGACATGCTCGACAACCTCCTTCACTACAGTACCCTTGCTATTCAGAACTGTGTATCCACGGAAATAATGCAGAGGAATGTTTCTCATATAAATCTCGTTCACCAGAGCTATGTATTCTTCGTCGTTCTTGTGCTGTTGAGCGTCTTCTAGGAATTCCTGTACTGCTTCAAATGTACGGCCTGAGACAGTTAGTAGCTTTGGAGGTCCTTCTCTTGGGGTAACTGCCTTGGGCTTGGGATTCGACTTGAGAATCACGTGTGCGTTAGCTCCACCAAAGCCAAATGAATTGATGCCAACGATTCCGCCATTCCACGGTGTGTGTTTGTCAACAACCTTTAAGCGGCCCTCAACTAATCCATACAAATCAGGATTCGGACTTGAATAGTGCAAGTTTGAAGGAATGACGCCTTCCTCCATGGCAATCAATACCTTAGCAATGGAACAAACTCCAGATGCTGGCTCAGAATGACCCATATTCGACTTAACGGAACCAATCAGCAGCGGAGTCGGCCTGTCCTTGCAGAAGAAGTCGGTAATTGAGTTGACTTCCTGTGGATCACCTACTTTGGTTCCAGTTCCGTGAGCTTCTACGTAAGCAACGTCATGGGGATTCAAACCAATTTCTTCATAAGTTTCCCTAATCAAGCGATTCTGCATCTTTCCTGAGGGGAATGTGATTCCCTGCTCTTTGTTACCGTCGGTATTTGTGCGTACATTCAAAATCGATGCATATACACGCTTCGCCTGCTGAGGATTCTGTAAGAATATCGCAACGCATCCATCCGAGCGAACATAACCTGCTCCAGTTTCATCAAAAGCCTTGCATTTACCATCCTGACTCAACATGTTCAACCGTTTAAACTGCAACGACATAGTTGGCTTCAATATAAGGCCAACACCAGCAACTACAGCATTATCGCAAACCCCTCGTTTCATATCGGAAAAGGCTTGTTCTAAAGCATACAGTGAACTCGAACATGCCGTATCAACGCAATAACTTGGTCCAGTGAAATCGAATGTAAACGATATGCGATTGGCGAACATAGCCCTTGCACAGCCAGTAAGACCATAGCCGTTGACACGATCTTCATCGTTACACCAGTATTGTTCAGTCTCAGATGATGACACTCCAATATACACACCTGTACGACTGCCGCGGAGCTCCTGGGGATTGACGCCAGCGTCAATTATAGCTTCGTATGTTACTTCCAGTAGCATTCTTAATTGTGCATCCATACATTCGGCTTGCTTTTGATGAACAGAGAAAAATTGTTGATCGAACTGTTCCAAGTCTTCATCCTTGATTTTGCCCAATCTATCCGGTAAGTCGTACAAACCTGAGGATAAAAAGAAGAAAACTTATTTAGGTTTTTTCCCAAAATTAATATGGAAAGCAGACTAACCTTTGGGCCATCTACGAGGATCATCATTGACCATGTCCACGCCATTGAATAAATTCTTTTTGAACTCTTCAATGTTGGAACTTTCTGGCAGACGACCAGAGAAACCAGTAATACCTACTGCACCATCCTTTGAGCGGCCAACATTAATTCGTTCATCCCTTTCCGTGTCAACAACGACTTCATCTGCGATACGTGCTGGCATTTTAACTTTGTTTTCTTGTAATTTGTTTGATTTTTTGAATGTTTAACGAGTTTCAGTGTTTAACTGGAAAGAATAAAACTTAATTACTTAGTTTTGCATGTGTTGTACGGGGAAAATTTAATAAATAACATAGCATAGCTCCAAATAAGTTGAAAACGTTTTTCTGATAACATAAATAATTCAGAATCCTTTCTAAGCAGCGAACTTATACCTTACTGCAGGTGGTCAAAAAAGTAATGTAAATAAAAAATTTGCCTGCATTTATCGCAAATCGGATCGGATAAAATCAACCAAGAATGAGTTGACTATCGAGGATACATAAGTGGACGAGGGAAACCTTTTCAATACCAATTTGAAGAATGACTGAATTTTGATATATTTATCCGAGTATGTGTACCACTAACAGGAAATATAATGTGATATAATTAAATAAAACACGTAATAATAAAGAAACAAAGTTCTTAATTTATTATTTCGCTTGAAATAAGATATTACTGAATCATAAACCCACCTTGCAAAAGTCTGACGTTTTGTATTGTATTGTATTGTATCGTATTTGCCTTTCGCAGTCGGCTTGAAATTGTAGGTCCCTTCCACTTTGCACAAGCAAATAATGGTTGAAAAGCAAGGTGTAAGGCTCTGTAGCTAATGCCATTTTTTTTTTTTTTTTAATATTAAACTTGTCACAATTTGTATGCAGGGATCGATCTCTGCGTTTTCTATAATGAAGTGAAAAATTAATTTGCTTTACTGTCAAGAGACTGATTTCCTGCAGGTATTTTTAATGTTGCCAAATTTTGAATTTCGAGAATGTATTCCTCCAGCGGATGTAGTGATAAGATGTGTTATTTATAATGTTGAGCAACTTGGCTTGATAATGTTCTTGTAGCTAGATGGTGTTATATATACATACATATATAAATACCAAAATGTCGAATAAAAATTAATTTTAGAACCCAATTGATTATGGGATTTGATTACCAACAAAAAAACACGCGACACAGCCGTGTACAAAGCGATTGATTTACTGACACGGAATCGTTACACTGGAGTTATTATTTGGCTTTGCCATATCAGTGTCAGACTACACGCCAAATGTTATCAGGTTTTCTACTTGTATGCACATTGCACAGCCGCGTAGCGCGTGCGAACCTGCTCATTGATAAAAAAAAAATTATACAAATTCGACACATGTCGTATATTCTCATATGAATAATTAATGTGCATACGGACACTGAATTTTGGTTAGGATTGTAAATAAGTTTGAAATCGTTTATCATTGACTAATAAAAAAAAATATTTTGTTTGTTTTAGAAGCATTAGAAGTTGAATTCATGGATACAGGCACAAGCTTAACCAACATAAATCCTATTAATGACAGAGAGTTACAACTTTTCTTAGATATCAGCTTAGATCTCCGCTTCTGGACAGCGGATGAAGCATTTTCCCGTAGCCTATGTCCATTCTCAGGCTCTAGACTATCTGTGTACCAAATTTCATTTAAATCGGTTCAGTAGTTTTGGCGTTAAATCGAGACAGACAGACAGACAGAGTTACTTTCGCATACTACACGATTTTATTTCTGCTTCAAAAAGTGACTCAAGCATGTATCTTTTGAGTAAGACGAATATTTGTGCTAAAACAACAGAACCTTTTTACCTGAGCACATTCTCTCACTGAAGCGAGACTTAAAAACACTATAAGAAATATAGGCCAACAAAGGTTGAAGCCAATTCACTGTGGTTACTTTCAACCTAAAAACTACCAAGATTGCAACGACGAACAATGCTCAAAATTATTAGCAACCCGAGGGTGCGCCTTTTAAAAAAAACTCCACGCACTTAGTTATTTGGGTATACATTAGCTTGTCTGACTCATTTTCATTGACACAAAAACACCTTTTTTCTTGAATTAATCGTCCAAGCAGCAACAATTATACGAGCCTTTAAACGCTTAAAGTCAAACAACCTTAGTTTTTAATGTTTGTTGTTAAAAATTTGCGTGTCCTCTATATAACAAACAAACACCACCGCTGATCCGAAAACCGTCACATACTGGCCCACAAAACTACAAATAAAACCAAAAACTAATGTCGAATATTAAGTATGTTGGTGCCTACTTGAATTGCTTTTGATTAATTAAAAAAATGGAAAGTTCTTTGTTGTCAGCGCACTTTATTCGCTATCCCTGTTAAAGTTAGCTTATTGCAAAAAACTAGATTTGTGCCATAGTTTTAAATATAAGTATAATGAATGTACATAAATTAAACACCACAAGCGGACCAGTATGGATGCAGTGAAGTGAGAGGGTTATAATCCTTTTAGTCCAGATCATAACCGCGTCGTTTAAGAGAAAGAAAAAGAATGAACATTAATTAAATATATAACTTTGTTTGGAATACACTTAAAGTGCGAGTTTGTAAAGTGAAACTACCAAAGCCAAATAATTTTCGAGTAGTTACAATGCGAAAAGCAGTATGCAGACGGAACCGAGTAAGACTGTGCTGGGTACCGTGAAACAGCGGTATAGAGGGGAATGAGCAAGCCGATGAGCTAGGGAGAAAGGGAGGGGAACTAGAGACTAGTGGAGGTATGGACATTAAACCACCCCTTGGCGTTATCAAAGGAAAACTAAATGAGAAAATCTTAAAAATGGCTGACATTAGATGGCAAAATTTAGAGCGGCATAGGGTGTCTAAAGCACTTTGTCCGCATTTGGACAAAAAAACATATAAGGAAATTCTCAAATTGAGCAGGGAACAGCTTAGAACAGTAGTTGGGATTATGTCGGGGCACTGCCTAAGGAAGCATGCTAGGCGGCTTAGACTGGTAGATGTGGATACATGCAGGTTCTGTGGGTATCTACAAGTCGAGGAAGACATAACACAATCGTAGAAGGTTTCTAGGAGAATACTTCTTCGAGGAATAAAGGGAGCTGAGCGGCACAGATCACAGGAAGTTAGTAAAATTATGCAGGAAGATTGGATGTTTTGTTTAGGGAAAGTGTTAAGGCTTTTCTCCTTTTGAAGTTTTTGGTTTCAATCGGTACCCTAGGGATCACGATGAGCCCTTCTGGTGCCTAGTGCTGTATGCAAACTGCATACCCCTGTTTAACCTAACATAAACCACAAAAGTGTTGATACGAGAATTTATTTGTCGCTTCAATTTCAATGATGTTGTTGATATCAGCACGATACCTTTTTGTTGGACAACAGAATGACAAAGTGATTGTTACCTATATGACTAAATTTGAAGAACCCTTTCTGAAATCGTAAGGTACAAATTAAGCAAGGTGACAAAATACATAACCCTTGTGTGATGGGGCTCCGAATAGAAAATATAACTAAATGAATGTCAATGACAAATTCAGGAAATAAATTTTCGTCATGATTCGAAAAACATGAGATGTCGAAAACAGAAGGTAATCCTGAATACATGTAGAATATGTTAGTACGCGACAATTAAGTATCAGTCACGGTCGAAAAACTAAGGACAACAAACGCAGTCTAATGTGTCGACTGCGTTTGTTGTCCTTAGTTTTGTTTTTGTTGTATTTTATTTTGTTTAAATAAAGTGAAAACAAATGCTTATTATTTAGTGATACGAAGGACTCCGATTTATATGCACCAAACAAATATAATAACAATAGCAAAAACCTAAAATAACATTAAATGAAGGTTAGGTAAATGTTATGACGAGGCAAGAGAAACTTGCACTAGTCACACTTAGTCAATGTGGATTCATTGTAATGCCCTTGAAGTTTATTACTCCAACAAAACCTATGTAAACCTACAGATTAGTTAGCCATCCTGAGGCATTTACAAACTTGAGCAAGTGAAAACGGTCCTGCCCGCAGAGTGCTGGACAGTGGCAGAGAAAGTGAAGAGTATCCTCCTGCGATTCCTCATCACCACAACCTTTCCATAAGTCACCCGTGCTGATTTGTATCAGCATAGTTGCTATTTCAGCATGTTTTGTCCGGTAATAGAACCCGCGAGAAGACAAAGCTTTTTTGTCCATTTCATGGAGATTTCCGAGAGATTGGTTTGTCGTTTGTTATAGAGCGGACCGTGGCTCTTCGTGACATTGTATAAACATCTATTTTATCTCAACTTCAGAAATCGCTTTTAATGCCGATTGTATGTCAATGAAAAAAAGTAAAGTCTGCATCATTGCGACCTGTTTAGCAGCTATAGTCACTGCCAGGGCCTCGCCCTAGGAAAGAACTGCTGTAGTCAGAAAGTCTGATTGAACTGCTGGACAGTCCGAGGACTTCGGAATAGAAACTCGCGCCGATGCCTACATTAATCTGGGAGCCGTCAGTATAGATGGGTATAGCAGATCTGATGGGTGGTGGTTGATCTATATACCATTCTTCCCCCTGGAAATAGTCTTGCAAAGTCTAGACGGGGGTTGTGTAATCTGCGCAAACATTATTCCCCGTAATTCCAAATGAAAGTACTACTACTAAAGTTCAAAGGTGAGTGCGCATTTCCTCGAACCGATGTTTGCTCACATTTCAATTAAATTTTTTGAAAATAAGCACAACAAATATGCATTTATAGTAAAATATGCAAAAAAAATGCACTAACGGTTAAATGCCATTTTAAAGAAAATTTCATGATTCGTAAATATAACATATTCCCTTGCTTTATTTCAAAAATTGCATTTGCATGGAAATCCTAGCTCTAGTGATGAGTAAAATAAACCTTAGAAAGTGTGTCAAAGCAAATAAAACCACAAAAAATGAGTTTTTTTTTTCCCTGCAAGTTTTTGATAAATAGTAGAACGAGATTGCAAATTCGTGAGAGATAATCCTTCGCGAAATAACCTATAAACAACCGCAAGTACCGATATGAATTGCAAACAGAAATCGTCGGCGAAAGTCGACCTCAGACTGGGTGTGATCTGAAGGGCATGATTATCCCATGCCATAAAATAATAACAATTTATCTTCTTCTTCTATCGGCGAAGTTATGATCAGAATTAGGGGAACATAACCCTTTCACTTTACTACTTCCCTACTGGTATGCCTGTGGGGTTTGTCAGTTTGACCTCAATAAACACCACATCCTGCGAACATCTTACAAACATCCTAGAGTATCAATTGTCATGGTGGCGATGGTGTAGAGGTTAGTGTGTTGGCTTGTGACCCGCGCGGTGCAGGTTCAATCCCCATGGGGAACAACAACATACGCCACCCAATCACATGCCTCTACATCAAAAGGAGGATTTCTGCCTGGTAGTACAATGGACCGTTACCGAGTCTGAGTGCTCTGGGATTTTTTCCTTAAAAAAAAAAAAAAAAAAAAAAAAAAAAATCAATTGTCATGAGAAGCTTCTCAAATTTGCAGATCGGATTCAGATTAAAATGATTGGAGAAGCTACATTTAAGGCCCTGTATGGATCGTTTATGCCTAATGTATTTGTTTAAGTCGAGTGCTGAGTTTCTTGGATTTTTATTTTTAAGGCTTGCCACTTTTAAAGTTTTCGACACTGTCCTGCTCATTTTATTGATAATTATTTTATCGTCATATGACACCGATTATTTTATCATCATATGACAACGATGATTATCTAGTCGTGTCAACCCGCGGATTTGTATACATACTTGTGGGAGAGTTTCAATGTAAAGGCCCTTTTAAACGATCAGTTATCAGTTCAGTTAAAAAGACAGTGTATTTAGACGTCAGTCCAGTTTTCAGTTGAGCTTTCATTTTTCTTGTGAGCAGTCGAAAGTCAGAAGAAATACATTGCGTAATGGACGATGAAAGCCGATAAATTTTAAAGAAATCGACCATATTATCACTCTGTTTCGACATATTGAAAAAAAAAAACAGGAAATCTAAAATGTTGATTCACCGCCAACTGCCATTGAAATGACGATTGAACTGGCATCTGAACTGAAACGTATTTACACATCAGTTTAACTGATAACTGAACTGACAACTCATGGAAATTCCATCAGTTTCAGTTAAACGCTTCAATTTTTGCATTTAGACATCAGTTTAACTGAAATCTTAACTGATAGCTCAACTGAAACTGAAATGATCGTCTAATAATTAAAATAATAAAAATTAAAATAATAAAACATATGATAATAATAAGGCTCAGGTTTCCATTATGCGCATTAAGCAATGTTTACTTTTTTATTTTTTTATTTAATATGGATTATTTTTAGATGTTCTGTAAAAGAATTTTGGTGAGGAAACTTTTCTTTCTATTTTTTTTTTATTTTTAAAGTTTTTAATTTTCACTAGAAAAGTCCATACATTTCTAAGTAGAATTTTTTTATTTAATATGGATTATTCTAAGATGTTCCGTAAAAGAATTTTGGTGAGCAAACTTTTCTTTCTATTTTTTTTATTTTTAAAGTTTTTAATTTTCACTAGAAAAGTCCATAAATTTCTAAGTAGATTTTTTTTTTATTTAATATGGATTATTCTTAGATGTTCTGTAAAAGAATTTTGTTGAGGAAACTTTTCTTTCTATTTTTTTTTTATTTTTAAAGTTTTAAATTTTCACTAGAAAAAATTACGAGCATTACTGCTAAATACCCCCGAGTATACGCTATCGCGTAATCGGCTAAACACTGCACAAAAAAGGGTTAAAATGCCTTTAACGAGCGAAGCGAGCCACCCATCTCATACTTTAAATACCAGACTTTCTTACAAAAAAAAAATTTATTTCCTCAAGAAAAAAATATTACATTTATGTTTTTTAGCCCATTTTAAACCAGAAAAAAAAATGTTTGCTTAGTGCGCATAATGGAAACCCGCCCCAATAATAATGATGACAATTATAGTTGTTATAACAGTTATCATATATGTAATAATAATTAAAATATATAAATATTATGTATTAACGGGCCCATACAGGGCCATTTGCCTATGCGAAGCGAAAGGGACCTACAATTTTACGCTGACTCCAAAAGGCAAATTTAAGAAGCTTCTCGTGACAATTTGTACTCTTCACTCCTTGTCAGACTTACGCAGGTGGTGGGCAGTGGAAACAAGTTTTGGGTGTTACCGGGGCCCGGCGTGATGTGAACCTGAGACCCCTCGATCAGTAGCCCAACGCCCTAAAATTAATTGCAAAACAGACCAATTAATGACCAATTTGAGGAACTCTATTGTTCATTTATTTCGGCTTTGGTATTACGATTTGGATAGATATTAAAATGTCTGCTGACTAAGATTTCGGTTAAAGCAATGAAAAATGTTTTGTTTAAATCTAGCTATTCCAAGGGTACAAGCTGATTTACGAGTTACTTCCGATTTAGTTCTTTTTTTTATGTCTTATCAACAGTTACTTTTTAAATAAATTGACAGTTATTCCTTTAAATAAACCATGAAACGCAAGTTTAACTTAAACAAAACTAACTTCTACTTCTACTTGGTACCTTTAAAAACGTCTACTTCAGTACTTTTTGCAAAATATTTTACTTCATCTTCTCTAAATTTCCGACCGAATATATCTCTAGCACCAACATTCAATAGTAACCATTACTAAATCCTTAACGTAGTTCATTCCTGCTAATTGTGTAATGATTAAAAGTTCGAGTTGAACTCTAATCATTAGCTAAAAAAAACTTGAATACTTACCGATAACAAGGAAATATCCCTTTCGACAGTTCAAGATGCAGACTACACACCGCAACAGCGTGCATGTTTTGTTGCTTTGGTGGAAAAATAATAAATGAAATCATGTTTATGGTTTTGAAGTTTTGACTTTGACCTAACAGAATAGCAAGGCAGATAGTGGGTAAGTCTAAGTTCCAAGGCAATACAAGGCGCCTGCAAATTAATGCGTTGCCTAGCAATAGCAACAAGATTCTTCCTACATCGAATATTCCTCTCCGCCTAAAAATCCGCAAACGAATCTTTTCTTGAGTATTATTGTAATGTATAATTACATATACACACATATGTACTAAAATTTGTTAATCAATTGCACATATTTAACCTTTTGATCCGTGATTTTAAGAAATACTTACTTAATGGGCTCCCGACCCTTGAAGAGTCTCAGCCTGAGACACTACAGACTTCCATCTGCGGGCCAGGGCAAGCTGGTGGAATGACCAGAATGACCTGGGTTTAGAATGATTGCTAAACCCAGGAAGATTAAGAAACTCTTTAATCAAACCATGTACACAAAAAGGTGAACGAATACAGGTTCGCTCTCACAGAATATAACTCAGAATTGAGACGATCGAAACGAGCTACTTGGAGAAAATGCTGCGAAAACATTGCTGACATGCCAGATGGAAACAGATGGAACCTACACGAAGAACCGCACGGATACGCTTAAAACCTAATTCGCGACTGACTTAAGTGTCTTTGTAGCTAGTAGAGTTTATCTGGGAAAATATTAAGTCCAGATAAGGTTAAAGAGTAGGCACTTTGAATCCATTTAAAGCAACCGGCGGAGGCGGTTTATTTTCATCTCTAATTCAGAGGGTAATAGACGAAATCCTGCCGGCAGTTGTTTGCTTTATTTAGATCAAGTTACATCTGGGGACATATACCATTGATGGAGGCAGGTGAATGTTATGTTTATCCCCAAGCCTGGTTATAGGCTAAGTAAACTGTCTAAATCATATAGATCTATCAGTCTAACATCGCTCCTGCTTAAAACCATGGAAAGACTTATTGATGTTCATATTAGAGACCGGATACAATAAACTATCCCTCTACACTCAAGTCAGTATGTGTACAGAAAGCGTTAATCCACGAAAGGCACTCTCCACTGCTTTGTTAAAAAGATATCCTGGAAAGTCGAAAAATAACCTCGAATAATAATCTCAGTGTCTGTGACGGTAGTCAAAGGATATACCCCCCCCCCCCCCCCCCCCCCCCCCTCCTGTGGCATAGTCATCGACACAGCCTTTTAGTCTGCCTTCAGATACTAGCCTATAACGCCATCGGGTATGCAGATGGTCTGGCGATAATTATAAGTGGTAAGCATAGCACAACCGTAATAATGGTCATGCGGAATGCTTTACTACACGTTTTAGAATGGTGAAATAATGAATGACTCTTTAATCCTTGCAAAACCGTTCTAGTGCCCTTTAGAGAAGATGTTAGAACTGTACACCTTCATCGTTTCGTGTCACAACGCATCCAACTTCAGTTCTTCATTGAAACATGACAGATACTTGTTTTTCCTTCTTCTTCTTTCATTTTTCTGTTTCATGGATTATTCTCGTTTTTGCTAAAAGGCTTTGTTCACTTTTACTTTATAAATAAATCGTTTTGCGTTGAATAAATCTGCATTGCTTTTCATTAATCCTAATAGAAGAAGACTGGTCAATTTTGAACTTATCACCATTAAAGGCACCACCTTAAGCTACTCCAGTGAGGTTGAAGAGAATCTTTACTGATGTCCTGGCATTTTGAGTGGCATTTAAACCAAAAAATGGCAGAAATGACTACTCACTCGCTACGGACTTCTGATCAACCAGTCTGACTTCATTCTTGCTGAAAAGCATGAAAATGCTGGTCGAGCTGCTTTGCGATTACACCCCCTACCTCAGATGCAACATGCTAAAATCTATTTGGTAGAATTGAGAGAGCGCTTGGCAAGAAAGAATACGCGATGGGCATTTTCATCTATATTGAGTGTGCTTTTGACAGCATGTCAGACAACACGGCGTAGACGATGCTGTGGTTCAAAGCAATGTTAATGAATCGAACGTTGGTTGCGGCTGCTCATTGTGACCGATATGTGATGGCGGGGGTAAACAGATGTAGCCCGCAAGTCGGCATTCTGCCCCCACTTTTTCGGTGCATTATAGTTGACTCTCTGTTGAACGCTCTTAACAGTTCTAACGATCTAATGTTGCCGTACTTTCTGTTCGATCATGCCCAGCGACTAGACCTGATCGACGAATGGTTAACTAGGCCTTAATGGCCCCTCAGTCAATCATCTCAAAACTTCTCTTTACGAGGTTGAAGCTGATCAGGCCAGATGCAATATTGGGCTAAAGGGTTATTACCCTTCCACTTAACTCCATCCCTGCTGGTCTACCTGTGGGGTCTGCCGGTTCGACCTTTATAAATGACGGCAGGCCACCCTATTTTGAACCACTGAGGCCAATCAAAAGCTAGTGTTGCTGCATTTGTGTGATCCAGTTGTTTTTAGGCATGACTCTCTTTCGCAATTGTATGAAACCGTTGGTTGAAGATGGCAGTACCAACTAAGCCAGTCGCGCTCCATTTCCTTGGACGTGAAGGCTTCCTCGGATCTTGGAGCTTCTTATCGGATCAATCTTTGGTACTCCTGCTGTCATGCGAAGCATCTTCATCCAGCTTCCGTTAATTTACCATCATACTTTTTGTACGCTGCTCAACATTGTGAACCGTATGTACCGATCACGGGTACACAAGAGACGTGGCAAGTTTCCAACAAAATCCAAAACTATCATCTGAGTTAAAATAATTCATGATAATAACGGTTAATTTGTAAACGAAATTGCAAACAATCACGCAAAACACAACTTACTTCAGACTATCTAAGAAGTCATACGATTTTTACAACTTAAATAGTCGTATGATTTTATGATCCGATGATATAAATGACTCTCTATTACAATAATGTCAAATTGGGCAAGCGCTTAGATTATCGAAAATGTCGAACGATAAAATTACTTTAAAAAGTCAAATTTGGCAGCCATTAATATGATCTTACCACCTTACCACCTACCTGATTCTTCGACAATTGCAGTGGAACAGAAAGGATACATTTTTATCAAATTTTAAATACAAATGTCGTTCTTTTTTTATAGAGAGCCATCAAACTTAATTATACAAATCAATATGGCACGTTAACCGTTCATATCGAATAGAACAAAATTATAATTGAACTTGATATCAAAAAGTCACATTGAACCTTTCATAGGTTTAATTGTCTATAGGCCGACTGCCACTTTCAACTAACATCCAAAATATGGCGTGACAGATAAATTCTGTATCATGACGATGTGCGCACGCAGCAATCTGACTGATTTCTTATCTACAATACAACTTAACGGCATGATCACCCCATGAATGAACTCCTCGTGTTTGTTTAAGTTGTTGGCCTTCAAAAACAATATTTACATAGGGTCTAAAAAATAACAAAATGACAAAAAGGGACTTCAAGCTTCACAGTAATTTTTTTTATAGCCATAGTGACGTATAGCACATCGAACGAAAATGAAATTCCGAGTATCGGCTCATGTGCTTTCCCTTATATTATACGATAGTAATCAGCAAATCATGGGTTGTTAAATTGCATCATTTAGGAACCGTTCAACGTGTAAACCTAGTACTCACGTTTCATAAGCGAAATCGATTTAGGTGCCCGTTTAGAGGAAATCGATTCTTAGTGTCAGTTCCGAGTGCATGTTATATCAAAGATTGATATTGTACATATTATGCAGTTGGGCACCCACAAATGCTCGATGTAGAAGTGTAATCAACCGTTCCTAATAAAGAAAGTATGGTTGATTCAAGCCAGGCAATGAGAAATTAAAATAAAAAGAAATAAAACCCACTATACATACATAGGTACTGATGAAGGTACAAATTATCCCCCCCATTTACGGTTAGCGAATCGAACGTTCGACTCGAATGGAATCAACCTCTAAAAGAAGCAACACTTTTAACAATTGCAAATCAACTGAAATGTATCTCATACAACTCAACTTTGAAACAACTGCATACATTTTTCATATCATATAACACAACCTTTTTCAGTTGTTATTATTATTTAGACAAGCTATACCGTTCAATTGGTATGTTCTATCGTCAATTTTCAGGTAATTTGGTAAAGTCTGATGATTTATAATATATTTCAAGACGTTTTCATTCTTGGAATACTTTTCTGTGAAAACCCCTGTAGTATGGCAAAAACATCCACCTAGATGTGTGGAAAGTTTCTATTTATTTCCAATGTTTTAAGTTGCTATTGAATCGAAACATCGAATTGAAACTGAATTGGTTTTCGAGGCGGGTTTTCGCTGTCACCAAGTTGAAAGATTTAATTGAAGTAGAGTTCAGTTTCACACCTCCTATTAAATACGTGTTTTGTATAGTCGTGTTAGTGGCGACAAAAATCAAAGTCAAAACAACAACAAGAGGGAAAACAAAGAGAAAACACACACATTCTCTCACTTGTCCTTCTCGATCTTTCAATTCGCGTTTACAAGCTGATTTTCAATCCAATCACAGAAAATTTTGTGATTGGTTGAGGGAATCCTTCAATCCCTTAATCAGCGCTTAGATGGAATTCGATTCGGGTTGAATCTTTCATGAAAACGGGATAACAGTCAATTTTGTGATCGGTTGACTGAATCATGTATCAATTCAATCTGCATTTACATGGAATTCAATTCGGATTGAATCTCATGTAAACGGGACAAGTGTTTTCAAACGCAAGAAATCAGTACAAATTATTCAAATTATGCAAACCGAAGCGCATATAACACTCTAGTCAATAGCATTACGCACGTATGCAGGGACCAACACAATACAAATGAATATAAATGACAAGCAAGAATTCCTCAAAAGCAATTACATAATACATATTACCAATCCTTATGACATTCAAAGGTTTCTCTAAGGTCATCAGTCGTTAACGGCCTTATAACAATACATATTCCCTTATCATCACAATTAGCAAAAAAAAAAAATACATACATGTATATGCATAAGAAAAACAAACGATAACAGCTGCTGACTATCGAAAGAATTTTAAAATTAAAAAGTGGACACTCAAAAATCACCCCACTGATAAACATCAAACCTAGGTTCCTACCAAAATTATTTAAGTCATACCTATCAACTTTACCAAAAACTAAAAAAAAAACACTAAAATTTAGTGAAATCAAGTAAAACATTATTGACAATCCAGCACGGCCGTTATCATAACTTGACGTGATATGTCAAATATGTGTACCAATTCCAGACTTTAGCCTTAAAAAAGACAAACACCAAATTAAAATCGGAAAGGTCAAGGCGTAGCGATTAGGTTTCTCGCGAAAGTATTTTCAAAGTCCGCAGATGTTTTTTAACTTTCTTACATAACTCAAATAGATAACCATTGCAAATTTGAACTGAATTTGACACGCACTTTAAAAAACACTTCTCAATAGAAGTTACTTAGGAATCGCCCTCTCAGCGGATTTTAAACTTCAAAACATAATGAATCGATAGTAGCGGAGGGCATGGATATGCAACTTTACACGGTACATAGATGAATATAAGATGTACCTAGTTATACACATATCAAACAAATTTGTTTTTTTTCATATTTTTTACAAGAACCATTCACAGCAGATTAGCGTGTACTTTTTCGTGGATTTTTTTGTTTAGCTTATATGTAGGTACACACAGGTTGGGTTTTATTCGCGACTGACTGTACATTACCTTCTCCGACAAAAAAAAATTAAATTATCCCAATGTAAGTATGAAACGTCCGTCATATACCTATGGCTGTATATATTATTTTTATGAGGAGATAGTGGCGTGATTTTGGAACTTCAATTCGTCTCTCTTGCACACACAATAACAGTAGAGAATAAATGATGTGAGAAACCGATAGTATCTTACTAGTGGAAGAAAAATATGTAAACAGGGTAATCAGCTGTTATAATCAGGCGATTTTCTTGCGTCACTCGTGGTATGTAAAGTAACTGATGGGAAATCAGTTTGCCGGTAATGTAAAGCTAAGTTAGTAACAACCTTAAATGGTAAAGTCGACATTTGTTGACAATCGAAAGTTTTGCATGAATCATTACTTTATTCAATTGAAGTAGGTTACATAGGGCATGACACTCGTAGCGAATTAGTATACACAAGACAATTGTTGTTATTCCAAGGAAAAGATTTGCTTCTTCTTGTAGAAGATAATGCATTTCATTTCAACCATTATGAAACAATGAAGTATACTTCCGTTGCGCACTATTGCAATAGTAGTTGCTTAAAACTGCACAACTGAAATAATCCCAAATTAATGTTCGTTTACGGCAATCGATTAATTCCACTATGTTCAAAGGAGCTGTCAATCTACAGCGGTCTTCCTTTATTATGTGTACATTACACATACTGGACAAGAACCGCCAGCGGTCCATTGGAAAAAAATTGCGAACTGGCAGACAACATAAAGGATTCCATTATAATAAAATAGATATTAAAAAATGAAAAAGGTCATCAATAAAAGACCAGAAATAAATTCAATATGTAGGTCCAAATTGCTATACAAAAGACAACTTAATTTCACTGAGTGGAGAAAATACGACGATATGGCTTGATTTTTATTTACTTACCCTTAAATGTAAAACACAGACGGAACGTTAACTATTATTTATTGTTTAACTGCAGATTTATGAATATAATACACGAAATCAAGCGCGTCTTCTATAAAATTCTATTAGATGCACCTATTTTGTTTGAAAATTCAATATCGCTTGACAATTACGGAAATGTGTGACGCTCAAAGAACACACCACTAGGTTTCAACAGTTAAAAAAGACTAACTCAATTTTATAAAAGCTCCGAATCTTGTAGCCAGTGTTTATAAATCGCTTGCAGAGATTTATGTAGGTGTACGCAAAAAGATAATACTGCTGTACCACTTAATTTAATCTACAACGGATGATTGCGGTGCGATTAGCCTGTACTGAGCCAGAAATTCTTAGACAAGTGAAATGCTTTCTCTTACTAACAAAGTTACGCCGATGAAGCATGTATTACAATGTATTAGCTGTGTTTGTTTGCATAAAAACAGATAGAGAGGCAAAGTGTCACCTCATATTATACAAGCTCGAAAAAACGCATACAACGTTACATATGGCTTTATGTTTTGTGTTCGATAGCATTGTGCAAAACTTGGGTAGTTTATCGAATGGAAAATTTAGAATTCAATGATATATTATAAGTCGGTATAAACTGAATATTTCTATGATACTAAAAACAGTGTAAGGTAACAACACTACTTTTACACCACTTTTATACCATTTTTACCGTATATTTTAGCAACAGAAACCTCCCAATTCAACGTTCACGTTCATAGAGAACCATTGTACATAATCTTCTCTTACCGAAAGTTCAACAATTTTAATACGAAAGTACTAGTTCCGAAGCTGGAGCTTTTTATCTTCGTACATATTTGAGTTTCTCGAAAAAGCTTCATATTTGCCAAATACATAATAAGAATGCAGTTTAAAGAACTAAATATAAACAAGAATCCTTTTTTCTACCTTTTGAATATTGCGAATATTTTAATTTAGATATTTTGTTGGGATGGGGTAAGTTGCAAAGTTCATTGTGGGAATCTCGCCTTCATCAAAAGAATCATAGTTTAAGGAACTAAAAAATCTAAAAATGGTTTTTTGTGTGATAACACACTTTCCATTTTTTAGGATGCTTTCGTCAATTTCCTTTTTGAGTTGTTTTGAATGAAAAACCATAATTTACAATTGCTGCCACGTGAAATGGACGCTCGCCACAACCGACTCTGCTTCTTTCTGTGCTGGTCTGTTTTTTCCATTCATTATTTCCGAAAGCCCTTTATATCCGCTGGGACTCGAACCTAGCCCAGCGCCTTCTTAGGCAAGAACTCACGTACTGAGACATTGAAGCCACAAGTTTCAGCTCATCCTGAAAATGGGGTTTATATTTGTTTATCGACTTTAAACGAATCGCAAGAATCCGGTTTTCTCAAATTTGAATATATTTTTACTTTAGATGTATCCGGGGAGCAATTTTCGCCTGCGAAGCAAGTTATTTGCCTATTTTCTGTGAATGCAATATCAGATTCGACATTATTTGCGTGTGGCATATTTTCAAATAAATAACAAATTAATTTGGCGTAGGCGTTAAGGGTTAAGCCGCAATTTTAAAAAATTCAGGAGACCGAATTGTACCCTTAAAAATGTGAATACCCTGAAACCCTATTTTTTTTAACATTATATATTTATTTTGTTGTGCTGGATTTTATAGCGTTTATGATTTTTTTAAAGGTCGTTTTTTTTTTGTTGATTTTTGGATAGAGGAATATTGGGCAAATATATTTTGAGAATATTTCTCCATAGTGTGGACATATGATTAACAATTTCTTTAATTTTTTTTTTCAAATTAGGATCAACCATCAAACAAAACTAAAAAAAAATATTTTTTGGTGTGTTAAATTATTTAATAAAAAGAATACGCAGTATTAAATTGTGGTATATTCTGTCCATAAATTTGTTATTTTACATATGAAAATTAACACAGTCATCATTCTTTAAAACATAAAATTAAACAAAAATGCATTTATTGCACTGAAATCGAATATGTAGTATTAAATAATTTATCTGATTATTTAACTAAAAAGTTGTTAGTAAATAAAATAAATTTTAAAATAAAATCAAGTAGGTAAATGTTTTTTTTTGAAAAAAAAAGTTTGAAAACTATATTAGATAAATGTAACTAATCAGAGTCACAATTCTCCGGTACATCTTCAAATCTGGTCCCTTCTTGAAGATTTTTTTTTTATAATTTGCTTACGCTAAAGGGATTTTTTCTGTTGTTACAGTACCCTTATAATGCTAAAAACACAGTGTAAGCTAATTGGTTTTAGAAAGAATAGAGAGATAGGAAAGAAGTGTTTGGGCGCAGTTGTAGGGTTTTTCTCCACGGGTGGTGTCTAAGTTACTTAGGGAGATTACGATTTCATGTATTCGGTATAAAGTAATGGACTTGCCCGGGATTCGAACGCACGACCTTCCATTCCGTAAGCGAATACACTACTACAGCACCATTGCCACCCGCAATGATGATGATTGAAGATGCTCGTACAATGGCCGTCAAATTTTAGGATTTACTTTTTCCCGGTCTATTCTTTAGTTTTTGTATTGGGACTTGGTTGTTACTCAACTGGGTAAGAATGTACGTTTCAAAATTAACGATAGTTTTTCTGCGTTTTTCGATTTTATTAATAGTTTTTGTTTTACTATCAAAGGTAAACTTAAACTTTATCAAATCTGAAGTTTCTGATAATGTTTGAATAGCGTTTACGTTGCTTCACTTAACGTCGTTCACTTTCTCATCTTTCTTCCAATTTTTTCTTGCGTCATTAACGAAGTCATTACGGTGACAGCGTTTCAATGACGGTAGCTTTTTGCCATTTTGTTATGACCAAAGAACAAGACACGGAATGAGTATTCCACGATGATTGCGCGGCACTTTTTAAAACAGTGTGTGCTAGAGATGCATTCAGATAGGGACGCAATGGTAACTCTCAGGGGCGCCAACAAAAATTAAATTTTAATGTTTTATGAATATTAATATACAGCTGCATTTTATTCTCGGTTGAATTGAGGTTACATTCACAATTAAGAAAAACACACCTTTTACCACAGCGACTGAGTTGCATTTGGACATCTGAAAATTTTAACCAAAAAAATAAAAAACAGAGATGTTTGTTTAGTCTTAATATTATGTTGGCAAACTAATTTAAATTCAAAATACACCAGAATATATCCAATATATATTTCTTGTCATCGTGTGAAAGTTTTTGGATATAGTGGGCGGCTCTTTTGACAAAAGAAATTGAAATGTTGAAAAAAAAGCAACACAACAGTACACACAAAATTCAGGGTTTAATTAAAATGTATGCCCAAGTTCGTTTCTGTCTAAGACTTTGTCACAATGTAAAACTATTTACTTAATGAGTCTATAATATTTTCAGTTAAGTAAACCATTTCGAAAGGAAACAGTCCGCTATTTTTTTTAAATCTTTAACTGTTTTAAATTATGCGAGCAGTTTTTTCGCGCATAGAAACTAGACATGGTCATAACACCTTGACGAAGACATAAACTAGGAAAAATTCGACCAACGCAAGCAACAAAACGACAGAAACAGTTTGTGGATATATTTTAATTTCACAATCACATTAAAAACAATAAAAAACTATTACAAAGTGCAGTTTTAGAAATTCCAGAAAACGATTGTTCACCTTTGTTTTTTTACTTTAAAGAATGATAAAGTCGATGAAAAGATGGTGGGTCTTGAATTAAAATTCATTCGTCTTTTCCAGGATTGCCCAAGTGTGAAGATTTGGTCTATTGTCAATCTGCGGGGCCAGAACCCGGAAGCCACACTGGTACGTGCCGATTAGTGTGATGCAGAACGGATTCAGACGTACAGCGTAGGTTGGATAGGATCTTATATGTGAAACTTAGCAGGGATATGCCTCGATTGTTCTTGCAAGACATAGGATCACCTTGGAAGTTGTTAAGGACCAGAAACAGACCCCAAAAATTCCAAATAATGGCACTCCAACTTTGCATATATCCAACCTCGCCCATACTCCAAACCAAACAGTGAACCCAAGCAGGGATTTTACAGGGGCAACATGGCCCCATACACACTGTGTGTGGGGTCTACTTGTTCACACATTTTAAAAATAAAAATAAAATCAATGATGGCATCAAATCAAAAGTAAAAACTTGCTTTTGTTTGGGCCATTCGTCCGTAAGTGAGGATTTTCATCTAATGGAAATTCTTGTTTTACTTCCTGCAGTCTCAGGGACGTGGCAAGAAAAGCTCCGATTCTATCTTAAACAACAATAAGGGTCAGGCGTTGTATCGTTTAATTGCACTGTTTCGTCGTTTGTCAACTGAACCACCATGGCCTTTTGAGCATTTCGGAACCAAGACCGCGATATGATGACCCATCACAAATAAAGCTAGAGTATGAAATTTGATTTATACACAGTGTCGAGTTGAGCGTTCCTTTGTATTTGGTAGAGGCGATACTTGCTTCATATTCTACTCAAAAGATCAAACGCAACGTGCTTTAAGCTATAAGTTGTTTGGGATGAAGATCTTACTGGTACCGCCTTAACAGAGTGGAGCGAATGTTCAACGGTGTTCTACGGTGTTCTAGAATGAAAGTCATGCCCATTCCAAGAGCAAAACTTTCTTTCCGTAACAAACAGGAGTTTTCCACATCTTGTTTATAATGATGAATCTTCTTTCTTCTGTTAATCACTTTAGGACCATCTTGTAAGTATCATATGACATTTAAATGCTTCATTTAAGTAAATAAATGTTCAAGACTATTTTTGCACACAAAATCCTACTTTTTAAATACAAATTTTTGCCCACCATCTCCATACATTCGACGCAGTGTGCCATAGTACAAACTCTTACCCTAATACCTTTCTATAAGGCCCTCTACACAAGAAAAGCTGAAAAGTTAATCGATAGCCACCTGAAACTAATTAGAAACGAGTTACTAACTAGTTTGTTACCTGCAATAATTGTGATATCCGCGGTGTCAATACTTATAAAAGATTTGCGATATTAATCAGTTTGTTTTGAGAAGCTCCTTGTGTTCGAAATAAATGATAACGATATTTTACTTCAAACGCGTGTCAACAGTTTTGAGGGAAGCGTAATTTTCATCATCCCCTCGATCACTCATGCAAAACTAATTTTGCATACCTATACGACAATGAACGACATCCACCATTTGTTTCTTTATGTTAAAAGTTATTTTAAACTATTTTTTACACGTGATTATATTTCTGATAATTCATCTATCATAGGTTTTTGCAAGGCGAAAAGTTCACGGTTTTGCTCTCAGTCACGAGTTTTTGGTATTTTTTCCACCGCCTTTGCAATCACAATCATCATCATGAGTGTTATAATCATCGTGCCAGGTTATCAAGGCACACACTTTTGTTTTTTAAAACTCTAACACCAATGTATTTATGTAGGTACGTTAGAGTACACATAGTTAAAATGTCGAAAGCAATTTGATTTATTTATTACGGAACATCATGTATAGTGGCGTTGGAACTCTAAAGTAGAAGAGGTTTCTTGCGAATTTCTGCAAGACAACCCTATTTATAAACGGGTTATTATAGGTGCGTTCTCTTACTTTTCAAGTAACTTGAAGAAAAATTTCAAATTTCGAGAAGTGGTGATAAATTCTCTCACAGATTGATGAAGTTATGAAAAAGTAAAGGCTCTGTCAAACAGGATGCGGGTGCGGGCTGGCGGTGCGGGCAAACATTTTTGAGTTTGACTTCAAATTAAATATGTTTTTGAATTTTTTGTTTATTTTCATTGCGTTTCTCCAGTTTGTTACTACAAAAAATGCATTAAATTGAGAAAAAAAAATGATATGGTGCGTCAAAGAAAGTTCCGGAACGGAACTAGAAAGCTGAAGCTGCCATATTCTGTTTGGGATTACCGATCGCGACCTGCAACCACCAGCCCTCGTTCTGTTTGACCGAGCCTTAAGTGAACACTTTTTTAGTAAGATATAAGGTCCGTTCGCGTACTTTATGTGTAGAAAAATGAAAACTGCCAAATCTCCAAAATCGAGAGAGAATCCTTTCATTTCAAAGAAAAGTACGCGAACGCTTTTGTGTAAAAAAATGAAAAACGTCTAAGTTTGGCTTGAAATGAAGCAACCGCTGGTTTTTTTGCTGGCAAACTCATAGGATTTCATCATTTGACAGTTTTCATTTTCTTACCAGCCAAAATTCTGTGTGAAGAAAAATGAACGAAAGTACATTTTTCTTTCGTTCATCTTTTTACCATTTTCTCAGTACGCGAACGCGTTTGTGTAAATTTACGTTTGGATATTAGTTCGCGAACGGACCTATAGTAACCAAACTACATGACAGCAGAAATATCAAATGAATAATGAAACAAATTTGTGATATCAACTATCTCGATTTGTCAAATTGGTTAGAAATATTTGATTGAAAATGAAGAAGGAAAAAATGTTTAATTTTGTATCGTTATTTGTTGGTCCATCAAGTAAATCAGAAGAAAGTCATACGGACTTATATGAAAGAAAAAATAACAAACTGAAATATCAACTGCCATAATTATGAAGTACTGTTGACAGCTATTTTACAACCCGCAAAAGAAATTTCTTGGGCAGAAATTCGTAACTTTTTCAGTTGGGGTTGGGGGGAAGTAATCTGCTCTCTCGTTGCATCTCTCTTTAACGAAATTTGTGTGTTAGGGCAAAGCTATAAGCAGTTGTTAGTAGTTTTGAGTAGCTTATAGTCAGGGGCGGACTAAGAGGCAGTGGCACCCGGGGCGGTAAAATAAACTTACACCCTTTAAAAAATTTAAGAGAAAAACATGAACACTAACAAAGATTTTATTTAAAGGTGCTTTCAAACTTTTATTGCACTGAATGTTTCGATTAAATTACCAAAATCTATATTTTGTGTGTGCTCCTTTTCAATTGAAAGTATAGCCAGATTAGACAACCTATTTTGGCTCATTGTTGACTATAGATAATTTTTAATTAATTTTAACTTTGAAAAGCTTCGTTCGCATAATGCCACTGAGACGAGTCTGAAAAGTCCCACTTAACGATAAAGCTTAAAAAGTCAAGAGCTGTCCAAATTTCAGCATCCTTTAAATTTATCTTTGCAGCTACCATGTGGCGCCGTATCCGCCCGATTTCCAAAATGATACTGTTGTCTGCTAGTTCTGTAAATGTCGAGGTAAGAATTGGAACAGCAGCACGGAGTTCTTCTTCCGTTCCATGGAGCAATATTTTAGGTTGAAGAGCTGAAAAAACTGACGCAATGTCTTCCATGGCCTGAGACCGATGTATTAGTTCAATGAAAAATTTGTCTTGACATTCTAGCATGACTCTGCGCGTTTCTTCTTCCAAAGTCAAGCCAGCATCTTGAGCCTTTTCGCCAGGCATAATTTTCTTTTATTTTGCCCTTCCCCGCCTTTCAATTGAAATATCTAACTCTGCACATATTCCTCGTGCGTGACTAATGGCCTTTTTTACGGTTTTATCACGATTTTCATGCAGAAAACTCGCAAGTGCCTTTAGTTTTATTAAAGTTTTTTCTAAAGTGAGTCCTGGTTTCTGCAAGTATTTCTGTGCTGCATCAACTTCTTCCAAAATATCGGACCAGAAAGAAAGATAGCACAAAAACGTAAAGTCGCACACAGCAGATAAGAGAATAGTCGCAGCACCCCTTGTATCCAAATTTTCCTTTTGAGGATCACAAAGGAGTTCGAGAGTTGAAACTATCTTTACAAAATGTTCCTTCAATGGCTTAACAGCCTCGTGATGAGCGCTCCATCTAGTGTCCACAAGTCTCTTGACTGACACACCCACATTTCTTATTAGAATATCCCAACGATGAGTAGATTAGATGCTGAGAAAAAGGTGTAAAGTCTTTCCACTGTCCCAAAAAACGTTGTACTTGAAAAAGTGCTTCCCAAAGAGTGAACTCTTAAAAGGGGTTTGCACATGGCGTAAACAAAGCTTTTGGATTAATTTGCCGAATTAATTTTTGAACTCCTCCTCCATGAATACCCGCCATAGTCGCAGCATTATCATATCCCTGAGCCCGGCAAAGGTTAATGTCAAGACTATCTTCATTGAG
Source organism: Portevinia maculata (assembly GCA_949715645.1). Lineage (NCBI taxonomy): Eukaryota > Metazoa > Arthropoda > Insecta > Diptera > Syrphidae > Portevinia > Portevinia maculata. Next base: position 97,830,413 of record OX454525.1, read on the forward strand.
TTGTTTTAAGATATCGTCGGTAAGTTCTTTGGCAGTCTTTCCAGATGTGGGAAAAAAAACCCTAGAAATGATTACCTCACCTCAACCTTTCCATCCTGGATGTAAACGTATCTTATAACCTCACTCATTTGGTCGATATGTGATTCATCGGGTGTGCTGTGAAATATTATGCCAAAGTACTTTGCTTGGTGAATGTCTTTAACAATTTTCGTCCTAACTTCTTTCCCCAAAAGGCTCATAAATTCATTTTGAATATTCTTCGGCAAATACGAGCTGACTCGTGTCTTATTCTTGTCACCTATCGAATGGTCGATTCTCAACAAATGCTTCTTTAAAACTGGTTCATATTTCGATATAAGTTTCACCAATTCTAAGAAATTGCCCCTATTGTCCGATGACAAGTCCTCTCTGTGGCCTCGAAAAGATAGATTTTGACGAGCAAGAAACAATATTACGTCCAAAAGATGACTTAGAATATCACACCATTTCTTTTTTTCTGCACCCATTGACATTTGCAAATTGTTGTCGATTGTGTTTTGCAACTTTCCATAGTTTTCCACTTTTCTAACGACGTTAGGTGGCGATCAGATGCCTCGTGCTCGAATATCTTGGGGTTAAGCTTCCACCACATATTCAAACCGGTGACGAAATATTGTGATTCATTGCATGCAAATAACCGACAGCAAAAATAAAACAAACGGTTCGTTTAGGTTATTTAGGAATCAATGTTGTTTTCTAATATATTTATGTGTTGCACGAGTTTATATACAATATTGTTATATTTAAACGTACATATAATGTGTTTTTATTTAGGAGATTTTGTATATGATTCCATTTTGTATTTATTTTTAACATGTCAAAAAATGAAAAAAATTCCATCGGTTGGTTTTTATGCGTAGAAAAAATTTTCATGATTGGGTCGTTTCGATGGACAATACAATTTATAATATATTTTTGAACTACAGCAATGCAAAATGAACTATGCGTAACTTAGATCAATGGCAACCTCTGGAAAATTTAACGTTTTCAAGGCTATTATGAACGAATTCTGGCCGGAATTTTTCTCTCGTCAATAATGTAAATCAGTTTACCGAGCTGAAAAACCTAATTACGATATGCAGGCTAGCGGGAATAAATCCCGTCAACACTCTTACGAGGCAGATAAAACTGCAATGTCCACATTAATCGGGTCAAATTCTCTTATGAACAAACCGGTACGTAAGCTTTTCTGTCGATCCTGTTCTTCAGAGCTGTTTTTGCGATGATGGAAAACTGTACTTCTCCAGCCTGTCCCCAAAAAAAGGCGAATCTTCTTCTCCCTCCTCCTACCGACCAATCGCACCTTCGTCCCTCCTTTCAAAGGTCATGGAAATTCTGATCAGCTGTTAGCTAATGAAATAACTGTAATCCTTTCTTAGCTTAGACAGATCCTTCCTTAGCTGTACAACACGAATGTGGAGTACTTTTCCCTACCTGTTTTAAAATACATACAAACATTTAAAACCAACGTGTATCGGTTCCTCCTCTATCATCCTTTCCCCATTTCCCCCATATAAATATAAACGTATGTATCTTCGTTATAGGGGTACCTACTTAAAGTCCCTTAAGTGCGCGATAATTATGGAAAAAAAGTTCAGAGCAAAGCCTGAAGTTGTCAACAAAAATTTTCGTTTTCCTTTCTTAGCTTAGACAGATCGGAATATAGTTAGATCGCACTGTATTTGCTTATAATCAACTGACCAAGCAGCAGAGATGCCAACTGAGGCATAACTATGTTTTTTAGGCATATTTGCGAGGCCTTGATTTGTTGAATCTACTATCATCAACTATCATATGTAAACAGTTTAAATTTTAGTTTAAACTATACATTGAATTTAAAATTCTACTCTAAAACTATAAAGAAATTTGCATTTTTAAATCAGCTAGCTCTAAAAATTTGAGGTTATCTTTAATAATTGATGAATTTGTCTCGATTAAGTTAAGTCTTCCTCGGACCAAATATCAAAAGATCCGAATCGAGCTTTGTCAAAATATTTACTAATTGCGCTTGGTCACATTAACGCTTAAACCACGTTATCGAGAAAAAATTAAACTTTCCGGTTCCATTGCTAGAAACAAAACTTGAAAAATGTTCTTGCCTACTTGAATTTAAATTTATCTAACCATCCAGGGGTCAAATCACGTAGGACGATGAACGTTTGACATTATCGTTTTGACGATGGTTTTGCTTCATGAAGACTTTCAGATAATAAACGTTTTTTTAGTTACCTATATTTTGCTACTATAACTTTAAGTTTTGTGGTTACGAAAATGAAATTTTATTTTTTATTCTTGTACTTACCTATTTTGTTAAAGTTTCTTTTAATAAGAAAATAAACTGTTTTTTTACGTTTTGCTAGTACCTAGGTTTAGGTTTAGGTTTATGTGGCTGTCGGCAGAAGCTGACACACTTAGACCAATTTAGGTCCATTGTGATACCACGTATATTATCTACCTCAACTCTGTAGATGGGACTGGCCAACGACACGCGGTTGTTCTCAAACGGTCATCCATCTACGTACTAACCGCGCCCAACGTCGTTTAATTACGGTGACTCGACGTGGTATGGTCGTTGGTTGCTAGTACCTAAGTCTCTATTATTAACAAATCAAGTGATATTTTTTTACTTTTGTACTGTAAATTTATGTTTCTCTCATTAGAGAAATGAACTGTTCCTTTTACCTGAAGTTGATTTTACCAAAAAATTGAATTGTGATTTCTTTTTATGAATTGCTTTGTTTATGTTAAATTATAACCTTACCTACATATGTTTAATTTTTTTTAATAAAATGAAAACAATATAAAAAACATGTATACATTTTGTTGATTTTTTCTTTGTGTGACGCATTTTTTACCTTCCTAGGTACCTAAATATTGTTCCCAAAAGAAAATGAAATTTGCATCCCCCAATTAAAGCTATAAAACCATTTAAATAAAATTGAAAACGGGTGACGACAAAAATGTCAATGCCGCTTAAGAATTCATCAAAAAAAAAATTGGTAGCACACATGCACCTATGACATGCATCGTGACACAGCTGTAAGTTGTAGTTAAGAAATTTGTATTGAAAATCCTGAAATTGAAAAATACTTACTTCCGCCAATTGAAATTGATGACAAGCATATTCTAAAATTATAAAAAACTATATCACATTAACAGATTTGCTAAATTCAATTACCTCTATAATAAACTTTGAATAATAATAATAAAAATCACGAATAAAATAGTCGGCGGAATGTGTCAGTGGTCGGTGGTATGTCAAACTTTGACATTTCCTGAAAAATTCATCGCAACAATTCATCAGAAACGAAGAAAATGGATTTTGGAAGCATTGTTTATCCCCGCTAAAGTTAGCGTATATAGGATAAGTTGTTGTTGTATTTTACATGCAAATTTCAAATTATCCCTATATCCGTTGAATTCAATTGTTTGTAACAGATTGCTGTACTCGGACGACACGATGATGATAAAGATAGTTGAAGCAAACCCTTAGAGCAAAATCGCTGACCCGACTTTTCCCGTCATTTTTGGATCCGCAATATATGAGGCGTTCCACGCACACATGTGTAAACTGGCTGCAACTACATTACCAATAGGAAGAAAAGCAAGAGTCGAGCGTTTTTTTTTTGTAATGTCGGATTAGTTTATCTGTCACTGTCCCATTGTCTATAGAACTACCTATCATGAAGCCTTCTTTTGTGTTTCCACACTTGATCGTCATGGCGAATGCATCGGCTGTCACAATTTTGATTTAGCTGGGGAAATGAATTTGGATTGTTTCTTGGTTTTGCTGTCATGTGCAGTAAGAATGTATTTAATGTGTAGGAGGGAATGAGACCAGGTATAATTTCACGTAAAATGAAAGAAAAGAATAAATTTATTTGGATTTTCTTAGATTTTGAAAGAAAAATTATCCTTTGAGTGTAAAGAAGAAGCAAATATATGTTTTTGTTTCTTTTTTAACTTTAACATTTGTTTTCTTTGTATGCTTTGGATTTCCTGACCAAGGCGAACGAAAGGAATTTCTGCATAAATGGATGAAATTCGTATTTTCTTTTTGATTTGGATTTTTAATACAGGAATTGTATTGAATCAGTAGTTTTTTGTTTGTATTTATATGAAAATGTTTTTGTTTCTTTTAACCTATATAGATACAATTCAGACTGAGGTAGGTCATGGATTTTTGGGGGTTGACATTTTAATTTTCTCTTCGATTAGGATTTTTAATACAGATAATATAATTTGTTAGTGTGGTTTGCACTTGATACGACATTTGGAAAATAATGCTCTTCTTTATTAAATGCTGATAAGAATGTAAAAACTTGGTAGAAGGATATGGTTTGCTGAAAAAAATGTCTGATTATAGCGATCGAAAGGAATTTCTGTATAATTTCATAATTTGAATTGGGGATGACAATTTTATTTTATTTTGGATATGGACTTTTCGCCGTTAACATAAACTATATATCTACATTGAATTCGTACTTGGAATATATAGTGGGTTGCCAAATTAATAGGGACAGTCATGGATTTTAAGAAAATTATATATATCCGTACCAAATTAATGAAAATCTTATGTGTACATTGATAAATATGAATTTTATTATTAATATTGGTTATTATTACATAAAATAATAAGTTAAATAGTATTTTTTAAATTAATAACCTGCAAAAATAGCTCTTAATCAAGAGAAACTAAAAAAAATACAAATAATCAATATTTTGTAACGTTTCCTTTTGCCTCAATAACTGCTTCAATACGTCTCAACATGCTATCAATGCAATTGAAGCGCAGTGGTGCCAGACCTCTATTAGCTTTTCTATAACTTTTACTTTGGTTGTAATAACTTCTTTGGCAATTTCCCTTTTAGTGATCTCCTATAGGTTTTCTATGGGGTTCATGTCAGGGGAATTGCCTGACCAGGATAAAACTTGTATATTTTGATCATTCAGATACTTCGTCACACTTTTAGCTTTATGGCACGGGGCTGAGTCATGCATGAAAAGATATGGTTCGTTGTTTGGGAACCATTCTCTTAGCTAGGGTATGAGACGAGTTCGCAGAATGTCCTTATATTGGTCCTGTCCAATTCCTCTTGTGCTACCACACCACACCATAACTTTTACAGGATGTTTAACCCTTTCTACGATGCAGTCAGGATGGTACTTCTCATTGGGACGCCGCCGCACGAAACAGCTTTTATCATCCAAAATTGCAAATGTTGACTCATCGGCGAAGCACACCTGTAAAAAAAGGAAACATCATTAATAATTTTAAAAAAATCGCATCTTCAATATTTTTTTATTTCTTTAGATAATTCCATTAGTAACCTACCTAACCTTACTCCAGTCATCAATTGTCATGTCGATGATCCCGAGCCCAAGCCAAATGTTTTTTGATCTTTGCCTCTGTGAGACTTGGTTTCTTAGCAGGGCGACGACCCAAAAGTCCTTCCTCTGCCAAACGTCGCTGCAAAGTTCTTTTGGAAACCAATATTCCCGAATCATGCATCATGTTCGTAAGAACTGATGCACTTTTCTTGCGATTCTGAACGCAGATGTCTCGATTTTGTCTGTCCGTTCGGGGTGTTGTTACTCGCTTCCTTCCACATTTACCGGATTTGTTGGGAGTAATTGGAATATTTTGGTCCAGATTTAATTTTAATCTGTTAACAACAGATTTTGAAACACCCGTAATAGCAGCTACTTGTCTTTGGGGAATGACTCGAATGAATCAATAATGTTTTTATTTCCGTTTTTTTTCTTGGATTGATATCCATTTTTCGACCCATTCTGTTCCGAAAAAATGCCCAAAATCATTAAAAAACGATTTTTGTTTTTGTAGAAAAGCTTTGTTTTAAACAAAATAAAGTGCATTACTTACGTTTCAATTAAAAGAAGTTCAAAAAATGTTCTCAAACAATTTTCAAAAAATAAACTCTTTTTTTTTTGACTTCAGCCTTTAAATGCACTTCAAGAATAAAACTGGTTTTTCCCCGAATAAAACCATTTTGAATATGCGCCGACAATGAAAAATAACCGTTTAGCACGTAGGCTGTGAATTAAAAGTAACCACGTGCACTTAGAACCAAAACAAAAGGTCAAAAGAATACTAAAACATGAAAATTGATAAAAATGTACAATGTCCCTATTAATTTGTCAACCCACTGTATGTATGTAGAATGTAGATATATGGAAATGACAGGAGTAGGCGGCGGTACTGTGGTTGGAGAACTATTTAAATACAATTTGTACCTATGTTGTTTTCCACATTTTGCTTGCTTATAAATGAAAATGCTAAATGAATAAAAAATCAATAAAAACACTAGATGTAGATTATCAGGAAAAGCCTATTAGGTACGGAGGCAGCATCTTAGTTAAGAAAAGTCCAACAAAATAGTTAAAGATTACTTCTTAAAATTCTATCAGAATACGGCGGGTAGTGTGGCATTGCGTAGTTATTAAATGAGTGCTCTTTTTGTCAATGGATTAGTAAGTTTTATATGCCATTATAGGTACCAATTCTCAAAGTTGCTTTATCCTAGGTTTGATCTAGTTTTGCGAAGACGCCACTCAGTTAGTGTTTCAAAGATTAAGCTTTACTTTGTCCTGAGCGATCTTCTTGAGGAAGCTTATACCTACGTGCTAATATACACAATTTTATGTTCCTATATACCTGACACTCAATAAAAATAAATTCGTTTGGTTTTGAAACGTATTCTTTTATTCAAAAAACAGTCTAACCCCCAGTTTCACAGTAGAAGTTTAAACTCCACTTTTGGTTTAAACTTCAGTTCAGCAATTTATTCGGTTTCACAGTTTCGTTTAAACCTTAAACTGAGTTCAATTTGCAGTTTAAGTTAAACGACTGTATTCTGCCGTTTAAACCGTTTAAATTTGAAAACACTTTATTAGGGGGATCGAATGGTGAAATATTTCGAAAGCGAAAAGGGTATTTTTTCTTAAATGTGCAGACCATGTGTGATCCAAAGCTCAAAATAATGGACATAGTTACAAGGTGGCCTGGATCAAGTCATGATTTCACAATTTTCAACAATTATTCAAGAATCTGTTCTAGGTTTGAAAATGGAGAATTTGGAAATCAGGTTATAGTGACGGACAGTGACTACCAATACAGACGCTTTATGATGACTCCTTTATGTAGTTGCAACAATCCACAAGAAACATTGAACAATGAATCTCAAATTCGAACACGAAATTGTGTTGAACGCTCTTATGGCGTATGGACGAGAAAGTTTCATATATTCTATATTCTTGACACCTTGCATAGAGGAAAAAACCCCAGACAAATACAACGAGATTTAAACAAACGAGATTTAAGCTAAAGCGCATGTTGAAAGGAGGTAGCTGTCGCTTCACACTACCACGCTTCTTATATTCCTTCCTTTAATTTGGCAAATGCCAAAAGAACCAACAATAGATAACGGAAGAGCAAAAAATAAAGGAAAATTTTAAGTGACTATAAATCCGGGATTTACGTAGGTTCTGTGTTCCGCTACCTGCGTACAGCATACTATTTGGCAATGTTGACTTGGGGGGAAAGTAGGTTATGACTTATGAGCCCAGATGCAAATGAATTTCCAATTCTATATTCGACAGTTGACTATGAATATTCGGATTTTATTGTCAAAACGAGAATAAAACATAAGGGCGGGCTACAGTCCGCTTGGGCGAACTGTTGGATACCCTATTCTTATTCCTATCCCTCATAAGTGGGCGTGACAAAAGTCTAAGTATGGTTGAATTGTTAAGAACGCTCTACATATTCTGTTATATAACATTTAAAAGATTTTATCAAACAAAAACGAAGCTTTTGTAAAAAAAAACGTTCCCTAGCTCAAACTTTTTTTTCCAATAAAATTTATTTTATTTAATTGTGGGCGTGTCAGTGAGCGGATTTAAAAAAAAAATTAACACATGAGCATAGAGGACCCCTAGAGATATATATTATAAATTTCAGCTCCCTAGCTCAAACTTTGGATTTTCAAAAAAAGTTTTTTTTTGTAAATTGTGGGCGTGTCAGTAGGCGGATTTTGAAAATATTTGCACATGAGCTTAAAGGGCCCCTAGAGAGTATATATTATAAATTTCAGCTCCCTAGCTCAAATTTTGGTTTTTCAATCAAATTGTTTTATTTTTTTGTATGCGTGTCAGTTGGCGGATTTTGAAAATTTTATATCCAAGCAGTTTTAGGAGTCATAGATCATATATAAAAAATTTCAGCTTTCTAGCTCAAAATTCGATTTTTTCCAAAGTTTTGTTTTTTTGAGTTTGTGGGCGGATTTCAAAAATTCATGAACTTGATTATTTCGGGACCCTAGAGAGTATATGGTTAAAATTTCAGCTCTCTATGCCCAGTTTAAAGGCCTAATTTTTGCCGACGGACGGACGGACGGACATGGCTAGATCGACATTACTATCGATGCTGATTATAAATATAGTAACTTTTAGGGGTCTACGGGCAATATTAAGGTATGTTACAAACTATGCGTCAAAATTAATATACCCTTAGAATAGGGTATAAAAATACATACCTAACGTCACAGAACGAAAAATGCTGCCAGCTTCGATTCATAAAATCAAGTTAAACGAAGTTCAACTGAAATGAAGTTCAGATTTCACTGTGAAAGCGGACGAGTTAAACCAAAAATTTGAACTCAGTTTAAGGTTCAGTTGAACTCAAGTTTAAACCTTCACTGTGAAACTGGCCATAAAAAATAAAAAAACCGAAAAGCAGAATTCTAAGTGAAATAATAAAAAAACAGAAGTGGGAACGTGAGCAGCAAGTTAACCAAGCAAACCAGTTAAGTACCATCTCTTTTTGCTATCTTTATCTATTACCTTACCTCTACATTTGCATAACATGGATGCTATAGACGGGCAAGTGCTGGTGGCGGTGCCTGTTAACCAAGTTGAATTTTACAGACCCCTAAACGAATCTGACATGAAAGACATTATTCCACTGCCTGACTGGGTCAAAGAGCTGCAGGCATTCGAAAGCGACCCAACCCGATACATACCGTAGGGCTCTGCCGACGCCCTTATTTCGTATAACATCTTCGACGACGATTGGCAGACAATCAAGCAATGTCTCTCGCTTGTTGGCATAGATCAATGATTTAATGTAGCCCCATTAAAAAAGTCTACAGGGGTAAAATCACACGATCTCGGCGGCCAATACACGTGTCCGTTTCTCGAGATAACATGTTCACCGAACTGAGACTTCAATTACTCGATTGTTGCACCCGCTGTGTGGCTTGTGCCACCATCTTGTTGGAACCACATATCACTGACGTCAAATTCATGCAATTGCTCAAAGAAATAATGTCCAACATGTCTCTGTAGCAAATACCATTTACCGTAAAGTAACGGTCATTTTCATCGACGAAAAAACGGCCCAATGACGCCACCGGCATGAAAACCGCACCAAACAGTGACTTTTTGCGGATGAAGTGCTGTTTTATGAAGTACATGACGGTTCTCACCTGTCCAGTAACGCATATTTTGCTTATTGACGAAGCCGTTTAACCAAAAATGCGTCTCATCGCTAAAGATTTTGCGATGAAATTCTTCATTTTCTTCCATCATGCCCAGAGCCCAATTCGAAAACGTACGTCTTATATGATCGCTTCATTCGCCATAATGTGGTCTGGGAGAGGTCCAATTCTTGAGGACGCCGTGAAATTGACTGATTTAGCTGATCTGCGATGGACGCCTCTACGGCAGCAATGTCCTCAACACCCTGGGGAAAGCGTAGTCTCAGTGGCATGGCAACATCAAGCAGCGAATATTCTGACTCTAAATTTGTTCCCTACACTATGAATTGCTTGTCTACTGGGACGAGCATTACGTCCGAAAATTGACGTTAACACTCCTAATAAAGTTGCGTTCACCTTTGGAATTTCGGTAGTAAATTTTAATTATTTGCAAACGTTGTTCCTTCGTGTACTTCACCATGATGAAAATGCTAATTTTACTGAATGTTTTGACATTGACAGTTCGGTAATCGGTTTAATCGGCGCGTTCACACAGAAAGTTTGAAGTTGTCAAGTCGCTAATGAAAGACCTTTTATTTATGTATTTGTTGTTAATGTAGGTTACGTTAGTCTGGGCTATGACACTACTGTCATAGGACACTAGGCACCATAATGTGCCCATCGTGATCCCTGGGGGAACCAAGTAGTTATAAAGTCGTCATCGTAAACCTCCTCCTTAAAGTATTTTATTTCTCTACAAAAACTAATTAATTTGTTGCAGTCAATCGATCTCTTCTACTATCAAGGGAATAGTTGCGCAGCCGTCTTCTTCTTTGTCGAGCGATACCCACGCACTCACAAAGATGTGCGTAATGATAACTTCCCTTTGACTACACAAAGGGGAGGTTTTATGTCAACTCCCGCGTTTTGCAGACGCATTTCTCCATCTTTTCTCGCTAGTTCACCATCGAAAAATGAAATATGTAGAATGGTACTACATATTGTAGTATAAGTGGCAACGTTGCTCATGACATCGCCTTCTCATAGAGATCTATAAGCCATTTCATGTTTTCAGGACACCATTTTAAAAATGTATTTGATCCTAGAAAGGAAACTGAAAATATAAATAGAAAAAAATAATAAACTTGAAATAAAACATATGTAAATATAAAAAATACAATAAGGCCCCTATTGCGATTGTCGATTGGCAATCGACACGACAATTGTCGATTGTGTCGATTAATTTTCATTTTGGTATTGTGTAACACAATCGACAAAAGTTTGAGTTATTAGGTCCGTTCGCGTACTTTATGTGTAGGAAAATGAAAAGTGTCAAATCTCCAAAATCGAGAGAGAATCCTCTCATTTCTAAGAAAAGTACGCGAACGCTTTTGTGTAAAAACTTCTTAGTTTGGCTTGAAAAGAAGCAACAGCTGTTTTTTTTTGCTGGCAAACTCATACGATTTCATCATTTGACAGTTTTCATTTTCTTACCAGCTGAAATTCTGTGTGAAGAAAAATGAACGAAAGTACATTTTTCTTTCGTTCATCTTTTTACCATTTTCTCAGTACGCGAACGCGTTTGGGTAGTTTTGCACGAAAGTTTATATAAATTTACGTTTGCATATTAGTTCGCGAACGGACCTATTGTGAATAACATCTGGGTTACTGTGGATACGAAATGCTTTGACAGTAGCTAACGTCACATTCAAAACAAATAAATCCGTAAAATACAAATTATAATAAAATGACTTTAGTTGAGTTCTGTTTCGATGATCCAGACGAAGAAAATTCAACAAACGAGTTTTTAGAGATTGCCAGAAATAGGAAGCGGCTAAGGGACAACTCGAATCCCTTGGAATTAGAGAAAACGATGTAAGTAGTGTTGATTCTAATTTTCTAATTAATCTTATTGCAGTTTTCTTAAACATTTTCGCGTATCGAAGCCAGCATTTAAATATTTGCTTACCGAAATAGAAATCAATCTAAAGCCAATAGTAAGAAAGTCATCTATTCCCAACATAATCAAAGTTGCCACTGCATTGAGATTCTGTGCTCATGGGTCTTACTAAACCAGCCTGGGAAATGAATACCTACTGCATAGGTTTAGCTCAATCCACCGTATCACTAGTGTTAAAGGAAATTTTTCAATGTTTAGAGAACTGTATTTGCCCAAAGTGGATACAATTTAACTATTCAGAAGCTGAAAAACGCCGATTAAAACTGTATTTCTATGAGAAAAGCGGAATTCCAGGTGTCATTGGATGCATTGATGGTGCCAATATCAAAATTGCCTCACCTAAGAATGACTTACAACACGCCTATTATAACCGTAAGGGTTTATATAGCATAAATGCTTTGATAGTAAGTATAAATACCCTAACATCAGTTCTAATTCTAACTAATTTTGATTAAGGTTTGTGTAGATACCATGAAAGTTGGGTATATTAACGCAACATACCCTGGGTCGACACATGATTCAAATGTATTCAACATGTCAAATTTGAAATGCATTTAAGAAGAACGGCACCACATTGGGGTAACGAATACTTGGCTATTAGGTTGGTATTAAGAACATTTATATAAAATTTGTTATTATTTTAGTTTCTAATTCGTTTTAGGAGATACAGGCTATGCTTTAAAGCACTATTTAATGACACCATTCCGAAATCCTGATGAAGGCTCCTTGCAAAGTATTTTCAACAAAAAACACGCACAGGCAAGAAATATTGCCGAACGCACTATAGTTATTTTAAGAAATAGATTTAGGTGTCTATTAAGAGCACAAGAACTGCATTATAGTCCTAAAAAAGCTACACAGATTACAAACGTTTGTGCAACTTTGCAAAGCTTATAATGTCCCAGTTCTCGATGAATATACACCTGAAGATATTAACGTTGATGGGGATGAACAATCGAGTGGAGCACATATTGTTAGTGAAGAAATGTCGCGAATTTGTGAAGCTGAGGCCATCAGAAACCAAATTCTTAGATGTTTGTAACAATAAAGATTCCATTAAAAAAGTAAAAGTCTCTTCTTTATTTCAAATGACATTATTACGAGTACATCATAAAATAATAAATTAGGTACGCATGGTAAAATAAAATAAGAACAAAAATTCTGTTCGAAATAACAGTAGGTAGGTATCAAGTTCAATAAAACAACAGTCCTTTTTAATTATTAAGTTTAGGAACTGTCATAACGGAGTTCCAATATTTGTTTCTTCAATTGCAATTTAATTGATCTCTCTCTTTGCTGGTTTTTGACCTCATCTTTGTACGTTTTAAGTTTCTCTTTTTTTATAGCCAGCAACTCCTTGTTGTAATCTTTCTGCATATAATATTGTCTCTTGATATTCGCTTCCATATTCTTGGTGTTAGTTTTTATGTCCCGCATTGTATCCATTATATCGCTATGAAAAGTTTGTTGTGCGCTCGTTTGCATTGCTAGCATCTTCAGCCTTTCATCATCCACTTTGTTGTTTTTGTAAAGACTACAACCTTTTCGTGATTTGTTGTCAGAAAGGTTTACACTATCATTGACTGTATTTGCTTACTCTGGTGTTTCAACAAGACTTTTCAACTCTCAAATTCTGTATCCACAATAAAGTCAGGATCGTCAGCAGGACTTGTTTTCTTTATTTGAGTAATGCCTTTGACTTACTTCATGCTCCTCTAAATTGTGAATATGACCGAATTCAAGTCCAGGAGGATCTACACAGCTATTTATATCCAGCAGACCAATAACGGATTCCTCCATGTTGCTGAAAACGTGCTGTGTGTTTGGTCCACCACCTGTTGCCATGATCTCCTGCTTGTTTTCAGATATCTTCTTTTTGATTTTGCATTTCAAATCAGTCCAAACTGGAAAATTGAAGTTCAGTTACAAAAATAAAAAAAAGGTATAATTGTTGGTACTTTAAGCTATTTTTCCCAGGTACGCGTGGGTGGTCCTAAACTATTCAGTTCTATGTCAAACCGCTCCCATCTTTTCTTGGCCTGAGTCTTAACTCAAATTTCTTCAGCAATATCTGGGTTTTATTCCATATATTTAACCAACTGCTTGAGCTATTTTTTGTTACTGACTACCTTCCAGTTATAATTATTCGTGTTATGAAGAGAAATATGCACTTTAATTGTATTTAACCAACTGACAAGTTTGCAAACAATATTTTTGTTTTCGTAGACAGTCTATCAGAAAAATTCAAACGACAGCAAGCGATTGTCAAATCGACAAATGTCAATCACAATACCAAAATCTACAATCGACGATCGATAAATGTCGCTCATCTATCAATTATTGACAGTCGCACGCAATATGGGCCTAAATTTGCAAAAAATGCCTCACCCATTTAATTGCTTGCTGTTGCTTCAATTTTTGTTTTTGATCAAGTGTATCTGTCATGAATGGGAGCGTAAATAAAGCAACATTTTCATGTTTAAGAGTGGACGCTTCCCCTCAAATAGTTCGTTAGCAATTTCACCTTTCATTATACACCCGCTCATTCAGCCATTTTGATATTTGTCAGTGGTTAATTAAATAAATTTGTATGGAAAAACCTTAAATTTGCTAATGTTAATTTTCTTAAGTAAAAATTAATGCAGAATATATGCTAATACTATAATAAACAATTTCACATCAACAGTTTTGCCAAGTTTGTGCTCCAAGTTGGCAAACCACCACAGCCCAAATGACATCGTCTTGAGGACAATAAATTGTCGAGCTGCGAAAAGTAAATAGTGAATGGTCGAAGTGAAATATTCCAGACGATAAATGATTATTTATCTTGCGGAATGCAAGCGTATCGTCAAAATGATCTTTTCAGGCGATAATCGACTTAATAATTTGCATTTTATTTTATTTTTTAACAATTTATTTGCATCTACCTTTTTCTCGCGCCACTCATTAACAGAAAATGCACAAAATAAACAGAAACAAAGATTAAACATTTTCTAAAGCGCGTACGCAAGCGTTATCACTGAATATTTTAGTTCGCCTGGATTTGACATTGCGCGCATATATGAGCGATGTAATTTACCGAAAATCGAACTCGCAATATTTTTGACATTTGAAGCGAACTTAATTTACCGAATCGCTATTCATAATACTGAACAGTCGAATTCGCAAGGCTTTTCTTTCGATTCGCTACTCATAATATGGGCCTCAGATATAAATCATCTTTGTAGGTTATCCTGAAGTTGAACAATAAGCATTAAACTATACATTTACACATGTTCTGCATTCCACTTTTTGTGAATTCAAATCACAAAGTGAATTTTGGTGTTCTGTATTCCATCCAAAACAATGTATGTGAAATAGGGTGAATTGGTTTTTCGAACATACAATTTGGTGTTCTGCATTCCGAACAAACCCCATTTGAAAGTGAATTCATTTCACTCTTGGTTCATGTAGTGAATAGCTGTATTTTAAAAAAAAAATTTGCAAAATTTAAGTACATGTAAAATAAAAATGTTAAAATTTGATTGAATTGTTGTTTATAGGGGAAAACATAAGAATACACGGCAGGAGAAAATAATGCTACAGTTAATGGAAGGCCATATTGATATGGCCAAAGGATTTGTCAAGGGCGATAAAATGCAAATGGAGGCGTTGTGGAAAGACCTCACAAAGCTGTTAAATGTTGAAGGTCCTCCAATCAAGGAACCAGGAGGTTGGAAAAAGGTACGAAGTTATTATGCACATACATCTTTGTGGATCTATGTTTATAAAACAAAATAACTTTTAGGTTTGGTTGGACTGGAAGCTAAACATAAGAAAAAAACTAGCTCACAACAAAAGGGAGCTTAAAAATACTGGAGGTGGGCCTAATAATATCCAACCCTTTTCGGCGACCGAAGACGCTATTGCAAAAATAACAGGCATTTATAGCGCTGTCGATGGGATTCAGGGTACGGGTGTTTTCATAAACGTCTGCCTAACTAAGACCTGCGTTAAACGTGTTCATAAAGTCAGATTTTTGATCGAACTAACTTAGATGAATTGCAGAAGATATGTTCATAAACGTCATAAATGTCAACAGCGTCCGGCAGATTGTGCATCCATATTTTTTTGACTGCAGAAAGCGCGGGAGGTAAAAACAAAAATTTAAAGTGCGAAAAATGTAATTTTTATTGGCAATATTTTAATAATTTTTTATTTACAAGCAAATACAATTTACAATTCAACTCTGGGAAAAAGATTTCTTTGTGGAGGACGATGCTATATGAAATGAAAAAAGTTGATACATTCTTCTCCTTTGATGTCTTGGATATCAAAAAATCTGACGTTTATGAACATTCAGTGACTACTTAAAATTGTACTTAAGCAGGCCTGCTCACGTTCTGTGCAAGTGTGCAAATTCAGTAACACATCACTGGCATCATGATGCTCATGATGCTTCGCAAAATGTTCATTAACGCAACTATTGGCATCACTTTCAACGTCAAGTGTTCATTATTGCAAAGTTGATCAAACTGATGCGCAAACATAACGAAAAAAAGCATCACAGAAATACCTGATGCGCTGTTGATTCGCCGGGAAAAAAGCAAGAAAAATGTCGGAAAAGAAAAAAAGTAAGTAAACAAACATTTTTATTTATAGATACTATAAGAAGGTGTATAAGAAGGTTCCAAAAAGGATTTAATGATTTTCGCAAATCCTAGAAACATGGTTTGGTTTCCATTTAGAAAAGTTAAATCATTAGTGGACTTACATTGAAGGTGGAGCGGCACATTCTAAAATGATTTTGAAATACATCGTCTGGATATTCTTCTAGAACTTTGAAATAGTCCATAATCTTAGGAATTTTCCTTCTTTTAAATCTGCTAATTAAAGTCCGTATGCGTTTCGACCTTTTTCTTCTTGCTTCACACATATTAAAACTAAATTTATCGTCTTTACGATCAAAGTTATCGACTAAAACTTTTATTAGCAAAACTTCCATTTTAAATGTTTGATTTAAACAATGCGTTCTAAAACTCAAACGCCATATTCAATCAGCAACGCATCAGCTTAAACTGTGCATCGCATCAGCATCGCAAATGAGCAGTGATGCCGCATCACTGCGCAAATGTTTGACGTTTCTGAATTTACACGTGTTCAATAATGCAACAAAGAAGAAAGACGATTGTACTAGCGCAGATTTTCGACATTCATGAAAACACCCTACAGCTGCGTTTGGTGATGACCCAGTACCAGCTGATGAAACACTTGATGCGACTGAAGGTACCTTCAACCCCTACCCCTCACCACAAAGTCCACGGGTCGCAAATCTACCAACACCAACCCCTAGGTCTAATGTGGGAAGGGTAGAAAAACAGCTAAAAAACTACATGGACGCGCAGGAAGTCACCCTAAAGAAAATTGCCAAAGATATTGCAGCATCTACAGTCGTTGCAAAAGAAAATCGGAGTAGTTTAAAAAGAGTCTATCGGTCTTTGGAAAAACTTCCGACCATTTTAAAAGGACAGAAAGTAGAAACGAAGCGTTCGTTGGAAGAAATTTCCAATACTTTGAAGCAGCACACGGTGGAAACAATGCGCCATAATTTAGAAATAGAAAGAATAAAGAAGGAAAAATCAAATAAAAACATAGGGGCGGGCTACAGTCCGCTTGGGCGAACTGTTGGATACCCTATTCTTATTCCTATATCTCATAAGTGGGCGTGACAAAAATTTAAAGGATTTTATCGAAAAAACTAAGCTTTTGTAAATAAAAACGCTCCCTAGCTCAAACTTTGGTTTTTCAATAAAATTGTTTTATTTAATTGTGGGCGTGTCAGTAGGCGGATTTAAAAAAAATTTAAGTATGAGCATAAAGGGCACCTAGAGAGTATATACTATAAATTTCAGCTCCCTAGCTCAAACTTTGGACTTTCAAAAATAAAAATAAAATAATTGTGGGCGTGTCAGTAGGCGGATTTTGAAAATATTTACACATGAGCATAAAGGGCCCCTAGAGAGTATATATTAAAAATTTGAGCTCCCTAGCTCAAATTTTGGTTTTTCAAAAAAAATATTTTATTTAATTGTGGGCGTGTCAGTGGGCGGATTTTGAAAATTTTATGTCCCAAGCAGTTTTATGGGCCAAAGATCATATATAAAAAATTTCAGCTTTCTAGCTCAAAATTCAATTTTTCCCAAAATTTGTTTTATTTAATTGTGGGCGTGTCAGTGGGCGGATTTTGAAAATTTTATGTCCCAATCAGTTTTATGGGCCATAGATCATATATAAAAAATTTCAGCTCTCTAGCTCAAAATTCGATTTTTTCCAAAATTTTGTTTTTTTGAGTTTGTGGGCGTGTCGTGGGCGGATTTCAAAAATTCTTAAACTTGATTATTTCGGGACCCTAGAGAGTATATGGTTAAAATTTCAGCTCTCTAGGTCCAGTTTAAAGGCCTAATTTTTGCCGACGGACGGACGGACGGACGGACATGGCTAGATCGACATTACTATCGATGCTGATCATAAATATAGTAACTTTTAGGGGTCTCCGGGCAATATTAAGGTATGTTACAAACTATGCGTCAAAATTAATATACCCCTAGAATAGGGTATAAAAAGGCGACTGGAAATTGAGGAGTTGAGATTGCAGTTCGACCAAAGCTCCGATAATTAATATGTACATTAATTTCATTTCATTTTCTTATTTTTTTTTTTTGATAAATGAATTGAATAGTTTTTTTTAGTTTTGTTAATTGAGTTGTTTTTGTTATTTTATGAAAAACTTCCTTTTTTTAATTAATGTTTTTATTCCCAGAGGTTGCGCTATACTATCTTGAATTCATATGTACATTAATTTCATTTCATTTTCTTATTTTTTTTTTGTTAGTTTTAATAAATGAATTGAAAAGCTTTCTTTAGTTTTGTTAATTGAGTTGTTTTTGTTATTTTATGTTGTTACTTGTATACCCTATTCTAATGGTATATTAATTTTGACGCATACTTTGTAACATACCTTAATATTGCCCGTAGACCCCTAAGTTATTATATTTATGATCAGCATCGATAGTTTGGTGGACCCCAGCACTAGGACCTCTAAGAAGCAGTTGTAGAAAACTGTTCAACCAAGCCAAGTCCACAAAAGCTGAAACCGACTGGGCTTCATACAAAGCATCTCTCAATGCTTACAAAAAGGAACTGAGGAAAGCCAAACGCTCGTCTTGGAGACTCTTCTGTGGAAAAATAGAGGAATCTTCGGAGGCATCTAGGCTAAGAAAAATCCTCTCAACCAACCCAGGTATGCCCAGCTTTTTAAAAAAGGCGGACGGCTCCTGGACCACTTCCAGCGAAGAATCGCTCAATCTACTACTGGATACACATTTCCCAGGTAGCTCCCACGTTACTAGCAATATAAACCTGTCTAGGTCAATTGCACGTACGACTAACTTTAAAGGTCTGATTACTAGGGACAAACTGCTCTGGGCGATACACAGCTTCAAACCATACAAATCCGCGGGGCCAGATGGCATAATACCAGCTGAAATTCAAAACACCTCGGATATCATCTCGCCTTTGCTTGAGATAATCCTGAAAAGCTGTGTAAAAATGGCATACATTCCGCTGTTATGGAGAGAAGTAAAGGTCGTATTCATACCCAAAGCCGGTAAATGTTCCCATGTAAATCCTAAGGATCTCAGACCCATAAGCCTATCGTCATTCCTTCTAAAAACATTAGAAAGGTTAATTGATATCCATCTACGTACTAACATAGATACAAGACTTTTGTCTACGGCTCAACATGCATATTGCAAAGGCAAATCTGTTGAAACAGCCTTACATACGTTAGTACGCTCAATCGAATACTCCCTTCACCATAAGGAGTACACTATGGTTGCATTCCTGGATATTGAGGGTGCTTTTAATAACGTCAATACATCCGCGATCGCAAATGCACTGTCAGATCTAAAGGTGGATGACTCACTTGGTGAGCTTATTAATCTACTTCTCACAAGTCGGATTATAAACTCGAAACTGGGTATGACATCGGCCAGAAGATCTGTCAGTAGAGGTACGCCACAAGGTGGAGTCCTATCTCCCCTCCTTTGGAACTTAGTGGTGAACAAGCTGCTGATGTGCCTAGAAAAGGAGGGTTGCAGGGTGATTGCCTATGCAGATGACGTTGCAATTGCCGCCTCAGGGAAGCACCTAAACACCTTGAAAGAACTTCTCCAAAACGCTCTTAATAAGCTAACTACATGGGCAGATCGTTGTGGGTTGGGTGTTAACCCCCACAAAACCGAACTTGTTCTATTCACTAGGAAACATAAAGTTCCATACATTGATCCCCCCTCTATCAGGGGCACAAGTCTAGTCTTTTCAGACGAGGCAAAATACTTGGGTCTCATTCTGGATAGAAAGCTTAGCTGGAAACCTAACATTCAGGAAAGAGTTCGTAAAGCTACAATAGCACTCTTCTCCTGCAAAAAAGCTATTGGTAACAAATGGGGGCTCCAACCCCGCATTACCAACTGGCTATACATCTCGGTAATTAGACCGATACTTATGTACGGGGTGGTTGTTTGGTGGACTGCCCTTGATAAAGCGATAAATCGCGATAAGCTAGGCAAAGTCCAACGTACAGCTTGTCTCTGCATGAGTGGTGCACTGCGCACCACCCCCTCTGCTGCAATGGACATTCTGTTTCACCTGACACCCCTGGACATCTTTAGCAAGCAAGTGGCTGCTAGTGCGGCTATCCGCCTCAAAACAACGTTTCAATGGTCCGAGAATGAAATCGGCCACGCCTCTATTCTGAAAAAATTTAGAATCCTCCCCAGTAACATAGATTACATCACCCCTCAGACCCTTTTTGACAAAAACTTCAAGGTCAAGATCCCTCCCAGAACATTCTGGGAAGGGCCACCCGTCGAAAATAAATCGATCCATTTTTATACTGATGGATCCAAAACCGACGAGGGGGTAGGAGGTGGTGTGTTCTCTGACAGGCTGAATCTCAGCCTCTCCTTTCGACTCCCTGATCACTGCAGTGTGTTCCAGGCAGAAATCTTGGCTATTAAAGAAGTCCTGTCGTGGCTGAAGAAGAACGTGATATCCGTTACGGATATCTGGATCTTCTCAGATAGTCAAGCTGCATTAAAATCCCTGGATTCTGGGTCCACAAACTCTATCGTAGTCCGTGACTGTCGGTCATCTCTAGTGGAGATGGCGAAGCATTTTAACATCCACCTATGCTGGGTGCCAGGACATACAGACATTCCAGGGAACTGTAGGGCGGATGAACTCGCCAGAAAAGGAACCACACTGCCCCTTTTACCTGATAAAGGTTCACTAGGCATCCCAATCGCTACATGCAAACTCATGTTTATGAGACAGACCATTGAGAACTGTAACCTTAGGTGGACAAGCGGCAACACTTGTCTAGCGACAAAGCAGATTTGGCCAAAGCTGGATCTGAAACGCTCTAAGTGTTTGATTTCTCTAAACAGACTTCACATTGGTGCTATAATTGGTGTGATCACCGGACACTGTCTCATAGGCAGACATGCAACAAGGCTTGGCGTCCATGCAAATGACTTCTGCAGAAGCTGTATGGACGAGGAGGAGGAGGAGACGGTTCTCCACCTTCTCTGCACGTGCCCTGCTCTTTCTCAAAGACGTAAACTCCATTTAGGATCCTTCTTTTACAATGATCTTAACGATCTCATTAACACCGACATAAAAAGTCTGTCAAGCTTCATCAGAAGCTCCAAATGGTTCAACGAGTAGGAGGATGATACATCCGTGTGGCATCACAATGGGCCTGTCACTGGCCTAAGTGTGTCGGTCTCGGCCGACAGCCACTACAACCTAACCTAACCTAGCATCGATAGTAATGTCGATCTAGCCATGTCCGTCCGTCCGTCCGTCGGCAAAAATTAGGCCTTTAAACTGGGCCTAGAGAGCTGAAATTTTAACCATATACTCTCTAGGGTCCCGAAATAATCAAGTTTTCGACTCTATGTTTTTCTTTAAAAATAAATGAAAAACTTCTTTTTTTAATTAATGTTTTTATTCCCAGAGACTTTGAGATATACTATCTCGAATTCTCCTTGCTTCACCTAAGTTCTCACCAAACGCTTCATTTTCGAAATCGCCTCCTATGGGCTCTTCTATTTGGTCTACAACTTCTACTCCTTCCTCTAGTTCTAGATTATATTCTTTACAAATATTGTGAAGAGCACAACAAACATTAAAAAATTTAACAGCTTTACTTGGTTCATAACTCAAAGTATTAAGCAAGCGCCTGAACCTAGTTTTTAAGTTACCAATCGTCCTTTCAACTAAATTTCTAGCTGATGCGTGCTTTTTGTTAAAATTTGACTGCATTGTTTGTGGTTGGGCAAATTTGTACGGTGTTAACACAAATGGTTCAAGACCGAAACCAGTATCACCAAGTAACCAAGATCCGCGTCGACCATTTTCATGTTTTTGAACGAAATGATTCCTGGGATTACTAATTTGCAATATCAAAGCATCATGGCTCGAACCAGGACGAGTTGCATCGATTGCTTTCAACTTCATTTTATGGTCACAAATCTGAAATTAACACTTAATTTTATACATCAATAACTTATATTTAAAAACTACTTACAACCAATGCATTAATGCTAAAATATCCTTTTCTATTATAAAAAAGGTTGCTCTCTCGGCGGGGTTTAAGAATTTTTATATGGGTTCCGTCCAAACAACCAATTCGGATTCCATATTTTTCTAAAAAAAAACAACTTCGCATCTTGCTCTTCTTCTGGCATACTTTGAAGTTTTATCCATTTCGAACATATCTTAAATTGCAAAGCGTCTAGTACCTCAGAAAGGACTTTACTGACGGTAGATCTCCCTAAGCCTATATCAAAATCCTTCCCAACTGACCTCTGATAACTTCCTTCAGCTAGAAAGCGAAGTGTTGCAGCTAGTTTAAGTGTTAAAGGAATTGAGGATGACTTTATCACAGGATCTATTTCTCTCAAGATGTACACAAATGCTTCTTTGCTCAGTCTAAAGCTGCTTTTGAAACTGCAATTATACAAATTAACTTATGATGCCCCACATGTTGCACTTATACAATTACACTGTTTCTGGAACATCCAAAATGTTGGATTTTTCGCGTAAAACTTTCCGACGAACTCTTTCTCCTCGATTTTCCACTCTCCTTTCTCTTATGACTGACAATAATACTAATCCGTCCATATTTAAAAGAAATTTGTGTTTTACATTTTCAAATTTTCACGAAATAATCAATTAAAAAATACAAACAGCTGATTTTGGCATTTCGAAAATGAATTCGAAGTGAATTGAAAAAAAAAATGATTTCACTCGGAATGTAGAACACGGAAATTTATTTCGAGTGAAATTGAAATTCGTTTTCAATTCATTTCACTCGGAATGCAGAACATGTGTGATTTTATACAATTCAAAAAAAAGTAAAATGTTCGATTGAAGCTAGATCGTTGGATTTTCCCAGCGTTGAGTGGAGGAAAATGTGTGTGTGTGCGGCACAAATCTGTTTCTCTCTCTGTACCTTTTGTGCGTGTGCCTTTTCTTTCTTTTTTATGCACCTTTTGTAGTTTGTTGTTTTTTTTGTGGCGCATGGGATTGAGAAATATAGGGTATGAAATGTTATTGAGATTGAGAGGGAGTCACACTCAGAGTATATCCATGTAATTAGAAGGACACTCTCGACTCTTTATCAGTTCTTATCAGCAAGTATTTTGTTTTTAAATTTGAGAAGTGGCAGACTAAGGAGGCAGATTAAGGAAATCGGACTATGAATGCTTAATTGGGTCCTATGATACCTCAAATCCAATTCATAAGCTTGCCTTAACTTGCTTAAAAACAATCCGAGTATCAAATAAAATGGTCTAGAGACATATATTTCGAGTCTGAAGATGAGTGGTAATGTTATATTAGAATGACTGTCAGTGAAAACCGACATACTCAGACCACTAAACGTTCTTTTTTGAACTATATGCAACTTTTTGGTTCGAGTTCTTTTCAAACTATTTGTTTTTAAAAAATACTCACATTGTCTTCACATTTTAATTTTGTTTCCATCGCTAAGCCGCTTATATCAAATAATCATCTCCCTCAGGCAGGTATGCACTTCATACCTACGATAAGGATTTTTTTAAGAAGAATAAAAGCAAAAAATAAAGAAATAAAGGAAAAAAGGTGGCAAAATGTTTATTCCTGTTAAGTTTTGGGCGCAATATAGGCGGATTCCATGTCTAAGAGATGTAAAAGTAGTTAAATCACAAAAAAGGGAAACTAAAAAAAATTATGAATACGAAAAATTTTAAGTAAAAAAAAATACTTTAGAAATAAACTTTTGTTTTTGTTTCGAGTTTTCATACTCTTTTACGGTAGTTTTGTTCAGGTACACAAATTAGTTATCATTTTAAATAAAATGCAAGTTGCTGCGAACATAAAATCTTTCATGTAAAGGATAAAGAAACATTATTAATATCCACGAACCTGCACACAATACACATTACACACGGATGTATCCGAAATTTCAACAAAAAGCTTCAAAGTGCGTTTAAACTCGAGAAACTGAGAAAAGTAATTTTATGTAGAGTATATTTAAAATCATTTTTGTTTTTGTTTTGTCCCGACACTATTATATATATACATATATGTAAATATATACATGTGTCTTTTACATATTTATAAAAGGGAGTTATTCGATATACATATGCATATATATAATGTATGTTTTCATGAAGTTATACATATATACACACATATATGTGTACATATAATTTTATTCTTAATATTTTTTTGTTTTCTTTGTATCTTATAATTACTGTTATCATTACAGTTAAAATTTAAATTTCTTATTGTCAAATTACATGTATGTTACTATCTGCAGTCCCTATATAATAAATATGTTTTCATCGAGTGCGGCAGTTGCAGCTCTTGGATGCGTTCTTCCAAGTGCGTTCGTCCTAAATTCTGCCGTATCACGCGTCTACACAAATACATTAAGGGTAATGGTTCAGCTGAAATGAAAAAAATGATACATTAACATTCAATTTGTTTTGATTTTTGTCTTTTCTTAAACACTTACGATCTAGACCGCCAATATATCGCATTGTTATTTCGCAATGGCCCCACACAGCGGACACAATTGGATAGAGTTTCTTGCCTTTTAATCCTCTAAACGCTACACCTAAATATTCATGATCTACTATAAAACTAAGTGTCCCCTCGTCCATGTCCAGCGCTAATAGAAATTTATCGGGTACTAGGAATGCTTCATCGTTTTTGAGTATCGCTGGATAGGTGATTCCAGCGCAATTTTTGGAGTCATGATAAAGTTTATTTCTGCCCAAGTCCCAGCCCCAGCTGTGTGTTGATGCGCCAACTAGGCTCTGATAACCTACAGAATGTAATTGTGCTTCGGATGTAGCTACGCCCACAACAGCGTGCGTACCTCTCTGTCTTGTTGGCCAATAAATTTCCCATATATGTAGACCTTTCGTAAAACCAACCTTTCCACGTATACAATCTGTACTTTGCGCCACTGGATGCCGGTGAAATGTCAATTTGTCATCTTCTTTAACGAATATATTCAGTGATCTGTCATCAGCATTCCATGAGTATTTTAATTGTGCTTCACGTCCAGCCGGTGGCATATCAAGTAAAATTTCAATGCGGGCTGGCTTCACATATTCGGCTGCTAATTCACGTGGGATAACTGGTTTGAAGGGTAC
Organism: Portevinia maculata; assembly: GCA_949715645.1. Taxonomy (NCBI): domain Eukaryota; kingdom Metazoa; phylum Arthropoda; class Insecta; order Diptera; family Syrphidae; genus Portevinia; species Portevinia maculata. The sequence continues at coordinate 97,855,663 of OX454525.1, forward strand.
CTGTGCATCGCCGCGACTAACACTTTTAACAACTGCGCTATTTTTTTGTCCCATGTTCATGCCAGATCGATTGTTACGTGTCCGTCTTTGGTCTAATATAGTTACTTTGTATGATAAACGCAAACGCTCAAAATCTCTGGGTTCTAGTCGTGAAAGGACCACACGTGGAGTTAGTGTTGTTGCACTTGATATGCTTTGTGGTCTCCTTCGGTCACTGGATCTGAAAATAGGTGCCCGACCACCCTTGTATCTGCAACAGAACAAAATTGTCTACCATTGAAAAATTATATGTAGAAAGAAAGATTGGAAAGTTAAATACTTAAAATTTTAACAAATATTCAAAAATCATTAAATGTAAAACGGGTTGGAAGGTATCACGTTTTTGGTTCTTAGTATAATAAAATTTTGAGTTGACATTGCCTAAATACAAACGGACGAAATGAAATGGAATTTATTTCCCCTTTTGTCGTGATATGAAGCGGCACATAATCGGGAGACGTTTAACGGAGCCAATAATATTTGACACAAATTAAAAAAAATACGCATACATAAAACTCATTGCAGATAAAAGCCCCTTAGTGCCTGGCTACGCGTTCATGGCAATGACTTAAATTCCCATGAACGACGTGACCACACATTAATTGGAATTTCCATAGTATCCAGCTGAGGTTGGGAAGAAAAAACAGGTTTTAGTCGAAGTTCTTTCATGCCCACACCGAGAACTATTTCTGAAAGTGGAAGTTGCGTGTCACCCTCTCTCGTTTCTACTCACCTAAAATCTTTCATTCCCATAAACGTGTAGCCAGGCACTAAAATACGCGGGCCGGGCCGGCCCAGTTCATTTGGACGACGACAGTCTTGGAAAAGAAAAAAACATATGTTTGCATCAACAAAAATTTTCCAATCTGATATTCTTTCACAGATTTTCATTTATTAAGAACACTTCTCAATTGAATGCAATGAAAAACTTTGTCAGAAAGTTAAATAAAAGTACATACGTATTTTAAAAAAAATAACGACTTGACGAAATGTTTTTATTTCATATACTGACCGCACTTTCCGAAGACAATAATTTAGATGCTGCTCGCACCGCTAAATCCTTTTCGTAACACGTTCGCGTACAGCATTTTTTCGTTGCCTTGCGGTGGTTCACGTCTTATTACATTGCTAAAATATTGCTGGTGCGCAAAAATTTCATTTTTCAGTAAATTCTATCTGATTTGAGGCGTGTATATTCCTTTTGACGAAAAAAGGATTTTTTTAAATTACGTCTATGGATGTTTTCTACCAATGTTTTGGAATGAAAAACTAAACTTTCTCTTTCAACAAAGCAGAAACATAGATAATCGGCCTTAGCGAGGTATCCGTCGGAACGGAAAATTCTCCGATCTGATTAGAATCGGAGGATTTAGGTTTCGAATACCTGTTCGGAAGAATACCTCGAAGCAAAAATCCTCCGATTCTTATCAGATCGGAGAATTTTCCGTTCCGACGGATACCTCGCTAGGGTCGAATAAATTAGTAGATTACAGATGTCTAATGCCTGAACAAAAAGTGGACCAAATTTTGTGCTTAACAGACGAGCTCTTATAGGCCAACTTAAGTGAAATTTATATTCTCTTCGTGACACATAAGGGAGTTTTGCAATTAAAAATACAAACATACCCCTGCTTACGAAATATATCTTGCTCGATCGACGATCGGGACAAGACTGGTTTATATACACAGCATCTTCGTTGGCACATGCCAAAGATACACGTTTATTGAAAAAAGGGAAATATGCATCGGTGCTAAATTCTCATATATTTATGAATAAAAATAAGATCTTTTTTCTGTGGATCTTATTTTTTTTGCATGCTAATATGAGGTAATTTTTTTATGTACATACATATGTACCTACAACTACAAAATACAAGGTGGCGCAAAAGTCATCACCCAGTGGCGTTCACCAATCCGACTGAAAACTACATAGGATAGATGTCAAACGTCGTGGATCATTTAGAACATTGGCACACAGAATTGCCTAAGGCCACCCAAGGGCTGAAAACCCTATCGGAAGATGCTATAATTTTTGCAAATGGCGGCAAATGCCAATTTTAATTTGACATTTGTGAAGTGAACAGAAGACAACTTTTGCGCCACCTTGTAGTAGAACCTCATGACATTTTGCATGGGAATTACAGGTAGATTTTATATGTACATATAAAAAAATATCAACGCTCTAAAATTTAGGACTCCTAAATAGTCTATGAAGTTTTATTAGCCTGCATTTCACTACAAATAAAATTACTTCTGCTTTGACTTCCCTACTTTTATGAAATATAGATCTTCATGAATTAATTACCTGTATAGTTATTAAATGAACCGCGATGACACTTAAAACAATTATCAAAAATAAAGTAGAAATGTTCTCCATATCTTTACATAATAATAAGATCCATGTTTCTTTGTTAAAACAAATGCCAAAAACGATAAAGTATCGACAAGCATTAGGTTAGGTTGGGTTAAACAGGGGTATGCAATTTGCATACAATCTAGGCACCAGAAGAGCCCATCGCTCCTAGACAAAGCCCAATTTTCCTGCAGAATTTAACCAGCTTCCTGTGGTCCCCTAAATCCTCGAAGAATTATTCTCCTAGAAACCTCCTACGATTCCGTGCTATACCCTCGCACTCACACAGTATGTGCGTTATGTCTTGCTCGGCTTGTAGATCACCACAGAACCTGCATATATCCACATCTACCAATCTAAGCCGCCTAGCATGCTTCCTTAGGAGACAGTGCCCCGACATAATCCCAACTACTTATCTAAGCTGTCCCCTGCTCAATTTGAGAATTTCCTTAGATCTTTTCTTGCCCAAATAAGGCCAAAGCGCTCTAGACACCCTATGCCCCTCTAAATTTTGCCATCTAAGGTCAGCCATGTTTAAGATCTTCTACTTCTCATTGATTATTCCCTTCATAACGCCAAGGGGTGGGTTAATGTTCACACCTCCACTATTTTCCAATTCCCCTCCCTTTCTTGCCAGCTCATCGGCTTGCTCATTCCCCTCTACACCGCTGTTCCCCGGTACCCAGCACAGTCCTACTCGATTCCGTTTGTATACAGATGTTTGATGTTAACAGATTCTAGTGCCTTAAGTGTCGCTTGACTGTCAATGTAGATGGCGATATCCCTTCCCGACGTTGATCCCATCTGCACTATCTCTGCCGCCCTTAGAACAGCAAGAACTTCCGATTGGAAGACACTGCTTGTGTCCGGGAGTCGTATAGACTCTCTCAGGTCTGGATCAACAGAAAAAATGCCAGAACCCGTTCCCTCCCCCAACGACAAGCATTAAACATTTCATCAAAAATTTCTTAAGGAATATTTTTGTGGTCGCAACTTGCTTCACCTAAGTAGCGTTTTTCATTGAAAACCGGAGGGAATTGATCGCAGAATCTAGAATTGCTCTTTTCAATGAAACATGCTCTCGTTCTGATCAGTTGACCATTCTCTCTTAGTATTCGTGAGGGTGGGGATATCGCACACAGTATCTGTCCCTCCTACTGAAATTATTTTAAAATAATTTAAAACCACGTTTTCGATACTTTGACCTTGACGCAAGGCTTGTTAAATTAAAGAGCAAATCTCTCAACAATATTAGATCGCATCTTTCGTGTTAGGGGCGAATCTAAAATTGCTCTTTTTTTATCAATTAAACATGCAAAACCGAAATATATTTGCTCTTTTGAGCAAAAGAGCAAATCTTTTCATCAATGAAAAACGCCATTAAAGTAGGGAATAACGAACAAAAATGTGTGAATAAGCAATGCGTCGCAAGGTGCATATTGAGATCTGTGAAAGTTGCATACTACTTTAAGGTATAGCGCTAACCAATTCACTTCGCCACTCTACTACGCAGGTCTCTTCAAATTTCTCTACGCTTCTCTTGAATTTTTAAATGTGCAGAAAATCAAATACGAAAAATGATAAAAAAAAAACAAAAAAAAATGTACATGGGGGCGTTGTTTCCATCATCAGAGAGATACCGAGTTTTATTTAATTTTCTCGAGGAATACATAATGTAAGATTAGTTCGTAAAATAGTTTTTAGGCCGAAAGGCAATAATTATAAGATAATAGTTAAGTTTAGGGCGTCCGCATAAGGAACAATAATCTAGAATATGTATCCTGTTAATTTTAAGTTAGATTTAATCATTTTTATCTAGTATATAAGTTGATATTCAATACCAATTAAAAATTAATTTAAAATAAAAAAAAAGTCCATCATCGGAGTTGATGTGTGACTGAGTGTGGGTTTTGTTTTTTTCCCATTGCAGTAAAATAGAGATCATATTCCAGGGATGGACTTTTTGCTTCATGGTTTATTATTATCCAGTTTTCAAAAAAAAAGTATTTCATTCTGGGTTTAACGTTTTTTTTATTAGGGTTCGCAAATTTTGGCGCATTTGACGCACAATAACGGCAGATATAACGAAAGAAGAACATACAAAAAAAACAGATGAATAAACACAAGAAGTTGCACTAATCGAGGTAACTTTTTTTTGAAAAGTTGCACTTATAGAGTCAAGAAGTGCAACGACTTTAGTGTTTGCGAAAATCGTGTTAACCGAGTTCGCAATGTATGTGTTTTTTTTTGTACCTGGACCGATTTCTTTGTAAATACGAGTACAAAGTTTCGCCCAATGTTTTGTTTTATGAATGAAAAACTTTATTTCTGATTTTGGATTGTTTATTAATATCTTAAATTTTAGATAGGATTGCGCCACCTAGTACATTCATGTCATCATCTCTACAGAAACATAGTAAAATGGCCATGTCATCATTTTTCATTTAAGAGAATGTAACAAGGTAAGTGGACCAACCTCGGTTATTGCAACTGCCTTTATTTCTATTAGTTACGTAAATTGAGTTTGACGTCACCACTATTCGGCGTATCATACAAACTTCCATCAGGAGGAAAATATGATGCTATCCCTAAAAATGTTGAGAGAACGAGTCCAGGGGTTTAACTTAAGCATTAGATCCCTCAACAGGATGCTAAAAAGAAATGGAATTCGCTATAAAATAAATCAAAACAACAGCAAACGTCTTTGCGAAAGAAATGAAAGTAAACTTTTGCGAGTGATGTATCTGAGGAAAATCCGGGAGTATAGATCAAAAGGATATGACACTATTTATTGTATAGGTACTGTTTACATTGGACGAAAGCTATATTCACAGCTCACATATAAGACCAAGGGCGTGGACTGATGGCAGCAGATTGAAGCCGCCAATTTCAAAGGGACAGAGGCTGATAATAGCGCATGCAAGAGAAAGGCTTGGATGCAGGAACAACTTTTGAATAATCAGGAGGAGACTTTAATAATTGTAATGGACAACACTTCATACTACAAGGTGGCGCAAAAGTCATCATCCTATAGGAAGAAGCTATAATTTTTGCAAATGGCGGCAAATGTAAATTCTACTTTGACATTTGTGAAGTTAACTATACAGAAAAAACTTAAGACACCAATTAACATAATCCAAAAGCAGAACCAAAGTTTTTCATTCATAAAAAAAATTACAGCGAAAGAACATCGGGTGACAACTTTAGCGCCACCTTGTACAAAAAACGGGAAGATAAATAAATCACTTCCGTTAGCCGAAAATCCGAGATGATACAATGGCTGACCGATAACAATATAGCACGCACATTGATTGCAGATGCTCAAACTCGAACTTTATGAGGTTATAAACTAACTTTGGAATATACGGAAGCCAAAGCATAAGATTGACATAATATCGTCACGACATGGGACATGAGGTACTACGTTTACCACCCAATCATCCAGACCTCAATTCAATTGAAAATATTTATGCATCTGTCAAGGCAAGAGTGGGCAAACGGAACACAACATTCAAATTATTGGATGTTCAATAATAATAATAATTCAAGATGAATTTTCAAAAATACTGGTTGATGATTGGCTGATGTGGGGGCTCAATATCGGATTCAATTATCGTTAATGCAGGTGATGATTCAAACCGATAGTAGTTCTTAACATTCTGTGCAAAATAAATGTATACATACTTATTATTTTTCGTTTCAATTTAGCGTTTATTTAGCGTGTATGTATATAAAAATTATCTTTTAAATACGTTGGGTGCATCATCAAATAATTTTTCTCTGATACAAACATTTCATTCTTAAAATCTCACAGTGATAAAATGTTTAAAACCTATAAGCACTCATCCATTTGTTTTTCTAAAAACCAACAGGTAAAATATATATGTATAAGTATATGTATATTGTGCAAGATTAATTTTTTTTATAAGTTCCGCGAAATTTGTTAGCCCCATAATAAAAAAAAATAAAAATCAAACATGCAGTAGCATTTTAATTTAAAATTTTAAAAGAAAAACAAAGCTGAGTTACAGTTAGTCATTGTAAACCTCACTGATCTCTTCCGCACTATTTGTGTTCTCTTAATTCCTCTTTCTGCGCAACCGACCGTTGGCCAAGTGATTTGTTTTGAGCTATATCTACACACATTTTCATGAATGGAAGGATGGGTAAATTTATTATTCTCATTCTCAAAAAAAAATTACGTTGCCTTCCCCTGTGTGTAGGCTTCATATGGAATTTTAGTGTGTTTTCCATGAATTTGTTTTTTTTGGAATGCATAGTACACGAAGATTTGTCTGTTTAAGCGATTTATAAAAAAAAAATACTGATCTAGATTACGATTGATTTAAAAAGTTACTTATTTCTATTAAAAAAGGGCATTAAGCAAATTATTTAAAGAAATAAAAAGAGACAACAAAAATTGCAATTGTACATTGTTGTGCATCCAAAACAAATTTCCATATAGAAAGTTGTTTGAACTCTCTAAAAAAGGAACTACTAAATACAACAAATGACTACCTTTAACAGAGGAGTCTCGGGAACATGTTTGGAAAGCCCTACTAAAAAAATATTTAAAAATATGCTTTCTCTATCTTTTTTAAAAGTAAGAATAGTTCAATGTCCGTTTGTTTTGATCCAAGCAAAGTTAAAGTCTCATATGAAAACAGCCACGAAACAATTTTGCATTTTGAAACTTTTGTTTGTAGAATTTAACTTGGCTTCAACAACGTTATCAAAAAACGACCCTACTTAAACTTGTCGACAAAATCAATGGAAATTAAGAGTGTGTTCCTTACAAAATATGTATGATAAGTAAACACTAGCTTACTTTCTTTTTGAGTCGTATTTATTAACCAGAATGTAGTTTTTCGTTTAACTCTTTAAAAAACGGTAAAAATGTTAAAACCAGGATTGGAAATTAAACCGTACCTACACTTAGCGTTCATCTGAAGAACACAAACGATTTTCTCCTCATAACGTTTGCGAACGTGAACAGAAACACAATTCCTTAAGTAGCGAAGGAAATCAGAAAGTTATACCGCGCGTTTTTATATTTCTGATTTTATTTTAACTAATGCTTCCAAAACGCAATGCTATCTTCTGTCATAAAAGCGAAAACTAGTACCATGCCATTGTCCATGAATGGCACTTGCATCGTTGAAACCGAACGGCTTTTCATTCTCGGTATGTGTGTTAATGTCAACTTTCGTTGGAATGACCACATAATTGTAAGTGTTACCGTTAATTTTTAAATATTTTTTTTTCCATTTGAAGTGTGTTTTTTTTTTTTTTTTTTAGAAAATCGCCCCTCCCGACCAAATAGGGCGTGATAGACCCCCCTCCCAATTAAAAAATGCTTGCAATTAAATGTTCTACACAAATCTGTCGTTAAACTTTGTCGCCTGAGTTATCGTACTCTCCCCGGTACTTATATTGAATAGAATTCCTTATACATATAAACAAACATAACGATTGATCGAGTTTAAAAAAACATTTTTTCTGTCACGAAATCGAAGTCAGAAACATACCTAATTGTCAAAGCAACATGTAAATAAGAACTTGGAACATGTTTAACCGGGGAATCAAATATGCTTTTCTTTCCGCGAACATACGTGCGATTCCTTCAGTGACATAACAGTTACTCACGTGCTTCGACATAATCAGGCCTTAGTTGCATAGTTTCAATGGGTGCCCATAGATGCGACCGTTGCAGTGGAGATATCAGTTTTAATTATTAATGTGACGGTCGGGCTATCGCCGTCTGGCCCTTCGGAATTTCTCCTCGCTAATACAGGGTGGGCCATAAGTTATGACCCTATCGGAAAGTGCCATTGATTTAACATTTTCTTCGAATGTCAGTTCGGTTTTGACATTTGTGAAGCAAATCGAATTAGAATTTGGGTGAATAAGCAATGATCCGCTTTAGTCCTGAAGAACGCGGAATAATCGCATAGTTATGAAGAAAACCATGGAAATGCCATAAAAAGACCACAAATGGTAATCAACCCAAATAAACAATAAAAAAAAATAATTAGTTTTTTTTTATACTAGATATTCCAAAAATATATTCTCGCTAAAATAGTCTCATGATTATGAGCAAATGAGCATTATGAGCGCGTGCATGCGCGTTTGCAGATATAGAATTACTCAGCAACAGTTGTGCAACTATTTGTCAATAGATGGTTATTGCCGTTTTATTACTTTTTTTTATCGCGCAATAGTACAATTTTCCAAGCAGTACAAAATTCGCTGAACCAAGCTACAAAACAGTTGAATAAATAAATGTTGCATGAATGCGCGGCTTTAGCTAACTGTATACATAAATACATAACCGCGTCCGCGAACTGGACCTCATATCTGGCTTTGAATTTGTTAGATTCTTAAATAAGCTACAACAATCAGACTTTGTAATTATTGAAATAATGTATTAATATTAACATTATCCGAAATTTCTTTTAAATCAATTTAGAGGCTAATTGAGATATTTCAACAACAGAATACCCCTACCGACTATCAAACAAAAAATAAGTTACTTCTGGGCAACAATATGCCGCAGTTCAGAATTATTTTCCTCAACGTACACAATTTTTCAACACAGTGGAATAGTCATGATTTGATGACTAGACTAGGCGGCTGAATAATCTTCAAGGTGATGAAGTTCATTCACCCAGAAAAGGTATCATATCGCTGTTGACGACAGAGAAGTAAGCGAACACATAACAAAAAACGAATAATTTATCATTAGCGAAACCAATCCAATTTGTAAGTTAAACAATCTTAAAATCGGAAACGAAGAACTATAAGGTCTGGTAAGTAAATTTCTATAGAAACAATATACTGGTACACCTACCATTCAAAGTGATATGTTGAGTTAAAAAAAATGATTACCTGTGACAACAAGTTTTATATAAAACATTAAAGGGAATTTCTACGCAAACAAATCATTCAATATAGTAACCAACAGCTGTACATTATTTCTCGAGCTCGTAATTATTAAAACAAATAAAAGTTTCTACGACATAAAAACAACCATTAATGATTTACAATACTAAAAAGTACTAGGCCTATTCACACGATATTAACAAAAAGAAAAACTAGTAAGTAACTATATTTTATTGTTCGTTATTCATCACAACAAAAGACAACACCGACATCCACTTTAATTTTGATACAGCGACCGCGTACATGGCCACGTTCTGTTCGTATACTTCAACCATCACCCCTAGGTGAATAACACACAAACGGAACGCAGAAGGTCTTGTGACTTGTTCATTTCTCTCTCTTTCTCTATACTGGTATTTTATATATATGACAGGGCAAATAAATTCAAGGTCGTAGACTGTCTTACAACTATATACGGCAGAAAAAGACGGACTCAAGACATCGGTCCATTCCTTCTCACAAAAATGAAAAGCAACAGGGTCATTGCTCACGATCAGCTACAGCTCGATTAGGTTACAATAATCTTGATACTGTAAATATATCTGCTCGCAAATGCGAGGTAGGTAGTTTTACTTGAAAGTATTAATTATTGTCGTCTTGTTTTAAGATGATGGTGTCGGTTTCCCATTCAAACAACTCGAAGGAAATTGACGGAAGCAGCCCAACTGCAAATGTGTTATCACACAAAAAACCATTTCGATTGTAATATTCATGACAAGCTTTAAATTGTTCACCGTCTCTCCCTTCTCATTGTGTCGGCAGATGTAGAATAGAAATAGAAAGAAACAGATTGAATTGCATGTATACTCGTAGGCGTTTAGAAAAATGTTGACATGTTCATTAAAAAATCGATAAACAATCAAACTTTTATTTCATGATGAACTGAAACTTGTGTGCTTGGCTGAGAAGAAGCTGGTCTTGGTTCGAGTCCTAATCGAGGAAAAGAGTTTATCGAAATAATGAATGGAAAGTAGATATACCTAGTGATGGCAAAAAAATCATTAATCGATTAATTGATCATGTGATTAATCGAAGGGAGCGATTATTAATCGCGATTAATTGCAAAAAAAAAAAGAAAATAATTTCAAAAATAAATTGTTAGCTGAGTACGAAAATAATTTATTAAGCGCTTAATTCACTAAATTTAATTTAATTTCTACATAAAGAAAAAAAATACATTATTTGTTAAAAACTGAATTCAAAAACAAGAGTTCTGACAGGAACGACGAAACGTTAAATGATTCCGTTTTTCCGCACCTAGCAGTTGCACCTGCTTTGGAAAAAAGCCGTTCGGATGGTACGAAAGTCCCAATCAAAAAGCAATATTTTTCGGAGAGTGTATAGCTTAAGGTAAACGGATTTCATCTTTTCCCAAGCATCAACCACATTTCGTTTTAACTCGAGAACCACAGCATTGAGGAAGAAGCTTAGTTCGTCTTGAGGATGTGCTAATTCATTGTCCGTTCTTCGTCGTTTGTGGGCCAAAGTCTTATGGTGAGACCATAAATCGTATTCATTATCACCTGTGGAAGACGATCCACTTCCACTCCCAATGCTGTCGTCTCCATTTCCAATTTCAGCCATTTCGCTTCTGATGGTTCTCATAACTTTGGACAAAGCAATGGGATCCTGAAAAAGGATTTGTTTGAATCGTGGGTCTAGGAGTGATGATGCTGCCAGTAGAAACGAATGTTCCATTTCATGGTTGCCACTATTATTAAAAAAAAAATCCCTGACTTTCCCTGACCAGTTTTAAAGTTTTCACTGACCAAATTTTGCAAATATAGCAAACAAAATGACGCATTTAAACACTAGTCCCAAATATTTAAAAAAAAAAAACAGACAAATTGTATACTTCTAAACATTCCTTTTAAAAAATATCAATGAAACAATCAGTTGAGAACAGGATATACCTTATTTTTTTAAAGGAAGAGTTGATAATTTATTTTCTCTTCTTCAACCTGGACTTGAATTCGAATTTTTGCTTTTTTCTTATGAAGTTTTTTTATTTCTTCCTCCCTTTTTCTTTTTAATACGTTTACTCCATCTGCTTTTTTTTAATTTAAGTTTTTCTTCTAACTGCTGTGTATAGCGGCTATGAAAGGATCGAACATCAAATTTGAATTTTGAATTTATTTCCACTCTTCGATACTCCCCCAGCCTCTTTCACGCCACCTAAGACTCTTCTCTGAGCGACTAGTGGTAGTGACTCCTCAAAGAGGTTTTCGATCAAAAGAGTCTTGTTAATTGAGAAGCCACTCTCAGTTTTTATAACATGCCAAAGATCTTTAAAATTTTCATTTTTGCCAAAAAGCTGAAAGTAGAACTCATCAACGCTACAAGTAGATTCGTTGATTATAAAGCTTTTGTACTCCTATTCTAGGACTGTCTTTGCATCTGTGCATGCATTTATGTACTCCAATTTTGTCCTTTCCGCGCATGTATCAAACAATCGGTTGGCACTATATAAAATTTGAAGCAAATTTTTGAATCCTTTACTGTAGATACCGTTGTTTCGCAAAATATTTCTAGGATTAAGACTGCTCACGTTTACAATCAAATCGTATTTTAATGGACTTAGTTCTTCGATTTTTGATATTATGCTTATAATAATTTTGCGGCAATCCAGTTTAAATTTTAAAATATCTTTTTCCGAAAAATGGTCTTTTTGTTTTATTGCATTGATGATTTTCGTTGCTTTGAAGCCAACGTCAACGTTTTTTATTTCCAGAAGATTGGATTCACTTGAAAGATCGATGGACAAAAGTTGAGATCCTATGGAGCATTCGCTGATATACTTTTTTTTTTGACGATGCGATGCAATAAGTTTTTAACCATTATGAGGAGATCTTCATAAAGATAAAATATCAACGGTTTCTCGCCTTGAAATTTTGATAAAAATGTTTAACAATCAGATGTAATTGTATGGAAAAATATCTGAATTTATCATAGAAAAAAAGTGCTTCAACTCATCAAAAATGTGCAGGCATCTCTCTAAACAGATTTTGTTTTCGAGTTAATGTACACCGCAATATTTCAGGGGAAATCGAGTACAATCAGTTTTGAAGGTAAATAAGCTTCTTCTTGCAGGACTGTCTTTGAAAACGTAATAAAGATGCCTTAAAAGAATATGCAGGTCCCATGAAAAATTTGTAAGTCCGGTTTTCATGGCTCCATGTATTCCATGTAGACCACACACACCACATTCTAGTAGCTGCGTATCATCCGGATCAATTTCATTTCGCTGTTGTTTTAATTTCTTTAAAAAAGATAAATTTACGTTTGGGCCATCCATAGATAGATACTTGAAGAAGTTTCTCTTTTTTCAAAAATCGGATTCCATTGTCAAAATGTTTTAAAATGTCATCTGACTTTGAAGATCCCATGAACTCGCTTTCTAAGTACCTATTGCGAACAATTCCTTTTGACTCATCAAAAAAACGGACAACTAAATCCATTTGTCCTTTCTGAGCTATTTTGTTCAGTGCTTCGTCAAAACATATAACAAAGTCGTCACATTTGTTTACTTTATCCAAAAGATTATTATGGAAATATGGAAAGATATCGTGGTTGATAACGTAGGAACTCTTAGTTCTTCCTAACTTTAAATTTTCAGCAATTTGGCTGTCTGGGAACATCAATCGAAAAAGATCACTAATTTCCACAGCCGAGTTCAAGGACGCTCTGGTGGAAATAATATACAGACACCACCTTATCTCTGCGACAATGGAATCGGTCTTGTCGAAAGTAAAATATTTTGTTTGTGTATTTTGAGCGTTAATATTGTCTGGTGTATTTTAAGATGTTTTTTGACTACTAGAGGCGACCAGACGCAGTGAATAAAGTATCAATTTTTTGTAACGTCAAAGCTTTAGTATTTGACTTATGCGCTAATCCATTTTTATGCGACACCAAAGCCCTTTGGCTTATTTCAAATTCTTTTTTGCATAATTTCCATCTTGCTTTGCCGTTATTGCCTTAAAATAAAAACTATTCTATACAAAATCTTCCTTAGCAAAGCGAACATATTTCGCTAAACAAAGTCAATCGAAATAGACTATTTTGATTTTTGATGTACGAGTATAAGTTTGCATGTCTTTTATTTTGGAAAGCATGAAGATGTGGTTTTCCATTTAAGCATTATCTCAGACTTTTCGTAGCGCATGGATCAAAAAATAGGATTCATATGCTTTTCAATGCAACTTGGCATCTCCATTAGCTGTTTAGCAATTAATACAACTGCGTGCAAACGCTATACTTTCTTGAAACCAAAATCGTCTCAATCTATCGAATTAAAAATGTCCAAGGGAATTTTCCCTGACTGCTTTCGAAATTCCCTGACATTCCCTGACCAAATGTTCGTTCCCTGACTTTCCAGTCCAGTGGCAACCATGCATTTGTCCAGGTTAGGTTAGGTTAGGTTTAGGTGGCTGTCGGCAGAAGCCGACACACTTAGACCAATTAGGTCCATTGTGATACCACGTATGTATTACGAGGGCGGGTCAATAAGTCCGTGACTTTTTGAATTTCTGACCTCTTTACTGAAACAGCAACACTGCTCCTGTCAACAGGCATCTGTCAGTTGACTCCTGTCAAAATTTAAACTTGCTGCGTCAGTTAGTTTGTGTTTGACAGCTATTTTTATCAGACTACTCACTAATTTGAGGATAAAATGGAAAAAAGTGAATTTCGTGTGCTTATTAAGCATTATTTCTTGCGAAAAAAAAACCATTACCGAGACCAAGGCTAAGCTTGAAAAATACTATGGGGACTCTGCACCATCGATTTCAATGGTAAAAAAGTGGTTTACTGAATTTCGTTGTGGCCGTACAAGCACTGAAGATGCCGAACGTCCTGGACGCCCAGTTGAGGTCTCTACACCCGAAACAATCGAAAAATTCACCATATGGTGTTGGCCGACCGAAGATTGAAAGTGCGAGAGATTGTGGAAGCCGTAGGGATCTCGAATGGCTCAGTGGTTTCAATTTTGAATGATCACTTGGGCATGAGAAAGCTTTCCGCAAGATGGGTGCCGCGTTTGCTCACAGTCGACCACAAACGCAATCGTGTAACAACTTCACAGGAAGGTTTGGCGTTGTTTAATATCAATATGGAGGAGTTTTTGCACCGTTTTGTAACCATGGACGAAACATGGATCCATCACAACACACCAGAGACCAAACAACAGTCAAAACAGTGGGTTTCTAAGGGTGAATCGGCGCCAAAGAAGGCCAAGGTGGGTTTGTCAGCCAATAAAGTTATGGCGACTGTTTTTTGGGATGCACGCGGGATAATCCACATTGACTACCTTCAAAAGGGAAGAACAATCAATGGGGAATATTATGCCAACTTATTGGACCGATTCAATGACGATTTGAAAAAAAAAAACCGACCTCATTTGGCCAAGAAAAAAGTTCTTTTCCATCAAGACAATGCAAAGGTGCACACATGTGCAGTCGCCATGGCAAAAATCCATGAATTGGGCTATGAATTGCTCCCTCATCCACCCTATTCTCCAGATTTGGCTCCGAGCGACTACTTCTTGTTCCCAAACCTGAAGAAATGGCTTGGTGGAAAAAGATTTGAATCCAATGATGAAGTCATCTCGCAAACAAAGGCCTATTTTGAGGACCTTGACAAATCATTTTTTTTGGAAGGGATAAAAAAAATTGGAGAAGCGTTGGACAAAGTGTATAGAGCTCAAGGGAGACTACGTTAAAAATAAAATTTTTTTTTATCAAAAAATCTGTGTTTTATTCCAAAAGTCACGGACTTATTGACCCGCCCTCGTATTTACCTCAACTCTGTAGATGGGACTGGCCAACGACACGCGGTTGTTCTCAAACGGTCCCCCATCTACGTACTAACCGCGCCTAACGTCGTTTGATTACGATAAACTGACCAGAACCGATTAACTCGACGTGGTATTTGTCCAAAGCGTCGGTCAAACTGGTTCAAAATATTTGTTTTTAATTTGTTTGCTACCACGACTGTACAACAAATTTTTATTATTTGTTGACGCCCACAATCAGCAAATGGAATTACTTGACTTAATGTGACGTATTTCTCTCCACTTATTTGAGTAGTCATAGCTTCCAATGGTCTCAAAAATGTAAGCATTTCCACAATTACCTCTTTTGTTTTTTGTTGTTATCATGAGTTAACATCTGAATAGTTTCTTAAAATTTGGACGATGTATGGTACTAATTAATTAGAGTCGTCCTCGTCGTTCGTCTAATACTGATTACTTGTGCGCGCAGATGTTTTATTGATGATGTTTTCGCAATGATTTGCGCTGTCTTGTTCTAGACAGTATTGCTTTAGTAGTGATGGTTTTCTTTCGATTA
Source organism: Portevinia maculata (assembly GCA_949715645.1). Taxonomy (NCBI): domain Eukaryota; kingdom Metazoa; phylum Arthropoda; class Insecta; order Diptera; family Syrphidae; genus Portevinia; species Portevinia maculata. Next base: position 97,871,344 of record OX454525.1, read on the forward strand.
TTTTCGATTATTTTTTGAATTAATCGATTATTTGGTCGATTAATCGAAAGGTAGCAATTACAAGATACGGTTGTTTATTCAAACAATTCAAACGAAACCTAAGAACATTTTAAAATCATTCCAGTTTCACTCTCAAATGTCACGTTCCAACGTATGAATTTTTGTTTTACTACGTATTGCTGCAACCCATCTAGCGATCAGGTGTATTTGACAAGACTTCAAACATATCGTAGGTTCAACGATATCTGATTACCTTAATGGATATATCCCGGGAAGGTTTTTTTAATCTTTAATAAAACAAACATACTAAGAAAAAGATTAACAAGCCAATATTTAGCCGTCTGCAGAGGTTATAAACATGGTACGTACATGATCACCGGTAAAGCCAAAACATGCAATAGACACTGTGTAATAAGTAGGGCTGGGATTTCCATGCAAATTAATTTTTTTTTTTGAAAAACTGTAGAAGCAAGGGAACTACATTATTTTCCTAATTAATGCATGTATTTTCAAAAAACTAAACTGAAAATCACTCTCAAGCACATTTGTTTTTCTTCTTCCTTTGTACAAAGGAAAAGGCCATACGCGAGACTGGGACAATTACCTTTCAATCAAGCTGAAGTCACACAGCATGAAGTTTCGTTGAGCGTGTTAGATAGCCGAATGCGGAAAATAATACGGCTATCTAAAGAACAGTGCGGGTTTGTCGCAAGTACATCAACCACACATGCAATCCAAAGTAAAGGGTGTTCGAATTTGACGCATCATTTTAAATTGGCCGCTACTTTTTTTTTACAGCCATTAGATTACCTACAAAGCAGTTTTTTCAGGTATGAAGTAAATACATTCCCGTTAGCTAAAATCGGTACACTATTGAGCAACGTATTTTTATTATTAAAACTTATTTTAAATATGGTTCAATTAAATCTCAAACCAACAACTTTGTTTAACATTTTGCCCAAAGATCTGCACATAAAGGCTTACAAAATACAGTTAACACAAGAATTAAAGCCAACTAATCGAAAGGTCCCCGGTTCAATACCCCCCGGGACCAAGTACCATCTAGAGTTTTTCCCAACGCCCCACCCCTTGCGAACGTCTGACAAAAATCCAAGAGTATCAATTGTCATAAGAAGCTTCTCAAACTTGCCGTTCAGATTCCACGTCGCACAAGAAAGTGGTCGGAGAAGCTAGGGTTTTAGGCCCTGTATGGGCCGTTAATGGCTTATATTTATTTTTATTTTGATCACGCAGTGTGTCGGCAATTCGTTAATTGGGCCATAGAGGAGCAACAACAAAATGACAATTTTTTTCAGCAAATTATCTTCACCGATGGCGGTTATGTCAGTAAACAAAACTGTCGCATTTGGGTTGAAGAAAATCCTAGAGGATTGTTTGAAAGGCCAATAAAACCAAAAAAAGTTACTGTTGGTTCTGTTCAATACCTCAAAGACAACAGAATCGGCAAATATCACTTATTGAACCTTCATTATGCGAAAAAGTGATTCAAAATTTTGGAAAAAGGTTGACAGTCTGTCGAGCTAGCAAAAGAGGTCACTTGGGCGAGATTCTTTTTCATTATTAACCGGAACCAATGTAGATTAATTTCCAATAAAAATAAATACAGATTTCGCACAATTTATGTCTTTCATTCAAAATTTAAAATGATAACTCAAATTTGAACACCATTTATAAGGATCATGATGGAAAAACATCGTGATTTCTTAAAGGATATGCATATGGTGTTGGTTGTTTTTGAAAAGGCCTTTGATAGACAACCAAGGTATCTGTTATAGGTGTCACTAACAAACCAGGATTTCCAGAAACCTACGTACAGATGACCATAGACATGTATGAGCGAGTAAGGACAGGAGTAAGATGCTCCGTTGGCGCCACCGAGGAGTAAGCAATCAAAGTAGGTGTACACCAGGGAAGTATCTACTATATAGTCCCCTGATATTTATTATAGTCCTTGATTATCTGCTTGAAGGAAAAGTGACGGACCCCAAAGTGCATCAGTTATTCTTTGCTGAAGATGGAACCATCATTAGAGAGGATCAAACGTCCCTGCAACGAGCACTTGATACATGGGTGGAAGTTTGAGGGGAATGGGTATCGTAATAGTCAAAAAAAAAAAAAACAGAATACTTGTGCTGCCATTTATATGAATGGAATAGAGATTCCCAAGAGCGAAATATTCAAATATCTGGGATCTATGATCAATAGCAAGGCAAGCTGTGGTGACGACAGAAAGCATCGCGTAAGCGCAGGGTGGACGAAGTGTCGGGAAAATTCATTCCTCTTCTGTGACCGAAAATCTCCATTAAGCTGACAGGAAGACTTTACATCGCAGTTGTGCACCCGCCTGTCTGCTGTTATTTTCTGAGGTCGAACCCCACAGGCGGACCAGTAGGGATTACTTCCCAGCAGGGAAGAATGGCATGTAGATCAACCACCAGCTAGGTGCTTCTTGTCTTGCAGGCGAATATGTGAGCTAACTTTTCCGAAACAAACAGTGCCCGCTTCACGGGTTAAAGGGATTTCTCACTTTTCTCCGCACGGTTTAGCATCATGCCAGTGGAACTTTGTCAAAAACTTATATTCATATTTTCCGTTGTTCGGTGCATATTTTAAGTGCATTATTCGAGTTTTTTTGGTGCATATAAATGTGAGCCCTAATATAAAGCAATTTGTTTGTATATTTCCTTGTAAATTTAGCTAAGGACCTATCGTGTGCCGCCAAGTAAAATTTATAACATTCGAAGATGGCAACTTTTTTGTATATTCTATATATTCAAGAAAGGTGAATATTGCTCTCAGATGAGTTTAACACAGGAAAGCGTTGGTACTTGCCTTTCAAAAAACGACTTCAGCTTCACAGAAATTCAATAGCCAAAAAGAATGGACCTTATAATCTGGCACAGAAATTATTATACCTAGTGTAAGACCCAACATCTCACGATGTATTTCATCCGCTTGGGCGAGCTGTTGAACACCCTAATTCTATTCCAAAGTAGGGGTGGCAAAATCTTAGAATCGGCGAATTGTTTAGAAATACTTTGCGAGGAAACGGACTCTTAAATAATGGCATCAGTCTTCTTGATATCGCCTACAAGATCTTATCTGCCGTGTTGTGTGAACACCTGAAGCCGATGGTCAACAACCTGCTCGTTCCATACCGTTTGGCTTTAGACAAGGAATGTCCACCATCGACCAAAGTGTCGCACTACGAAAGACACTGGGAAAAACTCATTAGCTTAAACTCATTGTAAGGCCGCGTACGACAGCATTTATAGAGATGAGCTTTATTCAAGTTTTGGCAAAACAAATTTTGCAAATAAAAAAAAAATTCTTATGTTTCGGTGCAATGCCTGTTGAAAAATCCATCGATGTCCACCGAACAATTCGGAAAAATGAGGGAAAGCTCTTTCCAGTATAGATTTGTAGGTGATTGCGGTCATTCTTGAGCTTTGAAAATCAAGGTTTGCAGTTCCGCAAAAGCTTATTGCTCCCCATACCATTACTCCACCTCCGTGGCTGTGTCTTTTATCCAAGGTTATTTCATGCTTCCTCAAATTATGGAAATAATAATTATATCCATCAGGTCCATCCAAATTAAACTTTTTTTATCTGAAAAGACAACTGTATGCCACTCTCGATTCCACCTGATGTGACTCCTTGCAAGATCAAGCTGACTTTTGCGTGCTGCGTTCAATGGTGGTTTCTTTTGCACTTTTTTGTCTAATATGGTTGGAAACAGTGTTGATCTCCTAGCTTATACTCCAGTTTCTGCCTTGATTTTACTTAAGAAGTCTTGAATTTGAAGCAGCTCTCAGTATCGCCCGTCGATTCTGACTGGTTGTTGCTCTGATTATTCGTCCTTTCCGTTTTTTTTTCAATTCTCGAGGTCCTTCAGATAGCTGTGAACAACAGTTGGTCCTCTTCCAATCTTACCGTCCATAAAACGGATAGATTTGCCTTGCCTCGAATTTGGCCTATTCCGTTTACCCATAGTTGTTGTTTCTATGAAGTTATGTTTTGAACTAAGGTCTTTACACTCCAAATGCCTTTATATTTGATTTCAAATAAATGATGACAGGTAGATTTGGTTAAGGTACATTCACAGCCAGCGAACTTGCGACCATGCGAACTGCGACCAATTCAATTTTACCCCATTAAAACAAATAGATTCTAAGTAACGGCATAGAAAATGAAGAAGGGCTTAACGATTTATTAATTAAAACCACAACACGAATAATTCTTACAAGTTTTGTGGAAAAAACACATTTTTCAAATTTTGCTGCGACTTTTCAGAATTTCTGTGCGAACTGTCATATTTTATTCACGTTCCAGAAGGGAAGAATGCAATCCACAATTCGCACGACCAAACAGATCGCATGTGTTTAACCTCAATTCATTTTGTTTACTTTTCAACCAGCTGCGCAGGCAAGAGTGTTGTGTCTTTGTTATAAAACAAATTTAAAATAAAATGGTTGAATTCATCGGAAAAAAGGTAAGTGATTAATAAAAAAAATGTATTTACTTTAAAACCTATAAACTAATAATTTATGATTGTCCAGGCGTTTGATGAGAAACTTATCTTGGAAGTGGAGGCAAATCCCTGGCTTTACCAAAAGACACACAAAATGTATTTGGATAGATACAAAAAAACAGCTACCTGGCAGGAAATTTCGAATATTTTAAATGTTGATGGTAAACTAATCCAAAATAATGCTTTGGCCTTAATCCTATCTACTAAAGAGATTTGTTTCTTCTACAGTCAAGTTGTGTATGGACCGATGGAAGAATTTAAAGGATACATTCACAAAGTATCACAAGAAGTTGAAAAATATACCAAGTGGTTCAGGAGCATCCGCCAGTAAAAAGCCTCAATGGATCTACTTTGAAATGCTGTCCTTTCTAATCCCATTCGTTGAAGTGCCAAGGTAATACATATTTCAAGCTCTATAAAGATTTTAGAACTAAAACCAAACTTCTTCATAGGACAGTGAGTAACTTCCCGTCAACTGAAAAGGAAAACATTGACTCCAGTTTTCAGTTGGATTGTGATACGCAAATAAACAACACTGTCTCTGGCTCTATGGATGGATGGAAAGCACAACCAGGACCGGGAGCAAAGCGTTCTAGAAAAGAAGGCAACGATACCGACAAATTTTTAGCCGCACTGGCGGATATGAACGAGCCACCAGAGTCGCCTCCTTTGGTACATTTTTTTACTTCCTTGGCAGCCCGTGCAAAAGATTGGGACAGGAAGAAACAGTCGAAACTCGAAATGAAAACTCTTCAAGTTTTTCATGACGTTGAATTCGAAGACTAATCCGACCCGGTCTAGTTTTTTTTTCTTGTTTTGTTTTTATGAATTTGATATTGATTAGGCTTTGATCATAATAGATGTAAATAGGTGCCCAAACAGATTCTTTACTTCTTCTTTTGAACTTAAGAATGTGTTCGGGATATATTTACACAAAATTAGTAAAGTTATTTTGAAATAACTAAAAACGGCAATACCTACGATGCAATAAATAGTTGCTCATTAAATTTTTAAGTTTGTCGCATCCTTTCATACGGTATCCGTATTTTACTAGAAGGCTTGAATTGTTTTTGTTTTTTAAGGCTTAAGTTTTATCCTTTGAATGTGATGATCATTGAAATAATTTTTTTTGTTTGTTTAAGCTTTTGTTGTAATTTATTTATACCATGTTATACTGAAAGTGAACGTCTCCTTCGGAAACGCACCAATCAGCAAAGCGGGATCTTATGTCATACGCCCTTGATGCCGGCATTGAAATTGGTTCCTCTTCAAGAGACTGCACACTTGGCGTTATTAATGTTGAGTACTTAACGCATGCTTCTGCTATATGTGTGCGAAGTAGATTATGAAGAATGCAACACGCAGGTATAATGTTGATTGCAAAATCTTTTTGCACTTCAATACGCTTTAAAAGGATCCTCCAAGTTCGAGCCAAAATTCCGAAAGCGTTCTCTACGACTCTCCTTGCTCTTGAAAGCCTTGTTGTAATGTAAAAGAATAAATAAATATGTGCAATTTGATTGTATGTACGAGGGCGGGTCAATAAGTCCGTGACTTTTGGAGTAAAACACAGATTTTTTGATAAAAAAATAATTTTATTTTTCAACGTAGTCTCCCTTGAGCTCTATAAACTTTGTCCAACGCTTCTCCAATTTTTTTATCCCTTCCAAAAAAAATGATTTGTCGAGGTCCTCAAAATAGGCCTTTATTTGCGAGATGACTTCATCATTGGAGTCAAATCTTTTTCCACCAAGCCATTTCTTCAGGTTTGGGAACAAGATGTAGTCGCTCGGAGCCAAATCTGGAGAATAGGGTGGATGAGGGAGCAATTCATAGCCCAATTCATGGTTTTTTGCCATGGCAACTGCACATGTGAGCACCCTTGCATTGTCTTGGTGGAAAAGAACTTTTTTCTTGGCCAAATGAGGTCGGTTTTTTTTCAAATCGTCATTGAATCGGTCCAATAAGTTGTCATAATATTCCCCATTGATTGTTCTTCCCTTTTGAAGGTAGTCAATGTGGATTATCCCGCGTGCATCCCAAAAAACAGTCGCCATAACTTTATTGGCTGACAAACCCACCTTGGCCTTCTTTGGCGCCGATTCACCCTTAGAAACCCACTGTTTTGACTGTTGTTTGGTCTCTGGTGTGTTGTGATGGATCCATGTTTGGTCCACGGTTATAAAACGGCGCAAAAACTCCTCCATATTGCGATTAAACAACGCCAAACCTTCCTGTGAAGTTGTTACACGATTGCGTTTGTGGTCGACTGTGAGCAAACGCGGCACCCATCTTGCGGAAAGCTTTCTCATGCCCAAGTGATCATTCAAAATTGAAAGCACTGAGCCATTCGAGACCCCTACGGCTTCCACAATCTCTCGCACTTTCAATCTTCGGTTGGCCAACACCATATCGTGAATTTTTTCGATTGTTTCGGGTGTAGAGACCTCAACTGGGCGTCCAGGACGTTCGGCATCTTCAGTGCTTGTACGGCCACAACGAAATTCAGTAAACCACTTTTTTACCATTGAAATTGATGGTGCAGAGTCCCCATAGTATTTTTCAAGCTTAGCCTTGGTCTCGGTAATGGTTTTTTTTCGCAAGAAATAATGCTTACTAAGCACACGAAATTCACTTTTTTCCATTTTCTCCTCAAATTAGTGAGTAGTCTGATAAAAATAGCTGTCAAACACAAACTAACTGACGCAGCAAGTTTAAATTTTGACAGGAGTCAACTGACAAATGCCTGTTGACAGGAGCAGTGTTGCCGTTTCAGTAAAGAGGTCAGAAATTCAAAAAGTCACGGACTTATTGACCCGCCCTCGTATGTATTTACCGATAGTTGAAAATCCTTTCTCTCATTGTTAGCTTTTGCCCTGGAAATGGTCTCAAAATTGTTGGTTTTAATGCAAACCCTTCATCCCCAATAATCACGTAGGGCACTCTGGATGATGTTCGTGGAAGTGGTGCATCTTCGGGAATGTTAAGGGCGGTTGGGTTATGCAGCCAATTATTACCAAAATAAGAACTAGTGAACACTGAAGAATCTGCATTACTTCCGTATGCACCAATGTCTACCATTATAAATTTATATTGTGCATCGACAACTGCCATTAGGTTAGTAGAAAATGTTTTCTTGTAATTGAAGTAAAGACTTCCACTTCCTCTTGGCGCAAATAAATGTGCATGTTTGCCATCTACTGCCCCGAGGCAATTGGGAAAATTCCAACGCCTGAGAAATTGATCAGAAATCGCTTTCCAATCTTCTTTCGCAAGAACATTTGGAATGGCAATATGGAGGCACTTTGCGATTATTGCAGTGATAATTTGGTCAACTACTTTTTTCACTGTTGACACACCCAAACGGAATCGAAAGGATAGATCAACAAAACTTGTGCCCGTTGCCCAAAATCTAAGAGAAAAGCAAACATAAATTTGTATTGAAGTGCATGGAATTCGTAAACAGTTACCTTTTCGAGCGGACGAATAATGTCTTGTCTGACATTAACAGATTTCGGCTTAAGATCTTCTTCAATTAAATGAAAGATCTCGTAAAATTTTTCTCTGGACATTCGAAAATATTGAAAAAATCTGTTCAAGCTTGCTTATCAAACACGGCAAACTCCCCTTCCAAATGTCTTTTTTTGTTAAGGGGATGTACGTGCATCTGCCTTCGATTCTTAATTTTTTTAAGCCACAAATAGCCGAATAGTAAATGTTTTTGTCTTAGATTTTTCCGGTTTACTGCCATCACAAATTTGTAAACAATTCGGATAGTGTTGGAAAAATTACAGTCAGCTGACAAATGACAACTCGCATGCTCCTGCGACCAAAAAAATTTAACTGTGAATGAAACGTCAAAATTTGCGAAAAGTGGAATGATTCGTAGGTCGCAGTTCGCTGGCTGTGAATGTACCTTTACTGTTTGTAAACAGGTGGATCGAAAAAACGAACTAATTTTATGACCTTATTGGGAAAAGCATCATAAAAACTGAATTTTTTTAAAACAAATATAATATAGCCTTCTTATACCCTATTCTAAGGGTATATTAATTTTGACGCATAGTTTGTAACATACCTTAATATTGCTCGTAGACCCCTAAGAGTTACTATATTTATGATCAGCATCGATCCATGAAGCGACTAGATGGCGGTAAAATAAGTCGGGAGCAAAAATATTCCGATTGCTATGCAGAGATAATGGATGTGTTCGTCGATTAAACAAAAAATCCTCATTTTAAATAAAATTATGCGAAGAAAATTAAAAAAAAAAAAAATTAGCAAAAATAAGCATCCGTTCTTTTCCTTCATGCCAAACACAAAGGATTTTATGATGTTCAAAAATCTTTCAAAAAATACGCTTGGATTTGCATCCATGCTTTAATAATTATCCAAATCGCACTCTTTTAAAGTACAAACACTGTGAACACATCCTTAAAAATGAAAAGTGAATATAGAATACGATCTAGTTGTTTTATTGTAAAATTATGCTGAGCCAGCTATACACTTATCACCAAAGCACGGCTTATACTAAATATTGTATGAGGAAAAAAGACGAACCAGCAAAATGCTCCAATTGCAACGCTAAGCATCTAACCAACTGTAGAGACTGCTAAGTTGCTAGACAGATTTAACTGGCAAAAGACAATAGGCATAAAAATACTAATCCAAATTCAGAAACGTACGCACCTAAAGGTTTCAAGAACTTGAAACCGAAAACGCCAAAAAAAAGTACCCAAAGTCCAAAAATCTATCAAGAAGTCCCTAAGACCAGAAACAGTAGCAGTACAGATTTGACATATGTTCAGACTGCTTCAAAAAAAATAGAGAAAACAATAACTTTAACAAAAGCGAAATCCAACGCTAATATGGAAATCTTCATGCAAATAAATCTAAATAGAATAAAAGCATAAAAAAATAATAAAACTGTACTAGAAAGAATTTCGTTCATTGAGAGAAAAAACAGCAATAAAAGGGCTGCGCAAAAAGGACAAACATGATAGATAAAATAAAAATCCTGAAATGGAAACATAATGGTATCGAGAATAGTAAAGAAGAAATTCAAGTAGCTCTCGACATGAACCAAATAGATATGTGTCTTGTCTCAGAGACGCACTTTCAATTCGAAACAAACTTCAATATGCAAGGGTACGAATTGTATTCCTCCCCACATCCCTATAGTTCGGAAAAATGCGGGGCTGCAGTTATAGTAAAGAATACGATCTATCGCCATAAGCAAAATTACAATCATATTTATAAATATAAAAACGAAAAGTGGACAAATAATATCAGTTGTATAAATTCACTGTTCTCCCAGCTATAGTCTTAAGAAATAAGGCCTCTTCCGCATATTTCGCAATAGATATATCGCAGGCGGAGATTTTAATGTCAAAAACAAGTACTGGGGATCTAGAATATTGGTCAAAATCCATATTAATATTATAAGTGCGAAAGTAACTCTATCTATCTGTCTCGATTTAACGCCAAAACTACTGAACCGATTTAAATGAAATTTGGTACACAGATAGTCTAGAGCCTGAGAATGGACATAGACTACTTTTTACCTCGAGAAAATGCTTCATCCGCTGTCCAGAAGCGGAGATCTAAGCTGATATCTAAGAAAAGTTGTAACTCTCGAATGCTTTCTGGCTCCTAGCTTTGGAATGACTCATCCAAATGAAATAGGATGTTTTTTAATATAAAGTTCAATTATGTACAAAGATTTTAAGATATAAATCATCTTTGTAGGTTATCCTGAAGTTGAGCAATAAGCATTAAACTATAAATTTTATACAATTCAAAAAAGTAAAATGTTCGATTTAAGCTAGATCGGTGGATTTTCCCAGTGTTCAGTGGAGGAAAATTTGTGTGTGTGTGCGGCAACTCTGTTTCTCTACCTGTACCTTTTGCGCAATGTGTTTTTTTTTTTTCTTTTTTTATGCACCTTTTGCAGTTTGTGTTGTTTTTTTTATGGCGCATGGCCATGGAATTGAATTAGATAGGCTATGAAATGTAAATGAGATTGAGAGGGAGTCACACTCAGAGTATATCCATATAATGAGTAAGGACACTCTCGACGTTTTCTTTATCAGTTCTTATCAGCAAGTATTTTGTTTTAAATTTGAGAAGTTGCAGACTGGCGAAGCAAGGCGGGCACGGGACAGCTAGTATAAATCTATCTGCAATAAGTACAAAATTGAAATAAGGATTAATGAAAACAAGTACCTATATAAATTACAGCTAAATCTAATCTGGCAGTTAAATAGAAATGTGGAGCACTTTTAAAAAAATTGTCTTAAAGAATACAAAACCAAATATGTATGTAACATTGAAACTGTTAAATTTGGGGAAGAGACGCCAGTTGTTTCAAATAAAATTGCGAATGAGTTTAATGTATCTTTGTGGACAGTACCCGAGAAATAAATGCATCAATTTTTGATGTTTATTTCGTGTCGCTATACAGGGCCTAAAACCTAGCTTCTCCAACCACTTGCTTGTGCGAAGTGGAAGGGACCTACAATTTTAAGAAGAATTCGAACTGCAAATTTGAGAAGCTTCTCATGACAATTGATACTCTTGGATATTTGTCAGACGTTCGCCAGATATAAGCGTAAACTCTATTTTCACTTTTAGGTTTTGCGATGAAGGGACATTCTATCGATTTAATCAAAATTTTAATAATAAAAAGGATGTTTTTGGACTGAATAGAGATATGATATTAAAACCAATAGAGATCATTGACCCAGTGTTCTTTAAATTGATAAACACCTCATTGGAAACTGGTAAGTTTCCTGAAATATGGAAACAATCAGTGGTTGTGTTGAAAAGATAAAAAAAAAATACGAATAAATGTGAAGACTTTAGGCCAATGAATATGTTACCTACGTGTGAAAAAATATTTGAGAAATTTATTGCAGATCAGTTTCAAAATTATTTGGAGAACCACAATATATTTATAGAGGAACAGTCTGGATTTAGAAGAGGACATTCGTTTGAAACTGCGATTAATCGTGTTGTATGAAAATAGAAAAGACAAATTGACTGTGGAAAATCAGTGATAGTCGTATTTTTTGAGCTGAAACGTGCATTTGAAACTAACTATTGATAGACAAATATTATTAAAAAAGTTGTGCTTGTAAGGTGTTCGTGGTCGAGATTTGGAATGGTTTAAATATTATGTAGGTAATACAAGTCAGAGAACGAAGGCGAATTATCGAGTGTAGTTAATATTGACCTGAGCGTTAAACAGGGTTCAGTGTTGGGAGTATTTCTGTTTCTTTTGTATATCAATGACTTTAAAATTGCAGTATAAACATTTTTGCGGATGATAAGTCTCATATATATTTGTGGAGATAACAGTGATATAATTTGCACAAAACTTAACGAGGACTTGAAAAGCGTGGACAATTGGTTAAAAATTAACAAATTAAAGATGAATGTGGGTAAAACTAAGTGCATGAAATAAGGGATAGACGATAAAATTAATGTGTGTATGGATAACGTGTCAATCGATACAGTTCAAAAGTTAAAATAATTAGGCGTAATAATAGATGAAAAGCTCAATTTGAAGGATCACGCGAGTCATGTTTGTGCAAAAATCTCAAAAAAAAAATTATTTCTTAAGTACAAAAGCAGCTGGCATTTGAAACCTCTATGCATTTCAATTAACAATCAACTTGAATCAACATTCCATATTGTTTGAAGGTATCAAATATTTTAATAACCTCCCGAGTGATATCAAAAAAAAATGAAAGTGGAAAAACCCAATTCAAGAAAAACTTGGCTCATTCAGCAAAAAATTTAGAACAATTTTCTGATAAGTAGTAGGTATACAGTAATGTCTCGCTAATCCGAATCAATTATTGCAAGGGGGTATTCGGATTATCGAAAAATTCGGACTAATGAGTACAAGACGGGAACAGGAAAAAATTGCTTATTTAACGAAAATAATATTTATTTACTACAGCTTAAAGCTAAAATTCAGTTCAAAGACATTATGTACGTTTGTAAAAACAAAAATAACTTAAGAAAAAATTTAAAAGAAATTCATAAATTAGATATTTTTCATCTGTGAGAATTTTTAAACAACAATTTAATATCATATAATTTACGCTTATTTATGTTATTTTAATCGCAAAATCTGTGATAAATGTTTGTTTTTTCTTTTGCTTTCGCAATGTCATCAAGGCCATTTGTTTGAGATTTTGCAGAACCAATATTTTCTATAAGAAAGCAAAGCAACTGGCTGCTGGCTTCAAAACCGGAACGCAGGCTCTTCGAGAGAGCGAAGGAAACCTAGTCACCGAAGCGCAGGGAATAGTAGATGTGTTTAAGCAGCATTTCCAGCAGCTGCTTAATGGGCATCATGTAGAGAGAGCGATAGGGCAAGAAGAAAGCCCACGTCCAGTCAATGAAGAACTAGTTCCACCACCCAGTATAGAAGAAGTTGGCTTAGCTGTAAAAAAGCTTAAGAACAACAAAGCCGGAGGCTCTGATGGCTTACCAGCGGAACTCTTCAAATACGGTGGTGATGTTTTGGTAGGGCGCATGTACCAAATCATCAGCCAAGTATGGGTGGAAGAAAACATGCCCGATAACTGGGCTATCAGCTCCATATGCCCCATCTACAAAAAAGGCGATCCTATGTCTTGCAAGAACTATCGAGGCATATCCCTGCCTAATGTCGCATATAAGATCCTATCCAACGTACTGTGTGAACGTCTTAAACCGTTTTGCAATACACTTATCGGCACGTACCAGTGTGGCTTCCGGCCAGGCAGATCGACTATAGACCAAATTTTCACACTGAGGCAAATCCTGGAAAAGACCAACGAATTTCAAGTCGAAACACACCACCTATTCATCAACTTCAAAGCCGCGTATGATAGTCAGGAGCTCTATATGGCGATGGCCGAATTTGGAATCCCGGCAAAACTGATTCAGATGTGTCGCGTGACTCTGGAAAACACGCGGTGCAACGTGCAGTTTGGAAATAGTTCCTCCCAACTATTTCAAACATGCACCGGATTTCGGCAAGGGGACGCGCTATCATGCGATTTCTTCAATCTCGTACTGGAGCAGATAGTGCGCAGGGCAGGTGTCAACACGGAAGGCACTATCTTCAACAGGTCCGTTCAGCTGCTGGGTTATGCGGACGATATTGAAATCATCGGCCGATCACAGCGCTCCGTGATAGAAGTTTCACGGCGATTGAAGAACAGGCGAAATCTGTTGGCCTTGTAGTAAATGAGGACAAGACTAAATACATGCTATCAACAAACAAACAAACATCTGTCCGCCGCCTAGGACAAAACGTCACTATTGATAGCAACAATTTCGAGGTAGTTAAGGAGTTCATCTACCTCGGAGTAAACATGAACTCCACGAATGACACCTTAGTGGAGATCCGGCGAAGAATTACCCTAGGAAACCGCTGCTACTTCGATTTGGCAAAACAACTGGGTTCAAAACTCCTAACTCGGAGGACGAAATGTATGCTTTACAAAACCCTTATCCTGCCAGTTCTGCTTAATGGCGACGAGTGCTGGACGATAAGTAGGAAGGTAGAGCTGATACTTGGCTCCTTCGAAAGAAAAATTCTTCGGCGGATTTGTGGGCCTGTGTGCGAGGAGGGCGAATGGAGGAGAAGATATAGCTGCGAACTCTATGAGCTGTACCAAGATGTGAATGTAGTCAAAATATGTCGATTACATTGGCTCGGCCACATCGAGCAAATGGACAATAATGCTCCAGCTAAGAGGATCTTCGAATCCCAGCCCCCAGGTTCGAGAAGGCAAGGAAGACTGAACCTCCGTTTCAAAGACCAAGCCATCGCGGATGCCCGAGCGCTTGGTCTGGACAACTGGAAGCAGCGTGTCCGGGATCGTAGAGGATGGAAGGCTGCTGTGTCTCAGGCAGACACTCTTCACCGGTCGGGAGCCCGTTAAGTAAGTAAGTAATATATCGGAAGAGGAGGCCTCGTTCTCCAACGCCCATTTTGTAGAAACAGCTAAAGCTGTGATTGCATCTTCATGCTTTGTCTTCTCTTGATGCTCGTCTACTGCCTCTTCTTCGTCGCTTTCTACAATTGTGCTATCCTGGATGTTGTCCTCGTTCAGCCAATGGATAACTTCATTAGAAATCAAATAAATTCTACACATACCTTCGATAGTTTCTGTAAAATTTGCCATTTCAGAATTTGATATACCGTTTCGTTGATCCATTAGTCGAGCCAGCGGAATATCGTAATCAACATCCCACTCATCTGCCTCAGTGAAAGATGGCAAGACTTTCCAGCAATTTTTAATCATTTCCTGTGACAGCCTCTTCCATGCACTGGCCAAAAAGAAAACGGCGTCTCTTAACGTCATGCTTTTTAAAACAGCGGTTATTTCAGTATTTTGGTTTATAACGTGAGACAACAGACTTTTTTTTGTAGTTTATCTTCGTTATCCTTATTACATTCTGATCCATGGGTTAGATCACGGACGTACAGTTTGGTGGTAAAAATAGTGTCATTATTATACCGTTATCAGTTTTAGGCTCATTTGCTGGTGGGTGGGATGTAGCATTGTCGAATAGCAGCAACGCTCTTTCCGGTAGTCCATTTGCAACCATAAAACTTTTCACCTGAGGCACGAACGAGTTGAAAATCCACTTTTTGAAAACTGTGGATGCCATCCAGGCACTTGCAGTTGAATCGTATTCCACGGGCAAATTCGCTGCACGAACGTGGTTTCTTTGCCAATCACTAGCATTTTCAGTTGATGTGTGCCTGTTGAGTTAGTGCAGGCCAGGAAAGTAAAACGCTCTTTGCTTGTCTTTCGTACAGTAGCTGTTTTTTCGGTAGAGTCTACTAAGCTTAAAAACTTCTGTTACCACTTTAAATAAACTCCTGAGCACGTGCTAAACCGACAGAAATAAGATCCTACTGCTACCAAAGGAGCGAAGGAAGAACGAAAAATGCGTGAATACCTACAAACATTGATAACTACTGGTTCGCGGAACGACAAGATTACTGTTAAAACTAAAATTAATGTAAAAACCAAAGCGTTTGTATATTTTTAGTACGAATTCTGAATAGAGCGTACAAGAATTGGGGCTGATTCGGACTGTAGAGTACATAATGAGGAAAAATATTGATTCGGATTAGCGCGATATTCGGATTAACGGTGATTCGGATTAGTGAGACATTACTGTACTTACATTTGCTTTTTTTAAGTAATAATATTGTTTCTTTCTATACTTACGTATGGCATAATAAAGAGCCTAATCTTTTGCAATGCTAAGATAGGTAC
Source organism: Portevinia maculata (assembly GCA_949715645.1). Classification (NCBI taxonomy): domain Eukaryota; kingdom Metazoa; phylum Arthropoda; class Insecta; order Diptera; family Syrphidae; genus Portevinia; species Portevinia maculata. Next base: position 97,887,193 of record OX454525.1, read on the forward strand.
CCTTGGCTTTAGCCAGGATGGTATGCAGAAACTCTATATATAAATAGATTGACAGACACGAGAGGAGGAGAACTGTATGAAGTAATAAAAGAAATTTACCACTTGGCAATAAAATGACCCTCAAAGAAAATAGCACTAGAATAACTAATAAGCTGACTGATTGGAACTACTTCAGACAGAATCTATCGTCTAGATATTCAGTTCATACAATTTATTGAAACAAAAGACCAAATAGAAGATGCTGTGTAGACATTACCAATTAATAGCCAAAAAGTTGCATGTGCACAACATCTGAAACTTAAATCCAACAAAACTCATATCCAAAAAAAAAAATGCAATATAATTGCGGAAAAGTGATATAATAATACTGAATAGTCTAAACAGTAAGCTTAAAAAAATCAATAAGTGAACTTAAAAATAAGTCTCTTAAAAAATATCTTACCAATCTGACAAATGATTCTAGTACCGAATATGTAGTTACTCTGGAAGGCAGCAAAGAAAATGAATGGGCCAATTGCACACATTCCACGAGTTAAAAACAGAGAGGGTAACTGAGCAAGAAACAAACAAGAAAAAGCGATTTTTTTGATGATATCTTGGTATGTATTGAAGCCATCTTCCAACCATATGAAGATAAAGACTGTCAAGAAGCGGAAGAATTGTGCGAGTTAGAAAGGTAACTATAACGGCGAAAGAAATGAAAAAGTCATCAATTCTAAAAAACATCCCCGGGACTTGTTTCGATATCAGAAACTAGCACAGATTATAAATGCTGCATTCAGGGTCATTCACTCCACGAAAGAAAAATTCCTGATTAGTTTAACGATTAGCTGCAATAATCGGAAGGCTGGCAGGGAAATCGTGGGTAAAAATCCCACACTGTTACTGAGTACGGGCTCAGCTTCATCTGTTGATGATTGCCACCTCCCGCTTAAAAAAATGCTTTCAAATTTAAAAATAAATCTTTGCCAGAGTATTTGTCAAAATACATTGAATATGTAAGAGAAGTACATCATATTTATAGCAAAATAAAGATGACCTAAATACTAGTTTCGTTTAGAAATAGTCCACAAAACAGCAATATTTATGATGGGCTTAAACTTTTTAACTCGCTTCCAAATACAATAAAATCAGAGACAAATATCCATGAATATTAAACGAAACGTTGTAAATTATCTTAAAGAACATGATTGTAAGGATCTTTTCTATTAAATATTTGTATAGGTAGATACCTACCTTGGTATATAAAATATAAAAATAAAATAAAAACGGAAATAATTAAATTGTAAATAGCATTACACGGCTAATAAATGAAAACAATCCATTATTATAATGCCGCATTAACTTTACCCAACCTTTTGGCGGCTCTGCTGACAGCCATTCTAACTTTACCTAACCGAAGTTCTTTCAGAATATAGCTGAAAAAAATGTGGAAAACAAATAGCCGTCAAAATATTTGTTTCCAAACACCAACACAAACTGCCATTTCAGGCCAACCTTCCCATTATGATATGTAAACATTATAGGTTCCTTAAGCAAATGCACACTTAAACCCTCCAAAACTTTTGCTTCCAGTGACAAATAAAAGTGTTCAGTGGAAACGGCAAAATAGAATTTTGAAACTTTGTATGATGCGATTCGAAAAAACATTTCAAGAAATTTTCCAATAAGTTTTCGAGTTGTCGAAATAATTTTTCTATGTTTTTTTTTTATAATATACACGCACTGAAGGGATTTATTAGGACCTTACATAGCTACACAGTGCTGGCGTTAAGGAAATTAGGGTGAGAAGAAAAGGAGAGATGCCGATGCATGTTGGGTTTTTAATGTTTTTAGGTTATAATTTGAAGTGTGTATTCCAAAAATAATGTAACCCACTAGAAAACCACACGATCAAAACCCCATCTATTATTATCAATAGCTTCTGTGCAAGAGATAAGGGCTATGTAGCTATATAGCAATGGCTTTTTTTAACTCTTTCCTGTATGTTAATAAAAATCTACACCCCTATTATTAAATACGCCGGCGCAACGACTTACCTGCGAATACGAAATGTTAATGGTTTAAAAGGAATGAATCGATCCCTACCTATCTAGGTACATGTCAAAGAACCAATATGGAAGAACATAAGGCGCGAGCGACTCAGAGGCGCATAAAGTCCTGGATCACAAAAATGCATCAACACCAGCATTTTATTGGTCTCACTGACAGAGTAATGCAAAATCGGGAGGAGTGCCGTTTTTTGTTGAGGTAACCGATTAACACCGCAGGCGGATTAGTAGAGTTCCAGTTAAGTGGTAGGGTTATGATCGCTTTATTCCAGAAACATTTTCTGTGTTTGAAAATGGAAAACACCAAATTTCTTTAAAATATGCAAAAAGAGAATAGGAAACCAGGGCATTCATTAAACGACCACATGTAAGCAAGTCTCTTCTTTCCCAAAGGTCAACGGTCCTTGAGATCATATTGGTTTTTATTGTGCCGCCAAAAGAAGGTAAGTGGGTGTAGACAATTCGGTAACTATGTAATTCTAATAAATGAAAAAAAAATGTTTAAAGTTGCATGTGCCACTCTAGAATCCATTGCCACAGCTCCATCCATCATTCGCATCTGTCCCATACATAGTGGAAACTACTATGCAAATATTTGCAAATAGATGCTTATCCTCAATAGCCAATCATCAAACCATATCACTGCAACAAGGCACACTCTCTTGTTTTCTAACTAACTAACAAACTAACTAACTTAACCTTTAGAGTACCGAGTGGGGGACTTTGGGTCCCCCACGACCACGTTTTTGTCCATACTCCGTTTAATAATAACTGTTTTTAATTCTCTTTTTAGGTAGTCGAATTTTTTCGCATACACAATATAAATTCAACGAGAGTTTTTCTAGAACAAAAGAGTAATTTTCAAGGTAAGGGGGACCCAAGTTACCCCAGTTCGTACTTTAAGCAATTTTTTTTTTTAATTGTTTTTATAGATAAAAATGGCAAAAAGTCGACGATTTCTGCACCAAACGGAACTAGAAGAAATGATGAATGACACAACTGAAAGTGAGGACGATCCATGTGACTCAGAAGAAGATTTGGTGGAGAATGACGTGGATTTCGTGCCTGATAGTGGGGATATATCTGAAATAGAGGACGAAATTTAAGAAGAGAATGAGGAAGCTAATGAAATTCTGCCAAATGTTGATGATGCTGATGTTGATGATGACATTCCCTCAAATTTAGATCAGTATGTTGCAAAGTCGGGCCGAATTTGGTCAAGCAAGCCATTTCCACAAACCCGCAGGTTACTTCGAAACATTTTGATCGTGACCCCGGGTGTTACAAGTTATATGAGCCCAGCAACTGATATTGTTGAAATCTTTAACCTACTTATTACTCCAATCATGAAGGAAAAAATCGTATTGTATACCAATGAAGAGGCTCAGCGTGTTTTTGATAAGCACAATCAACAATTTCCTTATAAAAAAACTATTTGGAAACCAGTAACTGTTATCGAACTTGATGCGTTTTTTGGAATATTGATATCTGCAGGAGCTCTTTATTGTAGACGCGAAAATGTTAAGGAAATGTGGACCACCGAAGAATCCATTCGAAGGAATATATTTACTGCAGCAATGTCGCGTGAAAGATTTGTTGCAATATCTCGCCTTATAAGATTCGACGATAAAACGACCAGAGAGCAAAGAAAGCAAGTAGACAAGTTAGCTGCAATAAGGGACATATGGGAAATATTTACTGAGAATTGCCGGAAATCATTTTTCCCTTATGGCGAAGTTACAATTGACGAGCAGTTAGTAACCTTTCGCGGAAAGTGCCCGTTTCGGCAATAAATAAAATCCAAGCCGGGAAAATACGGCATTAAAATTTGGGCTGCTGCTGATGTCAAAACATCCTACTTATATAATATGCAAGTATACACAGGAAAACTTCCCGGAGGAATCGCGGAAAAAAATCAAGGGACGAGGGTTGTTAAAGATTTGGCAGAGCCTTTATTTGGTTCCGGCATGGGTATTACTACCGACAACTTCTTCACTAACGTTGATTTAGCAGAGTTTCTTATTACTAAAAACTTGACGCTTCTTGGAACTGTACGAAAAAATAAAACAGATACCCCTTACAAACTAAAAGTTTACAAAGATCGAGCTGAGTATTCTTCAAAATTTGCGTTTACAAAATCAATTGCGATGGTATCCTATATCCCAAAAAAAAATCGAATGGTTCATCTTTTGTCTACTCAACATGCAGACAATTCTATTTCTGATCTAGTTCATTCTAAGCCAACTATGATTTTGGACTATAATAAAACTAAAGGCGGAGTAGACAGCGCAGACAAACTTATAAGAGAATATTCTTGTGGAAGACGAACAAGTCGCTGGCCGTACAGGATTTTTATGAATATTTTAGGTATTGCTGCAATGAATGCATTTATAATTTTTATAGAAAACAATTCTCAATGGCAAGTTTCGAATTCTGCACGTAGAAAAATATTTCTTATATCGCTTGGACAGAAATTGGCTGAACCTAATATGAGACTACGACTTCCACAAGTCAAAAAAGTTCCACATGTGAGGCGTGCGATTGCGGCTTGTGGTATTGAGGTTGAGTCTACCAAGGAAGAAGAGGTCCTGCCTAATGAAGGAAATAAGCGTGGTCGCTGCTTTTTGTGCCCTCGTAATCGGGACAAAAAGTCCAAACTCAAGTGCGCCATATGCTCCAAATTCATTTGTAATGAACATAGAAAGGTGGAAACGAAAATTGTTTGCCTAAGTCATGGTATCTCATCTGAAAGTGATGAATAATCGTTATTCTTTTTAACATAATTTATTTTTATTTCTGTTTTTTTTTGAACTATTCCTTTTTTTTAAAGTTAAAAGCCAGAAGAATTGAAATCTTTCATTTGAAGATATCTGTATTTCCATAAAACATTATAAAGAACTTTTTCCAATACAAAGTATAAACAACTCTATCTATAAAACATTAAAAACAATTTTTTTTACAAAACTTCACAAATTCGTATATACATATGTTTTTTTTAATGAATTTGATAAAAAAAACTTTTCCAATTTAATTTGATAATGTATTTATGCTAAAACTAATAATAAAATAAACTTGATTACAGTTAAAACCTGACTTTAATTGGGGGGGACCTAGGGTACCCCACTCCGTCTCTTAGGTCACAAAATTTACTCGGTGCTCTAAAGGTTAATTGAAGATTTCTTTGTTCAAATGTTTCTATTTCCAAACAACACTTGTTTTTATTTTTCTTATGAATTTACACCTCCAGAGACCATATTAACGAACGGAACGGTAGGTATTTAATAATGCCTTAGTGAGAAAAAACCTATATAACTATGTATAAACAAAAATTGTTGTATTTTCCAACATAATATTATATCTGTATACGCTTTTCTACAACTACAATACAAACTACGGTTACGCCTTTTAATGTGGGTGGTGGTTAAAGCATAAAGCCGCCTTTGAAGGATAAAACAACCTAAAATCAAAAGACCCCCTTTAACAACACATCAACCCCACAGGAAGTTTTCACTCTCTTTAAAACATACCCACTGCTGCAAATAAAACTACTGAAAAATATATAAGACAGCATAATTGTACATTTTTTTTTTTAACAAAAAGCGAAACAAAATGTTTGACAGCTTTTCGAGGGAAGGTCACCGAACAGGCCTACTATATACTTCAACTCCACTTAATGGCCACCATTATACATAGTGGTAAGCATGTAAAACTTATATAGATATGTATATACAGACACCATTTTATGCACATTTATATGGAGTCAAAATGTAACAAAAGAAAAATGTATATACATATTTAGATTTATAATTTGTTAAACAATTATTTAATAATACAAAAATGTCCACCTTCCCATAGTTATATGACAAGCCATATGTACGTCCGCAATATATGAATGTATGGGCATACTACATTAAGTTATCACAAGATTGTTTTTTTATGGGGTTGGAATTTTATTCCAATTCAGAGAAATTACTATAGTATACTTGAGAAAGTATCAATTAATTAAACAAAATTTAGTAAATATTTATGTAGTGCATTGGAACAAAATTAATGGATCTACTATACGATTTACTGTACGTTGTATTACTTTGTTCAGTATGTGCGCACGAGTCGGTGTGTTCCGCGTTTTTAATTTACCCCCATACACCGCAACAAAATGAAATAAGACAAAACCGAACCAAATGAAAAAAACACAAGTTTCCTTCATTCCATCGAAAAGGAAAAAATCTATTATATTTAATTACCTTTTCTTCGCTAATTCCATTTACGAAAATCTATACTCCAAAACTGAATAGAGTCGGGCGATATTCCTTTTTGTTAAAAATTGTGGCGTTTTTTGTATCGGCTATCCTTAGCTTTTTCTCACAAATATTTTTTCTTTGTTCTCAAATTTTATATAAAAAAAATTTAACGACTGAACTTCACACAAATTATATGCAAAAATTCAACATTTTTGCAAGACGAAGACTTTTCTTTTACTATCTCATTATTTTATATTAGAAATATATTTTCTTGGCGTTATTTTATAAAAACGTTACCGATTTTTAATAGGTTTGTTGTTTTATCGATTTTCCCAGCGTACTTTTTGTTGGTAGATAAAAAGGTCCATTTAAGCTGCTCTGGGTTTACAAAAAACAAATTTTTGAGTTCATAACTGAGCAAGAATAGTTGTTTCTATTTCTACTCGGCAAATAACAAAAAAGTATGCATTCACTAATTCGTGACACAAAAAAAATAAAACTTGCTAATTTGTTACCACGAAATAGTGCCCACAAAACGCGAGGCAAGAAACACTGAACTCTGAACACTGAACAGAACGTAAGACCTGTCAAGCGCATCCCTTTACATTTTTAATAAAAAAAACAATGTTTGTGTGTATTCTAATTTCATACGCACCCATCAATAAAACACAAGAAACCCCTTAAACGAGGTGTGAACTATAAAGTAGTCGTTTACATAAGCGATTGAATGCGAATTCCATCCGAATTAAATAACACACTCAAGTCGAGTCAAAATGGGTAAAATAGAGTACTTCGCGACAACTTCAGTGCCAAAATCGAAGATAAAATTTACAGTTGAATTAATTGTTTGATAACATTGACGAATTCCTATTGCTTGAGATACGTTTTGCGCGAATATTTCTTAAAAAGTTTAAAACAAAGGGAAAAAGAACTAAAACACAGGAGCAAAAAAACTATAAATGTCCAGACAGTATTCTTGAATATTACTATTAAGTTAACAATAAAATATGATGTACAAATAAATCTGCAAAAATTGAGAATCGCTGCGTTGTATCAAAAAATAATTTTGTTTGGAAACAAATTTTCTATATATACATTTTACACTACGAAATACAAAAAAAAAAAACAGTTATTAAATAACAAAATTATACAAAAATAAAGTGAAAAAGCCTGTAACTTTGGTCAACATGTTCACTGTTTTTATTGTTGCTTTTTGCTTTAAAATAATTTCTTCCGGTTTTTTGGCTATAATTTTACTCTTTAATAGCTTTTGTTTTCGCATCAATATACACTTTACTAATAACAACAATGATTTTTCCATACTACTCGTATTTCTGCAAATTCCCAAATTGTCTCATGCAATTATTTTTTGACGTTTTAGAAAGGAGTCGGCACTTCAGAAGGCGATATCTTCCCGAAGTGCTTTATTATTTCGATCAAAAAAATTTTAGTGATCGGATTAAAATGTAAATGTTAAGTGTAAAGGTTTGAATTTCGACCAATGAAAATGTGCGTGTCTGTTTTTTTCGTTTTCTTGTCGCCTTCAATACAAAAAATACAAAAAAAACGCAATTTATGAATTTATACATGTTCATACACGGTTAATACAAATGTCATTAATAGAACATTACAAAATCCTATGTGAGATCCTGTGTTAAACGCCAAAATAAGATAAAAGCAGTTCTCAGACAACAAATAGGAAAAAGTGATTTATCTTGAATGAAAGCATATTTTTGTGTAATTTTTTTAAAAATTGATATGTATAAGGTGCAGTAAAATAGAAATCAGTTCACACAAATCTTTAATATCTGGTAACCCAACTAACTTCGCTCATGTCTTTTGGCATGCCTGAAACAATGGCATCCGCGATGGCTTGGTCTTTCAAACGCTGCTTCGGTCTTCCTTGGCTAGAGCATTATTATCCATTCGCTCTATGTGACCGAGCCAATATACTCGACGTGATTTAGCTTTTTCGACTACATACATATCTTGGTATAGCTCATAGAGTTCCCGGGTATATCCTCCCCCATTCGCCCTCCTCGCACACAGGACCAGATATCCGACGGAGTATTTCTCTTTCAATAGAACCCAATATTAGCTATTTTTTCCTACTTATCGTCAAGCACTCCCGACAGCGGACGAGAGAGTGGGAGGAGTGTTTTTTCACACTGAGACACTTCCTCATGATTTAGACGGCAGCAGAGGAATTTCCTAGATGGGACTAACGGTGGCGTCTATCAGTTCCAGTCAGGCAACTATTAGTATTATCCCTATATGAGTTGCTTCGACATATTTAAATCCCGGGTCTTTAGGGATCTCCAATACTGAGCCGAGTATTGGAAAAGAGATGGTTTTTGGATGGATTTGCCAACGGCAGCGCTCGTATCCCCGAAATGAGTTACTGACCCGGAAAAACCCGGCCCCTCGTCCTAGGGGTAAACAATGGAACTGGCCCTCTAGGTTGGGGATGTGCCGTCGGTGTAACTTCCCGAACACGTGAAACATAAATAGTTATGATAGAGACACATGAAGCCTCTGATAATGAATACCCTCATACGGCCACTAGACACGGAACGTTAAAGGAATACGATCTGAGAATATGCACCTGAAACGTGCGAACTCTGTACACCCCGGTTGCTACTCAAAAACTTGAGTCTGTCCTCGAGTGGTACAAGGCAGATATTATCGCGATTCAGGAGATACAATGGATAGGTTACTGGGCTGACGGGGCAAGAGAATTCTGCGCCCGTCACACTTAGGTCAATGTAGACCCTTTGTGATACCCTGGAGGTTATGCTTCTCTTATATGGAACCAATGAAAAACCTATGAAAAACTTAGCGGGTTTACAAACCATCCCGATGCGTTGATGAACTTGCGCAAGTCATTCATAGACTTGCCGGAGAGTTCTTCTAAATCCTGGAAGAAATATCTGCCCAGGATATTGTTTCTGATATGACAGAGTGCAGGGCAGTGACAGAGGAAATGAGGGGTATCCTCATTCACCTCCTCGTCCCCACATCCTCTGCAGAGATCATCTGTGCTGAGTTTTAATTTCTTTGCATGGTAGCCCAGCATGTTGTTTCCGGTGATAACACCTGTAAGAGAGGACAAAGAATTCTTGTTCATTTGAAGGATTCTCTTGGTCTTTTGTTTGTCATATAGTGGCCACATTTTCATTGTAATAACACAGGAATCAAGGACATTCTATCTTTCGTTTGCTGCCATCAGTGTTTTATCTCCAATCACCTGTTTAAGGTAACAGGGTGGGGTTTTTACTGTAGTATTAACATCCCTCAATTCAAGGGAAGATCCTATTCTTGCCAGTTCTTCGGCTCTTTCATTTCCTGGGACACCACTGTGCCTGGGGACCCAGCAGAGTCTTACAGTGTGCTGCGCGCCAGGAGCCCGCAGCTCTTCGCGACAGCTTCTTACAAGCCTCGATTTTATTTCTGTGGCGGAAATCGATTTTATTGCCGCTTGGCTGTCAATGAAGAAGGTAATATCAGCCTGTGGTATTGCCGTCATTGCAGCCTGCTTAGCGGCTGTTGTCACCGCCAGAACCTCAGCTTGGAAGACGCTGCTGTAGTCGGGGAGTCTGATCGAGCCAGATATTCGGAGCGTTTCTGAGTAGAAACCCGCGCCAACGCCGCTATCCATCTTGGAGCCATCTGTATAGATGGGGATCGTTGTTGCATGGATTGGTACTTGATTATCATGCCATTCTTCCCTGCAGGGAAAAGAGACAGTAAATGGTCTTATAAAATCCAGTTGGGGAGTAATGTAGTCTGTGCATACATTTCTACCCGTAAATTTCTCTAGAATCTGTGCATGCCCTGTTGTACTGGCTTCCAGTTTTTCGTTTGGCTTAGCCGCAAGGCACTGTTTGCTGCAGATTCTTGTACGGAAAGGTCTAGGGGTTAAAGATTGAGAATTGCCTCCAGTCCCGCTGTAGGGGTGGATCTCATAGCCCCAGTAGTGCCAATACAGGCAATTCTTTGGACACTAGTCATAGTCTTAAGGTTGGTGACCTTGCACAACCCCTGCCACCAGACTAAATTACCATATGTGAGTACAGGTCTAACCAACGCCGTATACAACCACATGATAATTTTGGGACTAGGTCATCAGGTTTTGCCGAAGATTCTTAAGTTAGGTTAGGTAATACTGGCAGTAATACTGAAGCCGACACACTTTTTTTTCTTTTTTTTTTTTGTCGGGGTGTGTGAGACTTTCTGCACTGGAGCACTCAGACTCAATACTGGTCCATTGTACTACCAGGCAGACACACCACATTTTACTGTGGGAATTTACTCGTTTTTCTAAGAAAAACGAGAAGGCGTTTCAATGATAAGGAGCTTAGGTTTACAGCACTCACCATATCCGCACCAAATACCTGCCACCTGATACGAGCAAAAGCAGGACAATTACAGAGGAAATGTTCCGCAGTGTCGTCGCTTTCTCCACAGTCTTCGCAGTTGGTGGTGTCGCTTAGGCCTAGCACCTTAAGGTGTTTGGCAAAAGCGTAGTGTCCCGTAAGAACGCCAGTAGTCTGTCCGCAGTCTTTTCTGTTGAGAGACAACAAGAATGCCGCGGATTTCCCACAGACGTCGGGGAGCATTTGCTTAGTCTCTCTGCACCCTGGAAAGTCATGCCAACGGCGATTGTGTTCATATGAAACCCAACCGTCAATGGAAGCCCTGACCGAGGACGCAGGCAGACAAATCGCTGGTTCAGGTCCTGAGAAGTCCCCCTCTGAGCCCTGTCTATCAAGTTCATCGGAGATCTCATTTCCCGTGATCCCGTTATGACCCGGGACCCAGACAAGTCTAAGTGAATTCAACCTTCCGACCGAATTCAGAGATATCTTGCATTCACGTACTGTTTTGGAGGTAGTTAAGGTTTTGAGTAAGGCCTTAAGCGAAGCCTGACTGTCGTTAGACGCAGATACTTCGCCCCCTCTACCTGTTCCTCGTAACATAGTCCATGGCCATTAGGATAGCATAAGTCTCTGTTTGGAAGACTGAAGCATATTTGCCTAACGGAAAGAAAAGTCTAACGTTATCGCTCTCCACGAAGACACCAGCACCAGATCCTTGATCGGTGTTGGAGCCATCCGTGAAGATTCGACTGCATTCCCTTCCAGGTTCAGAGTCCGGCCAGAGCCAGTCCTGGACGCGAGGAAAGGCGACCTCGTAGTTGCGCTTTAGGCGAAGTTCCGGTGTCATCGTTGCGCAAGTTCATCAAAACTCCAGTGCGAGTTATACCAAAAGCCACCTCTTCTAAGACGTGAGATAGCCTTGATTGTACAGCCCATGATGTAAACATCAAGGGGCGGAAGGTTCAATAGTGCATCTAGGCCGTAGCCAGGCGTGCTGGGGAAGGCCCCCGTGCAGCCGAGACATACCTGCCTTTGGAGTTTGGCAAAAGCAGCAGTGACGTATTTACGTGAAAGCTTATTCCACCAAACAACCGATGCGTATGCTATAAATGGTCTTATCATAGCCGTATAAATCCATAGGACTCTTTTCGGTGATAAGCCCCATGTCTTGCCGAAAATGCCTTTGCACTGCCAGAAAACAGACAGCGCCTTGGCAGTCTTCAGCTCAACATGTTTGGACCAAAGAAGTTTGCTATCCAGGATGACTCCCAGATACTTTGCTTCATTGGAGAGTTGGATTGTGACGCCTTTTAGCACTGGCTGAGTCAACCCGACCAGCTTCCTCCTTCTCGTAAAGAGAACAACCTCAGTTTAAAGAGGATTGACCGAGAGCCCATTCCTAGTGCACCATTCGTCGATCACGTCAAGGGCCGCCTGCGCCTTGGCGCATACAGTCGCTAGGCATGATCCAACAGAAAGCACGGCAACATCATCCGCGTACGCCTGAGCGTAAATATTAGAACTGTTGAGTGCGTTCAACAGAGAGTCGACCAGCATACACCACAGCAGTGGAGACAGGACGCCGCCTTGCGGGCAGCCTCTGTTTACCCCCGCCATAACATAGCGGCCACAATCCGCATCCGCAACCAACGTTCTATTCATTAGCATTGCTTTAATCCACAACACCAATGGTTCGTCTACTCCGTGTTGTCTGGCGGAGCTGCACATGCTATCAAAAGTCGCATTGTCAAAAGCACCCTCAATATCGATGAAAATGCCCATCGCGTATTCTTTTCTATCAAGCGCGCCCTCAATTCTAGCAACTAGATTTCGGAGCGCAGTCTCGCAGGATTTTCCGCGTTGATAGGCATGTTGCATCTGAGATAGTGGGTGCAATCGCAAAGCAGTTTTGCGCACGTGAAGCCGACACACTTACACCAATAAAAAAAAAGAAGATCTATTGTGATACCACACAGATCTATATAATTCATACTCGTTGAACCTGTTGAAGCTTTTGATAAAGTTTGAAAGTCTTTAAATGTCGATGTTTATGAGATCGCTGAGATCATTATAAAAGAAAGATCCTAAATCGAGTTTTCGTTTTCGAGAGAAAGCAGGGCATGTGCAGAGAAGGTGGAGAATAATCTCCTCCTCCTCCTCGTCACAGATGGCAATGGTATTCACTTGTGAATACACTACCATCGCAAAGATCTATTGTGATACCACACAGATCTATATAATTCATACTTCGTTGAACCTGTTGAAGCTTTTAATAAAGCTTGAAAGTCTTTAAATGTCGATGTTTATGAGATCGCTGAGATCATTGTAAAATAAAGATCCTAAATCGAGTTTTCGTTTTCGAGAGAAAGCAGGGCATGTGCAGAGAAGGTGGAGAATGGTCTCCTCCTCTTCCTCGTCAGAGATGGCAATGGTGCGATGGTAGTGTATTCACAAAGTGATTGGCAGGTTATGTGTTCGAATCCCGACCAGGGCCATGCTTTGTAAAATTGAATACACATAACAATTTAAATCTTCCTTAAGCAATTAAGTGGCGTCTGTGGAGAAAAAAAACCCTATCGCACCAAAACTTCTTCCCTATCCTCCTATTCTTTCAAGTAGTAAGCAGTACCTAAAAACAGGCAATGAATCATTTGCTGGGTGCTGCTTGCAACAACAAAAAAATGCCTGCGCTGTGGTAACATTATAAGGGTACTGTATCAAAAAATAAAATAAAAATCCCTTTAGCGCACGCCAATTATAAAAAAAAAGTATTTAGCTTCATCACAGAAGACTAAGCTTGTGGCTCTGATTGAGGGGGTTCAATGTGTGGAATTTTATATTTCCTAGTGAATAGAACAAGTTCTGTTTTGTTGAGGTTAACACCTAATCCACAATTTTATCTATTGTAATGTAATTTCGCAAATCTAGCGGGATTTAATTAAAAATTCAATGTCGCCCGTTTGAAAATGTTTTGAAATGACACGACGGCTAGAACTCCAGGCAGTAACATTTTAACAAAACAGATTACATGAAACTGTTATTTTAGTTTGGGCAACATTACAAACAGCGAAACAAATAATTCAAATCAGTTGCACAATAACAGTCAAATTGATCGCTCGTGATTCTAGTAATAAGTGACGCAACGGAATACATATATTATTTTTTCGTTTTTAGATTATATACTGATTCTCAAAAGGTAATACCGCGTCTCCACGAGCAATATTTCATAGCTTACCATCTATCACTTTTCATAGAAGGAAAGAAATATAGAATACCATAAAATGTTCGATGGGCATTACATAGCTTACTATTTCAATGGTGGTGTTGTTGTAGAGCGAAGCACTTCATAATAATGACAGCTCATAGAATACTATCCATAGAATGCTATGAACTGAGTAATATATAGAATGCAATTTTTCATAGAATACTATTCGTAGTCTCCACGAGCAATTTTCATAGAACGCTATATTGCATTCTATAAAATATTGCTCGTGGAGACTGTAAGGTAGAAATTTGTGGTCACATAAAAAAATTGGTCGTTTTGTTGTTGTTTCCGTTTTTTTTACATCTTTCAACTTTGTGAAGCGTTTTAAAATTGTACCCGCATGTGCCCGTCGTGAAATGTTGTTTTATACCTCCTCGTGTGTGTTGTCTATCAGAATCCATTAACTTTTTCTGCCTCTGAGTGCACCCCATACAATTTTTTTTTTCGTTAGGAACTTATTCACCTTTATTGCTATAGTCGTTTCACTTCAACGCCAATTGTCGTTTTTTTAGTCGTGCCGCTTTTCAAACGATATTGCGTAGCTTAAACGCCAGCCTACTCGTCGCTCATAGAATCCACATGCACTCCACTGAAACAGCTGACATTTTGACAGATAAATTAATTGCAATTTTGAAATCAATGAACAGCCGTTTTTTGTATTTATTTACTATTTTAGTATTTTAAAAGTTTCTTTATTAAGTGAATAAAATTGCACACTGTGAAAAATGTATAGTGTGGCCAGCTATTTCTCATGGAGCAGCAGTGACGATGACGAGGAAGAAAGGAGAAAAAAAGATTTGGTAGTGCAGAGACGATTCATCCGATCCACAGCTAATCCAATGGAATTTGTAATTTAACAAAATGTAGGTATATTCCAACTTGAAGTAATCAAAATATTTTCCAGGTTTAAAATGTATTTTCGACTGAATAAAGAAGTTTTTATTTATATTTTAAATTTGATGGAGAGTAATTTTCCTGAAAGACGTTCTCATTCAGTACCAATTATTTTAAAATTATCTGCCACCTTAAGGTTTTTCGCTGAAGGAGGTTATCAAAAAGGAGTTTTGAATTATTTTAATTTGGGATTGGTACAGCCAACATTTAGCATAGTTCTCAAGGAAATGATAAATTTTCTTGAAGAATTTCTTTGCCCATTGTGGATCAAGATGGAACTCTCTGTGGAAGAAAAAACTGAGGCAAAGTTGCATTTTTTCCAGCAGGCTCGAATTCTTGGTGTTATTGGTACCATCGATGGGACACATGTCAAAATTTTAACTCCAAAAAAAGCAGATCAACATATGTACTATAACATAAAAGGATATTTTAGTCTTAACGTCATGCTTGTAAGCATAATCCAAAAAAGTTATGTATATCAAATGTGAACTTGCATGTATTTTAGGTTTGTGATCATCGGATGCGCATAAGATAAGCAGATGCAAGACATGCTGGAGCATGTTTGGGTCTGTCGTTTGCAAATTTGTAATCGACAAAATTTGGAGTTTTACCAGTCGTTTTTGTTTTAAAAACGACTAACGCAATACAGAAAATAATTGTATTGCGACAAAATTCACTAAATGAATGCATTCCACAAAACAAAAACGCCAATTGGCGTTGAACGCCATTAATAATGCCAAATATTTCTGTCGTGTTTGTGTATGTCGTTCAACGACTATCGCAATTAGGGTTATTAATATGAAACATCAGGCAAGGTCGCATCCAATTAGGGATGTACTGAACAGAATTCTACTTTCTTTGGATCCGTATTGTTACATCCAGGCTAGGATTCGAAAAGATAAAATGTAATTCTATTTAATTAATCTTTATTAGTTATCTTTCAATTTAATTCTTGATTATTATTCTAATAATTCACTTATTTAATTCAACAATTCACTTTCACAATTAATCATAATATAAACAATCACTTTTCTCTTATTCAATACTTCCACTTTTTCTTTATACTTTTCACTACTGTCATCTATCGCACTTCTTTATCGCGGTTCACAACTAGAATGTCTTGGGTCCTCCTGCGACATCTATTTATATCTCCTAGTGACATCTCTCGAAATTTCCAGATTCGTTAAGTTCAGAAGGTTCGAGAACAACATAATTAGTTATTCCATAGCTATTCAAACTGCTTTTCAAATGCTGCCAATTATCGGTAATATGGCTCTCTACCAGATGGCGCTGCAACTTGACTAATTGATGCTGAATGTCACAGTTTAAGCAAACATGCAACAGTATCTATTGAGCCGTAGTACTGCAATCCACAGAAAAAGAAATCCACTTCCTCAGGAAAGTATCGCCCTATTGAAGCTCCCGAAGCTCAATGCAGCAGCAGCTCGGATGATGAGAGCCAGAGCGACTAATTTTTAATAAAAAATAAATAAATAAATAAATAATAAGAGGTAAATAAAAAGTAAATACATTTTTTTAGTTGCATACAAATTCGTTGGGATGTTTTAAGGTACTAGGTTGGAGGAAGTAAGGTAAATGATCTACAGATTTCTTGGTCAATGGATGGGGTGGGGTAGGAATAGGTATATGCCTTATATCACTGAACCAATATGCGTGTAAATACTTTAACAACTTCCTGAAACTTAATATATTACTAGATTAAACAAGTAAACAACAATTTACATATATCGTCGCTTTAAAAGCAGAGTGACATAAGTCAAAAATTGGTCGTTTTGAGTAAAGTACACAGAAAATTTCAAAAAAAAAACTTATTTTTTCTGCCAAATCGTCATATTTCTATCTTTTAAATTGACAGGGTGGAGGCGAAGTGTCGTTCTGTATAAAACCTAAACTCTGACAAACAATTTCGGAAAAGTGACACTTCCTTCTTTGTGTCATTCTGCTTTATAATGAGGGTATTAATTTTTTATTGGCAAAACGTCACATTTGTATTATGTCATTTTACCGCGAAATCAAAGCAGTATTGAATTTTTTTGAATACAGAAAAAATGACATTTCTCTTTTGTGTCAAAAAACATATTTATTTCTTAAGCTCCTAAATGTCATAGTTCAAAAAGTGACATATTGCCTGCAAAAACTGAAGCGATGGCAGTGTTTAATTTTCTGTAATTACTGTAAGATGTGTCACTTTTCAAAAGCAAGATACTCTGTTTTAATATTAAAACTATTCTTTAAGCGAAATTTATTGTTTTTTTAGATTGCATCTTAACCACTTTTTATTGCTTGTGAAGTTGGCAAGGCGAAAGGGGAATATAAACGCTCAAGAATGGGCAGTTTCAAGCGTAGAACCCCAGACAGTCACAAACTCCATCGTAAGCCCCTCGTCCAGTCCGACTTGCAGTAACAATACACTTCATGACGTAAGGGATGACATCACTGTCACTCAATCCACTTTTATACCGATGGATCCAAAACCGACGAGGTTGGAGGTGGTGTGTTCTCTGACAGGCTGAACCTCAGCCTCTCCTTTCGCCTCCCTGATCGCTGAAGCGTGTTCCACGCGGAAATCTTGGCGATTAAAGAAGTCCTATCGTGGCTGAAGAGAAGAGTGATATCCGCTATGTACATCTGGATCTTCTCAGATAGTCAGGCTGCGTTAAAATCCCTGGATTCTGTGTCCACAAACTCTATCGTAGTCCGTGACTGTCGATCATCTCTAGTGGAGATGGTGGAGCGTCTTAACATTCACCTATGCTGGGTGCCGGGACATACAGACATTCCAGGGAACTGTAGGGCGGATGAACTCGCCAGACAAGGAACCATACTGCCCCTTCTACCTGGTAAAGGTCCATTAGGCATCCCAATTGCTACATGCAAACTCATGTTTATGAGACATACCGTTGAGAAATCTAACCTTAGGTGGACAAGTGCTAACACTTGTCTAGCGGCAAAACAGATTTGGCCAAAGCTGGATCTAAAACGCTCTAAGTGTTTGATATCTCTGAACAGATTTCACATCAGTGCTATAATTGGTGTGATCACCGGACACTCTCTCATAGACAGGCATGCAACAAGGCTTGGCGTCCACACAAATGACTTCTGCAGAAGCTGTATGGATGAGGAGGAGGAGGGACCAATTCTCCACCTTCTTTGCACATGCCCTGCACTCCCTCAAGGACGTAAACTCCATTTAGGATCTTTCTTTTACAATGATCTTAGCGATCTCATTAACATCAACATCAAAAGTCTGTCAAGCTTCATCAAAAGCTCCAACTGGTTCAACGGTACCACAATGGAACTGTCATTGGTCTAAGTGTGTCGGCCTCTGCCGACTGCCACTATAACCTAACCTAACCTAACCTAACCTACTGTTCGTCTGGTAGCTCATCAGGAAGTTCAAACATTTTGCCAGTCTCAAATGAGATACCGGTCGAGCTGAACTCCGATGCCAAGGAAAAGTTACAAGGTAAAAAAAGGAAAATGTCGTACCAGTGAGTGGACCAAAAGCAAGGCAAAAGCTTTAAGGTATTTAGGAACAGCTTACGTTTCAAGCGGAAAAGATATGAAGGTTATCGAAGAAAGTAAACTGGTCCTGTTTGTAAGTATAAGCTCAACTATTCTTAAAAGACTGCTGAGCAGTGATTTAACTTTTTAAGTTTATGTTTAACTTAATTTTTATATGGTTTAAATCAAATATAAGCCGACAGTAATACTTAAGAAATTTTAGAAATAGGGCAGGTGAACATTGATTTAAGGTAAAATATATTAAATATATTTTTCTTTGTTTCTTTTTATAAAAAAAAAATATTTTAATTTTGTGTATGTGAAGACATTTTTTGAGCTAAATACAAAGCACTGCTGAACAGTTTTTTTATCTTTAATATTTTTATTACATTTGTATATCAACATAATAAAAAAAAATTAAGCAGAAACTCTTAAGTTAACTCTTACACTCAAAATAAAAAAATAAATTTGATATTAATCATCAATGGTTTTATTTCTAAACAAAATGACACTTTTCCGTATTGCTGTCTAAATTTATTACATATTATTGGCCGTTTTTTATGCTAAACGACATAAGTCGAAATCAATTTTCTTAAATTACTCTATTTTTGATAGTTTCACTAATCCACTTGAAAGAAGAAAAAAAGAAAATTTTTACCATAAATAACTTTTAGGTTTTCGTTTAAATTCACAATGAAATAATTTTTTTTGTGTCAAAAATTATTTCAAATAGCTTTTCTGAAGAACTGCCTTTTTTGACTTATGTCACTCTGCTTTTAAAGCGACGATATTTAAACGCAACAGGAATAAAGTCCCGCCAGATGTGTGAAATTTCACTATGCGCGTCGCCATCGAGGAGGTATAGCGACTAGTTAGTTACGTGGTATAACTGTTTGTTACGTTCAACGTTACACCGTTGTGTTAACGACAAAAAAGAATGAAACGTGTGAATGAGTTTCTACGCAATACCCCATTTCATGAAAGTAGCCTAAATGTGGAAAGCCATTGGAACGTTAAAAAAAATCGTTGACATAATTGTGAAGCAACGTGCTCGTGCTCGTGCTCCCGGTTGGATGTGTTGAAAATGAAATACATATAATAATTAAAATAATATAATTGAGTCTGCAATACCTTGTCAATTAAGTTTTTTTTTGTAATCTGTATAAAATGGATATTGATATCGCAGGAAAAGTGCAAGTACGGCTTTTCACAAAGCAGGAACAGTGAGTATATAATGTTGCAGAGATGTATTTAATAAAAGTCTTGGTTATTTTGATTTGCATGCATCTACACATTTATTTTTTAAAATGTTATTTCTAACAATTGTAAACCACAATGAGTTCTTTAAAATTACATGTTATTGGGACAATAGGTTGTTCAAATGATAAATATCATACAAGTGTAGGTACATAAGTTTTCATTCGGTAGCCGGGCGAGTTCTTATTTATGTAAACAAAAATATTTCATATCCTTTGAATACTACCTACTTGCTACTTCATGAAATAGGTTTTTAGCGATAAAAAAATATTATAATGCGCTTTACAGGTGGACCCTGATCAGAAACCTGTTTGTTCGGCAGGGACGAGCTGTGATGATCTCAACAGGGTCTTCTATAATTATTCATAGTTCTCTCCAGGGCCTTTACGAGGACGTGATAGACTACGATCCAATTGGGTCATTTATTTTTTTGCTTTTGTTTATTTAATTTTTGTTTTAAGAAAAACCATAAGTTTTTATTATTTGTACGTAAGTGTAATGCGTCTAATTTTTTCGACAAAAGTATTCAAAACCTCACAGAAATTGTTCTTGCTTTTCTTATTCCTTAAGCAATGTTTTTTCTATGGAAATCAGAACTAACTCTGATAATCTTTCTTCAAGCATAATTTTACTTGAATACGATTTAATTCGCTTTAGTGCAAAGAACGATCTTTCACATGAAATGCTTGTTGTTGGTATTGTTAGCGTTAAAGAGCTCAGTTACAAAATGTCTGAAAAAGTATCTTCCAGTCCATATTCTGAAGGATCTCTGTACGAAAATGTTGCGGAAAACTGCTTCAGTCGATGTGGGGTTCTACAATAATGGAGCACATCGAGTAACAAGTAGCAGCATTGTTTATAAAGTTTATATGCAAAGGCAGAGTAAGAAGAGAATCGAACAAAATCCAACCAAACAAATATTTGAATTCCTATTTGACTTCGTTTTCCGGCAACTTGCACACAGGCAAGGCAACCGATTCGCTGGGGTTTGAGCACTCAAACAGCTAGCTACTCACAAAAATTGCACTCTATTCTGTGTTCCAGGTCATGAGGGCTTCGACGGCAAGAAAAGGATAGATGATCTAGCTCGCAAAGGCTCTACATCCCTGTCCACAGGCCTAGTTTTAGTTAGAACTAAACTTTTGGAAACTCTTATTGCAGCTTTCTCCAAGGGATACATCAAGCTTGAAAATCAATTAGATTTGCAAAGGAGAAACCAACGCTATGAGTAAATATATTCTCTATGAGAATACATAATGTTAAGATCTTAACTTTATCACAAGGCACTGCTCTCTCAATTTCCATAAATTAAACACCAGTGATAGTAAACCCTTAAGGAAGCATGTGCAGGGCTAAGAATATCACTAGCTCTGCCCAGGGCTATTGTGAATAAATTTTGACGGAATGTTTTTCGTGTCAGCAATGAAGATCAGATTACTGAATGGAGTTTCCCGTTAAAATGTATGAATGAGAGCTGGATGCATATTAACACAGCTGTCTGTAATCACCCTTATCTTTTATATTAACAGGTACGCTCTGCAAGATGTCCCCTATACAATTGAGGCAAAAGTAGCACCAGCTGACCTGAATAAGCTGGTAAACACTCTGCTAGAGCAGTCGCATGCAAGTCCAGCTGAATTTGATTTCCTCATCCACAGCCAGTATCTTCAGTAAGCTCAGTCCTATTCGGTTGTTGTTTGAACTGCATGTAAACGTTAGTTCCTTCTTTTCAGGGGTACATTAATTGAACATTTAAAGAATAGTAATCTTTCCGTTGAAAATGTTATTGACATTGAATATGTTGAAAAGTATCCAGCTCCAGAACCACAGGACTGTTTACTTCACGATGATTGGGTGTCCGCTGTAAAAACTGAGGGCAACTTTATCCTCACTGGGTGCTATGACAATACAATAAATATTTGGACGACGAAGGGAAATCATGTCTTAACCATTCCTGGTCACAGTATGCCAGTTAAGGCCCTCACTTGGGTGAGCCTTAATGAGAAAGTAGGACGGTTTATAAGGTACATAATGTAACTTACTAAATAATGTATGCAGGTGATCAATCTGCGTTGGTTCATTTAGTGTATCACAAGATCAAACTGTCGTCCTGTGGGAATGGATTATTGGTGAAAACTCTGCACGCTCCTTGTGCGTCTACAAAGGACATCAGCGTGGAATCGATTGCGTAGAAATTAGTCCAGATTCTAAAAGATTTGCAACTGGAAGTTGGGATACTGTACTAAAAATATGGTCACCAGGTGAGTCAACCCATGCTTAAAACTACATTCATACATAATGTTCATCATTGATACAAAAATATTCCTCGAATCAAAAGCCAGTATTCATTGGATAAATTGGATTCAAAGATATCCTTGAGTAGGGTAGGGAAAACTTACTTTCAAAGTACGAGTACATACACTTCACTTCAACTGAATAAGCACAAACATTTTCTAAGCTACGTTGTCAATTTTTCAAAACCTTGTGCCGTAATATATCATTTGATGATGCTAACTGTTTATGAGTCTGGCCGTCAGTTTGAGTACAGAGAATCCCTTATTGCAGCCATTAAATTGGCCTGGAGGGAAATTTCGCTGGACTACATAAAGAGGCTGTACGATTCCATGCCGGATCGAATTTACGAAACTATAGGCAGCACGAATAAAGGCAGCAGTATCCACTACTAAAATTAACCAATAAAAAACTATTTTAAGAAAAACTTATTTCATTTAATCCCAATAACTTTTATTTCCAATTTCAATATTTGTGTCTATTCAGTTGACGCAAAATAAAACTGAATTTTTCCATATTGAATGCTTTGCAAGGGAACCAGTGAAAAAAAAAGCGGTACTTTTTGAATTATTCTTTCCGATTTATTTTGTCAACATCATAAGCAAATAGTTAGCATCATCAAATGATATATTACGGCACAAGGTTTTGAAAAAAATGGACAACGTAGCTTAGAAAATGTTTGTGCATATTCAGTTGAAGCGTCAACCTCGATCTGCTAAGATATATAGTGCCGGCAAACTCTTTTCATCTTTGTCTCTTGCCGTTAAATTACTCTGTCCAAGATGACAATGCTTGGTATAATATTGTTGATTTTAACGGTATTATTGATCTATCAACTTGTAGACTATGAGATTGTCTTTCAAAAACTCGTTTGCGACCGAATAGAGGCTTGTGACTCCCTGTCCTGAGAACTGATAAACACAACTCGCTGCTTGTGATAAAACAAATCAAAATATTCTGTTGATATTTGGAGAATACAATGCGGAGGAAATAATTTTCTAATTATCTATTATGAATTTTCACGGACAGTCAAGCAGCTATAAACGCCCTTAGCTCGTATACCATTGACTCCAAATCAGTCATGTACTGCTTCAATACCCTACAAATACTCGAAACAAGAAACAAGACCAAATTATGGTGGGTTGCGGGTCATGTCGGGGTAGAAGGTAACGAAAAGGCCGACGAACTGGCCAGAAAAGGTTCAGAAACACCTTTCATAGGTCCCGAACCTTTCTGCTGCACTCCTAGATCAGCAGCAACGGCAGCAATTAAAAGCTGGGAACATAGAAAATGTATCTATCTTTGGGATAACATCCCAGTTCTAAGACAGGCCAAACGAGCCATTCGGCCCTTCAATCATAATGCCAGCAAATGGCTAAACCTAAGCAGGCATGATATCAAAAACTTAGTAGGTTACCTTACTGGTCACCACGGTTTAAGATATGATCTACACAAAATGAGAATAGCAGATTCTCCTGAGTGCCGACTCTGTCTTGAAGAGGACGAGTCATCTGAACACATTTTATGTGAATGCCCAGCCCTTAATGGAATTAGAAAGAAGATCTTTCTCAGGGAACAATTGAGCCCCGAGGACATAAAGAAATTCTTCTACTGGTAAAATTGTCCGCTTTACACGGAAAGTGGAAATTTTACTAGTTTAAAAATTTTCTGGCCCATACGGTACAAAAGATCTTTTAGGCCGAAGTACCCCCCCCCCCCCCCCCCCCTTTTTATAAATCGCCTAGGCGAGCCAGAATTAAAAAAAAAAAAAAAAATCTATTATGAATGAATGTTCCTTTTTCTTTTAGGGCCTAATATAACAAACTTCATTTGGTCACACAAATGAAATCTCTATTCAGGGCTATTGAACAGTTCCGTGGTAAAATGTATACGCGATAGGCCTTGTGCCCTACTACGAATCTATTCGAAAGCCATTTCCAATTCTACTTTTACTTGTGAAATGTACTCAGTTAATATCGAATGTAAATTATGTCGTCTATAACTCTTCAAATATCTAGTTTTCAAACGAAATTTGCATACATATAAGTAAACAGATAAATTGAAAAGAAAAATCAAATTCGAACGATTTTACTGTTAGTATAAGAGCCCACAGCATTTTTTGGGAGTGAAGATATAACCAAAATTAGGATATATCAAAGTTAAGTGCCTAAATAGCTTAAGTCTATTTCGCTAGTCTGACAGCATTTGTTTGGGGCAAAGGTTAGTAAAGTAAAAATACGTTTTTTTCCAAATCCTGGATCGAAGATATAAACACTTATGAATAGTATTAAATGAAAGAGGTTGAAGCCATCTACACAAATCTGTGGGTGCCAGACGTTTTGCTTGGGGCAAACCCTTTGCCAGCAGTATGCAAAAAAAACTTTTTGAAATAATTGGTATAACCGAAAATTGTTTATACCAAAATAATGGTTGAAGTGTGCTGATTCCGAAAATGTGGTACCCAGACGTTTTGCATGGGGCAAACCCCTTGCCAGACGTACTTATAGCCTGATAAAAAAAAAAACTAAAAAACAAATTTATGTGGTTGGTATTATTGCACCTATTTATAAAATAAATTTATTAACAAAAATATTCTTATTCTAATATATTAAATTAACGTCTTCGTTCTTTATACACCAACATACTTCAGTAATTTGTTTACTAAATGGATGAATTCAAAAGAAAGCTTATAAAAAAAATATTGTTCGATAACATTTCTAAGAAAATAAAATCATAAATAATCCAACTAAATATCTACAGATTACATATACTACAATATTTTGTTTAAGGCTACAAAAATGATTTTAATCACAATCTGATTCATCAGATGAATCGTTGCATACAACATTGTCTTCATCGTCGGATGCATCCAAGTTAGCCTAAGAATATCATCGAGATTGTCAGGTGCAGTTTTGCGATCAAACCATTTAAATTGATACCCTGTGTCGTCTAGTATCCAACCATTGTCTAATGGCGATATTTGGATGGGTTCATTCAAAATTGCATATTTGCACACATGACAAATACACAGTCAACTCTCTATTAACCGGGGTGCTCGGGGCCGAGCTCATGCTGGAAAATCAAAAATCATATTTTAAGAGAAGAAACGCACTTCATACAATGAGTTTCCACTTATTTGAAATAAAATACATAACTTTGTCAGTCAACGAACACAAAAACTTAAAAAAAATACATATACATACACATACATAGTTAAAATGGCTTATCGCCCCGGGTTTCTTTTAAAGTATGTATCACAGATGATGGAGTGAATCCCGGATAATCGATTTGGAAATATCTAAATATTTGAAAATAAATTTCCCGGTTAATCGAATGCCGGATAATCGAGAGTTGACTGTATTTGCATCTATGTCATTGTGCAACTGTTTTGTCCGTCCGATTGTAGAGTATGCCTCATAAGTTTGGACACCGTTCTACAACATTTATTCAAATCGAATAGAGGCCATTCAACATAAATTTATTCGATTTGCACTTAGAGGACTCCCATGGGATGATCCATTTAACCACCCTCCTTACAGTCAACGTATCAAGCTTCTTCAAATGTTACCCCTTTCTCAACGAAGGCTTAATAGCGATATCATTTCTTAAATCAGCTTATATCCGGTCAAGTAGATGCACCTGACTTGCTGTCGTCTATTGGCTCTAATGTTCGTGGTGGTTACGCAGTGTTGAATTATTGTTTAGCCCCCTTCATAGAACGAATTATGGGAGACATGAGCCTATTAGTCGCATGAGTAGAATCTATAATCTAAATGATCATGTGATTGACTTGCATGTATGCATGTTAGTAAAATTAGGCTGAAACATATTTTGCGTAATAATGCGTTAATGTCTTAAATTATTTGCATGATTTGTGTATGTGTTAGTATTTTATAGGTACATAATTATTGTATTTTTAATTGTTTTGTCCTTACTAACACCTGCACTAAATGATGAGCCTGTGAAAGCACTATTAGTGCCGGCAAATTTTTGCTCGTGATAGTTGCTTGCTTTAAGCACTCTACGACACAGAGCTGATAGTGTATTTTAAAAGTTTCATTTGTGCTGGTCAGCCATTTCCTTAACTATATTTATAAAACGAAATGCTGTTCGCGATTGTCCACATCACGAACCGCATGACGAATTTGCTTGATTTTTTTGTTTTATAATTTTTTCGTTGTTATCTGCAGAAAGTTTTTAGCAAACAGAACTTGCGATGGCTTGGTGTTTAAAACGGAGGGCAGTGACATAGAAAGTGAGGATGCGTTTTGAAAAATTCGAAAGGAAAATTGCAAGAAACCAATACAATGTTTCGTAGGTATAGGAGTTTTGTAGGGAGAATGATTATTTGAATGATTTAGATGGCGTTGCGAGATAAAATTAACAACAGATCTGACATTTGTCTCTTGCGAACGTCTGAAAAACATCGATGAGTGTCAATTGTAATGAGAAGATTCTCAAATTTGCCGTTCGGATTGGGCTTTAAATTGTTGGTCCCTTCCACTTCACACAAGCAAATGGTTGCAGAAGCTAAGTAGGTGCCTAATATTAATTTCTTTTTCTGGCATTTGCTTGACAAGTTATAAGTCGTGTTTTCCCTACGGTTGCATATTTTTTCGCGAATCGAAATTAGAAATATTTTCTCAACACGAATCTTTTGATATTTACAATTTGTGTGAAAGTGAATAAAAATTCTATTGAAGTGTTTTTCTTTTGTGTGGCTGTTTGATTCAAGCAAAGGAAGCTGATATAGGCACCTGCCAGACAACTAGCACGTACCTCAAGCGGAACAACAAAGTTGCGTGACCGGGCTAGCCATGCGGAGAAAAAGGTGAACGACGAATAGTTGTCGGAGATCATCGGAGAGAAATTGGCATGAGGCTGCCAAAAAATTGATGCAAAAAACGCATATCATCGTGATGAACCGTTTATTGGGGGGGGGACGTTTTGTCAGAGAAATGTTAGGAGAACTCGTAGCATGATAGGGCCGAGGATTGTTATTCCTGTTTTGTTGGAAAAGCTATCCGTAGCGAAGTAGGGTTTTACACGTATTACAGATACAAGGTCCCAATGCGGAACACTGCAGATAACAGCAGAAGTCCTTCTGCGGATAGGTAGATTGAATGAACTTGAATGAACTTTTGTTTGGTTCGTGAGTTATGATGGATTTGGAGTTGAGTTGAAAATTAGTAGAAATGATAGAAAAAGGAATGACATTCCTCTATTTATTTCACAACACAATACCTAGTTTGTATTTTAATGTATTTGTACACACAGACTTAAGTACCGTCTCATTGCAACCGCACGAAACCAATTTCAACCCAAGACTAATGTCGACTATACGATGAGTTTCTATTTAGAACATGTATGCTACCCTCACTTTGGTGGAATTGTTTATATAAAACAGCGTACTGCGGACAGGCTCCGTACCAGCAGGTCTTAGAACTAATCCTTGATGGGATCTTCGGCCTGATCGGTAGGAGCGTGTGCACATATAAGATAAAGTAGATATATATCTCCAAATTTGTTGATTGCAATTCTGTGCCCGTGTTCTGTAATTATCGCATCGTTATATTTATCAAATGAACGATGTGAATTGAAACAAAATTTAATTATATCACATTTCCGTGTTCTGTAAGTATGCGACGCAAAAACTATACCACATGGAACATTGTGAAATGAAACCCCTGGAAATATGTGATAAATCGGTGTTCTGTAACTTTCGCATGCGATAAATTATTTATTCACTTCAACTGTCAAAATTTATCACATTTCAATTGGCTTGCGAGAAAGGGATATTGAACAATTTCAAACGGATAGTGGACAGTGAACATTTTTGATTTTTTATTGAACAAAATATACAGTCCGTTGATCAAGTTCAAAAGGAATACACAATAATAAAAACAGTCAGAATTAATGGAGAAGAATGTATGTATCTACATTATGTCGAAAGAATTCAGCAAGCACTTAAATAAGATCCATTTTGAACATTCTTGGAACTGTGTTGCTACAAAAATAAACAGCTTGGTACATCCAACAAGAGATGGCAAAAGGTTCTTTTTTTTCATAGACAGACAAAATAAATGCAAAATTTTAACTTCATTAAATTCATCAACATAATGTTGTCTTAAATCAGCGTTAGGATCAGATTAATTTCAAAAAATCTCGTCTGAGGCTAGCAGGACGAGCGATCATCATATTTTTGAAAATTCAACAAAAACACGTAATTTTCCGATAATCCGCTAAAAAGTCGGGCTGCAGCACTCCTATCGCCAAACTACCCTTCGACTTCCAGTATTTTGACAATCCTTCCAATTTCCCATGATATTAAAAGTTACAAAGGTATATTTTATATTTTAGTTATAGAACATCAATTCATTCCACATGCGATAAACGATGGAATTTTGTGTTCCAAAGTTGTCGATGTGAAGAGTTATCGCATGAGTTGCAGAACACGGGCACTGGTGTTGTGATTAGAAATACAAGTTTGATTAATTATCTTTGTTAAGTTGAATAATTAACAAGTCAACCTGTGCCAGGTAGTTGTAAAATATCTTCTTTCAGTTGAAATCAAATTTTAGGTGAGTCGATTTCTGTTCGCCCTTATAAAGAAAAAGTCTTAACTAGGTGTAAAATCCATAGAAAACCGCTAAAAACAGCAGCGTCATCGGTGACGATGAACAGCGAATTAAACGGTTGTTTTACGAGGTTTCCCAGTCTCCGGAACTCCAATCAAGTTGTTTGATGCTTTCTAGCCAACAAGCACCGGTAAGGAGTATAGAAATAGGTGATCTCCAAAATTTGATTGCAAGCATAGTGACACCAGTATTCGACACCAAAATGAAGGATCTACCTGAAAAGGCCGATATCCAGATTTAGGGAATCTGCAAAGTAATGATTCGGTACTTCAATCGCAATTAGAAGAGGTTGAAACTCGTTGCAACTCTTTGGAACGGCAAGTGGAGTTCTTGAAGTTGAAGTCCAATGAGAGAAACATTGCGATGCTCTTGCCAACGACTGATAGAAAAGATGCAGCTGAAAAAGCGAATTAAATATGTATGGAGCTTTTGAAGACAAGGGATCCTTGTGTAATAACATCGACGCGGGTTATTGGAACCAAACACCAAGACGTCAAAGGTGATTGTGGCACTGAACTGAAGGGAGGATTCAGGAGACGTATTGTCTTCCAATTTGAAACTGTAACACTAGATTTTTCGTTTGCAAGAACTCAAAGTAGATATTCACTAAAAGAACACCTCATTTAAAACACAATTTTTAGTTTAGGTTTTTGTTCTAATTAATACGGACTCCGAGGATACGGACATTTGCTAAGGACTCCGAAACCACCGAACCAATTGAGCTAACATTTCAGCCGTTTTTCAGTTTTGGGACATTGCTTAGGACTCCGAAACCACCGAACCAATTGAGCTAACATTTTCAGTCATTTTTCTGTATTGGTGTTTCTGTGAAGATTGGTAAAGTCGGTCGAGCAGTTTTGTTTGTTGCTAAAAAAACATGTATGTTAGTATTTCTTTTTATTAGGCACAGCAAGGCATGTATCATGTCATAGACTTATCTAAGGGTCTGTCTCAAAATGTCAAAGAAAAGTTCTAAATAGTTACCCATGTTAAATGCTTCCATTAGCGGATAGGGCTTTTCACATCCATCCTTCTCATAAATTAATGTCTCAGGTAACTATTTATCTTACTTAGGTGGCGCTACAGTTCGGGTGGACCTGGGCCTCAACCAATACGCCTCTCTAGTTAGCACGATCTTTGGCTAACTGTCTCCAGTTGCGCACACGATCCCCTTCCTCTTCTTCCTCTACTGCGTTGTCCCTCCGGGTTGGAATCGAAGACTCTTCGGGCCGGAGCTTTGGTGACCAGGTAGATGTCGCTGTACAGCTCGTAGAGTTCGGTGTTAAATCTCCTCCTCCAAAGCCCGTCAACGCAAACGGGACCGAAAATCACTCGAAGAATTTTTCGTTCGAAACGACCAAGGAGATCTTCATCCGCTTTTGCTAATGTCCACGCTTTCCGCGCCGTAGAGCAGGACTGGGATGATGAGGGTCTTATACAAAGTCTCCTTAGTGTTTCTTGACAAGGCCTTACTAGTCAAATGCCTTCTTAGGCCAAAGAAACATCGGTTGGCAAGTGTAATTCTTCGTTTGATTTCTGATCTGATGTCGTTTTCAGAAGTTATAGCGGAGCCAAGGTAGACAAAGTCCCTAACTACCTCAAAGTTGTAGCTGTCTATCGTGACGTTCTGCTTGATTCGTCGATGTTGTGCGTCTCTTCTTGTTGACAGCATATACTTGGTTTTGCCCTCATTCACCATTTTTCCGCTTCTGTGCTAATACTTGCAAACGCGCCAATGACAGCTCACTGTGTTCTGCCAATTATCTCAATGCAATGTCGTCAGCATATGCAAGTAGTTGCACAGACTTTTGAAAAATTGTGCCTCTAGTGTTGGCTTGCGAGTTTCGCACAATTTTCTCAAGTATGATGTTGAAGAAGTCACATGACAGCCCATCACCTTGTCTAAATCCTTTTTTGACATCAAAGGTCTCGTTGAGATTGTTTCCCACCTTTATGGAGCAGCGGATCTTCTCCATCGTCATTCTGCACAATCTGACAAGTTTGGCAGGGATGCCAAAACTAGACATGGCTCTGTATAGCTCGTCTCTATAGAATCAGGTCGTTGACGAATGGTTTCAGGCGTTCGCACAGTACAACAGACATGGGGTGTTTTCATAAACGTCGAAAATCTGCGCTAATACAATCGTCTTTCTTCTTTGTTGCATTATTGAACACTTATTCTGCAGAACGTGAGCACGCCTGCTTAAGTACAATTTTAAGTAGTCACTGAATGTTCATAAACGTCAGATTTTTGAATATCCACGACATCAAAGGAGAAGAATGTATTAACTTTTTTCATTTGTAGCATCGTCCTCCACAAAGAAATCTTTTTCTTTTTCCCAGAGTTGAATTCTTTTTTGAATTAATAGCTTAGTTTTCGCCGTAATCCACGCCGCAGCTTCTACTTCCCTTAAAAAAAAGTTGAATTTGAACACTTTCAATTTTTGTTTTTACCTCCCGCGCTTTATGCAGTCAAAAAAATATGGATGTACAATTTGCCAGACGCTGATGACATTTATGACGTTTAAGAACATATCTTCTGCAATTCATCTAAGTTAGTTCGATCAAAAATCTGGCTTTATGAACACGTCTAACGCAGGTCTTAGTTAGTCAGACGTTTATGAAAACACCCATGATCTTATAGGCAGTATTCAGGAGACTGATGCCTCTATAATAGGCGCAGTTAAGAGGGTCTCCTTTCTTATGAATCGGGCAAACGATGCTGAGGTTCCATTCATCAGGCATACTATTTATCAGTTATTCTAGTTTTCCAGTTGTTAAGATTTTAACGAATGCAAATAAAAAAAAAGTCGTTAAAATACTTTTTAGAGAAGTGAAATTAGAATCTATACATATAAATATCATCGCTGAAGACCAAACCGCTTGGGAGAGGACGTAGAATATGTGTTTATTTGATGTAGATTACCTTCTAGAAAGAGCAGATAGTAAAGTGACGGCTTAAAATACTTGAGCAGTATTGACTTAAAACAATTTTAGGCTTTTTCGTATTGATTAAGATTTTGTGAATGCGATGACAAGTTAAAAGACAATTTTTCCTTCCTCGAATTTTTCAAATCCAGGTTTTACTTTTTTCTGAGTATATATAGAACTACCATGCTGGATTTCAGAGTTCTATGTCTAATGGTTAAGGCTTGAACGTAATTGTTCTTGTTCGGTTTGTACATGTTCTTATAGATTTGGATAAGAATATTCAGTGATCCATAGGTATTTATTTCTATTTTTTTTTGTTACAAACAATGTTAAAATAACAAAGTCGTTGTCCACAAATCAGTTCATACTATTCGAACGTAAACAAGCTATAAAAACGCACACTAATGAAGAATCATAACTAGTTTTAAGACAGCCTAACAAGAAAATCTTTTTGCTGCAAGTAAAATTTTTGCAATGGAATTAATTTCAGAAACCAATGACGATAATGGGGATGCTGTTATTAAATCTAGCTCAGAACAAACTTTAACCAAGGTTAATTGAAATTTTAATACACAGCATGTGGCAATTGTGTAAAATTAATGTTTTTTTTCTATAAAGACACCAATAATGACTCTGCAAGGACATAAGGAATGCATATCTGCCTTACAATGGATAGACTCTTCTACACTACTTAGTGGGTCCTGGGATCAAACATTGAAGATTTGGGATCTTCATCTGGAAGGTATACAATCCGAAATCGCTGCAAACAAGTCAATCTTCGATGTCAGCTTTTCTCCATTAAACCGGCTTATTTTAACTGCATCAGCCGATAAAAACCTGCGGCTGTATGATTCACGATCCAATCGTAAGACTATGTGATATGTGTTCAATTCTCGAAAGTAACATGTTTTTCTCTCTAAAGATGGCTCTGTTGTCCGCAGTACGTTTTTGGGTCACACGCAATGGATTCAGTCAGTGACTTGGTGCAAAACAGAAGAGTATCTCTTCTTCTCGGGAGGATATGATAATCAAAATAAGCTCTGGGATTGTAGAAGGTAACGTCCACACAAAATTGAGTTATATATTTTGGTAAATGTCAAAATTTTATTTATTTTTCTAGTACAAAGGCCCCGCTTTACGATCTTATTGGACACAGTGACAAAGTTTTAGATGTCGATTGGTCAAATCCAAAATACCTTGTTTCCGGTGGGGCAGATAATACCGTTCGTATATTTAAATCTCGTAAAGCAATTAAACATAATTGATACTAATAAAATGTTAATAGTAAAATTGTATTTGGATTCTTTGTGTTACTAGCTGAATACCCTGCGTGGGTTGCTTTGCTTTTTCTTTCCTTCACGGCGAAGATATATATAAAAAAATAAATAAAAGACATAAATGGCACATATAAGGCCTAAAACCTAGCTTCTCCAACCTTTGCGTGTGCAAAGTGGAGGGGAACAACAATTTCACCCCGACTCCGAACGGCAAATTTGATAACCTTCTCATGGCAATTGATACTCTTTGATGTTTTTCGGACTTTCCTAAGAAGTGGGTTAGTGAAAAAAACGTGGTGCTACTATTAATAATTTACCTACGTACTAGACAAACATTGTAAAATCGAACTTAAAATTAACAGGATACTTATTCCTTATTACTGGTCTGGGTGCTCTAAGCTTAACTTAAACCTATTGCCTTTCGACTTTAAAACTATTTTACGAACTAGTCTTACATTATGTTGGTACCTTTATTAGGGGGACGTCCGCGGTGGTCACAAACAGCTTCTCGCTTTTCAGCCGCTGGTTAAAAATAAAGCTGGCGATGAATGGACGCGTTCATAGTGCACCCGCTTCCTGCTTTGACAATCTTTAACCAGCTTGTACTGGAATGAATCTTTAATTCTTGCTGGCGCCAGTAACCAGCTTTCAATCGTGTTGTCTCAGTTTTTAGCTTATTGTGATCATTTACCAGATGAAAAATACTTACATTTGGGGGCACCGACCGGCGCTGTTTACAATGACCATCAACTGCTAGAATCACGCTGGCTATGAGTACTGGTGTGAATCTCGGCGCAAAGCTGGTAAGCGAAAAAGCGAGAAGCTGGTTCACCGTGGACGTATCCTTACACAACAATTAGAAAAAAATTCCAATGGCTGTCCGATCGCCTGGTATATAGGTATCACCGTGTCTACGCGCCGCCGGGAGCCGACTGAAGCGGTACTACGTCGATCGCTACGGAAGCGTCACCACAAGTTGGCGATCTCGGTCTCCAATCCAACTACTAAACAGAGGAGCTCATGGGTACTGGCGACGTCTCCACCGTGGATGAGCCGGTCATCTCTTTCGCTGCGGTAGCGGTGGTTCAATACAGGGATACAATTACTCGTCCGACCCAGCACTTTCGCATCCATATGCATAAGTGCGTCTGGGAAGATGAACCCAAACCGGACCGCAATCTATGTAC
Organism: Portevinia maculata; assembly: GCA_949715645.1. Taxonomy (NCBI): domain Eukaryota; kingdom Metazoa; phylum Arthropoda; class Insecta; order Diptera; family Syrphidae; genus Portevinia; species Portevinia maculata. The sequence goes on from OX454525.1 coordinate 97,921,130, forward strand.
CTACATTTCATTCGAATCACCTTAATGAGGAAATTGTCAATCCTGTTCAACTGAGCCTCATCACATAGGGCCTTGTTCTGATAGTATTTTATATAAATAAGTTCAGGCGTTCTGAATAACCTAAGACACTGTTCCTCTAAAAGCCCGAATCTTTTCCATATAATTAGCGCTATATTGAACCACAATAAACGATTATTGGCGGATACTGACCCCAGACAATGTAGTTCTTGTTTCCGTCTTGTGAAGTTGATTTTCAACTTCTAGTCGCAGTTTCCCTTAAATTTAATTGAACTCTCGGGTCAAAAAAATGTTGATGGCCCCGATTTTGGATCTAATACAATAAATTAAATATAGCAAGGGTTTGTGCATAACCCGACTCAAAATCAACCAGGCAAGCACGTGACATAAATAGTGTCTTGCCCCGCACCGGTTATAGTGGTCGGTTATTCGTAGGCTAATCGACCGAATATTGGCAGGGTTCGTCCTATATCTACCCTATTTCGGGGAGCGTATCCTTCCAAGTTTTCTTATTTAAATTTCAGCTGGTTCCAAGTTTCTCTAATTCAAACTTCCATTATCTCCATTTAAAATCGACTTCGATTGGTACCTTTTCTTTACACGTTCACTCGAACTGCGTTCCGTTTGCACACAAAAATCACCCTCAGTTCACTCTGAGAACAGATAAAAAGGGAATTTCGACGAATTTCTTATGGCTCTACTATTACTACCTACTCCACTGTTGGGACGGGTACATATACATTTTATCCCGGTTTAACTGAAAGGGTATTTCAAAATGTTTCCATTTTTGTTTGTTTGCACTTTGGCAAAGTTCCCACGAGAAATGTCAAACATAGATTATTATGATTTGATGGAAATATTGTTCCAGGTCGGCCAGGCAACACAATTATCCGACTTTCCAGTGGTGGATCGTTGGCCTAAGAGAGGATGAATTGAGTGACTGAAAAATAGCTAGAGGGTAACGGTGCGGATAGTCGTGCGCAAACCTTGGCGAAAACACTGATGTAGCTAGTTAGTGTTGGCGTCCGTTGCTTCGTGAGAGCGAATGTAATGGGGTATGGTGGACAACAACCAAACAAAGGTAAGCGTACATTGCAGGTTATGAGTGGGATCCCATTACCAATGCCTGAGTGAGTGAATGAGAGATTACTCGGGCTGAGCTGGAACAATGGAAAACATAGCCGACCACTTCTTGGTAGTTAAGTTTTGGAGAGGAGAGTGGAAAAACAAATTATTAAGTGGAAAAGTTAAAGACAGAAGAAAGTCACTTTAATTGGTTGAAGAATAGGAAAAAAAACAGGGTAGTAGAAGGAAGATAAGGAACAGAAGGATGAGTCACAGCGAAGAAAATGATTAAGGAATTAATTCACCGTATAAAGCTAATTAGACTGTTAAGTGTGTATAAGTCAATTCACTGTATTCGGTTGTAATTAGCATCGGTTTTTCCAATTAGTCTGGTACGATTCTGCCCCTAAATTTTCCCGTGAATAACCGGGATACGCGACCCCCTCAACCTTTTTGTGTTCGGAAGGACGCCATTGCGGGTCACTCCAACGGCCGCGTCATTTACCTCATTTTCTATTTGCTTTAAATTTTTTTTTATAACAAGTTACATTGCAACCCCACATAATAGTGTCCAACGAGCGATTATAACGTGCTTCAAAAAAAAATTATGCCCTATTTTACACCATACGGTTTCACGATTTTTGTGGGAAAATTGTGAAACCGTATGGTGTAAAACACGCCTTATAGAATCTGCTTCATGTAACTTGAAAAACGAAGAATTTTTCGTCTACGCGAAAAAAGACAAGCGACATTTCCTTCACATTTTTTTTTTAGTATTTATTTGGTAATTCTTACGAATAGAATAAACGCTCAATAATGACGATGGTGATGAATTGATAGCGATTCTTTGTACCTATTCAATGAAAACTGAGGGGAAAACAAATTTTCCTTACTTCCTTCCGTCGTCGAGATTTGAACGCACGACCCCGCAATACCCATTCACCCACGGCGGCTACATAATATTCAATTTAAGGTTCTAAAACTTGGTTTAAGGTTCTGAGATTTGGTTTTTAGTTTTTCAAACTTTTATTTTGATGTCATACGGCTTCTAAAACGTTAACGAAAGAGAAGTAGAAAACGAAAGTAGTGACATGAAGCAAACTTTCGCTTTGGCGTGCTTTCTTACAGAATCCCACCCTGTTTTTTTTCGAGTAGCCTTGATGTTAACAGAGCAGAGTACTTGAATTCCCTTAAGAGACCATGTAATAATGCAAAGCTCATCAAATCGTATACATAGTCCGCAAAACTATCGGCAGAACTCCCGATTTCCTCACAGAAGCCAATCAAATGCTGATGTTGTTGCTTTTGTGCGGTCCAGGAGTTTTAAGGCCTGCTTCTCTTTGTATAGGAACGTTCATTGGTATTGTAAGGGCGATTATTACGAATGTAAGGGCGATTATTAAACTTTGAAATAATACACTAAACTTGAATTTAAAACGAATGCTTTTTAATAAAACAAGAAAGATATTATGTACATATATGTATGATGGACTTTAGGCAGGGCAGTTTCTAAATGTATTGTTGGCGTGCGTTCTCTGCTGCAATTAATCGTACAATGCCATTTTCCTTGTTTCAAATGTCAAACTGTGTTTATATATGTGCGTTTCCCTTTAACCACTCTAACACACTCTAACACTCCTCCCCAGTGAATCACCAGGAGATTCACCGTCGATGGTCAGGACAGCAAGCTTCGTAGCTGGACGGCGAATTAACCCGTTGGACGTCTTCACTTCGGCAAAGCGTACTTGCCCATCGTCGGCAGGAAACACTTTAGAAATACGTCCCCTTTTCCACTGGCTTCGTGGCTGGTTGGAGTCACAAATTATAACGAGGTCATTCAACTGCAGCGGGCGCACTTTATCATGCCATTTGGGTATACGTAAGAGTTGCGGAAGATACTCTATAGTCCATTGCTTCCATAGTGGGTCTTTTAGATTTTGAGCAATTCTCCATTGCTTCCGTAGGCAAATTTTTTTCGTCAACGGAATGTGGCGTTTGTGTGGAGTTAACACAACCCACCAGGAAATGGTTCGGTGTAAGCGGTTCTTCGTCCTCCGCTGTAAGGGCAATGTCTGTATGTGATCTAGAATTTATAATATTCTCGGCTTCGATGAGAACACTCCGCAGAGTTTCCACTCTTGGTGCCACTTTAAACAGTGTTTTTTTTAGCAAGCGTTTAACAATTTGAATGAGGTGTTCCCAACAACCACCTGAGCAAGGATTCGAAGGACAGTTGAATGTCCATTCGATGCGGCGACTAGCAGCTTCATCATTTATGCGGTCAACTTCCCACAAGCGCTCGCATTCCCGTTGTGCACCAATAAAATGTGTACCGTTGTCGCTCCTAATCCTGACTGGAGTACCTCGTGCGTAAACATAGAATGAACGCGTCGTTTGACAAGTTTTCGGCTAGCTCCAGATGCGCTGCTCTTACCGGGAGGAATGTGAAGATGACTGCCCATATCTTCTCTCGACGACGGCTTATGGCATCGTTAAGCGGACCGAAGAGATCCACGTCAGTATATGTAAATGAACTGACATATAGAGTTACGCGGTCAGTTGGCACCTGCCCCATTTACGTTTTATGGCTTTAAGAAGAGTTCTAGCATGTGGAAGCCAAAACTTTTGACGTACCTCATTAAGAATAACGGCTGTATTCTGATGGTGAAATTTCTCATGGAAATGTCGCAGGATGAGATCCGAAACGATATGGTTTTGAGGCATCAGAATTGGACGTCAGGCATCCAGTGGTAAGAAAACGGCTTCGTTTATGCGACGGCATATGTAGATTGAACTTGTTTTCGTTATTGGATTTGAAGACTTCAGAGCGGCTATTTCCTTTGAATACAACTCTTGTTGAACCATCCGGCGTAATAGTCTTTCAGCGGCATTGATATCGTATGATGTGAGCAGACCCTTTGCAGTAGCCGGAGTGCTCACCTTCGCCAGGCACAGGAACTTGCTGGCAGCACGTAGCGTCCAGGAAATTTCATCGGCAATGGATCGTTTTAGCTTTAAATAAGAAGAAAACCGATTGTATTGAATTAATGGATTACCTGCGTGCTACTGCAGGATACGACAAGGCTTACTTCTTCCATCAAATCTGGTGGCGGCTCGATTACTACGGCGGGCCAACGCTCTTCCGGCAGCTTTAAAAATGCTGGCCCAGGGAGCCACATATTTTCGACCTTTAGTTTTATAGGCCAAGTCGCACGGCTGGCAACATCAGCGCTGTTATCTCCTGTTGGGGTCCAACGACATTGAGGTGGCTGCGTTGTGGCGAGTATTTCTGCGATGCGATGACCAACGAAGGACTTATACTTGCGTTTGGCAGAATTAATCCAGTATAAAAGTGTCCTGTCTGTCCAGAAAGTTATATTGGACATTTTAACATCGTGGCTGCGGACTATGATCTTGCTGATACGCGTACACATAACGGCAGCTTGAAGTTCCAGTCTAGGAATGGACATCAATTTTTGAGGTGCGCCACGGTGCTTTCCATAAACAAATATAACCTCAACTCCTTGGGAATGGATGATTCGGAAATAAACGACAACAGCAAACGCGACTTGACTAGCGTCTACAAAAATGAGCATTTGGACATCGTATGAATCGTGAAAATGTGGGGAATAGCAGCGCCAGAACTTAGAACTGTCAATTTTCTTGAATTCCTTCCACCATTTCTTCTGTAAATCTGGAGTAATTGAGTCGTCCCAACCGATTTTAGTTCTCAATGTGTCTTGAACCAAGACTTTCAGGTAGAGAAGGTAGTCAGCTACTCGTAGTAGCCCATAGGGATCGAAGATCGCCATTGCAATTCCTAGCAGTTCCCTTTTTGTTGGCGCTCGTAGACCTGCTAGGACTTCTTTTGGAATACGATGAAACTTGGTCTTGAATTCAAAAGTATCGCCGGCGGTGTTCCAATGCATTCCGAGCACTTTTTCGGAATCGGCTTGACGTTCCATGCTGACTGTGTTGACTACCGCTTCTAGACTGTTGTTCATGGCCGACTGTAGATTGCTGGAATTCGATGCAAAGTTTCTTAAGTCGAAACTTGCTCTGGTGTGGACTATCACTACTTCTCTACAAACTCGTATGGCTTCTTCTTCGCTCCCAAAGCTGGCAACAAAGTCATCAACATAGTTACTCGATAAGATATCATTGGAAACATCTTGTGGGTAGATTAGCATAGAGGCAACTGCTTCTTTGGCTGGTCCTGCTAAGCACTTTTGTAGACGCATAAGATTCTATCGTCTGTGTACTTGAAGGCAGTGGTCGTATCTCTGAAATTGGCTACTAACAAAGGCCAATCCTCGGCGATGCCTGAAAAGTTCGGCAAATCATAAAGTTTAGTTGTTGAATCACTTATGCCGGCTATCAATCAATCTCCGCTTGGGCGAACTGTTGGATACCCTATTCTTATTCCCATCCCTCATAAGTGGGCGTGACAAAAGTCTAAGTATAGTTGAATTGTTAAGAAAGCTCTACATATTTTGTTATATAACATTTAAAGGATTTTATCAAAAAAAAACGCTCCCTAGCTCAAACTATATTTTAGTTATCTAACTAGTTGTTCCCAAATAAGTTTTAGTAGCTTCTCATTTGACTTGGAAACAATTTTAAAATTTATTTCTTCTCTGAAGAATGATTATTCATCAGGTCCTGATGGCATTGCACCGATCGTTCTTAAAAAATGTAGTCATGCAATTGCTCCATATCTTAAATATCTGTTTGAATTGTCCATTAGTACTGGTAAATTCCCTTATCTATGGAAAACTGCCTTTATCACACCTGTATTTAAAAAAGGCGAACGTGGTGATATCACTAATTATAGGCCTATTTCAAAGCTTTCGTGTATCCCTAAGCTTTTTGAACAAATTGTTTGCGAAAAGTTAATATTTCTTTGTCGCAATTTAATTTGTAATGAACAGCATGAATTTGTAAGAAACAGATCCACTGTCTGTTAAGTTTCTTGCATGATTGTTCTAAGGCCTTAGAGAATAAGGACGAAATGGGTTGCATATACACTGACTTCTCTAAAGCTTTCGACCAGCTGTCCCATGAAATAATCGAGTTTAAGCTCAGGGCTTTTGGTTTCCCACCAAGTTTCATAAAATGGGTTAATTCATACCTTAGATCAAGGGTTTATCAAGTCAAATTTAGAGGATCGCTATCTGTATCTTTTACAGCTGAGTCTCGAGTTCCCCAAGGTAGTCACCTCGGACCAATTCTATTTATACTAGCCATTTATGATGTTAAAGCATGTATAAATCACAGTAATATCCTGATCTACGCTGATGATATGAAAATATTTAAATCTATCACTAGTCAGCAAGATAGAATTTTTCTTCAATCTGACATTAATAGCTTCGCCAATTGGTGTGATAAAAACGGTTTATCCCTGAACCCTACTAAATGTCAACATATGACATTCTCTAGAAAGAATATACCTTCCACCTTTCAATATTCTTTGTCTCAACATATTCTTTGTAATGTTGATAATTTTAAGGATCTTGGGGTTTATTTCGATCCCAAACTGGTTTTTGCCAAGCATATCAATTTTATTGTTAATAAATCTAATTCTATGCTGGGCTTCGTAAAAAGGTGGGCGAAAGAATTTAATGACCCATACGTTACTATGTCATTGTACAATTGTTTTGTCCGTCCGATTCTAGAGTATGCTTCACAAGTTTGGACGCCGTTCTACAACATTCATTCAAATCGAATAGAGGCCATTCAACGTAAATTTATTCGATTTGCACTTAGAGGACTTCCATGGGATGATCCTTTTAACCTTCCTCCTTACAGTCAGCGTATTAAGCTTCTTCAAATGTTACCCCTTTCTCAACGAAGGCTTAATAGCGATATCATTTTTTTACAGCAGCTTATATCCGGTCAAATAGATGCAACTGACTTGCTGTCATCTATTGGCTTTAATTTTCGGTGTGGTGCCCATAATTTACGTAGTGTTGATTTATTGTTTAGCCCCCATCATAGAACGAATTATGGGAGGCATGAGCCTATTAGTCGCATGAGTAGAATATATAATATAAATGATCATGTGATTGACTTGCATGTTAGTAAAATTAAGCTGAAAAATATTTTGCGTGATAATACCTTAATGTCTTAATTTATTTGCATCATTTGTGTTTGTGTTAGTATTTTATAGGTACATAATTATTGTATTTTTAATTGTTTTGTCCTTACTAACACCTGCACTAAATGATGAGCCTGTGGGAGCACTTTTAGTGCCGGCAAATTTCTACTCGTGATAGTTGCTTGCTTTAAGCACTCCACGACACAGAACTGTATTAAAAAAAAATTGGGTGTTTCAATAAAATTGTTTTATTTAATTGTGGGCGTGTCAGTAGGTGGATTTAAAAAAAATTAACACATGAGAATAAAGGGCCCCTAGAGAGTATATATTATAAATTTCAGCTCCCTAGCTCAAACTTTGAATTTTCAAAACAAAAAAAAAAAATTGTGGGCGTGTCAGTGGGCGGATATTGAAAATATTTACACATGAGCATAAAGGGCCCATAGAGAGTATATATTATAAATTTCAGCTCCCTAGCTCAAACTTTGGATTTTCAAAAAAATTGTTTTATTTATTTGTGGGCGTGTCAGTGGGCGGATTTTGAAAATTTTTTATCCCGAGCAGTTCTAGGAGTCATAGATCATATATAAAAAATTTCAGCTTTCTAGCTCAAAATTCGATTTTTTCCAAAATTTTGTTTTTTTGAGTTTGTGGGCGGATTTCAAAAATTCGTAAACTTGATTATTTCGGGACCCTAGAGAGTATATGGTTAAAATTTCAGCTCTCTAGGTCGAATTTAAAGGCCTAATTTTTGCCGACAGACGGTCGGACGGACGGACGGACATAGCTAGATCGACATTACTATCGATGCTGATCATAAATATAGTAACTTTTAGGGGTCTACGGGCAATATTAAGGTATGTTACAAACTATGCGTCAAAATTAATATACCCTTAGAATAGGGTATACAAAAACACAAGACAAGATCGAACAAATACGCTTACAAGCTTATCTTTAGATTTCGTTGTGCACTAATGCAGCTGTCCGGCTCTTGTGCATTCATAAACGGTTCTACAAAAAACGAAATTGAATTTTTTCGGCGCATACTACAACGCACGACATCCATAAACTAAACCTTCGGCTTCGGCGTTCGGCCAAAACTTCGGTCTCATTTGGCCGAAGCCGAATGTTTTGCCGAAGGTGATATTTTTAGCCGAAGGTGGCCGAAGCTGAAGCCGAAGCCGAAGGTTCGGTCGGACACTACTGATTTCTTTTCAGACAGGAAATATACTGACGCCTCTGAGTAACTGTTGAAATAAGACCTTTGTTGTTGACTGCGTGGCAAACAATGGCGGCGACAAAATATATGTAAATCTCTCACGCACAACAACAAACTTGAGAAAGCACGCCGATTTAGAAAACGAATGTAAGGGCGATTATTAAATTTTGAAATGATACACTAAACTTGAATTTAAAACGAATGCTTTTTATTAAAGCAAGAAAGATATTATATATGATGGACTTTAGACAGGGCAGATTCTAAATGTATTTTTGGCGTGCGTTCTGTGCTGCAATTAATCGTTATTTTTCTTTGGCTTAACATTCTTCCTTTTCTTAATACGTCTTACTAAAATTCTCTATACCATGTTCGCTCTCTTGTAATTCGACCGTCAAGCAGTAAGCATTCGTCATCCAATTGTTATAAAATTAAAATCAAATGAATCTTGATTTCATGTCTTTTTTTTATCGTTGATAAATCGACATTAGATCGGTTTTTTCATAATCATCTGGTTTGCCATCTTCTTTTTGTTGTTAAAATAATCCAAAACATTTTCTGGTCCTTCGGTAGCCGAATTTAATCGAAAAAAACAATTGTGGAGAAAAAGTGATAAATTCACTCGGCTCATACACGTGTTAATTGGACAATTAATAAAGTTCCAAATCTCATCATAACTCTTGCATTAAAATTAAATTATCTGCAAATTAATCGTCACCTCGGTATAGTGCGCGTGAATTATTATAGATATATCCTTTTAACAATTATTGGTAGATTCATATACATAGCCATACATATTCGTTTTGCAGTTTGAGTTTTGTTCTCCTCTTCTGTAAGCTGTTAAAACACCAGCTATGAACATTGTTAAAGCAAAACGCGGTCGCACCAAGGGCATTATAACCAGAAGTGCTACATTTGCTGAGTCGGTGGATACCAATACCACGCTTTCTTTGCTTGAAATTCGATTAGCATAGTTAGAGGAAGCGTGGAATGATTTCGTTGCGTTGCAGAACCAGATGTATGCATTTGCAGCTGATGCTGAATTTGAAGATCCAGAACCAGAATTCGAAGAGTATGAATCCAAATATTTTCTGGCTCATTCGATTCTGATGAATTTCATTTATATAAAAAAGTTGGCTGATTCTCCCAAAGATTCCATCGCTGACAAATTAGCAAGCCAACAAGCTTCGTTTCTTAAGCAATTAAACACCAACTCTTCATCGTCTTCAGTTAATTTACCTAAGATCGTTATTAACTCCTTCTCAGGCGATTATAAGGATTGGCCAGAATTTCGCGACGGATTCGGTTGATTGTAACGCGTCACTAACTTCAACCCAAAAATTCCATTATCTAAAATCGTTTGTTAGCGGGGAGGCCGCAAATCTCATAAAACACATAACGATTTCCGAAAACAACTACTTGGAAGCATGGGATAAATTGGAAAAGCGTTGTGGTAGAAGCAATCTTATCGTCCAATCGTACGTCGCACATTATTTCGTTGCCATCGACCAACTCATCGAATGTTTTATTACTTCGAAAGATCACCGATGGTGCCGATGAAGCAATCAGGGGTTTGAACGCGTTAGACTCGAATAGTCGGGATCCCTGGTTGATATATTTGCTGCTACAAAAGCTTGATCCAGATACGAAGCAGGCATGGGCGGAGCATATAGGATCGAGAGATGATTTAAGCATCTATGACCTGCTTGACTTTCTGCAAAATCGTTGCATCTGCTTAGAATCGTGTTATTCGCCTACTCGTTCTTCTCAATCTCGTGGCAAGGCTCAAGGGCAAGGGGTTCTACGTGCACATGTCGCAGAAACAAGACCAGGTTGTCCTAAGTGTAAGGGGGATCACAATTTGTTTAGCTGCACAGACTTCTTAGCTCTCTCAATCGACAATCGTCGAAGTTTTGTTAGGGATCACACTCTTTGCTTTAACTGCCTTCGACAGGGCCATAACTCTAACGTATGTCGATCAAATTTTCGCTGCAAAATATGCCACTCCAGACATCATTCGCTGGTTCACCTATATTCAACCAATTCTTCATCAAATCGGGAAGATTCAAACAACATAGTTTCTACATCATCGTCCTCATCATCGCAATCACAAAGAGCTGTTTCGCCGGTTATAAATAATCATTCCTTAGAGCTCACTCGGCATCATCAAACAATCCTTCCCACTGCTGTCGCTAGAACACAAGACAAAAACCGATGCTATCAAAACATTCGTTTACTTCTCGATACGGGCTCACAAGTTTCGTTCATTTCGGAACAAGCCGTTCAACGCTTGGGATTATCCCGTACCTATTCTCGGATTCCTGTCATGGGGGTCGCTTCTACGTCAGCCGGAGTTACAAACGGAGTGGTAACTCTGAGGCTGATATGTCGTTTCAATTCTGATTTCGTCGACATCAAGTGCCATGTATTATCAAAGTTGACATCATCATTACCGCCATCTTCATTGAAGGCTATTAACCTTTCTTGCTTAACGTCATCCGAACTAGCTGATCCACATTTCTATCAGTCTAGACCAATTGATGTAATTGTCGGTGCTGACAAGGTTTTCAGCATCATTACGGGCCCATCCAATACGCATGTAAGCGGAATTCCCGACATGATTCCTACTATATTTGGATCAGTTTTAGCGGGAAGCTCAGATCAATTGCTTTCAAGACATAGCATCGAAACCTTCTGCACTCAATTAGATTTCTCTCAAGAGTTTGATCTCGAGAGATTTTGGCGTTTAGAAGAAATTAATATTGAACCGACTCTCTCGATCGAGGCAGCAGGCTGAAGAACATTTCGTAAACAGGCACACTCGTTTACCAGATGGTCGCTACATGGTAGAGTTACCATTCAAGAATGACAAGAAGGCCAGTTTCGGAAATTCATTTGGTGTTTCTCTAAGCCGTCTTCACTCTGCTGAAAGAAGATTTGCATCAAATTCATCTTTAAGAAATCAATACCGTGAATTCATGAGGGAGTATTTATTGTTAGGTCATATAGAAGAAGTGCCCCCTGATGAAATCATGCAGACACCAGAAAGATGCTACTATCTTCCCTATCATGCGGTTTTTAAGAAAGATAGCAGCACATCTAAAATTCGGGTAGTTTTTGACGGTTCGGCAAAAACCAATACATCCATATCTCTTAACGAGTCTCTTCTTGTTGGCCCCACGATCCAGCGTGATATTTTTTCTATCTGTCTTCGATTCCGCCGTCATCGATATACAATATCTGGAGACATAGAAAAAATGTATAGGCAAATCCGAATCTCAGACTCAGACTCACTCCGATTATCAGAGAATACTTTGGCGAGAAACTCCCGAGGACCCCATCAAACACTATAGATTATTGACGGTCACCTATGGAACAGCGTCAGCACCGTTCCTCGCAGTTCGAACACTGAGGCAGTTAGCTATTGACTTATCTGAAACACATCCTCTTGCGTCGGCAACTGTCCTTAATGATTTTTACGTCGATGACGTGGTTACTGGTGCAGATAGTGTTGAGAAGATAATAGCTCTTCGAATCGATCTTGTCGACCTACTCAAAACCGGAGGATTCAACCTATGAAAGTGGACGACTAATTGTTGGCCTCTACTCATCTCTCTACCTGAGGATCAAAGAGAGCTTTCTCCAATCGATTTTGAGGAATTCAACTCGGTAAAGGTCCTTGGATTACAATGGTGCCCTTCTAAGGATTGCTTTGCCTACAAGGTATCGTTAGGCGAAGAGGTACTTCTTACCAAACGTCGCATATTGTCTGGTGCATCCAGAGTATTTCACCATTGTGATTTCTTGCTCCAGTCATCGTAGCAATAAAAATCCTTCTTCCAGATATTTGGAGAGAGAAATTGAACTGGGATCAGGAAGTTTCAAAACAGCTCGCAGATCGTTGGAAGATAATACGCGATGAACTACCACTCGTAGAAAATATTTCAATTCCGAGGATCTTATGGACGGATAAGAAGTGTTGGGAGCTACACGCTTTTTGTGATGCGTCTTTGGATGCTTATGCAGCAGTTGTGTACTGCAGAAGTACAAATGCACAATGAGTAAGGTATGCCCCATTAAGGTAGTGTCTCTTCCCAGGCTGGAGCTCCGCGGAGCCCTTCTATTAACTCGTCTAATCAACAAACGTAAACTTTGTTTACAGGAGAAAGAAATAAATGTTTTCGCTTGGACCGACTCATCGATAGTGCTACATTGGCTTTCTGCCCCACCAAAGAAATGTTCAGTATTCATCGGTAATCGAACTTCAGAAATAGTATCTTCGATACCATTCAAATTTTGGAGCCATGTTCGGTCGCCCAGTAACCCAGCCGATGGTGCTTCGCGAGGGATTTCACCATCTCTTTTGTCAACGAATGAGATGTGGTGGAAAGGACCTTCGTGGCTTTGGCAAGAGAGAAGTCAATGGCCGAAATCAAATCCCAGCATAAAGGACCTACCAGTGGAGCAGTTTGAAGAAAGGCGCAGATACAAAATGCAAGTATTCGTATCCAGCGTTAAGCCCGAAAATATTTTGGAAACTCTTTTATATAATTCATCAAACTGGTGCAGATGTTATCGAACAACCGCGTTTATTTATCGTTTCATGTTTAACATTCGTTCGCCGACAATCGCTCGCAAAAATTATGCCTTATGCTCAAATGAACTTTCTGATGCAAAAACAAAACTTTTGAAATGTGCTCAGCTGTGTCTTTTTCCTTCTGAAATCGCGACTTTAAAATGGGGCAATGAACTATCGAAAAACTCCAAACTACTATCTCTTACTCCGTTTCTGGATTATCATGGGCTACTTCGCGTCGGCGGTCGCATACAAGCATCTGAACTTTCGTACAATGAAAAACATCCAATTATAATTTGCAAATCACATTGAACTCATTGCACAATACACCCATAAGCACTATCTTCATGCAGGTGTTACACTAATGTTTGCTTTAATTAAACAAAACTATCATATACTTGGTTGCAGAACTTTATTGCGTAAGATACGAGTAGTTCATAAATGTATTTCATGCTTTCGACAACGTAAACTTTCGTCAAGACAGCTCATGGGCAATCTTCCGGTTGAACGAATTCGCTTCTCGCGTCCATTCAGTAAGGTCGGATGTGACTATGCTGGCCTCATAATACTAAGACTCTCCCGCGGTAGAAATCCAAAATTCATAAAAGCATATATCGCCCTGTTCGTCTGCTTTGTGACAAAGGGGATGCACCTTGAACTTGTGGGCGTTATTTCATCAAACGCCTTTCTGTTCGATGTAGACAGGTTTAGTGCGCGACGCGGAAAACCTTCTGAAATATGGAGCGACAACGGAACGAACTTCCACGGAGCTAAACGTTTGCTAAATGAGATGTATGAACTTCTCAGCAGTCAACAGCACCAAAACATCGTTGCAGAACACCTCTCCAAAGACAACATCACATGGAAGTTTCTACCACCGTCAGCTCCTCATTTTGGTGGTCTGTGGGAGGCAGGCGTCAAGCCTGTGAAACACCACATCAAAAGAGTTATAGGAGATGCTAAGCTCACCTTTGAGGAGATGTATACACTCCTAACAAAAATCAAAGCACTCCTTAATTCTCGACCAATGTGGCAAACCTCTGACACAGAACCTAGTGCGCTTACGCCATCACATTTTATGATAGGGGAACCGTATACAGCGATTCCTCAACCCGATTATTTAAATTCAAATGTATCTCCTAATAATAATTGGTATCTTCTACAGATCTTAATGCAAGGGTTTTGGAAACGATGGCATCAGGAGTACTTGACGTCACTTCAACAACGACACAAATGGGAAAATACTCAACCAAATCTCGCAGTAGATGACATCGTGCTGCTAAAAGAACCCAACCTCCCACCATCAAAATGGATCCTCGGACGAATCACACAAACTCATCCAGGAACTGACAATAAGGTCAGAGTTGTCACAGTGGGAACTAAGTTTGGAGACCCAATAGTCAAGGTTGCCCCACTTCCACGTTCTGAAAGACAGGAGTCTTTCAGGGGGGGGGGGGGGGGGGGGGGGTTAAGTGTTCTGTTTTAAATGCTTATATTTAACCAACATGCATAATGTACTCTATTTCTGTATTTGTAATTTAACTGAAACTATTTTTTGCTTACCCATTCTCTATTAATAATTGCTGCTTGCTGTGCATTACTTTTCTTTTCTTAAGCTCTCGTATAAGAGAAACAAATATTTTATTTTTCTTTGGCTTAACATTCTTCCTTTTCTTAATACGTCTTACTAAAATTCTCTATACCATGTTCGCTCTCTTGTAATTCGACCGTCAAGCAGTAAGCATTCGTCATCCAATTGTTATAAAATTAAAATCAAATGAATCTTGATTTCATGTCTTTTTTTTATCGTTGATAAATCGACATTAGATGGGTTTTTATAATCATCTGGTTTGCCATCTTCTTTTTGTTAAAATAATCCAAAACAAGTGTAATGAAACGATGGTTAGAAGAAGTAAAAATCGGAGGTGTTCAAGAAACGAAATTGCGAAACTCGATGCGTTTCTTGGACGTAAGGACAAAAGCTTTCAAGATGTTTTACTAAGGGACGGAAAAGAGTAGGAACGAAATCGGTATCATCCTTGCAGCACAGCTACTTGGCAGCGTCTTGACCGTTTCAAAGTCCAGTGATCGTTTGATATCTCTCAAGCAATGATGCAAGGTGAGGTGTGGAATATTGTCAGTGCATTTATGCTCGCCAAGTTGGATACGAGGAAAAAATGATACATTCTGGCTAGATTTTAACGGCCATGTCGGGACGTCAAACCATGACCATGACTATTGAGGACTGGGATATCGCAGCAGGAAACAGCAGTGGTGGAAATAAAACCCAGATTGAATACCATTTGGTAGAACGTTTCATGAAACCTCGGGTTAAAGATTGCAAAGTGATCCTGGGAGAGACCATCGTCCAGCAACACCGCCTCCTCCTAACAGACATTTTTATTGCGGCGGGCGAACAAAACTACTCAACCAAAAGTGTCTGCGAAAATCAAATGGTACAATCTGGACAAAGAGAAAGGCGGAGCAAAATTATCTAACTCACATTATCAACGAAGTTGAGGAGTAGAGCACAAGATATATGGAATTCAAATCACTGCTAGGGGCTTCAAAAGAACACTATCAACATGTCAGACAAGCATGGTGGTGGACAGATGAAGCTAAATCAGTGTTAAAGCGGCATTCAAAGCTTTGTCAAAGTTGATAATAATGGAGGTAAAAAAGTTAGCATCGAATTGGAATACAGACTTTGCAAGAGTCTCTGGAAAAGAAAGTGGCACAACCATTTTCAAAATTCTGAGCGGCCTCAGAGAAGAAGAAATGGTCAGGAAATCAGTTCACCAAAGTTCATCAACAATGCCGTTCATAACAATGAAAGAGTACCCAATATTACTGTAGAAAAAGTTAGGAAGGCGGTCAAAGACTCCCAAAACGAAAAGCAGTTGGGCCGGACGAGATACACTATGAGTTCTGGAAAAACATCGGAGATATGGGCTCCAAATTGCTTATAATTCTCATCTTCAAACGATCCAATGCCTAACCAGTGGAGGAACATTTTTCTTCTTCCTTACAAAGCAAAGGGCGATACGAGAGACTGTGATAATTACCGTTCAATGAAGCTGATGTCACTCCTTAAGGAAGTTTGTCCCAGTTTGGTGGGACATAACTCTATAATTTGACTATGGCCAAAGTGCGACATAAGTGCATAAAAAAACATAGGGACGGGCTACAGTCCGCTTGGGCGAACTGTTGGATACCCTATTCTTATTCCTATCCCTCATTAGTGGGTGTGACAAAAGTCTAAGTATGGTTGAATTGTTAAGAACGCTCTATATATTTGGTTATACAACATTTAAAGGATTTTATCGAAAAAAACGCTCCCTAGCTCAAACTTGCGTGTTTCAATAAAATTGTTTTATTTAATTGTGGGCGTGTGAGTAGGTGGATTTAAAAAAAATTAACACATGAGAATAAAGGGCCCCTAGAGAGTATATATTATAAATTTCAGCTCCCTAGCTCAAACTTTGAATTTTCAAAAAAAAAAAAAAAATGATAATTGTGGGCGTGTCAGTGGGCGGATTTTGAAAATTTTATATCCCGAGCAGTTTTAGGAGTCATAGATCATATAAAAAAAATTTCAGCTTTCTAGCTCAAAATTCGATTTTTTCCAAAATTTTGTTTTTTTTGAGTTTGTGTCTGTGGGCGGATTTCAAAAATTCGTAAACTTGATTATTTCGGGACCCTAGAGAGTATATGATTAAAATTTCAGCTCTCTAGGCCCAGTTTACATGCCTAATTTTTGCCGACGGACGGACGGACGGACATGGCTAGATCGACATTACTAACGATGCTGATCATAAATTTAGTAACTTTTAGGGGTCTACGGGCAATATTAAGGTATGTTACTAACTATGCGTCAAAATTAATATACCCTTAGAATAGGGTATAAAAATATAGAATTCTATCCCATTTACCATGTTTTGTTAGGATTGATGTTGGTAGTATCTTTTCACCATGAAACTCTCCTACGTTTTAATAATGGTTTGTAATTTTCTGGGACTCAGAAAACAAAATCTTATTTTGCTCTATTTTTTTTCTCAAATTTTACTTTATGTTTCTTTTCAAATCAGAACAAAAAGTTTAAATAAAACTATTGATTGAAATTGATTATTGGTTTGGAACTAAAAGTTAAAAAAAAAACTATTGGTTGAAAGAAGCATAAGGTAAAATTTGAGAAAAAAAGTGAAAGCAAAATAAGATTCTGTTTTCTGAGAATTGAAGAAAACAATAGTGGAAATTTGCGCGAAACTTTTTTTTTGTATTAAAATAAACTTAACATGACATTAAAGTATTAAAAATTTGTTTTTTTTTTTTGTTATTTTCTTGAAAAAAAAATATTTTGGACGAATTATTCTACTAACCAAATTATGAAGTTATGTCATTATGGCGTCAACGAGTTGTTCGCCATCAACGTCGGTGTCCACGAGGCAAGTGGCTTAAGTCCCTCAATATTTGTTACAGTTCTTGATTATCTGCTTGAACGAAAAGTGACGGAATCCGAAGTGCATCAATTATTGTTTGCTGATTGATGGAGCCATCATTAGAGAGGATCAAATGTCCCTGCAAAAAACACTTAATGTATAGGTGGACGTTTTGTAGGGAAATGGGTGTCGTATTTGTCCGAAAAAACAGAAACTTGTTCTGCCCGGTCTCTGATCCACTCTGACCTAATCCAGACATTTATATGAGTTGAAGAGAGAGTCTCGAATGCGAAAAGTATAAATATCTGAAATCTACGGTCCACAGCGAAGCAAGATGTGATGACATTAAGCGTCGCCTAAGCGTAGGGTGGATGAAGTGGTGTAAAAACTCAACCGTCTTCTGTAACCGAAAAATGTTCCCAAGCTGAAAGGAAGGCTCTACACCACAGTTGTGGGCCGGCGCTCACATACAGTTCACAATATTGGACAGTGTACAAAAAGTATGAAGACAAATTAACGGCAACTGATATAAAGATGCTTAACGTGATATCAAGAGTAACAAAGATTGATCGAATAAGAAGTACCAAGGTCAGAGTAAGTCAAAGAACCATTCTCGAAAAAAATAGGGAGCGACCGGCTCAGTTGGTACTGTGCCGTTTAAAGGAGAGATCCTATGAACCCTGTGAAAAATCTATCAATCAACTTTTCCATACATTCGCGAAAGAGAGGCAGGCCTAAAAACTCCTGGATCACACAAATGCAGCAACACTAGCATTTAATTGGCTTCAAGTGGCGAAGTGCTTCGAAATAGGGAGGACTGCCATTATTTATTCAGGTCGAACTGGCGAACCCCACAGCCGGACCAGTAGGGATGCAGTTTAGGCAAAATTCCCATTAAAACAAAAGAGAATTTACTATAATAAAAGATTGAGTTACCTATTACAATGCAGTTTCAAATAAGTCAGCATTTGTTTTTAAAAAGCATTATGCGTGTTTTGTATTAATTTCACATTTTTAATGATGTTGTGGTCGTTGTGTTTTTCTTTGAATATTACTGCCTTCTGTTTTCGAAAAATCGGAAATAAAATTTATATTATGCTATGCCGTGTTTCGTTGTTTACCGTTTGTATTTTATATTTTGTCAGTTTTTGAAATTTCAACCGAACGGAAAATAACCGAATGAAATGATGGATGATTTCAGAAACGTAAATAATATTGTTTAGCTTAAATAATTGCGTGGCATAAAACAAGGCAGCATTGCCAGAATCGGCTCTAAATCAGTGAAAACATACAGACAGCCAACGATGATGGGCCCTATTTGGGGAGACTACAATAACTAGGATGCCGAAAATTGATAACGGTTGTTTATAGAAGGGTCAAAAACAAGTTTTTTTTACTTCTCGCCCCGTTTAGGAGGTAGGGACAATTTTAGAAAAAAGGACTTAAATTAAAAAAAAAATATTAAAAAACAATGGCAACACTAACAATAAAGTACTATACCGGTTAAGAATGCTGTTCTATAATCCTAAATTTAAATTAAATTATTTATGTCAATAATTTTTGAAAAATTCGCATGCAAACTCAAAATTTTGTATAGTACTTTATTGTAAGTGTTGCCGTTGGTTTTTATTATTTTTTTTTTCAATTTAAGTCCTTTTTTCTAAAATTGTCCCTACATCCTAAACAAGGCGAGATAGACCCCCCTCTCCCATAGTAAAAAATGCTTGTTTTTGACCCTTCTACAAAAAGCTGCTATCAATTTTTGACGCCCTAGTTATCGTACTGTTTCACTAAACTCCAAAAACTAAAATCTACAATTTAACAGCTACAGACGTTTCACAAAAAATGAACAGATAAAAAAGTTTTTAGTGTTTTCGATTCACTTCTCTCCTCCACACGTTTAAACAAAATGTCATAAACATCAATTACTTGGGTACCATGAACTAAGCCCATATGAATTAACTCCATAATGGCTTTCAAATGCGAATTTACGCCATAATCCACTTATGGCTTTAATTCACTTTCAAATGAGAACTAAAGCCATTACTTAAATGTGAACTAACGCTTGAGTTTTTTTTCCACTGCCCCACCTCTTGCGAACGTCTGACAAACATCCAAGAGTATCAATTGTCATGAGAAGCTTCTCAAATTTGCCGTTCGGATTCGGCTTAAAATTGTAGGTCCCTTCCACTTCGCAAAGAAAGTGGTTGGAGAAGCTAGGTTTTAGGCCCTCTATTGGCCGTTAATGCCTAATATTTATTTTTAACGCCATATAGTGTTAACTCACATTCGAATGTGAACTAATGGGTGCCGGGAAATAACTTCACGGGCAATAACTTCAGTGGCAATAACTTCACGGGCAATAACTTCACATGGGCAATAATTTCACCTCGAGTTGAAAATAACTTCACTTTTTTTTGTAAAGTTATTGCCCACAATTGGTAAGGAAATAATTTCTCTTAACATTTTATGATAATTCAAGAACCGTACCTTGCACCTACTCCAAAACAAACAGTGACCCCAAGCAGGGGGCAGAATGGCCCCCCATAGGCATTGCAGTGTTTATGGAATCTACTTGCGATTTCGCAACTAATCCCATAAACAGTGCAATGCATATGGGGGGCATGTTGCCACCATGCAACCCCCTGCTTGGGGGCACTGTTTGATTTGGAGTAGGTGCGAGGTATATATACATAATATATATGTATGTATTTATTTTGATTGACCTCGTTTTTTAGATCAGTATTTTTTTTTTGTTTAAAAAAGCAATGAAAACAACTGTAAGATTTGGGAGGGTATCGGAAACCCGGTTAAAATTACGTCTACTAAACTACGGTTTTTTTAAAATCCCGTCTTCTAAAATCCCGCTTGTTCAAAATCCCGATCTATTATAATCCCGCTTTTTAAAATCCCGCCAAATCCCGCTAATCCCGTTTTTTTACAAAACATTGTTATCAAAAAAATAGATGTTGGTTATATGCGCTTTTTTATTATATTATTATATATTTAAAAATATTAAAAATACTTAAAAAGAAAATGCATCCGAATGTTTTTAGTTTTTACTGTAAGCACACATTTGTTTTTGCTTACAATATTCTACATTGTTTTTACGCATTGTGAAAATGCACATAAAAACCTACCTCTTACTAACGGTTTTAGCCTTATCATTTACTGCTGTAACAAAAATTGGAGTTTGCGCCAATTTATATTGTGTAGTATTGGATTGAATGCGCACGCAGAACTATTGACCGCGATGAGTCAACTAAAGTCAAACAAAGGTTTTTTTAAATTATTTAAGATTGTCATATTTATTACTTAAAAAATTATTTTGATATTATTTATTTCTTATTTTGTTACTTCCTCTAAAAATGATAAATGTTAAAATGAACTGCATTTCAAAAAAACACTCATTGCTTAATTTATTTTAATTTTCTTATTATCCCGCTTTTACAATCAAAAGTAGTTTCTTTATTTTAAAAAATCGCGCGATTTTTAAAATAAAGCAACTACTTTTGATTGTAAAAGCGGGATAATAAGAAACGGGATTATAAAAAACGGGATTATAAAAGGCGAGATTTTAAAAGACGAGATTTAAATAAAACGGGATTATAAAAAGCGGAATTTTAATAGCGGGATTTTAAGAATCGGGATTATAAAAGGCGGGATATCGAACCCAACCCGTAAGATTTTTATCAATTGATACGTTCAAATTGTTTTTTTTTACATTTGTGAAATGTGACGTGACAAAAGTCTAAGTATGGTTGAATTAAGAACGCTCTACATATTTTGTTATATAACATTTAAAGGATTTTATAAAAAAAAACGAAGCTTTTGTAAAAAACGCTCCCTAGCTCAAACTTTGGATTTTCAAAAAAAGTTTTTTTTTTAAATTATGGGCGTGTCAGTAGGCGGATTTTGAAAATGTTTACACATGAGCATGAAGGGCCCCCTAGAGAGTATATATTATAAATTTCAGCTCCCTAGCTCAAATTTTGGTTTTCCACATGTCAGTGGGCGGATTTTGAAAATTTTATCTCCCGAGCAGTTTTAGGAGTCATAGATCATATATAAAAAATTTCAGCTCAATTTAGCTCAAAATTCAATTTTTTTCGAAAAATTTGTTTTTTTGAGTTTGTGGGCGTGTCTGTGGGCGGATTTCAAAAATTCGTAAACTTGATTATTTCGGGACCCTAGAGAGTATATGGTTAAAATTTCAGCTCTCTAGGTCCAGTTTAAAGGCCTAATTTTTGCCAACGGACGGACGGACATGGCTAGATCGACATTACTATCGATGCTGATCATAAATATAGTAACTTTTAGGGGTCTACGGGCAATATTAAGGTATGTTACAAACTATGCGTCAACATTAATATACCCTTAGAATAGGGTATAAAAACGCCTGTAGAATTGTACAAATTTGCCTGTAAGATTTTTACAATTCATCGGAACCTACAGGTCTACAGTTTATAATTGTGTGAAACGCATATATGTATTTCTTGTTGTTTTTTGAACAGAAACCAACGACCATACCACGTCGAGTTAATCGGTTCTCGTCAGATCACCGTAATTAAACGACGTTGGACGCGGTTAGTACGTGGATGGGGGACCGTTTGAGAACAACCGCCAGTCCTATCTACAGAGTTGAGGTAGATAATATACGTGGTATCACAATGGACCTAAATTGGTCTAAGTGCGTCGGCTTCTCCCGATAGCCACATAAACCTAACCTAACCTAACCTAATATTGGAAGCTATGGCAACCCTGAGAGAGCATTAAAGAGAGACAAGTTTTATGGAAAGCATTATAGCCAGAGGGAGAAGCTTCCTTACTGTACTGACTATTAATTCCGGATGGAGTATAGATGGTGATGTAGGAGCTCTACGATTCTTCTGTACCGTATAAAAAAACATAGGGGCGTTCTACAGTCCGCTTGGGCGGACTGTTGGATACCCTATTCTTATTCCTATATCTCATAAGTGGGCGTGGCAAAAATTTAAAGGATTTTATCGAAAAAACTAAGCTTTTGTAAATAAAAACGCTCCCTAGCTCAAACTTTGGTTTTTCAATAAAATTGTTTTATTTAATTGTGGGCGTGTCAGTAGGCGGATTTAAAAAAAATTTAAGTATGAGCATAAAGGGCACCTAGAGAGTATATACTATAAATTTCAGCTCCCTAGCTCAAACTTTGGACTTTCAAAAATAAAAAAAAAATAATTGTGGGCGTGTCAGTAGGCGGATTTTGAAAATATTTACACATGAGCATAAAGGGCCCCTAGAGAGTATATATTAAAAATTTCAGCTCCCTAGCTCAAATTTTGGTTTTTCAAAAAAAATATTTTATTTAATTGTGGGCGTGTCAGTGGGCGGATTTTGAAAATTTTATGTCCCAAGCAGTTTTATGGGCCAAAGATCATATATAAAAAATTTCAGCTTTCTAGCTCAAAATTCAATTTTTCCCAAAATTTGTTTTATTTAATTGTGGGCGTGTCAGTGGGCGGATTTTGAAAATTTTATGTCCCAATCAGTTTTATGGGCCATAGATCATATATAAAAAATTTCAGCTCTCTAGCTCAAAATTCGATTTTTTCCAAAATTTTGTTTTTTTGAGTTTGTGGGCGTGTCTGTGGGCGGATTTCAAAAATTCTTAAACTTGATTATTTCGGGACCCTAGAGAGTATATGGTTAAAATTTCAGCTCTCTAGGTCCAGTTTAAAGGCCTAATTTTTGCCGACGGACGGACGGACGGACGGACATGGCTAGATCGACATTACTATCGATGCTGATCATAAATATAGTAACTTTTAGGGGTCTACGGGCAATATTAAGGTATGTTACAAACTATGCGTCAAAATTAATATACCCCTAGAATAGGGTATAATGACTCAGCAGAATAAAATAATACTAGTCCAAGTACAGAGTAAGATATTTATTCTTTAAGAACTTTGTACAGACTGACTTAAAACTAATAGTTAACATAGTTTGGAAAAAATCAAATAAAGGTGTAGAGATTTCACGATTGGAAAAATCACCAAAAGGAAATTCAAAATATGATATTACTCTATTTAAAATAAAGCCAGGCTTTACGAGAGTTTGGAGATGATGATGATGTTTTGTTATTTGAGAGCGTTGAGTGTAGCCATTGTAGCGCTGGTGGAATAGCTATCGTAACTCCTCCCGCCGAAGTGTGAACTGAAATAATCGAAGGTCATAAAGATGCATGGTGATGATGATGTTGATTTGGATTCAGTATGTTGCCCTTAGTATCTGAAGTTATTTGGATCCGATTTTTAATCAACATTATGTCTGGATTGCTCTTGAATCGCCGTTTTGAGATTCGTCCATATTTTCCTGTTTCTGACTCATTGGTTTAGGGATGATAGGATAGGATAGGATAATATGAAAATTGGCTGCTTTTTTAAACGGTATCGAATTAAAACTAAACTAAAGTGTGATTCAGCTTCATATCTACATGCAGTAAGAAATTAATAAATTAAGTTTAATTCTAAAGCAACTTTAATATTTTCTTATTATTGTTAATTCATGTTTCGACTACGTTAATGCTTTCTGGTTTTCCTCATTTACGTTACGGAAAATCTGTTAGTTTCTATCTACGAATTATCTTTTTATACCCTATTCTAAGGGTATATTAATTTTGACGCATAGTTTGTAACATACCTTAATATTGCCCGTAGACCCCTAAAAGTTACTATATTTATGATCAGCATCGATAGTAATGTCGATCTAGCCATGTCCGTCCGTCCGTCCGTCTGTCGGCAAAAATTAGGCCTTTAAACTGGGCCTAGAGAGCTGAAATTTTAACCATATACTCTCTAGGGTCCCGAAATAATCAAGTTTAAGAATTTTTGAAATCCGCTTACAGACACGCCCACAAACTCAAAAAAACAAAATTTTGGAAAAAATCGAATTTTGAGCTAGAAAGCTGACATTTTTTATATTATGATTTATGACTCCTAAAACTGCTCGGGAGATAAAATTTTCAAAATCCGCCCACTGACGTTTGAGCTAGGGAGCTGAAATTTATAATATATACTCTCTAGGGGCCCTATAAGCTCATTTATAAATATTTTCAAAATCCGCCTACTGACACGCCTCAAGTAAAACTCTACGAGTATATAAAATGTTAATTTTCGATTTGCATTCTCTCATAATAGAACAATAGAACTGTACTTTATCAGTATTTGCTTATTACATTATGTACTCTTTCACATTCATAATTCCGTTAAACTACTCTGTTATATGAACACATATCATTTTTGTTAGTTAGTAAGAGAAAAGCCATTGAGCAGTAAAGATTAAAAACTTAATCGACAGGCGTTCGATTTTTTTCTTTTTTTCTTTTTTACTGTGAGTTTTCGTTCGTTTGATCTTCACCAGGGAGCATAAGGTGATTATTCCACGGGAGCCCACAAAGAGCAAAACGGAGAAATCGACGTTGAATGCTTCGATTCTTGTAATGTGGACCCGGAAATATGGCGCCAACACTTGGCTAGCGTACTCTAGAAGAGGGCGGACGTAGGTAATATAAAGGGATTTTGTCACATAGGAATTGGTAAATTCTTTAGACCACCTTTTGACGAAACCAAGGGCCGAGTTAGCTTTATTGATTATTTCGTCAATATGTGACCGAAAGTTAAGCTCTCTATCATACAGAACACCTAGGTCGCGAATGGTTAGAACGGTAACAATGGGTTGGTTGTTCAAAAAGTAACGTCTGGGGGGAAACTGAATCCGCTTACATGAAAAAGTAAGAAATACACAATATTCAGCTCCATAAAGTTTTTTTGACACCAGACCGAAAAACTATTGAGGTCTTGTTGAAGAAGATCAGAGTCGTGTGGAGAAGAAATGGAGGAGAACATAATGACGTTGTCAATATCATTTATAGCCAGAATAAAAATCAAAGGTCCAAGGTGGCTACCTTGGGGAACACCAGAGGTGGCTTTAAAAGGCAAAGAGAGAACAGAGCGAAAACGAACATTATAAGATCGATTCTTAAGGTAAGAAGAAAACCAATTCAATAGTAGGGGATCGAAACCAAGGAAGGTGAGTTTGAAAAGAATCAAACGAAGAGATATTTTGTCAAAGGCCTTACTGAAGTCAGTAGCGATTAAATCCACTTCATTGCCACTTTCTAATGCAAAAAGTGTGACGGAGACAAAGTCCACCAGGTTGGTGGTTGTGAATCTACCTTTGAGGTAACCATACTGAAGGGGGGAGATAAGAGACTTGCACTGAAAGGATAATGAATCGTACATCATACTTTCAAAAACCTTGGGTAAATGCGAGAGCTTGGCAATAGGTCGATAGTTAGATACGTCATTCTTTGGTCCTCTTTTGTGAACTAATGAAGGACGTTTTCCAGATTTTAGAAAATTTCCCGAGGGATAAGGACTGTTTGAAGAGATTATCAATTAAAGGTGAATGAATCGCAAAACACTTTTTGAGAAGAATGGCAGGAAGGCCGTTTGGGCCGGGTACAAATTCATCATTGAGATGAAGAAGTCTGTCGCACACCATGGAATGGTCAAAGGTGGGTAAAATGAATGGGCCAACGGTATAGTTTAAGCCATCAACTAGCTCCAGATGAGAGGGTTGAAATTTTTCTTGCATCGCTTAAGGAAGCCTAGGCATTTCGCAAAGTTTTTGGCGACACCGAATATAGTCATTCAAACGAAAGTTGTCATTTACACAGATACCTAGAATGGAAAGCCGTTCGGTTTCAGCGATGCAAGTGCCATTCATGGACAATGGCAGGGTGTTTGGGTTTTGCTTTAATGACAGAACAGGATTGCCTTTTGGAAGCATTAAACACTCTATTAGTTATACCCCACTGAGATATGCTGTCAAGATCTGAATTTAATGAGCTTAACACACGTTGCCTTTGGATTAGAGGTAACAGACAGTAGATCATAAGAAAGAGAGTCGGAGACAAAACAGAGACTTGGGGAACACCAGCATTCACAACTTGAATTGAACGGTCCGAAAGATAATTTCTAATCCATTTGAAGAAAAGTATCATCGATTCTAAATGCACGCATTTTCGACAAGAGAGCTTGGTGCCAATTTCTCTCAAATGCCTTAGAAATCTCAAGCGGAGCGATCTTATTTTCACCACACACCCAGGTGAAGAGATTGGTTGCATTTTCTGGTTAGATAAGTCATCAAATCACCAGCTGTTGTTGCGAAAACCGTACTGCCGGTCATTAAGAAGTTTTCGGTATTCAAGATATTTCATGAGCTGACGGTTAACATTTCCATGACCTTGAAAAGAAGGGACATTAATGCAATTGGCCGGTAAGAGGGGGGAGAAAAAAACCCGCCTTTTTTGGGGACGGGCTGGACTTATGCTGTTTTCCATCTTCTCGGGAAGAGCCCTGAAGAAAAGGATAGATAGAAAAGCTTACGCAATGAGTTTGCCAGCGAGGAAGAACGCCTCGTCAGAACGATAGGAAAAATACCATCTGAACCGGCGGATTTCTGAACGTCAAGATCTTGAAATATTCTAGCCACTGTACGAATGCGGAAATGGATTGGTCCCATGAATTAGCCTACGCGCTGGAGTACAGGGGAAGATAAAGCACAATCAGTGTTGAGCTAGCTACACAGTTAGCAGCAAGCTGATTGTTTTTATCTATAAAGATGACAGCTGGAATGTCATTGTAAATGAGTGTAGGGATTTTTTTTTTTTTTTTTTTTTTTTTTTTAATAAACCCTTGCCCAAGGGCAGGCACTGCGACCTGAAAAGATCTTTTGTGCCACAAGGTTGTCTTTACGCCAAAAGGCGACTGACTTCCCTAATGAAACTCAGCACGTCTTTGGTGGTAGAGTTGCGAAGCTCTGCCAGTGATAACATCTCTCTGTGGAGAAGGCGTCGTCTCAACCAATGTAGAGCCGGGCATTAACAGAGTATGTGTTCTGAGGTCTCCTCGTCCTCCATGCAGAATCTACATTCTGGCGTTGGACATAGGTTCATCTTGTTGAGATGATATCTCAGACCGCAGTGGCCAGTGAGAAAGCCAACCAGCAGTCTAATGCTTTCCTTATTTAGAGTAAGGATTTCCTTATAGGAGTAGGGCTTAATCAAGCGTTTAGACTGTCTCAGACCAGGGGCGCTTACCCAATGTTCAAGGCGAGTCTGTTGCTCCCAATCTTTGACAAGCCCTAGAGCAGTAGTCCAGTTGACACTGCAGTACGGTTCTGGACCGACAAAAGCGGCTACAGAGCCAGCTCTGGCAAGCTTATCTGCAGCTTCATTCCCTACAAAACCTCGGTGGCCAGGCACCCATCCGAGTTTAACTTTGTTGTATTTAGCTAGCTTTTGTAAGGCGCAGCAGCAGTTTTTTACAGTCAGAGAGTCTATTGTGTTGGACGACAGTGCCTGAAGTGCCGCCTGACTGTCTGAGAAGATATGTATCTTTGCGCCCTTAATTCCTTTGTTGGAGTTTAAGATAGCGCAGATCTCAATGGCATGGATTTCCGCCTGGAACACTGTGGGGCACATCCCCATAGGTATCGAGACCTTGGTGTTGGGTCCAAAGACACCAGCACCAACTCCAGACTCCATTTTTGATCCGTCGGTGTACCATACCAGACTTTTTGGGTCCACAGCTGGAACTCCCGAGACCCATTTAGAACGGTCTAGTATTTCTACCTCAAAGCGGGATAATAAGAAACGGGATTATAAAAAACGGGATTATAAAAGGCGAGATTTTAAAAGACGAGATTTAAATAAAACGGGATTATAAAAAGCGGAATTTTAATAGCGGGATTTTAAGAATCGGGATTATAAAAGGCGGGATATCGAACCCAACCCGTAAGATTTTTATCAATTGATACGTTCAAATTGTTTTTTTTTTACATTTGTGAAATGTGACGTGACAAAAGTCTAAGTATGGTTGAATTAAGAACGCTCTACATATTTTGTTATATAACATTTAAAGGATTTTATCAAAAAAAAACGAAGCTTTTGTAAAAAACGCTCCCTAGCTCAAACTTTGGATTTTCAAAAAAAAAAATTTTTTTAAGTTATGGGCGTGTCAGTAGGCGGATTTTGAAAATGTTTACACATGAGCATGAAGGGCCCCCTAGAGAGTATATATTATAAATTTCAGCTCCCTAGCTCAAATTTTGGTTTTCCACATGTCAGTGGGCGGATTTTGAAAATTTTATCTCCCGAGCAGTTTTAGGAGTCATATATAAAAAATTTCAGCTTTCTAGCTCAAAATTCAATTTTTTTCGAAAAATTTGTTTTTTTGAGTTTGTGGGCGTGTCTGTGGGCGGATTTCAAAAATTCGTAAACTTGATTATTTCGGGACCCTAGAGAGTATATGGTTAAAATTTCAGCTCTCTAGGTCCAGTTTAAAGGCCTAATTTTTGCCAACGGACGGACGGACATGGCTAGATCGACATTACTATCGATGCTGATCATAAATATAGTAACTTTTAGGGGTCTACGGGCAATATTAAGGTATGTTACAAACTATGCGTCAACATTAATATACCCT
The DNA here is from genome assembly GCA_949715645.1 of Portevinia maculata. Taxonomy (NCBI): domain Eukaryota; kingdom Metazoa; phylum Arthropoda; class Insecta; order Diptera; family Syrphidae; genus Portevinia; species Portevinia maculata. Next base: position 97,950,066 of record OX454525.1, read on the forward strand.
TAGAATAGGGTATAAAAACGCCTGTAGAATTGTACAAATTTGCCTGTAAGATTTTTACAATTCATCGGAACCTACAGGTCTACAGTTTATAATTGTGTGAAACGCATATATGTATTTCTTGTTGTTTTTTGAACAGAAACCAACGACCATACCACGTCGAGTTAATCGGTTCTCGTCAGATCACCGTAATTAAACGACGTTGGACGCGGTTAGTACGTGGATGGGGGACCGTTTGAGAACAACCGCCAGTCCTATCTACAGAGTTGAGGTAGATAATATACGTGGTATCACAATGGACCTAAATTGGTCTAAGTGCGTCGGCTTCTCCCGATAGCCACATAAACCTAACCTAACCTAACCTAATATTGGAAGCTATGGCAACCCTGAGAGAGCATTAAAGAGAGACAAGTTTTATGGAAAGCATTATAGCCAGAGGGAGAAGCTTCCTTACTGTACTGACTATTAATTCCGGATGGAGTATAGATGGTGATGTAGGAGCTCTACGATTCTTCTGTACCGTATAAAAAAACATAGGGGCGTTCTACAGTCCGCTTGGGCGGACTGTTGGATACCCTATTCTTATTCCTATATCTCATAAGTGGGCGTGGCAAAAATTTAAAGGATTTTATCGAAAAAACTAAGCTTTTGTAAATAAAAACGCTCCCTAGCTCAAACTTTGGTTTTTCAATAAAATTGTTTTATTTAATTGTGGGCGTGTCAGTAGGCGGATTTAAAAAAAATTTAAGTATGAGCATAAAGGGCACCTAGAGAGTATATACTATAAATTTCAGCTCCCTAGCTCAAACTTTGGACTTTCAAAAATAAAAAAAAAATAATTGTGGGCGTGTCAGTAGGCGGATTTTGAAAATATTTACACATGAGCATAAAGGGCCCCTAGAGAGTATATATTAAAAATTTCAGCTCCCTAGCTCAAATTTTGGTTTTTCAAAAAAAATATTTTATTTAATTGTGGGCGTGTCAGTGGGCGGATTTTGAAAATTTTATGTCCCAAGCAGTTTTATGGGCCAAAGATCATAATATATAAAAAATTTCAGCTTTCTAGCTCAAAATTCAATTTTTCCCAAAATTTGTTTTATTTAATTGTGGGCGTGTCAGTGGGCGGATTTTGAAAATTTTATGTCCCAATCAGTTTTATGGGCCATAGATCATATATAAAAAATTTCAGCTCTCTAGCTCAAAATTCGATTTTTTCCAAAATTTTGTTTTTTTGAGTTTGTGGGCGTGTCTGTGGGCGGATTTCAAAAATTCTTAAACTTGATTATTTCGGGACCCTAGAGAGTATATGGTTAAAATTTCAGCTCTCTAGGTCCAGTTTAAAGGCCTAATTTTTGCCGACGGACGGACGGACGGACGGACATGGCTAGATCGACATTACTATCGATGCTGATCATAAATATAGTAACTTTTAGGGGTCTACGGGCAATATTAAGGTATGTTACAAACTATGCGTCAAAATTAATATACCCCTAGAATAGGGTATAATGACTCAGCAGAATAAAATAATACTAGTCCAAGTACAGAGTAAGATATTTATTCTTTAAGAACTTTGTACAGACTGACTTAAAACTAATAGTTAACATAGTTTGGAAAAAATCAAATAAAGGTGTAGAGATTTCACGATTGGAAAAATCACCAAAAGGAAATTCAAAATATGATATTACTCTATTTAAAATAAAGCCAGGCTTTACGAGAGTTTGGAGATGATGATGATGTTTTGTTATTTGAGAGCGTTGAGTGTAGCCATTGTAGCGCTGGTGGAATAGCTATCGTAACTCCTCCCGCCGAAGTGTGAACTGAAATAATCGAAGGTCATAAAGATGCATGGTGATGATGATGTTGATTTGGATTCAGTATGTTGCCCTTAGTATCTGAAGTTATTTGGATCCGATTTTTAATCAACATTATGTCTGGATTGCTCTTGAATCGCCGTTTTGAGATTCGTCCATATTTTCCTGTTTCTGACTCATTGGTTTAGGGATGATAGGATAGGATAGGATAATATGAAAATTGGCTGCTTTTTTAAACGGTATCGAATTAAAACTAAACTAAAGTGTGATTCAGCTTCATATCTACATGCAGTAAGAAATTAATAAATTAAGTTTAATTCTAAAGCAACTTTAATATTTTCTTATTATTGTTAATTCATGTTTCGACTACGTTAATGCTTTCTGGTTTTCCTCATTTACGTTACGGAAAATCTGTTAGTTTCTATCTACGAATTATCTTTTTATACCCTATTCTAAGGGTATATTAATTTTGACGCATAGTTTGTAACATACCTTAATATTGCCCGTAGACCCCTAAAAGTTACTATATTTATGATCAGCATCGATAGTAATGTCGATCTAGCCATGTCCGTCCGTCCGTCCGTCTGTCGGCAAAAATTAGGCCTTTAAACTGGGCCTAGAGAGCTGAAATTTTAACCATATACTCTCTAGGGTCCCGAAATAATCAAGTTTAAGAATTTTTGAAATCCGCTTACAGACACGCCCACAAACTCAAAAAAACAAAATTTTGGAAAAAATCGAATTTTGAGCTAGAAAGCTGACATTTTTTATATTATGATTTATGACTCCTAAAACTGCTCGGGAGATAAAATTTTCAAAATCCGCCCACTGACGTTTGAGCTAGGGAGCTGAAATTTATAATATATACTCTCTAGGGGCCCTATAAGCTCATTTATAAATATTTTCAAAATCCGCCTACTGACACGCCTCAAGTAAAACTCTACGAGTATATAAAATGTTAATTTTCGATTTGCATTCTCTCATAATAGAACAATAGAACTGTACTTTATCAGTATTTGCTTATTACATTATGTACTCTTTCACATTCATAATTCCGTTAAACTACTCTGTTATATGAACACATATCATTTTTGTTAGTTAGTAAGAGAAAAGCCATTGAGCAGTAAAGATTAAAAACTTAATCGACAGGCGTTCGATTTTTTTCTTTTTTTCTTTTTTACTGTGAGTTTTCGTTCGTTTGATCTTCACCAGGGAGCATAAGGTGATTATTCCACGGGAGCCCACAAAGAGCAAAACGGAGAAATCGACGTTGAATGCTTCGATTCTTGTAATGTGGACCCGGAAATATGGCGCCAACACTTGGCTAGCGTACTCTAGAAGAGGGCGGACGTAGGTAATATAAAGGGATTTTGTCACATAGGAATTGGTAAATTCTTTAGACCACCTTTTGACGAAACCAAGGGCCGAGTTAGCTTTATTGATTATTTCGTCAATATGTGACCGAAAGTTAAGCTCTCTATCATACAGAACACCTAGGTCGCGAATGGTTAGAACGGTAACAATGGGTTGGTTGTTCAAAAAGTAACGTCTGGGGGGAAACTGAATCCGCTTACATGAAAAAGTAAGAAATACACAATATTCAGCTCCATAAAGTTTTTTTGACACCAGACCGAAAAACTATTGAGGTCTTGTTGAAGAAGATCAGAGTCGTGTGGAGAAGAAATGGAGGAGAACATAATGACGTTGTCAATATCATTTATAGCCAGAATAAAAATCAAAGGTCCAAGGTGGCTACCTTGGGGAACACCAGAGGTGGCTTTAAAAGGCAAAGAGAGAACAGAGCGAAAACGAACATTATAAGATCGATTCTTAAGGTAAGAAGAAAACCAATTCAATAGTAGGGGATCGAAACCAAGGAAGGTGAGTTTGAAAAGAATCAAACGAAGAGATATTTTGTCAAAGGCCTTACTGAAGTCAGTAGCGATTAAATCCACTTCATTGCCACTTTCTAATGCAAAAAGTGTGACGGAGACAAAGTCCACCAGGTTGGTGGTTGTGAATCTACCTTTGAGGTAACCATACTGAAGGGGGGAGATAAGAGACTTGCACTGAAAGGATAATGAATCGTACATCATACTTTCAAAAACCTTGGGTAAATGCGAGAGCTTGGCAATAGGTCGATAGTTAGATACGTCATTCTTTGGTCCTCTTTTGTGAACTAATGAAGGACGTTTTCCAGATTTTAGAAAATTTCCCGAGGGATAAGGACTGTTTGAAGAGATTATCAATTAAAGGTGAATGAATCGCAAAACACTTTTTGAGAAGAATGGCAGGAAGGCCGTTTGGGCCGGGTACAAATTCATCATTGAGATGAAGAAGTCTGTCGCACACCATGGAATGGTCAAAGGTGGGTAAAATGAATGGGCCAACGGTATAGTTTAAGCCATCAACTAGCTCCAGATGAGAGGGTTGAAATTTTTCTTGCATCGCTTAAGGAAGCCTAGGCATTTCGCAAAGTTTTTGGCGACACCGAATATAGTCATTCAAACGAAAGTTGTCATTTACACAGATACCTAGAATGGAAAGCCGTTCGGTTTCAGCGATGCAAGTGCCATTCATGGACAATGGCAGGGTGTTTGGGTTTTGCTTTAATGACAGAACAGGATTGCCTTTTGGAAGCATTAAACACTCTATTAGTTATACCCCACTGAGATATGCTGTCAAGATCTGAATTTAATGAGCTTAACACACGTTGCCTTTGGATTAGAGGTAACAGACAGTAGATCATAAGAAAGAGAGTCGGAGACAAAACAGAGACTTGGGGAACACCAGCATTCACAACTTGAATTGAACGGTCCGAAAGATAATTTCTAATCCATTTGAAGAAAAGTATCATCGATTCTAAATGCACGCATTTTCGACAAGAGAGCTTGGTGCCAATTTCTCTCAAATGCCTTAGAAATCTCAAGCGGAGCGATCTTATTTTCACCACACACCCAGGTGAAGAGATTGGTTGCATTTTCTGGTTAGATAAGTCATCAAATCACCAGCTGTTGTTGCGAAAACCGTACTGCCGGTCATTAAGAAGTTTTCGGTATTCAAGATATTTCATGAGCTGACGGTTAACATTTCCATGACCTTGAAAAGAAGGGACATTAATGCAATTGGCCGGTAAGAGGGGGGAGAAAAAAACCCGCCTTTTTTGGGGACGGGCTGGACTTATGCTGTTTTCCATCTTCTCGGGAAGAGCCCTGAAGAAAAGGATAGATAGAAAAGCTTACGCAATGAGTTTGCCAGCGAGGAAGAACGCCTCGTCAGAACGATAGGAAAAATACCATCTGAACCGGCGGATTTCTGAACGTCAAGATCTTGAAATATTCTAGCCACTGTACGAATGCGGAAATGGATTGGTCCCATGAATTAGCCTACGCGCTGGAGTACAGGGGAAGATAAAGCACAATCAGTGTTGAGCTAGCTACACAGTTAGCAGCAAGCTGATTGTTTTTATCTATAAAGATGACAGCTGGAATGTCATTGTAAATGAGTGTAGGGATTTTTTTTTTTTTTTTTTTTTTTTTTAATAAACCCTTGCCCAAGGGCAGGCACTGCGACCTGAAAAGATCTTTTGTGCCACAAGGTTGTCTTTACGCCAAAAGGCGACTGACTTCCCTAATGAAACTCAGCACGTCTTTGGTGGTAGAGTTGCGAAGCTCTGCCAGTGATAACATCTCTCTGTGGAGAAGGCGTCGTCTCAACCAATGTAGAGCCGGGCATTAACAGAGTATGTGTTCTGAGGTCTCCTCGTCCTCCATGCAGAATCTACATTCTGGCGTTGGACATAGGTTCATCTTGTTGAGATGATATCTCAGACCGCAGTGGCCAGTGAGAAAGCCAACCAGCAGTCTAATGCTTTCCTTATTTAGAGTAAGGATTTCCTTATAGGAGTAGGGCTTAATCAAGCGTTTAGACTGTCTCAGACCAGGGGCGCTTACCCAATGTTCAAGGCGAGTCTGTTGCTCCCAATCTTTGACAAGCCCTAGAGCAGTAGTCCAGTTGACACTGCAGTACGGTTCTGGACCGACAAAAGCGGCTACAGAGCCAGCTCTGGCAAGCTTATCTGCAGCTTCATTCCCTACAAAACCTCGGTGGCCAGGCACCCATCCGAGTTTAACTTTGTTGTATTTAGCTAGCTTTTGTAAGGCGCAGCAGCAGTTTTTTACAGTCAGAGAGTCTATTGTGTTGGACGACAGTGCCTGAAGTGCCGCCTGACTGTCTGAGAAGATATGTATCTTTGCGCCCTTAATTCCTTTGTTGGAGTTTAAGATAGCGCAGATCTCAATGGCATGGATTTCCGCCTGGAACACTGTGGGGCACATCCCCATAGGTATCGAGACCTTGGTGTTGGGTCCAAAGACACCAGCACCAACTCCAGACTCCATTTTTGATCCGTCGGTGTACCATACCAGACTTTTTGGGTCCACAGCTGGAACTCCCGAGACCCATTTAGAACGGTCTAGTATTTCTACCTCAAAGCGGGATAATAAGAAACGGGATTATAAAAAACGGGATTATAAAAGGCGAGATTTTAAAAGACGAGATTTAAATAAAACGGGATTATAAAAAGCGGAATTTTAATAGCGGGATTTTAAGAATCGGGATTATAAAAGGCGGGATATCGAACCCAACCCGTAAGATTTTTATCAATTGATACGTTCAAATTGTTTTTTTTTTACATTTGTGAAATGTGACGTGACAAAAGTCTAAGTATGGTTGAATTAAGAACGCTCTACATATTTTGTTATATAACATTTAAAGGATTTTATCAAAAAAATTTTTTTTTTAAGTTATGGGCGTGTCAGTAGGCGGATTTTGAAAATGTTTACACATGAGCATGAAGGGCCCCCTAGAGAGTATATATTATAAATTTCAGCTCCCTAGCTCAAATTTTGGTTTTCCACATGTCAGTGGGCGGATTTTGAAAATTTTATCTCCCGAGCAGTTTTAGGAGTCATATATAAAAAATTTCAGCTTTCTAGCTCAAAATTCAATTTTTTTCGAAAAATTTGTTTTTTTGAGTTTGTGGGCGTGTCTGTGGGCGGATTTCAAAAATTCGTAAACTTGATTATTTCGGGACCCTAGAGAGTATATGGTTAAAATTTCAGCTCTCTAGGTCCAGTTTAAAGGCCTAATTTTTGCCAACGGACGGACGGACATGGCTAGATCGACATTACTATCGATGCTGATCATAAATATAGTAACTTTTAGGGGTCTACGGGCAATATTAAGGTATGTTACAAACTATGCGTCAACATTAATATACCCTTAGAATAGGGTATAAAAACGCCTGTAGAATTGTACAAATTTGCCTGTAAGATTTTTACAATTCATCGGAACCTACAGGTCTACAGTTTATAATTGTGTGAAACGCATATATGTATTTCTTGTTGTTTTTTGAACAGAAACCAACGACCATACCACGTCGAGTTAATCGGTTCTCGTCAGATCACCGTAATTAAACGACGTTGGACGCGGTTAGTACGTGGATGGGGGACAGTTTGAGAACAACCGCCAGTCCTATCTACAGAGTTGAGGTAGATAATATACGTGGTATCACAATGGACCTAAATTGGTCTAAGTGCGTCGGCTTCTCCCGATAGCCACATAAACCTAACCTAACCTAACCTAATATTGGAAGCTATGGCAACCCTGAGAGAGCATTAAAGAGAGACAAGTTTTATGGAAAGCATTATAGCCAGAGGGAGAAGCTTCCTTACTGTACTGACTATTAATTCCGGATGGAGTATAGATGGTGATGTAGGAGCTCTACGATTCTTCTGTACCGTATAAAAAAACATAGGGGCGTTCTACAGTCCGCTTGGGCGGACTGTTGGATACCCTATTCTTATTCCTATATCTCATAAGTGGGCGTGGCAAAAATTTAAAGGATTTTATCGAAAAAACTAAGCTTTTGTAAATAAAAACGCTCCCTAGCTCAAACTTTGGTTTTTCAATAAAATTGTTTTATTTAATTGTGGGCGTGTCAGTAGGCGGATTTAAAAAAAATTTAAGTATGAGCATAAAGGGCACCTAGAGAGTATATACTATAAATTTCAGCTCCCTAGCTCAAACTTTGGACTTTCAAAAATAAAAAAAAAAAAATTGTGGGCGTGTCAGTAGGCGGATTTTGAAAATATTTACACATGAGCATAAAGGGCCCCTAGAGAGTATATATTAAAAATTTCAGCTCCCTAGCTCAAATTTTGGTTTTTCAAAAAAAATATTTTATTTAATTGTGGGCGTGTCAGTGGGCGGATTTTGAAAATTTTATGTCCCAAGCAGTTTTATGGGCCAAAGATCATATATAAAAAATTTCAGCTTTCTAGCTCAAAATTCAATTTTTCCCAAAATTTGTTTTATTTAATTGTGGGCGTGTCAGTGGGCGGATTTTGAAAATTTTATGTCCCAATCAGTTTTATGGGCCATAGATCATATATAAAAAATTTCAGCTCTCTAGCTCAAAATTCGATTTTTTCCAAAATTTTGTTTTTTTGAGTTTGTGGGCGTGTCTGTGGGCGGATTTCAAAAATTCTTAAACTTGATTATTTCGGGACCCTAGAGAGTATATGGTTAAAATTTCAGCTCTCTAGGTCCAGTTTAAAGGCCTAATTTTTGCCGACGGACGGACGGACGGACGGACATGGCTAGATCGACATTACTATCGATGCTGATCATAAATATAGTAACTTTTAGGGGTCTACGGGCAATATTAAGGTATGTTACAAACTATGCGTCAAAATTAATATACCCCTAGAATAGGGTATAATGACTCAGCAGAATAAAATAATACTAGTCCAAGTACAGAGTAAGATATTTATTCTTTAAGAACTTTGTACAGACTGACTTAAAACTAATAGTTAACATAGTTTGGAAAAAATCAAATAAAGGTGTAGAGATTTCACGATTGGAAAAATCACCAAAAGGAAATTCAAAATATGATATTACTCTATTTAAAATAAAGCCAGGCTTTACGAGAGTTTGGAGATGATGATGATGTTTTGTTATTTGAGAGCGTTGAGTGTAGCCATTGTAGCGCTGGTGGAATAGCTATCGTAACTCCTCCCGCCGAAGTGTGAACTGAAATAATCGAAGGTCATAAAGATGCATGGTGATGATGATGTTGATTTGGATTCAGTATGTTGCCCTTAGTATCTGAAGTTATTTGGATCCGATTTTTAATCAACATTATGTCTGGATTGCTCTTGAATCGCCGTTTTGAGATTCGTCCATATTTTCCTGTTTCTGACTCATTGGTTTAGGGATGATAGGATAGGATAGGATAATATGAAAATTGGCTGCTTTTTTAAACGGTATCGAATTAAAACTAAACTAAAGTGTGATTCAGCTTCATATCTACATGCAGTAAGAAATTAATAAATTAAGTTTAATTCTAAAGCAACTTTAATATTTTCTTATTATTGTTAATTCATGTTTCGACTACGTTAATGCTTTCTGGTTTTCCTCATTTACGTTACGGAAAATCTGTTAGTTTCTATCTACGAATTATCTTTTTATACCCTATTCTAAGGGTATATTAATTTTGACGCATAGTTTGTAACATACCTTAATATTGCCCGTAGACCCCTAAAAGTTACTATATTTATGATCAGCATCGATAGTAATGTCGATCTAGCCATGTCCGTCCGTCCGTCCGTCTGTCGGCAAAAATTAGGCCTTTAAACTGGGCCTAGAGAGCTGAAATTTTAACCATATACTCTCTAGGGTCCCGAAATAATCAAGTTTAAGAATTTTTGAAATCCGCTTACAGACACGCCCACAAACTCAAAAAAACAAAATTTTGGAAAAAATCGAATTTTGAGCTAGAAAGCTGACATTTTTTATATTATGATTTATGACTCCTAAAACTGCTCGGGAGATAAAATTTTCAAAATCCGCCCACTGACGTTTGAGCTAGGGAGCTGAAATTTATAATATATACTCTCTAGGGGCCCTATAAGCTCATTTATAAATATTTTCAAAATCCGCCTACTGACACGCCTCAAGTAAAACTCTACGAGTATATAAAATGTTAATTTTCGATTTGCATTCTCTCATAATAGAACAATAGAACTGTACTTTATCAGTATTTGCTTATTACATTATGTACTCTTTCACATTCATAATTCCGTTAAACTACTCTGTTATATGAACACATATCATTTTTGTTAGTTAGTAAGAGAAAAGCCATTGAGCAGTAAAGATTAAAAACTTAATCGACAGGCGTTCGATTTTTTTCTTTTTTTCTTTTTTACTGTGAGTTTTCGTTCGTTTGATCTTCACCAGGGAGCATAAGGTGATTATTCCACGGGAGCCCACAAAGAGCAAAACGGAGAAATCGACGTTGAATGCTTCGATTCTTGTAATGTGGACCCGGAAATATGGCGCCAACACTTGGCTAGCGTACTCTAGAAGAGGGCGGACGTAGGTAATATAAAGGGATTTTGTCACATAGGAATTGGTAAATTCTTTAGACCACCTTTTGACGAAACCAAGGGCCGAGTTAGCTTTATTGATTATTTCGTCAATATGTGACCGAAAGTTAAGCTCTCTATCATACAGAACACCTAGGTCGCGAATGGTTAGAACGGTAACAATGGGTTGGTTGTTCAAAAAGTAACGTCTGGGGGGAAACTGAATCCGCTTACATGAAAAAGTAAGAAATACACAATATTCAGCTCCATAAAGTTTTTTTGACACCAGACCGAAAAACTATTGAGGTCTTGTTGAAGAAGATCAGAGTCGTGTGGAGAAGAAATGGAGGAGAACATAATGACGTTGTCAATATCATTTATAGCCAGAATAAAAATCAAAGGTCCAAGGTGGCTACCTTGGGGAACACCAGAGGTGGCTTTAAAAGGCAAAGAGAGAACAGAGCGAAAACGAACATTATAAGATCGATTCTTAAGGTAAGAAGAAAACCAATTCAATAGTAGGGGATCGAAACCAAGGAAGGTGAGTTTGAAAAGAATCAAACGAAGAGATATTTTGTCAAAGGCCTTACTGAAGTCAGTAGCGATTAAATCCACTTCATTGCCACTTTCTAATGCAAAAAGTGTGACGGAGACAAAGTCCACCAGGTTGGTGGTTGTGAATCTACCTTTGAGGTAACCATACTGAAGGGGGGAGATAAGAGACTTGCACTGAAAGGATAATGAATCGTACATCATACTTTCAAAAACCTTGGGTAAATGCGAGAGCTTGGCAATAGGTCGATAGTTAGATACGTCATTCTTTGGTCCTCTTTTGTGAACTAATGAAGGACGTTTTCCAGATTTTAGAAAATTTCCCGAGGGATAAGGACCTTTTGAAGAGATTATCAATTAAAGGTGAATGAATCGCAAAACACTTTTTGAGAAGAATGGCAGGAAGGCCGTTTGGGCCGGGTACAAATTCATCATTGAGATGAAGAAGTCTGTCGCACACCATGGAATGGTCAAAGGTGGGTAAAATGAATGGGCCAACGGTATAGTTTAAGCCATCAACTAGCTCCAGATGAGAGGGTTGAAATTTTTCTTGCATCGCTTAAGGAAGCCTAGGCATTTCGCAAAGTTTTTGGCGACACCGAATATAGTCATTCAAACGAAAGTTGTCATTTACACAGATACCTAGAATGGAAAGCCGTTCGGTTTCAGCGATGCAAGTGCCATTCATGGACAATGGCAGGGTGTTTGGGTTTTGCTTTAATGACAGAACAGGATTGCCTTTTGGAAGCATTAAACACTCTATTAGTTATACCCCACTGAGATATGCTGTCAAGATCTGAATTTAATGAGCTTAACACACGTTGCCTTTGGATTAGAGGTAACAGACAGTAGATCATAAGAAAGAGAGTCGGAGACAAAACAGAGACTTGGGGAACACCAGCATTCACAACTTGAATTGAACGGTCCGAAAGATAATTTCTAATCCATTTGAAGAAAAGTATCATCGATTCTAAATGCACGCATTTTCGACAAGAGAGCTTGGTGCCAATTTCTCTCAAATGCCTTAGAAATCTCAAGCGGAGCGATCTTATTTTCACCACACACCCAGGTGAAGAGATTGGTTGCATTTTCTGGTTAGATAAGTCATCAAATCACCAGCTGTTGTTGCGAAAACCGTACTGCCGGTCATTAAGAAGTTTTCGGTATTCAAGATATTTCATGAGCTGACGGTTAACATTTCCATGACCTTGAAAAGAAGGGACATTAATGCAATTGGCCGGTAAGAGGGGGGAGAAAAAAACCCGCCTTTTTTGGGGACGGGCTGGACTTATGCTGTTTTCCATCTTCTCGGGAAGAGCCCTGAAGAAAAGGATAGATAGAAAAGCTTACGCAATGAGTTTGCCAGCGAGGAAGAACGCCTCGTCAGAACGATAGGAAAAATACCATCTGAACCGGCGGATTTCTGAACGTCAAGATCTTGAAATATTCTAGCCACTGTACGAATGCGGAAATGGATTGGTCCTATGAATTAGCCTACGCGCTGGAGTACAGGGGAAGATAAAGCACAATCAGTGTTGAGCTAGCTACACAGTTAGCAGCAAGCTGATTGTTTTTATCTATAAAGATGACAGCTGGAATGTCATTGTAAATGAGTGAGGGATTTTTATTTTTTTTTTTTTTTTTTTTTAATAAACCCTTGCCCAAGGGCAGGCACTGCGACCTGAAAAGATCTTTTGTACCACAAGGTTGTCTTTACGCCAAAAGGCGACTGACTTCCCTAATGAAACTCAGCACGTCTTTGGTGGTAGAGTTGCGAAGCTCTGCCAGTGATAACATCTCTCTGTGGAGAAGGCGTCGTCTCAACCAATGTAGAGCCGGGCATTAACAGAGTATGTGTTCTGAGGTCTCCTCGTCCTCCATGCAGAATCTACATTCTGGCGTTGGACATAGGTTCATCTTGTTGAGATGATATCTCAGACCGCAGTGGCCAGTGAGAAAGCCAACCAGCAGTCTAATGCTTTCCTTATTTAGAGTAAGGATTTCTTTATAGGAGTAGGGCTTAATCAAGCGTTTAGACTGTCTCAGACCAGGGGCGCTTACCCAATGTTCAAGGCGAGTCTGTTGCTCCCAATCTTTGACAAGCCCTAGAGCAGTAGTCCAGTTGACACTGCAGTACGGTTCTGGACCGACAAAAGCGGCTACAGAGCCAGCTCTGGCAAGCTTATCTGCAGCTTCATTCCCTACAAAACCTCGGTGGCCAGGCACCCATCCGAGTTTAACTTTGTTGTATTTAGCTAGCTTTTGTAAGGCGCAGCAGCAGTTTTTTACAGTCAGAGAGTCTATTGTGTTGGACGACAGTGCCTGAAGTGCCGCCTGACTGTCTGAGAAGATATGTATCTTTGCGCCCTTAATTCCTTTGTTGGAGTTTAAGATAGCGCAGATCTCAATGGCATGGATTTCCGCCTGGAACACTGTGGGGCACATCCCCATAGGTATCGAGACCTTGGTGTTGGGTCCAAAGACACCAGCACCAACTCCAGACTCCATTTTTGATCCGTCGGTGTACCATACCAGACTTTTTGGGTCCACAGCTGGAACTCCCGAGACCCATTTAGAACGGTCTAGTATTTCTACCTCAAAGCGGGATAATAAGAAACGGGATTATAAAAAACGGGATTATAAAAGGCGAGATTTTAAAAGACGAGATTTAAATAAAACGGGATTATAAAAAGCGGAATTTTAATAGCGGGATTTTAAGAATCGGGATTATAAAAGGCGGGATATCGAACCCAACCCGTAAGATTTTTATCAATTGATACGTTCAAATTGTTTTTTTTTTTACATTTGTGAAATGTGACGTGACAAAAGTCTAAGTATGGTTGAATTAAGAACGCTCTACATATTTTGTTATATAACATTTAAAGGATTTTATCAAAAAAAAACGAAGCTTTTGTAAAAAACGCTCCCTAGCTCAAACTTTGGATTTTCAAAAAAAATTTTTTTTTTAAATTATGGGCGTGTCAGTAGGCGGATTTTGAAAATGTTTACACATGAGCATGAAGGGCCCCCTAGAGAGTATATATTATAAATTTCAGCTCCCTAGCTCAAATTTTGGTTTTCCACATGTCAGTGGGCGGATTTTGAAAATTTTATCTCCCGAGCAGTTTTAGGAGTCATATATAAAAAATTTCAGCTTTCTAGCTCAAAATTCAATTTTTTTCGAAAAATTTGTTTTTTTGAGTTTGTGGGCGTGTCTGTGGGCGGATTTCAAAAATTCGTAAACTTGATTATTTCGGGACCCTAGAGAGTATATGGTTAAAATTTCAGCTCTCTAGGTCCAGTTTAAAGGCCTAATTTTTGCCAACGGACGGACGGACATGGCTAGATCGACATTACTATCGATGCTGATCATAAATATAGTAACTTTTAGGGGTCTACGGGCAATATTAAGGTATGTTACAAACTATGCGTCAACATTAATATACCCTTAGAATAGGGTATAAAAACGCCTGTAGAATTGTACAAATTTGCCTGTAAGATTTTTACAATTCATCGGAACCTACAGGTCTACAGTTTATAATTGTGTGAAACGCATATATGTATTTCTTGTTGTTTTTTGAACAGAAACCAACGACCATACCACGTCGAGTTAATCGGTTCTCGTCAGATCACCGTAATTAAACGACGTTGGACGCGGTTAGTACGTGGATGGGGGACCGTTTGAGAACAACCGCCAGTCCTATCTACAGAGTTGAGGTAGATAATATACGTGGTATCACAATGGACCTAAATTGGTCTAAGTGCGTCGGCTTCTCCCGATAGCCACATAAACCTAACCTAACCTAACCTAATATTGGAAGCTATGGCAACCCTGAGAGAGCATTAAAGAGAGATAAGTTTTATGGAAAGCATTATAGCCAGAGGGAGAAGCTTCCTTACTGTACTGACTATTAATTCCGGATGGAGTATAGATGGTGATGTAGGAGCTCTACGATTCTTCTGTACCGTATAAAAAAACATAGGGGCGTTCTACAGTCCGCTTGGGCGGACTGTTGGATACCCTATTCTTATTCCTATATCTCATAAGTGGGCGTGGCAAAAATTTAAAGGATTTTATCGAAAAAACTAAGCTTTTGTAAATAAAAACGCTCCCTAGCTCAAACTTTGGTTTTTCAATAAAATTGTTTTATTTAATTGTGGGCGTGTCAGTAGGCGGATTTAAAAAAAATTTAAGTATGAGCATAAAGGGCACCTAGAGAGTATATACTATAAATTTCAGCTCCCTAGCTCAAACTTTGGACTTTCAAAAATAAAAAAAAAAAAATTGTGGGCGTGTCAGTAGGCGGATTTTGAAAATATTTACACATGAGCATAAAGGGCCCCTAGAGAGTATATATTAAAAATTTCAGCTCCCTAGCTCAAATTTTGGTTTTTCAAAAAAAATATTTTATTTAATTGTGGGCGTGTCAGTGGGCGGATTTTGAAAATTTTATGTCCCAAGCAGTTTTATGGGCCAAAGATCATATATAAAAAATTTCAGCTTTCTAGCTCAAAATTCAATTTTTCCCAAAATTTGTTTTATTTAATTGTGGGCGTGTCAGTGGGCGGATTTTGAAAATTTTATGTCCCAATCAGTTTTATGGGCCATAGATCATATATAAAAAATTTCAGCTCTCTAGCTCAAAATTCGATTTTTTCCAAAATTTTGTTTTTTTGAGTTTGTGGGCGTGTCTGTGGGCGGATTTCAAAAATTCTTAAACTTGATTATTTCGGGACCCTAGAGAGTATATGGTTAAAATTTCAGCTCTCTAGGTCCAGTTTAAAGGCCTAATTTTTGCCGACGGACGGACGGACGGACGGACATGGCTAGATCGACATTACTATCGATGCTGATCATAAATATAGTAACTTTTAGGGGTCTACGGGCAATATTAAGGTATGTTACAAACTATGCGTCAAAATTAATATACCCCTAGAATAGGGTATAATGACTCAGCAGAATAAAATAATACTAGTCCAAGTACAGAGTAAGATATTTATTCTTTAAGAACTTTGTACAGACTGACTTAAAACTAATAGTTAACATAGTTTGGAAAAAATCAAATAAAGGTGTAGAGATTTCACGATTGGAAAAATCACCAAAAGGAAATTCAAAATATGATATTACTCTATTTAAAATAAAGCCAGGCTTTACGAGAGTTTGGAGATGATGATGATGTTTTGTTATTTGAGAGCGTTGAGTGTAGCCATTGTAGCGCTGGTGGAATAGCTATCGTAACTCCTCCCGCCGAAGTGTGAACTGAAATAATCGAAGGTCATAAAGATGCATGGTGATGATGATGTTGATTTGGATTCAGTATGTTGCCCTTAGTATCTGAAGTTATTTGGATCCGATTTTTAATCAACATTATGTCTGGATTGCTCTTGAATCGCCGTTTTGAGATTCGTCCATATTTTCCTGTTTCTGACTCATTGGTTTAGGGATGATAGGATAGGATAGGATAATATGAAAATTGGCTGCTTTTTTAAACGGTATCGAATTAAAACTAAACTAAAGTGTGATTCAGCTTCATATCTACATGCAGTAAGAAATTAATAAATTAAGTTTAATTCTAAAGCAACTTTAATATTTTCTTATTATTGTTAATTCATGTTTCGACTACGTTAATGCTTTCTGGTTTTCCTCATTTACGTTACGGAAAATCTGTTAGTTTCGATCTACGAATTATCTTTTTATACCCTATTCTAAGGGTATATTAATTTTGACGCATAGTTTGTAACATACCTTAATATTGCCCGTAGACCCCTAAAAGTTACTATATTTATGATCAGCATCGATAGTAATGTCGATCTAGCCATGTCCGTCCGTCCGTCCGTCTGTCGGCAAAAATTAGGCCTTTAAACTGGGCCTAGAGAGCTGAAATTTTAACCATATACTCTCTAGGGTCCCGAAATAATCAAGTTTAAGAATTTTTGAAATCCGCTTACAGACACGCCCACAAACTCAAAAAAACAAAATTTTGGAAAAAATCGAATTTTGAGCTAGAAAGCTGACATTTTTTATATTATGATTTATGACTCCTAAAACTGCTCGGGAGATAAAATTTTCAAAATCCGCCCACTGACGTTTGAGCTAGGGAGCTGAAATTTATAATATATACTCTCTAGGGGCCCTATAAGCTCATTTATAAATATTTTCAAAATCCGCCTACTGACACGCCTCAAGTAAAACTCTACGAGTATATAAAATGTTAATTTTCGATTTGCATTCTCTCATAATAGAACAATAGAACTGTACTTTATCAGTATTTGCTTATTACATTATGTACTCTTTCACATTCATAATTCCGTTAAACTACTCTGTTATATGAACACATATCATTTTTGTTAGTTAGTAAGAGAAAAGCCATTGAGCAGTAAAGATTAAAAACTTAATCGACAGGCGTTCGATTTTTTTCTTTTTTTCTTTTTTACTGTGAGTTTTCGTTCGTTTGATCTTCACCAGGGAGCATAAGGTGATTATTCCACGGGAGCCCACAAAGAGCAAAACGGAGAAATCGACGTTGAATGCTTCGATTCTTGTAATGTGGACCCGGAAATATGGCGCCAACACTTGGCTAGCGTACTCTAGAAGAGGGCGGACGTAGGTAATATAAAGGGATTTTGTCACATAGGAATTGGTAAATTCTTTAGACCACCTTTTGACGAAACCAAGGGCCGAGTTAGCTTTATTGATTATTTCGTCAATATGTGACCGAAAGTTAAGCTCTCTATCATACAGAACACCTAGGTCGCGAATGGTTAGAACGGTAACAATGGGTTGGTTGTTCAAAAAGTAACGTCTGGGGGGAAACTGAATCCGCTTACATGAAAAAGTAAGAAATACACAATATTCAGCTCCATAAAGTTTTTTTGACACCAGACCGAAAAACTATTGAGGTCTTGTTGAAGAAGATCAGAGTCGTGTGGAGAAGAAATGGAGGAGAACATAATGACGTTGTCAATATCATTTATAGCCAGAATAAAAATCAAAGGTCCAAGGTGGCTACCTTGGGGAACACCAGAGGTGGCTTTAAAAGGCAAAGAGAGAACAGAGCGAAAACGAACATTATAAGATCGATTCTTAAGGTAAGAAGAAAACCAATTCAATAGTAGGGGATCGAAACCAAGGAAGGTGAGTTTGAAAAGAATCAAACGAAGAGATATTTTGTCAAAGGCCTTACTGAAGTCAGTAGCGATTAAATCCACTTCATTGCCACTTTCTAATGCAAAAAGTGTGACGGAGACAAAGTCCACCAGGTTGGTGGTTGTGAATCTACCTTTGAGGTAACCATACTGAAGGGGGGAGATAAGAGACTTGCACTGAAAGGATAATGAATCGTACATCATACTTTCAAAAACCTTGGGTAAATGCGAGAGCTTGGCAATAGGTCGATAGTTAGATACGTCATTCTTTGGTCCTCTTTTGTGAACTAATGAAGGACGTTTTCCAGATTTTAGAAAATTTCCCAAGGGATAAGGACTGTTTGAAGAGATTATCAATTAAAGGTGAATGAATCGCAAAACACTTTTTGAGAAGAATGGCAGGAAGGCCGTTTGGGCCGGGTACAAATTCATCATTGAGATGAAGAAGTCTGTCGCACACCATGGAATGGTCAAAGGTGGGTAAAATGAATGGGCCAACGGTATAGTTTAAGCCATCAACTAGCTCCAGATGAGAGGGTTGAAATTTTTCTTGCATCGCTTAAGGAAGCCTAGGCATTTCGCAAAGTTTTTGGCGACACCGAATATAGTCATTCAAACGAAAGTTGTCATTTACACAGATACCTAGAATGGAAAGCCGTTCGGTTTCAGCGATGCAAGTGCCATTCATGGACAATGGCAGGGTGTTTGGGTTTTGCTTTAATGACAGAACAGGATTGCCGTTTGGAAGCATTAAACACTCTATTAGTTATACCCCACTGAGATATGCTGTCAAGATCTGAATTTAATGAGCTTAACACACGTTGCCTTTGGATTAGAGGTAACAGACAGTAGATCATAAGAAAGAGAGTCGGAGACAAAACAGAGACTTGGGGAACACCAGCATTCACAACTTGAATTGAACGGTCCGAAAGATAATTTCTAATCCATTTGAAGAAAAGTATCATCGATTCTAAATGCACGCATTTTCGACAAGAGAGCTTGGTGCCAATTTCTCTCAAATGCCTTAGAAATCTCAAGCGGAGCGATCTTATTTTCACCACACACCCAGGTGAAGAGATTGGTTGCATTTTCTGGTTAGATAAGTCATCAAATCACCAGCTGTTGTTGCGAAAACCGTACTGCCGGTCATTAAGAAGTTTTCGGTATTCAAGATATTTCATGAGCTGACGGTTAACATTTCCATGACCTTGAAAAGAAGGGACGTTAATGCAATTGGCCGGTAAGAGGAGGGAGAAAAAAACCCGCCTTTTTTGGGGACGGGCTGGACTTATGCTGTTTTCCATCTTCTCGGGAAGAGCCCTGAAGAAAAGGATAGATAGAAAAGCTTACGCAATGAGTTTGCCAGCGAGGAAGAACGCCTCGTCAGAACGATAGGAAAAATACCATCTGAACCGGCGGATTTCTGAACGTCAAGATCTTGAAATATTCTAGCCACTGTACGAATGCGGAAATGGATTGGTCCCATGAATTAGCCTACGCGCTGGAGTACAGGGGAAGATAAAGCACAATCAGTGTTGAGCTAGCTACACAGTTAGCAGCAAGCTGATTGTTTTTATCTATAAAGATGACAGCTGGAATGTCATTGTAAATGAGTGAGGGATTTTTTTTTTTTTTTTTTTTTTTTTTTTAATAAACCCTTGCCCAAGGGCAGGCACTGCGACCTGAAAAGATCTTTTGTGCCACAAGGTTGTCTTTACGCCAAAAGGCGACTGACTTCCCTAATGAAACTCAGCACGTCTTTGGTGGTAGAGTTGCGAAGCTCTGCCAGTGATAACATCTCTCTGTGGAGAAGGCGTCGTCTCAACCAATGTAGAGCCGGGCATTAACAGAGTATGTGTTCTGAGGTCTCCTCGTCCTCCATGCAGAATCTACATTCTGGCGTTGGACATAGGTTCATCTTGTTGAGATGATATCTCAGACCGCAGTGGCCAGTGAGAAAGCCAACCAGCAGTCTAATGCTTTCCTTATTTAGAGTAAGGATTTCCTTATAGGAGTAGGGCTTAATCAAGCGTTTAGACTGTCTCAGACCAGGGGCGCTTACCCAATGTTCAAGGCGAGTCTGTTGCTCCCAATCTTTGACAAGCCCTAGAGCAGTAGTCCAGTTGACACTGCAGTACGGTTCTGGACCGACAAAAGCGGCTACAGAGCCAGCTCTGGCAAGCTTATCTGCAGCTTCATTCCCTACAAAACCTCGGTGGCCAGGCACCCATCCGAGTTTAACTTTGTTGTATTTAGCTAGCTTTTGTAAGGCGCAGCAGCAGTTTTTTACAGTCAGAGAGTCTATTGTGTTGGACGACAGTGCCTGAAGTGCCGCCTGACTGTCTGAGAAGATATGTATCTTTGCGCCCTTAATTCCTTTGTTGGAGTTTAAGATAGCGCAGATCTCAATGGCATGGATTTCCGCCTGGAACACTGTGGGGCACATCCCCATAGGTATCGAGACCTTGGTGTTGGGTCCAAAGACACCAGCACCAACTCCAGACTCCATTTTTGATCCGTCGGTGTACCATGCCAGACTTTTTGGGTCCACAGCTGGAACTCCCGAGACCCATTTAGAACGGTCTAGTATTTCTACCTCAAATAGTTTATCGAAACTATATTCCCTTACCATTAAGTCAGGGATGGTGTAAAACATATCCAAGTTTTGGATAGAGTTGAGTATCTTCAGGTGACCCACATGGTCATTTGAGTTATACTTATATTCAAGCTGAAGCTTAATAGCGCATCTGGCAGCCGTCTTTTGAATGAATGCTTGTAGTGGTGAGAGTCCAATTATGGCTTCAAGTGCTACCGTAGGGCATGTGCGCATGGCACCAGTTATTCCCAGACAGGCAACACGTTGTAGCTTTTGGAGCCTGTTAGCCGTAGTACGTTCAAGTACTTTTGGCCACCACACGATGGAGGCGTACGTGATGATGGGTCTAACCATCATGGTGTACATCCAGTATATCATTCTGGGGTTTAGACCCCAAGTTCTGCCGTATAGGCGTCTGCAGGCCCACATGGCTCTTGTGGCACGCTCAGTGGCGGCCTTTACGTGTGAGTTCCAATTTAGTTTCCTGTCCAGGATGACTCCCAGATATTTGACCTCATTGGAGTAGCTCAGGGGTGTACCATTTACGGTGATCGGTTCGAAGTTAACCAGTCTTTTTCGCGTAAAAGCTACCAGGAAGGTTTTAAGAGGGTTGATGGAAAGTCCTTCCTTAATACACCATTCTGAGACATGTAGCAATGCTTTTTGCATGCTATCAGTAATGGTTGCGCTACGCTTACCATTAATAATTATCGCCAGGTCATCAGCATAACCAATGGCGTTAAAGCCTAGTCTGTGTAGACTGACCAGTAGATTGTCGATGACAAGTGGCCACAAGAGGGGAGAGAGTACTCCTCCTTGGGGACAGCCTTTGGCTGCTGTCACAGACACCGAATTACCTCCAGAGGAGGAGGTAATTATACGACTTTCCAACATGGCTCTGATAAATTGGTTCGTCGATACCACGATACCT
This sequence comes from Portevinia maculata, assembly GCA_949715645.1. Classification (NCBI taxonomy): domain Eukaryota; kingdom Metazoa; phylum Arthropoda; class Insecta; order Diptera; family Syrphidae; genus Portevinia; species Portevinia maculata. The sequence continues at coordinate 97,971,528 of OX454525.1, forward strand.
TTATTACTGATCGCCCTGGCAATCGAGTCGTATCCGGTATTATCGAAGGCACCCTCAACGTCCAAGAAGGCACAAAGTGCCGTTTCCTTAGACTTGAAAGTCTCCTCTACCTTTTTGACAAGGTAGTGAAGAGCACCTTCAGTGGATTTGCCCTTTCTGTACGCAAATTGACTTGAGTGCAGGGGGCTTGATGTTACTATCTGCTCCCTAATATGAACATCTATAAGTCTTTCCATGGTTTTTAGAAAGAAGCATGTTAGACTGATGGGTCTATATGATTTAGGCAGTTCACTTGGCCTATTGCCATTTTTGGGGATAAAAATCACGTTGACCTGTCTCCAGGAAAGTGGAATGTATCCCCAGTTGTAACTAGCCCTAAATAAAGCAATAGCCATCGGCAGTATGACATCACTAACCCTCTGGATAAGGGCCGGAAAAATGCCGTCACCACCTGGGGCTTTAAATGGTTTGAATGAGCCAATTGCCCATCTATCTGGACTAAACATTTTTCCAGATAAGCTGTTTACTCTACTATCTACATGTACCTTGGGGTCCACATCGTTAGAGTTACCGCCTATGTCGCGAATAGACGAACCTGGGAAGTGAGTGTAGGGATAGATGACTGGGAAGAATTCTTAAAACAAACGACCAAAAGTTTTTACTACCTGTGGGATTTTGTAGTATTTTTGCCTCAATTTTTGGTTGTTGACACGATTAATTTGGAAATTACTGTCATTTCTGGCTCGTTTGAACTTGTTTCGGCTTTCCTCAGATGGGTTCGCCTTATAAGACCGAAAGGTTACCTCTCTTAAGCTGATAGCTCGAGCCATACTACGGGCTTAACTTCGGTTTGATACTTAGTATCCTGTTGGGGATGAACGATGTCATGTCTAGGTGAATTAAGTTTGTTAAGAAGCACAGCGATCATTTAAAACTCTTGAAGAAACCGTTTACTTTTTCCTAATTGGTTTCCCGTATTGCCATAAGGTTCATTTAGGAGTTTGTTCTTAAACTTTGTGGTTGGAGTACGAGGAATTCGCTGATATGATCCAATGGCCTGATGAACCTAGAGGCAATAATACGTTTATAGCGTAAGAAACAATTCCAGTGTGTTGGCGGTTTGACTGCTTATATCCGATATTCGTGTCGGCTCATTTACAAGCAGGGTCAGGTTATTTATCTCAGCAAAAGTCTCGACGTACCTTCCTTCGGGTGTTGTCTAACAGGAAGGCGAAGCCAGCTTGAATTTTGTATATTGGAATCGCTCGCAATGACGATGTCAGTACGAGGATGAAGGGTCACAATTTTTATGATGGAATCGGAGAGTTTAATGCCTGTCTAAATTTGGGCTTCTGTAAATAAATCAGTAGTGGATTAATTGCCTACAGACATGAAATTTTAGCAAAATTTATTCCGGATTGGAACATGGTCCATACTGAAGCTGGGGAAAGATTAATGGCACTAAGCTATAACGGGGTAGATTTAACTCCATTGAATCGGAGCCAACGCTGACCTGTGTTTTACTAGTGCCAAAATATCTGGTTTGTTGAGGGAGTCATGGGCGCATAATGAAACAATTTTTTTTTCTTAACCCACGGCTGCTACTCACATCCACTACAAAATTCGTACGCATTATAAGGGACAAACATAAATAACACACAAACTCCGTCGCTAACTACCTAAGCAAAGCCGTGAAGTGAAGAACTGCGTTGGATCTCCAAAGCAATTAACTCCAAGTGTTGTGCGCGTAATTTGCTGTGTTTCACCAACAAAACACATTGACCCCGGCACTGGAACTAAATTTAATTTTACAACACTATGGTGGCGTGACTATAGCTGTTTGTCGGTAAAGGGAGCCTGATTACGATCAAAAGATGAAATCTTGAATTAGGATTTGGAATACAGTGTTCTTGGAGTTTACTTATACTGATACTTTATTCTTAGAATTAATATACATGGGAAAATGATTAATAATCATTTATGCTGATTTATGGGGTGAATGGACGTCTATTTGGTGCATGAACGTCAGGTAAGTGATATTGTAACTCTTCCCCCCTTAGAATGAAGCGATTGTCACGAAGCAAATGATGGGACTTGAGCAACATGCTGGGATTCTGCAATCAAGCAAATGTGTCTTCCTGATCGTGCTTTGGATATCCTGAAGATGTTTGATATTTGTAGTTAAGTCTCTTCAATGTTAGCCTTGTTGAAGTAAAACTTCTTTACGCACGCTTGACTTGGGGAGTAAGCTGGTGAATGCGACACGGAAGTGTAGACCAATGTAGACTTCTGGCGTAACGGAAATGTAGCCCATTGTAGACTTCCGGCGTAACGGAAGTATAGACAAACGTACACTCTTTTGTTACAGCCCATACAGTTTAGTCGGACGAAAGGTTCGTGGAATGGGTAAACACCATTGAATCTCCTCAATATAGGGCAATACTAAGCTCATCATCTATCCAAACCGATCCAAAGGAGAAAGCTATATCTAAAACAGTTGCCGGCAGATGGAATTTACCGGAAGTGAGTAAGGTCATTGTGTCCATGAATCGCAGTTCATTAGTTGGAAATATAAAGCGTCACCGTCACAGATTTTCAAGTCGGACAGCAAAAAAACAAAGTTTGAGCTCGGGAGCTGAAATTTATAATATACACTCTCCAGGGGCCCTTGATGCTCATGTGTAAATATTTCCAAAATTCGCCCACTGTTCACAAAAAAACCAAAGTTTGAGCTAGGGAGCTGAAATTTATAATATAGACTCTCCAGGGGCCCTTGATGCTCATTGTAAATATTTTTAACATTCGCCCACTGACACGCCCACAATTTAAAAAAACCAAAGTTTGAGCTAGGGAGATGAAATTTATAATATAGACTCTCCAGGGGCCTTTGATGCTCATTGTAAATATTTTCAAAATTCGCCCACTGACACGCCCACAATTCACAAAAAAACCAAAGTTTGAGCTAGGGAGCTGAAATTTATAATATAGACTCTCCAGGGGCCCTTGATGCTCATGTGTAAATATTTTCAAAATTCGCCCACTGTTCAGAAAAAAACCAAAGTTTGAGCTAGGGAGCTGAAATTTATAATATAGACTCTCCAGGGGCCCTTGATGCTCATTGTAAATATTTTTAACATTCGCCCACTGACACGCCCACAATTTAAAAAAACCAAAGTTTGAGCTAGGGAGATGAAATTTATAATATAGACTCTCCAGGGGCCCTTGATGCTCATGTGTAAATATTTTCAAAATTCGCCCACACGCCCACGATTCACATAATAACCAAAGTTTGAGCTAGTGAGCTAAAATTTATAATATAGACTCTCCAGGGGCCCTTGATGCTCATTGTGAATATTTTCAAAATTCGCCCACTGACACGCCCACAATTCACAAAAAAACCAAAGTTTGAGCTAGGGAGCTGAAATTTATAATATAGACTCTCCAGGGGCCCTTGATGCTCATGTGTAAATATTTTCAAAATTCGCCCACTGACACGCCCACAATTTAAAAAAACCAAAGTTTGAGCTAGGGAGATGAAATTTATAATATAGACTCTCCAGGGGTCCTTGATGGTCATGTGTAAATATTTCCAAAATTCGCCCACTGACACGCCCACAATTCACAAAAAACCAAAGTTTGAGCTAGGGAGCTGAAATTTATAATATAGACTCTCCAGGGGCCCTTGATGCTCATGTGTAAATATTTTCCAAATTCGCCCACTGACACGCCCACAATTTAAAAAAAACCAAAGTTTGAGCTAGGGAGCTGAAATTTATAATATATACCTCTCCAGGAGCCCTTGATGATCATGTGTAAATATTTTCAAAATTCGCCCACACGCCCACGATTTAAAAAAAAACCAAAGTATGAGCTAGGGAGCTGAAATTTATAATATAGACTCTCCAGGGGCCCTTGATGCTCATTGTGAATATTTTCAAAATTCGCCCACTGACACGCCCACAATTCACAAAAAAACCAAAGTTTGAGCTAGGGAGATGAAATTTATAATATAGACTCTCCAGGGGCCCGTGATGCTCATGTGTAAATATTTTCAAAATTCGCCCACACGCCCACGATTTAAAAATAACCAAAGTTTGAGCTAGGGAGCTGAAATTTATAATATAGACTCTCCAGCGGCCCTTGATGCTCATTGTGAATATTTTCAAAATTCGCCCACTGACACGCCCACAATTCACAAAAAAACCAAAGTTTGAGCTAGGGAGATGAAATTTATAATATAGACTCTCCAGGGGCCCTTGATGCTCATGTGTAAATATTTTCAAAATTCGCCACTGACACGCCAACAATTCACAAAAAAACCAAAGTTTGAGCTAGGAAGCTGAAATCTGTAATATAGACTCTCCAGGGGCCGTTGATGCTCATGTGTAAATATTTTCACAATTCGCCCACTGTTCACAAAAAAAACCAAAGTTTGAGCTAGGGAGCTGAAATTTATAATATAGACTCTCCAGGGGCCCTTGATGCTCATTGTAAATATATTTAACATTCGCCCACTGACACGCCCACAATTTAAAAAAACCAAAGTTTGAGCTAGGGAGCTGAAATTTATAATATATACCTCTCCAGGAGCCCTTGATGATCATGTGTAAATATTTTCAAAATTCGCCCACACGCCCACGATTTAAAAAAAAACCAAAGTATGAGCTAGGGAGCTGAAATTTATAATATAGACTCTCCAGGGGCCCTTGATGCTCATTGTGAATATTTTCAAAATTCGCCCACTGACACGCCCACAATTCACAAAAAAACCAAAGTTTGAGCTAGGGAGATGAAATTTATAATATAGACTCTCCAGGGGCCCGTGATGCTCATGTGTAAATATTTTCAAAATTCGCCCACACGCCCACGATTTAAAAATAACCAAAGTTTGAGCTAGGGAGCTGAAATTTATAATATAGACTCTCCAGCGGCCCTTGATGCTCATTGTGAATATTTTCAAAATTCGCCCACTGACACGCCCACAATTCACAAAAAAACCAAAGTTTGAGCTAGGGAGATGAAATTTATAATATAGACTCTCCAGGGGCCCTTGATGCTCATGTGTAAATATTTTCAAAATTCGCCACTGACACGCCAACAATTCACAAAAAAACCAAAGTTTGAGCTAGGGAGATGAAATTTATAATATAGACTCTCCAGGGGCCCGTGATGCTCATGTGTAAATATTTTCAAAATTCGCCCACACGCCCACGATTTAAAAATAACCAAAGTTTGAGCTAGGGAGCTGAAATTTATAATATAGACTCTCCAGCGGCCCTTGATGCTCATTGTGAATATTTTCAAAATTCGCCCACTGACACGCCCACAATTCACAAAAAAACCAAAGTTTGAGCTAGGGAGATGAAATTTATAATATAGACTCTCCAGGGGCCCTTGATGCTCATGTGTAAATATTTTCAAAATTCGCCACTGACACGCCCACAATTCACAAAAAAAACAAAGTTTGAGCTAGCAAGCTGAAATCTGTAATATAGACTCTCCAGGGGCCGTTGATGCTCATGTGTAAATATTTTCAAAATTCGCCCACTGACACGCCCACAATTTAAAAAAACCAAAGTTTGAGCTAGGAAGCTGAAATTTATAATACAGCCTGGCCAGGGGCCCTTGATGCTCATTGTAAATATTTTCCAAATTCGCCCACTACACGCCCACAATTCACAAAAAAACCAAAGTTTGAGCTAGGAAGCTGAAATTTGTAATATAGACTCTCCAGGGGCCCTTGATGCTCATTGTAAATATTTTTAACATTCGCCCACTGACACGCCCACAATTTAAAAAAACCAAAGTTTGAGCTAGGGAGATGAAATTTATAATATAGACTCTCCAGGGGCCCTTGATGCTCATGTGTAAATATTTTCAAAATTCGCCACTGACACGCCCACAATTCACAAAAAAACCAAAGTTTGAGCTAGGAAGCTGAAATCTGTAATATAGACTCTCCAGGGGCCGTTGATGCCCATGTGTAAATATTTTCACAATTCGCCCACTGACACGCCCACAATTTAAAAAAAACCAAAGTTTGAGCTAGGGAGCTGAAATCTGTAATATAGACTCTCCAGGGGCCGTTGATGCTCATGTGTAAATATTTTCACAATTCGCCCACTGACACGCCCACAATTTAAAAAAACCAAAGTTTGAGCTAGGGAGCTGAAATTTATAATACAGCCTGGCCAGGGGCCCTTGATGCTCATTGTAAATATTTTCCAAATTCGCCCACTACACGCCCACAATTCACAAAAAAACCAAAGTTTGAGCTAGGAAGCTGAAATTTGTAATATAGATTCTCCAGGGGTCCATGTGTAAATATTTTAAAAATTCGCCTAAAGACACGCCCACAATTTAAAAAAAAACAAAGTTTGAACTAGGGAGCTGAAATTTATAATATAGACTCTCCAGGGGCCCTTGATGCTCATGTGAAAATATTTTCAAAATTTGCCCACACGCCCACGATTTAAAAAAAACCAAAGTTTGAGCTAGGGAGATGAAATTTATAATATAGACTCTCCAGGGGCCCTTGATGCTCATTGTGAATTTTCTCAAAATTCGCCCACTGACACGCCCACAATTCACAAAAAAACCAAACTTTGAGCTAGGGAGATGAAATTTATAATATAGACTCTCCAGGGGCCCTTGATGCTCATGTGTAAATATTTTCAAAATTCGCCACTGACACGCCCACAATTCACAAAAAAACCAAAGTTTGAGCTAGGAAGCTGAAATTTGTAATATAGACTCTCCAGGGGTCCTTGATGCTCATGTGTAAATATTTTAAAAATTCGCCTACTGACACGCCCACAATTTAAAAAAACCAAAGTTTGAGCTAGGGAGCTGAAATTTATAATATAGACTCTCCAGGGGCCCTTGATGCTCATGTGTAAATATTTTCAAAATTCGCCCACACGCCCACGATTTAAAAAAAAACCAAAGTTTGAGCTAGGAAGCTCAAATTTGTAATATAGACTCTCCAGGGGTCCTTGATGCTCATGTATAAATATTTTCAAAATTCGCCCACTGACACGCCCACAATTTAAAAAAACCAAAGTTTGAGCTAGGGAGCTGAAATTTATAATACAGCCTCTCCAGGGGCCCTTGATGCTCATTGTAAATATTTTCAAAATTCGCTCACTGACACGCCCACAATTTAAAAAAAACAAAGTTTGAGCAAGGGAGCTGAAATTTATAATATAGCCTCTCCAGGGGCCCTTGATGCTCATAGTAAATAATTTTAACATTCGCCCACTGACACGCCCACAATTCACAAAATAACCAAAGTTTGAGCAAGGGAGCTGAAATTTATAATATAGACTCTCCAGGGGCCCTTGATGCTCATTGTAAATATTTTCCAAATTCGCCCACTACACGCCCACAATTCACAAAAAAACCAAAGTTTGAGCTAGGAAGCTGAAATTTGTAATATAGACTCTCCAGGGGCCCTTGATGCTCATTGTAAATATTTTTAACATTCGCCCACTGACACGCCCACAATTTAAAAAAACCAAAGTTTGAGCTAGGGAGATGAAATTTATAATATAGACTCTCCAGGGGCCCTTGATGCTCATGTGTAAATATTTTCAAAATTCGCCACTGACACGCCCACAATTCACAAAAAAACCAAAGTTTGAGCTAGGAAGCTGAAATCTGTAATATAGACTCTCCAGGGGCCGTTGATGCCCATGTGTAAATATGTTCACAATTCGCCCACTGACACGCCCACAATTTAAAAAAAACCAAAGTTTGAGCTAGGGAGCTGAAATCTGTAATATAGACTCTCCAGGGGCCGTTGATGCTCATGTGTAAATATTTTCACAATTCGCCCACTGACACGCCCACAATTTAAAAAAACCAAAGTTTGAGCTAGGGAGCTGAAATTTATAATACAGCCTGGCCAGGGGCCCTTGATGCTCATTGTAAATATTTTCCAAATTCGCCCACTACACGCCCACAATTCACAAAAAAACCAAAGTTTGAGCTAGGAAGCTGAAATTTGTAATATAGATTCTCCAGGGGTCCATGTGTAAATATTTTAAAAATTCGCCTAAAGACACGCCCACAATTTAAAAAAAACCAAAGTTTGAACTAGGGAGCTGAAATTTATAATATAGACTCTCCAGGGGCCCTTGATGCTCATGTGAAAATATTTTCAAAATTTGCCCACACGCCCACGATTTAAAAAAAACCAAAGTTTGAGCTAGGGAGATGAAATTTATAATATAGACTCTCCAGGGGCCCTTGATGCTCATTGTGAATTTTCTCAAAATTCGCCCACTGACACGCCCACAATTCACAAAAAACCAAACTTTGAGCTAGGGAGATGAAATTTATAATATAGACTCTCCAGGGGCCCTTGATGCTCATGTGTAAATATTTTCAAAATTCGCCACTGACACGCCCACAATTCACAAAAAAACCAAAGTTTGAGCTAGGAAGCTGAAATTTGTAATATAGACTCTCCAGGGGTCCTTGATGCTCATGTGTAAATATTTTAAAAATTCGCCTACTGACACGCCCACAATTTAAAAAAACCAAAGTTTGAGCTAGGGAGCTGAAATTTATAATATAGACTCTCCAGGGGCCCTTGATGCTCATGTGTAAATATTTTCAAAATTCGCCCACACGCCCACGATTTAAAAAAAAACCAAAGTTTGAGCTAGGAAGCTCAAATTTGTAATATAGACTCTCCAGGGGTCCTTGATGCTCATGTATAAATATTTTCAAAATTCGCCCACTGACACGCCCACAATTTAAAAAAACCAAAGTTTGAGCTAGGGAGCTGAAATTTATAATACAGCCTCTCCAGGGGCCCTTGATGCTCATTGTAAATATTTTCAAAATTCGCTCACTGACACGCCCACAATTTAAAAAAAACAAAGTTTGAGCAAGGGAGCTGAAATTTATAATATAGCCTCTCCAGGGGCCCTTGATGCTCATAGTAAATAATTTTAACATTCGCCCACTGACACGCCCACAATTCACAAAATAACCAAAGTTTGAGCAAGGGAGCTGAAATTTATAATATAGACTCTCCAGGGGCCCTTGATGCTCATGTGTAAATATTTTCAAAATTCGCCCACACGCCCACGATTTAAAAAAAACCAAAGTTTGAGCTAGGGAGATGAAATTTATAATATAGACTCTCCAGGGGCCCTTGATGCTCATTGTAAATATTTTCAAAATTCGCCCACTGACACGCCCACAATTTAAAAAAAAACAAAGTTTGAGCTAGGGAGCTGAAATTTATAATATAGCCTCTCCAGGGGCCCTTGATGCTAATTGTAAATAATTTTAACATTCGCCCACTGACACGGCCACAATTCACAAAATAACCAAAGTTTGAGATAGGGAGCTGAAATTTATAATATAGACTCTCCAGACTTGATGCTCATGTCTAAATATTTTCAAAATTCGCCCACTCGCCCACAATTCACAAAAAAACCAAAGTTTGAGCTAGGGAGCTAAAATTTATGATATAGACTCTCCAGGGGCCCTTGATGCTCATGTGGAAATATATTCCAAATTCTAAAAAGTTGTATACCAGGGGTATATCCAAATTCGCCCACTTACACGCCCACAATTCACAAAAAACCAAAGTTTGAGCTAGGAAGCTGAAATTTATAATATAGACTCTCCAGGGGTCCTTGATGCTCATGTGTAAATATTTTCAAAATTCGTCCACTGACACGCCCACAATTTAAAAAATCCAAAGTTTGAGCAAGGGAGCTGAAATTTATAATATAGACTCTCCAGGGGCCCTTGATGCTCATTGTAAATATTTTAAAAATTCGCACTGACACGCCCACAATTCACAAAAAACCAAACTTTGAGCTAGGGAGCTGAAATTTATAATATAGACTCTCCAGGGGCCCTTGATGCTCATGTGTAAATATTTTCAAAATTCGCCCACTGACACGCCCACAATTTAAAAAAACCAAAGTTTGAGCTAGGGAGCTGAAATTTATAATATAGACTCTCCAGGGGCCTTTGATGCTCATTGTAAATATTTTCAAAATTCGCCCACTGACACGCCCACAATTTAAAAAAACCAAAGTTTGAGCAAGGGAGCTGGAATTTATAATACAGCCTCTCCAGCGGCCCTTGATGCTCATTGTAAATATTTTTAACATTCGCCCACTGACACGCCCACAATTCACAAAATAACCAAAGTTTGAGCTAGGGAGCTGAAATTTATAATATAGACTCTCCAGCGGCCCTTGATGCTCATTGTGAATATTTTCAAAATTCGCCCACTGACACGCCCACAATTCACAAAATAACCAAAGTTTGAGATAGGGAGCTGAAATTTATAATATAGACTCTCCACACTTGATGCTCATGTCTAAATATTTTCAAAATTCGCCCACTCGCCCACAATTCACAAAAAAACCAAAGTTTGAGCTAGGGAGCTAAAATTTATAATATAGACTCTCCAGGGGCCCTTGATGCTCATGTGTAAATATTTTCAAAATTCGCCCACTGATACGCCCACAATTTAAAAAAAACCAAAGTTTGAGGTAGGGAGATAAAATTTATAATATAAACTCTCCAGGGGTCCTTGATGCTCAATAGTAAATATTTCCAAAATTCGCCCACCGACACGCCCACAATTCACAAAAAAACCAAAGTTTGATCTAGGGAGTTCAAATTTATAATATAGACTCTCCAGGGGCCCTTGATGCTCATGTGTAAATATTTTCCAAATTCGCCCACTGACACGCCCACAATTTAAAAAAAACCAAAGTTTGAGCTAGGGAGCTGAAATTTATAATATATAGACTCTCCAGGAGCCCTTGATGCTCATGTGTAAATATTTTCAAAATTCGCCCACTGACACGCCCACAATTGAAAAAAACCAAAGTTTGAGCTAGGGAGCTGAAATTTATAATATAGGCTCTCCAGGGGCCTTTGATGCTCATTGTGAATATTTTCAAAATTCGCCCACTGACACGCCCACAATTTAAAAAAAACCAAAGTTTGAGCTAGGGAGCTGAAATTTATAATATATAGACTCTCCAGGAGCCCTTGATGCTCATGTGTAAATATTTTCAAAATTCGCCACTGACACGCCCACAATTCACAAAAAAAACCAAAGTTTGAGCTAGGAAGCTGAAATTTGTAATATAGACTCTCCAGGGGTCCTTGATGCTCATGTGTAAATATTTTAAAAATTCGCCTACTGACTCGCCCACAATTTAAAAAAAACCAAAGTTTGAGCTAGGGAGCTGAAATTTATAATATACACTCTCCAGGGGCCCTTGATGCTCATGTGTAAATATTTTCAGAATTCGCCACTGACACGCCCACAATTCACAAAAAAACCAAAGTTTGAGCTAGGGAGCTGAAATTTATAATATATAGACTCTCCAGGGGTCCTTGATGCTCATGCGTAAATATTTTAAAAATTCGCCTACTGACACGCCCACAATTTAAAAAAACCAAAGTTTGAGCAACGGAGCTGGAATTTATAATATTGCCTCTCCAGGGGCCCTTGATGCTCATTGTAAATATTTTTAACATTCGCCCACTGACACGCCCACAATTCACAAAAAAACCAAAGTTTGAGCTAGGGAGCTGAAATTTATAATATAGACTCTCCAGGGGCCCTTGATGCCCATGTGTAAATATTTTCAAAATTCGCCACTGACACGCCCACAATTCACAAAAAAAACAAAGTTTGAGCTAGGAAGTTGACATTTGTAATATAGACTCTCCAGCGGCCCTTGATGCTCATTGTGAATATTTTCAAAATTCGCCCACTGACACGCCCACAATTTAAAAAAACCAAAGTTTGAGCAAGGGAGCTGGAATTTATAATATACCCTCTACAGGGGCCCTTGATGCTCATTGTAAATATTTTTAACATTCGCCCACTGACACGCCCACAATTCAAAAAATAACCAAAGTTTGAGCTAGGGAGCTGAAATTTATAATATAGACTCTCCAGGGGCCCTTGATGCTCATTGTAAATATTTTTAACATTCGCCCACTGACACGCCCACAATTCAAAAAATATTTTCAAAATTCGCCCACACGCCCACGATTTAAAAAAAAACCAAAGTTTGAGCTAGGAAGCTCAAATTTGTAATATAGACTCTCCAGGGGTCCTTGATGCTCATGTATAAATATTTTCAAAATTCGCCCACTGACACGCCCACAATTTAAAAAAACCAAAGTTTGAGCTAGGGAGCTGAAATTTATAATACAGCCTCTCCAGGGGCCCTTGATGCTCATTGTAAATATTTTCAAAATTCGCCCACTGACACGCCCACAATTTAAAAAAAACAAAGTTTGAGCAAGGGAGCTGAAATTTATAATATAGCCTCTCCAGGGGCCCTTGATGCTCATAGTAAATAATTTTAACATTCGCCCACTGACACGCCCACAATTCACAAAATAACCAAAGTTTGAGCAAGGGAGCTGAAATTTATAATATAGACTCTCCAGGGGCCCTTGATGCTCATGTGTAAATATTTTCAAAATTCGCCCACACGCCCACGATTTAAAAAAAAACCAAAGTTTGAGCTAGGGAGATGAAATTTATAATATAGACTCTCCAGGGGCCCTTGATGCTCATTGTAAATATTTTCAAAATTCGCCCACTGACACGCCCACAATTTAAAAAAAACAAAGTTTGAGCTAGGGAGCTGAAATTTATAATATAGCCTCTCCAGGGGCCCTTGATGCTCATTGTAAATAATTTTAACATTCGCCCACTGACACGGCCACAATTCACAAAATAACCAAAGTTTGAGATAGGGAGCTGAAATTTATAATATAGACTCTCCAGACTTGATGCTCATGTCTAAATATTTTCAAAATTCGCCCACTCGCCCACAATTCACAAAAAAACCAAAGTTTGAGCTAGGGAGCTAAAATTTATGATATAGACTCTCCAGGGGCCCTTGATGCTCATGTGGAAATATATTCCAAATTCTAAAAAGTTGTATACCAGGGGTATATCCAAATTCGCCCACTTACACGCCCACAATTCACAAAAAACCAAAGTTTGAGCTAGGAAGCTGAAATTTATAATATAGACTCTCCAGGGGTCCTTGATGCTCATGTGTAAATATTTTCAAAATTCGCCCACTGACACGCCCACAATTTAAAAAATCCAAAGTTTGAGCAAGGGAGCTGAAATTTATAATATAGACTCTCCAGGGGCCCTTGATGCTCATTGTAAATATTTTAAAAATTCGCACTGACACGCCCACAATTCACAAAAAACCAAACTTTGAGCTAGGGAGCTGAAATTTATAATATAGACTCTCCAGGGGCCCTTGATGCTCATGTGTAAATATTTTCAAAATTCGCCCACTGACACGCCCACAATTTAAAAAAACCAAAGTTTGAGCTAGGGAGCTGAAATTTATAATATAGACTCTCCAGGGGCCTTTGATGCTCATTGTAAATATTTTCAAAATTCGCCCACTGACACGCCCACAATTTAAAAAAACCAAAGTTTGAGCAAGGGAGCTGGAATTTATAATACAGCCTCTCCAGCGGCCCTTGATGCTGTAATATTGATGTAAATATTTTTAACATTCGCCCACTGACACGCCCACAATTCACAAAATAACCAAAGTTTGAGGTAGGGAGCTGAAATTTATAATATAGACTCTCCAGCGGCCCTTGATGCTCATTGTGAATATTTTCAAAATTCGCCCACTGACACGCCCACAATTCACAAAATAACCAAAGTTTGAGATAGGGAGCTGAAATTTATAATATAGACTCTCCACACTTGATGCTCATGTCTAAATATTTTCAAAATTCGCCCACTCGCCCACAATTCACAAAAAAACCAAAGTTTGAGCTAGGGAGCTAAAATTTATAATATAGACTCTCCAGGGGCCCTTGATGCTCATGTGGAAATATATTCCAAATTCTAAAAAGTTGTATACCAGGGGTATATCCAAATTCGCCCACTTACACGCCCACAATTCACAAAAAACCAAAGTTTGAGCTAGGAAGCTGAAATTTATAATATAGACTCTCCAGGGGTCCTTGATGCTCATGTGTAAATATTTTCAAAATTCGCCCACTGACACGCCCACAATTTAAAAAATCCAAAGTTTGAGCAAGGGAGCTGAAATTTATAATATAGACTCTCCAGGGGCCCTTGATGCTCATTGTAAATATTTTAAAAATTCGCACTGACACGCCCACAATTCACAAAAAACCAAACTTTGAGCTAGGGAGCTGAAATTTATAATATAGACTCTCCAGGGGCCCTTGATGCTCATGTGTAAATATTTTCAAAATTCGCCCACTGACACGCCCACAATTTAAAAAAACCAAAGTTTGAGCTAGGGAGCTAAAATTTATAATATAGACTCTCCAGGGGCCCTTGATGCTCATGTGGAAATATATTCCAAATTCTAAAAAGTTGTATACCAGGGGTATATCCAAATTCGCCCACTTACACGCCCACAATTCACAAAAAACCAAAGTTTGAGCTAGGAAGCTGAAATTTATAATATAGACTCTCCAGGGGTCCTTGATGCTCATGTGTAAATATTTTCAAAATTCGCCCACTGACACGCCCACAATTTAAAAAATCCAAAGTTTGAGCAAGGGAGCTGAAATTTATAATATAGACTCTCCAGGGGCCCTTGATGCTCATTGTAAATATTTTAAAAATTCGCACTGACACGCCCACAATTCACAAAAAACCAAACTTTGAGCTAGGGAGCTGAAATTTATAATATAGACTCTCCAGGGGCCCTTGATGCTCATGTGTAAATATTTTCAAAATTCGCCCACTGACACGCCCACAATTTAAAAAAACCAAAGTTTGAGCTAGGGAGCTGAAATTTATAATATAGACTCTCCAGGGGCCTTTGATGCTCATTGTAAATATTTTCAAAATTCGCCCACTGACACGCCCACAATTTAAAAAAACCAAAGTTTGAGCAAGGGAGCTGGAATTTATAATACAGCCTCTCCAGCGGCCCTTGATGCTGTAATATTGATGTAAATATTTTTAACATTCGCCCACTGACACGCCCACAATTCACAAAATAACCAAAGTTTGAGGTAGGGAGCTGAAATTTATAATATAGACTCTCCAGCGGCCCTTGATGCTCATTGTGAATATTTTCAAAATTCGCCCACTGACACGCCCACAATTCACAAAATAACCAAAGTTTGAGATAGGGAGCTGAAATTTATAATATAGACTCTCCACACTTGATGCTCATGTCTAAATATTTTCAAAATTCGCCCACTCGCCCACAATTCACAAAAAAACCAAAGTTTGAGCTAGGGAGCTAAAATTTATAATATAGACTCTCCAGGGGCCCTTGATGCTCATTGTAAATATTTTCAAAATTCGCCCACTGACACGCCCACAATTTAAAAAAAACAAAGTTTGAGCAAGGGAGCTGAAATTTATAATATAGCCTCTCCAGGGGCCCTTGATGCTCATAGTAAATAATTTTAACATTCGCCCACTGACACGCCCACAATTCACAAAATAACCAAAGTTTGAGCAAGGGAGCTGAAATTTATAATATAGACTCTCCAGGGGCCCTTGATGCTCATGTGTAAATATTTTCAAAATTCGCCCACACGCCCACGATTTAAAAAAAAACCAAAGTTTGAGCTAGGGAGATGAAATTTATAATATAGACTCTCCAGGGGCCCTTGATGCTCATTGTAAATATTTTCAAAATTCGCCCACTGACACGCCCACAATTTAAAAAAAACAAAGTTTGAGCTAGGGAGCTGAAATTTATAATATAGCCTCTCCAGGGGCCCTTGATGTTCATTGTAAATAATTTTAACATTCGCCCACTGACACGGCCACAATTCACAAAATAACCAAAGTTTGAGATAGGGAGCTGAAATTTATAATATAGACTCTCCAGACTTGATGCTCATGTCTAAATATTTTCAAAATTCGCCCACTCGCCCACAATTCACAAAAAAACCAAAGTTTGAGCTAGGGAGCTAAAATTTATGATATAGACTCTCCAGGGGCCCTTGATGCTCATGTGGAAATATATTCCAAATTCTAAAAAGTTGTATACCAGGGGTATATCCAAATTCGCCCACTTACACGCCCACAATTCACAAAAAACCAAAGTTTGAGCTAGGAAGCTGAAATTTATAATATAGACTCTCCAGGGGTCCTTGATGCTCATGTGTAAATATTTTCAAAATTCGCCCACTGACACGCCCACAATTTAAAAAATCCAAAGTTTGAGCAAGGGAGCTGAAATTTATAATATAGACTCTCCAGGGGCCCTTGATGCTCATTGTAAATATTTTAAAAATTCGCACTGACACGCCCACAATTCACAAAAAACCAAACTTTGAGCTAGGGAGCTGAAATTTATAATATAGACTCTCCAGGGGCCCTTGATGCTCATGTGTAAATATTTTCAAAATTCGCCCACTGACACGCCCACAATTTAAAAAAACCAAAGTTTGAGCTAGGGAGCTGAAATTTATAATATAGACTCTCCAGGGGCCTTTGATGCTCATTGTAAATATTTTCAAAATTCGCCCACTGACACGCCCACAATTTAAAAAAACCAAAGTTTGAGCAAGGGAGCTGGAATTTATAATACAGCCTCTCCAGCGGCCCTTGATGCTGTAATATTGATGTAAATATTTTTAACATTCGCCCACTGACACGCCCACAATTCACAAAATAACCAAAGTTTGAGGTAGGGAGCTGAAATTTATAATATAGACTCTCCAGCGGCCCTTGATGCTCATTGTGAATATTTTCAAAATTCGCCCACTGACACGCCCACAATTCACAAAATAACCAAAGTTTGAGATAGGGAGCTGAAATTTATAATATAGACTCTCCACACTTGATGCTCATGTCTAAATATTTTCAAAATTCGCCCACTCGCCCACAATTCACAAAAAAACCAAAGTTTGAGCTAGGGAGCTAAAATTTATAATATAGACTCTCCAGGGGCCCTTGATGCTCATGTGTAAATATTTTCAAAATTCGCCCACTGACACGCCCACAATTTAAAAAAAACCAAAGTTTGAGGTAGGGAGATAAAATTTATAATATAAACTCTCCAGGGGTCCTTGATGCTCAATAGTAAATATTTCCAAAATTCGCCCACCGACACGCCCACAATTCACAAAAAAACCAAAGTTTGATCTAGGGAGTTCAAATTTATAATATAGACTCTCCAGGGGCCCTTGATGCTCATGTGTAAATATTTTCCAAATTCGCCCACTGACACGCCCACAATTTAAAAAAAACCAAAGTTTGAGCTAGGGAGCTGAAATTTATAATATATAGACTCTCCAGGAGCCCTTGATGCTCATGTGTAAATATTTTCAAAATTCGCCCACTGACACGCCCACAATTGAAAAAAACAAAAGTTTGAGCTAGGGAGCTGAAATTTATAATATAGGCTCTCCAGGGGCCTTTGATGCTCATTGTGAATATTTTCAAAATTCGCCCACTGACACGCCCACAATTTAAAAAAAACCAAAGTTTGAGCTAGGGAGCTGAAATTTATAATATATAGACTCTCCAGGAGCCCTTGATGCTCATGTGTAAATATTTTCAAAATTCGCCACTGACACGCCCACAATTCACAAAAAAAACCAAAGTTTGAGCTAGGAAGCTGAAATTTGTAATATAGACTCTCCAGGGGTCCTTGATGCTCATGTGTAAATATTTTAAAAATTCGCCTACTGACTCGCCCACAATTTAGAAAAAAACCAAAGTTTGAGCTAGGGAGCTGAAATTTATAATATACACTCTCCAGGGGCCCTTGATGCTCATGTGTAAATATTTTCAGAATTCGCCACTGACACGCCCACAATTCACAAAAAAACCAAAGTTTGAGCTAGGGAGCTGAAATTTATAATATATAGACTCTCCAGGGGTCCTTGATGCTCATGCGTAAATATTTTAAAAATTCGCCTACTGACACGCCCACAATTTAAAAAAACCAAAGTTTGAGCAACGGAGCTGGAATTTATAATATTGCCTCTCCAGGGGCCCTTGATGCTCATTGTAAATATTTTTAACATTCGCCCACTGACACGCCCACAATTCACAAAAAAACCAAAGTTTGAGCTAGGAAGTTGACATTTGTAATATAGACTCTCCACCGGCCCTTGATGCTCATTGTGAATATTTTCAAAATTCGCCCACTGACACGCCCACAATTTAAAAAAACCAAAGTTTGAGCAAGGGAGCTGGAATTTATAATATACCCTCTACAGGGGCCCTTGATGCTCATTGTAAATATTTTTAACATTCGCCCACTGACACGCCCACAATTCAAAAAATAACCAAAGTTTGAGCTAGGGAGCTGAAATTTATAATATAGACTCTCCAGGGGCCCTTGATGCTCATTGTAAATATTTTTAACATTCGCCCACTGACACGCCCACAATTCAAAAAATAACCAAAGTTTGAGCTAGAGAGCTGAAATTTATAATATAGACTCTCCAGGGGCCCTTGATGCTCATGTGTAAATATTTTCCAAATTCGCCCACTGACACGCCCACAATTGAAAAAAAAATCAAAGTTTGAGCTAGGGAGCTGAAATTTATAATACGAGTATATAGACTCTCCAGGGGTCCTTGATGCTCATGCGTAAATATTTTAAAAATTCGCCTACTGACACGCCCACAATTTAAAAAAACCAAAGTTTGAGCTAGGGAGCTGAGATTTATAATATAGACTCTCCAGGGGCCTTTGATGCTCATTGTGAATATTTTCAAAATTCGCCCACTGACACGCCCACAATTCACAAAATAACCAAAGTTTGAGCTAGGGAGATGAAATTTATAATATAGACTCTCCAGGGGCCCTTGATGCTCATGTGTAAATATTTTTAACATTCGCCCACTGACACGCCCACAATTCAAAAAATAACCAAAGTTTGAGCTAGGGAGCTGGAATTTATAATATAGCCTCTCCAGGGGCCCTTGATGCTCATTGTAAATATTTTTAACATTCGCCCACTGACACGCCCACAATTCAAAAAATAACCAAAGTTTGAGCTAGGAAGCTGAAATTTATAATATAGACTCTCCAGGGGCCCTTGATGCTCATGTGTAAATATTTTCCAAATTCGCCCACTGACACCCCCACAATTTAAAAAACCAAAGTTTGAGCAAGGGAGCTGAAATTTATAATATAGACTCTCCAGGGGCCCTTGATGCTCATTGTAAATATTTTTAACATTCGCCCACTGACACGCCCACAATTCAAAAAATAACCAAAGTTTGAGCTAGGAAGTTGACATTTGTAATATAGACTCTCCAGCGGCCCTTGATGCTCATTGTGAATATTTTCAAAATTCGCCCACTGACACGCCCACAATTTAAAAAAACCAAAGTTTGAGCAAGGGAGCTGGAATTTATAATATAGCCTCTCCAGGGGCCCTTGATGTTCATTGTAAATATTTTTAACATTCGCCCACTGACATGCCCACAATTCACAAAAAAACCAAAGTTTGAGCTAGGGAGCTGAAATTTATAATATAGACTCTCCAGGGGTCCTTGATGCTCATGTGTAAATATTTCCAAAATTCGCCCACTGACACTCCCACAATTCACAAAAAAACCAAAGTTTGAGCTAGGGAGCTTTAATTTATAATATAGGCTCTCCAGGGGCCCTTGATGCTCATGTGTAAATATTTTCCAAATTCGCCCACTGACACGCCCACAATTGAAAAAAAACCAAAGTTTGAGCTAGGGAGCTGAAATTTATAATACGAGTATATAGACTCTCCAGGGGTCCTTGATGCTCATGCGTAAATATTTTAAAAATTCGCCTACTGACACGCCCACAATTTAAAAAAAACCAAAGTTTGAGCTAGGGAGCTGAGATTTATAATATAGACTCTCCAGGGGCCTTTGATGCTCATTGTGAATATTTTCAAAATTCGCCCACTGACACGCCCACAATTCACGAAATAACCAAAGTTTGAGCTAGGGAGATGAAATTTATAATATAGACTCTCCAGGGGCCCTTGATGCTCATTGTAAATATTTTCCAAATTCGCCCACTGACACCCCCACAATTTAAAAAAACGTTTGAGCAAGGGAGCTGGAATTTATAATATAGCCTCTCCAGGGGCCCTTGATGCTCATTGTAAATATTTTTAACATTCGCCCACTGACACACCCACAATTCACAAAAAAAAACAAAGTTTGAGCTAGGGAGCTAAAATTTATGAAATAGACTCTCCAGGGCCCTTGATGCTCATGTGTAAATATTTTCAAAATTCGCCCACTGACACACCCACAATTGAAAAAAACCAAAGTTTGAGCTAGGGAGCTGAAATTTATAATATAGACTCTCCAGGGGTCCTTGATGCTCATTAGTAAATATTTCCAAAATTCGCCCACCGACACGCCCACAATTCACAAAAAAACCAAAGTTTGAGCTAGTGAGCTCAAATTTATAATATAGACTCTCCAGGGGTCCTTGATGCTCATGTGTAAATATTTTCCAAATTCGCCCACTGACACGCCCACAATTTAAAAAAACCAAAGTTTGAGCTAGGGAGCTGAAATTTGTAATATATAGACTCTCCAGGAGCCCTTGATGCTCATGTGTAAATATTTTCCAAATTCGCCCACTGACACGCCCACAATTTAAAAAAACCAAAGTTTGAGCTAGGGAGCTGAAATTTATAATATAGACTCTCCAGGGGTCCTTGATGCTCATGCGTAAATATTTTAAAAATTCGCCTACTGACACGCCCACAATTTAAAAAAACCAAAGTTTGAGCTAGGGAGCTGAAATTTATAATATAGACTCTCCAGGGGCCTTTGATGCTCATTGTGAATATTTTCAAAATTCGCCCACTGACACGCCCACAATTCACAAAAAAAACAAAGTTTGAGCTAGGAAGCTGAAATTTGTAATATAGACTCTCCAGGGGTCCTTGATGCTCATGTGTAAATATTTTAAAAATTCGCCTACTGACACGCCCACAATTTAAAAAAACCAAAGTTTGAGCTAGGGAGCTGAAATTTATAATATACACTCTCCAGGGGCCCTTGATGCTCATGTGTAAATATTTTCAGAATTCGCCACTGACATGCCCACAATTCACAAAAAAACCAAAGTTTGAGCTAGGAAGCTGAAATTTGTAATATAGACTCTCCAGGGGTCCTTGATGCTCATGCGTAAATATTTTAAAAATTCGCCTACTGACACGCCCACAATTTAAAAAAACCAAAGTTTGAGCTAGGGAGCTGAGATTTATAATATAGACTCTCCAGGGGCCTTTGATGCTCATTGTGAATATTTTCAAAATTCGCCCACTGACACGCCCACAATTCACAAAATAACCAAAGTTTGAGCTAGGGAGATGAAATTTATAATATAGACTCTCCAGGGGCCCTTGATGCTCATGTGTAAATATTTTTAACATTCGCCCACTGACACGCCCACAATTCAAAAAATAACCAAAGTTTGAGCTAGGGAGCTGGAATTTATAATATAGCCTCTCCAGGGGCCCTTGATGCTCATTGTAAATATTTTTAACATTCGCCCACTGACACGCCCACAATTCAAAAAATAACCAAAGTTTGAGCTAGGGAGCTGAAATTTATAATATAGACTCTCCAGGGGCCCTTGATGCTCATGTGTAAATATTTTCCAAATTCGCCCACTGACACCCCCACAATTTAAAAAACCAAAGTTTGAGCAAGGGAGCTGAAATTTATAATATAGACTCTCCAGGGGCCCTTGATGCTCATTGTAAATATTTTTAACATTCGCCCACTGACACGCCCACAATTCAAAAAATAACCAAAGTTTGAGCTAGGAAGTTGACATTTGTAATATAGACTCTCCAGCGGCCCTTGATGCTCATTGTGAATATTTTCAAAATTCGCCCACTGACACACCCACAATTTAAAAAAACCAAAGTTTGAGCAAGGGAGCTGGAATTTATAATATAGCCTCTCCAGGGGCCCTTGATGCTCATTGTAAATATTTTTAACATTCGCCCACTGACATGCCCACAATTCACAAAAAAACCAAAGTTTGAGCTAGGGAGCTGAAATTTATAATAAAGACTCTCCAGGGGTCCTTGATGCTCATGTGTAAATATTTCCAAAATTCGCCCACTGACACGCCCACAATTCACAAAAAAACCAAAGTTTGAGCTAGGGAGCTTTAATTTATAATATAGACTCTCCAGGGGCCCTTGATGCTCATGTGTAAATATTTTCCAAATTCGCCCACTGACACGCCCACAATTGAAAAAAAACCAAAGTTTGAGCTAGGGAGCTGAAATTTATAATACGAGTATATAGACTCTCCAGGGGTCCTTGATGCTCATGCGTAAATATTTTAAAAATTCGCCCACTGACACGCCCACAATTTAAAAAAAACCAAAGTTTGAGCTAGGGAGCTGAGATTTATAATATAGACTCTCCAGGGGCCTTTGATGCTCATTGTGAATATTTTCAAAATTCGCCCACTGACACGCCCACAATTCACGAAATAACCAAAGTTTGAGCTAGGGAGATGAAATTTATAATATAGACTCTCCAGGGGCCCTTGATGCTCATTGTAAATATTTTCCAAATTCGCCCACTGACACCCACACAATTTAAAAAAACCAAAGTTTGAGCAAGGGAGCTGGAATTTATAATATAGCCTCTCCAGGGGCCCTTGATGCTCATTGTAAATATTTTTAACATTCGCCCACTGACACACCCACAATTCACAAAAAAAACCAAAGTTTGAGCTAGGGAGCTAAAATTTATGAAATAGACTCTCTAGGGCCCTTGATGCTCATGTGGAAATATATTCCAAATTCGCCCACTGACACGCCCACAATTCACAAAAAAACAAAGTTTGAGCTAGGAAGCTGAAATTTATAATATAGACTCTCCAGGGGCCTTTGATGCTCATTGTGAATATTTTCAAAATTCGCCCACTGACACGCCCACAATTCACAAAATAACCAAAGTTTGAGCTAGGGAGGTGAAATTTATAATATAGACTCTCCAGGGGCCCTTGATGCTCATGTGTAAATATTTTCAAAATTCGCCACTGACATGCCCACAATTCACAAAAAAAACAAAGTTTGAGCTAGGAAGCTGACATTTGTAATATAGACTCTCCAGCGGCCCTTGATGCTCATTGTGAATATTTTCAAAATTCGCCCACTGACACGCCCACAATTCACAAAAAAACCAAAATTTGAGCTAGGGAGCTGAAATTTATAATATAGACTCTCCAGGTGCCCTTGATGCTCATGGGTAAATATTTTCAAAATTCGCCCACTGACACGCCCACAATTTAAAAAAACCAAAGTTTGAGCTAGGGAGCTGAAATTTATAATATAGACTCTCCAGGGGCCTTAGATGCTCATTGAAAATATTTTCAAAATTCGCCCACTGACACGCCCACAATTTAAAAAAACCAAAGTTTGAGCAAGGGAGCTGGAATTTATAATATAGCCTCTCCAGGGGCCCTTGATGCTCATTGTAAATATTTTTAACATACGCCCACTGACACGCCCACAATTCACAAAATAACCAAAGTTTGAGCTAGGGAGCTGAAATTTATAATATAGACTCTCCAGCGGCCCTTGATGCTCATTGTGAATATTTTCAAAATTCGCCCACTGACACGCCCACAATTCACAAAATAACCAAAGTTTCAGATAGGGAGCTGAAATTAATAATATAGACTCTCCAGACTTGATGCTCATGTCTAAATATTTTCAAAATTCGCCCACTCGCCCACAATTCACAAAAAAACCAAAGTTTGAGCTAGGGAGCTAAAATTTATGAAATAGACTCTCCAGGGGCCCTTGATGCTCACGTGGAAATATATTCCAAATTCGCCCACTGACACGCCCACAATTCACAAAAAACCAAAGTTTGAGCTAGGAAGCTGAAATTTATAATATAGACTCTCCAGGGGCCCTTGATGCTCATGTGTAAATATTTTCCAAATTCGCCCACTGACACGCCCACAATTTAAAAAAACCAAAGTTTGAGCTAGGGAGCTGAAATTTGTAATATATAGACTCTCCAGGAGCCCTTGATGCTCATGTGTAAATATTTTCAAAATTCGCCCACTGACACACCCACAATTGAAAAAAACCAAAGTTTGAGCTAGGGAGCTGAAATTTATAATATAGACTCTCCAGGGGTCCTTGATGCTCATTAGTAAATATTTCCAAAATTCGCCCACCGACACGCCCACAATTCACAAAAAAACCAAAGTTTGAGCTAGTGAGCTCAAATTTATAATATAGACTCTCCAGGGGTCCTTGATGCTCATGTGTAAATATTTTCCAAATTCGCCCACTGACACGCCCACAATTTAAAAAAACCAAAGTTTGAGCTACGGAGCTGAAATTTGTAATATATAGACTCTCCAGGAGCCCTTGATGCTCATGTGTAAATATTTTCCAAATTCGCCCACTGACACGCCCACAATTTAAAAAAACCAAAGTTTGAGCTAGGGAGCTGAAATTTATAATATAGACTCTCCAGGGGTCCTTGATGCTCATGCGTAAATATTTTAAAAATTCGCCTACTGACACGCCCACAATTTAAAAAAACCAAAGTTTGAGCTAGGGAGCTGAAATTTATAATATAGACTCTCCAGGGGCCTTTGATGCTCATTGTGAATATTTTCAAAATTCGCCCACTGACACGCCCACAATTCACAAAAAAAACAAAGTTTGAGCTAGGAAGCTGAAATTTGTAATATAGACTCTCCAGGGGTCCTTGATGCTCATGTGTAAATATTTTAAAAATTCGCCTACTGACACGCCCACAATTTAAAAAAACCAAAGTTTGAGCTAGGGAGCTGAAATTTATAATATACACTCTCCAGGGGCCCTTGATGCTCATGTGTAAATATTTTCAGAATTCGCCACTGACATGCCCACAATTCACAAAAAAACCAAAGTTTGAGCTAGGAAGCTGAAATTTGTAATATAGACTCTCCAGGGGTCCTTGATGCTCATGCGTAAATATTTTAAAAATTCGCCTACTGACACGCCCACAATTTAAAAAAACCAAAGTTTAAGCTAGGGAGCTGAAATTTATAATATAGACTCTCCAGGGGCCTTTGATGCTCATTGTAAATATTTTCAAAATTCGCCCACTGACACGCCCACATTTTAAAAAAACCAAAGTTTGAGCAAGGGAGCTGGAATTTATAATATAGCCTCTCCAGGGGCCCTTGATGCTCATTGTAAATATTTTTAACATTCGCCCACTGACACGCCCACAATTCACAAAAAAAACAAAGTTTGAGCTAGGGAGCCGAAATTTATAATATAGACTCTCCAGGGGTCCTTGATGCTCATGTGTAAATATTTTCCAAATTCGCACACTGCCACGCCCACAATTGAAAAAAAAACAAAGTTTGAGCTAGGAAGCTGAAATTTGTAATATAGACTCTCCAGGGGTCCTTGATGCTCATGTGTAAATATTTTAAAAATTCGCACACTGCCTCGCCCACAATTGAAAAAAAAACAAAGTTTGAGCTAGGAAGCTGAAATTTGTAATATAGACTCTCCAGGGGTCCTTGATGCTCATGTGTAAATATTTTAAAAATTCGCCTACTGAAACGCCCACAATTTAAAAAAACCAAAGTTTGAGCTAGGGAGCTGAAATTTATAATATAGACTCTCCAGGGGCCCTTGATGCTCATGTGTAAATATTTTCAAAATTCGCCACTGACACGCCCACAATTCACAAAAAAACCAAAGTTTGAGCTAGGAAGCTGAAATTTGTAATATAGACTCTCCAGGGGTCCTTGATGCTCATGTGTAAATATTTTAAAAATTCGCCCACTGACACGCCCACAATTTAAAAAAACCAAAGTTTGAGCTAGGGAGCTGAAATTTATAATATAGACTCTCCAGGGGTCCTTGATGCTCATGCGTAAATATTTTAAAAATTCGCCTACTGACACGCCCACAATTTAAAAAAACCAAAGTTTGAGCTAGGGAGCTGAAATTTATAATATAGACTCTCCAGGGGCCTTTGATGCTCATTGTGAATATTTTCAAAATTCGCCCACTGACACGCCCACAATTCACAAAAAAAACAAAGTTTGAGCTAGGAAGCTGAAATTTGTAATATAGACTCTCCAGGGGTCCTTGATGCTCATGTGTAAATATTTTAAAAATTCGCCTACTGACACGCCCACAATTTAAAAAAACCAAAGTTTGAGCTAGGGAGCTGAAATTTATAATATACACTCTCCAGGGGCCCTTGATGCTCATGTGTAAATATTTTCAGAATTCGCCACTGACATGCCCACAATTCACAAAAAAACCAAAGTTTGAGCTAGGAAGCTGAAATTTGTAATATAGACTCTCCAGGGGTCCTTGATGCTCATGCGTAAATATTTTAAAAATTCGCCTACTGACACGCCCACAATTTAAAAAAACCAAAGTTTAAGCTAGGGAGCTGAAATTTATAATATAGACTCTCCAGGGGCCTTTGATGCTCATTGTAAATATTTTCAAAATTCGCCCACTGACACGCCCACATTTTAAAAAAACCAAAGTTTGAGCAAGGGAGCTGGAATTTATAATATAGCCTCTCCAGGGGCCCTTGATGCTCATTGTAAATATTTTTAACATTCGCCCACTGACACGCCCACAATTCACAAAAAAAACCAAAGTTTGAGCTAGGGAGCCGAAATTTATAATATAGACTCTCCAGGGGTCCTTGATGCTCATGTGTAAATATTTTCCAAATTCGCACACTGCCACGCCAACAATTGAAAAAAAAACAAAGTTTGAGCTAGGAAGCTGAAATTTGTAATATAGACTCTCCAGGGGTCCTTGATGCTCATGTGTAAATATTTTAAAAATTCGCCTACTGAAACGCCCACAATGTAAAAAAACCAAAGTTTGAGCTAGGGAGCTGAAATTTATAATATAGACTCTCCAGGGGCCCTTGATGCTCATGTGTAAATATTTTCAAAATTCGCTACTGACACGCCCACAATTCACAAAAAAACCAAACTTTGAGCTAGGAAGCTGAAATTTGTAATATAGACTCTCCAGGGGTCCTTGATGCTCATGTGTAAATATTTTAAAAATTCGCACACTGCCTCGCCCACAATTGAAAAAAAAACAAAGTTTGAGCTAGGAAGCTGAAATTTGTAATATAGACTCTCCAGGGGTCCTTGATGCTCATGTATAAATATTTTAAAAATTCGCCTACTGAAACGCCCACAATTTAAAAAAACCAAAGTTTGAGCTAGGGAGCTGAAATTTATAATATAGACTCTCCAGGGGCCCTTGATGCTCATGTGTAAATATTTTCAAAATTCGCCTCTGACACGCCCACAATTCACAAAAAAACCAAAGTTTGAGCTAGGAAGCTGAAATTTGTAATATAGACTCTCCAGGGGTCCTTGATGCTCATGTGTAAATATTTTAAAAATTCGCCTACTGACACGCCCACAATTTAAAAAAACCAAAGTTTGAGCTAGGGAGCTGAAATTTATAATATACACTCTCCAGGGGCCCTTGATGCTCATGTGTAAATATTTTCAGAATTCGCCACTGACACGCCCACAATTCACAAAAAAACCAAAGTTTGAGCTAGGAAGCTGAAATTTGTAATATAGACTCTCCAGGGGTCCTTGATGCTCATGCGTAAATATTTTAAAAATTCGCCTACTGACACGCCCACAATTTAAAAAAACCAAAGTTTGAGCTAGGGAGCTGAAATTTATAATATAGACTCTCCAGGGGCCTTTGATGCTCATTGTAAATATTTTCAAAATTCGCCCACTGACACGCCCACATTTTAAAAAAACCAACGTTTGAGCAAGGGAGCTGGAATTTATAATATAGCCTCTCCAGGGGCCCTTGATGCTCATTGTAAATATTTTTAACATTCGCCCACTGACACGCCCACAATTCACAAAAAAAACCAAAGTTTGAGCTAGGGAGCTGAAATTTGTAATATAGACTCTCCAGGGGTCCTTGATGCTCATGTGTAAATATTTTCCAAATTCGCACACTGCCACGCCCACAATTGAAAAAAAAAACAAAGTTTGAGCTAGGAAGCTGAAATTTGTAATATAGACTCTCCAGGGGTCCTTGATGCTCATGTGTAAATATTTTAAAAATTCGCCTACTGAAACGCCCACAATTTAAAAAAAACCAAAGTTTGAGCTAGGGAGCTGAAATTTATAATATAGACTCTCCAGGGGCCCTTGATGCTCATGTGTAAATATTTTAAAAATTCGCCTACTGACACGCCCACAATTTAAAAAAAAACCAAAGTTTGAGCTAGGAAGCTGAAATTTGTAATATAGACTCTCCAGGGGTCCTTGATGCTCATGTGTAAATATTTTAAAAATTCGCCTACTGACACGCCCACAATTTAAAAAAAACCAAAGTTTGAGCTAGTGAGCTGAAATTTATAATATAGACTCTCCAGGGGCCCTTGATGCTCATTGTGAATATTTTCAAAATTCGCCCACTGACACGCCCACAATTCACAAAAAAACCAAAGTTTGAGCTAGGGAGCTGAAATTTATAATATAGACTCTCAGCGGCCCTTGATGCTCATGTGTAAATATTTTCAAAATTCGCCACTGACACGCCCACAATTCACAAAAAAACCAAAGTTTGAGCTAGGAAGCTGACATTTGTAATATAGACTCTCCAGCGGCCCTTGATGCTCATTGTGAATATTTTCAAAATTCGCCCACTGACACGCCCACAATTTAAAAAAACCAAAGTTTGAGCTAGGGAGCTGAAATTTATAATATAGACTCTCCAGGGGCCTTAGATGCTCATTGTAAATATTTTCAAAATTCGCCCACTGACACGCCCACAATTTAAAAAAAACCAAAGTTTGAGCAAGGGAGCTGGAATTTATAATATAGCCTCTCCAGGGGCCCTTGATGCTCATTGTAAATATTTTTAACATTCGCCCACTGACACGCCCACAATTCACAAAATAACCAAAATTTGAGCTAGGGAGCTGAAATTTATAATATAGACTCTCCAGCGGCCCTTGATGCTCATTGTGAATATTTTCAAAATTCGCCCACTGACACGCCCACAATTCACAAAATAACCAAAGTTTCAGATAGGGAGCTCAAATTTATGAAATAGACTCTCCAGGGGCCCTTGATGCTCACGTGGAAATATATTCCAAATTCGCCCACAATTCACAAAAAACCAAAGTTTGAGCTAGGAAGCTGAAATTTATAATATAGACTCTCCAGGGGCCCTTGATGCTCATGTGTAAATATTTTCAAAATTCGCCCACTGACACGCCCACAATTTAAAAAAAACAAAGTTTGAGGTAGGGAGATGAAATTTATAATATAGACTCTCCAGGGGTCCTTGATGCTCATTAGTAAATATTTCCAAAATTCGCCCAACGACACGCCCACAATTCACAAAAAAACCAAAGTTAGAGCTAGGGAGCTTAAATTTATAATATAGACTCTCCAGGGGCCCTTGATGCTCATGTGTAAATATTTTCCAAATTCGCCCACTGACACGCCCACAATTTAAAAAAACCAAAGTTTGAGCTAGGGAGCTGAAATTTATAATAAAGACTCTCCAGGGGCCTTTGATGCTCATTGTGAATATTTTCAAAATTCGCCCACTGACACGCCCACAATTTAAAAAAACCAAAGTTTGAGGTAGGGAGATGAAATTTATAATATAGACTCTCCAGGGGTCCTTGATGCTCATTAGTAAATATTTCCAAAATTCGACCACCGACACGCCCACAATTCACAAAAAAACCAAAGTTTGAGCTAGGGAGCTGAAATTTATAATATATAGACTCTCCAGGAGCCCTTGATGCTCATGTGTAAATATTTTCAAAATTCGCCCACTGACACGCCCACAATTCACAAAAAAACCAAAGTTTGAGCTAGGAAGCTGAAATTTGTAATATACACTCTCCAGACTTGATGCTCATGTCTAAATATTTTCAAAATTCGCCCACTCGCCCACAGTTCACAAAAAAACCAAAGTTTGAGCTAGGGAGCTAAAATTTATGATATAGACTCTCCAGGGGCCCTTGATGCTCATGTGTAAATATTTTCCAAATTCGCCCACACGCCCACGATTTAAAAAAAACCAAAGTTTGAGCGATGGAGATGAAATTTATAATATAGACTCTCCAGGGGCCCTTGATGCTCATTGTAAATATTTGTAACATTCGCCCACTGACACGCCCACAATTCACAAAATAACCAAAGTTTGAGCTAGGGAGCTGAAATTTATAATATAGACTCTCCAGGGGCCCTTGATGCTCATTGTGAATATTTTCAAAATTCGCCCACTGACACGCCCACCACAATAAAACGAAAGTTTGAGCTAGGGAGCTGACATTTATAATATAGACTCTCCATGGGGCTCTTGATGCTCACTGTAAATATTTTCAAAATTCGCCCACTGACACGCCCACAATTCACAAAAAAACCAAAGTTTGAGCTAGGAAGCTGAAATTTGTAATATAGACTCTCCAGGGGTCCTTGATGCTCATGTGTAAATATTTTAAAAATTCGCCTACTGACACGCCCACAATTTAAAAAAACCAAAGTTTGAGCTAGGGAGCTGAAATTTATAATATATAGACTCTCCAGGAGCCCTTGATGCTCATGTGTAAATATTTTCAAAATTCGCCTACACGCCCACGATTTAAAAAAAAACCAAAGTTTGAGCTAGGGAGCTGAAATTTATAATATAGACTCTCCAGGGGTCCTTGATGCTCATGTGTAAATATTTTCAAAATTCGCCCACACGCCCACAATTTAAAAAAACCAAAGTTTGAGCTAGGGAGCTGAAATTTATAATATAGACTCTCCAGGGGCCCTTGATGCTCATTGTAAATATTTTCAAAATTCGCCCACACGCCCACGATTTAAAAAAAAAACAAAGTTTGAGCTAGGGAGCTGAAATTTATAATATAGACTCTCCAGCGGCCCTTGATGCTCATTGTGAATATTTTCAAAATTCGCCCACTGACACGCCCACAATTCACAAAAAAAACCAAAGTTTGAGCTAGGGAGATGAAATTTATAATATAGACTCTCTAGGGGCCCTTAATGCTCATGTGTAAATATTTTCCAAATTCGCACACTGACACGCTCACAATTGAAAAAAAACAAAGTTTGAGCTAATAAGCTAAAATTTGTAATATAGACTCTCCAGGGGTCCTTGATGCTCATGTGTAAAAATTTTAAAAATTCGCCTACTGACACGCCCACAATTTAAAAAAACCAAAGTTTGAGCTAGGGAGCTGAAACTTATAATATAGACTCTCCAGGGGCCTTTGATGCTCATTGTAAATATTTTCAAAATTCGCCCACTGACACGCCCACAATTTAAAAAAAACAAAGTTTGAGCAAGGGAGCTGGAATTTATAATATAGCCTCTCAAGGGGCCCTTGATGCTCATTGTAAATATTTTTAACATTCGCCCACTGACACGCCCACAATTCACAAAATAACCAAAGTTTGAGTTAGTGAGCTGAAATTTATAATATAGACTCTCCAGGGGCCCTTGATGCTCATTGTGAATATTTTCAAAATTCGCCCACTGACACGCCCACAATTCACAAAAAAACCAAAGTTTGAGCTAGGGAGCTGAAATTTATAATATAGACTCTCCAGGGGCCCTTGATGCTCATGTGTAAATATTTTCCAAATTCGCCGACTGACACGCCCACAATTTAAAAAAAAAACCAAAATTTGAGCTAGGGAGCTGAAATTTATAAAATATAGACTCTCCAGGAGCCCTTGATGCTCATGTGTAAATATTTTCAAAATTCGCCCACACGCCCACGATTTAAAAAAAAAAACCAAAGTTTGAGCTAGGGAGCTGAAATTTATAATATAGACTCTCCAGGGGCCCTTGATGCTCATTGCGAATATTTTCAAAATTCGCCCACAATTCACAAAAAAACCAAAGTTTGAGCAAATAAGCTGAAATCTGTAATATAGACTCTCCAGCGGCCGTTGATGCTCATGTGTAAATATTTTCAAAATTCGCCCACTGACACGCCCACAATTTAAAAAACCAAAGTTTGAGCTAGGGAGCTGAAATTTATAATATAGACTCTCCAGGGGCCCTTGATGCTCATGTGTAAATATTTTCAAAATTCGCCCACACGCCCACGATTTAAAAAAAACCAAAGATTGAGCTAGGCAGATGAAATTTATAATATAGACTCTCCAGGGGCCCTTGATGCTCATTGTAAATATTTTCAAAATTCGCCCACTGACACGCCCGCAATTTAAAAAAAAACAAAGTTTGAGCTAGGGAGCTGATATTTATAATATAGCCTCTCCAGGGGCCCTCATTGTAAATAATTTTAACATTCGCCCACTGACACGCCCACAATTCACAAAATAACCAAAGTTTGTGAAAGGGAGCTGAAATTTATAATATAGACTCTCCAGGGGCCCTTGATGCTCATGTCTAAATATTTTCAAAATTCGCCCACTCGCCCACAGTTCCCAAAAAACCAAAGTTTGAGCTAGGGAGCTAAAATTTATGATATAGACTCTCCAGGGGCCCTTGATGCTCATGTGTAAATATTTTCCAAATTCGCCCACTGACACGCCCGCAATTCACAATAGAACCAAAGTTTGGGCTAGGGAGCTGAAATTTATAATATAAACTCTCCAGGAGCCCTTGATGCTCATGTGTAAATATTTTCAAAATTCGCCCACACGCCCACG
The DNA here is from genome assembly GCA_949715645.1 of Portevinia maculata. Classification (NCBI taxonomy): domain Eukaryota; kingdom Metazoa; phylum Arthropoda; class Insecta; order Diptera; family Syrphidae; genus Portevinia; species Portevinia maculata. Next base: position 98,004,229 of record OX454525.1, read on the forward strand.
ATTTAAAAAAAAAACCAAAGTTTGAGCTAGGGAGATGAAATTTATAATATAGACTCTCCAGGGGCCCTTGATGCTTATTGTGAATATTTTCAAAATTCGCCCACTGACACGCCCACAATTCACAAAAAACCAAAGTTTGAGCTAGGGAGATGAAATTTATAATATAGACTCTCCAGGGGCCCTTGATGCTCATTGTGAATATTTTCAAAATTCGCCCACTACGCCCACAATTTAAAAAAATCAAAGTTTGAGCTAGGGAGCTGAAATTTATAATATAGACTCTCCAGGGGCCCTTGATGCTCATTGTAAATATTTTCAAAATTCGCCCACTGACACGCCCACAATTCATAAAAAACCAGAGTTTGAGCTAGGGAGCTGAAATTTATAATATAGACTCTCCAGGGGTCCTTGATGCTCATGTGTAAATATTTTCAAAATTCGCCCACACGCCCACAATTTAAAAAAACCAAAGTTTGAGCTAGGGAGCTGAAATTTATAATATAGACTCTCCAGGGGCCCTTGATGCTCATTGTAAATATTTTCAAAATTCGCCCACACGCCCACGATTTAAAAAAAAAACAAAGTTTGAGCTAGGGAGCTGAAATTTATAATATAGACTCTCCAGCGGCCCTTGATGCTCATTGTGAATATTTTCAAAATTCGCCCACTGACACGCCCACAATTCACAAAAAAAAACAAAGTTTGAGCTAGGGAGATGAAATTTATAATATAGACTCTCTAGGGGCCCTTAATGCTCATGTGTAAATATTTTCCAAATTCGCACACTGACACGCTCACAATTGAAAAAAAACAAAGTTTGAGCTAATAAGCTAAAATTTGTAATATAGACTCTCCAGGGGTCCTTGATGCTCATGTGTAAAAATTTTAAAAATTCGCCTACTGACACGCCCACAATTTAAAAAAACCAAAGTTTGAGCTAGGGAGCTGAAACTTATAATATAGACTCTCCAGGGGCCTTTGATGCTCATTGTAAATATTTTCAAAATTCGCCCACTGACACGCCCACAATTTAAAAAAAACAAAGTTTGAGCAAGGGAGCTGGAATTTATAATATAGCCTCTCAAGGGGCCCTTGATGCTCATTGTAAATATTTTTAACATTCGCCCACTGACACGCCCACAATTCACAAAATAACCAAAGTTTGAGTTAGTGAGCTGAAATTTATAATATAGACTCTCCAGGGGCCCTTGATGCTCATTGTGAATATTTTCAAAATTCGCCCACTGACACGCCCACAATTCACAAAAAAACCAAAGTTTGAGCTAGGGAGCTGAAATTTATAATATAGACTCTCCAGGGGCCCTTGATGCTCATGTGTAAATATTTTCCAAATTCGCCGACTGACACGCCCACAATTTAAAAAAAAAACCAAAATTTGAGCTAGGGAGCTGAAATTTATAAAATATAGACTCTCCAGGAGCCCTTGATGCTCATGTGTAAATATTTTCAAAATTCGCCCACACGCCCACGATTTAAAAAAAAAAACCAAAGTTTGAGCTAGGGAGCTGAAATTTATAATATAGACTCTCCAGGGGCCCTTGATGCTCATTGCGAATATTTTCAAAATTCGCCCACAATTCACAAAAAAACCAAAGTTTGAGCAAATAAGCTGAAATCTGTAATATAGACTCTCCAGCGGCCGTTGATGCTCATGTGTAAATATTTTCAAAATTCGCCCACTGACACGCCCACAATTTAAAAAACCAAAGTTTGAGCTAGGGAGCTGAAATTTATAATATAGACTCTCCAGGGGCCCTTGATGCTCATGTGTAAATATTTTCAAAATTCGCCCACACGCCCACGATTTAAAAAAAACCAAAGATTGAGCTAGGGAGATGAAATTTATAATATAGACTCTCCAGGGGCCCTTGATGCTCATTGTAAATATTTTCAAAATTCGCCCACTGACACGCCCGCAATTTAAAAAAAAACAAAGTTTGAGCTAGGGAGCTGATATTTATAATATAGCCTCTCCAGGGGCCCTCATTGTAAATAATTTTAACATTCGCCCACTGACACGCCCACAATTCACAAAATAACCAAAGTTTGTGAAAGGGAGCTGAAATTTATAATATAGACTCTCCAGGGGCCCTTGATGCTCATGTCTAAATATTTTCAAAATTCGCCCACTCGCCCACAGTTCCCAAAAAACCAAAGTTTGAGCTAGGGAGCTAAAATTTATGATATAGACTCTCCAGGGGCCCTTGATGCTCATGTGTAAATATTTTCCAAATTCGCCCACTGACACGCCCGCAATTCACAATAGAACCAAAGTTTGGGCTAGGGAGCTGAAATTTATAATATAAACTCTCCAGGAGCCCTTGATGCTCATGTGTAAATATTTTCAAAATTCGCCCACACGCCCACGATTTAAAAAAAAAACCAAAGTTTGAGCTAGGGAGCTGAAATTTATAATATAGACTCTCCAGGGGCCCTTGATGCTCATTGCGAATATTTTCAAAATTCGCCCACAATTCACAAAAAAAACCAAAGTTTGAGCAAATAAGCTGAAATCTGTAATATAGACTCTCCAGCGGCCGTTGATGCTCATGTGTAAATATTTTCAAAATTCGCCCACTGACACGCCCACAATTTAAAAAACCAAAGTTTGAGCTAGGGAGCTGAAATTTATAATATAGACTCTCCAGGGGCCCTTGATGCTCATGTGTAAATATTTTCAAAATTCGCCCACACGCCCACGATTTAAAAAAAAACAAAGTTTGAGCTAGGGAGATGAAATTTATAATATAGACTCTCCAGGGGCCCTTGATGCTCATTGTAAATATTTTCAAAATTCGCCCACTGACACGCCCGCAATTTAAAAAAAAACAAAATTTGAGCTAGGGAGCTGATATTTATAATATAGCCTCTCCAGGGGCCCTCATTGTAAATAATTTTAACATTCGCCCACTGACACGCCCACAATTCACAAAATAACCAAAGTTTGAGATAGGGAGCTGAAATTTATAATATAGACTCTCCAGGGGCCCTTGATGCTCATGTCTAAATATTTTCAAAATTCGCCCACTCGCCCACAGTTCACAAAAAAACCAAAGTTTGAGCTAGGGAGCTAAAATTTATGATATAGACTCTCCAGGGGCCCTTGATGCTCATGTGTAAATATTTTCCAAATTCGCCCACTGACACGCCCGCAATTCACAATAGAACCAAAGTTTGGGCTAGGGAGCTGAAATTTATAATATAAACTCTCCAATGGGCTCTTGATGCTCACTGTGAATATTTTCAAAATTCGCCCACTGACACGCCCACAATTCACAAAAAAACCAAAGTTTGAGCTAGGGAGATGAAATTTATAATATAGACTCTCCAGGGGCCCTTGATGCTTATTGTGAATATTTTCAAAATTCGCCCACTGACACGCCCACAATTCACAAAAAACCAAAGTTTGAGCTAGGGAGATGAAATTTATAATATAGACTCTCCAGGGGCCCTTGATGCTCATTGTGAATATTTTCAAAATTCGCCCACTGACACGCCCACAATTTAAAAAAATCAAAGTTTGAGCTGGGGAGCTGAAATTTATAATATAGACTCTCCAGGGGCCCTTGATGCTCATTGTAAATATTTTCAAAATTCGCCCACTGACACGCCCACAATTCATAAAAAACCAGAGTTTGAGCTAGGGAGCTGAAATTTATAATATAGACTCTCCAGGGCCCGTTGATGCTCATGTGTAAATATTTTCAAAATTCGCCCACTGACACGCCCACAATTTAAAAAAACCAAAGTTTGAGCTAGGGAGCTGAAATTTATAATATAGACTCTCCAGGGGCCTTTGATGCTCATTGTAAATATTTTCAAAATTCGCCCAGTGACACGCCCACAATTTAAAAAAACCAAAGTTTGAGCAAGGGAGCTGGAATTTATAATATAGAATCTCCAGGGGCCCTTGATGCTCATTGTAAATATTTTTAACATTTGCCCACTGACTCGCCCACAATTCTCAAAATAACCAAAGTTTGAGATAGGGAGCTGAAAGTTATAATATAGACTCTCCAGGGGCTCTTGATGCTTATGTCTAAATATTTTCAAAATTCGCCCACTCGCCCACAGTTCACAAAAAAACCAAAGTTTGAGCTAGGGAGCTAAAATTTATGATATAGACTCTCCAGGGGCCCTTGATGCTCATGTGTAAATATTTTCCAAATTCGCCCACACGCCCACGATTTAAAAAAAACCAAAGTTTGAGCTAGGGAGATGAAATTTATAATATAGACTCTCCAGGGGCCCTTGATGTTCATTGTAAGTATTTGTAACATTCGCCCACTGACACGCCCACAATTCACAAAATAACCAAAGTTTGAGCTAGGGAGCTGAAATTTATAATATAGACTCTCCAGAGGCCCTTGATGCTCATTGTGAATATTTTCAAAATTCGCCCACTGACACGCCCACCACAATAAAGCGAAAGTTTGAGCTAGGGAGCTGACATTTATAATATAGACTCTCCATGGGGCTCTTGATGCTCACTGTGAATATTTTCAAAATTCGCCCACTGACACGCCCACAATTCACAAAAAAACTAATGTTTGAGCTAGGGAGCTGAAATTTATAATATAGACTCTCCAGGGGCCCTTGATGCTCATTGTGATAAGTCCTTTAGCGTGGATAAACAGCGCTTCCAAAATTCATTTTCTTCGTTTCTGATGAATTTTTCAGGAAATGTCAGAGTTTGACATCCCACCGACCACTGACACATTCCGCCGAATATGTTATTTGTGATTTTATTATTATTATTTTTCGAACTTTATTATGTGGGTAATTGAATTTAGGAAATCTGTTAATGAGAAATGTTTTTTTATATTTTTATAATATGTTGGCATTAATTTCAATTGGCGGAAGTAAATATTTTTCATTTTCAGGATTTTCAATACAAATTTCTTAACTACAACTTACAGCTATGTCATAGGTGCATGTGTTCTGGCAAATTTTTTTTATGAAGTCTTAAGCGGCGATGGTCGTTTTTTGTGCCAATCCTATATCCGCGTGCAAAAAAACACGGCTTATACTGTACGAGAATTCTTAGCAAGAACGGTGCTGGAATGTTTTTTTACGAACAGTTGGAAACATATTGTTTACTGACGCAACACATTTTCATATCGCTATCGGCTATGTTGATTAAAAGAAACTGCAAACTTCCACCGAAAGTTGGTTTAAACGAGATCTAGTCAGTAGTTTTTTTTTAATACGTCATAAATCGTAAACCGCAATTTATATTTCATTCAATCAACTCAAATATAAAAAAAAACATTTAATTTTATAAACATAAACCTTATGCGTAAACCGTGAACCATTATTTTCTAATAATAAATCTGTAATAGGTGCCTAAGTAAATAATAATTATAATTCGCACGGAACCCTTCATGGGCGAGTCCGACTCGCACTTGGCCGCTTTTTTTTATGTGGATACGTCAAGGGTTTAAAGCAACAATGCCCGAACAATTCAGGACCTACAAGAAAATATCAATTGTAAAGTTGCTGCCATTGAACCAACGCTTTACGATATTGCTTTTAAAACATAAAATCGACATTGTCAAACTCCATTTTGTATAAATGAAATTTGAGAATAACGCTGTAGTCTTGGTTTTATTTAATATTAAACTTGCTGAACACTTTTTTTTTTCTTGGATTTCTATTTAATCTGGAATTAACATGTCACTTTGAAAATGAAGTTAAAAACATAGGGGCAGGCTACAGTCCGCTTGGGCGAAGATATAATATCTTTTGATAAGTATAAAGAAATGAGTTGACAGGTTAAAAAGTTTACAATTTAAGGATAATTATATAATAATAAAATAATAATAGATAATAATAATATAATATTAAAGTAATAATAGAAAAATAATTGGATAGACAATTAACTATGACGATAAGTGAAGAAAAAGCTTTTTCCGAAAAACAAATGATGCTCTGATTGTCTGCAGATCAGCAGGCAGACAATTCCATAGACGAACTACAGACACGATGAAAGACCGTTTCACAACTGTGTGTGCAAACCGTTGGAGAATAAGATTGAGTCCTCGGAGAGATTGCGAAAACTGAAGTTCCTGCTTTAAATACTGCGGACAATTGCCGAACACAATTTTATGGATTATTATAAGATTTCTAAATTTATAATAGTCATCGAAACATAGTCCCAGTAGCGATGCCCTAAGATGAGAGACGCTTACCTCGGCTTATTGAAAATGAAACGCCTACACTCATAGTCAAGGCAGGGATATACAGTGCAGTTAAAAGTGAAAAATGGTAAAATAAGGCTCTTCACAAGTCGCATTTTCATACCTGAATGCATTAAATCAGCAGCGCACCTCAAGCTACGAAGGCCAGCATAGATTTTTCTTATTGTATCAGTAACGGCGTCACAACAGCTCAGGTTACTGTTGATTGTAAACCCTAAGTACCTGACCTTACTCACTTACGTGATAGTGTCTCCATTTAATACGACAGGCTAAAAATCCACTGAATCGACTGCACTCCTACTGCAAAGCATAGCTACTGTTTTTGATGGATTGAGTCGCAGTCGATTAGAGTGCGTCCAGTGCCTTATTAGATCCAAGTCCTCGTTGATTCTAAACACAAGGTCTTCTGTTAGACCAACCTCACGTGAGAAATATATCAGTACATCATCCGCATACATATGGGTGCTACTGCTAATGACAACATCAGGAAGGTCATTAATAAAGAGCGGGAATAAAATTGGCCCTAGCACAGAGCCCTGAGGGACCCCATTATTTGTAGTAATTGGACAAGAAGACCCTGTACGTGTAACAATTACTTGAACACGATTTCTAAGATACTCATCGATGAGTCGTAGAGATGGACCGGATAAACCGAACAGATTTTTTAACTTCGATAAAAGTATTGAGTGATCGATGCTATCAAAAGCCTTGGAAAAGTCAAGGACCAATTTTACTGGAGTCCAAAGCAAATCTAAGATCTGTAGTAACTTTAAGGGCTGCCGTTTCGCAGCTGTGATTCATGCGGAAACCAGATTGCCACTCTGACATTAGATTATTGACGTTTAGATGATTTTGGAGTTGATTGGCCATTAGCCTCTCTAGGACTTTAGCCAGAAAGTGTAACAAGCTTATTGGCCTGAAATTCGAGCGAGCAGAGGGACGCGCCTTTTTCGGTAAAGGGACTATTTTCGCAATTTTCCAAGTTTCTGGAAAACGACAACTAAAGATACATACATTAAGAATATGAAGTATATACGGAAACACAAGTGGTAAGATTAGCTTCAAGAATTTAGGAGAATTTCAAAAATTTATCAGAACCAACCGCCTCAGACTTAATCGAGCTAATTGCTATTCTCAGATCATCCACATTCACACAATCGAATGAAAAACTCGTTTCGACAGCGAGCTCACTGGGCGCAATCGCCATGTCACCCGACCCGAGGCAAGGTGAGGCAAACTCTAAACTCATTTCCTGTGCGCTAAAAGGGCACTCGCACGATTTTTTGTTAGTTACCCCAATTTTCTTCAAGTTTTTCCAAAGCATCTTAGACCGTAAGGAGGGGACAAGTTGTTGAGTTAAATATGAACTTTTGGAAGATCGTATGAGATCAGTCACTCTATTTCGGGCAACAATTTACTGCGCTCTGTTCAACTCCGAAGGGTGCCTTTTATATTTTTTGTAAAATCTCTCCCTTTCCTGAATGAGGACTTTTATTTGGTCATTGAACCACGGACAGAATTTTGGCTTCAACGGTTTTTTAACAGGTACGTGCTTCTCAAATAGAGTATTAACTAGGGTGTTGAAGAGAGAAACTTTGTGATCCACATCAATTGTACTATAGTTAGCGTCCCAATTATAAGTACTAGATTTACCTAAGAGTCCACGGGCATCGAAATTTCGATAGCACCTGTACTCGTAATATCCCCTAGTTGAAGAATTAACATTAAGCTGGAAAGAACAGAAGATAATATTATGGATGAATTCACTGGTGGTTCTTATTTGATCGTTGTTTAGTATTTTGGCTATTGTCGTTGTAATAACAGGAATTACACCTCTCCACATATACATTCAAAAAGTGGCGATCCGCAGTGCAATAAGTCTAATACAGTTAAACGAGATAAGTCTTAATGATCACCCGGAACTAAAGACCTTTTTCGATGAACTGCCAGAACTTAACATGAACTGCGCGCTCACAGACCGCATTCAAAAAACACTATGCTTCAACAAACGGTTCTTCACGGAGATCCCCAAAAGAGAAGCATGGGTTAGTAATAACCACCAAACAGCCACAACGGCATAAAGTGGTATACGGATGGTTCTAAAATGGAAACGGGGGTAGGAGCGGGAATATACGGATCACACAAACGCTTTACGATACCCATGGGAAAAAGTCCCAGCGTATTTCAAGCAGAGCTCCACGCCATTCAAGAATGCGCCAGCCACATTATTTTATCTGGCATAAAAGGTGCAAGCATCCATATTTTCACGGAAAGTCAAGCAGCTATAAACGCCCTTAGCTCGTATACCATTGACTCCAAATCAGTCATGTACTGCTTCAATACCCTACAAACACTCGGAATAAGAAACAAGACCAAATTATGGTGGGTTCCGGGTCATGTCGGGGTAGAAGGTAACGAAAAGGCCGACGAACTGGTCAGAAAAGGTTCAGAAACACCTTTCATAGGTCCCGAACCTTTCTGCTGCACTCCTAGATCAGCAGCAACGGCAGCAATTAAAAGCTGGGAACATAGAAAATGTATCTATCTTTGGGAAAGCATCCCAGGTCTAAGACAGGCCAAACGAGCCATTCGGCCCTTCAATAAAAATGCCAGCAAATGTCTAAACCTAAGCAGGCATGATATCAAAAACCTAGTAGGTTACCTTACTGGTCACCATGGTTTAAGATATCATCTACACAAAATGAGAATATAAGACTCTCCTGAGTGCCGACTCTGCCTTGAAGAGGACGAGTCAGCTGATTGGATTTAGAGCTGATGGATTTAGAAAGAAGATCTTTTTCAGGGAGCAAATGAGCCCCGAGGGCATAAAGAATTCTTCTACTAAGTGGAAATTCTACTAGTTTAAACTTTTCTGGCCCATACGGTACAAAAGATCTTTTAGGTCGAAGTACCCCCCCCCCCCCCCCCCCCCCCTTTTTAAATCGCCTTGGCGAGCCAGAATTTAAAAAAAAAAAAAAATTGTGGTTGTAAGGAACATATTAATTAAGGATGGATTACTACTTGACTGAAAACAGGTGGGCCAACGAGTATTAACAATAGACATGCACAATTTATCACAAAAGTATTTGAAATTACTCGACACTCGGTTATTCAAGAGGATGTTGACATTGAAGTTCCCACCAATGAGAATACTACTATACTTGAGGCTCAGACGCTGAATAGTTTCCTCGAATTCGCCCAGGTTTTCTTCTTTAAAAATTTCAGGCGGACAATACGCCACAACAATTTTCCAAATTTATTGCAGATTTCAACACATAAAAATTCAATCTTAGGCTGCGGCCACGCAGTGAGCGACGAGCGACTGAGCGATTTAGCGACGAGCGATCGAGCGACGAGTCTGAGCGATGGGTGGCCATTTACTGAGCGACATCGCTGAGCGATTAGTTGCAAAAATGCCATTGTCAAGTGAAGTTTGTCGTTGTCTTTTAATTGAAAGTCGCGTTCATATTTATAAAATTATTATAAGAAGGAGAAAACGAAGTGTTGTTATACATCCAATAAACCGATTTTGGCAATACTGTCGTATGTCAGTACCAACTTTTGATTTGCTGTTAGAAAAAGTTCGACCAAGATTAAAAAAACTATGGAAAGGAATTAGTGCGGAACAGCGGCTAGTTTTATTACTAAGGTTTGTTTTTATTTATTATTCTTTATTTTTATTTTTTAGTTTTGACAAAATAATATTTTGAAAGTCGTTTCTTATCTCTATCGAAATCGTCAAATTTTGTCATAAATGGCAAAAGACTTTTAAAAAATTGAAGGTCATCGTTATCCTCTTCTTTTTTGTCTACCTCTTGCTTTAAAATATTAAATTTTTCTTTTTCGAACTGTAAAAATTCAGAGTCCAAATTGATTGTTGCCGCCCTCTTCTTTTTATTTTTTGTCAAATTATGGAGCGATCAATATGAGAAATGAGTTAACACGATATTTTTGGGAAATCGGACATTGAACAAAAAACACTACTGTTATTAAAAATTATTTAAATAAAAACTTACTTAAACAATTACAAATGTTTCCAACTTTTTTCCATTGCTTTTCAGTGACATTTTTATTTTTGTAATCTTTGTGCCTGTCCTGCCATACAACTGTGCGGTTTTGGACAGCTGAAATTAAACTTTCCGCGTTTATTTTGTACATCGACTTACTTCGTCGCTCAGCGATGAGCTAAAAAATTAAAACAGATTTGATTGCGGAGCGACGTCGCTCAGTCGCTCAAAAAATTCGCTAGTCGCTCAGGGCTTGCGTGGCCACCCCTATACGATTTCATGTGTTTTAATTTGTTTGCGTCGCTCAGCGACGTGTCGCTCAATCGCTCGTCGCTCAGTCGCTCACTGCGTGGCCGGGGCCTTACTGGAGCTGGATGCATAAATAATTTTTGAAGGGATATTATCTCTGACGTACATACACACCCCACCCCCAATTCTATTCTCTCGATCATTTCTTACAAGTTTGAAACCTGGGAAGTTGACAACTCCCGATGCAATGTTGCTATGTAACCACGATTCAGAGATCATGATTACATCAAGCTTGGACGCGCTGAGCATCTGATATAAAATGGTGTATTTAGAGCGAATACTACCAGCATTAAGATGACATACATTTATTCCATTGGATGCACCACACATTACGTTCAGAACGGATCTAACTATGTCAGGATCTAGTCCAAAAACCATAGGAAATTTGTTTAATAAACTCACTGATCATCCACATACCCGCCCCAACAGAAAAAGCTTTTTCCACAAAAATAAAAGTAATAGATAAAGAAATTCGGTAGATATTTAGATATACGAGTATGTAAATGGGTAATGTTTTGTTAATTCGGTTTTGTTTTGTAATAGATAGAATTAATTTTTATAATAACAATTATAGCCAACTGATCGTTAAAGAGGAACATTTAAGGCTACTCAAGGATAGAAGAAATAAACAAACAGATATATACAACTCTTTTTAAAACTCAGAATAGAGGTGCAACGGTGATTCTTGAAACTAACCGGTATCTTCAACAGCACCCAAAACGCCAACAGCATCACATATGGAGTCCAACATTGGTATGTTTACAATATAAATGGGTCTCATCTCAGCGGCTTTCTTGACAAAAACTCTTCCGCTTCTAGTAAGTCTAGCGGAGTGGAGACAATTATTCCGGTGTAGTTCAATTGCCTTTCGAAAAATTGCATGATTTTGCTTAGTGAGACTTTCGTACACCCGCACGAATCTATTAGAAGAGAAACCAAGATCAGCTAACATCACAGACTTTTTGTTTCTTTTGTAGTAATCTACCATCTTTGTAAGGAAGTTTGTTTTGCTACGTGAATCCGGAAGTTTGATAATTACAGAACTGCTGGAGGTGTTTCTCGCAGGTACAGTTCGGATAATGGCGCTTGGTGTTAGCGGTGGAAAATTGATTTGTGTAGGTACACAATTTGTGGAAGAGTTGTAGAAGATTTTCATTTTCCGAAATGGGTATTCCGTGCATAACTTTATCCCCCGCGATATTTTTCCGGGCAAGCGCATCAATTTGCAATTTAATGGATGAGGTTTCGTTTTCCAGTGATTGGGCTTTGATCATAGACAACTCAGTTTCAAGTACGTCTATACGACAAAAAACATTTTCGAGATTGTTTACCTTTGCTTGACAAGAGAAAACAGAGTTGTTGATAGAGGTGAATCTCTCATTCACGTCAGTTTCAATCGTTTTAATTTTCATCGCAATCTTCTTGAATTCTGGTGATACGTTCTGGTAATTTGTCGTGTAAGGTGTTCATTTCAGCTTTTAAATGTGAGACAATTGCATTTGTGATATTATCTCTCAATTTGTTAGCCCATTCATCTAATCGAGACTCGATCTGTTGCCACAATTTTGTGTGTACAGAGTTCGACGAAACAGCAGGAGAAACAACACTGGGGCTGACAGAGACGGACGATTTCTCAGAGGATCGTAGCTTTCTCTGTTGCTCACTTAGGTAAGACATTGTGCGTAGTATATAGAGAGTCACAGTTTTGACAGAATGTATTAATATTTTTTATTTTTATACCCTATTCTAAGGGTATATTAATTTATACGCATAGTTTGTAACATACCTTAATAATGCCCGTAGACCCCTAAAAGTTACTATATTTATGATCAGCATCGATAGTAATGTCGATCTAACCATGTCCGTCCGTCGGCAAAAATTAGGCCTTTAAACTGGGCCTAGAGAGCTGAAATTTTAACCATATACTCTCTAGGGTCCCGAAATAATCAAGTTTACGAATTTTTGAAATCCGCCCACAGACACGCCCACAAACTCAAAAAAACAAAATTTTGGAAAAAATCGAATTTTGAGCTAGAAAGCTGAAATTTTTTATATATGATCTATGGTTCCAAAAACTATTCGGGATATATAATTTTCAAAATCCGCCTACTGACACGCCCACAAATAAATAAAACAATTTTATTGAAAAACCAAAATTTGAGCTAGGGAGCTGAAATTTATAATATATACTCTCTAAGGGCCCTTTAAGCTCATGTGTAAATATTTTCAAAATCCGCCCACTGAGACGCCCACAATTTAAAAAAAAAACTTTTTTTTGAAAATCCAAAGTTTGAGCTAGGGAGCTGAAATTTATAATATATACTCTCTAGGGGCCCTTTATGCTCATGTGTTAATTTTTGTTAAATCCGCCTACTGACACGCCCACGATTAAATAAAATAATTTTATTGAAACACCCAAGTTTGAGCTAGGGAGCGTTTTTTTTCGATAAAATCCTTTAAATATTATATAACAAAATATGTAGAGCGTTCTTAACAATTCAACCATACTTAGACTTTTGTCACGCCCACTTATGAGCGATAGGAATAAGAATAGGGTATCCAACAGTTCGCCCAAGCGGACTGTAGCCCGTCCTTATGTTTTTTTTTGATAAAATCCTTTAAATTATACTCTAATTATAATTATAATTATATGTAGAGCGTTCTTAACAATTCAACCATACTAAGACTTTGGTCACACCCACTTATGAGGGATAGGAATAAGAATAGGGTATCCAACAGTTCGCCCAAGCGGATTGTAGCCCGTCCCTATGTTTATACCCTATTCTAAGGGTATATTAATTTTGACGCATAGTTTGTAACATACCTTAATATTGCCCGTAGACCCCTAAAAGTTACTATATTTATGATCAGCATCGATAGTAATGTCGATCTAGTCATGTCCGTCCGTCCGTCCGTCGGCAAAAATTAGGCCTTTAAACTGGACCTAGAGAGCTGAAATTTTAACCATATACTCTCTAGGGTCCCGAAATAATCAAGTTTACGAATTTTTGAAATCCGCCCACAGACACGCCCACAAACTTAAAAAAACAAAATTTTGGAAAAAATCGAATTTTGAGCTAGAAAGCTGAAATTTTTTATATATGATCTATGACTCCTAAAACTGCTCGGGATAAACAAAATTTCAAAATCCGCCCTCTGACACGCCCACAAATAAATAAAATAATTTTTGTATACCCTATTCTAAGGGTATATTAATTTTTGAAAATCCAAAGTTTGAGCTAGGGAGCTGAAATTTTTAATATATACTCTCTATGGGCCCTTTATGCTCATGCGTAAATATTTTCAAAATCCGCCCACTGACACGCCCACAATTATTTTTTTTTTGAGGTAGGGAGCTGAAATTTATATTATATACTCTCTAGGGGCCCTTTATTCTCATGTGTTAATTTTTTTGAAATCCGCCTTCTGACACGGCCACAATTAAATAAAACAATTTTATTGAAACAACCAAGTTTGAGCTAGGGAGCGTTTTTTTTTATAAAATCCTTTAAATGTTATATAACAAAATATGTAGAGCGTTCTTAACAATTCAACCATACTTAGACTTTTGTCACTTTCAAAATCCGCCCTCTGACACGCCCACAAATAAATAAAATAATTTTTGTATACCCTATTCTAAGGGTATATTAATTTTTGAAAATCCAAAGTTTGAGCTAGGGAGCTGAAATTTTTAATATATACTCTCTATGGGCCCTTTATGCTCATGCGTAAATATTTTCAAAATCCGCCCACTGACACGCCCACATTTTTTTTTTTTTTTTTTTGAAAATTCAAAGTTTGAGGTAGGGAGCTGAAATTTATATTATGTACTCTCTAGGGGCCCTTTATTCTCATGTGTTAATTTTTTTTAAATCCGCCTTCTGACACGGCCACAATTAAATAAAACAATTTTATTGAAACACCCAAGTTTGAGCTAGGGAGCGTTTTTTTTTATAAAATCCTTTAAATGTTATATAACAAAATATGTAGAGCGTTCTTAACAATTCAACCATACTTAGACTTTTGTCACGCCCACTTATGAGGGATAGGAATAAGAATAGGGTATCCAACAGTTCGCCCAAGCGGACTGTAGCCCGTCCCTATGTTTTTTCTACTAGTGCTTATTTCGTGAATGGTAACACTTAGCTCATGTCTGATTTGACAGATAATTAGTTTTATCCTTCCGCTGAACGAATATGGTTGTGTATACGCTTGAACAACGCTGGGAAATATTGCGACATTACTTTGAAAATCATGGTAATGTTGCAGAATGTGTGCGAAAATTGCGTACGGATTTTGGAAGAAGAGAAGCACCGTCAGCTCCGTATGTTCGTTATCTTGTGAAAAAAGTGAAAGAAACTGGCATCCTCATCGATAAACCAAAGCGTGAAAAGCCAAAAACAGTGCGTACACCCGAGAATATTGCTGCTGTGGCAGAAAGTGTGCGTGAAGCGCCATCAACATCAATTCACCGTCGTTCTCAACAATTGAATATTTCGGAGACATCATTGAGACGAATTTTGCATAAAGACCTTGGTATCGTGTAGGCTACTGCATGCCCAGCCGAGGCAGCCATTTGAATGAAATTATTTTCCATTATTAACCGAAAGGATTGTAGCATTTTCAAAAAAAAAAGAAGTTATTTGGCGGACCCTTTATTACGACCACAAAGAAGTCCAAAAAAGTGTGTCACGCATTTCCGTCCGTCGGCCTGTCTGTATATCTACAATGGGTGGACAGATTTACTTCAAACTTCATATTTGAGGTTTTCGGGCTCGCACCCATTTTTTTATTCAATCATCTTTGATAACTGAAAAATATTTTGATACTCGTATTTACATACATATATAAACGGGAAGTAACGGCGAGGCGATTTAATTCAGTTTTCTGGCATTGCTGTAACTGCGTCAAATATTCGGAATGCCACCTCTTCCAAAAACCTTGTTTGAGTAACTGAAAAAGAGACCAATTAGTAAAAATATTTTGATCAGAGATACAAGAATAAGGAATAGAAGTCATGTGTTCACCAATCAAGAAATGCGCTAGACTTAGAGCAATTGGGCCCATGTTTGATGGCGGCCACATTGGTCGTGAATTCAGCAGTGACTCAATTTGAGTTAGGAATGTGTATATCTCCTCATAAGTCAGGCGAAGAATCTGAGTCAATCGATTCAATTGGAACTTGGCTGATTTTAATCCCGCCTCTCACAACCCTCCAAAGTAAGGCGAAGAAGGGGGAATAAAATTCCACGAGATATTATTCTTAGACAGATGATCAGTGACGAAATCGTTGTGCTGCTGACCTAGGAAAAGCTGGAACATTTCGCCGAGACATCGTTTAGCTTTATTAAAATTGGTCCCATGGGGCCTGGGTAGTCTATTCCAAACTTGTTAAATTCTTATGCAGTGGTAGCACTTTGTTGACGAAAGCTCGAAACATACTCATGGACGATTTTGCGAAGTAGATTGTGGCAACCGACTACAAAGTATTCCTGTCCTAGGATAGCAAACAATATAGAAACACCTACATGTAAATGAGAATTATGAAAATTTTCAACGATGCCACCTTATTGCCTCTGTTGAGCACTTTTCCACTTCATATAATGGTTTATTTCGGATGAAAAACTTATGGAAACTTGATGAGTTTGGTCTTTGCTGTAGACATTGCGACAGAAGACAAGGTTTGCGTTTTTCTGCGAACGATTTGTCACGAGAATAGTAACGAACAGAAGCCGAAATGAGTCATCAATGACCTTATTAAAAATATAAAACCTAAGTCATTTGTTTGTTTCGTTCTCTGAGGTCTCTCGATTGAATATTATCCACCGAATATTTGGATTTTGGCCACTGAGCCCACCACCACAATTCAATTCAAAGTAAATGAGAAATTGGAATACCGCAAGAGGCACAGTCAGCTGGATTGGATTGGGAACGTATGTGATGCCACGGTTCCCTATGTTTTTTTTACCGAATCGATACTCCTAAAGTATATGAATGCTGCGTAAGCATCGAGAGATGCATCGCAAAACTCATGGAATTCGATGTTTTCCTTTAAAGCGCACAACTTGTAGCATGCTCTAAAGTTCTGACGTCATCCCATCTATACCTTCTTCTCCAGAGCTCCTGAAATAATATTTTGATGACGATGACGACAGGAGCGAGGAAAACTGATAGGATCAAATATACTCGAAGTGAACCATCGAAGACTACTCAGACCTTCGTCGTGCTGCTATCGGCCTTTAGAATAGCATGATGCGGTAAATAAAAACATTTGCAGAAGACATACTTATCTCGCTAGCAGGCACCTCTTCCATATTGCCTAGGTTCAAATACTCATCCATGAAGCTAATATATTTTTGAAATCCGCTCACAGACACGCCCACAAACTCAAAAAAAAAAAAAAAAAAAAATTAATCGAAAAAATCGAATTTTGAGCTAGAAAGCTGAAATTAAGTATAATGATCCTTCGGGGGATACAATTTCTAAAATCCGACCACTGACACGCCCACAATTAAATAAAACAATTTTATTGAAAATCCAAAGTTGGACTAAGAAACTGAAATTTATAATATACTAGGAGTCGCCACATGGTCGAAATTCGACCAATTTATTCTATACGTTGAATAAAAACATACGGACGGGCTACAGTCCGCTTGGGCGAACTGTTGGATGCCCTATTCTTATTCCTATCCCTCATAAGTTGGCGTGACAAAAGTCTAAGTATGGTTGAATTGTTAAGAATGCTCCACATATTTTATTATATAACATTTAAAGGATTTTATCGAAAAAACGAAGCTTTTGTAAAAAACGCTCCCTAGCTCAAACTTTGGTTTACCAATAAAATTGTTTTATTTAAATGTGGGCGTGTCAGTAGGCGGATGTAAAAAAAAAATACGCATGAGCATAAAGGGCCCCTAGAGAGTATATATTATATATTTCAGCTTCCTAGTTCAAACTTTGGATTTTCCAAAAAAACGTTTTTTTTTTAAATTGTGGGCGTGTCAGTAGGCGGATTTTGAAAATATTTTCACATGAGCATAAAGGGCCCCTAGAGAGTATATATTATATATTTCAGCTTCCTAGCTCAAACTTTGGATTTTCCAAAAAAGGTTTTTGTTTTAAATTGTGGGCGTGTCAGTAGGCGGTTTTTGAAAATATTTTCACATGAGCATAAAGGGCCCCTAGAGAGTGTATATTATAAATTTCAGCTCCCTAGCTCAAACTTTGGATTTTCAAAAAAGTTTTTTTTTTAAATTCTGGGCGTTTAGTGGGCGGATTTTGAAAATATTTACACATGCGCATAAAGGGCCCATAGAAAGTATATATTATAAATTTCAGCTTCCTAGCTCGAACTTTGAATTTTCAATAAAATTGTTTTATTTAATTGTGGGCGTGTCAGTGGGCGGATTTTGAAAATTTGATCTCCCGATCAGTTTTAGGAACCATAGATCATATATAAATATATATTTTAGCTTTCTAGCTCAAAATTCGACTTTTTCCAAAATGGGCGGATTTCAAAAATTCTTAAACTTGATTATTTCGGGACCCTAGAGAGTATATGGTTAAAATTTCAGCTCTCTAGGTCCAGTTTAAAGGCCTTATTTTTGCCGACGGACGGACGGACGGACGGACATGGCTAGATCGACACTACTATTGATGCTGATCAGAAATATAGTAACTTTTATTGGTCTACGGGCAATATTAAAACTATGCGTCAAAATTAATATACCCTTAGAATAGGGTATAAACAAAGTCGACTGTTATACATATTAATCGGAAAATGAAATTTTTCGACATTGCAATCTCTGATTTCACATGATATACAATTTTTCCGGCTTTTTCAAGTAACTTCAAGTTTTCAAGCATTTTCAAGTAACATCAAGCATTTTCAAGTAGGTAACTTAAAGTAACTTCAAGCATTTTCAGGTAACTTCAAGTAACTTCAAGCATTTTCAAGTAAATTTAAGTATTTTCAAGCATTTTCAAGTAACTTCAATTAACTTCAAGCATTTTCAAGTAACTTTAAGCATGTCCAAGTAACTTCAAGTATGTTCAAGCATTATCAAATGCATAACATGCACAGCAATGTTGTTGTTGGTAACTTCAAGCAACTTCAAGTATTTTCAAGCATTTTCAAGTAACTTCAAGCATTTTCAAGTAACTTCAAGCATTTTCAAGTAACTTCATGATATACAATTTTTCCGTTCCGATTGGCAGAGTATTGCCTCACACAGCAATGTTGTTGTTGTTGTTGTAAATTCATCCAATTCGCTTCATTTTACCTGCTGTAATTCATAATGTGTGTTATATATTTGGATAATTTTTGTATTGTGCACTTCTATGTATTGTCCCCTACCCAAATATGTATAATGTTGGCATATCTAAGTGACATACGGTGACCATACGTCCCGTATTTCCCGGGACAGTCCCGTATTTCAATAGCCTGTCCCGGCTTTTTTTTGTCTATCTATAACACCTGCTATGAATATTTGAGTCAGTGCGATTCATCTTTACAAGAAGTTGAAATTTAAAGCTACGTTGTTCTTCGAAATGTACCTTCCTGGCCAGATGTAGCAAGCCAAGCTTTTGTAAAGGAAAAGCGAAGCGATAAAAAATTGATGACTCGCATTATTTAATGAGTTTAATTGCTTAAAATCTCTTCTAAATTAAGATCCAATTAGAGAATGGTTAAACAACAGAAAAACAATGGGTGCAAAATGGGTAGATATTTCTACACATTTCTCAGAAAAAGACATTGCTTTCGCTAACCTTTTACAAATTGTCAAATTCAGCTGGTGTCTACCAGGTTCAAATGCTCCCACGAAAAGAGTTTTTTTTCGATAATGAATAATGTATGGAGCAGCGAAAAACCCAGCTTAATGTAAAAACCCTAAAAGCTATATTAATTGTAAAGTGCAGTTACAATTTAAGTTGTCTTGAATTGAAAAATTATTTAAAAGAAATCGACAATATTGTTAAACAGATTTGTTCAACCAATAAGTATTCAGAAAGAACTTATATTCGGCAACTTCTATTTTTTAACTCGCACATTAATATTACAGAATGAATGAAAGACTGATTTTCTTATATTTATTTCTTATTCGTTTTATTATTCATTAATTATTATTTAATGTGTTGTTTTTGTTGCTTACTGAAGGCTAATTTATTTTCGTTATTTAATAAGAAATTTAAGTTTATTCGCTTTGAATTTGTTACGTCTTGAAGGCTTTATTATTATTTATTGTTCTTTTTTTCTTAAACAATTGTTTTTTTTTTGTTTTTAATGAAATAATCCAATAAGACAATTTTTGTTATTTCTGGCCATTTGTGTGCTGTCATATATTTTCACTTTTTTTGTCCCGGGTTTTGCTCCTAAAAATATGGTCACCGTACGCATAATAGCAAAAATGGGTGGAAACACGTTATAGGCAACTCCGTATTAATATATAGATACTCTCCACTGGCCCTTTATACTCATGTGTAAATATTTTCAAAATCAGCCTACTGACACACCCACAATTTAAAAAAAAACTTTTTTGAAAAACCAAAGTTTGAGCTAGGGAGCTGAAATTTATAATATAAACTCTCTAGGTGCCCTTTATAGTTATGTTTAAATATTTTTTAAATCTGCCTACTGACACGCCCACAAGTAAATAAAGCAATTTTATTGAAAGACCAAAGTTTGAGTTAGGACGCGTTTTTTTACAAAAGCTTCGTTTTTTTTTATAAAGTCCTTTAAATGTTAATAACCAAATATGTAGAGCGTTCTTAACAATTCAACCATACTTTCGTCACGCCCACTTATGAGGGACAGGAATAAGAATAGGGTATCCAACAGTTCGCCAAAGCGGACTGTATCCCGTCCCTATGTTTAAAACACGTATTGCAGAACCGTTTATTATACTGAATGATCTATCAGCACCGATGAGTACGTCAAAGTGATCAGGAATGTTGAAATTAAGGTGAGGTAACCTAAACGAGATGAAAGTCTGTGGACTTGACAGCGTCGAAAACGAGGTCGACACTAGCGATGTAAGCTTTGAAACGACGTAGCAATGTATTTCGATTAAGTCTTGAGAACGAAAGAAGAGTTTCAGAATTACGATTCCAATCGTAACACCTGCATGTGTTGCTCCTACATCTTTGATGGTTATTCGTGCTTTCTTACGAACTTAACTCTTAACTGCGTGTTCAGGAATAAAAGAAACTTGAGATCCAGAGTCGAGTAACTTTCGAATGCTTTGTAGCGTTCCTTGCTTGTCATGAACGTGAGTCATTTTAGGTTTATCTGCGGAAAAATTCGTAGTAGGCGCTCTACTCCAAAAACGGTTAATTTTACAGAAAAATTCAAGAGGCAATTTTTGTAGATAATTTCACGACAAATAATTTTTATAATGACCTCTATCGATCTCCGAGCAATAGATCGCGAGATATTTGCGAAAAACTAATTTTCGTGACCTTTTGACCTTTATAACCTTTTTAGCCGGCGATTTTTTACATCTTCATTACAACGCCGTAATAAAGGTGTATACAAAAATTCAGCTTACTAGGCATTTTTCCGCAGATTGGGGTTTAAAATGCCTGAAATGACTGGGCTATGTAGGTAATAGAATTTGATTAGAACGAATGAAAGAACACGAACTACAAGGTGGCGCAAAAATAACCTCCCGAGGTTTTTTGGCTGTAATTTTAAAAAAAAATGAAAAACTTTGATTCTTCTTGTGGATTATTTTTATTTGGTCTTTTAATTTTTTTTACATCAAGTCGAGAATATGATGTCATGTAAATGGCCGCCGCCACAGTTGATTGTCATTTGAGCCCTTTTTATGGCATTTTCCATCACTTTGGCCAAAACTTCCGGCGATAGGTCTTCACATTGTTGACGGATATTGTCTTTAAGAGCTGCAAGAGTCTGAGGCTTGTTGACATAAACCCGCGACTTCAAAAAGCCAAAACGGGAGATTAGGCGCCCGGGAAATGCATCCTTAAGCATATCGGTTGTGGCACGTGCAGTGTGTGCCGTTGCACCGTCCTGTTGGAACCATATGTTTTCCAATCCCAATTCGTCAAGTTGCGGCAAAAAGAACTCGTTGATCATTGCTCTGTAGCGCTCACCATTCACAGTAACCGTTTGGCCCGCGACGTCTTCGAAGAAAAAAGGTCCGATGACTCCTCCAGCGAAAACAGCACACCATATAGTGACTTTGAGCGGGTGTAATGGCTCTTCGTGGGTTACACGCGGATTTTCAGTGCCCCAGAAGAGTAACTTTTGCTTATTTACGTACCCGCTAAGTTGGAAATGGGCCTCATCACTCATGATTATTTTTTATGAAAAATCATCTTCCTCTTGGTGGTGATTAAGGATGGCTTGAGCGTATGTTAGACGCGATTGGCGGTCAGTAGCTAACAGCTGATGCACCGTCTGGACTTTGTACGGAAACATCTTCAAATCTTGTACCAAAATTCGCTGGAAAGACCGTCGACTGATACCCATTTGCGTGGCACGTCGTCTGGTCGATGTCGACGGCGCTTCCATAACATCTTCGGCTACAGCAGCAATATTCGCTGCAGAACGGCTACTCCGGGGTCTGCCACGCCTGGCAGCATCTCGTGTTGTGCCAGTCTCTTCGAGGCGAGCGGCTAAACGTCGCAGTGTTTCACCAGTAGGCGTTGGAAATCTGGGACGAAATTCACGTTGTGCCAAAGTCGCCGACTGATTATTGCTCAAATAAATAGTCACCAATATTCCGCGTTCTGGAGCAGTGTAGCGTAACATTGTTTATTAACGTGTATTTCGCATGTGTTTACTACACAAATGTCAAAACACAACTGACATTAGGGGCCAATCGCAAAATTTATAGCATTTTATGATAGGAGGATTACTTTTGCGCCACCTTGTATATATAACTATATCCCTGAGCTACCGATGAGCAAAGCGACATTGGCGGATTTGTTACGGGTAGAGAATTTGATGACGATGGTTTATTCTTGGAATCACCAGATTGGGATTGAGCGGCCTCCTACGCATCACTGCGCAAATTCAAAAACAATAAAGTTTCATTGATAGAGGAATCGGACATGAATGCTGTTAAGATGCCACTATCTTATGCGCCTAAGCCTCCATAGTATCCTGATCATAAGCAGCAGTAGATAATAAACCCAAGGCTGTTGTCCGCTGGCTCCCAGGGAATCCATACCACGTATATAAGCCGTGTTTCTTTGCACGCGGATATAGGGATAATTTGAAATTTCCATGTAAAATACAACAACAACTTATCCTATATACGCTAACTTTAGCGGGATAGCTATCGCCGCTAAGTCCTTTAGCGGGGATAAAAAGTGCTTCCAAAATCCATTTTCTTCGTTTCTGATGTTTCCTTCCGATGAATTTTTCAGGAAATGTCAAAGTTTGACAACCCACCGACCACTCACACATACCGCCGAATAGGTATTTTATTCGTGATTTTATTATTATTATTTTTCAAACTTCATTTTAAGGGTAATTGAATTTAGCAAATCTGTTAATGTGAAATTGTTTTTCATAATTTTAGAATATGCTTGGCATAAACTTCAATTGGCGGAAGTACATATTTTTCAATTTCAGGATTTTCAATACAAATTTCTTGACTACAACTTACAGCTGTGTCACGGTGCATGTCATAGGTGCATGTGTGCTGCCAAGTTTTTTTTGATGAATTCTTAAGCGGCGATAGTCGTTTTCTGATGCCATCCCTATATCCGCGTGCAAAGAAACACGGCTATAGTTTCATATGCCGAGTCGGAGATTCTACGAAGGAACTGAACTATCTATAACAATCGTTCAAACCAAGAATGTGATTTCTATAGCTGGGCCATTCCTTATAACTTCCGGAAAATATCGGAATTGAAATCTTAGGCAATAATATAGAGCTTTTGGGTTCATTTAACTTTTCGAGAAACGAAGCCTGTTGGTTGGCTAACTTAACAGGCTTCGTAACTCATTCTGGAACGACATGTGTAACAGTTGTGCCAGTTTACTTTCGATCGCGAATAACTTTTAAAAGGGTTGATTGAGCAGCAAAACTTTTATTTTCGTAATCGGCGAAATTATCGCCTGGATCGGCAAATTCATCTTCACCTGAATGGTTAAAAAAGGTCATCGGTTAGCCCTACAAATTTAATCCAAGTTTCCTCAAGATTTTCTAGGCGTGTCTCAAGAAGCTCAAGTGAAACGCGCTCATCCACACTTTCGACGAAAGATCCTGCCCGAGTCAAGCATCCTTTCATATGACCACGTTTTATCTTAATAGCATTCATGTTCAACGTTGGTCAAAGAAATTTAAAACAATTATTATTTTAATTATATCAAATGCCACACTGGTTAGTCTTAGGAAAAACAAGTCCGCCATGACTTGCAAGTTCACCAGTTTTCTAAAAGAAACAGTTTACTCAATCATATGTCCAAATCCTATGATATAACAACGTAAAATCAATTTAAACCGAGAAAGTTCAATATATTTGCCTGCAAAGGACCATGAAAATGTTTGAAATTGTAGTACTGTTTCACTAAATGATGACACGTCCGTTTGGTTTTAACGCGATCATAAAACTGACGCTCTCTTTATTATTTTCTTAATATTAATTATTACAAGTGTATGACTGTATGTGTATATATAAATATAATATAATAACTTAAGTAGGTATCTTATATGTGTATGACTGTATGTTTATATATATGATCACAGCTTATGAATATAAATATGGTCTGACAATGTGAGTTGCATGCAAAACTCTTACAATAATTACTACAACTCGGCCATCCTGGCCATTAAGATCACCTGATCTTGTAAATTTACAATCAATCATTCGCTTTACTTTTGTTCAACCATGGTTTCATATTACCGACCGCCCATACTCCCTGGTAAGGTAGTCGCGACTGTTGAAAACCGTCAACATCCTTAAGTAGATATCTGTCGTTTCGTGGGACTTTTTCGATCTGGTAGGGTCCTCTAAATTTCGGTATCAGTTTTTTAGACGCCCCCGGGTGCGAGTCAAAATTTTTTATCATAGCGTAGTCTCCTACATTATATTTCGTGGGCTTGCACCGTTTTTTATCTACGTATCGTTTGTTGTATGCCTGTGACTTCTTTTGTTCTAGAGCTGCTTTGCTACGTGTCTTTGCCAGGTCGCGTACGTCTCCTGACTCTAGTTCTGTCAAATTTTCCTTAAGTTCATCCGACCATTTGCCTTTTTGATTCACTCCAAACAACATTACACTAGGATGTTCTTTTGTAGTCCTGCCCACCGTGTTATTGAGTGTATGTTCGACTACCTCTAAAACGTGGTCCCAAAATACCCCTTCTTCTGGTTTAGCTTCTGCTCTATCGTTTGATTTTGCTATCCGTTGCCACAGTTCATTTTCACTCATTATGACGTTGTTTTGTTTTTTTTTTTCAGCTGCAGTGTCTAGCGGCTATTTCGATCTCTTCTTGTACCTTGTAGTCGTCCGTTACTTGGATGTTCTCCTCGCACATCTGCTGCTATGAATTCGTTTGAATTCAATACTGCTTGTTATTGCGAAGAGAATAAAAAAAATTTTCGCGGTGACTGAACAATCGGTGACAAAAAAAAATTTCGCGGCGACACAACCAACTTTGTTGTAAACACACAATCTGTAACGCCAATTTTATTTTTCACACAATTTCACTTGTGGCAAGCTATTATTTTGTTTGTTCTGTTTTTTGTTTTTTTTTTTTGTTTTTTGTGTAATCCCACTTCTGAGGAATTTGTAGTACTGTTTCACTAAATGATGACACGTCCGTTTGGTTTTAACGCGATCATAAAACTGACGCTCTCTTTATTATTTTCTTAATATTAATTATTACAAGTGTATGACTGTATGTGTATATATAAATATAATATAATAACTTAAGTAGGTATCTTATATGTGTATGACTGTATGTTTATATATATGATCACAGCTTATGAATATAAATATGGTCTGACAATGTGAGTTGCATGCAAAACTCTTACAATAATTACTACAAAATGTACATGATATATAAATTACGATGGTAAGTAACGGAAAATGACGAAAAAGGGCAATTTACCAACGGCGCGCGGCGATATAATTCAGAACAAATACCAAACGAATTCTCTTCTGCAAGTTGATTAGGTTAGCAAATGCTTAGGTACTGCGCATAAAAAAACAACAAAAGAAATACTACAGATTAAAAATATAAATAAAGAACTGAATTTAAATGACACTTAACTATTTGGATTCAAGCAAATATTGAGTTTTGATACGCCACAATAACGATACCTACCATTGAAGTGGTTTTTACTTAAAAGGGTTTGCTCGCTTTTGACATACAAAATAATTTAGTTGAGCGTATGAAATTCCGGATTCAATTTGTTTCCAAAAAATAGGGGAACAACGAGACATATTTTACAAAAATCCTAATCACAAAAATCCTACCTTCGATTTCGATCGATAGTTTGTCGAATTGGGAGAATCTGTATTTTGAGACTCGATCGAATAAAAAGTTTATTCAAGGAGAACCTGTTTTGTTCTAACGAATAGAGACATTCGATCGAATTCTGATTATTCATCAATCAAAACAATTTTTCGAATCACGGATTTTGACATATCTCCGCGTTTCAAGGTCACCAGAATCCAAATCCAACGTTTTTATAGAGATGTCTGACTGTGTGCATGTACGTATGTGCGTATGTACGTATGTGCGTTCGGAATTATTGTTCGCCACGGTTATCTCGAGAACCAAAGATGATATTGACATTTGACCGGGCTTATTCGAAGCGTAATTACGTAACTCAGAACTGATTAAGTTTCCAGCAAAATCGGTCCAGCCGCTTTTTGTTAGTAAATAAATAACTAAAAACATAGGGACGGCTACAGTCCGCTTGGGCGAACTGTTGGGTACCCTATTCTAATTCCTATCCCTCATAAGTGGGCGTGACAAAAGTCTAAGTATGGTTGAATTGTTAAGAATGCTCTATATATTTTGTTATATCACATTTAAAGGATTTTATCAAAAAAAAAAACGAAGCTTGTGTAAAAAAAAACCCTCCCTAGCTCAAACTTTGGTTTTTCAATAAAATTATTTTATTTAATTGTGGGCGTGTCAGTAAGCGGATTTTGAAAATATTTCCACATGAGATTAAAGGGCCCCTAGAGAGTATATATTATAAATTTCAGCTCCCTATCTCAAATTTTGGTTTTTTAATAAAATTGTTTTATTTAATTGTGGGCGTGTCAGTGGGCGGATTTTGAAAATTGTATCTCCCGAGCAGTTTTAGGAGTCATAGATCATATATACAAAATTTCAGCTTTCTACCTCAAAATTCGATTTTTTCGAAAAATTTGTTTTTTTGAGTTGTGGGCGAATTTCAAAAATTCGTAAACTTGATTATTTCGGGACCCTAGAGATTATATGGTTAAAATTTCAGCTCTCTAGGCCCAGTTTAAATGCCTAATTTTTGACGACAGACGGACGGACGGACGGGCGGACGGACGGACGGACGGACATGGCTAGATCGACATTACTATCGCTGCTGATCATAAATATAGTAACTTTTAGGGGTCTACGGGCAATATTAAGGTATGTTACAAATTATGCGTCAAAATTAATATACCCTTAAGAATAGGGTACTATACAAACTAGCTGAATTTTGAAATTGATGACTTGTACTATTTATTAAATTTCCAGTCGAAGTTGTTGTAATGGGGCCGATTTTTTGAATCGCGGATTTTGACATATCTCCACGTTTCAAGGTCACCAGAATCCAAATCCAACGTTTTAATAAAGATGGCTATGTCTGTGTGTATGTACGAACTTTCGTATGTGCGTTGGGAATTATCTTTCGCCACGATTATCTCAAGAACCAAAGACGATATTAATATGGGACTGGGTTTATTCGAAGTTATGTTTCCAGCGAAATCGGTCCAGCCGTTTTTGGTTAGTAAATAAATAACTAAAATAATTTGCCTTTTTTTGTATTATTTTTTTTCATTTGTCACTGAGCAAATCATTATTACATTGTGCTCCGTTACTTCGTACCTATACATGTCAATTTACAGGTCTCCGTATTCATAACAATGACTACATTAGATAATATATATCTCACTTCGCTGTTATTAACAACATTTAATTTCGATGAACAATATTAAAGAGCACTTTTTAATATTAAATAATTCTTAACCATATCTTATGGTTACTTAACGTGGTAAGGAATGTAAGGTTATTCATTCAAAAAACAAAATAAAGGAATTGACGGAAAACAAAAATTAAAACCAGGAAAAATTGTGTGGTATCACATAAAAAACCATTAATCGTAATATTCTCGACAAATACAATGTCAAAAAGTCTTTCACCCTCTCTATCACCCATTTCAGTCCAACTTTGCTTGTCGAAATGGAATAGAATTAGATATATCATAGAAAGAAAAAACCAGAATGAATAACATAATATACTTACAGGAGCAAAGTTTGTCCAAGAAAAATTGAAATAAAAACTGGATAAACTCGTGGCTTCAATGGCACAGTGCATGAGTGCTCGCCTGAGAAGACGCTGGTCTAGGTTCGAATCCCAGTGGAAGAAATGGAATTTCGGGATAAAATGAAGGAAAAAGACAGACCAGCACCACAGAAGGAGTCTGATGATCGGTTGTGGCTAACCGTGAAACAGCGCTGTAACTCCAGCCGTCCACTTAACGTGGTAAGGAATGTAAGGTTATTCATTTAAAAAACAAAACTTATGGTTAACTACATTTCAAAATTTCCCACTAAATGCATAAATCATATTGATCCCACTGGGAATTTAGTCGTGTGAACCTTGCGGGTCGCACCCAGGCCACTTTTTAAAAATGTGAAGCTATTTCTTACGAACGACTAACCTACTACCATTTTGAACAAATTTGGGTATTCAGAGTTTCAAAATATTTTCATCATAATTCTTTTATTTATGTAACGGTTTTTTTTAAGTTTTTGAAAATTTCACTTTTCTCAAATACGGCTCTAATGATTTTGATCAGATAATTTGATTACTTGGGGTGAGTGTTAGGAAATGGTTTACACAGTTCAAAACCCTGATTATTGAGCTGATAGTTTTAATTTTTAATTTTCTCGTATACCTACTCTAGTGTTAAGTATACTAAAGAGAAAGATATTGCAATCGTTCTGAAATTTCGAACTCAAACTGAGTATGAGGTATGATATTACTACTATAGATAAGGTCCAAAAAAGTGTGTCCTGAATTTCCGTCTGTCGGTCTGCCTATCCGTCTGTCACCGAGGCTGCCGGTACCTACCGTACAAATGGTCAACACCGAAAAATGGCTCTAACGATTTTGATCATTTTCGAAACAACTGAGGTGAGCGTGGGAAAATGGCGTACTGAGTTTTTGCGAAAATTGTCGAATAACGGCACTTTACAAAAATGCTAATATCTCAAAAACGGGTCCAGTTATTTCGAAGAAAATGTACCCACCGACTTGTAGTAGGTACTATTTGAAAGGACAAATGTTTGAAATATTTTACATAACTTTATTATTCATAGATATAAACGTTTTTTTTAAATTTTTGAAAATTCACTTTACTAAAAAACGACTCAAACAATTTTGATCAATTTTAATGTCTAATACTTTGGTTTAGTGTCAGAAGAAGGCTTACTGAGGTTTTTTTTCCAAAATACGCGTTTAACGGTACTTAACAAAGCCAACAATATCTCAAAAACGGGCAATATATTTTCAAGGAAATTTTGATATATTCGTAGATACAAATATGCATACTCAGATTTTAGAATTTTTTTTTTATAACACTTGCCAACATTTTGAAAAACATGACTTTCTTAGAAACGGCTGTAATGGTTTTTATCATTAATGGGGTTCTAATACTTGGTGTCAATGAAAGAATGGCATTCTCCGATTTTTGCAAAAGACAAAAATATAGTACATTAGAAAAACGGCTTAACCTGTCGTAAAAACGGCTAAAGTGATTTCAAAGAAATTTCATCATCTTCTTCTTCTTCTTTGTATACCCTTTTTTAAGGGTATATTAATTTTGACGCGAAGTTTGTAACATACCTTATTATATTGCGCGTAGACCCCTAAAAGTTACTATATGATCAGCATCGATAGTAATGTCGATCTAGCCATGTCCGTTCATCCGTCCGTCTGTCGGCAAAAATTAGGTATTTAAACTGGACCTAGAGACTGGAAATTTTAACCATATACTCTCTAGCGGCCCGAAATAATCAAGCTTAAGAATTTTTAAAATCCGCCCACGCCCATAAACTAAAAAAAAAACAAATTTATCGAAAAAATCGAATATTTATCTAGGAAGCTGAAATTTTTTATATATGGAAGTAGTTTTCTCGGTAGAGAATCTAGAATACTACTGTGGCCGTAGGGTTTCGTAGTCCAGCATCCAGACTCTCTGAGTCTGATCGCGCTGTGTGCTGTGATGCTTGTTATGTGTAGATCAAGAGGTAAAAGATGCAGTAAGACTGTGAGTTCGTCTGACGGTGTTGACCGTAGAGCGCCCGTTGCTCCTATACATGCCGTTCTTTGTACCTTATTATCCTAGATAGCAAACTCAGTTGGAAACCAAACATCCAAGACCGCATAAGGAAAGCTACGACTGCCATTTACACCTGTAAAAAGGCCTTAGGCTCCAGATGGGGTCTACAGCCTAAGATAACACACTGGTTGTACACGGCGGTCGTCAGGCCTATCCTCACATACGGTATCATAGCATGGTGGCCTGCAATATCGAAGCAATGCCACGCAAGCACCCTGGAACGAATCCAGAGAGCAGCCTGCATATGCATTACAGGAGCCTTGAGATCCACACCAACGGCAGCCTTAACGACTTTTTTAAACCTCCTCCCCATTGATATCTATGGGAAGCTGGTGGCCACTAAGGCGGCCTTGAGATTAAGAGAATCCAATTCGTGGAATAGCTCACACATTGGGCACAGCAACATCTTAACTGCTTACAAGATTCCCAACAATACGGATTACCTAATCCCAATACCGGATTTCAGTACTAAATACAAGACGGCCATCCCAGACCGAGCCAGCTGGGAAGACGGGCGTATCGTAAACAATGAAGCCATAGAAATATACACCGACGGGTCAAAGACAGCCGACGGCACAGGGGCGGGCGTGTTTACAGAAAACCCCGCGCTTAATGTCGTACTACGACTGCCTGACCACTGCAGTGTATTTCAGGCAGAAGTCACAGCTATCCGCGAAGCAGCACGCAGACTATCTATGAGCCCGATAGATGGAAAAACTATCGTGATATACATAGACAGTCAGGCAGCAATTAAAGCCTTAGAATCACCAACAATAAGATCCAAGTTGGTAAAACAATGCCGCGAATCTCTTAACGAGATCGCGGTCAGATGTAATACTTCCCTGTATTCGGTACCCGGTCACAGTGATATTCCAGGCAACTGCAAGGCGGACGAGTTAGCCAGACGGGGTTCCGCACAAGAACTCTCTGACAACAGAGAGACACCGGCGGTACCCATTCAGACACTGAAACGCAAACTTCTAGATAACGCGTTAATAGAATCAAACAATAGATGGAATAGCATCAGTACATGTGTGTCCTCAAAGCAAATTTGGACCAAATACGATGCGAAGAGAACATCCAAACTTCTCTCCATCAGCAGGAAAAATATCAGCTCGGTAATCGGAGCAATCACCGGCCACTGCCTTTTAGGCAGACATGCCATCAGATTGGGAGCTCCCTCAAACGACTTCTGCAGAAGCTGTAGAGACATCGAAGAGGAAGAAACCACCACTCATCTCCTGTGCAACTGCCCCACACTAGCCAATTCAAGGAAACAAATCCTCGGCAACTATTTCCTCGATGATCTAAGTGATCTCAGTGAGACAGACATTGGCTGTATCAGCAAATTCGTCACTAAATCCAAATGGTTAAACTGAACTAGGGGACGGATTGGTCGATAACTTGAGCCCCTCGCGTTCCCCTCCCGCAGATCACCCCAAACCTATTCCCCTGCAAAGGAAAAGAGATCTCACTGTAGTTAGATTGTATCAGTCACTTCAGTCAGAACTCCACTCCGAGGGAGAGACAGTAACCCGGCGGATCGACTGAAACGGTCTCCACCGGCCTGCTGCCTCCCCGCTATGCAGACAAAACGGGAACAGAGTTGAGGTTAGATTGTAACAGTCACCACACTCTGCTTCTCTCCCATGCCTCAAAACCTGCACCACAAACCTCCTAACTCAGTCATCATAATTCCAAATCGACTATCAAGGCCGCCCCTCCCTGCTCCCTTTCCGCGGAATGGTGTAACTTGAGGCTCGTACTGCAACAGTCGCCACAAGCCGCACCCACCCCCGCGATGCGTGTAGCGGGGTTGGACCACCTTCTGGTCACGCCCTCTAGCACAGTTTGTAACCAACTACTTGACTGTGCAGCCGGTACACCCCGACCCCCCTCCAAGAAATGTAATAGCTTCCTCGGGATTGACTGTATTGGTCTCCCTGGCACGGTATTGCCTGCAAAGAGAGTGAAGAGCGGTTTGAGGTTCGATTGTAACAGTCATCTCAAAAGACTCTTCCCTCCCCCGGTGACCAAGAGGCAATAGCTTCCCTCCGCGGCGCAGAATTTGAGATCGACCTGGGGTTTGATTGAATCAATCGCCTCATCTCGATCGCAACCCTTGGTTCGGATGTCGGGCGAAAGTCGCCTCTGCACTAGTCACTCTAACACATCGCAACCTATGCGAAACACAGCCCCTGACCCCTTCAGGAGAATCTTCCCCCCCTAAAAACCACTACCTCACAGGAGGCAATTACAGGGAACCCAGGAGGCCGAGCGATGACCGGCAGAAGGTTCTGCTGCAGGCATAGAAAGCTATACATGCCTTCTTTACCCGTTGTTCAATGTTTATTTTCCAGTTGAGTTAAGATCTAGGATAACTCCTAAATACCTGGCACTGGTTGAAAGGGGTAGGGGTTCGCCGCTTAGGCGAGGAAGCGTAAAGTCAGGTAATTTGGTTTTGGTGGTGATGAGCATCAGCACAGTTTTCTCCGGGTTGACTCCCAGGCCAAACTTTTTTGCCCAAGTGCTAACTTTGCTTAGAGCACTCTCCATGATTTCGCTAATCACGGGGGGAAACATTCCTGACACCAATATCACCATATCGTCCGCATACGCATACCCGACTACCTTGATTCCTTCTCTGTCTAAACTTATGAGGATTTTGTTCATTACTAGGAGCCAGAGTAGGGGTGAGATGACTCCTCCTTGAGGTGTTCTCCTCCTGGCATATATGGTTATATTGCTATTTCATAAAGGTGCTTGAATGATTTTAGTGCTGAGCATGGAAATAATCCATTGACTTAGATGGTTTTCTATTCCCAGCTCCCTCATTGTTGAAGGCTCTTTCTATGTCTAGGTAGGTAGCCAAGGTGTATTCTTTGTAATGTAAGGATTTTTCTATCGAACGCACTACCTCGTGAAGAGCTGTTTCTGTAGATCTTCCATTGAGGTATGCGTGTTGAGATTTGAAGAGGAGTGAAGCTTCTATTGCATGTCTCAGGTGGTTGTCTAGGAGACTTTCGAGCGTCTTCAGTACGAAGGAGGTCAAACTAATTGGTCTGAAATCTTTCGCAGTTTCATGACCGCGTTTACCCGCTGTTGCAATGAAAACAACTCGCACTCGTCTCCATGAATGGGGTACATGATTGTAGAGTATACAGTTCCTGTAAATCGATGTGAGCCATGAATTGCCGGATCCAGAGATTTTTGGAGCATGATGGGCAGAATGCCGTCCAGGCCAGGCGATTTAAAGGGAGCGAAGCTGTTTTTTGCCCAGGAAATTTGTTCCTCGGTAATAATGGATGTTATATTTTCCCCGGCGTCGGGTAGTGTGCGTTGTGAGCTGGATGGCTCTGCACCGTAATCATTGCATCCGGGAAAATGGGTGTTTATTAATAGTTCTAGGGATTCTGCAGTTGACTCAGCCCAATCTCCGTCCTCCTTTCTCAGAAGAGATTTGTTGGAGTATTATTTGGACAATATTTTGCTGAGTTTTGCGGAGTCCTTGAGGGTTTCGATGGGTTGGCAGTACTCTATCTACGACTGTTCTTAGCCGTTCTAATAGAGCTCTTGTAGATTTTAAGGCAATCACGGTAGGGTTGCCAGTAGTTGCATTTATGGCAGATGTTAAAGGTTTCTCTAGTCAATTTTCTGAGAGCAGAGAGTTCCTTGTTCCACCAACGGGGGAATGATTTTTTGCTTTATTTGATCGGACACGAGACTTTGTACGCTACGTTGAAAGCTTTTTCAAAAGTCTCAACCTTTGTGTCGAGTTCTAAATTTTGGTTTGGGGGCCTTGTGTAACTTAGTCTTCATAACTTGGTTAAACTTTGCCCAATCGGTTCTTTTGGGGTTTCGGAAAGGTTTCGGGATCTCTTCAGCGAGATCTATGTCGAAGAGTATCCAATTGTGGTCTGAGAAAGATTATTTATTGGATACAATCCAATTTTCAACCTTCATAAAATTGTTATTATTACAGAGAGTAATATCTATAACGTCTTCCCAGCCGTTAAAACTGTAAGTTCTCGTAAGATAAAGGTCGGGGTGTTACCTTTGTTACATATTAATAGGTTATTTTCAATAATATAATCAAAAAGAGACTCACCGCGTTCGTTTGACTCCGAGCTGCCCCATAGCACATGCCTGGAATACCTAGAATACCATGATTGTTATTGTTGCGGTTGTACAAGGTGGCGCAAAAGTAATCCTCCTATCAGAAAATGCTATAAATTTTGCGATTGGCCCCTAATGTCAGTTCTGTTTTGACATTTGTGTAGTAAACACATGCGAAATACACGTTAATAAACAATGTTACACTAATATTGGTGACTATTTTTTTCATTTTTTTTTTTAAATTACAGCCAAAAAACATCGGAAGGTTATTTTTGCGCCACCTTGTAGTAAAGGATATATCCGGTGTCGTTTAGGCCTCTTATATTGGGCCCGTTCACCCAAGGTTCTTGGACAATGCCGATGTGGTTATCTGACGCACAGATTGAGTGCTGCAGATTAGTCTGTACGACTTTCAGCATTGATTGGTTTCGGGTGTTTGTCGGTTAGGGTGGTAGTACGGTTCGCCTCGATCCTCATATCTTCCAACAGCTTGTTGGCATCGTCGACTTCATCTGAGTCAAAGCAGGGGAGGGGTCCGCCTTGATTATTTAAGAGATGGTCCATCACCATCTCGGAAAGTTTATTTTCAATGGCACCCCAAACGTCAGCCACTGTCTTGCCGCTGGTATAGAGAGTTCATCCACCAAAGCGACTTGTAGGTCGTCTTTGACAACCTCACTGACTGTTCGTGTCATCTTTGGTGCTGAGATTGGGTTGTGGTGCTTGGCGGTAGCCAACTTAGCAACTTTGCTTCTTTGAGGGTCAGACTTGACCTCCTCTTGTAAGCGGTTGCGTTTAGTTGCTTCCGTCTTGCGTGGTGGTGGCTCCCTGCAATTCTTGATGAACTCATCAATAATAATCTGCTGGTGCTTGGTAATCTTACCCAGAATGAAGATGGCACTCTGGTACGCGCTCTTTCTGCGATTGCTAGCTGAGTAGTGGGTATTTACCGCGCGCTTTTGGGCACTAGGTCGAGTGCCCTACGCAGCGGGTGTAGAGGAAGTAGATGGTTAGGGAATAGCAGGTGTACTTTGAGTGGAGCTCCGCTCAGAGTCCCCGCTTCCCACGATTGTCTCCTGACTGAAGGCGAGCAGTTCATCTTCTGATGAAGTGCCTGGATCTTTATTTTTTTTGTTTTTTTTTTCTTTTGTATTTTGTTTGTTCATTTTTGTTTTAGGTCCCACGAGTATGTCTGGAAGGGTTGGTCCGTCCCGGCAGAGCCGACTTACCGGGATAAGGCACTTAAATACAACCGGCCTTGCCTGGGCGCCGGGGGGGGGGGACCGTAAACGGCCAGTTCTCTTTAACCACTATCTGACCATGCAGCCCTCGGCATGGGTCGACACCTTGGCTTAAAAGTGGCATTAAGCTAGGGTTTACTCCCTTCAAACACTCTGACCCAGAGTTGGTTTTGGTCCACGATGGGTTTTACAGTGGAATTTTTTGGCATCTTCACTGCTATGACCTCATTACCCTGGATCGCGAATCAATGTGGAACTTACATTGCATCGTACCGGGGCATCCCCTTATCCGCCACCCAAGGGACGCGCCTGATAGAGGACCTACCCCCGCAGGTCTGACATAGTAGGTTAGGTTAGGTTTACGGGCTGATGGAACAGAACGAATCTGTTACACCACACTTAGGTCCATGTGGTCCCATTGTGATACCCTTTGTTGGGGGTGTTGGCCGCGCTGTTCTGGCCTTTGTCCTTCATCCTTGGTTTTCTTCCTACTCCAGTTTGTCCAGAAATTTGGATGTCCTTATAAACCTGTAAAGATTTGATAGTGAGACATCAAAAAGTTCTTGAATGTCTTGGAAGAAGTATCTTCGAAGTGTTCTGTTCCTCAGGTGACAAAGGCTTGGACAGTGACAGCGAAAGTGAGGTGTGTCCTCATGGGTTTCCTCATCACCGCAGCCTCTACAGATGTCGTCATCCTTGAGATTTAGTTTCATTGTGTGATTCCTTAGCAGGTTGTGGCCAGTAAGAGTACCGATCAACTTTGACAGCAATGTCCTGTTGTAACGTAAAAGTTTGTTGGTTCGGCCCTTATTGTATTTTGGCCACAGATTGCGAGATATGTCACAAGTGGTAAGTGAAAACCACCTGTTGTTGGCTTTCATTCGTGTTTTGTATTCCACTCTTTCTCTGAGGTTACAGAGTGGTGGTTTAACCGACTGAAGTGCCTGTTCATGGTCCATCGCGGACCCCTTTCTTGCCAGTTCGTCAGCTCGCTCGTTGCCGGATATGTCCTTGTGTCCAGGGACCCACCAGAGACTCGTTTTGTGCTTTGTGCCAACAGCTTTGAGCTCCTCGCGGCAACGACGAACAAGCAAGGACTTTATTTCTGTAGCTGACACCGCTTTAATGGCCGCCTGACTATCAATGAAAATGGTAATATCACTGTGTGGTATCGCCATCATTGATACCATGC
The DNA here is from genome assembly GCA_949715645.1 of Portevinia maculata. Classification (NCBI taxonomy): domain Eukaryota; kingdom Metazoa; phylum Arthropoda; class Insecta; order Diptera; family Syrphidae; genus Portevinia; species Portevinia maculata. Next base: position 98,040,893 of record OX454525.1, read on the forward strand.
TTGCGACTTCAGTGATTGCTAAGACTTCTGCTTGGAATACACTACAGTGATCAGGTAATCTGATCGATCTGTTAATGTGTAGTTCCTCTGAGAATAGTCCAGCACCCGTTCCACAGTCCATCTTAGATCCGTCTGTAAAGATGGATATCGATTTCCTTTTCATGGGTTCGTTTGCGTACCATTCCTCCTTGCTCGGAAATGAACAAGAGAATGGTTTTTCGAAATCTAAGTAAGGAGACATGTAGTCAGATATGACGTTGTTTCCTATGTACATGTTCAGAATCAGTGCATGTCCAAAATGACTCGGGTTCCAGCTGTTTGTTTGGCTGATCCTCAAGGCACTTTTTGCAGCCGATTCCTGCATGTATAGATCCAATGGTGGCAGATTGAGAATGGCTTCCAAACCAGCGGTTGGGGTTGTTCTCATTGCTCCGGTTGTCCCTATACATGCTAGTCTTTGTATTTTTGCCATCACCTTGAGATTGGTTGCCTTGTCTGTGGCTTGCCACCGGACTAGGCTGCCGTATGTGAGTATTGGTCGCACAACTGCCGTATACATCCACAGGATAATTTTTGGGTTTGGACACCATTTTTTGCCGAAGATACGGTTGCATGCGTAGAAAGCGTTGGCCGCTTTCCTAACTCTATCATCTACATTTGGCTTCCAACTCAGCTTCCTGTCGAGGATAATTCCTAGATATTTCGCACTCTCCACCACCTTCAAGGGTATTCCCTCAATTTCTGGTGGTTTGAATTCTGGTATTCTTCTTTCATTAGTGAACAACACCATTTCAGTCTTTTGTGGATTGATCCCAAGACCGCATTGTCTTGTCCACGTAGTGAGTGTCCGCAGGGAGTTTTCTAACAGTTCGCTCAGAGTTGATAGGAATTTTCCTGTCGCAAGCAGTACTACGTCATCCGCGTATGCAATTGCTTTGACCCCTCTGTGTTTGAACTTTAGGAGTATTTCATTGACAACAAGGACCCAGAGTAAGGGGGATATAACTCCACCTTGTGGTGTGCCTCTGGACGCCACGACTCTTAGGTCATTATCGCCTAGTGTTGCATTGATGTATCTTCCATTGAGCAGGCTCATAATCACCTTAGTGAGAGACTGATCGACATTGGAGTTCTGCAATGCTCTTTCCACTGCTCGCGTTTCCACATTGTTGAATGCTCCTTCAATGTCTAAAAACGCTGCAAGTGTGTATTCTTTGCCCTTGAGAGACTTTTCTATAGTGCTGACGACGTCGTGTAGCGCAGTTTCCACTCCCTTGCCTTTAGTGTAAGCGTGTTGGGCGGAGGAGATCGCGCTATAGTCGAGTCGACTGCGAATATGGATGTTCAGTAGCTTTTCAAACGTTTTTAGGATGAAAGATGTCAGACTTATCGGTCTGAAGTCCTTGGCATAGATGTGGCTAGGTTTTCCTGCCTTGGGAATGAATACCACCTTCACTTCCCGCCAGGCTTTAGGAATGTAGCCGCACTCCAGACTTCGTGTAAAAAGTCGTTTGAGAATCGGTATGATGACGGTCTTTGCCTTCTGGAGCATAATAGGAAAAATCCCATCTCTCCCATGTGATTTGAAGGGAGATAGTGTATCAATTGCCCAGTTAAGCTTTTCATCGGTTATTACTCCTTCTGGAACCACTGAAACAGTTGTAGGAGTAATATCCGCCTCTAAGTTATTACCTAGACTCTGGGTACTCCCTGGAAAGTGAGTCTGTAATAAGAGCTCGAGGGTTTCTGTGCAGGACTGTGTCCGGTTTCCGCAATTGTCCTTAATGAAACCTGGAATACAGGGTTGTTTGGACAAAATTTTCCTAAGCCTGGCAGATTCCGTTGTGTTCTCAATGTTACTACAGAATGTATGCCAAGCCGTGCGTTTAGCACTTACTATGGAGCTCTTGAATTTCCTGTGACTGGCCTTGTACAGGTCCCAGTCCGTTGGGGAATTGGAGGCTTTCGCCGCATTAAATAGAGCTCTAGTTTTTGTCCTAATTTTAGACAAGTCCTTTGTCCACCATGGTGGATGCTTTGTATTCTTTATTGTCCGTAAAGGACAGGCTTTGTCGTACGCATTTGTCAGAATTTTGTTTAAGCATTCTGTAACCGCGTCGATTTCATCTGGTGTGACCAGTGTCTGTCGTTCAAGTTTCCTACTATTTTTTCCTACTTCTTTGAGGAATATATCCCAGTTTGTCAATCTAGGATTCCTGAATTTTCTTATTGGGTCTATTTTCTCGTCGATTAGGAACGCTATAATCCTGTGGTCTGAAAAGGATGCTTCTGTAGAAACTTTCCATTCTCGCACATTCATAGTTTGTGAGTTGTTACAGAGTGTAACATCTAGAACCTCACGTCTATTCCTAGTTACGAAGGTTGGTTCATTGCCACTATTGGCTATCAATATACTGTGTTCGATAATAAATTCTAAAAGGGACTCACCTTTCACATTTGTGTCGGTGCTACCCCATTGAGCATGATGGGTGTTGGCGTCGCACCCTAGGATGAAATCCCCTTTTTCACGCTCAGCTTTCTCAACCAGCAGCCTGGTTAGATCGGACGGTGGACTTCCTGGAGAGTCGTGTGGCATATATATTGACGCGAGTATCAGCGGGCTTCTACCTGCTCGCTCCCATATGACTACTGTCTGGTCTGTATTGCTGTAGCTAGGTAAGAGAAATAGATTAAACTGTTTTCTAGCGACAATACATGTGCGTTTCTTACTGTGATCTGGTGTGTTGGTGTTGTAGACGACCAGATCCTTATAGTTCAGCCCTTTTATCTCAGCCCGGATGATCCAGGGTTCTTGAACCAGGGCGACGTCTATACTTTTTGTTCTCATGAGGAGAACAAGATTGGCGCTGGCCGCCTTACTGTGGTGAAGATTGATTTGTCCTATCTTCATGACGGCCAGCTTCTCCTTTCTTGTCCTTCTTGTGGGTTGCCGCCAGTAGCCGTAGCTTGCAGCGCGTTATGCCTACGCGAACCTTAAACTGCTGATTGCGTAGAAGCGGCAACGATTTGTGGCTGAGGAGTATAGTGACTTCCATGCCATTCTAGGTATGTTCCCCCGTTTCCAGAACTTTCCACTCCTTGCTTTGCAATTCCGGGTTAAGGAACTGCAGGTTGCGTTCAATTCTTTCCACGGGCAAGTAAGGTCCTTGAATGAGAATGCGTCCTTTTGGTCTTGTGATATTGAGAATTTCTTTCCTGTCAACGACGCGTAGGTCAGCGTTAGCAATCAAGGGTGTTGTTGTTGTCGCATTCCATGATTTTGAATCCTTTGAAGGTAGTTAGCTGCCCAAAGAGAGGGACTGTGCCATCAGCCTTCAGGATAGCGTCGTTGACGCCATCCAGGATCCTTAGTTCGATCAATTTCCATTGGTCTTCGGTGAGTCTTCGCTCTGGATTCCCAAGGTCGATAATTGCTAAACGATTGACCTTTTCCGCGTATTTCGGTTTTTTCGCCTGCCTGCCTACACCCGGGGAGAGTGTGTTGTCATGCCGACCTCTTTTGGAGCAACCAGGAGCTCCCTCAGGTTCGGACGAATCCTTGCCTGGGGCAGCTACCGAGCGCTTTGGACCAGCCACAGTCGAGGAGAAAGGCAGATGGCATTTCGTCCTTGCTGCAGTCAGTCTCACGCTAGCCCCTCCAGAGGCCTGCACCCTAGTAGAGCTAGGCCCTAACCTACTTTTTTGCAGAACCTTCTTGGAGCCAGGTTCCTTACCAGTTTGGGACGTATCCTTTACTGGATCGGCACGTGGATTTTCGGGTTCTGACCTACTCAAGGCGAAAGGCGGTTGGCATTTCTCCCTTGGTCCAATCAGACTCCCTGTACCTGTCCGGTTCTGCGTCCTATCTTTAAGGCTGCTGCGCCACGTTGCCTCGGTCGACTTAACAGTCTCCCGAGCCCTAGCTAGCTGTTCCGTTTCCCTCTCCGTGAAGGAGCTAGGGTCACGTTTTTTTAACCTATTAAGCAGTCGGCGCGCATTTCTGCGCTGCTTTGTTGGGTCGGACTGCTTTATGCCAATCGCCGGGTTTACCTCTGTAGCAGGTATGTTTGGCTTATCGACAACTGTACGTAGACTGTCAAGCGTCGAGTTGGCCTCTCCCGGGGAAACGTTTTTCACCTCGTCTGTTTCCTTGGCGGGTTCAGATGCGACAGACCCGTGCCCCGATAGGGTATGGCATATCACAGGCATTGGTGGTCGCATGAGTGCACCCTCACTAAAAGCTTCGGGGAAGGCTGTCTTCGGTGGCGAGTCAGCACGGGGCTTGTCGCAGTCCAAAGACTGACCTTCCAGAAAGTCAAGAGCGTTTTGGAGCCGTCGTTTTTCCCTGTCCTCTAGGGTATGCTTTTTCCTCAGCTTACTGATCGTATTTTTGCAGTTGATTAGCTTTTTCCTCAACGATGCAGTAGACGATACTGAGAATTTAGATGAGCTGGCGATGGAGCGATTGTCGTCCTTTTCGAGGAAAAGTTTCTCAAGATTGAGATCGACCGTTCCTACGCTTCCCCCAGCCGAAACTGCCCTACTGGTTGACGGTTCCTGGAGTAGAAAACTTTCTTCCTCCTCCGTCATCTTTGTCAATGTCATTGTCGTCGTCTGAGAATCGGTTTTTATGAAGTTCTTGGTGCCCGATTCATTTGCACCAGTCCCTTTGTTTGTTTTTTTGTTGTATGAATTAATTTTGGACCCACGAGTAAGGGGGAAGAAGATGTCGCTCTGTACTCACCTCCTGTATACAGAGAAGGGGAATTAAATTGAAACTAGAGATCCCCAGGTATCTAGAGTTCACCGTTAAAAGACACCATAACATTGTGCCATACATCCCATGGGCACGGTCGTTCTTACCCGGGATTACGGGTTTTTATCGAGTTTTCCGCTCTAGATCCGTCATATTTAGTCGAAAGCAGTGGCACCTCGTGCAGGATGTGGTTCTTCACCACGTATGACGGTCTTAGGAACAGCGGTTCTTTACCAGAACCATCAGTTCCTCTGGTTTCCTTTCTGAGCCCGGTGTCTACTCAGCCCAAGCTGGGCAGGCACCGGATCTCCGGGATTTCTGGGCTGTGACGACTCACTCAAGGGGAGGGGCTATGGCCTTTCCTCCTTGGTCAGTCATTTACCCATCCGACAGAAACCTTCGCCACCGTCTGACATGGTAACACAAGAAACAGATACGTTCATAGTGCACAAAAACAACAAATTTCAATTAACTGCATTCATGTTTGAAGACGCATGTAAGCGTACATAATCGATCAAAATAAGCTCGTGTTGTAATATTAACAATACTAAGTATATTATATTGTTAGAAACTTTAAAAAGAATATGTACACTTATAATATTATTATTTTTATGATTGCGATCATTATACATATAATATAATAAAGATATAATGTAATAAGTAATTATAATGTACAAAATAATAAATAATGGTTATATTGTATTGTATTCAAAGGTATGTTCTCGCCGTTAAATCCTTTCATAAGAATAAATTCAAAATATTTATAGTAAATTGTAAAATAAACTTGAATTAAGGTAAAATAATTTAAAATAATTGCATATGTTGTATTAATAAATATTTTGTTTGTCATCGTATTGTAACGGTTTGTATTTGAGTCTTATGAAAACATCTGCAAGAATTAGAGGACGAACAGAATATCCTATTATCTGACTATGTGGATTAGCGTCATTAAAAATCATAAAAACAGAAGAAAAGGAACAAATTAGAATCAAATCTGGATTATAGACTTTATTTGTATTCATATAATTTACTAGTGGTACAGAAAATTGTAGTTTTACCCTTGTATGTGGCAGATTTCGTTTTTTTTTGTTTTCTGTAGAACATCATTTTGCTCAGCAAATACATTTCGTTGAATGGATTAGATACTTGTAATCTTTTCCGAAATTCCACCCTTCATAATTGATTATGGAGAGGGTTCATTCAACGCTCGTAGTTTTGCGAAACTTTATTAAAATTGTTTATTTTACATATACGCATTGTGTATGTAAGGCATTGATAAATTCTTCAGAAATTGTTAAGAAGCCTCCATGGACAAAAACAATTAAATTGTTTATCCTTTATATGTGGTAGTTATCTGAAAAACGTCCTCAAATTATACCCGTAACTACCTACATGCGTACATGCGAGTAGAACATGAAAAATGATAAAAATGTTCCAAAGGGTTCCAAATAGATACTCTTAATCCGACGTAACATTGAGGGGTATATGTAAAAGAAAATTGCTTCTTTTTGCAACAAATTGTTTAAAAGTTGAGTATTAACAGTTCTTGCAGGTGGTATTAAAGCAACACCAGGGGCTCTGCAATTGGGTGGATATAGATTGGATACATTTGTGTTGTTACTCTTGTTCGTGTGAAGTCAGTGTCTTCGACTAATATTCACATTTAACTCTGGAAGGCTAAAACAGAAATAGTTGAACATTTGTTTTCGACATATACAACAAGCTCATACATTTATGTATATAAAATATATATTGATATATATGTTCAGAGCTGGGCGATACAACGATAGTCTTTACCACTAGTCGAAGAAGCGGGTGCAGACACTATTTAATCTTCTGGACCGGTCTGATATTTGCTTTCAAATTCAATCATAGCGCATGCCTATCAGTGGGAAATAAAAATTGAATTATTTTGAAATAAGGTGAATTGGTATTATTACCCGAAATGGAACTTTTATTCTGGTGGAATAATTGGCACATGGCAAGTGTGTATTCTTCCACATATACACAAAACAGTGCATGTTATAATTGAAAGAACCCACATGGTGGATTGTTTCTTTTGTACTTGTGGAACTTATTTATTTTACTCCACCACACTCTGTTCAAGTTATTTTCTCGAAGCATATCCCATACTTTTTCTCTCGTTACTAGTATAAGCTATCTAATTTCATACCCTTGTTGATATTAAATAAGCATTTTTAGTAATAAACAGAATTTCACGTGGTTCAGTTCGGTTTATCACACTTTCTTTCATTTCGGTGCTTTAAAGAGACTTCTCCTGTGTGTATTTGACGATTGGATTATTAACTCACTGAAACTGGATGAGTTATTGGAAACAACTAATTCAAGAGCTTGAAAATACATTGAAGGCAAAATTGGTTTAAAAATGTGCCTATAGCTATGATATAGCAATAACCGTCGTGGTTTTAGAAACCCGCGAAACTAAGTGAAGAATTTATTGTATCAAACTGCTGCTAAACAAAACACTATTAGAATATTTTTGATTTTAAAGTGACTTTTTATTTTGTGAGATAAATAAATAAAGTATGCAACTACACAGACAATCAACACAAATCGACCGGTAATTTAATTGCCATGCAAGCTATAGTCGTATTTCAGGTATGTAATTTTGTGTTATAAATATTTGCATTTATTTTCATGATTTAAAAAAAATAACATGTTATATTAAAATAACTAAGCTTTATAAATAACTTAGTCTTACCAAGAGCTGTTTATATCGATCTCAATGCAACAGTACGAATTGATTGTAATTGATCCCCAATAATGATCTACCCTTTAGACATGATCTGAGTATGCTGCAAAATTGTATTCTCACAATAAAAAAAACAATAGTATGTATAGTAATATCCTCTTCCTTAAGTTCAGAACGTTTTTGCGTAAAGATCTGAATTTAGATTGCCTTACGTTCTATTTTTTCTTAAAACGTTTTAAGGCAAATAATTTTGTAATGCATTTCGAAAGAAAGCTTGACAACACGATTGGCGGAAAATAATTAACTATTAGATCTTTTAGATAAAAAATTACCGAAATATGAAAAAACAAAAACAAACTCTTTTGTATTCGGAAAAGTTTTGAATTTTTTAAAGAAAGACCGGCATTTTTTTTAATAAATTTAGAATTTGACACTTTTTGCAATGGAACAATTTTTTGATACCAATTTTTATAGTTTTAAGGAAACGAAAAACAAGCAGAAGTTGGCATTACAATTTATCTTAATAATTATAATTGCTACGTGTCGTAATTTTTCTGGTTTTGTGATATAGATTAAAATCTATTCTGCATACAGAAGAACAATTTTTTAACATAATATTGATCTCAATACATGTAAATTAAAAATATTAAGTTAATTTTGCATGTATCGGCTGCCTTTTTTTATTAATGACATTATTTTGCTCCGTTCAAGCAAAAATCTAGTAAAATAAATAATTAAATAACCTCAAAGTTAATTTTCTATAGCGAAGCAAACATTTACGTTAGGTATGAATAAATAAAAAAAATTTAACTTAATTTAATTTATTTTTTTTAACAAATGACTGCGCGGAATCAAACTACAATTTCATTCATATTTCTTTTTTTAAAAAGAAGTTATATTGTTTAAATTTTATAACGATCAAACGAATGAGTGAGATTTATTACTTAGAAGGTAGTTTCACACCAATGCGATGTTAGGAAAGCATTTTGTGATTTCGATATCATATTTCTATCCTCCAACAAATCGCAATTTTTAAAAAGTGGTCAAATATCAGATCCTAGATATATAAAATATACACATTTGCTTAGGCAGCCGGGTTTGCATCTTTTTGAATTTAATTTTCTACTTTAAAAGAAAAAATACAGCTATAGCCTAAAAATAAAGTATTCAAAAAATAAAAACAATCAAAAAAGTCTCAAAATTTGTACTACTAAACTTAAACTAAAATTATAATTATTCAATTGAATAAATATATTTTCTTCTTCTTCATCCGTTTCTCAAAATTAACGGTGGGAAATGAGGTTTTACATACTTTTGAAATATGGGCGATCTGAAATTTCTTTAAAAATTCAGACTAGGACCTTCGAATTTTGTCTAATATGCTATTTCAGCCATTGTTTTTTCCGAAAAAAAACGTTTACTTCGTAAGGACATTACCTAACATGATAATCAAAAAACCGCTTCACGCTTTTCACTTTGTAAAAAACTGTTTGCAAACAAATTGTTTCTGGAGCATCAGTGGCTAGGGAGTTGGACTACTGACTGAGGGTCTCAGGTACTAATCAACCCAGTGCTGAGTTTTAATTTAAGTTTTTCCACTACCCCACATCTTGCGAAAGTCTGACAAATCTAAGGATGTTAATTGTCACGGGAGGCTTTTCAAATTTGCATTTAGAGTCTGCGTAAAAATGTCCCTACCGTTTGTGCCAACGAATTTAACTTCACACACGCAAACGGTTTTAGAACAATATTTTTTAGGTTAAGGTTTATCTTAATGAAAATGTTTACATCAACTAACCAGAGCTTTAAACTAAGTGAAGAATTTATTGTATGACGTAAAAATGTCCCTTCCGTTTGTGGCAATGAATTTAACTCCACACACACAAACGGTCTTAGAACAATATTTTTTAGGTTAAGGTTTATTTTAGTGAAAATGTTAACATCAACTAACCAGAGCTTTAAACTAAGTGAAGAATTTATTATATGATCCTGTATTTTTTTGTGTCATAGAAAAGGTTTCAAGTTACTCTACAGGTATGTTGTTTCTGAAAAGACATTCGCACTACCTAAATATCATTTTATATGAGATTTTTCTCTTGAGTATAAAGCTAGCCTTTATTACGTTTAACTCTCGTCTATTTCTTAGTTTTTCTATTGGACAAATAAAATAATTAAGAAAAACGTCAATACCTGCATTCTCTAAAACGGGTAAGGTTATTTCCAACATTTTTTAGTTAAGATGATACTGGAATTTAGAAAAAAACATTGAGTACCCAGATTTTAGAAATTATTAATTTTTTCATCAAACTCTTATTAAAAATTTTGAAAACAAGCATTTCCTGAAAAACGGCGCCAATTATTTTTGCAAACTGTCAGAAAAAAGATGTGACGTTAGAAATGTGTGCTTTGAATAAATTTTCAAAGTTCGCCTATGTAACGGGTTTTAAAAACAGAAGATTTTATAAGAACATTTGCTGTGTTGGTTTGTATATTTGAAGTGGGGGTAGAAGATGGTATTCTCAGTTTTTCCCCCTAAAAATTGAATAACAGTACTTAAGAAAAACTTCACAAAAAACTAGCTGTTTAATAGCAAAAATTTGCATTATTAGCTGCTCATTTTAAATAAATCCTGATTTTCGAAACAATTTTTGTTTTTAATTTTGTTCTTCATATAACGGTTTCATAAATTTACAAAAATACATTTTATAAAAAGCTGCTCTCACAACTTTTTCTTATCTGTTTTGGTTTTTTTGGATAACTAAGGTGAGGGTAAGAAGATAGCACACTCAATTTTTCTCAAAAATTTCAAATCACGGTATCAGCTTTAAAAAAGTGCTAGTATCTCAAATATCAGTGAAGTGATGAAGAAAAAAATTCGTTATCTTTTTTATTGTAAAAAGATTTAAAAAAAAAACGCATAAATTTTTTCAAAACCTATTCTAACGAATTTTTATTTGTTTTTGTGTGAGGGTAAAAATATGGTATAAGATGTTTTTTTGAAATAAACATAGGGACGTGCTACAGTGCGCTTGGGCGAACTGTTGAATACCCTGTTCTTATTCTTATCCCTCATAAGTGGGCGTGACAAAAGTGTAAATATGGTTGAATTGTTAAGAACGCTCTGCGTAATTGGTTATATAACATTTCAAGGATTTAAAAAAACGCTCCCCAGTTCAAACTTTGGTTTTTCAATAAAATTGGTTTATTTAATTGTGGGCGTGTCAGTAGGCGAATTTAAAAAATATTAAAACATAGGTATAAAGGGCAACTAGAGAGTCTATATTATAAATTTCAGCTCCCTAGCTCAAGCTTTGGTTTTTCAAAAAACTTTTTTTTTAAATTGTGGACGTCTGTATTCGGATTTTGAAAATATTTACACATTTGAATAAAGGGCGCCTAGAGAAAATATGTTATAATTTTCGGCTCCCTAGCTCAAACTTTGGTTTTTCAATAAAATTGTTTTATTCAATTGTGGGCGTGTCAGTGGGCGGATTTTAGAAATTTTATCTCCTGAGCAGTTTTAGGAGTCAAAGATCATTAATATACAAAATTTCAGCTTTCTAGCTAAAAATTAGATCTTTTTGTTAAATTTGTTTTTTTTATATCTTAAATTTGATTATTTCGGGCCCCTATAGAGTATATGGTTAAAATTACAGCTCTCTAGGTCCAGTTTACGGACGGACATGGCTAGATCGACATTACTATCGATGCTGATCATAAATTTAGTAACTTTTAGGGGTCAACTGGCAATATTAAGGTATGTTACATACTTCGCGTCAAAATTAATATACCCTTAGAATAGGATAGACACCTAAAAGTTACTATATTTATGATCAGCATCGATAGTAATGTCGATCTAGCCATGTCCGTCCGTCCGTCTGTCGGCAAAAATTAGATTTTTAAACTTGACCTAGAGAGCTGAAATTTTAACCATACACTCTCTAGGGGCCCGAAATAATCAAGTTTAAGAATTTTAGAAATCCGCCCTCAGACACACCCACAAACTCAAAAAAACAAATTTAAATCGAATTTTTAGCTAGAAAGCTGACATTTTTTTATATATGATGTTTGACTCCTAAAACTGCTCGGGAGATAAAATTTCTAAAATCCGCCCACTGACACGCCCACAATTGAATAAAACAATTTTATTGAAAAGTTAAAGTTTTAGCTAAGAAACTGAAATTTATAATAAAGACTCTCTTGGTGCCCTTTATACTTATGTTTAAATATTTCTTAAATTAGCCTACTGACACGCCCACAATTAAATAAAACAATTTTATTGAAAAACCAAAGTTTGAGCTAGGGCGCGTTTTTTTTACAAATGTTATATAAACCTGAAATTTAAAATAAATATATGTTTTTTAGGGGCCCAAAATGCTCGGGAATTCAGTTTTTTAAAATCCCACATTTTAAAATATTTCTTTTAGGAAACTGAAATTTATAATAGGTACACTCTAAAGGCTTTGTATGCTCATGTTAAAAGAAATTTGGAACATATACTCTCTCGAGGCCCTTAATGCTCATGTGTAAATATTTTTAAAATCCGGATACTGACACTGTGACTTCTTAAATATAAACGATTTATTGAACAAATCATTTGCAAAGTATGTAGTTAAAGTAGGAATAAACGGAGAATGAAGGCTTCGAGCACTCCTACCTGTGGAACTGCGTCAAGAAGACAGGAGGTGATCGACCTAACTTTATCAAATAGATACTTAAAGGCGGTTACCAACTAGAGGGTCTCTTCTGCGAAAAGATTGAAACACTGGGTGAAACTTGTAGGGTAGTTCTGAAAAAGAGCAAACCAGCCAAATTGGAAACACTTAGAAAACGTGATGGCACCTTCACTGAAACGAAAGCGGAAACTCAAGGTCATCTGCTGGAGTCTCATGTTCCGGGCAACCGATAACAATTGGCTCACAACCAGCCCCAACTACCGAGACTGTGAGTGATCCAAGACAAACAACTTGGCTTAACTGGTATATTGCGAAGGCTGTGGTAACGGACGAGGCCATCAAATACGCTTTTGCGTCTTTTGACGGCTGCAAGTCTCCTGGCACGGACGGGATATACCCAGCCATGCTGCAACAAGGTACAAACCAGTTGCTACCGACTGTGAAGAGAATCTTCACCAACACCCTGGAGTACTGTTAGAGTGGCATTTATACGAAAAAATAACAGAAGTGACTACTCACTCTCCAAGAGCTTCAGACCAATCAGTCTGACTTCCTTCTTGGAAAGGCTGGTCGAGCTTCACGTGCGTAAAACTGCTTTTCGATTGCACGTACTATCTCAGAATGCAACATGCCTATCACCGCAGAAAATCCTACGAGACTCGCTCCAAAATCTAGTTGGTGGAAATGAGGGCGCGCTTGACATGAAAGAATACGCGATGGGCATTTTTATCGATATGGAGGGTGCTTTCGACAATGCGACTTTTGACAGCATGTGCAGCTCTGCCAGATAACACGGCATAGACGAATCATTGGTGCTGTGGATTAAAGCAATGCTAATGAATAGAAAATTGGTTGCGGTGCGGATTGTGGCTGTTATGTTATGGCGGGGGTAAACAGAGGCTGCCGCAAGGTTCTCTGTTGAACGCACTCAACAGTTCTAACGTATACGCTCAGGCGTACGCGGATGATGTTGCCGTGGTTTCTGATGGATCATGCCTAGACGTGATCGACGAATGTTGCACTAGGAATGGGCTTTCGGTCAATTCGCTCAATACTGAGGTTGTTCTCTTTACGAGAAGGAGGAAAGTGATCGGGTTGACTCAGCCAGTGCTAAAAGGCGTCACAATCCAACTCTCCAATGAAGCAAAATATCTAAGGGATAGCAAACTTCTTTGGTCCAAGACTGCCAATGCGCTGTCGGTTTTCTGGCAGTGCAAGGGCATTTACGGCAAGACATGGGGTTTATCATCGTAAAGAGTTCTATGGATCTATACGGCTATGATAAGACCATTTTCTAGTATCCGCATCGGTTTTTTGGTGGAATAAGCTTTCACGTAAAAATGTTACTATTGCTTTCGCCAAACTCCAAAGGAAGATATGTCTCGGCTGCACGAGGGCCTTTCCCACCACGCCTGGCTCCGCCCTAGATGCATTATTGAACCTCCCGCCCTTTGATGTTTATATCATGGGGTGCACAATCAAAGCTTTCTTACGTTTAAGAAGAGGTGGCTTTTGAATCCTGTCTTATGGATATGCCGTCCGATGCAATGACACCGGAACTTCGGCTGAAGCGCAACTACGAAGTCGACTTTCCTCGTGTTTAGGACTGACTCTGGCCAGACTCGGAGCCTGGAAAGGAATGCAGTCGAATCTTCATGGATGGCTCCAAAACCGATCAATGATCTGGTGTTCTTATTTTCATGGAGATCGACAACATCGGATTTTTCTTCTCGACTGACATACGTCAGTCTTTCAAACAGCGACTTATGCTACCCTTTTGGCCATGGACTATGTTGCGAGGAACAGGTGGAGTCCCGGGTCATACCAGGATCACGGGAAATGAGATCTCCGATGAACTTGCTAGATAGGGCTCAGAGGAGAACTTCTCAGGACCTGAAACGGCGATATGTCTGCCTGCGTCCCTGTCAGGGCTTCCATAGACGATTGGGTTTCATATGAACGCAATCGCAGATGGCATGACTCTGCAGGGTGCAGAAAGACTAAACGATTACTCCCCGACGTCTGTAAAAAATCTGCGGCATTCTTGTTGTCTCTCAACAGAAAAGAGTACAAACAGACTACTGGCGTTCTTACGGGCTATTACGCTTTTGCCAAGCAGCTTAAAGTACTAGACCTAAGCGATACCACCAACTGCGAAGCTTGTGGAGAAAGCGATGACACTGCGGTTCTTTATAAAGAAGAGCGTTACTTCATCCAATTTAACACCTCATCCAACAGTGAAATGCTGCTTATTCTGGTTTATACCAAATTAGTGGCGTCTTCATTGTTATTAATATATGTACAGTACAACCCGATGTTAACTTTACATTCGATACTTTTATTACAATTCACGTTTGCATTAAAGCTGATCCTGCAATTTAAAAGACATTTACACATCCAGATTTTCGAATTTATGTTTTATAATTTTATTTTTATACAACTTTCAAAATTTTGAAAACAAAAACTTTATTGAAACGGTTCTAAGGATTTTTGTTTTGGTACGTGGGTAAGAAGATGACATAAAGAAATCTAATTAAGTTATTTTAGAAAAATGCCGATATCTCAATAATGTGTGAACTGATATTTAAAACTTACAAGTTTCTGAAGGTGATTATGCAGAAAACTTGTTTGACTACAGTTTTAGATATTTTAGATATTTTACGAGTAGTATTTTAGTTCCGTTAAATGACAATATTTGATTTTGGAATTGTTTTTGTTGTAAGATATGATATGAATAATGTTAAGCAAATTCTCATAAAGGCATTGTAGATTTTATTTAGCAAATTAATTTAACTGAAAGTATTTTTTTAAATGTTCTTTTATGCTTTTATAAGGTAACGGTTCAGCTGATAGCGAGTTCACGACTGCTCGTATAGCGTAGTTGAATATTTGTCTTCCGTATTTGTTGTTGAATGTTGTTGGCACTTTGGAAGGGCCTTATGCTAATTTTCTTCTTGTATTTTTGCTGTGAAGTTTAGCTTGTTGAAATTTTCCATCATCGCAGTATTCGTTGACATCTAGGACCATGGGGAAAGGTTCATTTGTATTTATTTGTTTTATGTTTCGTCGTTGGATATTAGTTAGTTTATCTAGGTGGCTTTTTTAAGCAAGAACCCCGTATCTTCAAATGGATTCTACTAGAGAATAATAAACTTGTTTTAGGATATCTTTTGTTGTGTATCTTATGAGAAACACCCTTGCAAATAAATCGTTCTTCACTCCAGATCGGAATTTATTATTCTGGTTTTGCCAAAGGAAGTGATCATCAATTCATTTTAAGTCCTATGATCGATGTCTTCAAAAGCTTTAAAAACAAGTGGGGTGAGTACGAACCAGGAAACCCACACGATGAACTTCTCAGCGTGATATGAATATATGCAGGTATTTTTTAAGTGCTAGTGGGTAATATAAATAATAATAAAGGAAAGTACCTACGCGAAAACTGAATAAAATCAATATTATTTGATTCTTCTCCTCATTTATTATGAATATCGGTTATTTAATGTTTTTTTTTTACAATTATATCAAACTGTTAGTTGCTCTTTGATAAAAAATGAAAATATCTTTTGTTTTGAAGCATATGGATTGTCACCAGAACAAATAAGAATGCAAAAATTAGTTCATATAGGCATTAGCAGGTGCCTCCACTGGGAAGAACAGTTTCAATAAAACTACTAGATAGGAATAACCTAGTTGTAGTAAAAAGGTTTCCAAGGGAGGTGTTTTTTTCTTTTCTTTTTCTTATCTTAAGTGAGAAAGAGTCTCATGTAAGATTTCCCACATACCCCTATTATTCGTCCGAGCCTAGTTCTTGTTCCAAATCTCGTGCCTTCAACCAGGATAGGTAACTCTCAGCTTGCTTGTTAATATAACCATAGCTTGGGAGTAATATTAAAAACTCTATATAAAAAAAATAATATATATAGGTAAATACGCGTCGATTCTAACCAGAAGTTGATATCATTTGTTATACGCGAGATTGGTACCACGAACGAACGAATTGTTCACGCACGTACATACCCGCATCCACCCCAACACAATTACATACACATACATCTCATATCATCATAAAATAAGTTTTAAATTACGATTTTCATTTTCGGAAAAATTAAAATAACATCGCCAATGCTGAGAAGTTAATCAGTCTTTTTGTTAAAACAAAATATTTTTTTTTTTCAGTTCATATTTACGTCAATACGCTTCGATTGGGACCAACATGCAATCGATATCATTTTTTAAACGCGACATACCGTGAACGATAAATTGTTTCCAAACTTACTTAATAAAAACATATTCTGAATCTTGAAATATATTGTAATTACGATTATCATTTTCAGACCAATTACAATAATTTAGCCATAGCTGATGAAGTTCATAAATTCTGTCTTAAGCTTGGATTTATTATTGTTAAGCCTGGCGCTAGCAATTCCCCATTTATCTTTAGGTCTAAAGCTTAGCAAGAAAGGTGCCTTCCTACTCCGCCTGTGGGGTTCGCCTGTTTGACCTCAATAAGAACAAATTTATTTGCCCAGATTTTCAAAATAATTATAACATATATTTTCTCAAAAACAGCTCTTGCTTTCATTTTGATACTTCCGATGAGAGTAAGGAAATATGCCAACGTCTCAAAAACGGGTGAGGTCATTTTACGGTATTTGGAATAAATTTGTAAACCCAGATTTTCGAGAAGAAAAATTGCTTTTACAAATTTTAAAAACATATCTATATTTTCTCAAAAACCTCTGTACCTAGATTTTAGGAATCAGTTTTTATATTGTTCAAGCTACGACTCAATATTTTCAGTTGTTCTTCCGTGACGGGCTCAATTTCGGTTCCTTAGACCAGTAACTTTTACTTATAGATTGAGTTTCTTAATTTAACAATTGCTTTCGACATTTCGAACTGTTTCAGAGAAATTGCAACAATTTTAATGCGTTGTTGAAACATGTGTTGTGTAGTTCTATTTCTATTACTGACGTGATTTTTATTCTTTCTCCATCACAAAATGTGCTTCAATTTTTTTCAAAAAGGCAAAATCGCGTAATCTTTAAAAAAAAAAAACAGCTCTTTACAATTTTGTTTTATTTGCTTTTTTTGTGAGTGAGGGAAAGAATTAACGGTTCAAGAATTTGGTGAAGTTATGACAAAAATTGGTATTTTAAAACAAAACCTGAATTGTGAAATATTTCTATAACTTTTTTTCCTTCATATGGTTTTTAAAAATGAATAACAAACATACATTTTCTCGAAAAGTGTTTTAACGAATTCTTGATTTATTTTTGGTCTTTTCGATGCTTTGAGGTGACGCTAAAATGATATAGTGGTATTTGCAGTTTTTTCTGAACAAAAAAATAGAATACATTAAAAAAATTCCAAACGATGTCATGATATTCGAAATTTTTTTGTACATATAGATAATATGTTTTGAGAAACTGGAAAACCTATTTTTTTTCTAAAACGGTGCTAAACATATTGACTCCGTTTCAGTGTTTTAAATACTTACAGACAGAGTTTCAAAATGGTATACCCAGCTTTCCTCCAAATATTCAAATAACGGCTCTTCAGAAAAAGCAACAACAACAAACAATTTTTATTTTAGTATAATTTAGTGGATGGTATCAAGAATTTTTAAATACTTTTTTTCGTGTAACGGTTTTTAGAAATACTGTGATTTTGCATTTGTTGAAAAACTATTTATTGTATCAGTTTTGGTGTTTTTGATTCGGCCAGAGTAAAAAAAAAATTGAATTGTGGACAAATACCAGTACTTACCGGAAAAACCGATGAAATGTTTTCAAAAATAAGCCTGATGTAATATAGATGTAAACACGCCATCAAATTGAGTGTGCCTTCCTAATGTCAAATGTCACCATAATCTGTCAGACAATAAAGAAGGCGCTTTTTAGCACAATCAGCCGAGCATACCACATGTGTTTTAATTAACCTATATTACATGGCGCAGCCGGTTAGTAAAAAAAAATAATAATAAAGAGTGAAACTACAACAGTAATTGCAACCGAAAAAAAAGAATAGCTGATTGCATAAAAAAAAGAATAACAAAAGGCAAACATGGATTTTCCCAAACGACAGCAGCTCAGTCTTGATGGAAACCTGCGGGAAAATTGGAAGCGCTTTAAGTCACATTTTGCTATATATGCAACCGCAACAAAGACGGACAAGGCGGAGGACCCCATTCAAGTGGCGAGATTTTTAAGTTGTGCTGGAAGCGAGGCAATCGAATTATTTCATACGTTTACATTAACTGCTGAGGAGAAGAAAATATACTCTACAGTCGTCAGAAAATTCGAAGAATACTGTAGTCCCCGCACAAACATTGTCTACGAAAGATATTCTATACCAGAAATCAAAGAGAAGGAGAGCCTTTCGACCATTTCCTAAAGGATATCTCTGCGTTGGTGGAGAGCTGTAGTTTTGGCTTGGAAAAGGAGTCAATAGGCGTTTTTCTTTTTTAGCTCCGAGCGGGGCACTGAGCTGTCAAAAAAGAACTGTGTTACTTTTTTAGCTCGGAGCGCTCTGAGCACAAAATTTGTATTTCTTTTTTATCTCTGAGCTAGCTCAGGGCTCGCTCAATGAGCTCGATTAAAAATGACCGAGCACATAGAGCGAAAAGTTGAGCGCGGCTGACTTCATTCATTATTTGTGTTTTTCCATAGTTTATTTACTAGAAATTATAATTTAAATGGAACAATCCTTGACAAACACCAATTTCAGAAGCAATCCTGACTATTTTGAAAATTAATAGAAAACAAATTATCTAATGACAGTTCAGTGCCCAATTCTGTTTCTTAATTAGCTCGGAGCGCTCAAGTTATGTTCAGCTCGGAGCGAGCTCTGATCGCTCGGGCCCCGCTCTGTTCCCCGCTCGGGGCTAAAAAATAAAAACGACTAATGCTGCGTGACCGGATTGTAATCGGGATAGAAGATAGAACAATGCAGACACAGTTGCTGAAGCAAAGCGACTTAACTTTTGCACAGGCGGTAGAAGCCTGCCGAGTGGCGGAGATGACTAAGGCACAAAGCAAAGTGATGCAGAACGACGACTCATCAGGTTCTAAGGGAATGGTAGATGCAGTGGGTAACAGGGAGGGAAGTCTTGAATCCAATAAAGAAGTTACGGGATACCGAAATAAAAACTCTTATAATTCCAGATTTGTAAAGGAAGGCACACGACAATTCGAGAAGAATAGTACAAGATCATGCAGGTACTGCAGTTATACACAAGCACAAGGGCGTTGCCCGGCATACGGGAAGAAATGTTTATCGTGCGGGCACTTGAACCATTTCTCTGCGGTCTGCCAGAAATCAAAACAGATTAGTGACGTTGTATTAACATGTGACTCTGATGGTAGTGAAAATGTTTTTTTATGTTGACTCAATCAACAACGCATGCACCAAGACTGCATATTGGTTAGTAGATTTTGTAATCAAAAATACCCCAACAACATTTAAACTTGATACCGGAGCCCAAGCAAATATCTTGCCTAAAAGCGTATACAATAGTTTAAAGCCTTCACCGAAACTTAAGTCATGTCAGGTCATTTTAGAAGCTTATGGGGGCTTTAATCTAAACGTCCTAGGAGAGGTCAGATTAGATGCGAAGTATAAGGGAAAATTGTGCAATCTGAAATGCATAAGAGTGGACTCGTCGTCGCAACCGTTACTAGGTCTTCAATCGTGTTTAGACTTAGGTCTTCTAAAACGGATCAACTCCGTAGGCTCATCAGATTTTATATCAAAGAATAAGTCCGTATTCTCTGGGATAGGTAGATTTCCCGATAAATGCACGATTAAGTTGAAAGAGGGCGCACAAGCAGTAAACAAACCACCTAGGAGGTTACCGCTTAGTATTAGAGATCGCGTGAAGCGTACGCTAGAACAGATGGAGAAGAGAAAAATAATTGCAAAGGTAGAGGACCCCTCGGATTGGGCACACCATATGGTAGTAGTTGAGAAAAAAGATAAAACATTGCGAATTTGTATTGATCCCAAGGAATTAAATGAATGTATCTGCGACGAGCATTGCATAATTCCAACTTTCGAGGACTTTAGGACAGCAATGAGTGGTATGCAGTTCTTCACGGTTCTCGACCTGACCGATGAATTTTGGCAAGTTGAGCTCGCCGATGAATCTAAAAAGCTAACGATTTTCAGCACGCCTTTTGGAAATTAGCTATTCAATGTTTTGCCGTTCGGCATAAAAATCGCACCTGAAAAATTTCAAAAGCTTACCTAATACAAAATATTTCGGTAGCCTGAAAGGTGTTTTCATCTACATTGATGATATAATTGTTGGCGGAAAAACGGTAAAAGAGCACGATGAAAATTTATACGCAGTTCTTGAGCGAGCTAGGCAATTTAATATTAAGTTTAACCCACGGAAGCTGCAATACTGAATGGAGCAGGTTAAGTATTTAGGACATATTTTTTCTGCATAGGGCGTAAAACCAGGTCCGCAAAGAGTTCAAGCAATCCACAATATTTCGTCTCCAACTAGTCAAAAAGAGCTCCAAACAATCCTAGGTACCATTAATTATCTCAGAGACTTTATCCCAAATTTAGCTGAATTATTCCAGCCATTAAGAGAACTACTACGAAAGAATACGTGTTTTGTGTGGACCCCAAAACATGATAATTGCTTGAACGCAATCAAAAAAACCCTCTCCACTTCGACAATGGTGCATAATTTTATACCTGCCTGTCCGCTCGTTATACAAGCGGATGGTTCGAAATTTGGATTAGGTTGTTGTCTTCTCCAAGACGGAAAGCCGATAAGCTATGCATCTAAAAGTCTGTCAGAAACGGGGGTTCACTATGCGCAGATCGAAAAAGAACTATTGGCAATAGTTTACGCATGTACAAAATTCCATGATTACATTTATGGCAAAAAGATCATAGTTCACACCGATCATAAGCCATTAATTCCAATTCTACAAAAGTCTTTGCGATCAAGTTATTCTGTCCGAATACAAAGAATGAAAATAAAATTATTAAAATATGACATCAATCCGAAGTATATCCCGGGAAAAGATTTACACATACCAGACTTACTCTCGCGTAACCCGTCAACCGACAACGGCGTTGAATTACAAACATTTCTGCAGGATGTAGTGCATAGCATTAGCATGAGCGATAAGGCTAAGGAAAAGTATCTGACGGAAACCAACAAGGATAATATTTTGAAGGTATTGAAATGTTTTTATAGGCAGGGTTGGCCAACTGCTAAAAGTAAACTAGATGAGAACATGAAGTTTTACTAGAACATAAAAGACCGTATGAAGAAGATTGTTTAGTTTTTTTTTTTTGAGGGAAGAGTATTTGTACCTAAAAGTTTAAGACAGGATGCGTTAGGAAAGTTGCATGAAAATCATTTTGGACTGACAAAAACAATATCAAGAGCTAAATCTCTTCTGTATTGGCCCTACATGGTCAGAGATATAGAAAATTTGATTAATAGGTGCCAGGTGTGCGAAAGATTCAGAGCTGCTAACAATAAGCATGAGATGTTGAAACGCCCTACTCCGGAATATCCTTATCAAAGAATCGTATGTGACATCTTTGATTTTCAAGCAAAACAATACGTGGTCATAGTAGATTACTACTCCAGATGGCTGGATGTGTATGAAATAGCAGACAAATCCGCAAAAAGTGTAATCACTGCATTAAAAACAACATTTTCAGCAAATGGAATACCTGAAGAGGTAGTCTGTGATAATCAACCGTTTAACTCGTTTGAATGTAGGGAGTTCGCATGTGAATTGGAGTTTAAATTCGTATATTCAAGCCCATTCTACCCAAAGTCCAATGGCTTAGCTGAGAAGGCGGTCCAAATTGTGAAGGGTATGCTTAGGAAGGCAAAGGCAGGTTCTAATGACTTTTTACTATCTTTGCTAGAATATAGGAGCTCAATTATTCCATCAATTGGCTTCACGCCATCCCAACTATTATTAAGCAGGATCTTAAGAACTAAACACCCAGTTCAAAAAACCATGCTGACACCACACCTAAGTGATAATATCAGGCATAATATGGAAAGGGCAAAGTGTCAACAACAAACTGGGTACAATAAGAACGCAGGCCGTAAAGAACTTTTGTTAAGTCCAGGAAACCCTGTAGTATATAGGAAAGATGGCAAGTGGGAGCCCGGAGCAGTCGTAAATAAAACTAATATGCCAAGATCGTATGTGATTAGAAACGAGGAAAACAGATTGGTAAGACGAAATACAGAGCATCTTAGAAGATCCCAAAACTCTCCCAGATTCCGAACAGTAGGGGCTAGTGAGAATATTGCGGTGGTCCTCGGTATCAACCAATCGATCAATCTTGATAGTAGCATTAACGAAAACCAGTCAACAGTTGGTGAGTACAATGGTAGTCAACATACTCAGCAAGATTTTCTGCCATCAGAGTCACGCAGTAACAATCAATGTCATTACCGAACTAGATATGGGCGAGAGGTAAAGCAGCCAAATTATTATCAATCTTAGGCTACTCTAAATTAAAAAAAAAAAAAAAAATTGAGATATGAATTACAAATTAGTGTAGATTTAATGTGTTCGAGCTCGACTACAACTACGTTAACAAGACAAGCACTCGGGGCCAGAATCATCTTCTACTATTGGGGCTCTATTCAGAAAAGGAAGATGTAATATAGATGTAAACACGCCATCAAATTGAGTGTGCCTTTCTAATGTCAAATGTCACCATAATCTGTCAGACAATAAAGAAGGCGCTTTTTAGCACAGTCAGCCGAGCATTCCACATGTGTTTTAATTAACCTATATTACACCTGACATGTTGTACAAAAATATTCATACAAAAATAGTTGAAATATGTTTTTCTAATCTTTTTTTCTATGGTTTTGAAAAGTTTGGACACATACATTTTCCAAAAAATGGCAACAATACTTTTGAAAAACGTCAATCTCTCAAAAAACTAGTGCTGACTAAATAACTTTTAGTTGCTTCTGCCATTTAACATACTGGCTTAACCAGTTATCGTAAAAAATACTTTCAAATTTTTTGTTCTTTTTAAAACATTTTTATATATATGTACATATATAAACATTTTTCTCAAAAAACCACAAATAACGGTACTTTAAAAAGAAACCGGCAAGTTTTTACTGTACCGGAACAAAACATTTGTTTTTTCGTTAAAAAGGCTGAAAACAAGCGTAAAATTTAAAAAGTTAGCGGCTTTTAAAAATTCCAATTTTTTTCTATAAAATTTGTGTTTTGATGCAATAATTGTTATTCTTCAGACTTTAAACATGTAGATTATTACAAGTACCCATAAACAGTCAGTATACGAACAAGCAATGGTTCTTAACAACTTCTAATAAAATTTTTTTTTGAATTTATTCCGGTAAAATTAAGTCTAGCCAATAAACCAATCTCACAATAACTGACAAAGCGTCAACAATTTGTATGACAGTTACATCCGCACATTTGCATTTGAAGTATTTTTTTTTCTTCGTATTACCTGTTTTTTTCAAAAATTTCTAATATAAATTTTCTTTAAAACCGCTCTAACGATTTTTTTTTTGATTTTCAAAAATATGTTTTACTTTATCTTAAATTGCATAGGCACTAAGCTAAATATGGCTTATTACAGTTTACACAAACGAAGCAATATTTGGTCACCTCAGTTCTATCTTGGTCTTCTTCTTCCTTTAATGGAATCTGTAATTAATACAAAATTCGATACCTAATTTTAAGAATTATTTTCTTGTAGTATCATGTAAGCTTCAAACAAAATAAATAAATGAAATGAAATGGCAGAGAGGCTATCATCAGGATTAATGAGACCTGCTGAACCACGTTAAAAATCTTTGCTAATCCATCCATTTTGGTTACACTCGCACAATAAATTAAGGAGCGTTTAATCCATGAGCTCAGCTTTCATAAATTTTAGAGGGAAAATAAACATTTGTGGCATGTACGAACCATCAGCGCTCATGCAAATTGTCACGGTAAGAAGCTGTCCTCGCTCCGATGAAGAGAGTGATCTAACTTGTTTGCTCCCTTATAGGCACCCATGCACATTATGCCTCGTCCATTCTGCCACTAAACCTATTCTACAGAATATAAATAAAAAACATTGTTTAACCTAACCGAAAAAGAAAAGTAAATGGATTTATACATCCTTGATTTACTTCCTTTAATATTAAATAGTGAAAATCCAATTTACAATTGCATTTTGACTAAAAAACATAATGAAGAACCTTCTTTTAGCCAAAACACAGCACACGTGTCACTTTTGTTCAAAAAAGGGGTTTCTCCAAAAGCCACTGATAAATTAAATCAGGCAGATTTACTTTCCATGTTGCCACTTTGTTCAACAGAGAATACGGAGTTCCCCTACATTTGCTTTATATGAAATTTGAATTGACTACAGAATAATTTTTTTTTTATAAAAACTATCTACTTTTATTTTAGAAAAATTAATACTACTATCCAAATTTTCCTATAATTTAAAACTAAGTGAGTTAAGATATTGATATTAATATGGATCAACGTTGTACAATAAAGTTCTATATTTTTCAAAGTAGTACAAATGCTCATTGAACAAGATAGCCCGGAACAAATTAATAAAAAAATTACGTGTAGGTTTTGTTCTACCACATCACATTTTGTTGAATATTTTGAAACCTTATATGTTGAAAAAAAAATAACTAGATTTCGTAGAAAATTATCAGAGGTTTTAAAAACGCTATAGTAGTAAAAGCACATTAAAAAAAACAGATCCGATACAGATAAGCAAACCTTAAAAATCGTTTTCCTCGAAACTTCAGTCTTGTATATAGGCCAAGGTAGAACTGAAGTGACGATTTGGGTTTGTTTTGTGTATTAAACACCATTGAAGCATTTTGACATACGTAGCCGAAAATGGCTTGTTTTTCTTTAAAAAAAATTGTATTTTCTTATTAAAAGGCTTAGTAATAAAAAAA
Organism: Portevinia maculata; assembly: GCA_949715645.1. Classification (NCBI taxonomy): domain Eukaryota; kingdom Metazoa; phylum Arthropoda; class Insecta; order Diptera; family Syrphidae; genus Portevinia; species Portevinia maculata. The sequence continues at coordinate 98,066,005 of OX454525.1, forward strand.
AATAATTTCATATATCAAAGGTTGGTCGTTAAGGTCGTTCTTATCAACTCCGCCATTCAAAATTTTTTGTAACACTAACATTTTGAGCGTTTTTTTATAAAAACGTTGTTGTTTCGAAAAATCCTTAAAGATCGTACAAAACAGAAGTGACACAATATGTAGATAGTGTCCTTCAAAACTACTGCCCCAATCCAAATTTGTGCACGTCCACTTTTGACCAAAATTTTCCTTTCATATATTTAAACCTTATTCTAAGGGTATATTCATTTTGACTCATAGTTTGTAACATGCCTTAATATTGCTTGTCGCTCCGTAAAAGTTAGTATATTTGTGATCCTGATCAGCATAGAATAGATAGTGATTTCGGTCTCGCAATTTCCGTCCGTCGTCAATTTCAGAACTCTAAAATTCGAGCAAAAAAGCTGCAATAAGAAAACATATACTCTCTAGGAGTCTAGGCGATCGAAATGATCAAGTGTAAAGATTTCTATAATCGGCTCACTGACCAGCACACAACTTTTTTATCGACAAAATCAAAATTCGAGCATATTGGAACATATACTCCACTATCGGATGGTGGCTTTGTTAGACGGAAAAAAATCGAAATAATAGCTTAATTGCAGAGAAGTTAAAAGATTTGTGGAGAGCGCTACAGTTGATCGATTTTCACCTCCAAAAACCATTCAAAAATATTTGAACAAAATTTCAAAGGCCTTACTTTAGTTGAGAAATAAGTTAGAGTTAAAAGCCATATAGGAGGAGCTGCAATCGGCCAATTTTTCAACTCGAAAATCAGAAGTAAATGAAATATATATGTGCATAATTTCAAAGTTCTAGCTTAACTAAGAAAGAAGTTAGAGTTAAAAGCCATCTAGGGACGTTGCAGTGGGTCCATTTTTTACACACGATATGCAGAAGCCCCGACATATATATGTGCAAAATTTCAAAGTTCTAGCTCAATTGAGAAAGAACTTAGAGTTAAAAGCCATGTAGGGATCGCTGCTGAATTCGCCCACACTTTATATCCGAAAAACAGAAGCCATTGAAAAATATTTGTACAAAATTTCAAAGTTCTGACTCAATTTGGAAAAAAGTTTGAATAAAAAAAACATTTAGAGTCCCGGTAGTCCGATCGGGCATCCGAAATGCAGACCCTTAAATATTCTTGTGATTCGATACAAACTCTGGCCGTTCCGCCATTATTGTGTAGTACAAGAAGAATCCTCCTTTTTACCACAGGATCTGCAGGAAACCCATTCCTCTGTAACCTGGGAGTATAAGTACCCACGCATTTTGATGAAGATGAAGGCACAAAACCTAAGGTGAGTTACAGCGCGAGCAAATGTAACTGTGAATGTGATTCATCGTCAATATCATTCAAAATTATTCAAAACCAAGTCAATTGTTTTCTTCGAATGAATAACATCTTATAACCGAAGCAATCTGGCTTTAGGGAAAAACATAGCAGAGCCCACAGGACTTATAACCGTTACGGAAGATATCAGAGTGGCCTTAGATGATGGGAAGGTAACATTTTTAATAATACTGATTTTTTCAAAAGCTTTGACACGGTTCTGCTTCCGTTAACGCAGGCAGTGAAGGTGAAAGGCAATCTTTCTGATTTCTTTCCTACTTTAAGAGGTGTCCCACAAGGCCCATTCCTTGGTTCTCTATTGTTTTCAGAGTATATGAATGAACATACAAATGTACGTGCACTCTGTGCAACGGCGTATGCAATATAAATGAGGACTTACAAAAAATTCTTTTGTTCAAAGTAATGGTCTCTTTCTAAACCAAAGAAAGTAAAAAGTCTTATCATTTAAAAAAAATCTGTAGAATCTTCGTACTTTCCATAAAAATTAAACTTAACGGTACGGCAATAGAATACGCTGAGAGTGCAACAAAGTTAGGAATGCTGTTTAATCGGAATCTTAGTTGGGATACACACATCAATACAGTAGTAGGGAAAACGTATGGCTCTCTTCGTAAATTGTGGGCCACGCAGTATTACTACACCTTTAGAAACAGAATAATGATTTCCAAAACACTTTTTACACCCATTTTGCTTTATGGATGTGAAGAATATTGCAATTGCGACTACAATAGCAGGAGAAAACTTAACGCAAAAAACTGTTGGATACCCATATTCCCATCCCTCAAAGTAGCAGTGGTCTTTGTAATTTTTTGTTTGGGTTTCCAACAAAATGATAAATAATTTAAAATGTTGTTATGATGTCACCAGGGCGAGTTATTAAGAAGAACATTATCTATACATTTTATTTTTAATAACCTTTTTTTTGATTTTTTTAAGGAATTAATTAAAAAATTGGGCGTTTCAAAAAATCTTTGCCCGGCGAGGAGTTAAGATTAATATTTTCTACATATCTTGCGAAGAACGCGGTCTTCATTTCCATCAACTTTTTCGACAAAACCTGTCGAAATCTTTACACTTGACTAGAGAGTTTAATTATGTTCAGCCTCCATTTGTTTCCGTTCAGCTTAGGGGGTATTGTTCGATAACAGAAGTTGCCTGAGTTTTCCTGTTTTCTCCGCTATTGATCATAGATCCCAGATATTTGACCTTTTCGCGCTTATTCTGTTTCCGCTTGTATACTTAATAAAAGTTTCAAATATGTTTACTTTAGAAGAACGACAATATCTCAAAAACGGCTAAAATTATTTTGAAATTTGGTATATAAGCAAATATCTACTGCATTTGGAATATAACAATAAAAATAGTAATATTTTCGCACAACAAACTCGTGCTCTCTATTTTATTTAGGAACAAATACAACACAAACATTACATTCTAGCAGCTTTCATAATTTATTCACAGTTTTTAATTTACCCATGCTAAATGTTACGCGAACATCTACTTTCAGGCTGCGATGGCTTCCAAGAAATACGATCTAACACTTGTATTACTAGTCAATTTATTGTTCAACTGCCAACATATAAGCGGTAAGTTTAGCTATACTAAATCGACACGAAAGTAATAACAAAAGATTAAAATATATGTTGGTTTCTTTGCAGCACAAAACAAGGCAGTTGATGCTGAACCAGAGTTTCTTGCTGAAATGGTTAATATAACTGTGCCGCAGGGTCGCGATATATCATTTATATGCATAGTTAATAACTTAGCACAATACCGAGTAAGTATATGAGTTTATTTACTTTTATAGGTGTATGCGATCTAGAAGCGGTTCTTTGAAGTGTAAACTTTCATTACTTTAAAATTAAAATTAAAGAGATAAATATACCCAAATCATTATTGTGTATTAAAGTTGAAATCACAACATAAATACAAAAAGTTTTTAGTTGATGCCCTTTTAGAAAGGGGTTTATTGGCAAAGTATTTGCAAAAAAAATATATTGATTAATCAGACGATTATTACGAGTAAGTTTCACCACATCTAATTTACCTTTAGCTTAAAAAGGCCCGTAAAATCCCCAACAAGTCGTCCGTCATAAACATAAATATAAAACACAACCAAACAATTGTTTTGCTTTATTGGGGCACTTTAAATGTAGTTTAGACGTATGCAACAAATAGATTTAAACAAAATTTAGCTGTTAATTCTAATTTTTCTTTGAAAAATAAAATTTTTTGCTGTACTTATTAAGATAATTTAAAGGGTTCCTAACCCTCTAAATCCTCTAAGTAACACTTTAGTGCAAAATCGGTATTTGAAATGAATTCACATTTAAGCAACGTTGCTTAAAAGCTGCTAAACTTTAACGCCATTGAACACGTTTAGAGGTTGTTAATGGCTTGTTTATAAATGGCCGATGGCAGTTTTCTCTCAATCTCTCACCGTTTTAATCAATGACCCTCAATTTTGTAATACGTTAACTTCAATTTTACAATGTGCGGCAATCAATGTGTAAATGTGTACAAACTCTTAATTCAATAAGATTTTAAAACGTTCAACTAACAAAAAACTCGTAATTTTAAAAACAGTCAAAAGAAAATTATATTAATTAAATGTAATATCGAGACACAACTCTCGCTTAGTAAAAACAGAAGAAAAGAGTTTTTGAGTAAGAATGGACGCAAGGTTGCTATTAAAATATATTAAGCATTAACGGCCCATCCGGCCCCTAAAAACTTTCTTCTCCAACCATTTGTGTGTGCGAAGCTATATTTTTGGCACGATTGGACGGTAGCTACACTTTTATACCGAATCCGAAAAGCAAATTTGAAAAACTTCTCATTACAATTGGTACAGGTTCAATCCCCATGGGGAACAACAACATAAGTTTGCCCAAGTGGACTGTAGCATTTTCTTATGTTTTTTTTTTATTATTTGCGCATATTTGAAGTTGATTCACTTTTTTATTGAAAGTTATTACAAAACCTGATCCCATGACTCAGGTCCATGGCACTGTTGTGAGTGTGTTATTGCACGCTTTTACAATGAACGACACAATATTATATTTATGAAGCTTAGGTACTATTTGCAGCAATTTACTCGTACATACACCAAGTTGTCACATTCACTCTTGATAGGATAATAAAAAAAAGGTGTGAGCCACGCTGCACTCACGGTATAGTTGATGTGTAAACATGTAGGCTCGTCAGTGTTGCATGTAGAAATATCACAGAGGTTGTGGTTTTGATAAACAAGAGATTTGGCTATTGTATTGAAATAAAACCATGATATATATTTAATGTCAACGACAAAGTTTATTTAATGTTTGACCGAACAAATAATTGGTTTGTGAAAGCTGAAGTAGGAGACGTACACCGTCGACTCAAGTGTGTCGATGTACCGGGAAAATATAGCATCGATTGTCGTTTAAGTGGCATTCTTAAATCGGCCATCGGTTACCGAAGTACAAATCTATATTTTTCCTCTTACCTTCAACTGATGTACAACAAACTACAAGCTATACAACCTCAATTATTCAAAACAAATCTACTTCCACACAACTTTCCGGTGTTTCGTAAGGACATAATAATCTCTAAAATTGAACATACATAATTAATAAAAAAAAAACAACGACACGCGGTTGTTCTTAAACGGTCACCCATCTACGTACTAACCGCGCCAAACGTCGTTTAATTGCGGTGATCTGTCGAGCAGCGATTAACTCACGTGGTAATAAAAATTAACGGGAAAATCTGACGATGACGAAATCTAACGATGATGGTGACGCTAGACATTTCCAACTAGCCCCTACCGAGAAAAAATATATTTACACATCAACGAGAGCAAAAATTTTTACACATTAAAAAGTTTTCCGTTAAATTGCCTAACAACAAACAAATTGAAATTCAAAATAAGTCACGAAACAAGTTTTCGTATGCCACACTTTAATTTTTGAAGACGGTTTTAACCAGAATATAATTGTCTCTTAAAGCAGATATATTTCAATAGATAGCCTGTAATATCTTTATCAGGATTGATAGATACGCATAGAGGCATGGTATCCACCCATCCAATCGAATAAAAGACTTTCCATATTTGTATACCCTATATTATCTAAGGGTATATTCATTTTGAAACGTAGGTTGTAACATGCCTTAATATTGGAGGTAGACCCCTAAAACATAATGTATGTAATCAAAAAGTTATGTCCATCTAGCCATTTCCTTCCATAAATTACACATTTTGATGCTAAAAGATTTGAGCTGAAATTTGAAACACCCTGTTGGAGATTCAGACAGACGAAGAGCACAAGGTTCTTCTTAGTGAAGACAAGCTTCTGGGATCGGATTAGGAAGACATAAATAATATCGTTGGGCAAGTTTTTCCGACCGATGATAGGTTAGTTGAGTTTAATCTCCAACAGTTTCCCGTTTTCCTTAAGATAGATACTACCGACAGCAAATATCAGATATAGGTAACCCTAGATCTTGTATACTAGTAAAAATAAGTCTTAATGCATATTTACTCCATAATTTCAGAGATCAATATCTAACCGCGGCGAACTGTCAAGGGCACTTAATATCTAGAGTTGGCATGTTTTGCCCACTCTCTGTATATAAGTTCAAAATTGGACGTGATAGTAATGCACTTCATACCATATGGGACAGTACTTACATCAAAGATAAAGGTGAGTGGCTTTTTGCTTAAAAAAATGTATTTTAAGTACAAACCTGATTGGGCCTGACTTATACTCAGTCGAAAATGTCTTCTATTTGTAGGTGTTAAAGTAACAACTTAGTAATGGGTCTTCTTTCAATAAACAATTTTAGCTCTATAATAACTTGCTACTATAATTCGCATTAAAGTTAAAGGTGTCTCATGAATCCACACTAACTGTGAGAGTGCCCACATTAACCCAGTCAAACAATCAAAACAAGAAAATTTGTTTGGAGCATGTGAGCGATGACTATTTATATTTCATTCACTCAGTTCCTAAGTGTGGGTCTACACTGCATAGAACAAAACTGATTGAAACGAATAATTGAATTTTTGATGCATAAATACACACTTTTAAATAGGTTTGCCACATTAAATAAAGTCAAAGGACATAGAAAAAACCGTTTTGTTAGTTTCAATCAGTTTTCTTCTATTCAGTGTAGAACCACACTTATGAACTGACTGAACGGCCTACCTTTAGAAGAACAGCAGTTTGGTGATATAATACCCTTTCCACAAAATCTTGAGACAAAATCCCCACAAGACAAAATCTCTCATTTTTAGACTTGGTGTTATTAATTGGGTTGATAGCGTTTAACCAAAGACAAAATCCAGAACTCTTAGATACTCAAACTGGAATCTTTAGTAGCGAAATATCAAAAGGGATAATGCTCAGGGCTAAAATCCCCTATCTAAGATCTCAAAATAATTGTTAAGCTTATGCCCCATGAAATATTAAATACAAAATAATATGATGTAATTCTAGTTTGGAATTTTTATGAAAATAATTGCAAAGATAAGAATAATAAAATACTAACATAGAACAAGAATTTGAATAGAACAATAGTACTTTTAAAGATTTCAACAAAAAGCAAAACTCACAAAACTGAAAAAAACTTCAAAATTAAAAAAAAAGTTCTTCGTTTTCTTCCTTAACGGCGCGAGAGGCTATGATCAGGATTAAAGCGATCATAAGTATCCCACTTTACTGCATCCCTAGGTTGATATGTAGTGATATTCTTAGCTTGAATTCAATTCATAAAAAAAAATATCAAAAATAAAAAAAAACGTTTGCTACCAAACAAGCCCAACAAAAAGAAAATGTCAAGGAAAGATGTGCATTCCGAGCCTGACAATCTTACCAAAACCATCTACGATACATTGAAGGCCAACTTTTTACACTTTTCGAAAAGCAATTCCATAATGACAAATTAATTTCATTTAGGATATTTTATAGCTTATAACTGCTGAGCGAATCAAGTTGCTGGCTAATGGATGGGACTTTAAATGTGGTCACTAAAATATTACGACATCTTTTTAGCACCTACAGACACATTAAAAAAAATTGTAGCACTTGTATTCATTTAGATGAGCTCGAAAAGGAAGATGGCGTTCGCTAGTGCTGCTACATTGCGTGTCAGCGGGGCATTCCCTTAAATCCTGTTTTTATCATATCGAATTTCGAAAAAACTGTAATGGATTTGTTTCTGTTGCATTTGGCGCAAAGTTTAATCTATTTGTCTCGTAACTTAATATGGAAGTGACGAATCATTCAGCATACGCATACGCATGATAAAAAGTTTAGCATTTCTTCCTCCTGAAATATATCGTCCTATTATGAAGAGCTTTCAGAAACGCCGCATATTGGGGTCTATAAAAATATTGAGTAATTATCTCTTGAATATATTATTTCCAAAAATAATACTGAAAAGATGCATACTTGAAAAAAATTATAAAGAAGAAAAGCCTTGAGCCCCACCTGTGGAGAGTCTCTGCCTGAAACACTGCCGCCTTCCATCCTCCGCTATCGTGGGCATGCTGCTTTCCAGACCAAGCTGTCGCGCATCCGCGATGTCTTGGTCTTTTGAACCGACGTTCGGTCTTCCTTGATGTCTCGAACCTGGGGCTTTGAGTATTATCATCTATGCGTTCGATGTGCGGGTGTTAGCTTTTCGGACTACATCTACATCTTCGTACAACTCATAGCTTTCGCGGTTGTATCTTCTCCTCGCCCACAGGACCAAATATCCGACGGAGTATTTTTGTTTCGTCTGTTTTCGCAACATGCTTCGACGCTAGCATTGCCGGTCTCCGGCAGCCCTAGACTGCCGATTATCTCTAAAGAAGCTGGCGAAGCAGTTCAACATTAAACTCTGTTAGGTACCGTGGTATAGTAACAAAAGTGGAACTGCATTATCTATTTTGATACAGGTTTCCTAGGAATATCAATCGCTATATGCAAACTCTTTTAAGTAGATGCAATCGAATGAACAAACATAAGGTGGACAACTGGTACCACAAGTCTAGCGACAAAACGCATCTGGCCAAGATGGACCTGCGACGCTCTAGGAGATGAGATGCCATTAATAGGCACTGTCCCATTGGCAAGTGTACAACAAGACTTAGCGGATAATAAATGTTTCTTAAAAATCTGCATGGATGAGGAGACTATTATCCACCTTCTCTTAACATGTCCTGCTATCTAACATAATGGAAAACTGGAATAGAAAGCTTTCTTCTGTAACGATCTTAATGAGTCGTCCGGTTTTTTATAACCTGCATGAACGATGCAGATTGCCTTATTACATAAACATTGACAGGTGACAACACATTTTTCTCACTTGTCTGACAAAATGTTCATTTCATAAAATATTAAAAGGTGACATAATTTTCAGAAAAAAATTGTCGTGACTTTTTTGTCATTGTCGAATTTGTTATTGTCATATGTTGGCAAATTAGTCATGACATCTCTGTCATTATCAGATTGAAAAACTTCTGACGCAACTTTGCATCGAACTTTCCGAAATTTTCCCTGAATTTGAAAATCACTTCATGCAATGAAATCATTATTAGTTATTTATTTAAAGTTTCGAGTACGTACTTCACAAAATTGCATTTGAGATTCTGAAACCTTCACTTGAAGAAATAATATGTAGGATTTGTATTCGTACCTGTCAGTTCACTGTCAATAGTTGACTATCAATACTTCACTAGCACTGTACTAGCAATGCTTGGCCGCGAAACCCAATCGCCTCTCACAATTTCAATTACATCTAACAAAATTGTATATTTTGTTCTGTCTCATAAAAAATTGTCTGTACAAATTTGTGAGAAAATTCATGACAATTTTCCGAAAATTCCTGCTAACTCCTTGCCTCCATCGTTGTCGTTTATAAAACGAAAACTTGACGATTGACGGTTATTTTCCAACAAGTTGAACGAATTATCTAATTATTTATGAAATAGAAATTTGACAATTGCTACAATTGTCCAGTTGCCAGTTTACATATTGCCACTTGTCGCAATTGTCAATCTTTATGAACTAAGGCCCTGCTCTCTGCCCTAAAAAAAAACTTAATTTGGAAGCATTTTCTATAACGATCCTAATGACTTTGAGGTAGCAGGGATAACAATAGAAGAGGTGAGTGTTAAAACTTTCTTGCTAGAAGTCAAGAAGAGGCTCCAAACCAACCTCGATAAGAGGTACCTCATCTGACTCGTTGTCAGACCAACATGGACCTGTAACACAATGCTACACAATGCTATAAAATGTAATACAAGAGATTGCTTACAAGTGTAGCACATTTCTGTAACACAAACTTTCTTCTGCAGCGATCTGAATGATTCGAACTACAAGTTGTCTGGTAGATAAAAGCCTGTATCATTGGCCCTTGGCAAATTGTGCTATTATCCTCTTTCTGTAACTCAGAGCTACAAGTGTAGAACAAAAAAATGTGTGTGTGTACTCATGTACGCGCGTTAGAAGTTATATTCCTTTGACGTGGTGTTTATGTTTGTTAAAACCCGGATACCAAGTAGGAAGATGACAAAAATACTTAATAACATTTCAATTTAGTGAAATTTACGTTGAACACAGAATGCGTGGCTTCCAAGGACATTTCTGGAAAATATATTTTTTTTGGGTTCCAAGGAGCTCCTGGTAAAATAACCTAATGACAAATTTTTAAATTTAAAAATTTTTAAATTTGTCATCAGTTTTAACAGTACAAAATTAAATGTTTGCTCCTAATCTTTCCATAGGGCTGTATTTTTCTTCAAAGTCGTAAGACAGTTTTTGTTTTGACCGACATCACACAAACAAATCCAAAAACTTTGTTTCACTTCAAATCATTGTCATTAAGTAATAAATTGATAGGAAAATTGTATTAAAAATTAATTTGCATTAGCTTATTTAAACGTCAAGGTATACACAGATGGGAGTACTTTTGACATGCGATGTTTTTGTGAGAAAAGTTGAATTTTGATACATTTTTGGCGGTACAGTTCTGATTATAAAACCCTTTTTTGCTTAAGCTAAATCGATTTTTGGCAGCAGAGTTACAACTGAATATAATTGGCGCTTCAGCTAACATACGCTATGCGCTACGGCGGCGCTACGATCGCTGGCAAAGGTTTTTAAATTGGGTTCAAAAAAATATCCTATCGCAAAATGCTCGATTTATTGTGTAATCCAGGTTGGGGACATTTTTTGTCGTTGTGGTTTTTATTAGGAAGTCGAAATCGCCGCCATCATATTGCTATGGAGAGCTGAAATTTTAACCATATACACTCATTTTTTGAAATCCGCCCACAAACTCGAAAAAACAAATTTATCGAAAAAATCGAATTTTGAGCTAGAAAGCTGAAATTTTTTATATATGATCTTTGACTCCTAAAACTACTCGGGCGATAAAATTTCTAAAATCCGCCCACTGACACGCCCACAATTAAATAAAACAATTTTATTGCAAAACCGAAGTTTGAGCTAGGGAGTTGAAATTTATAATATATCCGCTCTAGGGGCCCTTAATGCTCATGTGTAAATATTTTAAAAATCCGCCTACTGACACACCCATAATTAAATAAAACAATTTTATTGAAAAACAAACGTTTTTTTACAAAAGTTTCGTTTTTTCGATTAAAGAGACTTTTGTCACGTCCACTTATGAGGGATATGAATAAGAATATGGTATTCAACAGTTCACCCAAGCGGACTGTAGCCCGTCCCTGTGTTTATACCCTATTCTAAGGGTATATTAATTTTGACGCATAGTTTGTAACATACCTTAATATTGCCCGTAGCCCCTAAAAGTTACTATATTTATGATCAGCATCGATAGAAATGTCGATCTAGCCATGTCCGTCTGTCCGTCCGTCCGTCTGTCGGCAAAAATTAGGCCTTTAGACTGGCCTAGAGAGCTGAAATGTTAACCATATACTCTCTAGGGTCTCGAAATAATCAAATTTACGAATTTTTGAAATCCGCCCACACACGCCCACAAACTCAAAAAAAACAAATTTTTCGAAAAAATCGAACTTTGAGCTAGAAACCTGAAATTTTTTATGCATGATCTATGACTCCTAAAACTGCTCGGAAAATAAAATTTTCAAAATTCGCCCTCTGACACGCCCACAATTAAATAAAACAATTTTATTGAAAAACCAAAATTTGAGTTAGGGAGCTGAAATTTATAATATATACACTCTAGGGGCCCTTTAAGCTCATGTGTAAATATTTTAAAAATCCGCCTATTGACACGACCACAATTAAATAAAACAATTTTATTGAAAAACCAAAGTTTGAGCTAGGGAGTGTTTTTTTTACAAAAGCTTCGTTTTTTTTTTGATAAAATGCTTTAAATGTTATATAACAAAATTTCTTAACAATTCACCCATACTTAGACTTTTGTCACGCCCACTTATGAGGGATAGGAATAAGAATAGGATATCCAACAGTTCACCCAGCGGACTGTAGCCCGTCCCTATGTTTTTATTTTTTTTTCATGCATGTGAAATTCGCAACCAAAAGATTTAGAGCGTAACATTACATTAGTGATCGGATCGGTTCAGACATGCTATAGCGGGGTCAATTTTAGTTATGAGAAAAAGTGAATCGATTAAATAATTTTTACGTTCACTGTTACAAAAGGCTAAAATTTTTTCAATTCACTTAGTACAAAAAAGTGATAAACGTTCAGTAAGGGAAACCGTCGTCGTAGTGTATTCAATGTCGTACACCGTTGTCAGTTCATTTCCCTCTCTCTATTGAGTCTGTTTTCACTTTCACCCTTGATCATTCATTTCCGAATGACGCTGTGCAAAATAATTATTAATATGAACGTTTTGGACGCTTTGTTACACTTTTTCGCAGAACGAGAACCGAAATGGCGGAGAAAGGGTGAGAATATGTTGGCTTAATTTATTCACAGAACCAGAATCAATGTTCAGAAGTCGGAAACAATCCTGTTCAGAACCACATTGTCTGGTGCCTAAGGATACCAGAAAAAAACTGGAATAAATTGGAAAAAGTAGACCAAGGTCTTCTGTTTACTTTCGTGGTGAATTAATATTATATAAGCTCACTAAGATTTTAGGCCGAAAGGTTTCACGTGAGTTCTTAATTAGATATTATGATTTTTGTCTAGTATGTACGTTTAAAGTTTTAATCAATAAAAATTAATTAAAAAGTAGAAAAGTAAAATTATACTATCCCTCTAAACCAAAGTCAGTATGTGTACGTAAAGGGCAAATCTACGAATTTTGCTCTCCATTATCTTGTTAACAAGATAAAAAGAGCACTTTTAGGAACAAGCAGGCAGCCTGCCATCAAGTAGGAGTACTCTCTCCTCTTTCGTGGTCACAAGATTTTTTTATTTTTTTTTGTGTCAAGGGTGTAGCCACTTTTACTCGTATATACATACTAGCTGACCCATGCTCGCCTTGCTTCGCTAGTCTGCCACTTCTCAAATTTAAAGCAAAATACTTGCTGATAAGAACTGATAAAGAAAACGTCGAGAGTAGTGATGTGCAACTCGATTACTTTTGAGTAACGAATGATTACTGATTACTTTTCATTTAGTATTCGGTATTTAGTATTCGGTACTCAATACTTGTTTTTTGAGCGACAACCATGTAGAATCAAAAAAATAGTAAGTATCCCAACCCCAGACTAAAAAAAAACTGATTATTATGATTATTATTATATATAGGAACAGTTGTGGGTGCCGTGACCAATGCAGAGCCGGGCATTCACAGAGTATGTGTTCTGAGGTTTTCTCGTCCTCCATGCAGAATCTACATTCTGACGTTGGAAAAAGATTTATTTTGTTGAGATGATATCTCAGACCGCAGTGGCCAGTGAGAAAGCCAACCAGCAATCTAATGTTTTTCGTATTTAGTGTAAGGATTTCCTTATAGGAGTAGGGCTTAATCAAGCGTTTAGACTGTCTCAGACCAGGGGCGCTTTCCCAACTAATTTGATTACTTGATACCGATTACTTCTGCCAATGAGTATTCGTTACTAAAACTCATCTTGAGTAACGGATATTAAATAACGAATAATTACTATTTGCACATCTTTAGTCGAGAGTGTCCCTTCTCATTATATGGATATCCTCTCAGTGTGGCTCCCTCTCAATCTCAATTACATTTCATACCCTATCTTTCTCAATCCCATGCGCCACAAAAAAAACAACACAAACCACAAAAGGCGCATAAAAAAGAAAGAAAAATCACACGCACAAAAGGTACAAAGAGAGAAACAGATTTGTGCCGCACACACACACAAATTTTCCTCCACTCAACGCTGTGAAAATCCAACGATCTAGCTTCAATCGAACATTTTACTTTTTTTGAATTGTATAAAATGTATAGTTTAATGCTTATTGTTCAACTTCGGGATAACCTACAAAGATGATTTATATCTTAAAATCTTTGTACATAATTGAACTTTATATTAAAAAAATCCTATTTCATTTGGATGAGTCATTCCAAAGCTAGGAGCTAGAAAGCATTCGAGAGTTACAACTTTACTTAGATATCAGCTTAGATCTCCGCTTCTGGACAGCGGATGAAGCATTTTCCCGCGGTAAAAAGTAGCCTATGTCCATTCTCAGGCTCTATACTATCTGTGTATCAAATTTCATTCAAATCGGTTCAGTAGTTTTGGCTTTAAAGCGAGACAGACAGACAGACAAACAGAGTTTCTTTCGCATTCATAATATTAGTATGGAAGTATGGATAGTATGGATATACAAGTTATAGAAAATATGCACTGATTTAAAATGGTTGGTTTCCAGACGTTTTAAGTGTCGCATTTTCAAAGCTAGACGTCTCCAAAAGGGGCAAAAATTCATGTCAAAAATTTTGGTGTCAGAGGTATAACAGCTAAAAAATTATATTATAAATGTGTGAGTTCTAGACGTTTTAAATGTCGCCTGCACCCCACCAGACGCCTTCCAAATGGGACGAAAATCATTTTTTGTTGTTAGAGGAATAATCACAAAAAAAGAATTACATCAATCAGGAAAAATCCTTCCATCAAAAATATGTACGTGCCAGACATTTTAACTGTCGGCTTCACCCAGCAGAAGCCTTGCAAACTTAATTTAACGTAAGATTAATTGATAGAGCGTACATTTTTCAGACGAAATGCATTTATTTTATGTTACAAAAACCCTTTTATGGCAATACGCTTTACTACATATAAATGAAGAAAGTTTTGTGCATTACCACATGCAATTTGGAATGAACTGTTTACTTTAATTAACAGTACGTGGTCTTGATAAAGAGTTTTTATACGTTTTCTTTCAAAAAAATATCTTCTGGATACTGTAAGCAGGCCCGGCACAGGTAGATTATGTTCAGCCCAAATGGGTAGTCGATATGAAATATAAAACCAAAACTTATCGAGTAACCAGTGGAGAAAAACCGTACAACTGCACCCAAACACTTCTTTCCTATCTATCTATTCTTTCTAATAGTGAGTAGCACCGAAAAGAATGCAATGAAATACGATAGTGCCAGGTGCTGCTTACTGTTAAACACAAAAATGCTTACGCTGTGTTCTAAGCACCATAAGGGTACTGTAACAACAGAAAAAACCCCTTTAGCGCAAGCAAATTAAAAAAAAAAAAGTAAAAGGTCACCAAAATAAAAAAGGAGTTATATTATATATTTATACTAGCTGACCCGGCGAACTTCGTTCCGCCCAAATTCGTTAATGTAGGTAGGTAATGAAATTAATAATTCCGAGCTTTCGCTTCATGTAATCCGGTCAATTAAAATTCTTTCTTCAAAAGTTATATTAAAATAAATACAAAAATCGTAGCGATTTACTTGTCGGCCAACCTATCGCTTTTTCACTGAAGTGCTTTATGGCAAACAACATTTTTCGTTCCATTATCGGGTGCGTACACGTGCAAAGCGCGAGGTTTGCCGACACGTGAGCACGCCACATACAATTGACCATGTGAGAAACATGGAAATTCAAGATTTATGCCACATACATCCAGCGATTGTCCTTGCGACTTATTAATTGTCAATGTGTCAAAAGCGAGACGTACGGGAAATTGAAGACGCTTAAATACGAAAGGCAAATCCTTCTGAATAAGTGGAATCCGCGAAATAAGAACATCTTCGCCTTTAAATTTTCCAATCAAAATCGTAGCTTGAATAATATTTAATTTTAGATTCTTCACAATCAAACGCGTACCGTTGCAATGTTTTGGTGCATTTAGGTTGCGCAACAAAATTATTACTGTGCCGACTTTTAATTTCAAATTGTGTGGAGGCAAACCTGAAACATCCAAAGAATTCAAAAATTCCGTGGGATAGTTGGTGGCCTCGTTTTCATCCATCACGGAGTCGACTGATTTATATGAATGTAACTCACCAGCTATTTGATTTTGAATGACGAAATTCAAATGACCGACATTCTTGTTTTTCGCATCCAAAATCGCTCTTACACTCAGCCAATCATGGTCAACAAAATTCTGAGCGATATTCGGGAAAACATTCATGATTAGTTCTTCCGGTGTCGTTATAAAGTTGCAAATATTTTGTGGAAACTCAATCAGGCCGGTGTTTAAGTCTGCTGGAATCTCGCCATTGCCCATCACCAACAATTGCCTGGAGAACTCTGCAGCGGACTGGTCATTTTGTAAAGCAACTCGCATGTTCGTTTTCAAATGCAATTTCTTTACGTATTGCCATAAAGCAGACGCCTTCAAGCAAGCATTGAATTCATCTGCCGGAGTTGATCTCGGAATGACAGGCAGCGTTTGACGAAAATCGCCTGATAGCAAGATCATTGCGCCACCGAAATGTCGGTTATCATTACGTAAATCTTTCAAAGTACGATTCAGGGCCTTCAATGCGCGTTTGTGAGCCTTGTGCATTAGTCGCATATGATAATCTTACATTGCTGCAGTACTTTCGCCATCGCAGTGTTCTTTGAAATGTTGCATGTAGGTTTTTCATCCACTGGCAGATTCAGTGGCAATTTCAATTCAGAATGAGTTGTTCAACCGCCTTCTAACAAAGTAGCCGCTATCCCAGAAGAGGTGAGTGCCAAGGCAATCGCAGATCTCCAAAGAATCGTAGCTAAAATCAGTGAAATCAGGAATGTTTTCCCAGTTCCACCGGGCGCATCAAGGAAGAATATTCCGTCATTTTCGTTATCGACTGCTTGCATTAATTCATCGTACACTTTCTTTTGCTCTTGTTTCAACATTGGCACATTGGTTCGAAGAGCTTGACTCAATGCGATTCGATCGAAAGACATTTCTCGCCCCAATTCTTGAATTGTGCGATTTGGCAGTGGCATCCCCAATTTGCACAACAAATTGCAACTCATGAGCAGACACATATCCTCGATCAAAATCAAAGCTTTATTCCGCATTCCATCTGACATCTCCAGTTCATTATCTGATGTCACAGTGCGAATTCGGTGCAAAATATCATCGGCCATATCATCCTTGTATTTATTCCACAAAACTTTAGGATTTGATGGAAAACATGTCGAAATTATGATTGCGAAGAGTGTCCTGAGTTGATTCGCAGGCGCAGCGATAGTGGCATCGGCCAGCGTCATGTCCCAATGATTGTCGTTTTCAAGCAATTGCCTGCGTTGGCAGGCTACTCGATATGTAGCACACAACACACCGTCAACAGTCCGCAGCGCTTCGAACGAAGTAGGGCCACAAACATTGACCAAAAGCATTCTCAAATAGAAGCATTCGTCGTTTTTCGGGTGAACTGTGTATATTCTACCAAGTGCATCACTTGCATTAACACCACGTAATCCGGGAACTACGTCACCTTGTTTCCGCCGCTGGAACTTCTTCGATGACGCATTCCATGAAGGATTCAAACACCATCCAACAAATCAAAGTATCGACTCCGGTTCAAAAAGTTACTGTGTGTAACATAATAAACATAAACAAACTTATTAGATATATTTAAAAAAAAAATCTAAATTGTTGACAACAACAATTTGCTTGGCAAATAATTAAAATAATTGACAACAACAATTGCTTTTAAAATTTTAAATATTTTCTTCGTATTTGAAGTGTCACTACTCGATTTCTACCCAGTTTATTTTTTTTCAAAGTGCATTTCCCCATACAAACTTTTATGGATTCGGTCGGTAGGCTGTCACACACACATTTAGCAAGTTATTTTTATATATATATAGATTATTTTTTTTACAAGCTCATAAATTACAAAATCGTTTAGTTTTTTAATGCAAAGTCTGCACTGTGCTTTGAATTTGCGAAATCAACTTAGTAACAAGTCCTTCTTATCTAGTTTGTCGGTAATGTCGGACTACTGTTAATTGACAGCATAACTCAGTGGGGTATAACTAATAGAGTGGAATTTAATGCTTCCAAAACCCTACCCTTGTCCATGAATGGCACTTGTATCGCTGAAACTGAACGGCTCTGCACTCTCGGTATGTGTGTTAATGACAGCCATCGTTGGAACGGCCTAATATTGGATGTCACCAAGGACGCTATGTCTAGGCTTCCTTAAGCGGTTCATGGAATATTTTACCCCATCTGATCTGGCTTCAATTAATAAGGCGTTTATTCAACCCAATTTTGAGTACAACGCTCATTTCTGGGTCGGTGCCCCAAATACATAACTGGAGCTACTCAACAAAATACAAAATTGCGCGATAAAGCTAATTGATGATCGGGAAAGCGTAGAAACATTTGACTCTCTCAGTCATCGTCGGAATGTCCCCTGTCTATCGCTGTTTTATCGATATTTCAAACGAAATATCGAGCTGCGTTCCACACTTAAAACATTTCAACCGCAATACCCGCCATGCCGGGAATGCACATCCGTTCACTTTAAAGCCTTTTTTTTGTCGTACAGTGAAATACAAAGAAAAGTTTATTCAAGGTAGTTTGTGTTTCGACTGCATTTTTGTAATTTTGAGCAAAAATAAATATAGATGATTTCTTTAAAACTCACTTTTTTTTCGGCCTGTACTCATTAGTCCGAATAATTCCATAGTCCGAAGAACCCTTTGTAATATAATATACCCATATTATCTGAGGGGCATGACTTTAAGGACGTCTGGTGCTAGGTGAACATTATTTGATTTTTCGGAACTTGCGTATTGGCAATCATGGAATGGCGTGTCAAATTTGTTTAATTTATATTTTAAAATTTCAAGAAATTTAAAAAAAAAACGCATTGATGAAGGTGACATTTGAAACGTGTGTCTCTCACATATATTTAATGAGGTGATTGTTCCTGATTTTTGGATGTAATTTTTTTCCGATTATACCTCTGACACCAGAAAGTTTTTTTATGCTCTTTTGCGATACGTCTGGTATAGGAATGCGACACCTAAAACGTCTGGCAACCCAACAATTCTTAATTTGTGTATATATAAAAGTGTTTATACGAGTACCATTGACACAAAAATCCGAAAAATTAATGTTTTCAAACCACCACCCCTTGACCCTGCGACAAAAAAAAAACACTGCCAGACGACTGAATTTGATATCATGATGCAAATACCTTCCCATATCAGTAACTAAATTTTGGGTATACCGTATACCTCCACTTTCAAAATATGCTCTCGGTTCTTAGACTATATTATTACTTAAGCGGCCATCGCCTGGTGACTGAAAGTTCTCCAACGGACAACGAAAACCAAGCTCCTGAAGCTACAGAGAATAACCTTCCTTGACATTACAAGTGCAATGTACACCTGGTCAACGGCAGCTATTGTTGGGCTTTAACCCTTATCAATGTTCATTGGGAAGTCGGCTGTCAGATGACATATTAACCTGCAGCTGGAAAACAACTTTAAACCAGGTGGGGCACTTGAAAATACTTGACTGCATTTCAAAAAAGGACAGGTTTTGATCCATCACCATTGTTAGGGAGTATTTTTTTTTGATGTGTGGGCGTAGTGGCGCGGGTTAGTGTGATGGAATACTAATATAAAGGTCCCAGGATCATATCCCGCCGATCCAAGTAACACTTAAAAGTTTTTTGTGTGTGCTCCACCTCTTGCGAACGTCTGACAAACATGCAAGAGTATCAATTGTCATGAGAAGCTCCTCTAATTTGCCGTTCAGCTTCGGCTTAAAACTGTAGGTCCCTTCCATTTCGCAATGGTTAAATAAGCTAGGTTTTAACCATTGTATCGTTAATGCCTTATATTTACTTATTTATTTTATTTTTGGTTTAAATATTAGCACGCGCCAACTAGGCCAATGGTGTTCCGGAAATGGACCCTAGAAATAAATCACTGCCCGATCAAACATTGAACCTGGAGTCGGAGTTGGGTGTCTGTGGACCCAACACTAAGGTCTTAGTGAATTAAGAAAATGTTTCGGGCTGAGACCCAAAAGAAGAATTTTTTTTATAAATTTATACAAAGTGCGGCAACATAAGTTCTTTTTTTAATGTTGAGTGGCGTGGTTGGGATGTTCTGTGCTGGCAACCCTGCGTGCTTTCCAAAATCACTTCAATGTAGCCCTGTTCGAACCTGCCCCGATCCAGAAATCAATTGTAACATTGGGCACTACGTTCAGATAAACCGCGAATGTGACAAGACGTAGAACTGGAGTCCCTCGGCCCATTAGATCACCAGAGAACATTGAGGCAGTGAGAGCTTCAATGTTCCCGATAACGTTCTAGAGGACGCAATTTTTTTTCAGTGAGATTGTTGGTTCCTGGTTTTTGAAGAAAAGGTGGTCACAGTGACAGTGAATTAAGACTTTTTCGTGACTTTATGAATTAGACTTATTTTACATTTGGTTCCAAACGGACGGACGAATGGCTGTTTTGAGCGAACACTTCCCTAAGCACCTCCTCTCAATAAGTGGGAATTGGGGTGGCCAGACTGCTCCCCTGAATCGGACCCATGCGATTTTTTTTGTGAGATTCTTTAATACTCCCCGCTTATTTCAACCGTACAAGACGTGAAGGCCAACAATTTGGCAGAAATTGCCAACGTACTATCTGGTAAGGGTCGTGACAAACACCAGAAATCGGCTCATTCAGTATTGTGCAAATGGGGGCGTCACCTACCTGACATGACTTTCAAAACTGTGTAAAATAAATCTTTAAACTTTAGATACGAGTATGTACCATCCATTCTTTTACGTAAAATAAGTTTAGTTGCGTTTTAGAAAAGGAAAAGGAGTTACCGCACCATGCAAAAGTCAAGCATAAGGAAGCTGGCGAGTTTTCTGTTAGGCCATTACGGCTTAAGATACGATCTTTACAAATTAAATTTGTTCCGAGACAGAATTTAGGTTTTGTCTCTAGGTCTAGGTGGATAAATGCTCTGAACACATTCTATATGACTGTCCGACGAGAAGAAAACGATCCAGCCACGAGCCACGTCGTTGAGAATAGCGATCTATTACTATCTCCATAAATTTGATAGAGATGTCTACAATCGAAACGATGTCATTCGATCGTTTTCATTTTACGTAATCTAGCCCCAGGTTGTTGTTTCAGCCTTATATATAATAATATATCTATATATCTATATGACTTGAATAACACTAACATTAGCGGTATTTAATATGTACCATGATCAATATAGATCATTGGTTTGTATGCATAATAACAACAACATAAGATCTTGCTTTTTATCAGCATCAATATGTCTGATTTGAAAACTAGTTCGCGCTATTTTTCACTAGGCTACAGTTTTTATTGTGAATGATTTTTACAGTTGACGAATATGAAGCCCGATTATATCGCCAGATAAGAACATGAGATATTGATTTGCAAACGAAATATTATTCAGTAATTGTAACGTTCGAATAACCCATTTTCTTGTCAAAGTGATTACAGATTATTAATAAGCTGAATTCCTGGAACCTAGTGAGTGAATAGAACCCATTTTTTATGAATTGGTGCCAGCTCATTCAATTTTCATGAAAAAAAAAATTCAGGCGCATGGCAACTTCGCTCTGGGGATCACTTGACAAAGACTTTTAACCAATGCAGCGCCCACTTTGGGTAAGGTATTTAACAATTCGCCCAAGGACAGTGGCGTTTGCATATGATTTTATATGAACTCATATGCCACTAGGGGATATGTACTTCAAGTTTCTAGAACCGGTTTAAAAACAGCCCTTTAAGCAGCCTAAGTTATGTTATATTCACGCTCTTTTATTCCATAATGACAAACTATGGATTTTTTTGCGGACAAACATTTGCATAGTATGTCATATGCTTTTTCGAATTTCAGTGGAAACAGTATTTTGTAGACACTCATTACATGCCTCTAACATGGTTGACAACTTCAAACTACCCTTCAACCGATTACCGAACTGTCAATGTCAAAATATTCAGTGAAATCAATTTTCGTCATAGTGAAGAACACGAAGGAACAACGTGTACAAATAATTAAAACTTACTACCGGTGGCAACTTTAAGAGCTTTAACGCCAATTTTCGACCGTAATTCTCTTCCCAGTAGACAAGCAATTCATAGTCTAGTCAAAAAAATTGAGTCAGAATATTCGCTGCTTAATGTTGCCGTACCAGTGAGACTACGTTTTGCCCGAAGAATATTGCTGCCGTAAAGGCGTCCGTCGCAAACCGGCCAAATCAGTCAATTTAATTTCGTTCTCAAGAATTTAGCTTCTCCAGACCACATTATGGCGAATTTTGCGTAAGGATCTTGGCGTACACCCTAACAAGATCAAGCTGACTGAAGAACTAAAACCACTTGATCATATGAAGCGACGTATGTTCTTGATTGGGCACTGGACATGATGGAAGAAAATTACAATCGCAAATCATCTTCAGGGATGAAGCGCATTTTTGGTTAAACGCCTTCGTCAATAAGCAAAATATGCGTTGCTGGGCAGGTGAAAACCCTCATGTGCTTCATGAAACAGCACTTCATCCGAAAAAAGTCGCTGTTTTGGTGCAGTTTTCATGCCGGTGGCGTCATTGGGCCGTTTTTTTTTCGTCGATGAAAATGACCGTCACGTTACGGTAAATGGTATCTGCTAATGATGAATTGGACATCAGTGATATGTGGTTCCAACAAGACGGTGCCACAAGCCACACAGTGGGTGCAACTATCGAGTTGTTGAAGTCTCAGTTCGGTGAACGTATTATCTCGAGAAACGGACCCGTCTATTTTCCGCCGAGATAGTGTGATTTAACGCCTCTAGACTTTTTTTTAAGGGACTACAATAAAATAATTGGTCTATGCCAACAACTCGGCGACGTCAGAGGAGCTTAGAGCCAATATTGAACGAGAAATAGCGGCCATATCGGTCGAAGTGTGCGGCCGAGTGATCGAAAATTGGGTTCAACGTATCGACCGCTGCATACGTTCCCTTGGTGGACATATAAACGAAGTCGAATTCCATTCATAAATGTTTTGATAGTAATTCGAGTCAATACATTTTTTGAGATATCGCATTTTATTTAAAAAATAAGTTTTCTAGTCCTTAATGAAAGACCCTTTTTATATAAAAATGGATTTTATTAAAGAAGAAAGTAATCCATATTAATATTATAAATGCGAAAGTAATCTGTCTGTCTGTCTCGCTTTAACACCAAAACTACTGAACCTATTTAAAAAAATTTGGTACACAGATAATCTAGAGCCTGAGAATGGACATAGGCTACATTTTACCGCGGGAAAATGCTTCATCCGCTGTCCAGAAGCGGAGATCTAAGCTGATATCTAAGAAAAGTTGTAACTCGCGAATGCTTTCTGGCTCCTAGCTTTGGAATGACTCTTCCAAATGAAATAGGATTTTTTTTTAATATAAAGTTCAATTATGTACAAAGATTTTAAGATATAAATCATCTTTGTATGTTTTCCTGAAGTTGAACAATAAAGCATTAAACTATAAATTTTATACAATTCAAAAAAGTATAATGTTCGATTGAAGCATCATAGATCGTTGGATTTTCCCAGCGTTTAGTGGGGGAAAATTTGTGTGTGCGTGCGGCACAAATCTGTTTCTCTACCTGTACCTTTTGTGCAATGCGCTTTTTATACCCTATTCTAAGGGTATATTAATTTTGACGCATAGTTTGTAACATACCTTAATATTGCCCGTAGACCCCTAAAAGTTACTATATTTATGATCAGCATCGATAGTAATGTCGATCTAGCCATGTCCGTCCGTCCGTCCGTCCATCCGTCTGTCGGCAAAAATTAGGCCTTTAAGCTGGACCTAGAGAGCTGAAATTTTAACCATATACTCTCTAGGGTCCCGAAATAATCAAGTTTACGAATTTTTGAAATCCGCCCACAGACACGCCCACAAACTAAAAAAAACCAAATTTTGGAAAAATCGAATTTTGAGCTAGAAAGCTGAAATTTTTTATATATGATCTATGACTCCTAAAACTGCTTGGGATAAAAAAATTTCAAAATCCGCCCACTGACACGCCCACAAATAAATAAAATAATTTTTGTATACCCTATTCTAAGGGTATATTAATTTTTGAAGAAAATCCAAAGTTTCAGCTAGGGAGCTGAAATTTATAGTATATACTCTCTATGGGCCCTTTATGCTCATGTGTAAATATTTTCAAAATCCGCCCACTGACACGCCCACAATTATTATTTTTTTTTTTTTTGAAAATTCAAAGTTTGAGCTAGGGAGCTGAAATTTATAATATATACTCTCTAGGGGCCCTTTATTCTCATGTGTTAATTTTTTTTTTAATTCGCCTACTGACACGCCCACAATTAAATAAAACAATTTTATTGAAACACCCAAGTTTGAGCTAGGGAGCGTTTTTTTTTTTGATAAAATCCTTTAAATGTTATATAACAAAATATGTAGAGCGTTCTTAACAATTCAACCATACTTAGACTTTTGTCACGCCCACTTATGAGGGATAGGAATAAGAATAGGGTATCCAACAGTTCGCCCAAGCGGACTGTAGCCCGTCCCTATGTTTCTTTCTTTTTTTATGCACCTTTTGCAGTTTGTGTTGTTTTTTTATGGCGCATGGCCATGGGATTGAGAAAGATAGGGTATGAAATGTAATTGAGATTGAGAGGGAGTCACACTCAGAGTATATCCATATAATGAGTAGGGACACTCTCGACGTTTTCTTTATCAGTTCTTATCAGCAAGTATTTTGTTTTAAGCGGCCCTTACACGGTCAATCGAATGACATCAATCACTAGCATGTGTTTGTGAAAACGTATCTGTATGAGTCACACACATTTGGTGAAGTCTGATTGACGAAAATCAAAGCAAGTTTGATTTTGCATGATGAACGTCATGCTGATTGATATGTGTAAGGGTTGGATTGATGTAATTACTTTATTGTGTTTTGTGTCACGAAAGCGTAAACATGTCTGGCGCCAGCTCAAAATGGAAGGACGATGAAGACCGAGCATTTGTATCGGAATTAATTGAAACGTATCGTTCATTACCGAGTTTATGGGATGTCGACGGGAAAGATTATAGCGACCGAAACAAAAAAAATGCAACAATATGAAGTTTTACTGCAAAAGTACAAAGAAAAGTGTCCTGATGCACATTCTTTTTCCTCTTTATGCAATGTGCAAGAGCAATATATGCAATACAATCGTCCGTTTCGGTCATCGCACATCCGTACACCAAGAAAACTCACAAAAACTAAAAATTTCACGTCAATCGATTGAAGCGTC
This sequence comes from Portevinia maculata, assembly GCA_949715645.1. Lineage (NCBI taxonomy): Eukaryota > Metazoa > Arthropoda > Insecta > Diptera > Syrphidae > Portevinia > Portevinia maculata. Next base: position 98,091,024 of record OX454525.1, read on the forward strand.
AATCCACACATACACGATGCATGATGTCAACCGATCGTGTAAGGGCCGCTTTAAATTTGAGAAGTGACAGACTGGCGAAGCAAGGCGAGCACGGGACAGCTAGTATTGTATTTAAAGTAGAGATGTATTAAGCCGAAGTATTATTTTGATTACAACAAATCTAGTTAAACAAGTCAAATTTAATTCAAACAAGCAAAATTCAATTTTATATTGATTTTTTATATTTACTTGTTTAACAAGACTTGTTGTATTGTGGTAGAGGCCCATTGGGCAAATTATTGGATATCCTATCGGTATTTCTATTCGCTTAAAATAGGCGTGGCATTGGGTTGAGAGACCTTGTTTATTTTTGCACACTTTTTTCTCACTAAATTACCAAAATTTGAAAATGTGACTTAAAAGTGGGCGTGGCAAAAAACGTTGTTTAGACTAGTTGTAAAGATGAACATTGTCTACATATTGGCTTGAACTGTATTTTTACTTTTTTAAGAATTAATTGAAAACACAACGTCCTTGTTAAAAACGCTTCAAAAAGTAGGTGCGGCAATAAATGCTTTTGAATAGCGGGCACTTCGGGAACCTAGAGATTATTATGGTCCAAATTTCAAATGTCTAGCTCGAATTTTAGAGCTCCAACATTATTGCGGTGATCGAACGAGAACCGATTGATTCGACGTGGCAAGGTCGTTAGCTAGGACATGCTGATCATGATCACAAATATAGTTACATACTTTTAGGGCGCTACGACCAATATGCAAAATAGGAGTCAAAACTAATATAATCTTATATACTAATCTATATCTACGCCGGAAATTGGCGTTAACGCTCTTAAAGTTGCTACCACCGACTCGGAATTTCGCGTTGTTCCTTCGTGTGCCTTACCATAATGAAAATGTTGATTTTACTGAATATTTTGACATTGACAGTTAATCGGTTTAAGGGTGCGTTCACACTGAAAGTTTGAAGTTATCAAGTCGCTAATGAAAGACCCTTGATAATTATAAATATAAGGAAAGGATACAGCCCACTTGGGCGAACTGTTGAATACTTATTCATATTGCTATCCCCCATAAAGTGGGTGTGGCAAAAATCTTAGTATGGGTGAATTGTTAAGGATTTAATCGAATAAAGAAAGTTTTTGTAAAAAAAACGCCTTTAAAAAGAGGGCAAAAACCTTTGTATAAAGGAATTATTAAAAACGACGTTATCTATATATTTTGCAAAGAAAAATACTTACTTTTTTCAATAATTTCTTCAACAAAACTTGTTTTTTATAGATACTGGGCGGATTTTAAAAATCTTTACACATGAGAATTAAGGGTCTATAGAGGTGATATAATTGCAATTTCAGCTTACTCGAATTCAAAGTTTGATTTTTTGATAATTTTTTTTTAAGTTGTATTGGTTTCAGTGGGTGAATTTAAGAACTAGCTCAAACTTTAGTTTTTTTTTAATTGTGGGCGTGTCATTTTGAAAATATGCATCAAGGGCCCCTGGAGAGTCTATATTATAAATTTCAGCTCCCTAGCTCAAATTTTGGTTTTATTTTTAAATTGTGGGGGTGTCAGTGGGGGAATTTTGAAAATATTTACACATGAGCATCAAGGGCCTCTGGAGAGTCTATATTATAAATTTCAGCTCCCTAGCTCAAACTTTGGTTTTTTGCCGTCCGACCTGAAAATCTGACGATGACGCTGAAAATTTGACGATGACGGTGACTCTCTATATTTCGAACTAATGAACTGCGATTCATGGACACAATGACTTTACTCACTTCCGGTAAATTCCATCTGTCGGCAACTGTTTTCGATATAGCTTTCTCCTTTCGATCGGTTTGGATAAATGATGAGCTTAGTATTGCCCTCTATTAAGGAGATTCAAGGGTGTTTTCCCATTTCACGAACCTTTCCCCCGACTAAATTGTATGGGTTGTAACAAAAGAGTGCAAAAGAGTGTCTACACTTCCGTTACGCCGGAAGTTTACATTGGTTTACACTTCCGTGTCGCATTCACCAGCTTACTCCCCAAGTCAAGCGTGCGTAAAGAAGTTTTACTTCAAAAAGAATTATTTCGGGCTCCTAGAAAGTATCAGTTTCTTTCTATTTTGCCGATTAATTGACGGGCGGGAATGGCTAGATCGACATTACTATCGATGCTGATCACGAATATAGTAACTTAGACCCCGAGCATTATAAAGGTATTGTTGCATGTTTGCTTGAACTGTGTCATTCAGCATTAATTAGTCAACTACGCCATCTAGTAGAAAGTGGCCATATTACCGATTTTGGCAGCATTGGAATAGCAGTTTGAGTAGCTGTGGTATAACTTGGTATGTTGTTCTCGAACGTTCTGAACTTAACGAACCTGGAAATTTCGAGAGGTGTCACTAGGAGATATAAATAGATGTCGCAGGAGCACCCAAGACATTCGAGTTATGAACCGCGATAAAGAATGGCGATAGATGACAGTAGTGAAAAGTATAGAGAATATTGAATAAGAGAAGTGATTGTTTATTTAAAGTGATTAATTGTGAAAGTGAATTGTTGAATTAAATAAGTGAATTATTAGAATAATAATCAAGAAGTAAAAGACATTGAAAGAGAACTAATAAAGATTAATTAAATAGAATTACGTTTTATCTTTTCGAATCCTAGCCTGGATGCAACATTGGTGTCAGAAGTGAGATAAAACGTATTCAGTGTGAAATAAAAGTGAAGTGAATTAGTTTAAAAAAAAAAAACCTATTTAGTGAAAAAAAAAGGAAAGAAAAATGGGCCGCACATTGAAATTACTACAGCTCAGTATACCGCAGTTAAAAGCTGAGCTAGAAAAGCGGAATCTCTCCACAGTTGAAGGAAAAAGTGATCTGGTGCTTCGACTGCAGGAAGCTGTTGAAAACGAAGGAGAAAATCCCAAGTCCGTTTTGTTCGACGTAGCAGAAGAACAAGTAAGTACAGCCGTTAATATGACTGCTATGATGGAACTACTTCTGGCCAAGTTCGATCAGAAATTCGACTGTATGGACTCTAAGTTAGATGAACAGAAGAATTCTCTAGATTCCAAACTGCAATCAATGGACTCTAAATTTGATGAACAAAAAAATTCTCTAGATTCCAAATTGCAATCAATGGACTCTAAATTTGATGAACAAAAGAATTCTCTAGACTCTCAGTTCAATGAACAGAAGAATTCTCTGGATTCGAAATTGGAGTCAATGGACTCTAAATTCGAAGAACAAAAGAATTCCATAGTTGCCGCCCAAAAGAGCGCTGTGGAAGATTTTAAAAATGTTCTCGAAGGAAAACTCGAAGAAATTGACCACAAGTTCGAGAAGGTTGAAACCAAATTCGACGAAATCCATCAGACGTTTTGCAAGCATGAAACAAACTTCGAGAACTTGGCTAGAGAGCTGGAGAAAGTGAAGAAGCAGAAGGCTCGAGAAAATTCTGCGGACTGCCCGAGAAGGAAAGAGATGCAGCCTCCTGTTTTCGACGGTCAAACATCATGGCCAATTTATAAGAAACAGTTTAAAGCAGCTGCAATGGCGAACAGCTGAGGAAAAGTCGATTGCGCTAACGCTCGCACTAAGAGGTACAGCTGCGGAGTTACTCCAAACCGTCTCAGAAGAGAAGCAACACGACTACGACGCCCTGGTCAAGGCTATAGAGATGCGCTTCGGTGATGAGCATATGCAGCAAGTGTACAGGGTCCAGCTACGCAGTAGAGTCCAGAAGCGGGGAGAAACACTTCAACAGCTGCAAGCAGATATCGAACGTCTGGCACATTTGTCATATCCCAATGCTGGTGAGGTTCTCATCAATGAAATGGCTGTGGAGGCGTTTATCCAAGCCATTGAAGATAGACAACTGCAAATGGCCGTAAGAATGGCTGGATAGAGAACTCTCGCTGAGGCCCTAGCATTTGCCTTGACAATGCAAGCTGCTGATCAGGCATCGAATGTGTTCCACCGCGTACGGGAAATTTCAGCTGTTGAATGCTCATGTCAAAGAGCAGACATCGTAGACCGGAGCAGAGATAACAGAGGTCAAATGCGCTGCTGGAACTGCAACAAAATGGGGCACCTACAGAGACAGTGCAGAGCTCCACCCAGACAAGGCAGTTGTCCACATTGCGGGCCTAGGAGGCGCAACGAAGAAGCATCTGGCAGGGATAACATCCATCCTGCAGATATAGCTTCGCATAACCAGCAGTCGGGAAACGTGTAAGGACCAGCTTCGTGGGGCAGAAGTTGGTTTCCGGAATCGACGACCCCAGGACCACAATTCAAGTCTCCCAAACCAAACGAGGAAACCAGAGTCTAACAGTGGAAGCCTATATCGGACAAAATAAGTGCGTGGCAACCATCGACACCGGTGCCACCGCTTCCATCATAAGGAGGGACATCGTCCGTCAGTCTTGGCTGCACAACACCAGCAATTACTGTCTGAAAACAGCAACAGGAGCGACAGCGAAAGTGTATGGAGAGGTCATACTAACAATAAATTTGGCAGGATTAGTATTCTCCCACGCTTTCCTAGTAGCCGATATATGCGACGAATGCATCATTGGAATCGATTTGATGAAGGCGCATGATGTAGTATTGGACATTGGTATGCAAGTACTCAAGTATCGAAACGTAGAAATTCCGATGGTGTACGGGAACGAGAACGTCGCATCCCTGAGGACAGTTATTAGTAAGGACGAGGTCCTACCACCTTCTTCAGAGACACTGATTTGGACAAAACTGGAAGGTGATCCTGGGGCCCACCGATTCTTTCTAGTCGAGCCAGAAGACAACCACTGCCGAAATAGCGTGGTTGGAAAAATGCTTGTCGAGCCGAAGAACAATATGGTTCCCGTACGAGTTCTTAATGCGGAACACAAAAGCGTCAAATTGTAGCAAGGTGAGGTGGTTGGAAAGTGTGTACCGGTTACGGCCATCACGAAACTATCACAGGAAGGTGTTGCGAAGCCTCGTTCACCAATGGGAATGACTGAGGTCAAAAGAACTTTATTCCAGCACTGCGATCTGAATCAGGAGCAGCAAGCCTTGGCAGGGAACCTCATCAACGAGTTTGCTGATATATTCGCTTCGCGGGACTGCGAGTATGGCCGAACACACCTTGTACAACACCGGATAGACACTGGAGATGCGAGACCGATTCGTCAGCCTCCCAGACGATTAGCATTGGCTAAGCAGACGGAGGTTGCAGAGATGGTGTCGACGATGGAGAAGGAAGGAGTAATCGAATGCTCTAAAAGCCCATGGGCATCTCCAATTGTCCTAGTCAAAAAGAAAGATGGCAGCACTCGGTTCTGTGTAGACTATCGCCAACTGAATAATGTCACCAAAAAGGATAGCTACCCTCTACCAAGGATTGACGATACGCTGGATACACTGTCCGGAGCTCGATGGTTTTCCACTCTAGATCTGAAGAGTGGCTACTGGCAAGTGCAGATACATCCGAAAGACCGTGAGAAAACAGCTTTCACAGCAGGAAACGGGCTCTGGCAATTCACAGTAATGCCATTTGGACTGAGTAACGCGCCGGCAACTTTTGAGCGACTAATGGAGCGTGTTTTGTTGGGGCTAACATGGAAAACGTGTTTGGTCTACTTGGACGATGTCATCGTGGTTGGAAAAACGTTTGAAGAACATCGAGATAACTTGAAGGAAGTGTTCCAGAGACTACGAAGTGCACAATTAAAGCTTAACCCGAAAAAGTGTGATCTCTTTAGATCTGAGGTAAAATATCTGGGGCACATCATCTCGTCCGAAGGAGTAAGGACTGACCCAGAGAAGGTCGATGCGGTGAAAAATTGGCCCGTTCCCAAAGACAAACACCAACTGAGAAGCTTCCTGGGACTTGCAACTTACTACAGACGGTTTGTGAAGGACTTCGCAAGGATCGCAAAGAGCTTGCATCAACTGACGGAAAAGGGAAAACCATTTAAATGGTCAGGTGAATGCGAAGCGAGTTTCAAGAGTCTCAAACACCAACTGTGTGATGCTTCAATTCTAGCGTACCCTACTCCAGGAAAGACATTTATTGTAGATGCCGACGCTAGTAATGTTGGGATCGGAGCCGTTCTTTCGCAGATCCATGATGGCCAAGAGAGAGTAGATTCCTACTTCAGAAAAGTGCTATCCAAGCCGGAGAGGAACTATTGCGTGACCAGGCGGGAACTCCTGGCTTTGATCCTGGCAACAAAGCGCTTCCACAAGTACTTATATGGGCAGAAATTCATCCTGCGTACAGATCATGCGTCTCTAAAGTGGCTGCTGCAGTTTAAGAACCCTGAAGGACAAGTCGCGAGGTGGATTGAGCGGCTGCAGATGTATGACTACGAGATACAGCACCGAAAGGGAACTCTTCACTCCAACGCAGATGCCCTCTCCCAGCGACCCTGCAAGGCTGATTGTAAACATTGCGTACGCCAGGAGGAAAAAGATAAAGTGTCAGTCCAACGGTTGAGAGCTGAGCCCATTAGCGGCTGGAGTGCACGGGAGATCCGGAATGATCAACAGGAAGATCCGGATATCGAGCCGATTCTCGCCTGGAAGGAACATGAGGGCAAGCCGGACTGGCAGCAGATCTCCAATAGGAGTCCGGAATTGAAGGCATACTTGGCACAATGGGACTCACTTCATGTCCAGGATGGCATTTTGAAAAGAAAATGGGAAAGTTCGGATGGAACATCAGCCGTGATGCAACTTGTGGTACCCAGATCGAAAGTCAACGAAGTACTTAGGGAACTACATGATGGAGTGTCCGGAGGTCACTTGGGAGTAAATAAGACACTCGAAAAAGTGCGAGAACACTTTTACTGGATCCACGCAAGAGACGATGTCGAAAACTGGTGCCGAAAATGCGCCGCTTGCGCAGCCAGTAAAGGCCCGAGAGTAAAAATGCAAGGCAAGATGCATCAATACAACGTTGGAGCGCCCTTTGAAAGGATTGCAGTTGACATCGCAGGACCGTTTCCAGAAACCAACAGTGGAAACCGCTATATCCTCGTAGTGATGGACTACTTCACTAAATGGCCTGAAGCCTTTGCTATACCTAACCAAGAAGCTAAAACCGTGGTAGAGCAGATTGTCCACAACTGGGTAAGCAGATTTGGCGTACCAATGGAATTGCACTAGGACCAAGGTCGCAACTTCGAGTCGAAGATCTTTCAAGGAGTATGCCAGCTACTAGGGATTAAGAAGACAAGAACAACCCCGCTTCATCCACAATCGGACGGAATGGTGGAACGCTTCAATAGAACCTTAAACGAACACCTTTCTAAGGTTGTTGGCGACTGCCAGCGGGACTGGGACAAGCACATCCCCATGTTCCTATTATCTTATCGAAGCGCAGTTCATAACACAACAGGACATACTCCATCCGAAATCCTTTTTGGTCGAACCATCCGGTTACCTAGTGAATTGATGTTTGGATCTCCGACTGATGAAGCAACGAATGAAGATGATTATGTGGCGGATCTCAGAGAAATCATCAGAAACATTCATCGGAAAACTAGAGATAAGATTCGGATATCCAGCGACCGCATGAAGATGAGGTACGATACAAAAGCGACCACCACAGGATTCCAGGAAGGAGATCTGGTATGGCTATACAACCCTCATCGCCGAAAAGGTATGTCACCTAAACTACAGCAGGATTGGGAAGGTCCCTATAAGATAGTGAAGCGCATCAACGATGTTGTCTACCGGATCCAGCGAGGAAGAGGCAAGCTGAAAGTTGTCCATGTGGATCGTCTCCATCGCTACCAAGGGGAAAATATTGACGTGCTTGTTCGGGACGAACAAGTTTAAGAGGGGGATATTGTTGCATGTTTGCTTGAACTGTGTCATTCAACATTAATTAGTCAACTACGCCATCTAGTAGAAAGTGGCCATATTACCGATTTTGGCAGCATTGGAATAGCAGTTGGAGTAGCTGTGGTATAACTTGGTATGTTGTTCTCGAACCTTCTGAACTTAACGAACCTTCTCAACGAATCTGGAAATTTCGAGAGGTGTCACTAGGAGATATAAATAGATGTCGCAGGAGCAGGAAAAGTATAGAGAATATTGAATAAGAGAAGTGATTGTTTATTTAAAGTGATTAATTGTGAAAGTGAATTGTTGAATTAAATAAGTGAATTATTAGAATAATAATCAAGAAGTAAAAGACATTGAAAGAGAACTAATAAAGATTAATTAAATAGAATTACGTTTTATCTTTTCGAATCCTAGCCTGGATGCAACAGTATGTATTTTTTTATGGAGTAGGTTTTTATGATATCCACTTTGTTTAAACCGCCACTAGATGGCGCTGCAGCATATCAACTTGTAGCTATAGTTGCTATCGTTCAAAAACATAACGAGATTAAGAAAATGAAACAATTTATTAACTTGAATTATTAAAACTTAAAAGATTTCTCTTCCACGAGAAAGAGGTTGAGATAAAAACGCGTCCAGACTATCATGTCTGACATTCGCACTGTGTATATCCTCTCTGGCTTGTGTATTGCATTCCAACAGATGACGGGATGGGTTCCACCATCGACTGCCCTTAGAACGTATGATGTGGAATCCATTTCGCACGTTTTGACATTTCTCGATGTTTCTGGCTGTGAATGCCACAATTTTCTGTACGTTTTGACGCATTGATATATATAGAAATATAAATTATAATAAAAGGATCAATAATTCTTCGTTTTGACCTCTATGATAGAATTGATGATACAGCTATAACCTAATTACTTCACCTACTATCCAGCTGGCTTTCACAAACCATAATCTCTTTGTCTACCGGGATAAAATCTCTAAACGTTGCTGAAATATTCATTTCACCCAGATGAATTTATTTGTACCTTTAATGTAGTGATAGATAGATAGATAGATAGTTTTGATTTATTGTTTCATTCACTCATTTGTTACATTCTATTTCTATACATAAATCTTTGAAGCATGGCTTAAGCCGTCTGCCCGATTGACATTAAATGTTTTCGACAAATAAATAAATAGTTTGATTTGTATATAGTTAATTTGCTTGATAAAGAATTAAAAAAAATTATAAGTAGGATTAATATGTGTATTCAATTGTTTCTAACTTAAAATTCTTCATTTATAATTTGATTTCTATAAGTTATTGCTGTTTTATAGAAGTTAAAAAGTATATTTGTATCTCTTTCGCAGTTGAGGAGTGCTATGACTTCAACCCCAGATAGAACGTTGCTGCCAAAATAACATCTTCGAATTTCTTTAAGAACAGGACACCTACCAATAAAGTGCATGACATCTTCTCTTTCCGACAGGTTGCAAAGACCGCAGTAAATCGGTAGATCGGAACGGTGTGGGACATAATTTAGTCTAATGAGCTCTCCTCTTATTTTAAATATTATTGTTATCTTTTCTTGATTGTTAGCGTTGTTGAAGTAGTTTTTTTCACATAGATTATGATTCAGAAGATTATATATCGCACGATGTACTGAGGAAGCAGCCTTATTAATACAATCTTCTCTGTATTGCGTATCCACTTTTGAAATGAGTTCGTAAAGCGTTTCCTTTGAAGACCTGCCATCGGTTTCCACAAGATTAATTTCTATTCCATAGTAGCTCGCGAGATCCTCCAATTTTCTATACCAAAGAATTTTTTTATCTATTATTTTCCTGGCAATTCTTTTTGTTAGTCTTTGTTCTGGTAGCTCTAGTACTTTCAATATGTAATCTACATGAAGTTTTAGTGTTTTCACATATAATGGTGACAATCCTGTCTCAATTATTAGCATGTAATCTGGCGTTGTACTTGGTAGCCGGAAACATCTTTTAATGTAGTACCTTAAGAGTTTTTCTACCGTTTCATGATGATTATACCCCCAGGATTGGGCTGCATACAGCATAATGGATTCTGCGACTCCAGTAAACACTTTATATTTCACGTTATGATCAATTAGTTTATTTGAAAAACATCTCTTCCACGTAGCACATATTGCAGTTTTTGCTTTTAATAGCCTGTCTTTCAGGTGGGGTTCCATATTTAGATTACTGGTAAATGTCACACCAAGATATCTATAGGTTTTGACGACTTCGATGGGTACTCTGTTAAAATGCCATTTCTCGTTTCTGCATATTCTTCCAGATCCTTTTTTAAATATAAGTACTTTCGATTTTTCTAAGTTTACAGTAAGATTCCATGTTTGGCAGTACACATAAAGCCGGTTAATCATTAGTTGAAGTGCTTCTGGAGAATGTGCGAATAGGACAACGTCATCTGCGAATAAAAGACCCTTTATCAACATCCCGGCCATATCTATGCCTCCTGGAAGAAAGTCTATAAGGTCGTTGATATAAATAGAGAAAAGATTTGGACTTAACGCACATCCTTGTCTCACTCCCATTTTAATTTCGAACCATTCTGAAGCTTCAGTTCCACTCCATACTGCCGATTGGTTTCCCTCGTACATGTTTGCTAGCAGTTTCCCAAATTTGTAACTTATTCCAGAGTTATAAAGTTTGTAAAATAGTGTTCTTCGATCGATTGTGTCAAAAGCTGCCTTGAAATCAACGAAAAAAACAAATAATTTCTTATTCTGCTCAATATATGTGCCAGCGATGTTTTGCAATATAAAGATATTGTCTATGGTGGAATAACCAATACGAAAACCAGCTTGATTTTCTTGAATAAGTTTTTTGTTTTCCATCCATTGCGTCAATCGGTTATTTAAAAGTTTAGTGAACACCTTATAGCACGAATTTAGAAGGGATATTCCTCTGTAATTCATCGGATCGTCTATATTCCCTTTTTTATGAACAGGTAAGATCAATGCCTCCTTGAACTGATGTGGTATATTGCCTGTGTCAAATATTTCATTAAAGGATATTGTTAATTTAGCCTTAAGGTTAGCTGACGAGTATTTGAATAGTTCTATAGGGATTCCATCTGGACCTGGTGATTTTCTGTCTTTGAGACTTTCGAGTGCTCTCAAAACTTCATCATAAGTGAAAGGCGAATCCAAAATATCATTCGACGTAGATGGAATTGCATAGTGAATTGGAAATGAGTTCGGTATTGGATTTAGTATAGCTTTAAAATGGTCCATTAATAAACTCATACTCAATTGTACACTTATTTGTGGTTCTTTGCCGTTGAATTTGTTTATCGCACTCCAAAATTCTTTTGTGTTCTTGCAGCATGTAAGCTTAAGAGCCTCATTTTTAAGAAATTCTCGCTTTTTTGCTTTACATATCCTCTTGAAATCTGCATTTGTTAGGATATAAAGACTTTTGAAATAGCTATTTTCAGTCTAGCGAAAAACCTTAAGCCATCCGAAGGATTTTCGCCTTGCTTTTTCGCATTCATCGTCGAACCATTTCTCTTTGAATACCAACCTTTTTTTATGGGTCTGTCTGCTTGACGGGTATGATCTTCTGACTACATTTTCAATTTCGGAAATACTTAGTTGTTCATCTGTGATTAAAATACGATCCAGATTAGTTTGATATTCCATTGCGTTTGAGTTTTTCCACCTTACTTTACGGGGGGCCTGGATAGATCTTGTTTCTAGTTGTTCAATAGGTACAGTTCTAAATTCTGTTATGATTGGCAAGTGATCTGAGTATTGCTCACACAAAACTTCAAAGTCGTCTATCATGGAGATCCATGTACCCCTTATCAAACAGTAGTCAACGACTGAGCAACCTTGTTGCCCTACAAATGTGTACTCTCCATATTTATCCGAGCAGCTAACGCCATTCATAATTCGGAATCCAAATGTATCACACATATCTAACAGTTTTGCACCCCTTGAGTTTGTAGTGGAGTCTTTGGAATCTCTTACTTTTCCTGCAAATCGATTCTCTCTTCCCTCTACCTTTCCAATTCTGGCATTGAGATCACCAATAACCATTATGTTATCGTAGTTGCAGCGCTCAAGAACTCTGTTTAGTTTATCAAAGTCCGTTTCCCAATGGTTACAATTAATATATGTTGGCAGTATAATAAATTTCGTTGAGTCCACGATTATTTTCAACACTTTGGCCTCATCTATACCTTCAAATTCGCAGAATATGTTGCTGAGTTTTTTTTTAAAACCGAAGAAACATCCTCCACTTGCTCTTCCTCTCGTATAATGTCTAACAGCAGGAATCCAAACAAATTTGAAATTCATAAAACGATTTTGATAAAGTTTATGTTCTTCATTTTCTAAAAATGTTTCATAAAGAAACACAATATCATACTTATTTATAAATTCAAAAAAAATAACGTATATTGCCTTATTTTTAAGCCCTGATATATTATAACTTAAAATTTTAATTTTATTTGATTTTAATATTTGACATTTTTTTGTTGGACAGACGGTAATTCTGGCCTATGCCCTATATGAACTGGTTGATGTCCCTGCTGCTATATTGCTTCTGATGTGACGGGTAGATGTCGCTCTTTGCTTGAAAATATTGGTGTCATCTGTCATCTCCACATTAAAACACAACTGATTGCTCAGATCGGTGTTGTAAATATTATTAAGTTCTAGAATCGCATTGTTGTTGTTATGAAGAATTCCCTGTGTTGGGCTCCAGCGAAAAACTTTTTTATCAACAAACATCTTGTCATCACGCACTAAAACTTTAACTTGGGGGTTAACTTCAATAAGACTACTTCGTATCTTTAAAAGTTTATTTCGTTTCTGGCGTATTGACAGCGGGAGATCCTTTGCGATGGTGACACCCGTGCCACGCAATGTCGTTGATGCCTTTAGTGCTGCAATAACTTGTTGTTTAGATTTAAGTTTCACGATGAAATTCTTAACAGTGTGATTATTGGATCGTATCTCTTGAATCTGTAGGTTGTCAGTGTGTGGTGCTGGGTGAATTAAGCTTGAGCAGATATTTTTGATGATATCCCTTTCTTCTTTGCCTTCTTGAGGTTTAACTCGTAATATGAGATTATTTTCGGTGCTTTTTATTTGGATTTCTTCAATTTGGCTCTCTAGCAGCTCGTATTTTTTTTCTAACGTTGTGACTTTCGTAGATAGTTGCGAATTGAGTTCCATGATTTGTTTGTTTACGTTTGTGATTGCTTCAAAGTCGGCTTTCTTGGCGGTATCTTTCATTTTTTCATCGAGCATATCAGAAAACAACTGGAAAAGATCAGACTTTTTCATGGAACCAACCAATTCTTCTGCCATCGTTGGAAAGGGTTGAGTTTTTTTCTGGACGTTGAATGTTTCAGGGGATGTTTGGAAGAGTTTTCTTTTTTTCTCCTCGGACATATAGAATGAGGTTATGTGTGTGGGAATGTAGGCTCACAGGCTTTTGCTAATTGTAGATCTAATTGCGATAAGAACTCACTTTGATTAATATAAGATGACTTTATCTGTGCTTATGATAATCTTTTTCGACTTTCAACGTTATTTAACTTATAGAACTTGACAAATTACGCACTTTTTTAGGAGTAGCTTTAAAACAAACTTTACCAAAATTTGACAGAAACGTCAATTCCTAATAATTTAATGTAGTGAATTAATAATAAATAAATATTTTTTGACATAAGAAATACGTCCGTAGTCGAATCCTTTATAAAATATACAGTCGTCAAACTGTTATCGGTCGCTAAACATTCTATTTTTATCCACCAGGTGTCGCATGGCATCTTTTCGAATCGCCAAGATGGCAACGCTGGATGACGCATCATTGCATTCCGCCATTTTATAAGTCCATGCTCCTATTTTGACACTAGCCGTGTTTCTTTGCACGCGGGAATAGGGATAGTTTGAAATTTGCATGTAAAATACAACAACAACTTATCCTATATACGCTAACTTTAGCGGGGATAGCTATTGCCGCTAAGTCAGTTAGCGGGGATAAACAGTGCTTCCAAAACCCATTTTTTTCGTTTCTGATGAACCGATGCGATGAATTTTTCAGGAAATGTCAAAGTTTGACATCCCTCCGACCACTAACACATCCCGCCGAATATTTCAATATTTCAAATATTCAAACCTCATTATAAAGGTAATTGAATTTAGCAAATCTGTAAATGTGAAATTGTTTTTCATAATTTTAGAATATGCTTGGCATCAATTTCAATTGGCGGATGTAAATATTTTTCAATTTCAGGATTTTCAATACAAATTTCTTAACTACAAATTACAGCTGTGTCACAGTGCATGTCATAGGTGCATTTGTGCTGCCAAGTTTTTTTTGATGAATTCTTAAGCGGCGATGGTCGTTTTCTGATGCCATCCCTATATCCGCGTGCAAAGAAACACGGCTACTGAAAACATTAGCGCCACCGGTTGTGTTGGGACAATAAGTAGGTACTCCGCAGATTTTAGTTTAGTGATGGGTAAAACACGATTTTCAAATGAGTTTGTATGAGTTCTTTTTCCGAAGTGTAGTGGTACATTGTCCCACACCTCAAATGTCCCACGACAAATGGAATTCATTGTTGCATTGGTGTGTATTGCAATAGTCATGCTGATGCTCGTATGTCCTAATATTTCTTCAATTTACCATATAATACAAATCACAGGCATATGGAATACATACGTACTTCACAACACATTCCTTGATTATCCTGTTATGGGTTTGAGTAATTATTGATACATATTCATTCTTCTTTTTAAGCCGAACGTTTTGTTAGAGTGAGAGAGAATGTAGTGAATGCGAAGAATGCCCCAAACTTCATTTCTTTCTCCTGCATTCATCCCCTTAAGAACAGCAGACAACAGAGAATTTTTTTTTTCTTGGAGACGAAAGAGATGTATTTTGTGTTGCTTTTGGTGAGGTGTGAAGTATTATAATACAATTTGTTGCTGTGAGGTAATGGTACATTTCAGATTGGTGTATGCGACATTTTGTTTTGCCTCATGTATGAGGTACCCATCACTATTTTAGTTGGAAGTGACATTCCCGTGAGTTTTGCGTATCCATCTATGCCTCCTGATTTCACAAACTAGATAACTCAATATTTGTAATTTTTAAAATATCTGGCTTTCAGCTATCTGGATTTGCTCTATGGAAATGTAGCAAAATATATTTAAGATTCGTTTTTTGTAACAGAAGAAGAAATGTTATGATATTATGATATATATTATATCAATGGTTTGACCTATCACCATAAAAGTTGACACACACATAATTGTATATGGAGACTTTTTTTTATGCTATACACATTGTTGTTACTCGCCACTAGATGCCGCTGTTCGACCGATCATCATAAAAGTTGCCACACAAATTTATATTTTGTCATGCTGACGATTTTGATGATCTCTACTTTGTTGTATCTCGCCCCTAGATGGCGCTGCAATATATCAACTTCAATACTGTGCTATACATTTTATAAAAATGCCTGTTTTAATAAACACGTTAAGAAGAAAATCCCCGAACTAGAAACTAATAAAAAAAAATGTTTCATACGGTAATGTGGGAACTGGAAAGTTGCCAGTTGAAATCAGAAATAGCCTTTTTTGTTGCCAAAGAACAATTTCGAAGAGCCGTAATGACGGGTAATAGCCTAGCTTGCAACGATTTTGTTGGTCAAAGAAAAGGGAAATCCCTTAATAATTTTTCTAAGTTTGATAATTAACAAAAATAACTAACAATTAACTTTTTTTTTGAACAAAAAACATCATTGTAGGTGGCGTGGATAAAATCCGATTCAAAAGCAATACTTGGCATACACACGCATATGGTGTCTCTAAATCCAAGATTATCAGTAACGCACAATGGACACAACACATGGAAGCTTCTTATTTCTCACGTACAATTGAGTGACTCTGGCAGCTACATGTGCCAAATAAATACAGATCCAATGAAAAGTCTGGTAAGTATCTAACAAAAAAGAACGAAATTTCTTACTATTTTAAAATAAGCAATGTAGGAATATGTCTAGGATTTGGGCATGTCACACATTATATTTTGGTTGATTTATATTTTTTTTTGTTTGTTTTATTATTTGCGTACGCTAAAGGGGTTATTTGTAAATGCAATAGTACCCTTGTATTGTAAGAAATACTGCTGTTTTTGCAAACAGCACCTACGAATGGCTTATTGTGTGTTTTTAGGTGCTTCTTTCTTACTATATTTGAAACAACAGGAGAGGATAGCAGTATTTGTTTGGAAGTACATACATTTTTGTAGTTGAAGCCAATAATGCAAGGCTTGAGTATTTAAGAAATTCCATGCGATACATATATAGCGTTTTTCATTGAAAATCTAAGGGATTTCACATTTTTTCTGACGTTCCATTATTCTGCAAGTGTACATTACTCTTGCCATTTATATCCGCGGAAACGTTTTTTTTATATTTTTTTTAAACAATTTTATTGCCGGGTTATAATGTCATTCCATTACGATTTATTAATTCAATGCTAAGTTTAAACTTGCCTGCTTATTGTTGAGTGATAAGAATAGTATTTTGCTGTTCAATATTATGGCAACAATGCTACACTATTCCTCAACAGTCAAAACGAGTTTTCCCCTCAGTTGCGATGGTTACACAAGAAAAATTTAACTTATTTCAATGTATTGGTAAGTTTGAGAGCAAATATCCGTATAAAATTTGAGATGCATTTTTTCTTGTAAGGGAAAATCTGGAATTGCTATTTTTCTTCAATAAAACATGCGAAGCCGGAAAAGATCGCATCAGGGTCTGTTTTTTTGAGTGGAAGAACAAATCTTTTCTTCAGTGAAAAACGCTATTATAAACAATACCCTGATTTAAGTGTACCACCAATAACCGTCAATCAGGATTCTATTTTCTAACCGTATGTAGGTACCAGTGGCGTCTCGTCAGGGTGTGCAAGGTGTGCATTGCACACCCTGATCGCATTGCACACCCTGATCTAACGAGGAAAAAATCCCTCACCGAACACTGTGTAATAATTATAACACACACAAATATGCACATCACAATTACACTACCTATAAAACCTCCATCACACAGCTACACTATATTCATATTCATCCTTCCTAATTTTTCTTTCAAAAAAATAAACTCGCACGAAATCTCGCTATGCACAATGCACAATGTTCTGTTGATTTCATCAAATAGATTCATCCATCCACCACCAAACTATAGCCGTGTTTCTTTGCACGCGGAAATAGGGATAATTTGAAATTTGCATGTAAAATACAACAACAACTTATCCTATATACGCTAACTTTAGCGGGGATAGCTATCGCCGCTAAGTCCTTTAGCGGGGATAAACAGTGCTTCCAAAATCCATTTTCTTCGTTTCTGATGAATCCTTCCGATGAATTTTTCAGGAAATGTCAAAGTTTGGCAACTCACCGACCACTCACACATCCCGCCGAATATTTTATTCGTGATTTTATTATTATTATTTTTTAAACTTCATTTTAAGGGTAATTGAATTTAGCAAATCTGTAAATGTGAAATTGTTTTTCATAATTTTAGAATATGCTTGGCATCAATTTCAATTGGCGGAAGTAAATATTTTTCAATTTCAGGATTTTCAAAACAAATTTCTTAATTACAACTTACAGCTGTGTCACGGTGCATGTCATAGGTGCATGTGTGCTGCCAAGTTTTTTTTGATGAATTCTTAAGCGGCGATAGTCGTTTTCTGATGCCATCCCTATATCCGCGTGCAAAGAAACACGGCTTATATATGTACATGTACATACCTACAAGATTTCCCCAGTATTCACCCCCATTGGTCATTCGTCACCCGCACGAGATACATAAAATCGCTTTACTTTGATGAACTTGAGTGCGTGCGACGGTTTTCTGTGCACGAGCTGTACTCTTATTTTCTTTTCTTTTGTATGGCCCATTTCACACATAGCCGGCAGCCGGGTAACCGATACCGGCTACCCGGTCGTTGGGAATACATTATTATGGGCGCGTTCACACCTGCAAACCAAAACCGTCGCCGGTTAACCGGTAGCCGGCTGCCGGCTGCCGGCTTTAAAGAATCTTTAAAGGTTTGAATAATGAATTTGAAATGATGGATGAAAAACTGAAAAATGAATATGGTAAGCTTTTTCCGTTTAATAGTTATTTATTTTATTTCATTCTTTTTTATGGATAAAACCATATTATATATTATATATTTTAGATAACTGCCATTTGCCTGATCGCACAGAGGCTAAAAAATAAACGGTCATAATTTTCCTTAAGTTGTTGGCTGAAATTCCCCCTCGTACCTGAGGCGCTGAAACTATATTTTCAAACCCAGTAATTGTCATCATAATATGATATTATAATAGATATTATCTTCAACCTCATATCCATCTCTGATACGTACAGAATTATGTAGAACAACACAGGCTTTGACTATATCTGTAGCAAAATCAGTACCTATTGAGGTTTATTGGTCGGTGACAAATCCTGGACAGACGATAATTTGAACGAAATTCACATTTCATAACTTGCTGTCTGCCGGCTGTGGGATGTGTGTGAAAACAATTGTTTTTTTTTTAAATAACCGGCTAACCGGACCGGCTATGTGTGAAATGGGCCTATCGGTTCTGTTCTGTTTCCGTAAAGCGTCATAGGTCAAATATACGATGCATTACATCGACGCTCGTGCAAAAAAAAGCAGTGCACGACAGTCTGCGCTGCGATGTTATTTTGTTTTCTGTTGTTGTGTAGGTACAATACACCAACACCAAGGTACATAAGAAAAATGTAAATTATGAATGAATGAACTTAGCTTTTCGTTAGGTATTATTTTTCAATTGGTTACAGTTTTTTTTTTTAGTTTTGATTGAGAAAACAATAAATGGGAAGTGTTTTCAGGCAATGTATTGCCCCAATTCCAATTATTTGATATTTTTTAAAACTATATAATTTTCGAGAATTGCAGACCCATCTAAATAGTTCACGCGACGCCACTGCTAGGTACATATGTATGTCATCAAGCATCCACACTGAATATTTTTGCGCTAAATAGTGATACAACTAAGCATTTTTACACCAACTAAAGGCTCTAAACATTTTGATTTTCAAAAGTGAACTGGATGCTGCTTGGAAACGTAATTATTTCTTACAGTATTATTTGATTTAATTATAAATGACATTGGTACGGTTTTTTTTTATTAACAATAGGGCTTTGGAGGTGACTGAATGGTTTATTGTGAAGTTGTTCTACCCGATTGCCTAGGGGCACAAAACGATTTAAAAGCAATTACTTCCATATTATATTTACAGCTCGCTTTCCACTGACATTAGAACAAACAATGCAGAAATGTTTTGAAATATTGTTGTATTTATACGTTTATATATTGTATATAATTAATTCAATTGTATAAGTATTTTCTGTGCAAAATGGACTTGAGAGTATTATGATGTCCTTCAATTTTAACATTCATTTTAATGGCTCTGTGATTTTTTTAAACAATATATCAGTGGACAGCCAAGTTTCCAGCCAACCAGTTCAGTTAAATAACTCTAAGGAAGCAAACAAGATTGTTATGTCGCATCGGACGACTGAGTGACCATTTTCTACATTATCGCATGGATTCGTGCCTTAAATTAGGCAACGAATGTCGATTGTCAATCAGTGGCGTAGGGCGTAGATGAGATCTGTGATGCCGTTTTCAAGATAATGCCGCAGCCCATGTTAAATGAAGAAACGCCATTTGCGAAACATTGACGAATCTATAAGAACTTTAAGATATCGCTCAAGAACATTTCGAACATTTCAATAGTCTGAAGGCGCTTGGCACAGTCATTGCTAACTCGGATGAATGGTTGGTTAATTTGGCATTCAGTAAACTTGATGAAGAATCTCATAGGCAGTGGGAGCTATCACAAACGAATGACGACGTCGCCGATTTCATATACGCTTGTGTTAAACCAGATGTCGTTCTTTTGATGCAATCGAGTCACACGGTGCAGGGAATTTACTTCACGGGCTTACTGGACACCTCTAGGACTTATACACCGGCTGTGCTTCCGCCTCACATGCAGGTGCTCAGGGCGCTGCTGCGCGGCGTTTTTCAAAACTCATTGGGTATTATAATAGTTCAACAGATGACAGTACCTGGGTGGTCCGGTTCGCGGGTAATGTAACGTTGGCCGGTCCTGTGGCCAACGTACCGTTTAGTGAGGATCTCCTAGGTTCTTCGATAGTAAACAGACTTGGACCGGCGAGTAGCCTTATGATCCTTGTACCCAAAAGCGAATAGCTCTGTAGGGCGTCTGAGTTACCTTGGTAAAGCTAGAGTCTTTCCAGCGTGTTGCTAAATTAAAAGACTAGAGGTTTGTGTGACTCCAAGAATAGAAGTGAAATCTTTTCATTTTATTGTGGTCTTATATACTGTTTTACATTGGAGAATCGTTCATAATATTCCCTCGAAATTCCTATGATATTACATTTCGGCACTATCAGCACATCACTCAACAATCCGATTCTTTTAAGCTGTTCTGCTTACGTTGCCTAATCTACGGTAGCACACCGTAGCCAATAGATAAATTTCGCCCACATGCACTGAAGGTGAGAGTGTTTTTTTTTATATATCTTACTTCCTGCCGTCTGCCTCTTGCTCTGAGTGTGCAGACGGAAATATGATATATATTTTGTTCGCATGCACTGAAGGTGCAGTACGAGTACTCCTGTGTGTATTTCTTTATGGCGTCTGGCGCTTGCATTGAGTTTGCCAACGTAAACATGAGATAAGAATGAATTGTGAGGTATTGGAACTCGAGTGTGGAATGACGTAGGTAACTATGGAAATGATTAGCCAAATGATCGCTGGTGCGAGCCCTTCACAGTAAGAGTAAACACAGTAAACTTTAAGCATTCCTTCGACTTATACACCGTCCGGCCTTCGACCTCGCGTACAGAGAAACTCGATACTCACTTAGTTATTAACAGCTTGGAAACAATGACGCCGTTGTATACTTTGCGTTTCTTGTAGTAACATTTTTTGATGTGTAAACATCTTTGCTCTCGGTAGGGGCTAGTTGGAAATATCGAGCGTCACCGTCATCGTCAGATTTTCAGGTCGGACGGCAAAAACCAAAGTTTGAGTTAAAGAAATTTATAATTTAGACTCCAGGGGCCCTTGATGCTCATGTGTAAATATTTTCAAAATTCGCCCACTGACACGTTCACAATTTAAAAAAAAACATAGGGACGGGCTACAGTCCGCTTGGGCGAACTGTTGGATACCCTATTCTTATTCCTATCCCTCATAAGTAGGCGTGACAAAATTCTAAGTATGGTTGAATTGTTAAGAACGCTCTACATATTTTGTTATATAACATTTAAAGGATTTTATCAAAAAAAAAACGCTCCCTAGCTCAAACTTGGGTGTTTCAATAAAATTGTTTTATTTAATTGTGGGCGTGTCAGTAGGCGGATTTAAAAAAAATTAACACATGAGCATAAAGGGCCCCTAGAGAGTATATATTAAATTTCAGCTCCCTAGCTCAAACTTGGAATTTTCCAAAAAAAAAAAAAAAAAAATTGTGGGCGTGTCAGTAGGCGGGTTTTGAAAATATTAACACATGAGCATAAAGGCCCCCTAGAGAGTATATATTATAAATTTCAGCTCCCTAGCTCAAATTTTGGTTTTTCAATAAAATTGTTTTATTTAATTGTGGGCGTGTCAGTGGGCGGATTTTGAAAATTTTATATCCCGAGCAGGTTTAGGAGTCATAGATCATATACAAACAATTTCAGCTTTCTAGCTCAACATTTGATTTTTTCGAAAATTTTGTTTTTTTTTGAGTTTGTGGGCGTGTCTGTGGGCGGATTTCAAAAATTTGTAAACTTGATTATATCGGGACGCTAGAGAGTATATGGTTAACATTTCAGCTCTCTAGGCCCAGTTTGAAGGCCTAATTTTTGCCGACGGACAGACGGACGGACGGACATGGGTAGATCGACATTACTATCGATGCTGATCATAAATATAGTAACTTTTAGGGGTCTACGGGCAATATTAAGGTATGTTACAAACCATGCGTCAAAATTAATATACCCTTAGAATAGGGTATACAAATAAACCCAAAGTCGTGAATACACACACGAGATACACAAATAACCAACTTCTCGAGTTCTCGATTTTGTGTGTATTCTTCTTTTTTGTTCTTTCGTTCAATATTCTCTTCTCGGTCTCGAATCGGCACTTGAGTATCGAGTTCTCATTTCGCATAGAGTAAGTAGATGTGAGAAATCATTCGAATAATTTCTGTGAAGAATCGAGATATCTCGAAATGTTGTCTGAATCGATTATAATCGATTATATCATTCGAATGCGCCCATCACTACTTTTAATAGGTAAACCATACACTGGCTTGGTACGGCCAACAAGAATTTTCAGCAGGGGATTTGCCGCTCTTATACAAAATTAGGTTGGGTATTATTCGGATCAGATGAGATCCTTTAGATGCCCTCGTTAATTTAATTGACTGTCAAGATAATAATTTGGAAGATTTGAACAGACATTTAGGCGAATATTTCCCCATGGAAAATGTAGACATTGAGCCGTCAAAAGGGGTTTTGTCAAAGAGTGATAAGGAGGCTAATAATATTCTGATAGCAACAACAAGGAGAACCTTAAAACGATTTTATACTGAAGAGCGACGTATGTCTAATGATCCGAAGTTCGCAGGGTGGTAAAAGCCTAAATTGGAGAAAATTGTAGCCTCGGGAAAGTTCTAGGACAGATCGTTAATGGTATCTTCCACATTTTGGCTTTTGTAACGTGAAGGATCTTGCCTCTGCTTGAGATAGTTTTGCATGTAGCTGGTCTAAATTCCGCTGTTATGGAGAGAAGTTAAATTAGTTCTTATACCCAAAGCCGGTAAATGATCCCATGTAAATCCTAAAGATCTCAGACCCATAAGCCTATCATCATTCTTTCTAAAAATGTTAGAAATGCTGATTGATATCCATCTACGCACTAACATTGATATAAGACTCCTGTCTACGGCTCAACATGCATATTGTAAAGGCAAATCTGTTGAAACAGCCTATGCGTTAGTACGTTCAATCAAATATTCACTTCACCATAAAGAATACACTATGGTTGCATTCCTGGACATTGAAGGCGCTTTTAACAACATCAATATGTGTAAATTCAGAAACGTCAAACATTTGCGCAGTGATGCGGCATCACTGCTTATTTGCGATGCTGATGCGATGCAAAATTTAAGCTGATGCGTTGCTGATTGAATATGGCGTTTGAGTTTTAGAACGCATTGTTTAAATCAAACATTTAAAATGGAAGTTTTGCTAATAAAAGTTTTAGTCGATAACTTTGATCGTAAAGACGATAAATTTAGTTTTAATATGTGTGAAGCAAGAAGAAAGTATTCGAAACGCATGCGGAATTTAATTAGCAGATTTAAAAGAAGGAAAATTCCTAATATTAGGGACTATTTGAAAGTTCTAGAAGAATATCCAGACGATGTATTTCAAAATCATTTTAGAATGTGCCACTCCACCTTCGATGTAAGTCCACTAATGATTTAACTTTTCTAAATGAAAACCAAACCATGTTTCTAGGATTTGCGAAAATCATTAAATCCTTTTTGGACACCTTCTTATACATCTTCTTATAGTATCTATCAATTAAAATGTTTGTTTACTTACTTTTCTTCCTCTTCCGACATTTTTCTTGCTTTTTTCCGGCGAATCAACAGCGCATCAGGTATTTCTGTGATGCTTTTTATACCCTATTCTAGTTATACCCTATTCTAGGGGTATATTAATTTTGACGCATAGTTTGTAACATACCTTAATATTGCCCGTAGACCCCTAAAAGTTACTATATTTATGATCAGCATCGATAGTAATGTCGATCTAGCCATGTCCGTCCGTCCGTCCGTCCGTCCGTCCGTCCGTCCGTCCGTCCGTCCGTCCGTCCGTCCGTCCGTCCGTCCGTCGGCAAAAATTAGGCCTTTAAACTGGACCTAGAGAGCTGAAATTTTAACCATATACTCTCTAGGGTCCCGAAATAATCAAGTTTAAGAATTTTTGAAATCCGCCCACAGACACGCCCACAAACTCAAAAAAACAAAATTTTGGAAAAAATCGAATTTTGAGCTAGAGAGCTGAAATTTTTTATATATGATCTATGGCCCATAAAACTGATTGAGACATAAAATTTTCAAAATCCGCCCACTGACACGCCCACAATTAAATAAAACAAATTTTGGGAAAAATTGAATTTTGAGCTAGAAAGCTGAAATTTTTTATATATGATCTTTGGCCCATAAAAATGCTTGGGACATAAAATTTTCAAAATCCGCCCACTGACACGCCCACAATTAAATAAAATATTTTTTTTGAAAAACCAAAATTTGAGCTAGGGAGCTGAAATTTTTAATATATACTCTCTAGGGGCCCTTTATGCTCATGTGTAAATATTTTCAAAATCCGCCTACTGACACGCCCACAATTATTTATTTTTTATTTTTGAAAGTCCAAATTTTGAGCTAGGGAGCTGAAATTTATAGTATATACTCTCTAGGTGCCCTTTATGCTCATACTTAAATTTTTTTTAAATCCGCCTACTGACACGCCCACAATTAAATAAAACAATTTTATTGAAAAACCAAAGTTTGAGCTAGGGAGCGTTAGTTAGTTAGTTAGTTTTTTCGATAAAATCCTTTAAATTTTTGTCACGCCCACTTATGAGATATAGGAATAAGAATAGGGTATCCAACAGTTCGCCCAAGCGGACTGTAGCCCGCCCCTATGTTTTTCGTTATGTTTGCGCATCAGTTTGATCAACTTTGCAATAATGAACACTTGACGTTGAAAGTGATGCCAATAGTTGCGTTAATGAACATTTTGCAAAGCATCATGAGCATCATGATGCCTGTGATGCGTTACTGAATTTACACTATATATCCGTGATCGCAAATGCACTGTCAGCTCTGAAGGTAGATGACTCACTTGGTGAGCTAATTAATCTATTACTCACAAGCCGGATTATAAACTCAAAACTGGGTGTGAAATCTGCCAGAAGTTCTGTCAGTAGAGGAACCTCACAAGGCGGAGTTCTATCCCAATCCTCTAGCCCACGCACCTAAACACCCTGAAAGAACTTCTCCAAACGCTCTTAACAAGCAAACGACATGGGCAGATCGTTGTGGGTTAGGTGTTAACCCCCACAAAACCGAACTTGTTCTATTCACTAGGAAATAAAGAATTCCACACATCGATCCCCCCTCAATCAGGGGCATAAGCTTAGTCTTCTGATGAAGCTAAATACTTGGGTCTCATTCTGGATAAAAAGCTTAGCTGGAAACCTAACATATAAGAAAGAGTTCGTAAAGTTACGTTAGCACTCTTCTCTTGCAAAAAAGCCAACGGTAATACATGTGGCCTTCAACCACGCATTACCAACTGGCTATGCATCTCCGTAATAAGACCTTTACTTATGTTGGTGGACTGCCTTAGACAAAACAATAAATCGCAATAAGCTAAGGAAAGTCCAACGATCAGCGTGTTTCTGTATGAGTTGTGTTTCACCTGACACCCTTGACATCTTTAGTAAGCAAGCACCTGCTAGTGCGCCTGTCCGCCTTAAAACAACGTTCCAGTGGTCCGAGAATGAAATCGGCCACACCTCTATTTAAAAAAAATTCAGCTCGGTTTTGACAAAAACTTCAAAATCAATCATCAAAATTTAGGTATATGCGTGTATTGGGGGAATGTTCCTTCGAGTTAAGATTAGAAACGCAGACCAACATTCACAAAGGTTTTTATGGAGGGACCGAGATTTCTCCAAATAGGCAGAAATGTTCGTTATGACTTCCATGATTTTCGGGTCAAAATGTTCGCCGTGTTCAGCACAGTTTATAAAGAACTTAAATGCCAGTGCCTGCAAGGATGTTCATCCGCCTGCCTATACAGCTATAGTAGATTATGTCGACGATTACGTCGACAGTTTCGATACTATAGACGAGGTGATTCAGGTTTCAAAGAACGTCGTTGAGATTCCTAGCCGTGCTGGGTTTGATTTAAGCGGGTTTGTCAAAAAAAGTCTTATAATCTCTAGGCGATGGCCTGCACTTCTGCTGAGGCTTTGAAACCGAAGAATATAAAATGTTGGAACACAGTTAAAAAAAAATAGGGATGCATTGGGCCCTGAAAGTGTTAAATTTAGTTGTAGCCTATAATTTGGACAATGGCCAACATTTTGTATACCCTATTCTAAGGGTATATTAATTTTGACGCATAGTTTGTAACATACCTTAATATTGCCAGTAGACCCCTAAAAGTTACTATATTTATGATCAGCATCGATAGTAATGTCGATCTAGCCATGTCCGTCCGTCCGTCTGTCGGCAAAAATTAGGCCTTTAAACTGGACCTAGAGAGCTGAAATTTTAACCATATACTCTCTACGGTCCCGAAATAATCAAGTTTAAGAATTTTTGAGATCCACCCACAGACACGCCCACAAACTCAAAAAAACTAAATTTTCGAAAAAATCGAATTTTCAGCTAAAAGGCTGAAATTTTTTATATATGATCTATGACTCCTAAAACTCATCGGGAGATACAATTTTTAAAATCCGCCCACTGACACGCCCACAATTAAATAAAACAATTTTAATGAAAAGTCAAAGTTTGAGCTAGGTAGCTGAAATTAATAATATATACTCTGTAGGGGCCCTTTATGCTCCTGCGTATTTTAAATCCGCCTACTGACACGCCCACAATTAAATAAAACAATTTTATTGGAAAACCAAAGTTTGAGCTAGGGAGCGTTTTTTTACAAAAGCTTCGTTTTTTTTTGATAAAATCCTTTAAATGTTATATGACAAAATAATAATAACAACCATACTTAGACTTTTGTCACGCCCACTCATAAGGGATAGGAATAAGAATATGGTATCCAACAGTTCGCCTAAGCGGACTGTAGCCCGCCCCTATGTTTTTTTTTTTTAAATTTGCACGCGCGAAATGGAATTGTGTGTACCCTTATATTGTAAATAGTTATAGCGCGGGCAGAAGGATAATTTGGATTGTAGAGAGAGAGGATATGCCGATGCAACTTCGTTTTAAATGGCTGAGTATTCCTGTATGTGTGGTACGGCTAAGGAACGATTCTTTGTATTTGACTGTACACCCGCGGTTATTGCGGTTGAAACGTTCTAAGCGACGAATACAACTGGCTATTTCGTTTGAGCGCTTATGGTTATAATACCGATAGAACAACGAAAGACCATAGACATTGCGACGATGACTAAGAGAGCCAAATGATTTCGCTATGTCAGGATCACCAATGAGTTTTATCGCGCGTTTTTGAATTCCGTCGAGTTGCTCCAAATATGTACCTAATCGGTGCACCGGAGCAGATATAACCGTTGTACTCAAGCTTTGGGCGGATAAATAGTTCTTGCCCTCTACTTTCTTCCCGGTCTGTTCTTCTCCGTCTTTTCCTGACTCGATACTTTTCCCTTGCTGCTCCTGTTGCAGCGTTGCAGCGTTTGCACATGTGCACATTCTGTCAACATTTTCCAGTGACCGTACTCGTCATCATACCAATGGCTCTTTTTCTGGGGTGTGTGGTAGCCTACGGACACGGTGCTCTCAGCAACCTCTTTAACGATGATACCGGTTCCACATATTGTTGGCGTCTGTGGAAGGTGGGTGCACGGAGAAAAATCTTTCGCTCAGGCGCTCTCTGTGAACTCTGGCTACACTAGTCGTGCCTATGCGTCCATCGTTGGTCTTGGACAGTCGAGCTCTGAATGTAGCCGCAACAAGAAAATAGTCAGAGTCGACATTTTCTCCTCGGAATGTGTGCACATGTTTCGATTTTATTGGCGTTGCACCACCTAGAGAGCGCCAAGATTATGTGTATACTTTTTTATTACATTTTTTCGTTTCGGAATTTATTGCAAATTGCAAAGCAACTTTTTGGAAAAGTCCACGAAAAATGGACGGCAAAAACTTTATGTAAATTAATGTTAAAAAGGACATTGCTTACTTAGTTTGTAGAGGACACAGCCCTAATTTCCAACATTGTCGACAAAACTATTATTTTCTGTGCTTGTCAGTGAGCGGAAAAAAATACCTATAGGCTAATCTGGAATCATAAAAAATCTTCAAAACAGATTTATCCAAATCCCCTCAGCCGTATTGATTATTCTGCACTATTAAACAAAGGATGAAAAATTTGTTGTTCACTTCATGAAATGCTTAAATTGTCTGAAAGCTTTACATTAGGATACCCCATTAGCTACCGCGCAATCGTCTGGACGATCTTGTTTTCACATTTTTTTTTTTTATTTACGTGAAGCAAATGCGTGAATAAAAATGGTTTCGTCCAGACGATAGTCGATTTTTGAAAAAATCAATAATTCTGGGTAAATTGGTTCCCCATACCTTCAACTATATGATTGCTTGGATAGTAGATATATTTCAATTCTTTCTTTTTAATATTTATTTTAAATTTAAGTAATATTCAATATAAACTTGAAAAGCAACATTCTGCACTTGTAATTAAGACCACGCGAACACACAAATTATTTATTTTCCGTTGTGTAAATTCGAAGTAAAAACAGAGGGACGGGCTACAGTCCGCTGGGCGACCTGTTGGATACCCTATTCTTATTCCTATCACTCATAAGTGGGCGTGACAAAAGTCTAAGTATGGTTGAATTATTAAGAACGCTCTACATACTCGTATTTTGTTATATAACATTTAAAGAATTTTATCAAAAAAAACGCTTCCTAGCTCAAACTTGGGTGTTTCAATAAAATTGTTTTATTTAATTGTGGGCGTATCAGTAGGCGAATTTAAAAAAAATTTACACATGAGAATAAAGGGCCCCTAGAGAGTATATACAAGGTGGCGCAAAAATAACCTTCCGATGTTTTTTGGCTGTAATTTAAAAAAAAATGAAAAACTTTGATTCTTCTTGTGGATTATTTTTATTTGGTCTTTTAATTTTTTTTACATCAAGTCGAGAATATGATGTCATATAAATGGCCGCCGCCACAGTTGATTGTCATTTGAGCCCTTTTTATGGCATTTTCCATCACTTTGGCCAAAACTTCCGGCGATAGGTCCTCACATTGTTGACGGATATTGTCTTTAAGAGCTGCAAGAGTCTGAGGCTTGTTGACATAAACCCTTGACTTCAAAAAGCCCCACAAAAAGAAGTCTGGAGCGGTCAAATCAGGCGATTTTGCTGGCCAGTGCAAATCGCCAAAACGGGAGATTAGGCGCCCGGGAAATGCATCCTTCAGCATATCGGTTGTGGCACGTGCAGTGTGTTCCGTTGCACCGTCCTGTTGGAACCACATGTTTTCCAATCCCAATTCATCAAGTTGCGGCAAAAAGAACTCGTTGATCATTGGTCTGTAGCGCTCACCATTCACAGTAACCGTTTGGCCCGCGACGTCTTCAAAGAAAAAAGGTCCGATGACTCCTCCAGCGAAAACAGCACACCATACAGTGACTTTGAGCGGGTGTAATGGCTCTTCGTGGGTTACACGCGGATTTTCAGTGCCCCAGAAGCGTAACTTTTGCTTATTTACGTTCCCGCTAAGTTGGAAATGGGCCTCATCACTCATGATTATTTTTGATGAAAAATCATCTTCCTCTTGGTGGTGATTAAGGATGGCTTGAGCGTATGTTAGACGCGATTGGCGGTCAGCAGCTAACAGCTGATGCACCGTCTCGACTTTGTACGGAAACATCTTCAAATCTTGTACCAAAATTCGCTGTAAAGACCGTCGACTGATACCCATTTGCGTGGCACGTCGTCTGGTCGATGTCGACGGCGCTTCCATGACATCTTCGGCTACAGCAGCAATATTCGCTGCAGAACGGCTACTCCAGGGTCTGCCACGCCTGGCAGCATCTCGTGTTGTGCCAGTCTCTTCGAGGCGAGCGGCTAAACGTCGCAGTGTTTCACCAGTAGGCGTTGGAAATCTGGGACGAAATTTACGTTGTGCCAAAGTCGCCGACTGATTATTGCTCAAATAAATAGTCACCAATATTCCGCGTTCTGGAGCAGTGTAGCGTAACATTGTTTATTAACGTGTATTTCGCATGTGTTTACTACACAAATGTCAAAACAGAACTGACATTAGGGGCCAATCGCAAAATTTATAGCATTTTCTGATAGGAGGATTACTTTTGCGCCACCTTGTATTATAAATTTCAGCTCCCTAGCTCAAACTTTCAATTTTCAAAAAAAAAAAATAATTGTGGGCGTGTCAGTGGGAGGATTTTAAAAATATTTACACATGAGCATAAAGGGCCCATAGAGAGTATATATTATAAATTTCAGCTCCCTAGCTCAAACTTTGGATTTTCAAAAAAATTGTTTATTTATTGGTGGGCGTGTCAGTGGGCGGATTTTATCCCGAGCAGTTTTAGGAGTCATAGATCATATATAAAAAAATTCAGCTTTCTAGCTCAAAATTCGTTTTTTTCCAAAATTTTGTTTTTTTGCGTTTGTGGGCGTGTCTGTGGGCGGATTTCAAAAATTCGTATACTTGATTATTTCGAGACCCTAGAGAGTATATGGTTAAAATTTCAGCTCTCTAGGACCAGTTTAAAGGCCTAATTTTTGCCGACAGACGGACGGATGGACATGGTTAGATCGACATTACTATCGATGCTGATCATAAATATAGTAACTTTTAGGGGTCTACGGGCAATATAAAGCTATGTTACAAACTATGCGTCAAAATTAATATACCCTTAGAATAGGGTATAAGAAAATAAGTTACTCTGCTTATTCACATTTTTGACGAACAAATTGTAGTACAAATGCTACAATTGTAGATTATGCAACGCTGAAAGAGATCATTATTATTAATATTTAATACTTTTAATTTATATATTTTCAGTCTGGCTATCTTGAAGTTGTAGTCCCGCCCGATATATTAAACCAACCCGGCCCAAATGAAGCATTTTTGGGAATAAGCAACGAAGGGGGAATCATACAATTGCTGTGCAATGCCACAGGCGTTCCAGAACCAACAGTAACATGGAGACGCGAAGGGGGCAAAAACATTGCTCTAAGAGCTGAAAACAGAGAAAAGCGAGGTAGGCTACGTATCCATTTATAATAATCTTGATATTTTTGAGCCCCAGCAAGGGCGCACGTTTAGTCTATTTATTTATTGTCTCGTATGTACTTATTTTTCAGTGGTTAAATCCGTTGATGGTGCAAGACTTAATCTAACAAATGTTCAAAGAACTGACATGGGTGGGTACTTATGCATCGCATCCAATGGAGTTCCACCATCTGTAAGCAAGCGATTTGATGTCTACGTACACTGTAAGTTGTATTTATTTGTGCTTATACTTTTCTGTAAGATTTGATGTTCCGTAAAATAAAAACGTCTGGGGTGGTATTAGTTTATTTGTTTCAGAAGTATAGCTCTGTTCATTTAAAAACAAATGTTTTTATGAAGTGCCAACCCGTTACATATGTATAATTGTATATGTACTATGAGCTTTATATCAAAATACACCCCTTTAAAATGATCAGTCACCCCCTTTCTGATATTTTAAACATTCCTTCTTCAATAAAAAGTTGAACTTGATTTTACGGCAGAAACTCCAATCAGTTTGTTAATTATTAAACTGGTAATGACCAATTGACAATAAATATACTTTCAGTTTCACCGTCTATTAAAGCCTTGAATCAGCTAGTTGCAGCACCAGTTGGTAGTCATGTGACATTAGAATGTTTCGTCGAAGTATATCCTAAGCCATTGAACGGGTGGTATAAGGATGGAGGTAAGGTCAAATACCCATTTTTTTATTGATTCAATTTTCATTTTATTTAATTATGTGACACTTAAACATTACAGTTTTGTTTATATAATATACATTTACAGAATTATTGAAAGCTCAAGAGGGAAAATATAACACATCAGAAATTATGGTAAACACTTACACGTGGCAGATGAATTTGACAATATATCAATTAACAAAGTCAGATTTTTCTGCATATATTTGCTCGAGCGTTAACGCTCTTGGAAAAGCAGAAGCTCGAATAAGATTCCAAGGTGAGCAACACACATTCAATTATATAGGTTTAACGCGCAATTAAACATTTCTGGAAATTAAAAATATTTTAAAGTAATTATATGGTGGTAATTCTGTTATGATGTTTTAAATTAAATATTATCTAATATTTCGAATTGGCTTGGGTTTAAAAGAAATAAATTATATTTCGTAGAAGCAAATAATTAATGCCTAATATTTTTTTTTTAAAGATGACACAAAATTAAAACTTTAAAGGTTTATACCTTTATGTATAATAATATATACAATATTTATAATATAATTGTTTAATATGTATCAAGCGAAACACTACCTTCTTCTTCCTTAACGGCAAAACTATGATCAGGATTAAGGGGACAATAACTCTTCCACTTTACTGATTCCTTACTGATCCGCCAGTGGGGTCGTTGGTTTGACCTAAAAAATATCGTCAGTTCTCTCTCTTTTGGATCATTCTTTTTAAATTACACCAATCGAAGTCCTGCCTCTTTCCTACGCCTTCAACACATGCATGCTCCTGTTACTGATTATTCTTTGATCGTCCTTTTCCGCACCTGTGATCTTCATTCGTGTCAACCTATGGATTTGCATGCATACTTGTGGCATGTATACAAATGTGTCGCAGTGCTCACCTGAATATTAAAATTGCATAGAAGGGATTTCTCCGCTTTGTCCCCTTTAACGACAACCGCGATTTTTGTTTTAGGGGCGCTGCAGTGTTATTCCCACACCGTCTATAAATTTAATTTAATAAAAAAAAAACACCAATGAACACTTTTTATACCCTATTCTAAGGGTATATTAATTTTGACGCATAGTTTGTAACATAGCTTAATATTGTCCGTAGACCCCTAAAAGTTACTATATTTATGATCAGCATCGATAGTAATGTCGATCTAGCCATGTCCGTCCGTCCGTCCGTCGGCAAAAATTAGGCCTTTAAACTGGACCTAGAGAGCTGAAATTTTAACCATATACTCTCTAGGGTCCCGAAATAATCAAGTTTACGAATTTTTGAAATCCGCCCACAACACGCCCACAAACTCAAAAAAACAAAATTTTGGAAAAAATCGAATTTTGAGCTAGAAAGCTGAAATTTTTTTATATATGATCTATGACTCCTAAAACTGCGCGGGATAAAAAAATTTCAAAATCCGCCCACTGACACGCCCACAAATAAATAAAACATTTTTTTTGAAAATTGAAAGTTTGAGCTAGGGAGCTGAAATTTATAATATATACTCTCTACGGGCCCTTTATGCTCATGTGTTAATTTTTTTTAAATCCGCCTACTGACACGCCCACAATTAAATAAAACAATTTTATTGAAACACCCAAGTTTGAGCTAGGGTAAGTTTTTTTTGATAAAATCCTTTAAATGTTATATAACAAGATATGTAGAGCGTTCTTAACAATTCAACCATACTTAGACTTTTGTCACGCCCACTTATGAGGGATAGGAATAAGAATAGGGTATCCAACAGTTCGCCAAAGCGGACTGTAGCCCGTCCCTATGTTTTAATATGTATTTAGGACCTTTTTATTCCATTTAAAATAAGATTTTCTGACATTAATTATCTCTTACTGAAATTATAAGTAACACTCTACTAACGTGTGGTATTTGAACTTATTAATTTATTTTAGAGCTTCGTTTACCAAAACCAAAGACAACAATCATAACAAAGCCCAATACAACACCGAAATCTACTCGAAAACAGACACTTGTTTATAATAAAGAAATCAACGAGGTATTTCGACCGAAGCAAGCAATTGTGATTAATCATATGCTAGAAAACGGGACTGACATAGTTGACAACAACGATGGTAAGTTAATTACTTTTCTTTTTTAAATAAGAACCATTTCGAAATTATTGAAATTGATCATTAAAACATGCTATGTATGTAATGTCTCTTATTATCTGTAATACTAAATAATCGAAATAAATTCAATTATAAAAGGCTAAATTAATACTTGGAGCGCACGGGATTTAAGGGATTTTGAAAATCGTTTGAAAATGTTAGTGAACAAATCATAGCTACCTAAACACATATACTTTCGAATTCATGTATAAAAAACCGAAAAGATAATTCCAGCTCAGTTGAGACTTGTTTTTATCAAAATGTATACGTTACATACACATTTTTGAAGAATGTTGCTATAGTTTTTTGAAGGGGTCAGTTTTACAAAACCGAGGAACAAAAAATGTATAGTAATACTAATGACCTGAAGACAGAATAAAGATGTTTTCTTACACCTTGTTCTAAGGGTATCTTAGTGTTCATTCATTGTTTGTAACAAACTTTGATATTGCTCATTGACCCCTAAAAGTTATTATATTTGTGATTAGCATCGAAGGTTATGCCGATCTAGCCTTGTCCGCCCGTCGGTCGGTTGCTTGTTTTGAGGCGCTTAAATTCGAGTAAGAACCCCGAAATGATCAAATGTAAAGATTTTGAAAAATGACTTATAGAAAAAACTGTTTTATCGAAGAAATCAACGGCGGTGAGAGTCCTGTTTTTTGCCACTCCCACTTTTTGGGGAAGTTGTGTGGAGCACAAACTTGGCAAAACTGTTGATGTGGAATTGTTTATTATAATTTTAGAATATGTTCTGCGATATTTTTTACTTAAGGAAATTAACATTTGCAAATTTAAGGTTTTTCCATACAAATTTATTTAAATAATTACTGACAAATGTCAAAATGGCTGAATGGGTTGTATATGATAGGTGAAATCGCTAACGAACTATTTGAGTGGAATCGTCCACAATTGACAATGACAATGTTGCTTTGTTCATTATATATATTTTATATATGTTTATATATGAAAACAAAAATGAAACTTTACATATACCTAACCTCTCACCTACCCTACATCTACCAGTGAACCCTAGCAAGGGGGTTGCAGGGGGGCAGCATGGTTCCATACACATTGTACTGTTTATGGGATCTACTCGTGATTTCAATATCTCATAGACTAGTTAATACAGGAACCTACAGTTAATAGCTCTGAATGGTGCTATTTTCTGAACGTCTTCTCAATGGAATTTATTGACAGAGAGAGGTTAAAAACGAATATTTTGAACACTTTTGGATTTTTAGGCGTTTCCTTGAGCGATATTTTGTGCAAACGTTGTTTTTATGCCATTTTCTACCTTTTATGCCATTTTCTACCTAAAAAAACCGTTAGAACCCGCAATTTGGTAAATCGGTCCCTTTACCACTATACACTCGTTTGAACATCGACATCCGCAATTTTTCCGCAACCCACAAAACACAAGTGCATACACTTTACTTCACATTTCACATATGTAGCATATTCCCATGCTTCTGTTATTCAGATGACTTTGAAGGTGAAGGTGCACATGCGGTAAGTAATAAATTCGAAGAACCTTGAACACACTTCGAAAAATATAATTTCGTCTGGTTTAAAGGACCTATTGGTAAAATAACCATAAACAAAAAACACAAACACGTTCGCGCACAGCATTTATATATATCGGTAAAGTCGACAATAGAACGTGCTACTGGTGCGCACAAAATTACATTTACATTAAATTCTATCTGACTTGAGACTTTTTGACGAAAAAAGGACTTTTTTCAATGACGTCCATGAACGTCATTAACCACCGAAAGAGCTGAAAAAATGTCTATACATGTCGTGTGCGCAAGCATATTCAGAATAGTGTCTTTTTTTTTGTTTTAAGGATCTCTTATTTATAGAATATTGAACACAGAAATACTGCGCGGTTTCTAGCGAAATTTTGGAAAATATCTTTTTTCTTGTTTAAGGGACCTTTTTCAGGGTCCAAGGACCTCTCGTCCTTGACCCTTGAACACAGAAATATAATATGTCGGAAAAATATAATTGGTTCTGGTTTTAAGAACATAATGTCAAATTAAAGCAACATTCTCAAATTGGCCACCAGTTTCCACGGTAAAAATTCAAATTTTTCCTTCGCCTTACAACTGATGTATCTACAACAAACTTCATTTCATTTTCGCTTTCGCAACATTTCGGATTGTGACACCCAATTGCATCGTCGAATTCGTCGGACTTTCGAATTTCGGCTGTTCAAATTTGTCGTATTTTGGAACTTACTTGCTTCCGTTATTGAAATTTCGGGTTCCAAAACTGATAAATTGCAAACTGGGCTACGATTTCCAAATGCTTCCACCAATTATAATTTAAAATTTAATTATAATCGGTTAATCAAACAGTACTTTAGGCTTCGCCACAGAGAACGCGTTTTAACTCGCGTTGTATTCCACTGCAATACATAGCCCCGGTAACACAGAGCATTTTTAACGCCGCCCGTGTCGAATTCACCACGGCATTATATAAAGTTACATATTATTTCCAGACGTGTCTTTGAATATTTTTTTTTCTGTTTGATATATGTAATAGAAAAATTAATTATATTATTTTTTGCTTTTTGGTAAAATAACCGTAAACACAAACACTGCGCTGTTTCTAAGGACATTTCATAAAAATATGGTTTTTTGTGGTTTAAGGACCTTTTTTTGTGTTTCAAGGACCTCTTGGTAAAAAAAAGTTTGACCACAGAAATATTGCACGATTTTAAAGGAAATTTCGGAAAAATATAATTTTGTCTGGTTTTAAGAACTTTTTGGCGATCGTAGACCGGCAAATAAAAATTCGTCATGCGCGGTGGAAATAGAGATTACGGCATATTTATACAAAGTGCTCACCGCTCCCCGTGTGACGTCTTATAATTCGGCAGTTCAAACGGCACGTCGAAATATTCTCACCGCCTCGTAAAATAATCTCACCGCGACCTTAAAACGCCTTCTGTTTCCCGAAATTTTATCAAAATTCGGCGAGCGGTTCCTGAGTTTTTAAACGACACATACAAATAACGAGTAATTTTTATATATACAGTACGAACTCGGTTAACGAAACCCTCGATTCGCGCAACTCCTCGATTTTCGCAACACTAAAGTCGCCGCACTTCTAGACTATGTGCAACTTTTCAACACTTTTACCTCGATTAGTGCAACTTCTTGCGTTTATTCATCTATTTTTTATTTGCATGTTCTCCTTTTGGTTCGTTATTTATGCCTTTATTTCACAGTTATGTAGTTTTGTTTGGACCTGGATCAATTTCTTTGTAAAAACATGGTTGTGCAAAAGTCACCCGGCTGTAATTTTTTTTTAATAAAATACTTCGATTCTGCTTTTGGATTCTGGTTACTGATGTCTTAAATTTTAGATATGCCAATGACTCTTGCGCCATCTAGTACATCCATGTCACTATCTCTACAGAAACATAGTAAAATGGCTATGTCATTGTTACGGAAGTTGCGCATGCAGCATACAAACCAGTTCTTGAAACCGAAAAAAAATATTTTTCAAAATACTGCGCGGTTTGCCTTACTGTGTTCAAGTTTATTATACCAATAAGTTATTGGAACTCAAAAAAGGTCTTTAATTGCTGTAGAATCCGCGCGCTGTTTTTGTGTTGGAAGCTTTTGTTACCAACAAAGTCCTTAAAACTCAAAAAATTATATTTTTCCAAAATGAAACAGCGCAGTATTTCTGTATTCAAGGTTTCGTTTTGCAATTTCGGTACGAACTTTTTCCAGCAGAAAGTCAAGTGATTGTATTGACAGACGTAGCTATTGCCTGAATCCGTCTTCATCTTGTCGAAGATTATTATACAAATGGTTAAATTCCCATAACCTGATCTTTTGCGGTTTATTGGGTAAACACCAAATCTTCTTTTTTAAACTTAAGACCTTCTTCTCCCTTAATGACGGTGAGGCTATGACCAGGATCAAATGGATCATAACCCTGCCTCTTAACTGGATCATTACTGGTCCGCCTGGAAATAACGGCAGGACTCCCGATTTTGAATCACTTGGTCGCTGTAATGATGCATTTGTGTGATCCAGTAGTTTTTCGCCCTGCCTCTCTTTCGTGTTTTTATTAGAACGTTGATTGATATTACCTTTGAAGGGTTCGTAGGATCTTTCCTTTGAACTTGACAGTAACAACTGATCCGGTCGCGCTCCATTTTTGTCTACATATGTTCTTCGACGTGAAGGCTTCCTCGGATATTGGAACTTCTTATTCGATTAATCTTTGTTAGACTTGCTGTCATGGAAGCATCTTCATCTCAGCTGCCATTAATCTGCCCTCATACCTTTTGTACGCTGTCTGACATTGCGAACCGTATGAAGCGCAGGTGACTCAGTGACTTGGCTAACTCAGATGTTAGAAGTCTATCACGCTTCATTAGAAGCTCCAAATGGTTTTAGCGGGTAGTGGTAGATACTCCCGATCCTAGTGGCATCACAATGGACCTCTTTGGTCTAAGTGTGTTAGCTTTCGGCTAACAGCCACCTCAACCTAACCTAACCTATGAAGCGCAGGGAACACAACTGTGGTGTAGAGCCTTCCTTTCAGTTTGGGGGGGCATTTTTCGATCACAGAAGATGGCTGAGTTTTCCCGCCACTTCATCCAACCTACGCTTACGCGATGCTTTATGTCGTCATTACAGCTTGCTTCGCTATTGATCAAAGATCCCAGATATTTAACTTTTCGCACTTGGGAATCACGCCTTCATTCTTATAAATGTCTGGAATAGGTCGGAGTGGATCAGAGAACAGGCAGTTCAAGTATTCTGTATTAGTCGCACTAATACGATGCCCATTCCACTCCAAACCTTCCATCCATACATTCTTATAAATGTCTGGAATAGGTCGGAGTGGATCAGAGAACAGGCAGTTCAAGTATTCTGTATTAGTCGGACTAATACGATGCCCATTCCACTCCAAACCTTCCACCCATACATCAAGTGCTCGTTGCATGGACGTTTGATTCTCGCTAATAATTACTTCATCGTCAGCAAGGAATAAAAGATGCACTTTGGGGTCCGTAACTTTTCGTTCAAGCAGATAATCAAGGATTGTAATAAATATCAAGTGACTTAAGACGCTTCCCTGGTGTATACCGGTTTGATTGCGAGATCCTCGGTGACGCCAGCATCTTGCTCTTGTCTTTACTTTCTCAGACATGGCCATAATTATCTGAACGTCGGTTTCTAAAACCCATATCGGATCCCTTGATTCTCGATCAAATGCCTTTTCAAAATCAACCTTTAAGGAATCACGATGTTGTTCCATCATGATCCTTGTACTTCGGATTGCATCTTTGGTTGATCTACCTCCGACAAAACCGCACTGGTATTCAGCTAACCGTTTTATTTTACGCATTCGGCTATCTAATACCCGCTCAACGAGCTTCATGGTATGTGACATCAGCTTTATTGAACGGTAATTATCAAAGTGTCGCGTACAAAGGAAGAAGAGAACTTTCAAGCATATCATCAGTTTGGAGATGAGAATCGTGAGCCATTTGGAACCGATGTCTCCCATCTTTTTCCAAAACTCAGAGGGCATCTCGTCCCTCCCAAGTGCTTTTCGCGTTTTAGAGTCTTTGACAGTAATGTCGTATACTTCTTCATTGTAAGGGACGACTCTCGGAAAATATATCCGGGGAAATTGTTAATTTAGAAGTCCTTGACAATACTGCTGCCACCTGTGTAGTATTTTATCGTCATTCAGAGCGAACGGATTTCCTGGGCATTCCTCCGTCTCTGAGCCGCTATTTTGAAAGTGATTGTGTCCCTGTTCAAGCTGTTTTGTCGAAGTTCGTGGACCGCCTGGTTGCTATCAGCAGCTGAAGAAGAAACTCCCGATACAGGCCCTCCACACAATTTGCTTAAATTTGAACGCACTTTTTCTTTGCGAGCCTCTTGCAAAGTCTGTATTCCAATTCGAGGCGAGCTTTTTCATCTCCATTATTAGTGGAGCAATGTGATCAAGCTTTGAATGCCGTTTTCGTGTTACTAATCACTGCTCTAGCTTCATCTGTCCGCCACCGTGATTATTTGCCGTGTTCATAGTGTCATTTTGAAACACCTAGCTGTAATATGTCTCTATCCAAGTAAGGTCGTTGTAAGGAATTCCACATATCTTGTGCTCTGCACTCTGCATCCTCAACTTCGTTAATGATGTGATTAAGATAATTTTGATTACCAATTGATTTGTCTGTTCGTCCCCGCCGCAATTAAAATGTCTGTCAGGAGGTGGCGCTCTTGCTGGGCGATTGGCTCAATCTTTAACCCGAGGCTTCGTGAAACGTGTTACCAAATGGGTTTCAGTTTGTTTGACGGGCATGGTTTTTTATAACTTTAAGACCGTATGACTTGCACATGCTTAGGATATCTTCACCCGGGGGTTTCCGGATATGCAATAACAATATGCCATTTCGTTTCTAGAACACATAAGATGTCAACTCGCCTTCTAACCATCACTTCTTCAAGCTCGTAGCTCCGACCACTCATACTTCCAACGTTCCAACTCGCGACCCTTAGGTTTCGCCTAAGCATTACTTTGCTATCCTCCGCAAACCAATAATAAATATTTCCTGGCGGAGTAGTGTGTTTTCTATTAGCGTACTTTTCCATAGTGCTTTAGTTTAAATGAGTTCGACATGTACAGCTCCTATTATTTCTTGTCTGATCTAACTTTTACGACACCGGTGATCTTCAGTCGTGTCAACCCACGGATTTGCATGCATACTAGCGGGACAGCGTTAAGATATTAACTGTGTCGCTAGGCTAGGATGTTTAATTGCGTAGATGTGATCTTCCCCATTAATCGCCGGTAAAATACTGCGAGCAGCACTTGATAACATAATTTTCACCACCAATCGCTCCAGTAATACCGTTCAGTAAATGGTCACTTGCCACTTCGGCACACAGAACGCATTTTAACGCGGCGTTTCACCGCCTCGTTGTACAGGGTGACGCACGAATTGTACTACAATTGTATTACAATAGGTGCGTCACCCTTTTTCTAATCAATGTATTACCTTTTTTTTATTGCATAGAAAATTAAATTTTATTTTATATAAATAATTGTTTTTGAAGATGATAGAAGGTAACCTCCATGCTCATCCACGCATATGCGCCACCTGATCAGAAAATTATTCATTGCGGTCGGGATCGCCTGAATTATAGTTTTAATGGATAGCTTCAATTCAGTCAAATTTCTTGGTTTCGTTTTGTACACCTCTTGCTTGACATAACCCCATACAAAAAAGTCTGGTGCAGTCAGGTCAGGTGACCTTGGGGGCCAGCGGAAAGTGGAATTTCTGGATATTAATTTGTTTGGGAATTTTCATTGGAACTCCGCCATTACCGGTCTGGCTATATGTGCCATACTTCTTCGGCACAGTTCTGGGTAAAAAAAACTCCTTCAACATCTTTAAATAACGGTCCACATTGACAGTTAGGTTAGGTTAGGTTTGGTTGTAGTGGTAGTCGGCAGAGGCCGACACACTTAGATCAATGACAGGCCCATTGTGATACCATACAGATGTATCATCCTCCTACTCGTTGAACCAGTTGGAGCTTTTGATGAAGCTTGACAGACTTTTGATGTCGGTGTCAATGAGATCGTTAAGATCATTGTAAAAGAAAGATCCTAAATGGAGTTTACGTCTTTGAGAGAGAGCAGGGCATGTGCAGAGAAGGTGGAGAATTGTCTCCTCCTTCTCCTCGTCCATACAGGTTAGGTTAGGTTAGGTTAAAGTGGCTGTCAGCGCAAGGCCGACACACTTAGACCAGGGTTAGGTCCATTGTGATGCCACACGGATCGAGGGGTTTCCCCACTACTAGTTAAACCATTTAGAGCTTCTTATGAAGCGCTATAGACTTCTAACGTCAGCGTTAGCCAAGTCGTTAAGATCATTAAGCAAGAAATCTCCCAGATAAAGATTTCTATTATGGGTGAGAGCAGGACATGTGCAGAGAAGTGAAGTATAGACTCCTCCTCCTCCTCGTCCAAGCAACTTCTGCAGAAATCGTTCGAATAAACGCCAAGCCTCGATGCGTGCTTGCCTATCAGACAGTGCCCTGTAATGGCACCTATAGTGGAGCTAATATGCAGTCGGTTTAGTGAGATCAGACTCTTAGAGCGTCGCAGGTCCAGCTTTGGCCAGATGTGCTTAGTCGCTAGACATGTATTACTACTTGTCCACCTAAGGTTTGTTCTCTCGATTGCAGATAGCTTGAATAAAAGTTTGCAGGTAGCGATTGGGATACCCAGAGAACCCTTTTCAGGTAAAAGGAGGAGTTTGGTTCCCTTTTTGGCGAGTTCATCAGCCCTGCAGTTTCCTGGAATATCTCTATGCCCCGGCACCCAATAGAGGTGAATGTTAAACTGCTCCGCCATCTCCTTAAGAGATGAACGGCAGTCGAGGGCTGCATTGGAATTTAAAGATACTGAATCCACGGACTTGATCGCGGCTTGACTGTCTGAGAAGATACGGATATCCTTTGTGGATATCACATTTCTCTTCAGCCACGTCAGAGCTTCTTTTATCGGCATAATCTCCGCTTGGAATACGCTACAGTGATTAGGAAGACGGAAAGAGAGACTCAGATTTAGCCTTTCGGAGAAAACGCCACCACCAACCCCGTCACTAGTTTTTGATCAATCGGTGTAGAAGTGGATCGCTTTATCTTCCTAAAATTCAGCGTCCTCCCAAAATGATCTCGAAGGAATGGTGACTTGAACTGTAGTGTAGTCTATGTTTCCTGGTAGAGACTCAAATGAGTCCAGAATGATGGTGTGGCCATTATTATTATTAACCCCACTGCGAAGTAGCCTTAAGGCGGACAGCAGAACAGGCTGATGTTTGCCTACTAAAAATGTCGAGGGGTAACAGATGTAGCAGGATATCTAGTGCTGCTGAGGGGGTGGTACGGAGTGCTCCGCTTATGCACAAACCTGCTGTGCGTTGGACTTTGCCCAGCTTAGCACAGTTTATAGCTTTACTTAGGGCAGTCCACCAGACAGCAACCCCGTATGTAAGATTCGGTCTTACGGCCGATACGTACAAGGTGGCGCGAAAGTAATCCTCCTTACAGAAAATGCTATAAATTTTGCGATTGGCCCCTAATGTCAGTTCTGTTTTGACATTTGTGTAGTAAACACATGCGAAATACACGTTAATAAACAATGTTACGCTACACTGCTCCAGAACGCGGAATATTGGTGACTATTTATTTGAGCAATAATCGGTCGGTAACTTTGGCACAACGTGAATTTCGTCGCAGATTTCCTAGCCGTCCAACGCCTACTGGTGAAACACTGCGACGTTTAGCCGCTCGCCTCGAAGAGACTGGCACAACACGAGATGCTGCCAGGCGTGGCAGACCCTGGAGTAGCCGTTCTGCAGCGAATATTGCTGCTGTAGCCGAAGATGTCATGGAAGCGCCGTCGACATCGACCAGACGACGTGCCACGCAAATGGGTATCAGTCGACGGTCTTTACAGCGAATTTTGGTACAAGATTTGAAGATGTTTCCGTACAAAGTCGAGACGGTGCATCAGCTGTTAGCTGCTGACCGCCAATCGCGTCTAACATACGCTCAAGCCATCCTTAATCACCACCAAGAGGAAGATGATTTTTCATCAAAAATAATCATGAGTGATGAGGCCCATTTCCAACTTAGCGGGTACGTAAATAAGCAAAATTTACGCTTCTGGGGCACTGAAAATCCGCGTGTAACCCACGAAGAGCCATTACACCCGCTCAAAGTCACTGTATGGTGTGCTGTTTTCGCTGGAGGAAACGGTTACTGTGAATAGTGAGCGCTACAGAGCAATGATCAACGAGTTCTTTTTGCCGCAACTTGATGAATTGGGATTGGAAAACATGTGGTTCCAACAGGACGGTGCAACGGCACACACTGAACGTGCCACAACCGATATGCTGAAGGATGCATTTCCCGGGCGCCTAATCTCCCGTTTTGGCGATTTGCACTGGCCAGCAAGATCGCCTGATTTGACCGCTCCAGACTTCTTTTT
Source organism: Portevinia maculata (assembly GCA_949715645.1). Classification (NCBI taxonomy): domain Eukaryota; kingdom Metazoa; phylum Arthropoda; class Insecta; order Diptera; family Syrphidae; genus Portevinia; species Portevinia maculata. The sequence goes on from OX454525.1 coordinate 98,134,902, forward strand.
GTGGGGCTTTTTGAAGTCGCAGGTTTATGTCAACAAGCCTCAGACTCTTGCAGCTCTTAAAGACAATATCCATCAACAATGTGAGGACCTATCGCCGGAAGTTTTGGCCAAAGTGATGGAAAATGCCATAAAAAGGGCTCATATGACAATCAACTGTGGCGGCGGCCATTTACATGACATCATATTCTCGACTTGATGTAAAAAAAATTAAAAGGCCAAATAAAAATAATCCACAAGAAGAATCAAAGTTTTTCATTTTTTTTTTTTAAATTACAGCCAAAAAACATCGGAAGGTTATTTTTGCGCCACCTTGTATATCCAATGAGTTATGCGGGGTTGTAGACCCCACTTGTTGCCAATGGCTTTTTTGCAAGAGAAAAGTGCCACTGTGGCTTTTTTTTACTCTTTCTTGTATGTTGGGCTTCCAGCTTAACTTCCTATCGAAGATAAGACCCAGGAACTTAGCTTCATCAGAAAATACTAAGCTTATACCACCAATAGAGGGTGGGTCGATGTGCGGGATCTTGTGTTTCCTGGAGAAGAGGATTAATTCTGTTTTGTGGGGGTTCATACCCAAGCCACAGCGATTAGCCCATTTCTTTAGCTTGTTGAGAGCGTTTTGCATGAGTTCTTTTATAGTATTGATTTATTTTCCGGAGACGGCTATAGCAATGTCATCCGGATATGCAATCACCCTGCAGCCCACCCCTTCCAGGTATAAAAGTAGTTCATTCACCACCAAATTCCAGAGAAGGGGGAATCGACCCCGCCCTGCGGCGTGCCTCTACTGACAGACCTCCTGGCGGATGAAACGCCCAGTTTTTAGTTAATAATCCGACTTGTGAGCAGTAGATTGATCAATTCACCAAGTGAACCATCCACATTCAGTGTTGTCAGTGCATTTGTGATTGCAGATGTACCCACATTGTTAAAGGCGCCTTCTATATCCAGAAAAGCAACCATAGTGTACTCATTGTGATGAAGGGAGTATTCAATAGTGCGTACCAGAGAGTGAAGGGCGGTTTCAACCGACTTACCTTTACAGTATGCATGTTGCGACGCAGATAGAAGTTGCGTATTTATGTTGGTACGGAGATGGATATCAATCAGTCTCTCCAACGTTTTAAGGAGGAATGATGATAAACTGATAGGTCTCAGGTCTTTTGGGCTGACATGGAAGTATTTCCCGGCTTTTGGTATAAAGACCACTTTCACTTCTCTCCAAGCCTGAGGAATGTATGCCATTTTTAAGCAGCTATTCAGAATTATCTCCAGTACTGGTGTGATGATATCCGAAGACATTTGTAATTCGGCAGGTATTATGCCGTCTGGTCCTGCAGACTTGAAGGCTTTGAAGCTATGTAGTGCCCAGAGCAGCTTGTCCCTTGTAATAAGACCTTGAGAATGAGTCACCTGTGCCAGTGATCTATTCAGATCAGTGTACCCGTTAATGTTGGAGCTACCTGGGAAGTGAGTATCAAGTAGCAAATTGAGCGATTCCTCGCTGGATGTCGTCCAAGATCCGTCAGCTTTCTTTAGACAGCTGGGCATGGTTGGATTTGAAGCTAGGATTTTTCTTAGCCTTGATGCCTCAGAGAATTCTTCTATTTTGCCACAGAAGAGTCTCCAGGATGATCTTTTGGCTTTCCTTAGCTCTTTTTTATATAATTTTAGGGCTTCCTTATAGGAGTCCCAGTCAGTAAATGATCTCGAGCTTTCAGCTCGATTGAAAAGTTTCCTGCAATTATTTCTAAGTAGTTCAATTCCGGGTTCCACCAGTGTGGCTTTCTCTTTCCCCTAGGTCGTATGAGGGGACAGGAAGCGGACATCGCTTTATTGAAAACCGAGGTGAGCTCATTGACCTTGCAGTCAAGCTCGGAAAAGTTGCAGGGTGGACTTAAAAGTTCAGAGGTAACTAATTCGCGAAGAGTTTCTCTGTATTTGGACCAATTTTGGTTTTCCGAGGATTACGGAAAATAGGTTGGCAAGGAGAATCAACATTAAGGTTGAATTGAAGATAACGGTGATCAGAGAAGGAGTGATCAGCCGAGACCTTTCAACCCGTTATCATGTCGTTGATGGTATCGGGGACAAGAGTAATGTCAAGGACTTCTTGTCGATTTTTGGTAATGAAAGTGGGTTCATTACCTATGCAACATACAATGAGGTTGGTGCTTAAAATATAATCAAAAAGTGACTCACCCCTGTTGTTGATATCCGAGCTGCCCCATACGGTGTGATGTGCGTTAGCATCGCAACCGATTATGAGTTCAGCCTTCTGCCCCCTTGCTTCTTCGATCAGTCTCTCCAGGTTATCACCAGGGAGAGACCCCACGTGGTCGTGGGGGAGATATGCCGATGCCAACCAGAGTGATCTGCATGCAGTCTCCAGTTTCGCAGCAGTTATATCCCGATCGCTGAAATTAGGGAGTAAATAAGCATTAAAGTTTCTTTTCACTAGTATGCACGATCTTGGGTTACCTTTGTCGGTCACATACAGTGAGTAATATCCAGGAGTCTTGAGTCCTTGAACCAGGTTGTGTACAATCATGGTTCTTGGATCAAGACGACATCTTCCCCGCCTTTAGAAAGGCGAAGAATAGGAGCGGCCGAAGCCTTGATTGAGTGTTGGAGGTTATTCTGGATTAACTGCAGCATTGTCGCTACAATCCGGAGGCACCTCCACCACAGTGTTTTTTAGGCCTTCCAATTCCGAAGACGAACTGAGAAGTTCATCTTCACTCAGAAGAACCCTATCAAGGAAATCGTCAGTCTCCGTATCCGATTGGATATCGCTTACGGAGAGTGATGATTTTAAAGTTGCCGCACGATCTGCGGATTCAACGTCCTCCAGCGAAGGGAACGAGGTAGATGGCTCATCGTTCGAGAGTTCAGGGTGAGGAGGAGGAGGAAGTTTTCCCGCCTCTAGTTCGTTCTTCTTATACACCCTCATTTTGACCTCGATCCAGCCAAATCGTATGAGGCCATTGGTCTTTGCCAGAGGAGCCAGGGTTTCCTGATTAATGATGACTACCGCACATCTGTGGGAACACTTTTGCTCCTCCAGTTTCGCCACCTTCCAGTTATGTGTGGGTAGTGAGGGGTTACTTAGGGTGGCGACGGTGTAGAGGTTAGTGTGTTGGCTTGTGACCCGTGCGGTGCAGGTTCAATCCCCATGGGGAACAACAACATACGCCACCCAATCACATGCCTCTACACAAAAAGGAGGATTTCTGCCTGGTAGTACAATGGAACGTTACCGAGTCTGAGTGCTCTGGGATTTGGATTTCCTTTTTTTTTAAAAAAAAAAAAAAAAAAAAGAAAAAAAAAAAGGAAAGGGGTTACTTAATCTTAGAATGTCTTAGACGCCCTGTGGGGTGGATGGATTTGGGGTGATCCATATGCGCGATCTTGGCCGGCAGGGGATGTCCTCCCTCGCAACGACCTCGACCTTTGCGCCGGGCCACACCTCTCCAAGCCTACTGATCGCAAGCTTGTAGAGGTCAGCCGATCTTTAGTCGCTACATGCAACCAGCTTGACATGGCCTTGATGCCACCCGCCTTCATGTATTAGCGGAGGTGGTCCCGGGTTTTCTCTCACGAATGAGGCGTAGTTGCCCGAGAGCGCAGATAGTACATCATCCCATCTTTCGTGGGAGATAGTGCCGTCTATGTGACTGCGGTCTATAACCGCGACCACAATTTAATCCTTAAGGACCCCGCTAAATGGCCTGTGAGATATGACAGTGGGAGGGTTGCCGGTGTTGTGTACCCTCTGCCTCTTGAGAACCGAAATGGTCCCTTCCACCGATCTCTGGCGTTTAGTCGGCAAATCCCCGCTAGTTTTGCTGAGGATTTGTTGGGCCCATTCCAGTTTCGCGATTTGTTCCGAAATCCTATCCTTCACCGCGATGTTGCCACATATACGCTGGATCTGGATGGCGTTTCGACGATTTTTGTAATTCGTCGAGGACGGATTGCGATTACGCGGAGGAGGGAAAGGGGGAAGGACGTACTGTCCTTTTCTCAAAACCATGGAAAGACTTATATGTTCATATTAGGGAACAGATAGTAACATCAAGCCCCCTGCACTCAAGTCAATTTGCGTACAGAAAGGGCAAATCCACTGAAGGTGCTCTTCCCTGCCTTGTCAAAAAGATAGAGGAGACTTTCAAGTCAAAGGAAATTGCACTTTGTGCCTTCTTGGACGTTGAGGGTGCCTTCGATAATACCGGATACGACTCGATTGCCAGGGCGATCAGTAATAATAGTATCGAAGTATCGACGAACCAATGATCTCTGATCCCATGTTGGAAAGTCGAATTTATTACCTCCTCCTCTGGAGGTAAATCGGTGTCTGTGACGGCAGCCAAAGGCTGTCCCCAAGGAGGAGTACTCTCTCCCCACTTATGGTCACTTGTCATCGACAGCCTAGTGGTCAGTCTACATAGACTAGGCTTTAACGCCATTGGTTATGCTGATGACGTAGCGATTATTATTAATGGTAAGCGTAGCGCAACCATTACTGATAGCATGCAAAAAACGTTGCTACATGTCTCAGAATGGTGTATTAAGGAAGGTCTTTCCATCAACCCTCTTAAAACTATCCTGGTGCCTTTTACGCGAAAAAGATTGGTTAACTTTGAACCAATCACCGTAAGTGGTACACCCTTGAGTTACTCCAATGAGGTCAAATATGTGGGAGTCATCCTGGATAGGAAACTAAATTGGAACTCACACGTAAAGGTCGCCACTGAGCATACCACAAGAGCTATGTGGGCCTGTAGACGCTTATACGGCAGAACGTGGGGTCTTAACCCCAGAATGATACACTGGCTGTACACCATGATGGTAAGACCCATCATCACGTACGCATCCATCGTTTGGTGGCCAAAAGTACTTGAACGTACTACGGCTAACAGGTTCCAAAAGCTACAACGTGTTGCCTGTCTGGGAATAACTGGTGCCATGCGCACATGTCCTACGGTAGCACTTGAAGCCATTATTGGACTGTCACCGTTACAAGTATTCATTCAGAAGACGGCTGCTAGATGCGCTATTAAGCTTCAGATTGAATACAAGTATAACTCAAATAACCATGTGGGTCACCTGAAAATACTCAACTCAATCCAAAATTTGGACATGTTTTACACCATCCCTGACTTAATGGTAAGGGAATATATTTTCGATAAACTATTTGAGTTAGAAATACTGGACCGTTCTAAATCGGTCTCGGGAGTTCCAGTTGTGGACCCAAAAAGTATGGTATGGTACACCGACGGATCAAAAATGGAGTCTGGAGTTGGTGCTGGTGTCTTTGGACCCAACACCAGGGTCTTGATACCTATGGGGATGTGCCCCACAGTGTTCCAGGCGGAAATCCATGCCATTGAGATCTATATTAAACACCAACAAATTAACAAAGGGCGCAAAGATACATATCTTTTCAGACAGTCAGGCGGCACTTTAGGCACTGTCGTCCAACACAATAGACTCTCTGGCTGTAAGAAACTGCTGCAGCGCCTTACAAAAGTTAGCCAAAAACAACAAAGTTAAACTCGGATGGGTGCCTGGCCACCGAGGTTTTGCAGGGAATGAATCCGCAGATGAGCTCGCCAGAGCTGGTTTTGAAGCAGCTTTCGTCGGTCCCGAACCGTACTGCAGTGTCAACTGGACTACTGCTCTAGGGCTAATCAAAGAATGGGAGCAACAGACTCGACTTAAACATTGGGAAAGCGCCCCTGGTCTGAGACAGTCCAAACGCTTGATTAAGCCCTACTCCTATAAGGAAATCCTTACACTAAATAAGGAAAACATTAGAAAGCTGGTTGGCTTTCTCACTGGCCACTGCGGTCTGAGATATCATCTCAACAAAATAAATCTTAGTCCAACGTCAGAATGTAGATTCTGCATGGAGGACTAGGACACATACTCTGTGAATGCCCGGCTCTGCATTGGTTGAGACGACTCCTTCTCTACAGAGAGCTGTTATCACTGGTGGAGCTTCGCAACTCTACCACCAAAGACGTGCTGAGTTTCATTAGGGAAGTCAGACGCCTTTTGGTGTAAGTCAGCCTTGTGACACAAAAGATCTTTGAGGTCGAAGTTTCGGCAAGGGTTAATAAAAAAATATTGTCCTGTAAAGGCCGCCTGGTAGTACATGTACTTAACTTGCGCCTTGAGAAAGAAAAAGAGGAGAGGGGACGTAGAGTCCGGGTTAGTACTTGGTTGACGCTCGTCAACAGCCTGTCTGTCATGGGTAGCCCTTTGACAGCATAGCCCTTTGAACCTACGCCGTAAGCCTTTTCACCGGTACCATCGAATGCAATGATGGTACGCACGTCAAGCTGACTGACCCCCGCAAAGGCCTCGTCCATACAGCTTCTGCAGAAGTCATTTGTGTGGACGCCAAGCCTTGTTGCATGTCTGCCTATGAGACAGTGTCCGGTGATCACACCAATTATAGCACCAATGTGCAGTCTGTTCAGAGATACAAACACTTAGAGCGTTTCAGATCCAGCTTTGGCCAAATCTGTTTTGTCGCTAGACAAGTGTTGCCATTTGTCCACCTAAGGTTAGAATTCGCAATGGTCTGTCTCATAAACATGAGTTTGCATGTAGAAATTGGGATGCCTAATGAACCTTTATCAGGTAGAAGGGGCAGTATGGTTCTTTTTCTAGCGAGTTCATCCGCCCTACAGTTCCCTGGAATGTCTGTATGTCCTGGCACCCAGCATAGGTGAATGTTAAAATGCTTCGCCATCTCCACTAGAGATTATCGACAGTCACGGACTACAATAGAGTTTGTGGACCCAGAATCCAGGGATTTTAACGTAGCTTGACTATCTGAGAAGATCCAGATGTCCATAACGGATATCACGTTCTTCTTCAGCCACGACAGTACTTCTTTAATAGCCAAGATTTCACCTGGAACACGCTGCAGTAATCAGGGAGTCGAAAGGAGAGGCTTAGGTTCAGCCTGTCAGAGAACACACCACTTCCTACCCCCTCATTTGGATCCATCGGTATAAAAGTGGATCGATTTATTTTCGACGGGGGGGCCTCCTTCCCAGGATGTTCTGGGAAGGATCTTCACCTTGAAGTTTTTGTCAAGAAGGGTCTAAGGGGTGGTGTAGGTAGTCTATGTTACTAGGGAGGATTCTAAATTTTTTCAGAATAGATGCGTGGCCGATTTCATTCTCGGACCATTGGAACGTTGTTTTGAGGCGGATAGCCGCACTAGCAGCCACTTGCTTGCTAAAGATGTCCAGGGGTGTCAGGTGAAACAGAATATCCATTGCAGCAGAGGGGGTAGTGCGCAGTGCACCACTCATGCAGAGACGAACAGCGTCGTTAGCTTATCGCGATTTATCGCTTTATCTAGGGCAGTCCACCAAACAACATAAGTATCGGTCTTATTACCGAGATGTATAGCCAGTTGGTAATGCGGGGTTAAAGCCCCCATTTATTACCAATGAGTTTTTTGCAGGAGAAGAGTGCTGCTGTAGCTTTACGAACTCTTTCTTGAATGTTAGGTTTCCAGCTGAGCTTTCTATCCGGAATGAGACCCAAGTATTTAGCCACGTCCGAAAAGACTAGACTTGTGCCCCTGATAGAGGGGGATCAATGTATGGAATTTTATGTTTCCTAGTGAATAGAACAAGTTCGGTTTTGTGGGGGTTAACACCCAACCCACAACGATCTGCCCATGTAGTTAGCTTGTTAAGAGCGTTTTGGAGAAGTTCTTTCAGGGTGTTTAGGTGCTTCCCTGAGGCGGCAATTGCAACGTCATCTGCATAGGCAATCACCCTGCAGCCCTCCTTTTCTAGGCGCATCAGCAGTTAGTTCACCACTAAGTTCCAAAGGAGGGGGGATAGGACTCCACCTTGTGGCGTACCTCTACTGACAGATCTTCTGGCAGATGTCATACCTAGTTTCGAGTTTATAATCCGACTTGTGAGAAGTAGATTCATAAGCTCACCAAGTGAGTCATCTACCTTTATATCTGACAGTGCATTTGCGATCGCGGATGTATTGACGTTGTTAAAAGCACCCTCAATGTTCAGGAATGCAACCATAGTATACTCTTTGTGGTGAAGGGAGTATTCGATTGAACGTACTAACGTGTGTAAGGCTGTTTCAACAGATTTGCCTTTGCAATATGCATGTTGAGCCGTATACAGAAGTCTTGTATCAATATTAGAATGGATATCAATCAGCCTCTTTAATGTTTTTAGAAGGAATGACGATAGGCTTATGGGTCTGAGATCCTAAGGATTAACATGGGACAGTTACCCCGTTTTCTTCAAAGAAGTATGGCCCCACAATGCACCTTGGTGAAACTGCGCACCACACAGTGACTCGTTCTGGGTGCAGTACCATCTAGTGGAGTATTTCTGGATCTGATTCGCTCCATATATAGTCTAAGAGCCCACAGCAAATTTTGGGCGTGAAAGTATAACCAAAAAGCTGATACATGAACAGAAAGGTCACTTCACTTGCACTTTAGTGCAACATTTGTAACCAATGGTTCGTTTCTGCTATGACAATATGGTTATCAGAATTGTTAAAAAAATGTCCTTTTAGCATACTTTGAGGACGTCTGGCAAGGTTTTGGCTGCACGTAAAACGTCGGGGACCATCAGTTTTGTGATCTGGGCGTTTTCACAAATTTTTTGGTGTAACCATTAAATGGTTATAAAAATTATTTCAAAATGTGATTTTTAACATACTATTAGTACGTCTGGCAAGGGTATGGCTGCGCGTAAGACGTCTGGCACCTATATTTCTGTGATCAGGGCAGTCTGTTCTTTCATTTAATACTATATTCAAGTGGTTATATAAAAAATCCAGATTTTGGAAAAAACACGTTTTTTACCTACTATTACTAACCTCAGCTGCAACTAAGCGCTGCCAGACTTCGACATTTGAGTTTACTTTTTGGAGACCTTTCTGTTCATGTATCAGCTTTTTGGTTATACTTTCACGCCCAAAATTTGCTGTGGGCTCTTGGTCTTATACGGCAATTTTACTTATTTTACAATGCCGTTTGGATCAAAATCAGACATAACATCAGACAAAAACAAGCAGTAAGAAGAGCAGACCACTTGACGCCCTTGAAGAATATGAAATATACAAAGCCAACAAAACAGAAGAGGACAGATTACATAATAACGCAACAAGAATAAAACCACACATAAGACAGAGCAGGATAAACAAAAAAGAAACAAACAACAATACATAAAACAAACTGTCAAACAGAAGAGACAACATAACATAAATATATAAAAAATAACAAAACAATAGAAAAAGCGCCTGAAGATGAAACTTTCGTTTCGAAACGATAAGCGCAAAAATTTAAATAAAAATAAGTTGGGATAAAATTTAAATAAACACACAATAATAAAGAAACAAATTTATCTTTTATTATTTCTCTTTTTATTTTACCAGCCTCCTAATGGTCCATCTACTCGGGAAGTGCCGCCAAACTCCCGCCTAAATTCCCTTTGGAAATGAAGGACTGCGAAGTATGGTACAGCACCACTATCCAAATCCTTTTTTCGGTATCCCAAGCATTCAGTTTAATAAATCTAAATATTAACCTGTCAAATAAAAAAAAATAAACCGATTACTCACACAGAAAAAAGTTATCACGTTTTGTTTTTGTAGCACGATTCGTGCGCCACCCGTGTGCTAGTTAGATTTTCGGCAATTTTTTTTTGAAGCTCATAAAATAGTTCTTTTAACTCGAACTGCATAAAACCCGATACATCGGACAAAAGAACTTTAACACCAAGAATCATAAGCAGCGGCTTGGATTGATCCAAAATTTGCTCTTCAAATCGGTCAGCTCAGTGTGCGTATAGTCCATTGAGTTTGAGCGTGATAGAAGCATACATATTTATTGGTGGGCGCAGAGGTTAGTGTGTTGGACTACTAATCTTAAGATCTTAGGTTCATATCCCGTCGTCACAAACATCTCACAAACATCCAAGAGTATCAATTATTGTTATAAGAACCTTCTCACATTTGCTGTTCGGATTCGGCATTAAATTGTAGGTCAGTCAGTTCCACTTTGCACAATGAAATGGTTGGAGAAGCAATAACGCCTAATATTTATTTATTTTATACCTATTTATATATATGTTTTAAATATGAACAGGTAATTAATTGAAACATTTGTTTTATCTTTCGTTTGCAGTAATTTCACAAATCTCTACAGTATATGAACACGAAAATGCTCGAAATTCACATTCATCAGCGGTAGTGCCATCTTCAAGGTCTCCGCGATTATTTACAAATGGAGCGGAGACGCGTGCTGTTCCATACATCTCACCAGCATATCATCACTTTTTTGTTGTTTGTACAATATATATATATATATTATTTGATTGAACTATCTTCGCGCATCGATTAAGGGTTTTCATCTAAGCATCTTCTTCTCGAGTATTGTCATCAATTAGAGTAAGTAAATCTTAATTCCATTCAAGACTTCGGTTTTTATCTAGTTCATTGGATAAATTATCTGCAGGATTTTTCTATACTGATTTTCAAATTTTGCTGTTATCGTCTTCCTTAATTATGAAGCAAAAAACACAATTCTAATTTTCAGTAGATATAATGTTGATACGGAAAATTAGGAGGAATGTGTAATAGCAATGGACAGGGACAATTTACAAACCAAAAAACTAATTTAAACGTTATAAAATGTATATTTTTTGTTTACTTTAAAATTCTAGTTTTTATTTTATTTTTTGTTGTGCCATAAACTACCTCATAACTATTACTTAATTTTGATGAAAATAATAAAATCGAGTTACTGACCTTGATTTTGGGTTGGACAGAACCCAAGTCGGCCAGCACAAAACTCAAACCATTACGCTTTTTATCTCTCTCCCTCTCTCTTTTTTAAATGTGAAATACAGTATTCAGTACTGGACGAGATAATTTGCATGAATCTGAACCTAATGCCTTTCAGACTTGAAAAAGAAAAATTAAGAACATAAACATTTTAAAAATTTGGCACAATGTAACAAAAAATAACAGCGTCATGACTCTTAATCCGAGCAATATGTCACTAGTGAATAATTTTGCAAACATATCTAAAGGGTTTTTCAATAAGAGCGCTACAAAAGTTTACAAAACGGTTTTGGATATCAATGAAATTCTTTATTCCTGTGAAAGTACGTTCGATGCCATTATGTATGGAACTCGATTTCTTTTGCATGGAAACCACTGGCACGCTTGCAGAAGTCCAGACGCTGAACCCAATTTTCGACGGTTTTCAAGCATTAATCGGCCGATACTGCTGCAATTTCACGTTCGATATTGACGTAGCCCCACAGGAAATATTCTTACGGCGTCAAATCGCACGACCGAGGCGGCCAAGCGACTGGACCATTTCGTGAGATAACACGGTTTCCAAACTTGGTTTCCAATAAATTGATTGTGGCATTCGCTGTGTGGCTTGCGGCGCCGTCCTGTTGGAACCACATGTCCTCCAAGTCCATATCATCCAATTGGGGCCAAAAATATTCGGTTATCATTGAACGGTAGCGATTCACATTCACAGTAACTTGCCGGTCTTGATCATCACGCATCATCACGCTTGAGAACGACGTGTGAGAGACACATTTGGGCTTTCTTCAACTGAAGCCTCAGCGGCAGCAATATTCTCGACACTACGGGCACTTCTTTGTCTCACTGGCACGGAAACATTTTGTACTGTGCTTGTGGATTCAAATTTTTCCACTAGACGCTCAATTATTGATCTGCTAGGACGATTATGACGACCATACATTGGACGTAGCGCTCTTAACGTTGAGGCCACTGACTCCGAATTTCGGTAGTAAATTTTAATAATTTCGACTCGTTGTTGGCTCGTATATCTTTCCATCATGAAATGGCAAACCTTACTGAAGAGAAATGTCAAAAGAGCGGCAAGAAATTCAGCGTCGTTTGCTGTCCCTTTCGCTCTACTTTTGTAGCGTCCCTGTTGAAAAACCATTTACATAGTTTTGCAATACATCTATATCTAAAACACTACCACCAGACAGGTAAACAGCGCTCGCACTGACATTTTTAGTTTTAAAATTGACAAATCAAATAAAGTAATTGCATTGAACTCAAGAAATAAAGTAATTGAATTGAATTGAAAGTACCAAGCTGTTACCTTGTATTGTTATATCTCCAAAAATCACTTGAATTTTGAGCTCATAACGAGTAGAGATTGCAAACTGACGAATTAAATGATGTCTCCCAACGTTGGTCTTTAAAAAGGTCATAACTAGGGCATTCCTCAGTACCTTTAATGTCTAGGTTAGGTTGTAGTCCTGTTTCCTAATTTGATATTATTTTCCGTCTCTGTCTTTCGTCTAAATTGTCATCGTACTGGTAAAGATCAGTACACTGGTAACTTTTTTAAATTAATAATTTTATCGAGCCAAAAAGACATAATGCTGAATTCGTTTAGCATAAGCCAAAAATGTGCAATAGTCTCGAGCCTGCACGTGAGACCGAAGGACTTCTGGTGTATGAGTCGACGAAATATCCATTGTTTGTTCTAGCCCCACCAAGGTATTATTTGATTCGCCTTAAATTTTAATACGCAATTTTGTCAAATCTTAGTTAAAATTACACATTTATCAGTTTTTTAAAATGTAGACTTTAAGTATATCTAAATTTGAGTTAATGTTATAACTTGCCCTATGTCGCTTTCTGAAAGAGTCATTAGGGCAAATGCCAATATTGGCCTTACCTAACCCACTGACAATAAATAAGATTAAAACTTTAATATATTAGGAATTAAATAGAGCAATAATAAAAATAAAATAAATTATTTACTTAAAACCCGCGCATACATGTGATTTTTAGTTGCGCAACTGTTTTTTTTTTTTTTTTTTATTAATTTCTGGCTCGCCAAGGCGATTTATAAGGGGGGGTACTTCGACCTAAAAGATCTTTTGTACCGTATGGGCCAGAAAAGTTTAAACTAGTAGAATTTCCACTTTCCGTGTAAAGCGGACAATTTTACCAGTAGAAGAATTCTTTATGTCCTCGGGGCTCATTTGCTCCCTGAAAAAGATCTTCTTTCTAATTCCATTAAGGGCTGGACATTCACATAAAATGTGTTCAGCTGACTCGTCATCTTCAAGACAGAGTCGGCACTCAGGAGAGTCTGATATTCTCATTTTGTGTAGATGATATCTTAAACCATGGTGACCAGTAAGGTAACCTACTAGGTTTTTGATATCGTGCCTGCTTAGGTTTAGACATTTGCTGGCATTTTTATTGAAGGGCCGAATGGCTCGTTTGGCCTGTCTTAGACCTGGGATGCTTTCCCAAAGATAGATACATTTTCTATGTTCCCTGCTTTTAATTGCTGCCGTTGCTGCTGATCTAGGAGTGCAGCAGAAAGGTTCGGGACCTATGAAAGGTGTTTCTGAACCTTTTCTGGCGCAACTGTTTTGGTGCTTGGCCAAAGTAAGCAGGATTAAATGGGGCGCTTATACCTGCAACACAACTGTTGCGAAACGAAAGATTCACAAAACAGGAGCAGTCATCATTGTTTTTTGGTATAATTAAATCAGTACCTATGTAATAACCTGCAGATAAGCCTTGTGCCTTTTGGGTAACAAGTGGGTTAAAATGCTGACAGAAAAGTTCGGCAACGGTTGCTGGGCAACTCTATCAGGTATATCGTGAATAAATGCCAAGGGCATTATATCACATGCCAGCAATGTAAATCAAATTGCTGAAGAGAAACAATACCCCTCAAAATTTTTTCAATATAAGACCTATCGTATGTCGTGAATCTTCCGTTTTTTTGTGCAGAAGAAGATTATTTTCCTTCAACTGGTAAGGTGAGTATTGGACTGACTCTCCAATGTTTGAAAATAAAAAAAAATACATTGACGGGCCATGTAGGCACACCGAAAGGCAAATTTGAGAAGTTTCTCATGACAATTGAAATTTGTATATGTTTGTCAAACTTTCGCAAGAGGTTGGGCAGGTGAAAAAAGCCTAAAATGTTTCTCCTCTCCCGTGATTAAAACCTGAGAGCCCTGGATCAGTAGTCCAATGCACTAACCAATGAGCAACTATTGTATTGTATTTGAAATAGAGTCGTCCAGACACAACAAGCACCTTATGTTCCATTGTACTTCAGCGTAGCAATTATTATAGGAGTCAGTATCAGTAAACCTGCCAGTGGCCTAAGCAAAAGGAAGTATACTAGTAGACAGATGAACTGCGATGCTGTTTAGTCCGCCTCCAGGCAGCACTCCCATAGGCCCAAGCTCCTTACCCTGATAGTTTTTAGATGCTTGTTTAAAGGCTGAAACCAGTGACGAGTTAAACGAAGTCCTCCTATTCACTTGTCCAGCTTAGCAATATTTTCCTCAACAATTTTTTGAATCAAGCATACCATGTGAAGCGGCTTTGAAAGCTGCTTGGCTATGTGAGCGTATAAGCTATGGCATCCTGGCCTAAAGCCACTCCACCCCTCACCGCCTCATTTCAGTCGTTCAATAAGGAGGACTCGAAATCGGGGCTCAAAAAATGTTCCGAGCTCACAGAATCTAGTGCTTCTCCAAGTTGCTACCACTGACAATGACACATGCATCGTCAGCGTACCCAATAACAGGGTGCCCTTCCCTATTAACTCTTCTCAGCAAGGAGTCGACCAAAAGGTTCCACAATTTTCTGCAGAGTTCTGACGCCCACAGCGGATTTTTCTTGCAATCAAGATAATACCAAATTCATTGTACTTGAAACTTGATACAAGAACTTAATTTCACGTTCTTAGCTCTTTTGGAAAATGAAAAACTCAAACAAACAAATGGTTATTTTGCTTTAGACCAGAATGTTAGCATCAAACAAATTGCAATATCTCCGAATTTTGGCAAAAAGTAGCCGCTACAATATTGCATACGGCTTAAGAAATGGTTAAGGTCGAATATCTTGGTAATTTGTGCCCTAGAAGTTTCAGTTTTTTTTTATTTTATGTACATATTAAAAATATTAGGTGATTTTTTTTATTTGGCATTTTAGTTTACTTAAAAACAAAGCAAGAAAGCGACATTCAAGGAAAATAAAAAATTCAATGAAATATGATATAACTGCAAAAGAGAAAATAAAGTGGTTCGATTTTTTTTTGTTTTTTTTTTACTCTATAATAAAAGTGACACATTTTGAAAAACTATGGAAATCAAATTGTGTTTGCTGGTCATTTCATCGCATACTTGGTTTGTTTGAGAGAGAGAGATAGAGAGGCAATGATTTTTATGGAGAGCATCACGGCACTAACAGCAAAGAACATCCCCTCGCTTCTGTTTTTAGCATGCGATAGAGAGTATGCGAACACATCATGCTTTCTCTCGCAAACTATCGAAATATAGTTGCTAGAATTGTCTCCACTTGAAATAATGGCATCATGCATTAGTGTATGCTATCAATTTATCACAAGTGGAGACCACGTGTTAACCTACTCCTATGCTCACCGCTTTTCCAATATATTTTTACAGATAACAGATGCTTATTTCACAAAAATAAATTTGCACGTAAAGCGTTCCGCTATTTTAACTGCTGACTTTTTGTTGGGTTTTATCTTATACTTGTGGAATTCACCTCTTAATTAGTGTTGTTGCAATTATATTCCGTCGGTCAATTCCACTAGATCTGGTCCAAAAACCTTTTGTTTTTGTGCATACATAATTATAATTAATTGAATCGTAGACTATAGTTTTTAACAATTTGCACAATTTGCCTACATTTTTTTTTTCCTTCCAATATTTCATAGAAAGCTCCTTCATTTCAACGGAAGTTTGCCTTTTCCCCATTATATATTTTTTTTATTTAACTTAATCATGCTTAATTTGGCGCTCGATTTCGATCGAAAGTTTTTCGATCCCAGGGCATCCATCGTCCGATCTTTGAGTAGCCATTTTTATGACTGCCTCCGATAACTTCCATTTGACTATAAAAACGGGAAGTTTTATGTCCACTCCCACGCTTGGCAGACGTATTTCTCCCCCTTTTCTTTGCTCTCTACGTCGCAGTGTCCCGGCGCGGGCACCCAGCACAGTTTAACACGGTGCTGTTCAATCAATGCTTTAATCATTATGCGACAATACCAGAGTATTTCGGATCTAATAACACAAGATTCCAGCGCCTTTAAGGCGGCCTGACAGTAAATGTAAAAAGTGATGCCTCGGTCGTGTATCGACTTCATTAGCAGTAATTCCGCAGCCTTATTTTTTTTATTTGACTTAATTATGCTTATATTGACGCTCGATTTCGATCGAAATTTGTCGATAGGAGGGGCTTTTATACCTTGTGCCCCACTTTATGGCTACATCTTTGACTAGCCATTTTTATGGCCGCCTCCGATGACTTAAATTTGACTATACAAAGGGGAGGTTTTATGTCCACTCCCGGGCTTGGCAGACGTATTTCTCCTTTTCTTGCCAGATCATCCGCGAGCTCATTGCCCTCGCAGTGCCCGGGCACTCTAACACGGTGCTGTTCGCATAACGCCTTAATCATTTTTCGACAATACCAGACTATTTCGGATCTGATAACCCGGCGTCTTTAGAGTGGCCCTATCAATGTAAAAAGTGATGCCTCGGTCGGGTATCGACTTCATTAGCAGTTATTCCGCAGCCTTAAGTACTGCCATAACCTCCGACTGGAAGACACTGAAACTGTTTAGAAGCCGTAGCGATGCCTAGAGCTCCATTTCTGTAGAATAGATGACGGATCCTGTCCCGTTATCAGTTTTGGAGCCATTCGTGAATACTGTCACATGAATTAATCACTGCATTATTCTGCCACTCCGCTCTATCGGGATACAGCACAATGTGCAATTGAACTGCTTTTGAACAGACCGAAGGTGGTGGCACGTATGGCACTATTTCCTGCTTGGAATTTAACGTGTATATCTACGGGCAGTAGGAGTAGAAACGTTTCCAGTGCCGCTGTGGACCTTGTTAGCAGGACACCCGTAATAACAACACTGGCCGTTCTTTGTACCGTTGCCAATTTTCCCTGTATGTTTTTCCTGTTTGTGGCTTTCCACCAAACAATAGCGCCATATGTGAGGATTGGTCTGACTACTCGTATCATTATGTACTGCCAGTGCATTATTGCTTGTTTTAGGCCCCACTTTTTTCCCACTGCCCTTTTGCACGTGAAGAGTGCGTTATAGGCTTTCTTAATTTTCTCCTGAATATTGAGATTCCAGTTCAATTTCCTATCCAGAATAATGCCAAAGTATTTAGCATGGTATGATAGGACCAGTTGAAAGATGGTATTTTGTGTTTTCTGGTGAAAAGAACTAATTCCGTTTCTTTTTGGATTGACGTTAAGTCCACAGTCTTTAACCCATTTGCTTAGAGTTTTTAAGACAGCCTCCATAATTTAATTCATTATGTTGAGAAGTTTGCCGTGAATTATGATGATAACGTCATCTGCATACGCTGTTGTGCCTCCCTAGTTCTAAGTCTGCTCAGAATATCGTCGATAACCAGGACCCATAGTAGAGTAGTAGGCATATGACCCCTCCACCTGGAGTTCCCATAGTTGCTGATTTTCTGATAGTACTGCTCCCAATTGTTGAACAGACTCTCCTTGTGCTTCGCATTTTCCTTTGCTTTTTTTTAACGTTTAGCTTTTCAAGACCGCTGGACCTTTGCCGTTATTAAAGGCACCTTCTATATCAAGAAATGCTGCGGGAGAAAATTCTTTATGATGAAGGATTGTCTCAATTTTCTCAACTACCTCATGTAAGACGGTTTCCACCGATCTACTTTTCAGGAATGCGTGCTGTGCCTTGCATAGTATGTCATTTCCGCAACGACTTCTGATGTGAACATTCAGAAGTCTTTCCAGGGTTTTTAACAGGAAGGAGGAGATATTTATGGATCTGAAATCCTTCGCTGTCGTGTGGCTCTGCCTGCCCGCTTTCGGGATGAAGGTGACCCTCACATCCCTCCATTCCGGCGATATGTGCCCCAGTTTGAGGCAGTGCCTAAATATTGCACCCTCTTCCAACTGACAATACCTTTTATCTGTTTATCAGATAGCGTGTTATCCCATACCCCTCCTCAGGCGTGCAGCATCTCGGAAAGTGAGTTTCCACAAGGGTTTCTAACACTTCTCAGCCCATTTGCCATAATTTTTCGTTATGATGCTTGGCATGTTACCCTCCTTTGAGATCAATTTGCGCACCCTCGACGCCTCATTTGTTTCCGCGATGGATTCACAGAACTGCTTCCATGTTTTCTTTTTGGACTGTCGAATTAAGTACTTGAATTGTTTTTTCTCATCATAGTACTGATTCCAGTCAGGAAAGGACTCCGGTGAGTTTAGCCCTATTATATAGTTTCCGTACTTCCCGGTTTTATTTTATCACCACAGAAAAGGTATTATTGACGCTTTTAAAGCAGTAACGGGTTCTGTTGTGCTACAACGAAATAAAACTAATACCCAACTCGTTTTTTAAGAACAATAGTATTGCAAGACAACGCTTAAACTAAAACATTTGTCTGCATTGAAAAATATACCTTATCACCTTGTAAAAATACTTCTTTACTTAATAGGCTCCCGATCCATGAAGAGTTCTTACTGAAGCACTGCAGCAATTCACCCTCTGCGATTCCGGGCATGCTCCTTCCAGTTCTTTAGACCAAGTCGATCGATTTCGTCAGCGTACTCCATAAGATCTATTGTGAGAATAGTGCTTTTCATGACGACACCTGCCCTGCGCACCAGAACAAAATTGAAGGAGTCACATGAAAGCGCGTCTCCTTTTTTTTTGCTATGCAAAATGCAACACAGCTAGATCAGTTTTGCTGCTATCCCGAGTTCGGCCACTGCCGACGGCTATGACGATTAGTGCTTTCATATGCGGATTTCACGTCCATGGCGATTTCGAATTGAGATTCGATGATCTTTTCCAGAACTTAGTGCTGAAATTTGGTTTATAGTCTATCTGTTGCAAAATGACTTGAGACGTTAACACAGCACGTATATTGCTTATGATCCTTGAGGAAATATAAATAAGACTTTTTTAATTATCATGGCGTTTCTTGTTTTTCTACAAACACATTTTCGTATGTACTTTTTATTGTGGACAATTGCTACATTTGGAACTTTCCAAGCTACTGTATACTTCATATTTTGTAATTACTATTGAGAATATTATACTTTTCGTCTTCTTCTTCTTCCTCCCTAATGACGGTGAGGCTATGATCAGGATTAAAGGGATCATAACCTTTCCACTTAACTGCATCTCTACTGGTCCGCCTGTGGGGTTCGCCGGTTCGACCTCAGAAAATAACGGCCGGCCCCCTGATTTTGAATCAATTCGTCGATGAGGCCAATCAAATGCAACTTTCCCTCGTTTTCACTTTGTACGCCGTAAAACATTGTAACATTGTGTACCGTATGAGGCGCACAACTGCGGTGAAGAGATTTCCTTTCAGCTTAAGGGGAATTTTTCGATGACAAAAGATGGCTGAGTTTTCCCGCCACTTCATCCACCCTAAGCTTACGCGATGTTTAATATCGTCATCACAGCTGACTTCGCTATTGATCATCGATCCCAGATCTATAAACTTTTCGCACTTGGGAATCACTCTTCTATTCATATAAATGTCTGGAATAGGTCAAAGTGGATTAGAAAACGGGTAGCACAAGTATTCTGTTTTTTCGGACTAAAGCGATACCCATTCCCCTCTAAAACTTCCACCCATACATCAAGTGCTCGTTGCAGGAACGTTTGACCCTCGCTAATGATGGCTCCATCGTCAGCAAAGAATAACTGATTCACTTTGGGGTCCGTCACTTTTCCTTCAAGCAGATAATCAATATTATATATACATATATATGTACATATATAAAAGCAGATATAGAAAATTATTCTTTCCGTATAAATATTTTATTTATTTTGTTAGAAAAACTCATTTTTAACTTAAAATATAATTATCAACACAGTGTTCAAAAAAACCATAACAATAATTAAGGAACTGCATTGTGTTTATGAAATAAATACAAAAAAAGTTGACAATACTATAGAAATGATAGGTCACAATACATAATATAATTGTTAAAATGTTGTTATATATTATTTTGTTAAATAAATACTGGCAATCAAATTCACATTTTAAATTTAACTATTTACAATAAAAATAGTATTGTTACTAAATAGTTGATAAAATTTTGAAATAGAGACAAAGCTAATTAAACGGCATATTATGAATCTAAATATCTTTTTTCATTTAACATATCTTACATTGTACGTTCGAATTCAATTAGTTGTAAGAAATAAGGAGAATAATTATCAATACCAATAATAAAAATAAAATTCTAATTTTTTTAAGATTAATATCTGAAATTTTTGTAAATATTTATATAAGTGTAAGGGACAATATTTTTCTTAAACATATCAGTTAATAATAATATTGTAATAATTATCGTTAAGTGAAACTAATAAAGCAAATGACAATATACAATGAGATCGAAATAGTTAATTATTTTTGGTTTTATTTTAAATTGTCCTGATAGAAATTATATATGGAAACATTGATGGCTTCCACATGGTCTAGATCAGCGGTTCTTATCTTTTTCAGTTAAGCGCTACGGCATCGAGATAACTGACTGCCAACACCTCGCTCCTGCCAAACAAAAAATGGTAAGAAATATATATCAGAATTCTTAATTTAAATAAAAACTTTTATTTTAAGAAAATAGTGAATACTTTCTTCAGGTTCTTTAAACAAATAGAATTTAGTTTATGTTGTTTTTGATTGAGCAAAAATGAGTACTGTTTTTTTCTTCCGGAGACAGAAAAGCACTCCAAAATGTTCTTTTGGGAGTGTGATTTTCGCTGATTTCATAAAATCGAATTCACTAAAATAATAAATAAACTCTTACGTCGGACAACTTGTCAAAGCCATGTGAGACAAAGGTACATCATTTGATGTTTTCATTTCCTCTGTTCAGGTTTCACTAACCCATACACAATTGAGCAGAAGATGGGTTTCGATGTTTCTTTGGAACCCAGAAGGAGTAAATTATCGAGTCGGACCAGTGGAATACGACATAAGTTTACCAAAAATTATTATTAAAGTACATACATAGATACTTTTCTTTCTCACTCAGCTTGAATGTTTGTAAATTGTAGAAAAAATGTAGATTCAGTGACTGATGAAAAGCTGCTCAAATTGCGACGTCTTGTTCCATGTTGGTTAAAGTTAAAAGTAGAACAGATTTGTTACAAATATCCAACCAAGTTCTTTGTGTCGTCAAATTCTGAACAACAACGCCTAATTCGACTAGATACGTTGAGTCATGTCGTCCTCCATTTGTCCACTGGGAGTGCATTTTATATGCCGGACGGAAAAAACACTCCCAAAATGTTCTATTGGACCAATCGAAATACTCCTTTCGACTGATGTTTGCCTCCCGATTCAGATTTCACCAACACATAAGCAATAGAGCAAACGACGATTTTCGATGTTCTATTAGAATTCAGAAAGAGTGAGATCTAACCACATTAACCTAACCAAACTGCTAAGCAACAATTGATGTCTCGTAGGTGTGTTTAAGATCGATAGACTCCATCTGATAACAAAGTTTAAGATCTTCCACTGATTTAAATGAAAATGGATCTTAAATCCAATTCGGGATTTGTAATTCGAGTAGATCTTAAAATCCTAATTTCATGTCCTTTTTTGACTGCAATAGATGATCAGCGAAAATTTGGATTCTGCTTTCGAGAATTACATCATTCGCACCTGAATATGATTTGCGGCGGAAAAAAACTGACTTGTTTCTTGACGATATATGTTTGCTGTGTAAAGATTAAACTTGGCTATGAATGAGAAAACAATTAAGGCTAAAGAGTTTTATTAAGTTCATCTTATTTCCTTGAAGCTTCAAGTTAACTTCATTCATTTTTTCAAAAAAAAAATGCGAGGTACCTATTCGATCTCCAGTTTTTCGTTGGTTCAAATGCTTTTTTTTTTGTTTGACGGGTTCAAATAATGAAAAGAAACGGCACAAACGCTGTCCTTAGCGAAGCCAACTTGCTACTGGTTATCTGTCAACAGACAACCCAACTGAAGAAGGCTGTCTTGGATTATATGGAACATTTATTCAATAGTTTCAAAGTTGAGTTGTGTTCTGTAATAGGGGTTTTATTCTTGATAACGGGTTTTGTGACGAATTAAAGAGTGTCATAAAGGACATCACCAGGTTTCTTGCAGCTAAATGTTGGAGACGTACAGTGAAGCGGTTTTTTTTTTAGGTGGAGAATAAACCCAACATGGCGACGCGTCTTAGATAGGACAACCCGTTGTGCGTGCAATAACATTTGTCAAGGGATTTTAGGTCCGTTCGCATACTTTATGTGTAGAAAAATTAAAACTGCCAAATCTCCAAAATCGAGAGAGAATCCTCTCTTTTCAAAGAAAAGTACGCGAAAGCTTGTGTATAAAAAAAATTAAAAATTTCAAAGTTTGGATTGAAAAGAGGCAACCGCTGTTTTTTTTTGCTGGCTAGGGTGTGCTAGGATTTCATCATTTGAAAGTTTTAATTTTTTTACCAGCTGAAATTCTGTGTGAAGAAAAATTAACGAAAGTACATTTTTCTATCGTTCATCTTTTTATCATTTTCCTCAGTACGCGTACGCGAACGTGTCCAATTTTACACTGTAAACAACAGCAAACTCAAAGTGAAGATAAATAAGTAGGCACAACTTATTTTACTTAACAGGCTCCAGACCTATGAAGAGTCTCTGCCTGAGACACTCCAGCCTTCGATCCTCTGCGCTCCCAGGCACGCTGCTTCCAGTTGTATAGACCAAGCACTCTGGCATACTCATACGAACGGAGGTTCGGTCTTTCTTGTCTCTCATATCTGGGGCCTGGGAGTTGAAGATCCTCTTGGCATTACTGTCCAATCGAAAGCACAAGAGTGAATATTAAAAGTGAAGATAAAGGTTTTGGAACCTCTGGAATGGCCACCCTATCAGGTGTGTTATTTTTGACTCATAGTTTGTAACAAACCTTAATATTTGCCCGTAGGCAAATAAAAGTTAGTATACTCGTGATCAGCGTCGAAAGTGATATCAATCTAACCATGTCCGTCCGTCGGCAAAAATTAGCCCTTTAAACTGGAGCTGAAATTTTAACCTAGTTTAAGAATTTTAAGAACCCGTCCACAATTAAAAAAAAAACAAATCTATCGAAAACATCGAATTTTGAGCAAGCGAGCTGAAATTTTTAATATATTATCTTTAGGGCCCAAAAATGCTCGGGAGTTGACATTTTTGAAAACCGTGCCAGTGGGAGGAAAAGTCAAAGTTTGAGCTAGGAAGCTAATTTAAAATATATAGTCCTTAGAGGACCTTAATGCTCATGTTTAAAGATTTTTGAAATCCGCCGATTGGCGCGCCCAGATTAAAAAAAAACACACGTTTTATCGAAAATTCAAAGTTGTAATTAGCTAACTGAAATTTGAAATAAAGGATCTTTCATTAGCGACTTGACAACTTCAAACTTTCAGTGTGAACGCACCATTAAACCGATTACCTAACTGTCAATGTCAAAATATTCAATGTTTTCATCATGGTAAAGTACACGAAGAAACAACGTAAACAAGTAATTAAAATTTACTACCGAAATTAAGAGTCGGTGGTCGCAACTTTAAGAGTGTTAACGCCAATTTGGGGCGTAATTCTCGTCCCAGTAGACGAACAATTCATAGTCTAGTGCAAAAATTTGCGTCACAGTATTCGCTGACTGATGTTGCGGTGCCAGTGACACTACGTTTTGCCGAAGTGTGGAGAATATTGCTGCGTAGAAGCGTCCGTCGCAAACCAGCCAAATCAGTCAGTTTCATGGCGTTCTCAAAAATTGGGCCTCTCCCAGACAACATTATGGCGAATTTTGCGTAAGGATCTTGGCCTATACCCTTACAAGATCAAGCTGACTCATGAACTAAAGCCACTTGATGATGTGAAGTGACGTACGTTCTCGAATTGGGGTCTGGACATGATGGAAGAAAATGATAATTTCATCGCAAAATCATCTTCAGCGATGAAGCGCATTTTTGGTTAAACGGCTTCGTCAATAAGCCAAATATGCGTTACTGGACAGGTAAGAACAATCATGTGCTTCATGAAACAGCACTTCATGCGCAAAATGTCACTGTTTGGTGCAGTTTTCATATCGGTGGCGTCATTGGGTCACGTTACGGTAAATGGTAATCGCTACAGAGACATGTTGGAACGTTATTTCTTTGAACAATTGCATGAATTAGACATGTGCGCTTTAGGAAAAACAATGCAATTTTGAAGATTAGTATGCTGAAATGAGCAACGGAAAAAATACACCTCATGACACTGTGGGAATAGCTTGGCAGATCAACATTTTGTAAGACCAATTTCCCTTAAGCATGAATGTGCAGCGAAATCTACCTTCTAAAAATAGAAGTGAAAGAAGAAGGTGAACATATGAACCAAGAGATAATGGAATTGAACCTTATATCAAAAAGCTAAAAATAGTAAAAAGGGTTAGAGAACTTGATTACATTTGGTTTGTGGCTCTGTTGAGTGAGAGAAAAAAAAACTTTATTTGAAGCTTTTGCTAAAAATTAAAAGAAAGGACTTCTTAAGAAGTAATAGATGTGGCGGTTTAGACTTTTTAGACGCACTTATTTTGTTTGATTGAAATGGCTTTTTTTTGCTAATATAAACCTACACTATTTGAGAAAGTGTGTTGAAGCAAACAAAATCAATAAAAATAGTGAAAATGTTGACCGAAAGTTCTTATGCATCAACCTGCAGGCAGTCTCACTTTTTTTTATAATTTCTTTATGAATTAATTGTTTTGTTTGCTCTCATTTAGGCTGGTTTATTCACCGACTACTCATTAATCGATTTAAGACTTAGATTTTAATTGTTGTTACGTATTCACTTAGTTTTTATTCGAACTCATACCTGCGAAAACTTCGGTTTAATCTAATAGCTGTAAAAAAAAGTGGCGGCCAATTTAAAATGATACGTCACATTTGAACACCCATTAGATGGATCGATGATCAAACCAGTTTAGCGTAAATGTCTGAGCAGGATTAATAGGAAGCACTTTAGTTCACGCTCTTCTACATACAGTTAATTCCCATTACTACCTACAATTGTTTTGGAGAACGATTGCCGAAGCTCCTTGATGTTCTTTCAACAAGATGCAGTACCTTGTAACAGTAGCAGAGGGGTAGCTTCGTTCCTCAACCATACTTCAAACGAACGATGGATTGGTCGGTATGACCACAACCCTTGGCCACCCAGATCCCCTGACTTGACACCCATCGATTTTTTCTTCTGGGGTACTATGAAAGAAAGAATTTATTTTAGAGAAATGTCGAGACTGAAAGGGCTCCAAGAAAAAATTAGTAGGTCCTTTTCAGGGCCACAAAAAAATATTTAAGAGATTTTAGGAGTAATTTATAGTAGGTTCACTTCTTGTTGGCATTTTTGTCTGACAAAAAGTGTCTTTCACTACAGCTTCTGTTGATCGTACTTAAAAACTTACTTAACATAATTTTTAGGAAATTTTTCAAGGAAAAAAATTTCATTAAAAAAAAAATTATAAAGTGTAAACTTTAGTAAAAGCGCCATCTGTTCTTTCAAGTTGGATTGCATGAGGGTGTTAGACGCACCCATTGATGAATTGATGACGCCAACTACATCCAACTTGACGACGTTATATTTTTTCTATTTTTGTAAGAGATCGTACATGCTGTAACAAACGTGAAAAAAGATAAATATTAAATCTGTGGTAATCCTTGTACCATTAATAAATAAACTGTAGATTAAAACTCAGATGTGGGGTCAGAACATCACTGGCCTGAAAAAAAATATTTGGAGTGTAAAGCAAATTTTTGTATATTAAAATGCCGCGTGTGTTGACGAGGCAGCAGTTGATAGAAGTACTCAAGGAAGCCGGCGTGGAATTTCCCGAAACAGCTACCACGGCTCAGTTAAAAAGGTTATACCATAGTGAGGTCAACAGAAGCAACAATCTATCGACATCAAGTGGAGACGAGAATGCCGAAGTTGACAATGCCGATGACTCTGACGCTGATAATGCCGAGGAATTAGGAGGTGCTGCCCTGGATGAAGAACTGAGCGAGGTACGGAAGCGACTCGAAGTGCTGAAGCTTCGCAAGCAAATTAAGGAGCTAGAAAAGGATGCCGCCCCTTCTGCCGAACGAAGATTGGAATTCGGCGAAATCGAGCACGCCATTCCGAAGTTTAATGGCGACGATGTAAGCCATTCTGTACAGCATTTCTTTCGTGATTTCGAGGAAATCATGCAGACGGTAAATGCCGATGACAGATTTAAGCTATTGAGTTTGCGGCATTCACTTGTTGGAACCGCTAAAGTGTTCCTGCTCTCGACAGTGGCGCTCAATTACAGAGACCTGAAGTCAGCACTTCTAAAAGAATTTAACATAGCTGTGTCCCGCCAAGATGTATATAGAATGCTGAGCCTGAGGAAGTGGAAAAAGACAGAAGAGTCGCTGCATTGCTATATCTTAAATATGCAGGCGATTGCCAAGCGCTCGGATATTAGCGAAACCGAAGTCATCGACTTCATTATAGACGGGATAGGTAGTGGCGTGTCCAATATAAATTTGCTATTGGGTGCTCGCACCATTGACGAGCTAAAGCAGCTTATTAACCGCTATCAGCAAAGATATTTGATGGAAAGTGCGGCGAGTGTGTCAGGACGTAACGTTAATGCTGTGTCGACCAAGTCTGCCGTTGTAACCAAGATGAATGCCGATAAAAATGCCGTCAATTGCTCGCAGACGGGGCATATTAAACCGGATTGCCCATATCCGTTGCGCCGAAATGGATTATGTTTCCGATGTTGGGAAATGGGACATGACCACAAGACATGTCCGAACCCGAAGAAGATGCTGTCTGCCGTTGCCGTTGCTGTTCCGAAAACCAGACAAGTTGCCGCCGTTTCTAAGAAAGCCGTATCTGATGACGATGATAGTTTAAGCGAATTAGTTGGTGCTGTAAATTGGGTGAGTGTCGCTTTCGAAGTTGATTTGGCAAAAGACGCGGGATTTATAAAGTTTCTTTCTCTTTTCGATACGGGCAGTCCAACTAGTTTTATAAAGTCGTCGTACGTTCCGATTAAGCTGCTGCGACGATCAAAAATGCCGAAATCATCATTTTACGGAGTAGGCGGAAAAAAATTGTCTTAGGAGAAGTAAAATGTAAAGTAAAATTTGACAACAAAATAAAGACGATAAAAGTTAATATCGTCCCAGATGAAAGTATGGCTCTGCCGATTATTTTTGGACGTAATTTTTTGTATGCTTTCAGTATCCATCTAACTAAAGTAAAACTTAGATACTCTAAAGAAAAGTTGGTTTCTATAGGTGGAAATGATAAATTTGTTTTGCCAAATGAACTTCTTACAACTCTTAATAGATATAGCCTCATCGGGAATAATTGATTGCTAGTGGGTAATAAACCAGAAGAAGATGAAGTTGTATCGGAAGTTGAGTCAATTGGGATTAATGACGAGCATTGTGATATGCCGGATATATTTAATATTGAGGTTGTCTCTGACGAAGTAGATTTGAATATTGACCATAAATTGGGAAAGTTACGCTGTGCCGAATTGAATAGTTTAGTTATAGATTCCTATGTTTTGCCGAAAGATATTGAAGTAGAACCGTTGGATTATGAAATGAAAATCCATCTGAATGATGATGTGCCGTTCCACTGTGCCCCCCGACGACTCTCTTATTTTGAAAGAACTCAAGTACAGGCAATAGTGCATCAGTTGGAGAAAGACGGCGTTGTTAGACCAAGTAACTCGCCTTATGCGTCTGCTATTGTGTTAGTTAAAAAGAAGAACGGGGAACTTTGAATGTGTGTGGACTATCGCGGTCTCAATAAAAAGACCATCCGGGATAATCAACCGTTGCCGCTTATAGAAGATTGTATAGAGTATCTTGAGGGAAAACAATATTTCACACTTTTAGACTTGAAAAGTGGATTCCATCAAGTTCGGGTTTCTGAGGAATCTATTCCCCTTACTGCGTTCGTTACTCCAAATGGTATGTGGGAGTATTTAAAAATGCCGTTTGGGTTGAAGAATGCCCCTGCCGTTTTTCAGTGGTTTATTAATGTTATTTTCCGAGATTTAGTTGATTCAGGCAAGATAGTTGCTTATATGGGCGACATATTGATTGCTACGGCAGACTTTGAGGAACACAAAATATTGCTAAGAACTGTTTTGAGGCGCATCACTCAACGGAATCTTAAATTAAATCTCGCTAAATGCCGGTTCGGTCATACGGAGATAGAATATTTGGGCTATGCCGTTTCTTCACAAGGGATTTCTCAAGTGATTCTCATATTGCCGCTATCAAAGAATATCGGGTGCCGACTAATCAGAAACAGTTGCATTCTTGTTTTGCAGACGATTTGTACCTTCATTTTCTCGAATTGCAAAACCACTGCAAAATCTGTTAAAGAGAGATGCCGATTTTGATTTTGACAAGCCATGTTCGGATGCTTTTAATGAACTAAAACGCAGACTAATTGAAGCACCGATTCTGGCCATTTATAGCCCCATAAAGGAAACAGAACTGCATTGTGATGCCAGTTCAATTGGTTTTGGTGCCGTCTTGCTTCAAAGGCAAGGGGACAGAAAATTTCATCCGATGTCTTACTTTTCGAAAACAACTTCCGCTGCCGAATCCCGATATCACAGCTTTGAATTAGAAACGCTTGCTATAATTTATGCGCTGAGACGATTCCGAGTATATTTGGAAGGAATACCCTTCAAGATCGTTACGGATTGGAGCTCTCTGACTATGACGTTGGAAAAGAAACAAGTTAATCCAAGGATTGCCCGATGGGCCTTAGAGCTTGAAAATTACAACTATAAAGTTCAGCACCGTAGTGGTATATCTATGGGACACGTCGATGCCCTAAGTCGGTGCCAGATCGCCGCAGTTTGGGATGTTGATGACACGGATTTTCAAATCCAAATTGCACAAGGGCGGGACAAAATAATTATGGAATTGCGGGATCAAATGGAGGCCGAAGAAGTCAAAGACTTCGAGATGATGGATGGACTTGTATATAAAGTGACGAGAAGTGGGAGAAAGGCATTATACGTGCCGAATGAAATGGAAGACAATGTTATACGGTTAATCCATGAGAAACTCGGGCATCAAGCTCTGGATAAATGTTATGAGAAGATTGCGATACATTACTGGTTTCCGAGCATGCGTCAAAAAATTGAAAGATTTATCCAAAATTGTATTAAGTGCATTATGTATGCCATGCCGGCTCGTTCTAGTGAAAGGAACTTGTACAATATTCCGAAAAACCCGCTGCCGTTCGATACAATCCATGTGGATCATTTTGGTCCCTTACCGTCTATTAGTTCGAAAAGGAAACACATTTTAGTAGTGATAGATGCTTTCACAAAATTTGTGAAACTGTATCCTACAAACTCGACGAGTACGATGGAGGTAATTGCCGCGTTAAATAAATACTTTCAGTATTATAGCAGACCGAGACGAATTGTGTCAGATAGAGGTACATGGTTAGGTTAGGTTTAGGTGGCTGTCGGCAGAAGCCGATAAACTTAGACCAATTTAGGTCCATTGTGATACCACGTATAATTATCTACCTCAACTCTGTAGATGGGACTGGCCAACGACACGCGGTTGTTCTCAAACGGTCCCCCATCTACGTACTAACCGCGCCCAACGTCGTTTAATTTCGGTGATCTGACGAGAACCGATTAACTCGACGTGGTATGGTCGTTGGTTTAGAGGTACATGCTTTACCTCTTTTGAATTTGAAGACTTTTTAATGAAACAAAATATAGAACACGTAAAGGTTGCCGTGGCTTCTCCCCAGGCAAATGGGCAAGTCGAAAGGGTCAATAGGGTTATCAAAGCTATGCTGGGAAAGTTGAGTGACCCGGTAAGTCATGCCGATTGGTCGAGTATGTTTCTAAAAGTGGAGTATGCTATTAATAATTCTATTCATAGCACGACAAAGAACTCACCTAGTATGCTATTGTTTGGCGTTGGACAGAGGGGGGGAAATAATAGATGAGATTACGGAGCATCTGGAGGAGAAGATGGCCTCTGAGAGCTGCCGTAATCTAAGCCAAATTCGGGCTGACGCATCAGGGGAAATTGATAGGTCTCAGAAATATAACTTAGATTATTTTCTTAGGCACAGTAAGAAAGTTAAAGAGTACGAAGTTGGTGATTTTGTCGTTATGCGTAATGTTGATACTGCCGTCGGGACGAATAAAAAGTTGTTGCCTAAGTTCCGTGGTCCCTATGTCGTATGTAAAATCCTTGGACATGATAGATATGTGTTGCGGGATATTGAAAACTGCCAGTTGACTCAGCTGCCGTATGATGGTGTTGTCGAGGCGAATAGAATGCGAAAGTGGTTGTTGAAACCAAATGAGGAGGCCGTCCCTATTGAGAGTTCAAGCGACCCTCTCGCCTTAGATATAAGTCTGGAGTAAAATGTGGAGACTAGTGTTAAGTATTTATTTTTGTTCGAGGTCGATCAATTGTCAGATTGGCCGAGTTGTAAACTTTAGTAAAAGCGCCATCTGTGCTTTCAAGTTGGATTGCATGAGGGTGTTAGACGCACCCATTGATGAATTGATGACGCCAACTACATCCAACTTGACGACGTTATATTTTTTCTATTTTTGTAAGAGATCGTACATGCTGTAACAAACGTGAAAAAAGATAAATATTAAATCTGTAGTAATCCTTGTACCATTAATAAATAAACTGTAGATTAAAAAAGTTGTCTGCTGCACAGATGTACCCAGCCTGTAAGCCTTGTCTAAATTAAATTTCTAAAATGTCCAAAAAATCCTGTTGTACCTATATGATTAGGCCACCCGTGCCCGTGGAGAAAAAACCCTACATAAGCACCAAATTTCTTTCCTATCTTCCTATTCTTTCGAATAGTAACTAGCACCTAACATCATGCAATGCAATACTTCATTGCTAGGTGTTGCTTACTGCTCAACAAAAAATGTCTGCGCTGTGTTTCAACACTATGTATTTATTATAAAATTAACTATTCACTTCAATTATTAATATATTGGTGTGGACAGTATGTGGTTTCGCTTAAGAGTTTATACGCTTTCTTTCCAAAAGCGCTTTTGAGGATACTTCACTGACGTCTGGTTCGAGGTAAAAACCCATTGAAGAAAAAAGTCAATTATGGTATCAAATTTTTATTTGATTTGTTTGGAATTAACGTTTTTTTAATAATGCAATAGCAATGGTGTGTCAAAGCAAATTTTTGGCTAGCTTTCGGCCCTCGAGATTTAAATCGTCTGACAAAAAAAACGGATTTTTTTGTTTGCCCCATTTGGGACCTCTGGCACTATAATCTGATTGTTTGCCCCCTTTGCTTCTGGTAAGGGGGAAAACGACACTTAAAACGTCTGAGACCAACATTTTTTAATTTGCGCATTATTCTATTTAATTTGTGCATACTTATTTAAAAGTGGTTATACCCTTGAGACTAAAGTCAGAAAAATCAACGTTTTCGAACCACCACCTCACCCCTGGCGAGAAAAAACCCGCCCGGGGGACTGAATTTCATAAACGCATGTAGATAAATTTTGGTAATAGGTACGCCCACTCCCAAAATTTGCTGTCGGCTCTTAGACTAGTAGTGCTGTATGGGTCTATACATTTCTTGATCCCGATGAACAAGTCACAAGACTTACTGATGACAGACTGAATTTATTATCTATGTACTCCCATATATATATATATTATGTACGTAAATATTTCAAAATAAAAAACTACCCGCTCTTAGCAAATAGGAAATTCGATAACATAGGTATGACTGAAAAAATGTATAATTCAAACGAAACTGAAGAAAGATATATTCGAATTTCCTTTGTTTTTTGCTGGAAATGAAAATAACATCAACTTCCCTACTAACATAATTTTCAAAAACCTTTCAATACCCTAGGTTTTGATTTGAATGCAAAATCGATATAATTACTAGCATGAGCAGCTGTCACCGCAATAACATTTCTCTTGCAATATTAAATCAATGTCTAAATAAATTTCTAAGTAACTATCCTATAAAATGCTTGTGTAATTTCGAACGGGGTAATGCTACGTGTCGTTCAACCCCGCATTCCTTACCGTGTAAATTAATGAAGAAACATTCATTTCAAGACCAGAGTTAACATTACAGTTTAGAAGTGTATAAGGGTGGGAATGTATTATTAACGAAAACTGTGCGATGATTTGATAGTACCGGTACGGAACTCCTAGTGGGATTGCATATACCTACAAAACAGTGCACATACCTTCTCAATAGACCACTTCGCGAAGCTATCTCCTTCTGAAGTGCCGTTACTCTTTCTTAAACGTGAAGAAATAATTTATGGATGTACGAGTAATTTCAGTAATTTGCAGAAATCGTATGTAAAGATCATGGATTGATACTAAAGTGTATATTTAAGTGAAAAAAAAACTATAGAAGAGTAAAAAATACCAGATTATAGACAACAAACCTGAAAATGTACATATGTTAAAGAAAAAAAAAAAAAAACATTTAACATGTTGACCAAAAATTGAAAAATGCTGTTTTAAACTTTTTCAGAAATATTCGCGCAAAACGAATCTCTCGCCATAGAAATTCGCCAATGTTGAACATCAATTATTTCACCTGTATATTCTTTTTCGTTTGACACTGACGTTGTCGCGAAGTACTCTATTGAGGATTGAGGAACCATAACTTTCTGCCAATCAAGATTCACTTCTGCCGGTGACAAATTTGATTCACTTTTTTACATTGCATCTGGGAATCTGTATTATTAGGTCCTTTCGCGTACTTTTATGTGAAGAAAAATTAAAACTGTCAAATCTCCAAAATCAAGTTAGAATCCTTTCATTTCGAAGTCCCGGTTCACATATGAGGAGAGATTTGGGTTTTTTTTTAGGCGAGGAAGACACCCAGCTTAACTTCTATCCCTGTTTGAGTTTTTCGAGTCTTGTAGTCATAGACATGCGTAATATAAAAACGTTCAAATTTTAATTTGCTATCTTGGTCCAGTTAAATTGAAGTTTTAAACTAATATGTCATAAATAATTGGGAAATTGAATATTAAATTGGATAGAAAACGAATTGATTAATTGTTTCGTAAGGAAAACTTTTTCTTTTTAACTTCTCAGTCAACCCACAGAAATGGCACAATTCGTTTCTATGATTATGTTCGCTTACTGTTCAAGTTTTTACGCAAAGGTATGAGGCCCCAGTTATAGCCAAACGTAAAATGAAAACGTTAAAACTTTGATAATCGACCCAATCTTGTCTTAAAATGTCGCTCATAAATAATTTATTTTATATGTACAAAATTGAGAAACTGAACATCAAATTGGCTAGAAAACGAATTCATAAATTTTTCCGTTCGGCAACGTTTTTCCGTTCTATTTCCTAGTCGATTCACAGAAATGATACAAAAATCTATGATGTTTTCGTTTCAATGTGTTTACTGTTCTTTTCAGGGAATGCCAAAGTTTGACATCCCGCCGAATATTTTATTCGTGATTTTATTATTATAATTTTTCAAACTTTATTATAAGGGTACATAATTGAATTCAGCAAATCTGTTAATGTGAAATGGTTTTTTATATTTTTTTATAATATGTTCGCATCAATTTCAATTGGCGGAAGTAAATATTTTTCAATTTCAGGATTTTCAATACAAATTTCTTAATTACAACTTACAGCTGTGTCACGGTGCATGTCATAGGTGCATGTGAGTTGCCAAGTGTTTTTTGATGAATTCTTAAGCAGCGATGGTCGTTTTTATGCCAATCCCATATCCGCGTGTAAAAAAACACGGCTAATGTTTCCGCTGAAATGCTTTCGTTACAATGAAAATTATGACCTCAAGATCAGCCTAAGCTCTTTAACGCTCTCGAATAATGCAATGATAACACTAGTCAAAAAATTTTGTAACAAGAAAGGTGCTTCCTAATTTTGAATTACCCGCCTACCCATAGTTAATCGCCATATTTATTTTGATTCCATCAGGTCTCGTTTTTATGTTACAGCTACTCTCTACAAAACTGAAAAAACCGTTTTTGTTCCATTGTCGCATTCTAAAGTTTTTTTTATTTAAAGAGCGGCGTGTGTTTTTCTGTTTTTTGTGTTAAGTGATTCTTAAATAATGCCAAGAAATTGTAAAAATGATCCCGACAAGTTTTGCTACATTTGTCGCGGCATTACTTTTAAAACTCAGCGAAGGAATTTGATACCATTAGTTACTAAGCTATATGAACAGTATTTCGGCTTTGCAATCGGCCAACAAGACAAGGGTGGGTTCCACACATCTGTTGTACTACATGTGTAGGTCTTCTTACTTAATGGGCGACAAAATCTCGATCTATGCGTTTTGCAATATCTATGATATGGACTGAACCAACGAACCACTTATCTGATTGTTATTTTTGTCTTACTGATAGAAAAGGTATAACAATTAAAACAAAAACAAAAAATTAAGTATCCTAACCTGCCATCAGCTAAAAGACCGATCCTTCATAGTGAAGAACTGCATGTACCAGAACCACCTCAAAGTCCAGATCTGGCCGCTACGCCAGAAACAACCGAAAACGAGACATTTTTAGGAACTATAAAAATATCGTCGCGGAGCTGTTATCTACTTATAAGGCTTTGGGCTGCAATATGTCGTTGAAAATACATTTTCTTCATTCACATTTAGACTTCTTTCCTGAAAATTTTGGCGCCGTCAGCGATGAACACGGCGAAAGATTCCACCAAGACATTTCTACCATAGAAAGACGATACCAGAGGCCTATTTCACCAACTTACAAATTTGTATTTACAAGCATTTTTTAACAAAATTTGTGGTTTTTTTGATTTATGTCGTTTCACCAAACTGTGGGTATTACAAATTTGTAGTTGTATTCTAGAAAGGGAAATTTGTGGGAATATTTCCATTTTCGTTTCACCAAAAGTTATTTATACGTATTTGTAATTTACAAGTTACAAATTTGTGAAAAGTTGACTTATTTGAGAGTTTACGTTTCACCAAAGAAAATTATTTTCAAATTTTGTGAAGTATGTGAGAATATTTTACAACTGAAAGTTGACGTGTAATTCCTCCTATAAATTTTGTTTCATATTGAAAGTAATCGAAAAAATGTCTTTGCAACGAAGGCATAGTAGTAGCGATAGTAGCGAAAGTGACGATTATGTTTTCATTTTAAGGAAAAAAATTTAATTTCGGCGTTATTTAATTTTAATGAAAAATTTCGCCTGACTCGATGCTAGTCAGAGGAAATAATTGCAATTATTGGGCTACAAATAGCCGACACGACTGGGAAAAACTATTAACACCAAGGCAGCAGTTTCTCACAGGCTTGGAAATGGAGGGCAATACCATGGTGTAGCAGATATGCATGGGATATCTAAATCGACCGTTTGCAGATGTGTTTCTCGGGTTTGTGCAGCAAATGTTAATTTATTGTTTGAAAGTGTTGTATGTTGGCCAAATATACACGGAAGTATTTGTGAAAAGTCTTACAATATTGCAGGTAAACAATGTTTAATTTCTTAAGTTTTGCAAACAATTTTCTTTGTTACAAGGTATGCCATGTGTTTACGGATGTATAGACGGAACCTTAACAAACATAGATGCCGCTGGCGAGTTTGAATCTGCATATGTGGACAGACATGGACAGCACTGCATAAATTTTATGTTGGTATGTGGGCCGGACTATACCTTTTATAACGCATATGTGAATTGAAAGGGAAGTGTGCACGAATCAAGGGTGTTACAAAGAAGTCCCTTTTTTTTCAAAATTTTAAAGTGGATTTCGACATTTTTCTCATTCTGTTTTGCTTGGGGATACAGGATATCCTTTAAAGGATTGGTTAATTACCCCCATTTTGAGAAACCCAACTCCTGAAGTTGATCGTTATATTCGTGCACATAAATCAACTCGGAGAATAATAGAAAACGCGATTGGAATTTTGAAAAAATTTCCGTGTCTGACGCACTTACGATTGCAATCCATGAAAGCAGTTACTGTTATAAAATGTTGCATCATCTTAACCAACATTTCCCGACAAGCGGCAGATAGATAGTATTATTGAAATGTTCACAACCACTGAGGATTTAAACGACGCAGATACTCAAAATGCTGAAAATTTTGATGGCCGATTCTAAGGAATATTATTTAAATCACTTTTCGTTAGCAAATATCATATTAAATAACGAGACTTTTTAACTTTAAATGAAATATATGTTTATTTATTTTATTTTTATTTTTAATAGTACTTATACTTAATTTTAAAGTGTTTTCTTCCAGCTCCGCAGTCCCCAAGTGGCGTTCCTTTTTCAAGGCATTCAACTGCAAATTATTAATTTCGAATTGAAGCCTCCTTTTCTTCAATCGAAGAATATCCGCTTGGTCAGTTAGCATTTTGTTGTTGCAGACTTGAGGTCTGATTGAATTAAAAAATACGTTCATATATTTTTAAAAATAATTGTGAGAAACGAGCATTTGCATTTACTTTATTTCGCCTTCAATATCCCCCACGTTTGCGCACTAGGGTGGCAGTACCTCTTCAGTAGGTACTGAAGAGGACTCATCAACTATACCTTGAACTGTTGACGATTCTTTACCGATAATATCAAAAATGATTATCGAGATCGGTTAAAATGCGACTAGTGCCACCTTCAGAACCAGTCTTCAAAGAAGCTTATTTTAGCTTATCAAGTTTTTATTTATTTTATTTATTTATTTTTATTTAGTGATTTACCTATACACAGTAAGATACAATATATATATATAAACTAGTGAAAGGCATACAATAGTCGAAGCGAGTATAAAAAGCTACATGAGTTACAAAACGAGGAATTCATGTTGATGAGAAAAAAGAAATAATGAAAATATACAAAAAAATATACAAAAAATCAATACGAAATTTTAAGAATTCAAGGAGAGATACGAGTACGATTTTAATTCATTTTTAAGTTTAGTTGTGTTATTTAAACTTCGGATAGAGTAGGGTAAGGAGTTCCACAACCGTGTGGAGTGAATAAAAAACTGACGCTCAGAAGTTAAGCAAGAGTACCGAGGAGGGATCAATTGAGCAGATCTGCTTGGGGTGGGATATCTTATTTTTTCATATATATAAGTCGGTTGATGTGTTAAAAGTATGTCCGAAAACAGGCAAAGAGTTCGAAATTTGAGAAGATTGTCGAAAGTCATATTGTAAAGTTGGCTGGAGTATAGTGATATTCGATCAAATTTACGCAATCCGAACACATATCGCACAATACAATTAAATGACACATTAAGTTTCCTCTTGGATGCATAACTACAGCTCGCAAAAATTTCACAAGCATATGTTAAGACTGGCATGGCTAGAATTTTAGCAAGTAAGACTCGTGTTTTAAAGGGAGTAAAGGATTGGGTCGCCCACAACGTTCGGATAACTCCATAAGTCTTGCCGACGGCAAGATTAATGTGGTTGTCCCAGGTTAAGAATCGATTAAAGGTCACCCCAAGGTTCTTAACGGATTCTACATACTCAATAGGAGCATCTTGAAGTGTGAGGATAGGAAAATAAGCCAGATCTAGGGGCTTTCGCGAAATCACGATGCACTTAGTTTTATCACGATTTAATATCAGTCCATTTTGTTGAGACCACTGCACTATATCGGCAAGATCATTATTTATCGATTGCGCGGCGTGCTCTATTAAACCCAGAGGACAGCTTAATACGAGCTGAGCATCATCAGCATACAAATGAATTGAGCTGTTTTTGATGACATTAGGAAGATCGTTGACATCGGTCGAGATCGGTTAAAATGCGACTAGTGCCACCTTCAGAACCAGTCTTCAATAAGCTAAAGTTAAAAAAAAAAATTAAAAAATTAAATTTATATGTACCTACATATTATGTACTTACCAGAGTAGCCCGTTTTTAATTCTGCCACACAATATCTCGAAGATATTTCCAATCCTTCCCATTTTGAATTAAGAGGATAATGAAATTAAAATACCTTTCCACGCTTTACTTCACCCAAATAAAACCTCCTTCTTTTCTCTAATCAAGGAGACAACAAAAAATCTTATTTTGCCCTTCGTTTTAATTCCGGGATTGCACGACGATATTCCACAAATTTGTGAGAAACACTTGTAGATTACACATTGCACAAAAACCCGGTGCAACAGGAATTTTTACACTTGTAATCAACATGTTTATTCTTACAATTTTTTCTTGTCTAATCACAAATTTGTGGGTTCATATATTTGTATTTGGTGAAACGGAAAACCAGATTACAAATTTGTAATTGTGATTCACAAGTACAAATTTGTGGTTGTAATTTGTAGTTTGGTGAAATAGGCCCCGGCAAGTAGAGTCCACGTATGCTAGCGGATTACTGTTGGACATTTAAACGAGATATCCCTGAAGCAAAATATAGCAGAAAATCATAAAACTACATTTATATTTATGTTGCAGTATAAGGGAATAACGTCGTTTTGTTGCTAAAAACTGAACATTTCTAAAATTCAAT
This sequence comes from Portevinia maculata, assembly GCA_949715645.1. Lineage (NCBI taxonomy): Eukaryota > Metazoa > Arthropoda > Insecta > Diptera > Syrphidae > Portevinia > Portevinia maculata. The sequence continues at coordinate 98,173,580 of OX454525.1, forward strand.
AAAGTCAAATTACAAAAAATCTGTTCGTATTGAAATCATTCTAACTTTATTTTTATTATTCTTATAACTGTCCTAAATATAATTAGACAAAAGTTTTCATGTTACACGCAAAAAGTGTTTTTTTGTTGACTAGTGTAATCGGTCAAACGGAAAATATCATTGATGTGTCAGATGAGGCATCTTTATCGGATTATATGCATATAAGATTAAAAAAAACCAACAGACTTACTAATTGGAGAACATATCGCGAAAACTTAGCGTTCAAATCTGGGAAGCACCACTAACAACAAGTGATGCAGATGCTGCACAATGTCAGCTAATCGACACTATTCTCTCCTCCTTCAAAAATAGGGGCAAGGTAAAGCGCACTGTGGTCGAAAGCTGCGAACGATGGTGGAACGATTACGTAGAGACTATCCGGGAGAGAGGAAAACAATATCGACGTTCACATCGGAGAATGCTTTGGAAACAGCATGCCTCTACACCCATATCAATTTGCATATTAGAAAGTTAAATCGACTGAAGGTGCTCTGTAAGAACTAGCAACAGAGATCAAAAGCTCCTACCGGTGCAAAGAGATGGCACTATGCACCTTTCTGGACATAGAGGGTGCATTTGACAACACTGGATATGATTCCATGTCAAATGCTTTGTATCACAGAAATGAAGACCAACCCACTATACGAGTAAAATAGATCAAAACGATGCTTGAAAGTCGGAAAATAATTGCTTCATCAGGACCGACTTCAGTATCAGTATCAGCCGTAAGGAGCTGCCCACATGGAGAAGTGTTATCATCTCTCCTATGGTCATTGGCCAGTGACAACCTGCTCTATAGATTGGGCAATTTAGGCTTAAATACAATTGGATACACCGGTGACACAGCCATCATTTTAAGGCACAAAGATGTAAACGAAGACATAACACGTACGCAAAACGCCCTTAAGAAGGCCCTAGGCTGGTGCCACATGGAAAATCTTTCCATTAATCCCAGCTATGCCATCTTACCTCCCTTTATCAAAAGAAGAAATTTAAATCCAGTTTCAATTTTAACTGACGATACGATCGCTGAGTATTCCGATGGAGTTTATCTTGGAGTTACCCTAGACAGAAGGCTAAATTGGAACTCTCATATCACAACAGATGTCTAAATCTAAGTAGGCATGATATCAAAAACTTAGTAGGTAATTTTACTGGTCACCACGGTTTTCGATACCACCTAAACAAAATGAAAATAGTTGACTCTCCAGAGTGTCGCCTATGTCGTGAAGAAGACAAAACAAACGGCTGAGCACAAATTATGTAAATGTCCGGCCCTAAATCGAACTAGAAACAAGATCTTCTTCAGGAAAAACTGAGTTCCGAAAATCTTCTGCTGGTAAAATTGTCTGCTTTATACGGAAATTAGAAATTCTACTAGCCTAAATATTTTCTAGCCCCTACGCCAAAAAAGATCTTATAGGTTCAATTGCCTTTTTCATCGCCTTGCCGAGTCCCAAGCCTTACAAAAAAAAAGCAAAATGTTCATGTACATTACGTGTTTTGACCAGTTCTTTTATAGTACTAACAATAAGTGAATACATAATAGCTGTGTTCAATTACTTTTCAAGTAAGTTCAAGTAAATTTTCGAATTTCGAGAAGTGGGGATAAATTCTCTCAGAGATTGTAGAAGTTATGAAAAGTAAGGGAAAGCTTTTGTAGTAAGATGTAGTAACCAAACTACATGACAGTAAAACCATAAAATGAAGAATCAAAACAAATTCTGAAATCGAGATTCATAGAAATATTTGATTAAAAATGACTATGGGAAAAATGTTTAATTTTGTATCGACTCTTATGGCAAGCGCTGCAGTGATAATCCGATCCCGTCTCTGTAAAGAACAATTTCCTTGTTTCAATTATGGGTTTATAAATGAAATAGACTTTCTAAATTTCCTGAAATTTTCCTTTGAATCATTGATTTTTCAGTAGTTTCCAAAAAATGATCTTCTATTTCATCTAAAGTTTTGATAGTAAGGTTGTTTGCATTTAGGTACGTTACTTAAGTAGCATGAGCCTTAAGTGCATCTTTCCTTGAGGGAATTTCAACCGGATTACCGGTTACTCAACATTCTTCAAATGAAACCACATCATCACAAATTTCTTGATCGGGTAAACATCCGAAACATTTTTGAACGGTCAGACCGATTCTAGACCGTCAACCGGGGATATCTATTGATTCCTTTGTTATCGAAGGATAGAAAGATTCTGGCTGATGCGTTGAACGATTTTCAACAGCTGCGAATAGTTGCGAAAGACCACGATTTCAATGACGCATCGAGGTCGACAAAAGGATGGCTATTTAGCGAGCGAAACGACGACGAATAAAACGTTTGTGTTTCCCCTAAGGGTTTTGAATACAATTGTTAAAAGCTTTATTTTGGTAAGGGTATTTATACAAATTCTTGAGAGAGAGGTAACATTAAATTCAAATATTTAAAGTTTAAGGCGAATTCAACAAATACATTAATTATGCCGGATGGTCTAAAAGAAGCGTCAGATTTGAATATTGAATGAAGAGATAGGTTTACATGTTACATACTTGTATAATATGTATATTATGTACAATGGTGAAATGATCTTAACATAGATGATGATAACGATGTAATGATGATGACGATGCGATGATGATGACGAAGTGATGAAGCTGATATGAGGATAGTTCTGCCCCAACAATTCTGATTCATCATCGCAATTCAGTAGCTCGTCAAACTCTTCTTCTGTTGAGAACAATACTTCTTCATCCTCAACGACTCCATCTTTTACAAACCCAGCATACGAATTTTCACATGTTGAAGTTCCACGCCAGGAAGCAATTTATGGCGACCTACATTGTCGACAAAAAATATTATTCGTCTTATATTTTTTTTGCTGAAAGAACGTTGAATGGGAATCGTTTTACCTGGAAAGCAATGAGGATTTTTTGCCTATGGCATAGTCAAATTTTTCTTATCCATCCATATTACAAATAAACAATAAAGTACTACGATCTTTGCTCAATTTGTGTCCTGCGGGATCTTCCTCTTGTCGGATTCAAGTTCCAGAAGGTAGCATTTTGTAATAAAACCCGTTTAATAATGTTGGTAAAATGTTTTCGGTCCATTGCGATGCAGCTGGAATATCAGCATCAATTCTTTCGGCGAGCGCGGCGCCCTGGCGACCCACTCAAGTGTAGCTGCTACCGTTGCAATTGGATACACACAAACCACATACGTTTTTAAATCTCAACTCTGAATAATTTGTTGCAATTAAAAGGGTTTTGCTATTAAAGGGGTTGTTTATATCCGGGGAGTACGTATATCCATACATTAAAATGTATTTATCGTTAAGAAGAAGATAAAATGTTGTTTTGCAGTGGCACATTAATTCCTCATAAATTGTGCGCCAATGAGTTTTTATTATAAACAAAATAATTTATATCTTAATCTTACTGGGTAAATTAATGGGAATCTCTATTTCGATTCAAATACAAGAGAAACGTTTTCTTGAAAGGCTCGTGTTTCGTAATTGTATTCGCCCTAGTTTTATAACGAGCGTAAACAAGCACATCCTTATTCCTTGGAGTTATGCAAACTCTGGACAGACAATTCAACAAATTTGTACGTGAAATAGTAAAATGTACTGAATATAAACGATTATAGTTCCAGTCCCTATAAAAGGTTTGCGGTAATGCTTCCCACCATACAGAACATACAGTTGTTGAAAACCATACACTCCACCAAAGCAACGTCCTGAATGCCGTTATCAATCCCCGCAGGAAACTCTGAATCATAATGGCACCAACTAAATACTACCTTTGTAAACATGAACCGAATTAATTACAAATTCCGAAATCCTGGTTAGTTCCAAATAGTCGTTTGGTTCGCTTATCTGTGGTTAAGTTTAGCAAATACACAAACATTACGAGAAGCTATTATGAATTTGTATTACACATTATGGGAATTTCAACCCTGTTATTATATATTGTTATAGCAAAATTACCAACATGGAGAATTAAGTAGCAATACACAAACTTCCATTGCTGAATTTAGCAAATACACAAACTTTACCAGTACTTTCTATGGAGGTAAACGCTTTTACTACCTAATTCACAATGAGGTTTTACTTGACAATTATTTAAAGCTATATTGATTACAATGACAGTCATTATTAGCATTAACAATAGAAGATAAAGTTAAGGATGTTACAACATCTCCTCCTCCAAATTACAAAAGCAGTCGCGTTTTATTGGTAAGTGTACCCAGCTCAGCAAAGATACGTTTTGCACGAATATTTCTTAAAAAATTTAAAACAAAGCGATAAATAACAAAAAGAGAGTTCTAGAATAAAGAATAAATATCCAAACAGTGTTTCTGAATACTAAAAACTAAACAGTGGAATAGAATTGTGTACAAATAATAAATCTGAAAAATTGAAAATCGCATTTTTCAATTTTTGGTAACTGCAAAAATTCAAACAAAATTTTTAAAAATGTTAATATTTCAATGTTTTTATTCAATATTTATTGTTTTGACCATAGAAATAAGCGATGGACATTGGAGAAAACGATTGCGTTTTTGTTTTTTTATGCAGGAAGGTAGGAGGAGTTTGTTCAGGCGAGAAAAAGCGATTGGCGTTTTTCGATATTGTCGAAGACTTGATTTCGGCCGGCATTCATTGTAAGTATTTTTAAGAATATGTACATAACGACAAATAACAAGTTTGAAACCAATTTCATACCAAAAGTCAATTGTTGAATGCCAGCGCAGTCTGCAATTTCTGCAACACATGCTGAGGTAGCTCCTACATCAAAGCTTTTCAATACATAAATAAATGAAACCAACAAATTAGAATATGCTGTTATTACATACATACTCGTAGTTGTATTTTTTTTTCAATAAAAGTATTTGTTATTGACATAGGTAAGTAAACACTACTTATTTGACGAGGATTTCCTGGTGAATTATTTTCGGGATTTGTGTTCTACTCCTAGTTGTTTCTTCCGGGATCGTTTCTTGATCAAGGCAATGTTATCAGAATTAATAAGCCATAAATTGGTAAAATGCTAGCACTTACAACAATTTTTTCGATTAAATTCAGTTTTCTTTCTTCAGTAAAATTAATTATTGTCCTAAACTTTCCCTTCAGCAAACCGAATTCAATTTCAACCACCACCCGTCTAGATGAATGTATAAAGTTGAAAGATTTTTGTGATCAGTAAGTGGGCTATACTCTTTAAAAGGTGGGACTATCCAATTTGTAGCGGGATATGCCGAATTAAATTGGTTTGCGCTATATTAAACAACGATTTTGTTCCCGTTATACAACGAGTTTATGTTGATTCACGACTCAAGAATGAGTATAAAAGCGTTTTCCATTTCAAATACGTCTTCAGCTCGAAGAATAAACAAAAGAAACGATTTTTTTCGCCCAGAATATGGCTATGATTGAAAATCGAGACAACATAGTTAATATATTATCAACTATTTCTAGCCTGACTATAGCCGTATTTCTTTGCACGCGGATATAGTATTGGCACAAAAAAACGAACATCGCCGCTTAAGAATTCATCAAAAAAACTTGGCAGCACGCATGCACCTATGACATGCATCGTGATACAGCTGTAAGTTGTAGTTAAGAAATTTGTATTGAAAATCCTGAAATTGAAAAATATTTACTTCCACCAATTGAAATTGATGCCAACATAATTATAAAAATATAAAAAACCACATTTCACACTAACAGATTTGCTAATTTCAATTACCCTAATAATAAAGTTTAAAAAATAATAATAATAAAATCGCGAATAAAATATTCGGTGGAATATGTCAGTGGTCGGTGGGATGTCAAACTTTGACATTTCCTGAAAAATTCATCGCTACATTCATCAGAAATGAAGAAAATGGATTTTGGAAGCACTGTTCATCCCCGCTAAAGGACTTAGCGGCGATAGCTATCCCCGCTAAAGTTAGCGTATATAGGATAAGTTGTTGTTGTATTTTACATGCAAATTTCAAATTATCCCTATATCCGCGTGCAAAGAAACACGGCTTATGTATACTCAAGAGAGTTGTTTTTTCCATTTCAAATGCCTCTTCAGTTCGAAGAAGAAGAATATTTAACAGCGTGGAGATCTACCTTAAGACTCTAATTTCATGCAGAGAACCCGGTTCGCCACAACATATGTCGATGAATTTCTTGTCAGCATCAACAACGGCCTGCAAAACGATAATGACGTACTGCTTTCAGTTGTAATAACAGTTTTTTTTCCTTTTGGGAGCATATATACGAGTAGTTACGTGCGTGCAATGAATGGCACCAATTATATCCGGCATTTTTTTCGGGCTGTTTTGGCTAATGGAAATTAACCACTGCAAACCATGCTGAGGACTTTGCAATTCCAAACATAATTCAAAATATCCTAAATGTGAGAGTGTTTCCAATTAATTATTATTTTAATTCTTGTCTTTGACACAGATGTAGTGCCACCGATACTAAGTTCGACATTTAAACTTAAATTGAATATAAAAGTGAAGGTAGCGTTTTATTGGAACTTGCATTACTGTGCTTCAAATTTCAATGAAAGCATTTATTGGACTGTTGTCGAAATCCTCCGAGTTCATGTTGTCGATTCTATGTAACTTGTCGTCTAACTTATCAAAAGCAACATCCTTGGCAACTGGAAGCTTCTGCCTTCACCTGTCTAGCAGTGGGACTTTACCTTGTGCGAATATGCTATTCAAGTAAAAGCCTAGTTGCGTAGTCGATGCATAGTCATCTCAGAGATCTGGTTGCTCAGATCTTCAATCTGAGAAGTAAGACGCTTGTGATCCGTCTGAAGTTCGAAGTTGCGCCCATATAAATAACAGTGAAACTTCTTAATGCCTTAAAGGACCTTCAAAGCCTCTGTTTGATCTGGCTATGAAGTCCACAATGCACTTTGATGAAACTGCTGAAATACTGACTCGTTCTGGGTGCAGTACCATCTCATGGAGTATTTCTGGATTAGATTTACTCCATATACAACAGTTTTGCTTATTTACATTGCCGTTTAAATCAAAATGACATAAACAAACAACTTATCAAGCTATTGTCTTCTTCCGTCATTTCAATATTTTTTTGGCAAAATTACAGGCGAATAGGCAAATCCAGAGGGTTTAACTTGTTTACAATTTGGACTTTGTATGGAAACAAGTTTGAGTCTTCATGAATTATCCGTTGTAATGACCGTCTGCTAACTCCAATTTGCGCCGATAAGTTTCGAGTCGAAAGGCTTAGATTTGCCTGAATTGACGATGCTACAGCCGCAATTGTGTCTTGAACCCGAATATAGGGATCTCGATGGTACGGTCTTCGTGCCATGCTTCCAGATTCGGCAAACATTTTTACCAGCCTCATAATGGTCCATCTACTCGGGGGTTTGCCACCAAACTCCCGCCTAAATTCCCTTTGGACGGAAATGAAGCACTGCAAAGCATGGTACCGCTGCACTATCTAAATCCTCTTTTCGGCATCCCAAGCATTCATTTAAATAAATCTAAATAGTAAGATGCCAAATAATAAAAATAAGTCGATTACTCATACAGAAAAAAAGTTATTACGTTTGGTTTTTGTAGCACGATTCGTGCGCCACCCTGTATATTGATTGAAGTCGGCTATAGTACAAATGTAAATATTTATTCGATGAAACAATGAACCATGAACCATTGGATTCAGATGTTGAGCAGACAATCATATGGCTGATGCATAATATGAGCCATGGAGTTATTTTCAAGAAAAATGGAGCAAAGTGATAATGCAAATACAAAAAGACATTAAGATCGGAAATGGCGTCTTTTTAAACAAATGCTCTTGGTTAGTTTAATCAATATTTTAATTGAAACATTAATACTTCAATAATTGTATTCTATTAAAATTAACAGTGTCGGTATATTTAACAATTGTTTAAATAAAATACCAAAATATGCCCTTCTAATAAAAAAAAACATCATCTTGTAATATTCCAGATTGAAATAGACTACAACATCCTAAAGCCATTCAATAAATTACATATTGAATGTGTCATTATAGTTGCTTTGATGTAAAAAATAAAAATATTTCAACAAAAATGTGATTTTGTTTTAAAATTGTTTTGTTAATTTTTATAAACGCTGGTGTTTCCGTTTTCTACTGACGGGTTTTCAGATTGAGCCACAACAACACCTCCCGCTATTTATGGTTTTAACAATTCATATTTAGCGAAATCATTCGATTTGAATCGCTAATGCCCTTTCCAAAAATAAACCAAGTTTATAATTTGGTTTGGAAAACTAAGTTTTAGGTTTTTTTCATATTTAAAGAGCGCGGCTTTTAAGCAAAACAAAATACTTACTCATATAAAAATTAAAAATTGTATATATTTTCAATTGCCATTTTGGTCGTATTATGTAGTAGGTATAAATGTTATGGAATGGTTTTTGAAATTTGGTCTTGTTATTTATATAGTAAATACTATATATAAGGACCAGCCACATTGATTCCATAGTTATCCCATGTTATTAAAACAATAGTATGATAGAACAGATTTAATAATAATTACTATTATCTTTTAAAGGATCAGCCACATTGAATCAATAGTTATCCCATAAAAACAATTGCTTATAGGTTATTAAAACAATAGGGTGATAGAACAGATTTAATAGTAAATACTATTAATTTTAAAAGTACCAGCCACATTGAATCAATAGTTATCCCATAAAAGCATTGGTTTATAGGTTATTCAAACAATAGTATAATCTAATTCTTTACAAAAAATTTTAATATTAAATACATACTATCATTTCAATAGGAAGAACAGGTTTAAATCGATCGGAGGCTTATTGAAGCAATAGTGTGTGAATCTTATTAAATCAATAATGTGACTGAAAAACAATGGTACAAACTATTAACCTTTTAATAAGACACAGTAGTAAACCAGTAGCCGTGCACCATTGAATTTATAGTAAGAACGTACAATTCCAATTGACTAAAAGCAATGGTAAAAAACTATTGATTTAATCGAAAATCCCATTGTTATCATGGTATTTTTCTCTGAGTGCAAGAAGATCAGGAAAGGTCATGTGCCCGATGTCCCCACCTTTAACCAGGTGGCAAGCCTGGTAAGGTTAAGTATTATTGCGACCAACAATCTTTTCTCCTCCAAGCAAATGGCTCTTGTACAGGACACGGTGATAAGCACCCCAATTGAGCTGAGCGACTGTGGCGTGCAACATAAATTTTCAGGCTCGCACTTTAAGACGAGATGGTTAATCTTTGTCTGTGCAAATAATGCCCCCGCTGGGTGAATGCGCTCTTATTTTGAGAGTACCAGAAGCAAATGCGTTCGGGACCTGATGCTGGTGGAAGAAGAATCTTCCCCTAAGCCACACATCGTCCGTGGATTCTTTCTGCAGAATCCGGAACTCTCAAATGAGAAAGTGCTGGCCACCACAAAAATACAAAATTGTGGAATGTCGTCTAGAGAGGGAAGGAAGGTGCGCTACTTCACCTCGTAATCTTGATTGATAACGCTTTCATGGCTAAGCTCCGAAAACTTAAGGGAAAGCTCTTATACTGCTTCGGTGAGATCAAAATGATCCTTAAGAGCACCGATAACAATCCAAGATCTGACAGCGGTACCTCTGCCGCGAACGAGACAATAACTATGTATCACCTATCGGAAATATGTCTGAAGGTACAGTGCCAATGAAGTCATCTTGGACTAGCTGCGCCAGAGGGCCAGCCACCATTGTACCACCTTTCGAAAATGAGTCTGAAGATAAAGTACCCACGCAGCCACAGGGCCGCACTTCAGGTAGCGGTAAGACGAAAGTGATGACCGTTCCTGTGGACCGCACCCAAATAACCGGTAAATGTAGTAGCATTGCTGTTGGGCAAGCTACAGCTAGCGGTTCTGGAAATTGTACTAAGTCAACGGCCCCTCTTGCGGGGTCAGTCACCTTGACGTGTGCACCATCACCGCAAACAAACTCGATGGTGCCGGTGCGGAGGCTTACGACGCAAAGAGTCATCGGGCTTGTTAAGGGCCAGGCCGTCTGATGAGCGTCAACCAAGAACTGACCAGGACTTCACGTCCGCTCCCACCTCACCCTTACATACCCCCCCCCCCCTCTGTCGCCCCGTCCGCTTACCCCCCCCCCCCCGCCCACCATACTCCTTACTTAAAACTTTTCGGCAATGCCCGGGGAGACAACCCCGACAACAAATCCCCAAATCTAAGGTGGAACAGCTAGCGCCGAGAGATGAATGGCTAAGGGGTTCTTAGTCGTTAGCAGCGAACTTCGGATACCAGGCGACCTCCGATTTCAAGATATCCTTCCTGTGGTTATACGGGTAGACCACGGGCGACCTTTCTATCCCGTTTACTCGTGGGATTCAAAATATATCCAAAAAATAAAAACCAAATAGAGAATGATGCCTCTACAACTGCATCATCAACTAGGGATGTTTCAGAACACCCTGCATTACCAACTGGGGATGTTTTAGAACACCCTGTCGTAAATGACGTGACACCTGCCAATCGGGAAGGGTCACAAACCACGGATTCGGAGATGATGAGCTTAGAAGAGAACTCGTCTCTTCTTAGTGACGATATCTCTGAAGCCAGCACGCTATGCAATGTAAGCATACTCTCGGATGAAGTGCATCCCATGAATACTGACGCGCCGGAGACCTCTGGCATAACTGCACAGACTGAGTCTAAGCGCGTCAAATTCACACCATCCGAACAGCGCCGTTTTAGGAGTGCGCTGAAAAAGGGGAAAAACGTAGAGCAGGCCAGAGCACTTGCTCTGTCGACAGAGGTCGACACAGGCTCCGAGGTGAAGCGTACAAGGTCCGAGGACAATACGCCGCCCCAATCCGAAGCGAAACGAGCTCGCACAGGAAATACAGCCGTCGACAAAGTCTCCTATAGAGATATAGCGAGCTTTGTAAGACTGGGTGTAGTACCTGTCGATCTGGATCGCAATCCTCTCAGTAACGAGCAAATGGCTCAGATTCAGGAGAGGATTATGGACATCACCATCGAACAACGTGATGAGGGGACCAAACCAGCCTTCCGCGGTACAACCTTCAAAGCCGGATGGCTAATGATCGTATGTGCGGACGCTACCACTGCAGAGTGGATGAAAACAAACTTCGCGAAGCTCAAAGAGAAATGCGGGATGGAAGTGACGCTTGTGGGGGAAGAACTGTTCCCGAAACCACATATCGTCAGAGCCTTCTTCCCACATAGTACCGGAGTAGCGAATGAAAGAATACTGGCAATTCTAGATGGCCAGAATAAAGAACTCAACACCAGAACGTGGAGAGTTCTGCAAAGATCTGACGACAGAGATGTCGCCCATATGGTCCTTGCTGTAAACGAAAGCACGATGAAGCGACTTGTTGAGCTAAAGGGGATGGTCTCGTTCAGATTTGGACAGATCAAAATAATCCTCAAGAGCGCGGACAAATCGACGAATCAAGCGTCAAGAGAAAACCAACAAAAGGCTACAACACCAGGGGCTAGTATTAGTACTGCCACTGATGCTTCAGAAAAGCCTTCCACAAGCGCCAACAGTAGCGCCACACCACCAGTGGCTGGCATTAGTGCTGCCACGGGTAACTCAGTTGCTAAAACAACTGTGGTGCTGGATGCTAAAGCAAAGGCTAAGAAAACGGACAGCACAAACGCGCACCGTAACCGCTTTAGGCCAAAACTGGCGGCCGAACAGGCACATATAAGCGGGAAAGATGGACAGAACACCAGAAGTCCAAGGGGGAGACAAAGTGGTCTCTCTCAACAGGGTTACGTACGACGCAGGGGTGATAACAAACCTCATAGAGTGCGTAATCCCGAGTACGTGAAGTAGAAATGACGTCTCTAACTGTGCTGCAGGCAAACCTGCACCGCGCTATGGGTGCATCGGACACCTATAGCCAAAGATGTGCCGAAAGGAACGTCGCTCTTGGTTTAATCCAGGAACCATGGGCAACTACAGGTAAGATCTTTGGTCTTAACAGCAGAAATAGAGAGCTAATTTTTGCCAAAGGTAATTTCAGACCTAGGGCAGCTCTTTCCATTGCGAAAGATATAAAATTCTCTCTCATTCCAGGTTTCAATACTAGGGACCTGGTGGCCGTTTTAATTGAACGCCACAATGGCCAGGTGATACACAAGTTTGTATGCGCATCGGCGTATTTTGCTGGGGACATAGAGGAGGTACCACCTACACCAGTACAGGAACTTGTCCAGTACTGCCAAACTCAGCAAGTACATCTTGTTATCGGCTGCGACGCGAATGCACATCACCAGATTTGTGGCAGCCGAGACACAAACAAAAGAGGTGAGTTACTTTTAGATTACCTATATAGTAAAGACCTAGTTATTCTAAATAAGGGTGATAAGCCCACTTTTAGGAACAGTATACGAGAAGAAGTTTTAGACCTTACTCTCTCGTCTCCTTTTATACAAAACATTGTAGAGGACTGGCACGTGTCTGATGAAGCTTCTCTGTCTGATCATATGCATATTATGTTCAGGCTGCGATGCAACACCGAGTGCGCGCCGGTCAAATACAATAATAAATTAACTAACTGGAGAACCTATAGTGAAAATCTGGCAATCAGAACTGATCTGCTACCAGATTCACCACTTACACCGAGTGATGCGGACGCTGCACAATGTCAGCTTAACGACATCATTATCTCATCATTTAGGAATAGTTGTAAGGTAAAGCGCACCGTGGTAAAAAGAAGCGTACCATGGTGGAATGAAAACCTGGAAACTATCCGCAAGAAGGTGAGAAAACAATTCAATAAATCGAAACGCACCGGCGTATGGGATCAATATCGATCCATGTTAACCAAATACAACCAAGAGTTGCGAAGATCTAAAAGGGCCTCATGGCGCGCAAACTGCGAAAAGCTGGAAAAACTCCCAGCAGTGGCGCGGCTCCAGAGAGCGCTATCAATAGATCCTTCAAACTGCATGGGATTGCTCATCAAACCTGATGGAACAATCACAAGCGACCGGGAAGAAACTCTCATAACCTTGCTGCAAGTTCACTTCCCTGGTTCCCTAATTGTCGATCACACAACTGATCACACTACTGAGGTTTCATATCCAACTAACCTCAGCAGAAATAATAGTTTATCTGGTAAATTATTTAGTCCAGATAAGGTAAAATGGGCCATAAACTCATTTAAACCATTCAAGGCACCAGGAAGTGACGGAATTTTTCCAGCCCTCATTCAAAAGGGTATGGAATTCTTCCTACCTAACATGATTGCCTTATTTAGGTTCAGTTTCAACTGGGGCTACATACCACGCACTTGGCGGGAGGTCAATGTAGTATTTATCCCCAAACCAGGTAACAAACCTAGTGAACTACCTAAATCCTATCGTCCCATTAGCTTGACATCGTTTTTCCTGAAAACAATGGAAAGAATAATTGACGTTCATATCAGAGAATGCGTTACTTTTAGCATGCCTCTACACCCCTGTCAATATGCGTATCAAAAAGGCAAATCAACGGAAGGCGCCCTGTTAAAACTAACAAATCACATAAACAACGCCTACCGTTGCAAAGAAATTGCACTATGCGCTTTTCTCGACATAGAGGGTGCTTTTGATAACACCGGTTATGATTCAATATCAAACGCTTTAATTCACCGAAAGGTAGACTTTCCCACCATAAACTGGATAAAAGCGATGCTCGAAAGTCGGAAAATCACTGCTTCGTCAGGACAGACTTCAGTATCAGTTTCAGCTATAAAAGGCTGTCCACAAGGAGGAGTTTTATCACCCCTCCTGTGGTCTTTGGTCATAGATGACCTACTTCAAAAATTAAGTAATTTAGGCTACGACATAATAGGGTATGCCGATGACTTGGTCATCATTATTAGGGGCAAAGAATCAAACGTAGTTACTTCACGTATGCAAAACGCCCTTAAGATAGCTATAGGCTGGTGCGTCAAGGAAAATCTCTCCATAAACCCCAGTAAAGCTATCATAGTTCCTTTCACAAAAAGATGAAATCTCAGCTTAGCTCAGATTTCACTAAATGGCACGACCATTGAGTATTCCGACGAAGTCAAATATCTTGGAGTAATCCTGGACAAAAGACTAAACTGGAACTCTCACATCAACAACAAAATCACTAAAGCTAACAGAGCTTTATGGGCCTGTCGACGCACATATGGCAGAACCTGGGGAATCTCTCCAAAGATTGTCCACTGGATCTACACAGTGATGATAAGACCCATTATAACATACGCCTCCATTGTATGGTGGACAAAATCCACACAAAAGGTCGCAAAAGAGAAACTCAAAAAGGTACAACGGCTTGCGTGCCTTGGTATCTCCGGAGCCATGCGAACCTGCCCAACGGCTGCCATAGAGGCAATAACAGGTATTACACCTCTCCACATATACATTCAAAAAGTGGCGATCCGCAGTGCAATAAGTCAAATACAGTTAAACGAGATAAGTCTTAACGATCATCCGGAACTTAAGACCCTTCTTGGTGAACTGCCAGAACTCAACATGAACTGCGCGGTCACAGACCGCATCCATAAAACACTATGCTTCAATAAGCGGTTCTCCACGGAGATTCCAAAGAGAGAAGCATGGGTTAGTAATAACCCACCTAACAGCCACAACGGCATAAAGTGGTATACGGATGGTTCTAAAATGGAAGCGGGGATAGGAGCGGGAATTTACGGACCAAACAAACGCTTTACGATACCCATGGGAAAAAGTCCCAGCGTATTTCAAGCAGAGCTCCACGCCATTCAAGAATGCGCTAGCCACATAAATTTATCTGGTATAAAAGGTGAAACCATCCATATATTCACGGATAGTCAAGCAGCTATAAACGCCCTTAGCTCGCATACGATTGACTCCAAATCAGTCATGTACTGCTTCAACACCCTACAGGCACTCGGAACAAGTAACAAGACCAAGCTATGGTGGGTTCCGGGTCATGTCGGGGTGGAAGGTAACGAAAAGGCCGACGAACTGGCCAGAAAAGGTTCGGAAACACCCTTCATAGGTCCCGAACCCTTCTGCTGCACTCCTAGATCAGCAGCAACGGCAGCAATAAAAAGCTGGGAATACAGAAAATGTATCCATCTATGGGAAAGCATCCCAGGTTTAAGACAGACCAAACAAACCGTTCGGCCTTTCAATAGAAATGCCAGCAAATGCCTAAACCTAAGCAGGCATGATATCAAAAACTTAGTAGGTTACCTTACTGGCCACCATGGTTTAAGATATCATCTACACAAAATGAAAATAGTAGACTCTCCTGAGTGCCGACTCTGTCTTGAAGAGGACGAGTCAGCTGAACACATTTTATGTGAATGTCCGGCCCTAAACGGAATTAGAAAGAAGATCTTTTTCAGGGAACAGATGTGCCCTGAGGACATAACTAGTAGAATTGTCCGCTTTACATGGAAAGTGGAACCTCTACTAGTCTAAATTTTTCTGGCCCACACGGCACAAAAGATCTTTTTAGGTCGAAGTGCCCCATATTAAATCGCCTTAGCGAGCCAGAACTTAAAAAAAAAAAAAAAAAAAAAAAAAGTCAACGGCCACCGCACAGTGTGCAATTTTGGCAATCTAGGAGACCAAAATTGCTTCGCTTATAAAATTACAAATTTCGCCTCATTTTCTTTGTTATAATTTCATAGTAACAAAGCACAAACATTTTTTTATTATTATAGTAAGAACTAGACAACAAATAAACAAAATATACGTAAAGGCAAAATATTGTATCAAACAACATAACAATTAAATAAAATACCCAAGTAAGATTTTTTTTATACATATTTGATTTCATATACGAGTATTATATATTTTGAACTTCGGTATTTTAAAAAGCTATTTATAATAATTTAAAAATAAATGAATTATTCACTTTCGCTTAAATCAGAGTCTTCTTCTTCTGATATATCTGATGAGAAGTCTTCAACGAGGCTATCCGAAATGTTAGAGTCACACGGGTTTTCTTCTAATAATTCTATTATTTCTGGGGTTATTTTATTTCTTTTAGTCCTTGGAGGAGCGCGTAAACTCGCAATTAGTGGGTCCGATATAAAAAGGAGTCTATGAAGCAAATCTATATTTGTGTCAATCCTAGATGTTTTCCTTGTAAAAAGTTCCCTGTATCTTCTATTGTGTTTATTTCGTGCCTCTTGAGCTTCTTCGGATAATTGGCCAATGGGAACAATACGGGATGATATAACATCTCTTCCATGTATTAATACTTTATATACACTTGCGGGCTGGAATACCATGAATATTTGCTAAGATATAAAGCATATGTCTGTGTTGTGTATTCATGGAATTTATCTGAATTTATTTGGAACCTAGAGTTCAAGCATTCTAATATAACATGGAACCGTTTAATGAGCTCTAAATTAATGCTCGTTATTTCAGAAGATTTTTCTGGGTTCCTAAAAAATTTGCGTGCTGTATTCCCATCGTTAATGTTACCTGTTTTGGCATATCTACAAGCAGCCCTGGTTCTTTTTTAAATCTGTCTTGGATCTGTTTCTTTTTTTTCGCCAGTTTTCGTTTATTTTCGGGGCCAATTACTCTCCAAGTTTTTATTTCTAATCTATAGGAATGTGCAATAGGCATTCGAAAAAACGTATCCAAGAATGAAGAGGAGATAATCCAAATGAAAGAAAATTCGTATTGATAGTCTTTTTTGAAATGCGTCTTTGATTGTTCATTTCACTGGGCTTCGCTCCACACAAGTAACAAGTCTGTGTTGAAGCACATGACGAAAGAGCATTACACACTTTACAAGAATTTCTTCGCTATTAACCAATATCTTTGTTGGTGACAGTTTGGCAATATCGTCTTCAATTTTGTTAACTTCAGCTGTTATAAGATCTGCTGATTCCTTAGCAAAAATAAATTTGATAGGACGACAATGTCTGGTCGAAGATGGTGCTGGATTTTGCCAAATTATTTTTTATATCCGCCAATGTCAGTGTTCACTTGTATTGGAACCATGGATATGCTAAATAAGCTTTCGTCAGTGAGGTGCTCCTCTGAAAACTTTTGTCGGTACCTTGTCTGCTCCCCATTTTTAATAATATTCAAAACACTATTTGAAGATAAATTCAAAGCCCGAAGAACTTCTTCTTGAGCCGCACATAAGCGTATAATAGTGTGATTAATAAGTGCTTGAATCTCTATTTCAGCAGATGTTTCAGTAACAAATATGCCTGCAGGGTAGCATAATTTCTTAGCAGCTTGAATCTTAGAGCATGCTGGATAGAATTTAAAGTTGTGAGTTTAAGCTTGTACGCGGATGATCTTATACTGATGCGTTGAAAGACTAGCATCAGCTATTAAAGCAAGCGCCTTATCTGCTGATAGTTCCGCTGGCTTCCGGTTAAAAGATTCATCGGCTCTTTTCAAAGTCGTACCTCTTTTAGGAGAGGCAACAGAAAGCTCTTTTATAATCGCTGCCGAATATTTTTTTCCTACACTACGAAGTTCATTTCAGTGGCCAACGATAATTCTTCTTGACTTCTGCTTTGAAGAAGATCCATAATTGTTCGTCTCTTAGTCCAATAACTGGAGGCATTGAACTGTTTTGTTGGCCTTCCAGGTTTATTTCTAGAAGAATTGTGAGATGAACTAGGGATCGCATCAGTCACAATTTAAGAAAACTTAATGGTTGTTTTAAGCCAAAGAGAATTGTACTCTAAAAAGCGACCACGGTGCCTACCAACTTTGGCCCATTTCGCTTCAATTCTTTGGCACAGACCTCTTATTGTCACTTTTACACTTTCTAATGCTTCATCAGGCAGTTCTACACTTCCAAGAATACGTAAAACAAATTTAATAATAGGGTTAAATCTATCATGGCTTGGCAAAGTCGACCAAATTTCGAAAATTGACTGATATGAGATCTCCGCAGCCATTATTAGTAAAGTAAGATACTATATCTTTCACAAACTTTCGCAGATGTTTTTTTGTTTTTTATGTAGGTTAAATGTCCAGCTATATAGTTTATATTGTCTGCCCTCGATATTCTGCGATATAATAAAGTAAAACTTTGGTTGAAATTTGAAAATCCTAATATATTCGCCTTAAATTACTCACAGATTTGAAAAAAAGATAACCCCGTTACTCAATGTCTACGAATAGTAGAAGAAACTAAAAAAAATAATAAACAAATAGCACGCACCAAATAAACGCATTTGTCACGTGAAATGCAGCGACTGATTACCACTTGCTACCAGTTCATTTATGTATCTCAAACAGCTAACGGAAACTTCTAGAGATCATTCCGTTGCTTGCACATGATTACTTAAGCAAATCATTTTGTGGTTCTATAGAAGAAGTATTTAGGTAACAAAATATAAGGTTTTAATGAATATACGAGTATTAAGCATTTCGAAAAATATGTTTTGCCCACTTAGATTGCAAAAATTGTTCACTGTGCACCGCTTTGTCGGCTTGCTCCTGAAAGAGAAGAGCACATTTCCAAGGAAAACCATTAATCTGGCCGGTAATCCCTCTAACCCCGTTAGCGCTGGTCCTGGGTTTGCTAGCCAAGTTGGAAAAAATTAAACGAGTGAGCCAGGCATCGAACAGCAGATCGTCCTGGACTGGCTGCTTGCCGAAAAGGGAAGGGTCCTAAAAAACCTCTATTACTTCTGCAAACTAGAAGCTCTAAATAGGATTTATGGAGGATCGGGCGAACCTTCATCAGGCTAAGTGCGTCCCCCACTTTTAGAAATTGGTTTGCCGAGAAGAAGATAACCGTAGGCCTCATCCAGGAACCTTGGGTTGTCAGCGGATATATAGGCTCGGGAATAGGGCAGGTACGCTAATTTATAAGTGTGGTGAGCAACTTTCTTCCTATTCCAGAATTCATCAATAAATACCTGGGGCCTATTTCACCAAACTACAAATTATAACCACAAATTTGTACTTGTGAATCACAATTACAAATTTGTAATCTGGTTTTCCGTTTCGCCAAATACAAATATATGAACCCACAAATTTGTGATTAGACAAAAAAAATTGTAGGAATAAACAATAAACATGCTGATTACAAGTGTAAAAATTCCTGTTGCACCGGGTTTTTGTGCAGTGTGTAATCTACAAGTGTTTTCTCACAAATTTGTCGATTATCGTTGTGCAATCCCGGAATTAAAATGAATGGGCAAAATAAGATTTTTTTTTTGTCTCCTTGATTAGAGAAAAGAAGGAGGTTTTATTTGGGTGAAGTAAACGTGTGGAAAGATATTTTAATTTCATTATATCTTAATTCAAAATGGAAAGGATTGGAAATATCTTCGAGATATTGCGTGGCAAAATTAAAAATGGGCTACTCTGGTAAGTACAAATTATGTAGGTACATATAAATTTAATTTTTTAATTTTTTTTTTATATTTTAGATTAAACTTGATAATTCAAAGAAGACTGGTTCTGAAGGTGGCACTAGTCGCATTTTAACCGATCTCGATAATATCATTTTGGATATTATCGGTAAAGAATCGCCAACAGTTCAAGGCATAGTTGACGAGTCCTCTTCAGTACCTACTGAAGAGGTACTGCCACCCCAGTGCGCAAACGTGGGGGATATTGAAGGCGAAATAAGGTAAATGCAAATGCTTGTTTCTCACAATTATTTTTAAAAATATATGAATGTATTTTTTAATTCAATCAAACCTCAAGTATCATCATAAAAGCCCAAGCGCAACAACAAAATGCTAACTGACCAAGCGGATATTCTTCGATTGAAGAAAAGGAGGCTTCAATTCGAAATTTATAATTTGCAGTTAAATGCCTTGAAAAAGGAACGCCACTTGGGGACTGCGGAGCTGGAAGAGAAGATAAAAGTGTTGGAAGAAAACACTTTAAAATTAAGTGACTCTTAAAAATAAAAATAAAATAAATAAACATATATTTCATTTAAAGTTAAAAAGTCTCGTTATTTAATATGATATTTGCTAACGAAAAGTGATTTAAAAAATATTCCTTAGAATCGGCCATCAAAATTTTCAGCATTTTGAGTATTTGCGTCGTTTAAATCCTCAGTGGTGGTGAACATTTCAATAATACTATCTATCTGCCGCTTGTCGGGAAATGTTGGTTAAGATGATGCAACATTTTATAACAGTAACTCTTTTCATGGATTGCAATTGTAAGTGCGTCAGACACGGAAATTTCTCTTTCAAAATTCCAATCGCGTTTTCTATTATTCTCCGAGTTGATTTATGTGCACGAATATAACGATCAACTTCAGGAGTTGGGTTTCTCAAAATGGAGGTAATTAACCAATCCTTTAAAGGATATTCTTTATTCCCAAGCGAAACAGAATGAGAAAAAGGTCGAAATCCACTTTCAAATTTTGAAAAAAAAGGGACTTCTTTGTAACACCCTTAATTCGTCCACACTTTCCGGCCAATTCACATATGCGTTATAAAAGGTATAGTCCGGCCCACATACCAACATAAAATTTATGCAGTACTGTCCATGTCTGTCCACATATGCAGATTCAAACTCGCCATGGGCATCTATGTTTGTTAAGGTTCCGTCTATACATCCGTAAACACATGGCATACCTTATAAGAAAGAAAATTGTATGCAAAACTTAAGAAATTAAACATTTTTTAACAGCAATATTGTAAGACTTTTCACAAACACTTTTGTGTTCATTTGGCCAACATACAACACTTTCAACAATAAATTAACATTTGCTGCACAAACGCGAGAAACACATCTGCAAACGGTCGATTTATATATCCCATGCATATCTGCTACACCATGGTATTGCCCTCAATTTCCAAGCCTGTGAGAAATTGCTGCCTTGGTGTTAATGCAAAGTTTTTTTCAGTCGTGTCGGCTATTTGTGGCCCAATAATTGCAATTATTTCCTCTGACTTGCATCGAGTCAGGCGAAATTTTTCATTAAAATTAAATAACCCAGAAATTACATTTTTTTCTTAAAATGAAAACATGATCGTCACGTTCGCTACTATCGCTACTACTATGCCTTCATTGCAAAGACATTTTTTCGATTACTTTCAATATGAAACAAAATTTGTAGGAGGAATCACACTACACAAAATTTGAAAATAATTTTCTTTTTTGAAACGTAAACTCACAAATAAGTCAACTTTTCACAAATTTGTAACTTGTATATTACAACTATAATTAACTTTTGGTGAAACGAAAATGGAAATATTCCCACAAATTTCCCTTTGTAGAATACAACTACAAATTTGTAATACCCACAGTTAGGTGAAACGACATAAATCAACAAAATCACAAATTTTGTTAAAATGTAAATACAAATTTGTTAGTTGGTGAAATAGGCCACTGGCTGCCGTACTGATAGAAGTTTCGACAGAAAGAGGCACCCGAAGCATCGTATGTGAAAACAACATACCGACTTTATGTAGACAAACAACAACCAGCACTATTTCATCGGGTGCGATGCCAACGCGCACAAAAAGATATGGGGTAGTAGCGACAAACACAAAAGAGGTGAGTGTTTATTAGATTTTATAGTCAGTAATAATGCTGATATTGTTAATAAACGTTCAAAACCAACCTTAATAAATGCGATTCGCGACGAGGTACTATAATACCTCACAATTGCTAGTCCATTTATAAATAGAAAATTTTATGAAAAATTGGCATTGTCAGATGAAGCCTCACTGTCAGACCACCAGCACATAAGGTTTGACTTACCTGGCCAGCTGACACAGGCTTCGAATAGATACGGTCCCAAGTCGATGGACTGAAATATGTATCGAGGACTTGTCCTCTCAAAAATGGATATGCTCGTTTCGTCAATTGAGTCCACGTGGGACCTTGACGAAGCAACTATACCATAGTAGTTGTGTCAGTAAAACCAGTATGAAGAAACGTGAAGTTCCTTGGTGGAATGACCAACTTGCCTTAATCAGGAAGAAGATTAGGAAACTCTTCAGTCGAGCTATCCAAACGACTAATTAGACCCTACTCCTATAAGGAAATCCTTACGCTGAATAAGGATAATATTAGAAAGCTGATGGGCTTTCTTACTGGCCACTGCGGCTTGAGATACCATCTCAACAAAATGAACCTAAGTCCGGAGACAAAATGTAGGCTCTGCATGGAGGACGAGGAAACCTTTCAGCACATTCTCTATGAATGTCCAGCTCTCCATTGGTTAACACGACGCATCTTTCGTAGTGGCATACGTTTACATGCGGATCAACGAAACTCTGGCACAAAAGACGTAGTGGGTTTTACTAGGGAGGTCTTTTACTGACACAAAATATCTTTTTGGTCGCAGTGTCAGCCAATTTGTGGGTGACGCAGAGGTTAGTGTATTGGACTACTAATCTAGAGGAATCAGGTTCTAATCCCGCCGGTGCCGAGCAACATCGTTAAGTTTTTTGTTTGGCTGCCCCACCTATTGCAAACGTCTGACAAACTTCCAAGAGTATAAATTGTCATGAGAGCTTCTCAAATTCGGATTCGGCTTAAAATTGTCGGTCCGTTTGCACAAGCAAATGGTTGGAGAAGCTAGGTTTTAGGCCCTGTATGGGCCGTTAATGCCTAATATTTATTTTTATTTATTTTTGTCAGCCGTAAGGGCAAGGGTTTTATTTTATAAAAAAAAAAAACAGAAGTTATATTATCAACATCAGCTGAAATTCGTCAATGAAAAATATCAATTCACGGTTGTTTTTAACTTCGCAGTACTGGGTAAGTTGTTGTAATTGATCGGAAAATGATAATCGTGATTTACCATTTTTTAAAATTTGAAGGTCCACAATCTGTTTTTCAAATGTTTTTAAGACGATGCAAGTGTATATGTGTGTGGGGTTGTTGTGCGTGTGTATTTAGGTACGTAACTACGTTCGTCTTCGATTTTTTCGTTTATAGTAGGTACCTATCTCGCGTACAAAAAATTATATCGACTTCGTTCTAGTCGCATTTGGCGTGAATTGGATGAAATATGATCTGAAAGAAATAACACAGACCTAAATTTAGTTGAGTTTTCGCTTACTCTCCTTATTATTATTTTTTTTTATATTATTACACCCACTTATATTAGTCTCGCTGGTATGCAAACCAAAACTTATTTAATATATTGTAATGGTAAAGAAAAAAGTTTGCGATGCCTTCACTTATATGTGCACATCGCTGGATTTCATAAAACCCATACGAAAAAGAGGGAATTCACTTAAACCGCAGTAAAACTGAAAAGGTCATCAAAAATTGTTAGTTATCATAAATGTGTTTCTACATACGAGTACATATACAATACAAACGCATTACTTGTGACGTCCATAACATCAAGTAACGAGGATTGAGCCGATCTAAAAGTAGCACTTCAGCGCAGGCATATTTCGTTATTGGACTGGGGTACCAGAATACCAGATAAGCTTAATAATATCAGTAGAACAACAATATTGGTGTGTTGACAAATAATAAAAGCGCAAAAGTAATTCGAAAAATGTAAAATTGGAAATAACAAATTGGTAAACAAATTATGTAATTTATTTAAATATTTTCTCGTGTTATATTGTGCCTACATAGCCCCTTTTCAGTAAAACAAACTAACAAATAATATTAAAATCTTCGTTTTTTGGGCTTGGTAGTGCCCAATGAGGTTTGTATTTTTAAAAACAGCAGTATTTTTGCACCGAAATTTTTCTTTTGATTTGTTTGTGTGTCGCGAACGAACTAAATGTGCAACGCATTTGAAGATGAAGCATTTGTCAGATGTTTGCCGCCGCAACAGATGCTGCCACATATTCGTCTAGCACTTGAATTGTTGCGAATTGTATTCGAAAGTTTTCTTGTTCTGTAAAAATAAGACTTCTGGAATAAATACGTCATAGCAGTTTTCAGTTTGGGGCGTTTGTAGGAATAACTTCGTCTAATTAATCAGAACATTTCCTAATGTAGTACCAGTCTGTAGAATAGACAAAGGTCTCTGACAAGTCTTCGATGTGGAGCTTGGATTCATTGAATATTTTTAAGGCATGTTTGAAAGCTGATCACTAGACGTCGGAGCAAAAATTTAAACTGGTAAGCAGGTTTCTTATCCAACCGTCAAAGCATTCTTTCGAGAAAACGTTGTCAACTGCGCCGCAGCTCTTGATTCGCCATGCTTTTGTTGCATAGATTTGTAACATAAAGCTGAGCAGGCGTATCCGCTTCGAACGCCATATTAGCTGCGTTTCTTTGAGAAATGTATGTTGCTCATAACAACGATTACGAGAATTATGGAAGCAGCCACACATTTTTGATTGCAACACAAATTATTGAATGTATTTGCAGCATGTATCCAAAGCAGCCCTCCTGGGGGTTGGTAGCAATCGATTGTTATGCAGAGATAGTCGATTAAACAAAAAAAATCCTCATTTCCACGAAAATTATGCGAAGAAAATTAAAAAAAATAAAAAATTGGCAAAAATAAGCATCCGTTTCCTTGCTGTCAAACACAAAAAATCTTTAAAAAAATACTTTTGGATTTGCATCCTTGCTTTAATAATAATCCAAATCGCACTCTTTTTAAAGTACAAACACTGCGAACACATTATTAAAAAATTAAAAATGAATATAGAATACGATCTAGTTGTTTTATTGTACAATTATGCTGAGCTAACTATACACTTTATTTATTATTATTATATATTATTACATATTATTATGCTGAGCTAACTATACACTTATCAACAAAACACGGCTATAGTTCCTTTCCACCTTCCCTTTCGCTGCTGACCGCCGGCAAGTCGCCAGAGCTGTAATTATTCAAGAGAAATGCCTTTATGTGATTTTAAATTAGGATACAAGTCCTGATTTTACCTTCCGCTTTGAAGAACAACGTGTAGTTCTTTTGCCGGAGCCCTTGAATCACGTGTATGTCAATGGTTGTGGTAGAATTGGATCGCAAAATCCTTATAGCTTCTTCAATGCCATGTAGAGAGCTGCAGCTGAGAAGCAGGAGCTATCTGATTATTGTCTGTATTAATTGTAGGATGTTGATGTTTAGGATGCAGTTGTCTAGGTTGTTGTTGTCTAGGTGGCTGTTTGTTATGTTTATCGAGATTGTAAATAGTTATTCGGGATTGATCCTGTTTGAAAGATTAGGTTGTTATAGCCGCAGCTGTTGTAGTGTGCGTAGTTCTTGCTGTGGTTGAAGTATTTTTTACTGTGTCTATGGTTGTTTTGGCACTGGGTTCAGAAGTTGTTGTTGTTTAGTTAGTTCCTGTTGTATAAGGCGTAGCTGCAGTTAGAATTCTTTTATTTCATTCTGCTGGGCCAATATAAGCTTTTGGTGTTCACTGATAGGCTTTATTGAAAGCCTCCAGCATTTTTTGTTTATTTGACGGTTCGAAAATCAGTTACTGTTGAAGTTTAAAGTACAAGTCACATAAATTGTTAAAGATTTTTTGGTAATTTTATTATCTTCCAATGCAAGACATCAGTTGATATATTGCTATGTTTATCACAATAAAATCAGAGGCCAGGTATTGAAACAATTTTATCAATACATTTCCCTTTGATGTTAATTTAACATCGTTAGATGTTTTCTTGCATATATAGCACTCAGAAACATTCATGATTCAGTTCCGGATAAAATCAATAGACCTTAAAGTCAATAGTAAACGATTTTGAAGTTTCATCAATTGCAAAAAACAATCGACTGGAATTCCTAATAGTATGCAGTATAATGGCGCGTTGTCATCAGACCTTTCAGTTATTTGAAACATGTTTGCTAACCATTTCAAATCTGTCTATTAATTAAATGCGCCTATCTTACGAGCAGGTACGATATCTGACTACTCATCGAATTCGATTAACGTTGGTAGCTTATAGTTATCAATTTCTGAAGTAGTAGTTGCGCTGTCCGATTTAGTATCCGACATGAGGGGAGACGTTGATGGTATTCCTCCCATTATTTTAAAAATATGAACTTTCCGTGCCCCTTCATATGCTTTTCAATAGTTCCTTGGAGCAAGGAATTTTTCTCGATGCTTGGAAGAACTCATTCATAACGAATTATAAATCTG
Organism: Portevinia maculata; assembly: GCA_949715645.1. Lineage (NCBI taxonomy): Eukaryota > Metazoa > Arthropoda > Insecta > Diptera > Syrphidae > Portevinia > Portevinia maculata. Next base: position 98,199,681 of record OX454525.1, read on the forward strand.
GTCCCAAACAAGATGTTACTCACTATCGTTCAATATCGAAAATTCCCACTATCCCGAAACTGTTCGAAAAACTTGTTTGTGGTAAACTTACAGCTCTTCTTAAGTCCACAATTTCTTCGTATCAGCATGGTTTTATTGCTGGAAGATCCACAGAGACTAATCTTACAATTTTTACAAATTTTATCGCAAACAACATTTAAAATGGGATGCAGTGCGATGTCATTTACACAGATTTTGCAAAAGCATTTGACCGGGTAAACCAAGATATTCTTCTTAATAGATTGCGTAACATTGGTTTTCACTCAAGTCTCTTAGAATGGTTCAATTCTTACTTAAGAGGACGCTCGCAGTTTGTAAGGATTAATGGTATTGTCTCAGATCGCATTGACGCTAGATACTTCGGGAGTCCCCCAAGGCAGCCATCTTGGACCTTTGTTATTTCTTTTATTTGTCAATGATATTCCCAATGTCATCCTTAATTCTGAATGCTTAATGTTCGCTGATGACTTGAAAATTTGTCGGTCTATTAAATCACTTCAGGACTGTTTATTGTTGCAGGAAGACCTCAATAGATTATCAGATTGGTGCACAATTAACTGTTTAAATCTTAACGTTTTAAAATGGAATAGCCTCACATTCTGCCGAAAACGGGCACAAATTCAGTTTACCTACAGTCCCTTGGCGTATTATTCGACTATAAGCTCAATTTCAATAGTCACATAGACTACCTCGTCACAAAATGCAGGTCAATGATGGGATTTATCTTGCGAAACTCTCAAGATTTTTCTGACCCGCATACCCTTAAATACTTATATTTTGCATATGTGAGGTCTTCCTTAGATTACTGCTCTGTTATCTGGAATCCATATTATATGGTTCACTCTACAAAGATAGATTCAAAAATGGTTTACTAGAGCTGCGATAAAAAAAGCTTAATTGGAATATCGACTTGCCACCATATAATATTAGATGCCAACTGGTTGGAATCTTGCCTTTATGTATTCGGCGGAGGTATTTTTTGATCATGTTTGTGAGAGACCTAATAACTAACCATATAAATTGTCCTTACCTGCTTACACAAATCAGATATCGAAGACCCGTGATACCATTGATAAATCAAAATATTTTTGTTGAGCCTATTCATAGAGTACAATATGAATATAATGCAACAATAACTAGATGCTTAAGAGGAGCTAATTCAGTTGGGAATCTCATTGATCTTCACTCTAATATAAGTAGAAATACGTCCAAAAATCAATTGCTTATGCTTTTAACAAACTTTGGTGAGGTTAATTAAGTATGTTAATAATTTGTCGAATTAAGTACATATGTAATCCATTAGAGGACCAAGTGTACCTCCGTTGGATGAAAAAAATTAATAAATAAATTATAATATTTGGGGGAGTAAGATCACCAATGTTTGTCCAGATATTTTAGACAGTAGTTGACCGTGATAATAATATCACTCAGCGGTGCAGTAGTTGTAGATAGTGTAAAGAAAGCCCGAAATATACCGAGTAGTCTCAATTGCTTCTTTTTCTGAGAGCATATACAAAAAATTAACTCACCGATGGGAATGAGACAGAAAACTGATTTACCGGCCAAAGTTTTTGACACTCTATATGGCAAAAAATAATACAGGCTGTAGAGTACCATTCAAAAAGTTCTTCGAATTTAAGAAAATATTGTTATATAGCTTAAAGTTTATCCTTACTTTACTGCCTCTAATATATTCATTTTTGTATTAATTGTTTCTTAGTGCTGTAAAAGATATAAATCCTAATGTTCCACCTTTTTTCAACAATACAAATGTAATGAAACATTGTGAAATCGAGGCCAAAGCTGGGGTAAGTGCGATTTTTACATGTTACAGTCTAACTTGCTTAATTAATAAGTGTACGTTTTGGGAGATTAGATTCGACAAATCAGAGAGTACCTATTTTAACAAACAAATTAATTCAAATGAGTAGCGAAAAATACGTTTTGCGACTCATATTTGCTTCCGACTTCTGTATCAAATACAGAACAAAGAAGGTACAAGTGGATTCATATTTTTAAGTGCACTAGGTTGATTTCCGCTGAAAACTATATTACTTTGTGCATATGTACATACAAAATTATTCGCATTAAATAAGAATGATTGCATGTAACGAATCCATTTTAAATATTTACTTTGGTGCAGGGAAATAACTTCACGGGCAACAACCTCACACGGGAAATAACTTCACCTCGAGTGCGAAATAACTTCACTTTTTTTGTGAAGTTATTGCCCACTGAAGGTGAGCAATTTCTCCACCGTAAATTTTGTAAAGTTATTCCTCATCTATAATTTGAGAATTTTCCTATTATATCTAACTGAGGAGCAAATATGAAATGGAGTTATTTATGAGGTTTTTGTATAATCTCATTCATAACAAAATATAACAATTGATTTTTAGCAATTTATATCGGTGCCGTGAAATAGGGCCATACGCAATAGGGCCATATTTAAACATTAGTGCTGCTTTCAACAATTTGAACTTGCACCAACTCGAAATCAAACAGTCATCTGAAGCAGGGGTGTTGCAGGGGGGCAGGATGCCCCCATATGTATTGCACTGCTTATGGGATTAGTTGCGAAATCGCTAGTAAATTCCATTAACAGTGCAATGCATATGGGGGGGGGGGGGGTTCTGCCCCCTGCAAACCCACTGCTTGCGGTCACTGTTTGATTTGAAGTAGGTGCGAGGTTTTATTTTAGCACTTGGCCTTATTGCACTTTGGGTAAATGAATTCCTGTGGCCTTTTTCCCTTTCAGAAAGCGAAAAAACGCCATATATGGCTTTATTTCACTACTGCAAAGTGAAATAAGGCCATATTTTCAAATATGACCTTATTTCATCAAGAACCGGTTGCAAACTGAGGCAACTTTACCAACGAAATTGTCAATCACCCATTATGACGGTTATTGAATTATCATAAAATGTTAAGAGAAATTATTTCCCAAAAAACTCACCTATGGTGGGCAATAACTTCACTTTTTCTGAGTGAAGTTATTTCCCAATCGAGGTGAAGTTATTTCCCATGTGAAGTTATTGCCCGTGAAGTTATTTCCCTGCACCATTTACTTTGCAGAAAAGATACAAAGAAAAACGCAAGCAATGCCAGTGACTCCTGTAATATCAGAAACATGCACGGTCCTATTGAAAAGTCCACATTTGTAGACTATAAATTTAGTATACTTACCAATTGCTTAAAAATCTGACACATGTTTACAACAAAAAAAAGGGGTGGTTTTCAAAAAAGTCATTGACCACTTTAAATGCGAAATTTACACAAGGATTCCATCTTCACCTATAATACTTCTCAACTACCAGAGCAATTTGAATTAAAATTTTCCAAAAATGTTCCAAAGACATAGGTACTCGTACAAAGTAAGTTATCGGTAAACATTTAAAAGATCAAAGCTTTCTGAATAAAAATGATTCTTCAAACTTGACTGGTCTTTAACATGATAATCAGCAAAATTATATCTGAAAATTAAATTTGTTAACAATTTTTAATTACAAATACAATGTAGGTTTTTATACAATCAATACGTAGGCCTTCAAAACGCACACGATCGATATATTTATATAACGTAGGTACCTACATAAATTTAGATTAATAGATACTATAAAAAATTAATATCTGATGTCGACATATTCCTTGACCTTTGACCGAAGTAAAATGTCAACATCGACTCTATAAACAGCTATAAGAATGTTGTCACTATATACAAAATGCGATAAGTGCTAAATAAGGTATTGGACTTCTTACATAAGCCAATTTAATAAACCGCCAATTTTATGATTCATAATAATAAGGAATAAGCAATTGTTGCTTAGAATGGCACGGGCTACTTCATCGCATTTATTTTACGAATCAGTCGTTTTCGCAAGATAGCGACAGCTTACACATTCAACTCAAACCAAACGTTTTAATCAATAGGTATATCGCATATACATATGCATTTACAAACAAAAATATGTCTAACTGATAGTAAACATGAACTTTAGTAGGTGCTCTTAGTATGTAAGCACGAGTATACGAAAGATAATTACTTTCTATCTCATGTGTATTTGTTCGTTACGAATGTTCGACAATCGATCATTAGCCATTAATTCTCTCGGTCGTACTCACTCGTAGTTCCTTAGTGCTTTACTATAGTATAACGGTAGGGCTTTAGACTACATTTAAATAAAAGTTTCGGTTAAATTTAGTGGATATATATTTTTCAAAAAGTGAAGTGAGTCGAAACAAATTGCTAAGACTTAAAACAGTAAAATTCAGTCGATGTTAACTAATTGCAAGTTTGAAAAAATCAAAAAATCAACAACATCAAGTACCTATCCAAATCATCAGTTGTTTTACTGAAATAAATTTGCCAAATAAAATGTTATTGTTAAGTGTACTTATACTTAACCCATTGACCCATTGACAGTATTCCACAAGTCAGCAGGTTCACAAATTAACATTAAAATCTGGGTAATAACAAACCGATTATTGTTCCTCTCTGCGATGCAATGATCGTGTTATTTACACGAGAGGACTGGTTCAGGTACATGGTTACTTCTTCATCCTCTTCTTCGTGAGAAATTGTCACATCGTAGCAAAACCAGTATCTCTGTTGACTTTTAGAGATGCGAACTTGATCATATCCATCAGTATCTAGAGTAGAAGACCAGTGCTAGTTTGTCGCTACTCGCTACCAATGATATTTCAAAAATAAAAACTTTACTAAATTTTGACGACAACGGGTACCGATTTCTTTATTTTTTAGAGTTTTATAAACTTACTACAATTTAAATGTTTTATTTATCACAAATTCCAACTGCTTTGGACTTTGTAGCCATGAGTAATAAAAAGATAAACACAAAGTTAATTTTTCGGTGATAGTCAAAAAGATAATGTGTTGCCATAATCAATTTCTTCGAACATTGACCGCGCTCTTTGTTCAGCAAAATAATCGGGTAGTGACAAAATGAAAGAAAGTAAATAGTGGGTATTTTGCACTGTTCATTCGATCTTTGTTCGATGCATAATTATACGATAACGGCGTAAATTCAATACGGTTGCTATCAGGTCCCAATTCCAAAACTACATTTGTTATGTATACATATATATGTACAATCCTCTTTGTGGGGAATGCTGCATTCGACTTGAATAGACACGAAGACTTTTAACGTAGATCGGAGTTGATTTGGAGAACAAAATAAGCCATTTTCTTAATCCTTTGAACCGTCTGACTGCATAATATTGTCAACAAATAATTATTTGTAAGTGTGACTTTGCCACGCAATTGTTTATTACAATCTATTGCACTTTTATAAAAGTACGCGTATGCAAGGAGTTTATAGTTACGTGCCTGCCGACTAGACTGTTGCTGTGACAGTACGATGCTGTGTCTGACGATAGTATGGACGGAGATGTACATTTTAAAACATTATTTATCTGCTTAATAGTCCGGTTAATCCAAATCTGGTCGAACTACTAAATTTTAGTAGTTCGACCAGATAATTCAGCAGACTGAAACCATTAACATATATGATGTATGTAACCTACCTCAGAAGAGTGCAAGTTTGAAATCGGAGAGTCACATGCAGAGCTGGTATAGATTTTAAGTTATTCCAAAACCAAAATAATATACAAACAAAAAAATTAGTAAAATAAACATATACATTTCTATCTTATAAATATTTTCTATTTTCATTGCCAGTACCTATTTATTTTTTTTAAATCAAAATGTGTGTTTACTTTTAAAATAGATACGGAAACGATGCTACCTACGAGTACAACAGAGCAATTCTTTGCTGGGCTTGAAATATCCCAAAGCGAAAATCCTGTATACAATGTATCCAACACTTTAAAAGATGCACAAACAACAGCACAGAGAAATGCTGAAATGAAGGATATATTTTTTAAACCGAATCTAACGTCACTTGATAGAAATCAGCAGCAAACCACGACAAAGCAACAGGAAATCGTCCCGCCAACTCCACCCAAGGACCCAATAGCAAATAATGAGCCCTTTTCGGATCTGCCACCACGTGACCCAATAGATATGGAATTTAAAAATCTTTCGCTTACAGTTAATTTAGGGTTTAGAAAAGGTGAGTTCAAAACTAATTAATTTACATGCATACATTTATTTGTGTAGAAATATTTGCGTGCACACTTTAAGCTTTATTTCACAATGAGTTAAGATTTTTTATTACAAAAAAACAAAACAGTGAACTCTTTTCTAAATGAAAACATGAAAATGAATGTACAACACATGCACTTGAAATCGTATTATAGTTCTGCAAATGACTGACAATTTTTTAGGGGATGCAAGATAAACAAAAGTAACTTTATGCAAATTGCACGGATAAAAGAGTTGTCGAAATTTCCTTCTGCCGCATACACCCCAATAACTCAAATGAAGTCTTACTCTTCTGCGTTGAACGATATAAGATTTATATATTTATCAAAATATTGGCTGGCAAAGACTCCTTTTTGACCCTTTTGTCATTGAATAACTACAAATAGAAACGGCACCGAAGCAAACATCCGATACGCGGTTCATACGTCGCTGTAATCGCTTGTGCGGGTTTGTGAAATGGATTGGATAAAAATAAAAATGTATAATATCCCAACAAAAATATCCCTCAAGGAATGCCGGATGGGTAATTTTTTGTTATTAACCAGTTTAAGGTAGGATATTTCATACTTATCGTTGCTGTCGTTACGCTTCGATTGTTTTTATTTCCTTTTTACTTTTGGAATTTTTGTTAGATTTGAAAATGTTGTTTTCATGTTCATTGCGATTATAAAAATCAAATACATTATGCGTATGTAGCTATCATAATGATTGCAGATAAGAATAATTATAGCTAGATATTATTTTGTTTTTCAAAGTATGTAATGTAGGTGCATAGGTATGTAAGGTATGATATCTATGAGCTGAGAACCTTTTTCTGATAATTGTGCTTTTATTTTTATATAATAAAGGTACAATTTTTAATTTTATTTCGATAGGTAGGTATCTAAAAAATAAATAAAATAATAAATACAAAGTTCAAATTCATTGATATAATTCGAAGAAACGCATAAAAATAAAACAACACTATTAACAAATATGTATGCACAGTTCTAATAGGTAACACTGTTATATATGATTAAGTATTTATATCAAATTGTTTTAGTTTTCTTTTCGTGCATTTTGCCTTGGAGTTAATTACTTTTATTTTCGCACATAAAAGACCCGCATGGTGTGCTTGATCAATTCGTGATTGTGCTCTTCAATGGAACATGGAAGCTCAAATAGGTTCCTACAAAAGTTTAAAAGAGTATTGAGGACATTTTGTTCGAAGCATAGAGTTTCAAAACGTTCCTCAAAACACTTTATAATTCGTTCAATTAACTCGACAAAATGTGTAGTAGGAATGACTAAACCATCATTAATAGTATCCTCATATTGACGAGCTTCAATAAGACCCTCGGCTTTTGTAGGGGACTCATTTTGACCCTCTTTACACATAAATAATTTGCATGTTCTACAATGGGTTTTCTTTAAAATGGCATGAGAAATATATCCCGAAAAATAATGTGTTGCCATATCTTTCATAGTTGGAACTGTCTCTGATATTGTTAAATTCTCCCCATCAAAATCGTCATACTCGCAAGCATTGGAATCTTCATTGAATTCGGTGTCGCCATGACATATTAACATTGAATTCGATGTCGCCATGACATATTAACATCACCTATGTAATATGATGGATACACAAACTAAGACACATATTAAGACAAAAACTATGACGCAAACATTCTTACTTTGCAATACCGGAACTATCTTCGATGCTAGTGCATCATCTTCATATACTACATCTGTAATTATATAACTACCATCCGGATCGAAGAACTCTATAATTATATTCAATACTTCATAGATTACAATTCCAGACGCCAATCGTGGCAACTACAACAACAACTCAAAGTTCACACAAGGGCTTCCCCCAGCCACAGACGATGGAATTGTAATTACTATCCATCCACACAATTTTCAAACGAAGGTGCAGCGATGAGATTATGGTTCCGCTTCACCTTGAGCCGCGTTGTGCATGGTGTCAAATTGTGCAGGCGGATGGCAAATTTGAAACACTTATGTTTTTGAGAATTACTGCTGCAACAAGCATTTTATTTTATAGTGTTAGTGAATAGGTGTAAATAATTAGAATAAGAATTTTGTATAAATAGGTTAAGAAAGACGCAATAAATTTAATCTTAAACTGGACACAGTGAATGTCTCATCTTAATTTTCAGGTCGGCTCTTTAGAAAAAACAACACTAAGGCTTTTCAGCCATCCAATTCCACTACGCTTGGGCTAACCTTTCAATAAGCCCCATAGATTTGTAGGCGAGGTAGACTTTTAGTAAACATTTGTGTAAAATACACCCAACATATTCGACCACGTGAGACCGCTATTGGCTATATTGCTGACCGTTTTCGCAAAACAAGTGTGTTTAAGAACATAATAACTAATTGCAGAAAGTATTCTCTCGATTGAACACAAAAAAATGGTTGCTTAATAAAATTACATGTGTTCTGTTAAAAATTAAAGTTTAAACTGGATTACAAAAAAAAAAAACACCATAACTCTAAACGACAAATGTGTACCAGCCAGAGGAATGTGCTTTCCTCCAATCGTGATCATTTGTTATTTGCAATGTGCAAGTGACTTAAAAACTTAGTTAACTAATTGCGGAATGTATTTTCTAAGTTGAATACAAATAAACCACTCAATGAAATGTCCTGTCTTTTGTTCAAAATTAAAGTTAATACTGTCTTAAAAAAGAAGCCTATATCAGTTTAAATATATAGTTCTGAACTAGTAACAAATTTGGAAAATTTATGCAATGTAGTGGCTTCACACTCTAAGGCCATGTTTCAAGCCCAGCAAAAGAATATAAATTATGAAATACTAGCTGTCCCGTGCTCGCTTTGCTTCGCCAGTCTGCCACTTCTCAAATTTAAAACAAAATACTTGCTTATAAGAACTGATAAAGAAAACGTCGAGAGTATCCCTACTCATTATAATGGATATACTCTGAGTGTGACTCCCTCTCAATCTAATTTACATTTCATACCCTATCTTTCTCAATCCCATGGCCATGCGCCATAAAAAAACAACACAAACTGCAAAAGGTGCACAAAAAAAAAAAGAAAAAGCACATTACACAAAAGGTACAGGTAGAGAAACAGATTTGTGCCGCACACACACACAAGTTTTCCTTCACTCAACGCTGGGAAAATCCAACGATCTAGCTTCAATCGAACATTTTACTTTTTTAAATTGTATACAATTTATAGTTTAATGCTTATTGTTCAACTTCAGGATAACCTACAAAGATAACCTACAAAGATTTATATCTTAACATCTTTGTACATAATTGAACCTTATATTAAAAAAATCCTATTTCATTTGGATGAGTCATTCCAAAGCCAGGAGCTAGAAAGCATTCGAGAGTTACAACTTTTCTTAGATATCAGCTTAGATCACCGCTTCTGGACAGCGGATGAATCATTTTCCCGCGGTAAGAAGTAGCCTATGTCCATTCTCAGGCTCTAGACTATCTGTGTTATTATTTTTTGTTGCTCCTGAAAAGTTAATGCTCATTGACTTATGTTGTTTCTGAAATAAACGATTCAATTGTTGTCATCGCTACCTATTCACAAGAAAAATTAACATGTTTTGGGAAATTAATTTTACCTAATGCACGAATCTAGAAAAGCTGGTATATGCATACACTAAGTTAATACAAATTTTCGCCGGAATGAAGGTCCGTATGTTGCTTCAAAATGAGCGGTGTCCACTTCTATTTGTAGTTATTCAATGCTTTTGTTTGATTAGTGAATGTTGTTTCACAATAGCTGAATAAAATATTTCACTTGAGGAATATTTTGGATCTGCAAATAATATATTTTTTTCATAAAACATACGCATAAAAAAGTGGAATAATTTTTCACCAAAACGATAATTTAGATAAAAATATATTCTCTATAAATTAGATTCAATTTATTTTATTTTATTCTAATCGGAAAATTGACAAATGTTTATAATTGCGTCTGAAGTAACCGAAGTATAGTAACAGGCTTTTTTATTCTACGCAGCTGTTCGTTTTGCACTAGCTGTACTGTGCGTAGGTACCTAGGTGTTTCTTAGTTTTTGTATGCATTTCCTTTTATCTTGTGATGTGCCATGTTGTCATTGCATTGTGTTTTATTTCATGAATGGATCTGTTGATCAAAAAATGAGTAACATACTCAGCGTTGCCAAACTAGAGCTTTCGGCTTTGATTATAGCGCCCAAAATCTCATTAATAGCACCCTAATAATATGACTAAAGCGTGTGTATTTGTTGTAGCGCTTTTGATATAGTTTCAGAGCTTCTAAAGCCGAACTGCTGATTCTGAAAGCAACTATTTTGTTCAATGCTGTATTTGCACATTATACTCGGTCGTAAGAATACGACCCTCTTATGCATTAATTTATTTGCTAAGTTCGTTTGTGTGTGATACATATATGTGAATTAAGTTTTGTGTCTATAGGATAAAAGTGTAATTGTATACCAACTTACTCTGCAGCAAACTATATTCTAGTTGACTGAATGGAAACTGCTTTTTCCCTATTTTATATGGAAATAAAAATGCATTACCTTTACGGTTTTTGCCATATTAGAGCAAATCAAAGATCCTATTGGTTGGAGGATTATTGTCAATTCGCTCGATGTGGTCGATCCAATGCATCATTGTGAAAAAAAATAGAAATCAATAAAAAGAAAAACAAAAACCAGTGGCAGAGAAATGCTTTTAAAAGTGGAGATAATTCAGAAGACTAAAAGTTATTACACGATCTCAAAATCGATAGTGTAAGTGAATACAGAATTAATAATAATATAATAATAATTTCGAGTTCCGATGTTAAAAGAACGGCTTAATACAACACAATTGGTCGCGATGCACTACTTTGCATGTTGTGATCTTTCCTTTTGTATGCGTTACACTACTTCTCCTTAAACTTATTTTATTACAACATTATGGTTCATACCTTGACATACAGCTATGACAGAGCCAGTAAATGAGTGGTATTGTTCTGACACATATAATATTAACTTAAGATTTATTTATTCATTAGGCAATTCTCCATTTAATTACCTTCTCACGCTTTTTTGATTGCTCAATAACCCTGCGGGAGATAGATGTACCGTACCGGTATCTGAGCCCAAATGCGTTCGGGCCAAATGGATCGGTTGCGTGTGTTACGATCGGTAGAAAGGGGAGATCCCAAACTTCATTTTAAAACTAAAACTAAGGCTACGGCCATGCACTGAGCAGTTAGCAACTAAGCGGCTAGTCATTTTCAGATGGCTAAATAGAGAGCGGTAGTATTTATATTCGTTAGTTTTCAAATTAACAACACGTTCGGCTCGACGTAGTGTTTTATTTGAAAGTACACACACACACATATGTATACATAAAATTTAAGATATGATAAATGTTGAATTTAGAATATGATATCTAAGTGTTCACGTGAATCTGACCATTTTCTTGTTGCGGCTAAATTCATAGCTCGACAGTCTAACGAGCTGTGAACCGGCAAAAAATAAATTTGACGTTGAACTCCTTAGAACGGAGCAGAGAAGAAAATGGTGACAACATGTTCACCTACAAACCCTGCAACGCAAAACTAGGGCGGCAAGGGAAAAGTATCGAGCCAGAAGAAGGGATCAGAAGAAGATGCTGCGTAGAAAGAAGAGGACATACACAGTCTCGCAGCTCAAAATCGAAGAATCTCGTGAACGAAACAACATCCGGAGGTTTTATAAAATGGCCAAACAACTGACTGCTGCTTTTAGGAGCATTTAAAACAGCTGTTAAATTGGCATCATGTATGTGAGGGATAGGGCAAGGAGAAAAAACACGTCCTGCCAACGAAGAACCGGTTCCACCACCCAGTATTGAGGTTAGCATAGCTGTAAAAAAAACTAAAGAAAAGCAAGGCTGCCGGCTCTGATGGTTTAGCAGGTGAGCTTTTCAAACACGGAGGTAAAGTTTTGGTAGAGCGCATGCGGCAAATCATCAATCATGTTTATCAAGGCATATCCCTGCTTAATGTCGCATATAAGATCCTATTAAACCTACTGTGTCAACGTCGGAAACCGTTCTGCAACACACTAATCGGTACGTAATAGTGTGGCTTCCGGCCCGGCAGATCGACAGCAGACCAAATCAGCACTTCCAAACTATTCCATACCTGCACCGGATTCTGATAAGGACTGCGCATCGTCATGTGACTTCTTCAATTTTGTTCAGGAGCAGATAGTGCTCAGAGTAGGTGTCAACAGATTAAGGAGGACACCTACCTCGGAGTAAATATCAACTCCACAAAAGACACCTTAGTGGAGATCCGACGAAGAATAACCTTAGGAAACCGTTGCTACTTCGGTTCGGTGGAAGACCAAGTGTAAGCTGGTCCACTGAGCCCGTTAAGTAAGTAAGTAAGTGTTCATCCAATTGACAAGAATAAATTTTAGGAAACAACTTTTTCTGGGATTTATTACATTAAATCCCGGGAAAAATGTACTTCTCATAATATTTCAAATAATAGCGCTAAGCTCAAACAAACATTCTTTTTTTGGGAATGCTCTTAAAGTGGCAGAAACTCAATCATTTACATTGATAATCGACGCCGGTCTATCGCTCAGAATTTTTGCCTGCTGCTCAGGGTTTGCACCTCTATGGGCTTCATACGTTTATTTTTTTTTTTGCCGCTTATCATCTTCCTTTGGCCTTAGCCTAAGGAGGTGTTTTTAAAGCTATTTTTATTAAAAAAAATCTAAGGGATGCAGTCTACTTGGGCAAACTGTTAAATTTCCGATATTTGGCGTGTTATTAAGTGGAGAGTACCACTTGATTTTCTTTGATTTTCTATGTTGAAAACTTGGTATTGAAGTGGAAAAAACGTTGTTATTCCCATCCATTCATGTCAAAAATATAGCTTCGCTCCCACAAACGGTTGAAGAAGCTAGGTCTTAAACTCTAGTACCTAACGTTTATTTTTTGTTTTTATTTTTTTGTATCTATTTCTAGGTTCAAAGGAAATTCTTCACGATGTGTGTGGCAAGTTTCCTGGTGGGCAACTGATCGCGATTATGGGTCCGTCAGGAGCTGGAAAATCTACACTTCTTGATGCATTGTCCGGATTCAAAACAACAGGAGTTGATGGCTCGATTCTTTTAAATGGACGAAGAAGAGATTTAAGTTAGCTAAAACAGTAAATAATTTTGAACAAGTATTAACAAGAAAACAAATTTGTAGCCTCATTTAGAAGAATGTCTTGTTATATCACACAAGATGACAGGCTTCAACCACTGCTTACTGTTTATGAAAACATGATGATAGCAGCCGGGCTGAAATTTGGGCCAAAAATCTCAGCTGAAGAGAAAGCTGCAAGGGTAAGTATACTTACCGCTTTATGATCATATATACCTTCATCTTCATACATATTGATATTTAGTTTGAAGTTGGAATTTAAATCAGTGTTTATTAGGCTTGTTACCCATTAAAAAACAGGAGCCTCATCTACGCAATTTGACCGTTATGGGAACCTAGCGACGATTAAACAACTTAAAACTGTCCTATAAGGGTGCATGCAAGTCCGTGAGTTGACATGACTGTAGATCACCAGTTTCGCAAGCAATAAGGGGAGCATGCACGTAAAAAATAAAAGAGGCAGACTGGATCTCACAAATGCAACAACGCCAGCGTTTGATTGGCATCAGTGATGAAGTGATCCGAAACCAGAAGCCCTGCCAATATTCGTTGAAGTCGAATTTGCGAACCCCACAGGCGGACCAGTACGGATACAATAAAGTGGGAGGCTACGATCCTTTAAACCTATGAGATTGATCAAAATCCGTGAAGACAGAGAAAACTGGTGGAAATTTAATAATATTATAATTTATTTAAAATGTTTTTGGCCAATTAAATCTACGCCGACCAAGCAAATCTTATTCGTCTGAGTGTTAACTTTTATTTTTTATTTAAAATTTTAGTAGGCGTGATGACGGAACTTTCATGTATGGTGGCTCCTCTCCTACCCTCCGAAACATCAAATTTTAACGAAATCCGAAAGCCAGAGAAGCTCTATAACGAGATTTTTTGAGATTCTTTATTAATTAACAATCTTCGTCACCCAACCCTTCATAAGTAATATGAGCTGAACAGAATAATCCAGAAGAACATAATCCATGAGCAATTATTAATCTATATAAACCACTAATTCCTAATAAGTTATCGTTATAAGTCCTCTTAAAACCATTCCTTTATGAGCAACAGATGTATTTGGAACACTACGTTTCTACATCGCCTCTGCTCTAGACTCTATTTTACATGGATTATTGCTGCGTTGTATGTACCTATGTATGTAAATATGTACGATGTACATTGCACATGTCCATTGACTTTTGCCGTCCACCTGATTGAATTTATGTTTTTTATTTACTTGATTTAATAAAATTATATACGGCATTTGGAAACAAAAATATAGCGGCAGTAGTGGATTCATTTCGCTGAAAGGGAAGAAGTGACAATTGATTGAATTATTTGTTGTTATCAGAATCAAATTAGACAATAATGTGTGCGTACGCGTAGTCATATTTTTGTCACGCATTAAAGTAATGTACAGTTTTACGCCGACTCTGATACACAAAGTGCATAATTAAAACTCATCATTTTTCAAGACCTTGAAAATAACATAACATACCTTAGGAACTATTCACGCTGTTGAACACACGAGTACCTATGCGGAAAAAATAAATTAACGAATGGTTAATGTGTATTAGAGACAAAGCACACAAACAAACATAACCTTACTTACCTAACGGGCTCCCGACCCCAAGAGATTCTCTGCCTGGGACACTGCAACCTTCCATCCTACGATCCCGGACACGTTGCTTCTACTTGTCCTAACTAAGTGCTCTGGCACGCGCGATAGGTTGGTATCGAACCAGGGTGTTTGGAGTCTGTATCCACATCTACAGCTTGTAGAATTCACGGTTGTGTCTTTTATTCCATTCGCCCTCTTCGCTTAAAGGACCAAATTTCCGACCGAGTACAAACACACCATACAAAATTACTCTATGTTTACTGTTTAATTATTCCTGGTGAACATTTTGTTTATTAGTAGCCGCAGCCAAAAATCTCAGTGTGATTGCCAATTAATTTAGCTGGTAGATCCCACACCTACGTCAGTACGCAAATGCAAAAATGTAAACATTGGTGATTGTTCGGATTTTTTTAGTGCTAAGTGTTTAAAAAACTTGTAGTTTCTTCTATTAATTGTTTGGAAAATAACATTTCAAAGATTTAGTGCTGCTCTGTTCGGTTTAGGTTTTAATCTGGATTAGAGCGATCATAACGATGTTCCCCGTTTCGACCCCAAAAATATTATTGAAGGACTTCGAATTACTTCATCACTGATTTACAGGAACATTTACGAAACAGTTTTAAGATGTTTGTCCACTTAGTCGCCTCACGCTGTTGGATCTTGAATGCTCCAGTGAAATTCTTAGCCCGTGATATTCTTGTCTTTCGTTGCTCAGTCTCAAATGAATTTTCTTAAAAGATCCCTGTAATTGAATTTTGTTGTTTTAAGTTAACGAACAAAACTTAATATTTTTAAGTACATCGTTGCATCTAAATAATCTCTATAACACTTCATTATTTAATACGACATGGCCGATCGCTAGATATTTTATAACTTACCACTAAAATTTTGCTGGCCGACAATTAGCACAAATTGCATTTTGTCATTAATTCCGTGGTTTCTAAAAAATCAGTTATTTATTGATCATTATATAGTTACGTACTATACGAAAATGATTAAATCTAACTTAAAGTTAATAGCATACTTATTCTAGACGCTCTAAATTTGACTTGCGGTTGGCAACGATGCAGTAGTGGTTTATTTGCTTACTGAAGTGATTTCAAATCACGGCCGAGTCCATTATTTTAAGTCGAATACATGCAAACTAGATCTTACAAGCAACTTAGACACCACCCTTGAAGAAAAACCCTACAACTACACCAAAACATGTTTTTCCTATCTCTCTATTCTTTCCATGGCCTACTTATGTCCAATGTTCCAGTTTTTTGTGTGTTACTTATTATAGTTCTTCCACTTCTTAGCTAAAAACTATTTATTATTATTGAAGTAGCTTACCTTGTCATTTCTAAGGAAATGCTGATAAAAATTATTAGTTTAGCAGTTTTACTAAATATAACACTTCAACACACTCTGCGCGCGCATGTGCCACCAAATAATGCAAAACTACAACTGGTAGTACTTCAGAAGATAATGATGATGAGCATATTGCGTGTAAACCACAGATGGGACAAAAATCTATTACACTTTATAGAGAATATTGACTTTCAGTAGAACGAAAACACCCAAAGAGAAATAATGTCCCTTCAGTATTGAAAGGGTTAACATAATTTGTTACATTTAATTTTGTTTTAATTTGTTGTTCCACATTGTGTTAGAGGAAGCTTATTTCCGTCCGTCATGTTGATGAGATAATCAGTAAATCTTATCTTGTCACTTAGCTTTGTCAAACAATGGTTTATAGGATTCTCCAACATTTACGTGACCAGAAGCGTGGTCCCCCGTACAACTAGTATTTACATGCTACATGCATCCAGAATACAGAGTACTAAATTTCGTTTTCTTCGAATTGCTCTTTTAGGTCTACCCGGCATTGATGCTTTTTATACAGACTCGTCTATTAATATCTCTACTTGTATAATTCATAATCAACAACAACGCGGATGTAGGTTTTGAATGCTTCACTTTAATGGCAAGCATGGGCATAAACCTCCTCTAAAGAAAGAAGTCGTACGGATAAAACAAAGCCTTTAAGATGGAAATAACATCGTTCAAAATGATTTTTCGTTGAATTTCTGGATACGTTTCATGCATTTTCACAACGCAATTGGCATAGGCACCACGCTGCTGATGGTCGGTAGGATTAAGTTCTTGCGGCAAGTGAAACGTATAAGTTTTATGACCATAGTCTGGTATTATTCAAAATTCAGCTCAAAATTGTTTCTGAACTCTGATATTCTGAGACCGACGCGACGTGGAGTGGACAAACCGTTTTCGGCGAAACTAAGGGCTACAGAAGCAATATTTTCAATTGCTCTTGCGGGATGGTTTCGATTTCCGTTTGTCACATCACTTACTTGTCCCGGTAGCTCAAATTTTTGAACCAATTTAACAACTGCTGGTGCTGTCTGAGAAGGGCTTGTCGGCAAAGATAACTTAACATGTCGAAATGGTCCAGCAAAGTTTTGCATCATTATTTTGTAGTACTTAAACAATTTTAATGAATTGTCGAAGCCGGAATCTTTCTATTTTTATTAATGACGAAATGGCAGGCTGTTCAAAATGTAACATTTACTTTTACTTGGAAAACCTAATAAACTAATTATTTTTTATTGTTTCTCCATTTTTGTTGTAGGTGGAAAGTATTCTCATTCTCCTTGGCTTGTATCAACACGATATTACTTTAACAAAACGTCTATCGGGTGGACAAAAGAAAAGACTTTCTATTGCCATGGAATTATTAAACAATCCAACTATCATGTTTCTGGATGAACCCACTACGTACGCATGCAAGCTTATTACATATGTCTAGAAATTATATTTTCCTTCGTTTAAAGTGGCTTAGACAGCAGTTCATGCTCTAAGGTTGTTCAGCTGTTAAAAAAATTGGCCACACAGGGAAGGACAATCGTATGTACAATTCATCAACCGACTGCTAAGCTATTTGAAGAGTTCGATCAAGTATATGTTTTGTCAACTGGATACTGTGTCTACCAAGGAAGTACTAAACATGTAGTTCCGTTCCTTCAAACAGTACGCCTGCCATGTCCTATGTATCATAACCCTGCGGACTATTGTAGGTTTTTCATGTTAATTTAGCATAAAATCGTGTCATTATTATTGATTAAATAAATTATTTAGTAATCGAACTGGCATGTGGCGAATACGGTGCCGATAAATTAGACATCATTAAGGCAGCTTCTCAAAATGGAAAATGTATTTCATGGTTCGAAAAGCCAGACCAAATTTTAAACTCAGAAACCCTAATCAGAAAGCATCCAATACAACTCAGATCGAAAACGAAATCACTTGAAGACACAACCTTTGGCAATCAATTGAGTATTTTAATAAAGAGAGGATGCATTAAGATGAAGAGGGATACTACGCTTACACATTTGCGGATTGGAGTTAATATATTTATGGCAGTGATATTGGGGACACTTTATTATAAAGGTGGCAATGAGGGATCAAGGGTTTTAGATAATTATAACATGTTGTTCGCTATCTTGATGCACCATTCCATGACAACAATGATGCTGACCGTATTAACTTGTGAGAATACTTTTTGATTATTTTTTTTAGTTATATTGTATGAGAATATTATAACACTTCTGATTTCAGTTCCAATTGAGATGTCAATATTATTAAAAGAGCATTTCAATAGATGGTATTCCTTAAAGGCCTACTACATATCCATAACATTACTGGATTTGCCAATAGCGGTGAGTACATATTTATAATATTTACCTTACTTATTTTAAGGACTCATTACGATGTCACTTCTTTATACTCACGGTTCTCTCTTTTTTAAGATCTTTTGCTGCTTTATTTTCTCAGCAATGATTTATGTTTGGAGCGCACAGCCAATGGAGCTATCACGATTCCTTATGTTTTTCGCTATTAGTTGTATGATAGTATTAGTTGGTCAAAGTTTTGGCCTAATTATAGGAGCGTGGTTCAACATTATTGTAAGTTTACGATCCATTATTATTTGTGTCATTTTCATTTCATTTCAAATAATCATTTAATTTAGAATGGCACTTTCCTGGCACCTGTTTTAACCATTCCCATGATGATGTTTGCTGGATTCGGAGTAACTCTTCGGGATCTACCGGACTATATGCAATGGGGAAGTCGCATATCATATCTGAGATATGGTCTTGAAGGTTTTGTTGGTGCGATATATGGGCAGAATCGTCAAACCCTGGAGTGTAATGAGGCCCCCTATTGCCATTACAGGTAACACATTTAAATGAAACATCCCATTTACATAATAGCGTATAAGTAGGTGTACATACATTTATATAATATTTTATTGTTTTTTTTTATTAAAATCAGATATCCACAAAAATTTCTGGCCGAAATAACAATGCAGGGAGACTTATTCTGGAATGATTTAGCAGCACTATTCGGAACTGTCATTTTATTCAAAATTGTGGCATATTTCATTCTCAAGGCGAAGATTTCCTCCGTAAAATAAATATGAAATTTGTTTTAAAGCTTGCCAATAGAATCCGATACTGCCAATTAACTCCTTTATATGTGAAATCAATTAAAGCTCGGGTTAAAAATGTAATCTAACACAACGAATATACTTGTAGTTTTATTAAAATGGAATTGTTTCCAACACAACCGCCGTCGCCATTTAGGCACCTTTCGTCTCAAAGCCATTGTGACCTATAGGACCAATTAAAAATAGCCCGCTGTACCTACTCATAATAAAAAACGTTCAAAATATATTTTCAAAATGTTGTTAATTGTTCTGTTTATTTATACAAAGGCTTATTAACCGTTTATCTATTTTTACTTGGTACATTCAAATAAGATCACGATTTTTTCTGTTCATCACGTTTAAGTTGACGACGCAGGTTTCATGAACACCCCTAAAACTGCTTGCGTTAATGATAGTAAACCAATCAGCTGTTGGATACGGGTCTCTGTTTCATCCGTGGTGTGACAGAGATCTTGATTTGTACACCAAATTCGTCTGGCAAGTTCCACATTGTGTAAAGGATTCCCCATTCAAATTTGGAACGTTCATTTACCACGTCGTAAACTTGCTACGTTTGCCACGTTTACTACTTTGGTTAAATGCCCTAATGATGATACTCCTATAAGAATAAGAAACATAATGACAACATTTTTATTTATAAATGGTTTTTCAACAAGGACGCTACAAAAGTAGAGCGACAGGGTCAGCAAACGACGCCGAATTTCTTGCCGCTCATTCGATATTTCTCTTCAGTAAAGTTTGCCATTTCATGATGGAAATATATACGAGCCAACAACGAGTCGAAATTATTAAAATTTACTACCGAAATTCGGAGTCAGTGGCCTCAACGTTAAGAGCGCTACGTCCAATTTATGGTCCTCATAATCGTCCTAGCAGAACAACAATTGAGCGTCTAGTGGAAACATTTGAATCCACAAGTACAGTACAAAATGTTCCCGTGCCAGTGAGACAAAGAAGTGCCCGTAGTGTCGAGAATATTGCTGCCGCTGAGGCTTCAGTTGAAGAAAGCCCAAATGTGTCTCTCACACGTCGTTCTCAAGCGTTGGGCATCTCTGTGACGTCGTTGTGGCGAATTTTGCGAAATGTTTGGCCCCAATTGGATGATATGGACTTGGAGGACATGTGGTTCCAACAGGACGGCGCCACAAGCCACACAGCGAATGCCACAATCAATTTATTGGAAACCAAGTTTGGAAACCGTGTTATCTCACGAAATGGTCCAGTCGCTTGGCCGCCTCGGTCGTGCGATTTGACGCCGTTAGACTATTTCCTGTGGGGCTACGTCAAGTCTATGGTCTATGCCAACAAGTGAGCGACGATTGATGAACTTCGTACGAATATCGAACGTGAAATTTCAGCAGTATCGGCCGATTTATGCTTGAAAACCGTCGAAAATTGGGTTCAGCGTCTGGACTTCTGCAAGCGTGTATGAAATCGAGTTCCATACATAATGGCATCGAACGTACTTTCA
Organism: Portevinia maculata; assembly: GCA_949715645.1. Lineage (NCBI taxonomy): Eukaryota > Metazoa > Arthropoda > Insecta > Diptera > Syrphidae > Portevinia > Portevinia maculata. The sequence continues at coordinate 98,220,612 of OX454525.1, forward strand.
CAGGAATAAAGAATTTCATTGATATCCAAAACCGTTTTTGTTTTATTTAAAAAAAACTTTTGTAGCGCTCTTATTGAAAAACCCTTTACTAGGGGTCGCCCCATGGTCGAAATTCGAAAAATTTATTCTATAAGTTGAAAAAAAAACCAAGTCGACTGTTATACATAATAATCGGAAAATGAAATTTTTCGACATTGCATTCTCTGATTTCACATGATATAAATTATATCCGGCATCTTCAAGTAACATTAAGCATTTTCAAGTAACTTCAAGCATGTCCAAGTAAATTCAAGTATGTTCAAGCATTATCAAGTAACCACACAGCAATGTTGTTGTTATTGTAATTTCATTAAATTCGCTTCATTTTACCGGCTGTAATTCATAATGTGTGTTAAGGTGCCTGTCCATTTGAGAGTAAAACTGCTGAGAGCAGCTCTCAGGCAACTCTCGAGAGCAAACTCGCAAGTGGACATAGTCTTGAGAGTAGTTCGCGGAGAGTTAACTTTTTACTCTCGATATTTGTGGCCTTTGAAAGTCACTCGCAAGTGGACACATGTTCTGATCACTATCGGAGATTAGCTCGCAAAATTCCAACATGCTTCGTATTTTGCGAGCAGCTGTCTGAGAGTCGACATGGCAAAACAATGGACATCGGAGGAAATTAATCGACTCATAGAGAAATATGAGTCGGATTGAAATTTTATGGAAAACTACAGATAAATTCGATAATTTTTCAAATTAACTTAATTTATGTTCTTTGAAGTATTTTTTAATTTACGTTTAAAAATTAAGTTTTTTTTTGTTTTTGTTTTTACTCGTACCTTCAAATATTTAACTTTTAAACCGTTGAAAATTGCTGAACAGATTTCTCTCACAATTCTTTCAATCGTACAGACAGGGATACGAAATAGGTACTGAAGGCTGCCATATGAATCACCTGCACAGATTAAACAGTTTTAAACATAGCTTTTACTTCACCTTTTAATATGATATACAAATCAACTGAATTACCAGATGCCAGAAATCTAAGTGTAACCAGTACACGCTCACGTACTGGTATGACTTCCCTTAATATGGTATCCATTTTAAAAATAGTACGCTCAACGGATTAAATTATATATTCTATTTCACTTGTTGTCAAACGGCAGAAATCTTTGAACTGTTGAGCATCTTCAATTTGAAGCTCTCTTGTAAAAGTATACCCTGCACCGAGTTGACGACGACGATCTACCCATGGTTTAACCCAGCATTTCTTTTTTGCTTTATTATTTTTTTTTAAGAAGAGTGCTAATAATTATTAACGGAGCTGCAACCTTTTGCTTGTAAGAATACATTTTAACTGGTAACTAGCAGACGAAATATATCAAGTGAACACGGTTATGAGAGTACTCTCAGGGAATCTACTCTCAAAATGTTATCAAAGAACTCGCGAGATTAAAATCTCGAAATTATTACTCTCAAATTGACAGCCACCCGAGAGTAGCTCTCGAGAGTTTACTATCGAAAGTACTCTCAAATGGACAGGCACCTTCATATATGTGGATAATATTTGTATTGTGCACTTCTATGTATTGCTCCCTACCCAAATATATATAGTGTTGGCATAACTATGTGACGTATAATAGCAAAAAAGGGGGAAAACACGTTATAGGCAACTCCGTATTAATATATAGATTAATCGTTAATTAGGGCTTACCACAAAAAGGAGTCTCATATAGGCTGTCGCAAGTCGTGAAATAGCGTTGTTAGTATAGCGCACACTACAAAAGGTAGCAATCACAACTTGATGTTGTTCATTCAATCATTTAATTATTTATGGCCGTTTAACAAAAGCGTATGTTAAACAAAAATTAATTTAAAGCAAAAAAAAGTCATTCAGTTATTTGATTTGTGCTTAACAAAGCTGCGAGAAAATGCCTTAACATAGGACAACAAAAACAAAACTCGCTATGGTATGAATATATTATCATTGCATTAAAAAATTATTTGGAGAAAGAAAAAAACATTGAAGAATATTTTCAGAGTTGCATATAAGCCAGTTGTGAAGACTTTTGCTTTGGATTCAGCTTCCCACAAAGTGAACAAGTTCAAATTTGTACCCAATATGTCTCCAGTGAAAATAAAACTTGGAAAATTAAAACCTGTTATTTGTACCAAAATGTTATGTTTTTGTTTAATAAAAAAAAGTTTCTAGTTCAATTTAAATGGTTAAAACTTTCGACATAAGAACCTAAGATTAATACTTTTTAAGAATAGGAAAAGTTTTTGATATAAGAAACCAGCACTCAGTGATACATTTTTTCAGACGATGTTATTTTAAAAGCTGACGTTAAAAATATGCCGTCACCAAAATCTCACATTGTCAATTTAGAAATATTTTTTTGATATAAATATAACTTGACCTTTCAGCTGGTTGGGTGTTGTACGATGAGGATAAGCATTGATCTGGTATCAATCTGGCGAAGCCCAGCCACATGAGCCCCTCAGCAGAAGAACATCCTATCATGTCAGAAGAACATCCTGAGAATGAATTCACATGATTGGGTCAACGGCGTCGTCAACAGCCAGCATGGCAGATAAGCCCTTAATTGGTCAACGGCAGCGCTTATATTGGTTTTGGGCTGCGCGTCGGGATAACTTCCCTATAACGTTAAAAAAACATAGGGACGGGCTACAGTCCGGTTGAGCGAACTGTTGGATACCCTATTCTTATTCCTAGCCCTCATAAGTGGGCGTGACAAAAGTCTAAGTATGATTGAATTGCTAAGAACGCTCTACATATTTTGTTATATAACATTTTAAGGATTTAATCGAAGAAAACGAAGCTTTTGTAAAAAAACGCTCCCTAGCTCAAACTTTGGTTTTTCAATAAAATTGTTTTATTGAATTGTGGGCGTGTTGGTAGGCGGATTTAAAAAATATTTAAACATAAGTATAAAGGGCCCCTTGAAAGTATATATTGTAAATTTCAGCTCCCTAGCTCAAACTTTGACTTTTCATTAAAATTATTTTATTTAATTGTGGGCGTGTCAGCGGGCGGATTTTAAAAATTGTATCTCCCAAGCAATTAGTCAGAGATCATATATAAAAAATTTCAGCTTTCTAGCTCAAAATTCGATTTGTTCGATAAATTTGTTTTTTGAGTTTGTGGGCGGATTTCAAAAATTCTTAATCTTGATTATTTCGGGACCATAGAGAGTATATGGTTAAAATTTCAGTTCTCTAGGTCCAGTTTAAAGGCCTAATTTTTGCCGACAGACGGACTGACGGACGGACGGACGGACATGGCTAGATCGACATTACTATCGATGCTGATCATAAACATAGTTACATTTAGGGGTCTACGGGCAATATTAAGGTATGTTACAAACTATGAGTCAAAATTAATATACCCTTAAAATAGGGTATACAAATGGAGTTATGTGAGAGACACCACCCTTGGATATTGACACCCCTCTTAAGATCACGCCCCGGATAGTCGAGGGACTATGAATTGAGAGTATGCACCTGGAACGTACGTACACAGTTAAAATAAAAAGATCGTCATAAACTTTGTTTTAAAATGTTACTTATGAATTATTAAACTAATGTGTCACAATTGAGAAATTGAACACAAAATTGGCTAGAAAACGAATTCATTAATTTTTTTGTTCAACACCTCTAAAGATCCTCAGAGCACTCAGACTTGGTAACGGACCAGGCAGAAATCCTCCTTTTGGTGTAGAGCCTGGAGAATGGGTGACATATGTTGTTGCTCCCCATGGTGATTGAACCTGCACCGCACGGGTCACAAGCCAACACACTAACCTCTACACCGTCGCCACCCTCTATCGAGAACTTTGTTTTAAAAGGGTTTTCGAACTCTTTCGATATTGTCATGAACATTGTTTTTTTGCGGTATACTACTTTACAATTGGAGAACTTTTTTTTTTAACCAAAACCAATTTGCCTCGTTATATTTTCTATTTTTTTGTAACATTTCGGGGGAGGTTTGAGCCCCTATTTCTGCCCCCTCCAGTTATAGCCATACCTTAAATGTAAACGTTCAAATTTTGATTTGCTTTTTCGTACGGAAAAACAAATGAATACGTTTTTTATCCAATTTTATGTTCAATTTGAAATTTTTTTTTGACATTTGTTTATGCATAATTCATAAGAATCATTTTAAGACAAAGATTATCTCGATCTTTTCATTTTACTTAACTGAACCAAAACAGAAAATCAAAATTACTTAATATGGGTATAACGGAATGGAGAATTCTTAATATTCCATTCACACAATTTTTTTGAGCAGGTGTTCGTTTTGCACCAGTTGTGCTGTGCGTAGCGTTGCGTACCTAGTTTTTTCTTAGTTTGTGTATGCATTTGGCAACGAATTGAGAATAGATCGGTTCATCAAAAAGCGAGTCACATACTTTTGACTACTCAAATGCTCATTTGAAGGAGTATAAGAAGATGAATAAACTTTATTATTATTATTATTATTATCGTTTATTAACAGGTAATTGAAATTACAAGGTAAAATAAAAGATTAAAGAGCCTAACTGCGGAGACTATTGGCTCTATGTCTATTCATTAGGGACTAAGTTAAAACTATGGACTAAATTTTATATAAACGAGAAATTTATTTATATTTTCGATATTTTCGGAATTTGGATTTTTTAATATATCGTAGATTGGTAAATTTTTGAAGATGGATTTTATAACTGGTTTTGATATTATGCAGTCTTCTAAGACATGAGAGATATCAAGTGCTACGTTGCAAGTTGTGCAGATTGGAGGACTATTTTTGTTTAGCAAATGTTTATGAGTGTCTGCGGTATGGCCAAGTCTTAGACGTACAAAGTTTGAAATTTTGATACCGTGGTTGCGATCTTTCGGGGTTCACTTTTTTGTAGTGGTGATGGTACTGGCTCCATTCAATTTTCTGTTTGTTTGCCAAAGGATTGTGCATATATCTTTTAATATCTTGCTTTGAAAAGATATTAAATCTGTATACCGGGGCATCTTTTGCAGAGCTTGCAGCATTGTCGGCTTCCTCGTTTCCTCGGATATTAACGTGGCCAGGAGTCCACATCAACTTTAATCTGTTTGGCATCATAATTAATTTATTCCTTATTTCAGCAATAAGATCTGAGTTGTTGTTTGGGTTGCTGATTGCTTTTATGACTGATATGCTATCAGAGCATATAATAAATTTTCCGCTGACGTTCGTGGTTGTTTTGGATGCTTGTAAGATAGCGAATGCTTCTGCAGTGAAGATGGATGCAATTTCAGGGAGCGTACCAATGTTCAAGATATAACCATCTTCACGTGTGACGGCGAATGAGGTATTGCCTTGTGATTTCGAACCGTTGGTGAAAATAAATTTCCAGCCATTGTTTTTAAAATCAGATGATATATCCGAGAATAACGAGCAGTAAACTGCATTGCTAGTGATACTTTTCCGGTATTCAGCGAGAGTCATTATGAAAGAGTCAGGTTTTATATTCCATGGTGGGGAGGATAGTACGGTGCTATGTGTCTTTCTGATTGGGATTTCCATTTGATGGGCTTTGTCAAGGATGATCTGTACTGCAGATGCGATCCTTTTTGCTCTCTTATGGCCAATACACTGGTGAATGTCTTTATCAATAACGGAGTTTTTTGAAAAGACCAATTTTGCGACTAGTTTTGATGTTATTTCGTCGATTCGATGTTCTATGGTTGGAAGTCCTGCTTCTGCGAGGATGTTTTTTATTGGTGTTGTTGGAAACGCATTTGTAGGTACTTTTTCTGGCTGCTTTTGGTGGTAAGTTGGTTTTATGAGTTGGAGAGTTGATTTCGGACATCTGCCATATATGTAAATTCCATAATCAATTTTACTTAGGACTAACATTTTGGTAATAGATGATATGGTGTTAATATGTACATGACTTTTCTTACTGGCTAAGTACTTAATAATATTGAGTCTCACAGCTAGGGATTTCTTAAGATCTAAACAGTGTTGTTTCCAGTAATAATAATTGTTAAAGACTAGTCCTAGGATATTTAAATTTTTTACATTTGGGATCTGTACATTATTAATACTTAGAGTAAGTTCTGGGCAGTGCCGTTTGCGACAGATATGTAGAAGCTTACATTTGTTTAATGATAGTTTGGCTCCAGAACACATTGACCATTCTAAAATATTGTTTAGGACATTACTTAATAAAGTTTTACATTTATTTACGTCGCTGGTTTTGCATAAGATATATATGTCGTCTGCATAAAAACAACTGTCTAAAAGTGTATATTTATTTAAGATAGTGGAAATATCATCAAAAGCGATTATAAACAAAACTACCGACAGTGGAGATCCTTGGGGGATCCCGTTGTGTAACGAGTAGCTGTTGGAAAATACATTATTGGTTTTCGTGAAGAATTTTCTATTAGTCAGAAATGATTTAATATACCCGAACATTTTGTTTCCAATACCCCATATTTTTAGTTTGCTTAGTATTATATGTAATCCGATTCTATCAAACGCTCTTTCGAAGTCCAATGAAAGTACTGAGACATGATTTCTAGAAGATAGGGCTTTTGAAATATAATAATCTATATGAAGATGAGCATCAACACATCCTCTGTTGGGCTTAAATGCTACTTGGTTGGGAGAGATACATTTTTTTGTTTCGACAAACCAAAGCAAGCGCTTTGCAACAATTTTTTCCAGAATTTTAGATAAACAGGGAATGAGAGATATAGGGCGATATCCTTCAACTGAATTTTTATCCTTGTTTGGTTTAGGGATGGGGATTAGCGTTGCGGTTTTCCAACTTTGTGGGATGACCGCTGTATTGAGTATATTGTTGTACAGTTGAATAACTCTTTTTTTAACATCCATTGGCAAATTTTTCAACACGGGGTAGCATATTCTGTCTCTTCCAGGGGTTTTGCCTTTGGCTTTATTAAGACAAGATTCGAATTCTATAAAGGAAATGGGGAGATCGGTTCGCCGAGTGGAGGGGTTGATTCTGGAGACACTAGGGGAATAGTTGAGAGATTCGTTTTTTTGTGTCTTAAAAGATGAGTGAAAATTTTGGTCGTTTGAGTAGTCGGACCAAGTTCGGGCAAAAAAATTGGATATTTTTACTGGGTCTAATAACGCTTCATTCGGCGATTTTATGCTTAAAATAGAAAGCGACCTGGAGTGCCCTGTAAGTCGTCGGATATTTTGCCAAATTTTGGCCGGGGAATTATTGGAATTTATGCTCGACGTGAATTCCGCGAAACTCTTTGTTTTACTAACTTTGAGGATTCGTCTAAACTTGGCATTTGATTTTTTTATAGGAAATAAGGTTAGCTTGTGAAGGTGATTTTTGGAATTTTTTTAATGCTTTCATTTTTTCTTTTCTGAGTTCAGAAAGTTCTGCGTTCCACCAAGGAACAACACGTTTTGATAGTGTTTTGTTGGTTAGGACTGATTGGGGGATTGAAGTGTTGGCAGCGGTTCTGATAGCTTTTTGGATTATTGCAGTTTCTTTGTTGGGATTTTTTGCTGGTTGTTTGTCAGATAGGTATTCTGGGACTATTTTCCTAAACGCTTGCCAATTTGCAAAGTCTGTTTTGAATTTTGGGGTTTGGGGGGTATTCGTGTGTGTGTGACCGAGATTTGTGCGGGATAGAATGGGTAGGTGGTCGCTGTTGTAAAGATCGTTCAGAATTTTCAAGGTGGTTTTTGGGAATAGTTCGGGTGAACAGCAGGTGATGTCAATGTGGGTAAATGTATTGTGTGTCGAAAGGTGAGTTGGTGAGCCGTCATTTAATAGAAGGAAATTCGCGTTAAGCAAAAAGTCTTCAAACATTTTGCCTCTTTTGTTTGATGCAGGTGAACCCCAAAGCGTACTCCACGCATTGACATCCCCCCCGAGGATCAATGGACGTTTGGTTTGACTGATGATATTGTCAAGATCGTTCTTACAAATGGGTTGTTGCGGGTGGATGTATAGATTAATAAGTGTTATTTTGGTTTTTAGTTGCAATTCAAGAGCCATGGATAGAATATTTGTGTTGAGTGGTCGGAATATATGTGGAATATTTTCCTTTATCAATACAGCTACGCCTTGTTTACATGTCGTATTTGTCGGCAAATTTTTGAAGTACCCAACATAAGAATAACATTAAACGGACAATGAGTTTCTTGCAGTTAGATAATACTGGGCTTATGGTCCTTTATTAAAATACTTAGTTCATCGAAGTTATTTAAAAAACCTTTCATATTCCATTGTAGAATACTAAGCGCCGTGTATTTCGGTTGAGTATGAAATATACACAAGTTTTTCCTGCGTGAAGCACGAAAATTGTGTTTACTAGTGGATGGATTTCTTGTTTGAGAGAGTTGTGGGGTTTGTATATAAGTGTTTGGTCGATTTATATTAAGGTTGTTAAGATTTTGACTCTGTGATCCAGATGCTGAACCACCCAAGCTCCCTATGGAGCTCAGCTGATTCAGCCTCTGAGTCGCAGTCCGTATGTTGGTTATAAAGTGGGTTATTACATGTCGACATCGTCGTTCAAATTTTTTGTTTCATTTATATTGTTGTTTTTATTCGTTATTGTTGTTGATTGGTTTGATAGGATTGGTTGAAAGAGGCTTGGGGGTTCGTTGTTGGTGTTGGAGCGTGTGTGTGGGGGATATTTTGATGTTGAGAGGAGGTTCGAGGTGGGTGAAGTGGTTCGATTGAGAGAGACGAAGTGAGGTAAGTTTGAGTTAAAGAGGGTATGAGATTTGTTCGTGTTATCATTGTATATGAACTTTATAGTATTCTCACTTCGTGTATACGACGATACGCCACCATTGTATATAAACTCTATAGTAAAATCATCAACACGATTTCAAAAAGCTCAACCTCCACGAATTTGGAGACCAAAAGGATGGAGTGATTGCTTCTCAATTTAAGCATAAAATATTTGTATGAGCTTTGAATTAAGAAAAGAGAATCAAATAAACTGTTGGTTAGGAAACAGAGCGAAGAGTTTATTTGATCCTCTTTTCTTCGATAAGGTACTCGTATTTCGTAAGGATTTCTGACAAAAATAAGAATTCTATCATTGTATGGAATTTTGTTATCTTGTACCTACATGGATATCTCGCATTTTCAACTGTCTGCCTCTGGTCGCGACATATGATTTTCATTCGCATGGACGTGTAACTATTTATTTTTCTGTGTAACAGCGTAACAGCCGAATACTTTTTGGTAAATGGAATGTATGATGAGAGGCAGATGGTGTAAGGGGAAAGGAAACATTTTTCTACAGGATATTGAATAAAAGCTGATTTCGGTATTTTGGTATTTTCCATCAAACAAGGAATTATGAGTTTATGATTTTTTAGGGTTTTGCTATTTTCGCTGTATCTCGTCCAAAAATGCACCGATTTTTATCATTTCTTCAGTATTTGATTCAGAAATATTTAATTTGTGTAGTTCCATTATTCAAAGAAATAGAGTTGGATAAGTATATTTATCTTTTAGGGAATCGATCATATTGTAGGTGGCCTATGTTGAGGCAGGTCACTTGTCATTTTACAGTTTTTTTGTAAAATATTCGTGATCAGCATCGATAGTAACGTGTATCTACTATCTCAAACTCAAGCTAGAAAGCTGAAATTTTAACCATATACTCTCTACGTGCCCGAAATAATAAATGTTAAGAATTTTTAAAATCTGCCCACTACGGCCGTAGCCAGGACATAATGTATTGGTGAGTTTCATTTTTTTGGGTGAGCTGACATTTTTTTTAAAAGAAAGTTAAAATGTATAGCCTAGAAAAATTTAATTTTTATTAAAACGGTAGGTATAAGCAATATCACATTCATGTTTTTATACCCTATTCTAAGGGTATTTCAATTTTGACGCAAAGTTTGTAACATACCTTAATATTGCCCGTAGACCCCTAAAAGTTATTAAATTTATGATAATTAAGTTTACGAATTTTTGAAATCCGCCCACAGACACGCCCACAAACTCAAAAAAACAATTTTTTCGAAAAAAATGAATTTTGAGCTAGAAAGCTGAAATTTTTAATATGTGATGTATGACTCCTAAAACTGATCGGGAGATAAAATTTTTAAAATCCGCCCACTGACACGCCCACAATTAAATAAAACAATTTTATTGAAAACCCAAAATTTGAGATAGAGAGCTGTAATTTATAATATATACTCTCTAGGGGCCCTTTAAGCTCATGTGTAAATATTTTAAAATCATCTTTTTTTGAAAATCCAAATTAATCCAATATTAGACTTTCTATGGGACATTTATGCTCATGTGAAAATATTTTCAAAATCAAAATGTTCTCTTCCGCATCACCCAGGAGGTGGAACATTAGATGCGTTTTTTTTCTCCGAGGTATCCCCATTAGGCCTACTCTTCGCACATATTTCATACATAAAATATAACCTAACATAACAACGCATACCTATAACCTATAGTATATGAAAATGAATAAGCTATTTACTAACATTACCGTAACAAAAACAAATAAATATGAGCATACACTTTTATAAATAAAAATCTAAACTATTTATTAATATTACTAAACTATTTATTAACTACTATTTATTAAACTACTTATTTTATATAAAAATAAAAAAAAAAACATCCACCCATTCATTTATGTATATATCATTTTATTTAAACAAATTTACTTAAGTATAACTTTGGCCGCTTTAAATCCTTGTTGTTCTTCCTTAATGTAAATTTAATCAGTCCGATTAATATAAACTTAACGATGTCTTCAGTGTGTCCATAGTTGCTGCACGTCATTGTTTTAGTAACTTCCAACTGGTTTATCATCTGACCCAAGAGATCTTCAACCAAGTTTTCTTGTCTGCGGTCCTCTGGAAAAACTTGTTCGAATATTTCCTTTATTTCCTTCACGACATTTTCGAAGCCTATAGTTGGCACCGTGAGCTTCCCAAACTCTGACAGAGTTTGTGTGGTCTCATAAGCCTTGAGACGTATAAGCAAGGCTTGTTCTCGATAAGAATTCGTCTCATCGATCATAAATTGCGTGCAGGTTTCGCAATTAATCTTTTTCCGTAACTTAAACGCTGCAAATCCTGCGTAGAACGTCAAAGCTCCTTCCTGTAGCTTCTCTGAACATCCGTTCGTTGTAATTGTCTCTATCGTGTTGCTCCTTGCGTAGTCTTAATCTGTGTCATCGTACTCGATACTGTTTAAAATATCGGTCTCCATGATGTGGTCTTCTACTGGCACTTCAAGTGTAAATTCTGCATTCTCTGCCCGCTCCAAATCGAATACTTCAAGGTCTGCTTCATCCAGCAATTGGTCTGCTCCAGAATCTTCATGTCTCGATTTAACTGAGTGTGTTTAATAAAAATTGCTCTTCTGCGATCATCCGGGATCTTGAAGAATGAGCAACAATTACCCGGTCTTTTAACCGAGTTGCATCCGTTGAATGCGCATTTAACCATTTTAAAAATTATAAATATAATAAAATATAATATACACAATACCTACAATAATATATATGTAGTCTATAAAATAAATGTATATAGCTAGATATATATATATATGTATATATATAAATATATTAAAATTTATAAAAATATAAAAACTATATAAATATTAAAATAAAATATATGAAATATATGAAAATATATTAAAGCGATGATAAATAATTTGATACTTATCAAATTTAAAGTCTTGAAGTTGGATTAAAACTCTTATTCATTTTTTATCACTTAAAAGTTAAAACTTGTGGCTTTGCAGAAGTACGAAGTTAAGTTAAACTGGCGGGAATTTGTCTTTTTCAAATACAGCTGCTTGCAATATGAGATAACCTACCCCAAAATTCCTTGAAAACCAACACATAATACACCAACCATATCCCCCACCCCCTCTCAGGATCACATCATATTCATATCCTGAGAAGTAAAGAAAAATTAAAGTGACAAACCACACACTTATGGAAATCTTCTTTATTATCGAAGGAAAGAGTAGCTACTTAAAGAGTATGCATTGCAAATATTAACGATAATGGAAGCCAACAGAAATAACTACCAAAATTCATAATTAAATATGTATACCCCACACCTCTCACCAATTCCCATCTTGAGAAGTAAAGAAAAGTTAAAGTGACAAAACACACACTTTTGGAAATCTTCTTTATTATCAAAGGAAAGAGTACTAAAGAGTACGCACTGCAAATATAAACGAGAATGGGAAAAGACAACAGAAATAACTACAAAAATGCATAAAAGCTTTCTGAAGGTTCTTTTTTACGGCGTTTGGTGGCGTATCGTCGTATACACGAAGTGAGAATACTATAAAGTTCATATACAATGCCAGAACTACAGCTAAAAATAATATGTGCGCATTTCATCATTTCAGCAAGTGTACAAGGTCCAGCTACGCAGTAGAGTCCAGAAGCGGGGAGAAACACTTCAACAGCTGCAAGCAGATATCGAACGTCTGGCACATTTGTCATATCCTAATGCTGGTGAGGTTCTCATCAATGAAATGGCTGTGGAGGCGTTTATACAAGCCATTGAAGATAGACAACTGCAAATGGCCGCAAGAATGGCTGGAAAGAGAACTCTCGCTGAGGCCCTAGCATTTGCCTTGACAATGCAAGCTGCTGATCAGGCATCGCATGTGTTCCCCCGCGTAAGGCAAATGACAGCCGTTGAATGCTCATGTCAAAGAGCAGACATCGTAGACCGGAGCAGAGATAACAGAGGTCAAATGCGCTGCTGGAACTGCCACAAAATAGGGCACCTACAGAGACAGTGCAGAGCTCCACCCAGACAAGGCAGTTGTCCACATTGCGGGCCTAGGAGGGGCAACGAAGAAGCATCTGGCAGGGATAGCAACCATCCTGCAGATATAGCTTCGCAGAACCAGCAGTCGGAAAACGTCTAAGGACCAGCTTCGCGGGGCAGAAGTTGGTTTCCGGAATCGACGACCCCAGGACCACAATTCAAGTCTCCCAAACCAAACGAGGAAACCAGAGTCTAACAGTGGAAGCCTATATCAGACAAAATAAGTGCGTAGCAGCCATCGACACTGGTGCCACCGCTTCCATTATAAGGAGAGACATCGTCCGTCAGTCTTGGCTGCACAACACCAGCAATTATTGTCTGAAAACAGCAACAGGAGCTACAGCGAAAGTGTATGCAGAGGTCATACTAACAATAAATTTGGCAGGATTAGCATTCTCCCACGCTTTCCTAGTAGCTGATATATGTGACGAATGCATCGTTGGAATCGATTTCATGAAGGCGCATGATGTTGTATTGGACATTGGTATGCAAGAACTCAAGTATCGAAACGTAGAGATTCCGATGGTGTACGGGAACGAGAACGCCGCATCCCTGAGGACAGTCGTTAGTAAGGACGAGGTTCTACCACCTTCTTCCGAGACACTGATTTGGACAAAGCTGGAAGGTGATCCTGGGGCCCACCGATTCTTTCTAGTTGAGCCAGAAGACAACCACTGCCGAAATTGCGTGTTTGGAAAAATGCTTGCTGAGCCGAAGAACAATATTTTCCGTACGAGTTCCCGTACGAGTTCTTAATGCGGAACACAAAAGCGTCAAATTGAAGCAAGGTGAGGTGGTTGGAAAGTGTGTATCGGTTACTGCCACCACGAAACTATCACAGGAAGGTGTTGCGAAGCCTCGTTCACCAATGGGAATGACTGAGGTGAAAAGAACTTTATTCCAGCACTGCGATCTGCATCAAGAGCAGCAAGCCATGGCAGGGAACCTCATCAACGAGTTTGCTGATATATTCGCTTCGCGGGACTGCGAGTATGGCCGAACACACCTTGTACAACACCGGATAGACACTGGAGATGCAAGACCGATTCGTCAGCCTCCCAGACGATTGCCATTGGCTAAGCAGACGGAGGTTGCAGAGATGGTGTCGACGATGGAGAAGGAAGGAGTAATCGAATGCTCTAAAAGCCCATGGGCATCTCCAATTGTTCTAGTCAAAAAGAAAGATGGCAGCACTCGGTTCTGTCTAGACTATCGCCAACTGAATAATGTCACCAAAAAGGATAGCTACCCTCTACCAAGGATTGACGATACGCTGGATACACTGTCCGGAGCCCGATGGTTTTCCACTCTAGATCTGAAGAGTGGCTACTGGCAAGTGCAGATCCATCCGGAAGACCGTGAGAAAACGGCTTTCACAGCAGGAAACGGGCTCTGGCAATTCACAGTAATGCCATTTGGATTGTGTAACGCGCCGGCAACCTTTGAGCGTCTAATGGAGCGTGTTTTGTTGGGGCTAAGATGGAAAACGTGTTTGGTCTACTTGGACGATGTCATCGTGGTTGGAAAAACGTTTGAAGAACATCGAGATAACTTGAAGGAAGTGTTCCAGAGACTACGAAGTGCACAATTAAAGCTTAACCCGAAAAAGTGTGATCTCTTTAGATCTGAGGTGAAATATCTGGGGCACATCATCTCGTCCGAGGGAGTAAGGACTGACCCAGAGAAGGTCGATGCGGTGAAAAATTGGCCCGTTCCCAAAGACAAACACCAACTGAGGAGCTTCCTGGGGCTTGCAACGTACTACAGACGGTTTGTGAAGGACTTTGCAAGGATCTCAAAGAGCTAAGAGCTTGCACCAACTGACGGAAAAGGGAAAACCATTCAAATGGTCAGGTGAATGCGAAGCGAGTTTTAAGAGTCTCAAACACCAACTGTGTGATGCTTCAATTCTAGCGTACCCTACTCCAGGAAAAACATTTATTGTAGATGCCGACGCTAGTAATGTTGGGATCGGAGCCGTTCTTTCGCAGATCCATGATGGCCAAGAGAGAGTAGTTTCCTACTTCAGTAAAATGCTATCCAAGCCGGAGAGGAACTATTGCGTAACCAGGCGGGAACTCCTGGCTTTGATCCTGGCAACAAAGCACTTCCACAAGTACTTATATGGGCAGAAATTCATCCTGCGTACAGATCATGCGTCTCTAAAGTGGCTGCTGCAGTTTAAGAACCCTGAAGGACAAGTCGCGAGGTGGATTGAACGGCTGCAGATGTATGACTACGACATACAGCACCGAAAGGGAACTCCTCACTCCAACGCAGATGCCCTCTCCCGGCGGCCCTGCAAGGCTGATTGTAAACATTGCGTACGCCAGGAGGAAAAAGATAAAGTATCAGTCCAACGGTTGAGAGCTGAGCCCATTAGCGGCTGGAGTGCACGGGAGATCCGGAATTCTCAACAGGAAGATCCGGATATCGAGCCGAGTCTCGCCTGGAAGGAACATGAAGGCAAGCCGGACTGGCAGCAGATCTCCAATAGGAGTCCGGAACTGAAGGCATACAATGGGACTCACTTCATGTTCAGGATGGCATTTTGAAAAGAAAATGGGAAAGTTCGGATGGAACATCAGCCGTGATGCAACTTGTGGTACCCAGATCGAAAGTCAACGAAGTGCTTGGGGACCGCATGATGGAGTGTCCGGAGGTCACTTGGGAGTAAATAAGACACTCGAAAAAGTGCGAGAACACTTTTACTGGATCCACGAAAGAGACGATGTCGAAAACTGGTGCCGAAAATGCGCCACTTGCGCAGCCAGTAAAGGCCCGAGAGTAAAAATGCAAGGCAAGATGCATCAATACAACGTTGGAGCGCCCTTTGAAAGGATTGCAGTTGACATCGCAGAACCGTTTCCAGAAACCAGCAGTGGAAACTGCTATATCCTCGTAGTGATGGACTACTTCACTAAATGGCCTGAAGCATTCGCTATACCTAACCAAGAAGCTAAAACCGTGGTAGAGCAGATTGTCCACAACTGGGTAAGCAGATTTGGCGTACCAATGGAATTGCACTCGGACCAAGGTCATACTCCATCCGAAATCCTTTTTGGTCGAACCATCCGGTTACCTAGTGAATTGATGTTTGGATCTCCGACTGATGAAGCAACGAATGAAGATGATTTCGTTGCGGATCTCAGAGAAATCATCAGAAACATTCATCGGAAAACTAGAGATAAGATTCGGATATCCAGCGACCGCATGAAGACGAGGTACGACACAAAAACAACCACCACAGGATTCCAGGAAGGAGATCTGGTATGGCTATACAACCGTCATCGCCGAAAAGGCATGTCACCTAAACTACAGCAGGATTGGGAAGGACGCTATAAGATAGTGAAGCGCATCAACGATATTGTCTACCGGATCCAGCGAGGAAGAGGCAAGCTGAAAGTTGTCCATGTGGATCGTCTCCATCGCTACCATGGCGAAAATATTGACGTGCTTGTTCGGGACGAACAAGTTTAAGAGGGGGATATTGTTGCATGTTTGCTCAAACTGTGTCATTCAGCATCAATTACCGCCATCTAGTAGAAAGTAGCCATAATACCGATTTTGGCAGCATTTGAATAGCAGTTTGAGTAGCTGTGGAATAACTAGTACACTCAACGAATCTGGAAATTTCGAGATATAAATAGATGTTATGTTGTTCTCGAACCTTCTAAACTCAACGAATCTGGAAATTTCGAGAGGTGTCACTAGGAGATATAAATAGATGTCGCAGGAGCACCCAAGACATTCGAGTTGTGAACCGCGATAAAGAAGTGCGATAGATGACAGTAGTGAAAAGTATAGGGATCATCAGATCCAAAGAAGCAGTCAAATATCTTGGAGTCATGCTAGACAACAGACTGCAGTTCAAGACGCACGTGTAGTACATTACAACGAAAGCATCGCAAAAACAGGGAGCTCTCTCACGCATACTACCTAACATCGGTGGATCTGGATACGCTAGGAAGAACGTTTTATCAAAATTAGTCAGTTCAGTCCTTCTTTACGCCGCCCCGGTTTGTGCGGGGGCACTGGCGACGAAAGAAACAAGAAGGAAACTATCATCCGCATACAGGCTTAGCGCGTTAAGGACAATCTGTGGTTTTCGAACCATCTCGGACGAAGCGGCCTTCGTCATAGCTGGAATGATATCCATAGACATTCTAGCGGGCGAGTTGTTGAGGATCTACAACAGAAAAACGCCGGGCCGACAAGATGCAAGTGAAATGGCAAGAATTAAAGTAGAAGAAAGACCAGCTTCAATTGCAATATGGCAAACCAGGTGGAACAACACTATAAAATGCAGATGGACATACAAGCTGATCCCGTCAATCGAAACCTGGACAAAGCGAGCACATGGAAACAGCAACTACCACCTTACGCGGTTCCTGACTGGCCACGGCGGCTACCGCAAATACCTACATCGATTTGGACACGATAGCTCGCCATGTAGCCCAGATTGTCCAGACTAGGAGGAAGACACGGAGCACGCAGTTTTTCATTGTAGGCGATTCGTATCATGGAGAACGAATCTGCCCAATCCATCTTTCGTAATAGACCATATGTTGCAGTCGGAGGAAAATTGGACGACAGTTTGTAATCTGGTAACAACTATCCAAAATGAACTGCGGAGAGTAGAAAGGCTAAGGAGAGCATCAGAAGCAGTAGAAGCGTCAGAAGCAACTGACACAAGACAAGACGCATAGCATGAATTGCCAACCAGCCCCGCGAAGTAATACCAAACGGCAATCCCGCGGGGAGAGTGGTTGACGTCTGCTGGGTGTGGATTAGTACGTACGCGCATTGCTGGCATCGATTATTCGGGTTTGCGAATCGTGCATGCCATCTTTTGAAGATTACCACATCCATTGGCGTAGGCCGAAAGGCAATAATTCTAAGATATAGTTAAGTTTAGAGCGTTCGCATAAGAACCAATAAATAAGAATAAGTATCCTGTTAATTTTAAGTTAGGTTTAATCATTTTTGTCTAGTATGTAAGTAGATATTTATCAATGAATAAAAAAATGAATTTCAAAGTCAAAAAAAAAGACCACATCCATTGGCACAGCCAAGAAAAAAAAAAAAAAAAAAACATACATTGGTGAACGTTTTTTTCGTTCATAGTACCTATCTCGCGTATACAAAATAATATCGATTTCGTTCTCGTCCTAATCGTTGCATATTTACCTAAAAATTAACTAAAAAAAAAATAACACTGAATTCGATCAAGCCGTGTTGTTTAAATACAAAGGTTGAAAAAGGGGAAGTTGATCGTGTGGACCCTTTATGTCGCGCTCACTCCACTAGTTTAATTTTAATTGCAACATAAGCTTTTATCCTATCTCTATATACTTTCGAATATTAAGTAGCAATTCAAAGCATGCAATACTTCATTGCTATGTTCTGCTGCATGCTCTGTCCCCACTACCCACCTTTACTACTTGAGCCCGTAGTGTCCGGCAGAGCGCTTCTGCTCCACACATTTGCCTGGTCCGGCGGCCACCACTCGACTGAAATTCCCTTCTGCGGATCTCATGCTCATGCCATTGTTGACTTCTCGAGCCGAAGTTTGCTGGATGTGAGCGCGCGTAGATAGTATATTATGTACTGTGGTAGGTTGCATTCTGCTGTTGCATTGGTGGTGGTGGTCCAGTGTATTTGTACGACACTACATGTTACGAAGTGATCGTTACAATTTAATGGATTTGCATTCAGGGCTATCGTGAACAAAATTCCCTCCGGAATATTCCCCATTTTTCAAAAATAGGTATCGGCATGAACTTCGAAAAAAGGGAAAAAATTGGTATCGTAGACAAAAATTCCCCCCGGAATATTTCCTTCGCAAATATGCTGGTGGAAATTCAAAAATCTAAGCAATTTGTAGTCGGTTGCTTTTAAGTTTGTATTTTAAATCAAAAAAAGTGAAATAAGAGTTGCATGTTTGTTCTGGCTCAAATAAAAAGAATTTAAATAAAAAAAAAAGTGAAATAAGAGTTGCATTGGTTTGTTGTGGCTCAAATAAAAAGAAACTTTAGCTTTAGAAAAGAAGAAGAATTTTGTCTTTATGCAAGTATTTTTTGTTCAAGTTTTATTTCGATAATTTTATAAAAAAATAAACATATAGGTCTAACTCAACTTATCAAAGACAATTGGAGATGATGGTACATTTATGTGATGGAAGCCGCGACATTGCCAATGGCTTCACTACGAATAGGAGCAAAGACGATGTGAATACATTTTGGAAAACAAAACGCCATAAAATGGAGATGGAAAAACAAAGAAAAAGGGAAATTGAGGCAAAAATAGAATTTAAACAGCGTCTTATACAAATTGAAGAGGAGAAACTTCAAATAATGAAGAATTTGTTTATGTCACTTCACTAAACCGAACGCGAGTATAATAAAAAAAAAATAACACAATTTTCTGTTTAAAAAAAAAATACCAAAATCTCCACAAATATGAGCTTATAAATTGAATTATTTGCGTTTGACAACTGTCAAACGTCTTCGAACATAACTTCGAAAATTCCGGGGGAAATAAATTCCGATGGAGATTCACGATACTAGGAATAATTTCCAAGGTTGCAGGTGGCAATGGTGCGATGGAAGTGTATTCACTAAAGTGATTGGCAGGTCGTGCGTTCGAATCCCGACCATGGCCATGATTTTTATAAATTGAATACACACAACAAAAACTGATCTCCCTAAAGCAATTTAGGCGCCACCTGTTGAGAAAAAAAAAATCCCATCGCACCAAACACTTTCCTATCCTTCTATTCTTTCAGTAAGTAGCACCCAAAAATAGGCAATGAATTGCTGGGAGTTACTTGCGCAACAAACTAAATGCCTGCGCTGTGGTTTTACCATTATAAGGGTACTGTGTCACTACAGAAAAAAGATATCCCTTTAGCGCACGCAAATTATAAAAAAAAAAAAAAAAAAGGAACAAAAAATGTTCGGGGGGAATTTTTTTCCCCCGGAATTGCCGATAGCCCTGATTTTCTCTCAGCATTCTGCGATACCTTTACACGAAATTTAAAAAAAAAATCCGCAGTCTGCGTCTCTGTGAATATACATTTCGCGTTCATAAGAGTCTAAAAAAACAAAAACCAAACAGAAACATGTAAGCTAACTTCATAATAAAAATCTGCAAAATGTGCTGTGCCTCTTACTCAGCTAAAGTATAAGCGATAATATGCTTAGTTACGAGGGGCGTTCAATATATTCTCGGTATCGATATGAAGGAAAATAGTGAATTCAATTTAAATTGTCTTTATTTTTCAATATAATTTGCCTAACATCATTGCATTTGTTACATCTTGAGATAAGCTTTTTTAAACCCTCAAAAAAATAAATTTCCTCTTTCTCTGCAAAATACCCATTTATTGCCGACTTGAGTTCTTCATCATCCGAAAATCTTTTTCCACGAAGACATTTTTTCAATCCCGGACACAGGAAATAATCACTAGGGGCAAGGTCTGGACTATAGGGTGGGTGTTGGATTTCTTCGAAACCACAATCTCGCGTAGCAGCCTTGGAAACTCGCGCCGTGTGAACAGGAGCGTTGTCATGAAGAAGCAACACACCCGCTGAGAGTTTACCCCGTATTTTCTTTTTAATTTCCTCCTGCAAATTATGCAAAGTGGAAGCGTAGGAAGTGGCGTTGATGGTTTCACCTTTTTTTTGTACTCAATGAGCAAGATTCCCTTTGAGTCCCAAAAAACGGTGGCCATGAGCTTCCCGGCAGACGGAGTGACTTTGAACTTCTTCGGGTGGTCTGTTCCTTTTTTATGCCACTGCATGGACTCTTGTTTGCTTTCAGGGTCATAGTGGTGGACCCATGTTTCGTCCCCAGTAACAATTCGATCCATAACACCGTCCGCGTTTTCACTACACATCTCCAAAAGCTCTCTACAGCATGCGATTCTCATATTTTTCTGAGGCGCTGTGAGCATTCGTGGCACCCACCTTGCACTGACCTTTGAAAGGTTAAGATGGTCATGAAGAATGGTGTGAATGGTACCAATTAAAAGCTTGGTGATCTCTGCCATCATTTTCACCTTTATTCGGGCATCCTCAAGAACAAGTTTTTCGACTTCTTTGATGCTTTCTCCCGTACAAGCAGTAGCCGGGGCGCCGGAGCGGGAGTCGTCTTTAATGCTCTCTCTGCCTCTCTTGAACTCACTTGACCACTTTTGCACAGTTGATAATGAAGGTGCGGAACCCTGGTAAACAGCCACCATCTCTTCATGAATAGTTTTTTGACTTTTTCCTTGCTTAGTGAGAAATTTAATTACAGCGCTATGCTCAATTTTCATCATCATCGTCTCAGTTGCCATTATGATTCTGTTTAACTAGAGATAAAACGCGAATTAATAATCACATTTATATGAAATTTTACATGAATGCACTAAAATAATAGTATTACTTGATAAATAAGTCAATTTATATATACAATCACAGCTTCACCCCGATACCGATGACAATAGAATATATTCAACGCCCCTCGTATATAGCATATTTGTTTACGATTGTATTACTAGTCATATAATACATAAAAAAAGCAACGACACGCGGTTGTTCTCAAACGGTCAGCCATCTACGTACTAACCGCGCCAAACGTCGTTTAATTGCGGTGATCTGTCGAGCAGCGATTGTGGTAATGAAAATCTGACGATGACGAAATCTGACGCCAGATATTTCCAACTAACCCCTACCGAGAGCAAAAATGTTTACACATTAATAAAAACACTTTAGGAATACAAAACTAAATACTCATCCCACTTTTTAACGGCCAACGATTTCGCTCAAGCTTAAATAGTTCCAAGCAACATAAGGAAAAACACATGTCTATAATTACATAGAGATATAGAATTTTGTTTTATAATATATGTAGTATAATTATGTATAATTGGCTTAGCAATAACTTTATTACATAAAATCAATTGGATACGATAGATTAGTTTGTTGTTTATTCCATTTATTAACTCAATAATTGTTTTTGTTTATTGATAGCAGGCTTTGTATTGACAAAAGGATTTTGTCAGGGTGACGCTGCCCTATAATGTATAAACAAAAGTAAATATCCTTTGAGCATAAATTAAAACATGAATGGCTTATGTGCTTCGTATCATTGACAAAAAACAGCAAAAACAACAACAACATCAACAAAAAAGGGTAAAAGACGATATTGCACTGAGTATGAAAAAAAATTAAAAGTGCTTTGCACCAGCAGAGACATATGTTTAAATAATTATTTAACAACAAGTTTGGAAGTCATTGAGGTTTTTTTCTTACTAATTTTGTATTCTTATACACTCGCATGGAGTCTGACGCTTACAGATGATTTTGGGTAGCACATTTGTATTTCTTGTTTTCACATTGATTGAAATCAATTTTAGCATACGTGAAGGCAGACTGCTGCGAAGTATTCGAATTGGGGCTAAGGCTTTTCGGAGTATCGTCAGAAGATGATGTTCTGCCTGCTGCTGTTGTTGAATTGTTTACTGATCCATATATCGTTGTATTGGAGTTTTTTGCGGAACTTATTGGTAGGTCCAGGCTGGCATAATGCAACTCTAGTTCAGCATTTGTGGATGACTGACACAATGCGGCGAGTTTCGATGCTGGGAAACTTAACGAGTTGTTCGCGCCGCTTTTCTGCTTGTTGTCGTCAATGTATGCGTTGTTGCAAATAGGTACTGGCTTGAGGGTTTGAAGGGTATCTTGAATTCTATTGTCACAATTCTTTAACGATAAAAAGTGGCCAATTTCTGCTGTGGAGGATGAAACTAAGTTAATGTGTATGGAATCGCTATTGACTGAATTCGGTCGACATTGAGTTCCATCAATCGGACGAAATTTATCACTATTGACAGAACTGGGTCGTGAAATATTTTTCCTTGTTTGCAGTGAACTATCGCTGCGAATGTGCAACAGTTCGTATCCTGTGTCGTTTGCATGGCGATTTGTGTTGCTGAAGCGATTCGAACGTGATGTTGGCGTACATTTAGGGGAATTTGATTTCCGAGAAAACATATTTCCCTCGTCTAAAAGAGGTAACTCCTTCTTCCTATCAAGTGAGTCCGCCTTGCAATTCATGCTGCTACTTTTTCCTATACTTCTATTGGTTTCATTCAACTTGGGGTCGACTTCCGTTTTCGGCGAAGACATTTGCTTCGCTGAAAAGTTCACATAGCCATAGCAATCATTGTCGGCGGTGGTTAAGTCAACATCAACACTTTCTGAATCGTGATTTATATTTCGTAGAGCCAGTTGAATGGATAGGTTTTTAAATCGATCGGACAATGTGTCTTGATCGGGCTCGAAGCCAGTGGTCTTTTCTTCCGAAATAGTAAACGAGCTGTTGACATGATCGAAAAATCGCTTTCGCTGACTACACTCAGTTTTTGCTAGAACAATTTTAGGCTTCGCTTGATTCTGTGAATGCAAAATGTCAAGCTTTGAATTGTTGTTGGTGGCCGTGGATCTACTGGGGTTGATCAATGATTGGCCAGTTGTAACCGAAGGCATTTTCGTAATGAATCTTGATTTCTTGCCATCCATTAAGGTGTATGGTAAACGCGACTTGGCTAGTTCATTCGCCATATCTCGATTGTTGAGTTGCTCCACGTAGGTGTGATCCTTATCTTTATTGTTACTCCATGACATTTCCAAGTAGCCTTCGGGTGTCTCGAAATTATTAGAATCTTCGATTTTAAATTTGCTTTTGTGCTGTTTTTGTAAACGTGTTGTTTCTGGCGATTCGGAAATTGCACTCTCATTTGGCACTGACAAGTGTTCACCTGATTCATCATTACTACCGAGGCTGTTAGAGTACATGACTGGTCGCATTTCCAAATAACCATTATCGGATGATGGCGCGGCCCTGATTTGAATTGGATCCGAAAAGTTGTCATGCGATTTGTTGAATAGCAAATTGCTGGGTGAGCTGCTTAGAATACTACTTCGAAGATGACTTCCTTTTGGGAGATTTACTAGGTAAGACGACGAGGCACCTGGTGATTGGGATGAGAGTGAGTTTGATCGACTACTGGAGTTTTTAGAAAAATCTATTTCCATTAGATCGTCCATGCGATCTACTGAATTCTGACTTTTATGAATCAAAAGTGGTGCGCTAGACGACTTTCTACCCCTAACTGCACTCTCTGATATTGGTTCTATGCTAGCGATTGAAGTCTTGCTGTTATTGGCATTCGAGTTATTTGAACTGCACGATGTGGCTGCTGTCATTAGGACATTGCGTTGCAGGTCACATCTGGGAACTTTTGACCGTGAGCCGACGGAAAATGCTCGTACTCGACAATTATTTTGATCAGAGTTTGTAACGACTTCGATGCGGAGCTTCTGCTTGTTGTGTTCCATCCGACTGCCAACTGAATAGGCTCTTGGAGGACGCTCGCTTAGAGTTCTATAAAGAAAAAAATTAGGTATGAGTTGAAAATAGTATGAATGATGATCAAGAAATCGAAAATGTGTTTAAGATCAAAGTTCGAATGTCACTTAAAGTACGGTTTTTGGTGTGCAAATCCTGGACAAACGGGTGAGTTAAACCATCGAACGCTCGAAATGTGTTTATGTAGAGGGTTTGAGATAGTTTAATAGAAGCTTTGTTAGATCAAATTTTAAAATTTTAAAAACGCTCCTTTTCAACGAATATGTGTTGTAATTAATTATTGTTTAATAGAATTATTGTTTTATAGAATTGAAGATAAAAAAATTGTTTGGGCACAAACACACAACAAGCGTAATATGCGTATACGACACGAATAAATCGCAACAGTTGGACTTTATTATATGTACGCGATTGTCGATTGCAATGAGTGAACTGGATCATCAAATCAAACCGTGCAAATGCGATTTCAGGAAATTTCACAAAGTGCAAATATGTATAGTCAAAACATTTCATCGCTACAATGCAGAACTAGCCTAAGTCATAAAAGTATAATTTTTCAGGTGAGCGATTTAAAATTTTTAAACACTTTACACCAAAACCAATCGATGAAACTTTATAGCATAAAAAGGCGCATATTGCTTTTTTTAGTGCATCTTCTATTACTACTGATTTGCGGGTAGTTAATTGACATAGGTTCATTTTGCTCTACAAAAAAATAGACATACAAATTGCGTTGGAAATAGGAAAGAAAACTACTACGCATAAACATTTGGTTCTTATACTGAAACATTTGGCGATTTATCGGCCTTATTATGATGTTATAAAAAAACAATTTTTTGAAATTTTGGACTTAGGCTAGTTCTGCGTTGCAGTCACGACTTGCCGATACTTACTGAACACTTCTCAACTAACGTTTAAACATATCCATTTTAAAAATGTGGTTGTATACTTACTGGGCATCATCTTCGTCTGGAAAAATCCCGGAGGAAGCTTTTTCAATTGGATATTCTGCAAAGCACATATCCTTCAACGGCATAGTATTAACGATACTCCGCTGTGAAGACGAATTCGCATTAAAATGTCGTCTGGATTTGAATGACTGTTCCATATCAACATAGTCCGAAGTGTTCGGCGATGGCATGTTAACATAGCTATCAACGTTATCTTCTGCGAGACTTGATGCACGACTATTGCCCCCAGAACTGTCGTTGCAACTTTTAAACGGGCACTCAGCACCCGCTAGGGTTGTGTCACATTGCGCGCTTTCACACGGACTTATCGAATTAAACATATCCATGTACTGACTTTCAGCCTCGTCCGATTGGATATTTGAACTACATGAGAGTGTTGTCTTCCTTACTACCTCGGGCATACCATGGATATTCAATTTATCCAATATTGAGTCGTTTTGCTTTTTGTTTTCAGCATACCAGAAATCGTCACAATTTTCTTCAGGAATAACACCACCAGGAGAACGAGAACTAAGCAGACAGTCAAGTAAATAAAATGTTTCAAGGATTCAGAGGGTCGTACATACTTGTAGAAACGTGTCACGCAACCTGCACTCTCGTCTGTAGTAAGAGAGTGCTTCATGCTATCAGGTTCGTCTATACTTAGCGTTGAGCCATCACTTTCAGAACAACCTGCTGATGGACTCAGAGGGTTGCTATTCGTAGGAGGACTATGACTTTGCCTATTGTGGACTGAATTTGGTACGGTGCTTAAGGATGACATTGTTCTTGACGGAGGCATTGATGTACTGCTGCTTTCAGTGACTGTTCGGTTTCTAGAAGACGGCAGGCTGTCGCATCTGTCCCGATTGCCAACTGCAATTCAAAATATGTTTGCGAAATACGCCATTTAAATTAAAATGCTATCACTTACCGCTCATCGGTGAGGAGTTCATTGTTTTGCTGCCGGAATGAGTTTGCCTTCGCTGTAGGATAGTAACTGGTTTTGACGTTTCGGTTGCTGATGAGGATCTCTTTCGCATAGGACCATACGGATCATCTGCATTCGATGACATCACACTTCAAGGGCAATTCAAATAGGTAAATATTTGATTTTAAAATTATAGTTAAATTGTATACTTAAGTATCATAGTGTGCATGTTTTGAGCGATTAAATAATCCTTGGTTTCCATCCAAAGTTCACCAGCTCCAGTTACACTATGCCTTCCGACTTCCATGTAAAAATAGCATTTAGAGTCGCCGCAACTGCATTAAAAATCGATTTCCTTCTTTAAATTAAATTCAACGTATTTCAAGCTATACATACCTCCGAATTGATGTTAAATAAAACTCAATGACTGGGACTCGGGTTTCTCCAATATTTGTTCGCTCCATGCCAATACGAATAAATGTGACCGATTTAGACGACAAGCACACGTGATAACTGCCGAGAATGCCTTTCTTTTCAGCCAAACCTTTCCTTTGGACTATCACCTGCCAAACGTGTTCTGAAAGAGATGGTTTACAGCGTTAAATCGGTTATTGATGTGTAAACGCTTATAGCGGAACCTGGAATATTTGTCTGGGGTGGAGTAAATAGTCGATTTTGTACAAGTTACAAGGTACCAGTGCACAAAGAGGTATCTCGCCGAATCAAAAGTGTTGCGTAAGCCCCTCATTAGATGACGATTGCATATTCGCATGAAGGTGTGCAATTCTACTTCTACGATTAAGGAATCGTGGGTAAAGGGTTTGGGATGTAAAACTTTGCGATAATCGAATACATGAACAGGTAGCTGACAGTATGTATCCTATCGATAGTTTTCAAATCGCATGCCTATTTTTTGTTGTGCTTTTTTATCCAGGAGTTTTTTGGCCTTCTTATTTTCGCATGACTTTGTCGACACCTTTTACGACACCGGTAATCACTAGTCCCGTCATCGAACGTATTTGAATGCATACTTGCAGGATAATTTCAAGGAGCATAATTTATCGCGAGGCTCACATGCATGGTAAAATTGCCTAAACGTAATTTCTCACGTTAGTTGCCTTTTACGAAAGGCGCTGTTTTTGAGGACGCAGTGATATTATTGGGGTGGAATAAGAAGCTCTATTACAGCAAAAATTGAACATCAGTCCCAGAAGCTTTTAAGAACAGAAACTTGTTTTTTTACTTTCACGGCGAGATTATGATCTGCATTAGAGCGATCATAACCCTCCCAATTTATGTCATTTCTACTGGTTCTCCTGTGATCTTCGCCGTTTCGACCACAGAAGACCTCCTGGTTTTGGATTCTTCATCGCGGAATTTCAAGAACATTTACGAAACAGCTTTAAAATGTTAAATGTGTCGTTGGGCTCACCTAAATTTTACAATTGCCTAGATGCGATATGAATCTTTGTCGTTGTTTATCTGAGTGCACTGCAATAATATTCTAAGCCCGTATCTGCACGTTTATCTCTAACCTAGAGGAACATACAAGTTGTATTTATATGATGTAAAAATTAAATGTTATGATTCTAGTCTTTCGTTGATCCACCTCAAATGTTCATGCCAAAGGCTCTGATAAATATGGCTATACGCATATGCATACTGTACAAATGTGTGGGAGTACTGCGAAAACGCAGGAAATTCATAGAAAAATACTTCTTACTGCTACACAAAATTTAGCGGCTCAACTTTTTGGATTTCTTTTCATTGTAGGCAGCATTTTTTACTTACGCACGAGTACGATAACTTAAGCGGCAAATAATGATTTTTGTAGGGGTGTAAATAGAAGCATTAGGTGCGTTTTTTACTTAAGCGTATATAGGCTTATATAAAAGGAGTAAACAAAAAACGCTCAATTGTGACTTGGCAGCACTATGCAGGCTGTCATTTGGCATTTCGGCTGTTTCCTCCAGTCAAACTAGAGTTTGTGGGTTATCTCCCCGTTTAGGAGTCATACACTTTTGTAAATCCAAATTTTCATCGATAAAGTTGGTAAATTAATGAAATTTAAGAAAAAACATGAGGACTGGCTACAGTCCGATTGGGCGAACTGTTGGATACTCTATTCTTATTCGTATCAGACACCTAGAGAGTCTATATTATAAATTTCAGCTCCCTAGCCCAAACTTTGGTTTTTCAAAAAAAAAAAAAAAAAAATTTAAATTGTGGGCGGAAGAGAGTATATATTATAAATTTCAGCTCAATAGCTCAAACTTTGGTTTTTGTGGGCGTGACAGTAGGCGGATTTAAAAAATATTTAGACATAAGTATAAGGCTATATTATAAATTTCAGTTTCCTAACTCAAACTTTGACTTTTCAATAAAATTGTTTTATTCAATTGTGGGCGTGTAATGGGCCGATTTTAGAAATTGTATCCTCCGAGCGGTTTTAGGAGTCAAAGATCATATATTGAAAATTTCAGCTTTCTAGCTAAAAATTCGATTTTTTCGATAAATTAGTTTTTTTGAGTTTGTGGGCGTGTCTGTGGGCGAATTTTAAAAATTCTTAAACTTGGGCCCATAGAGAGTAGATATATTGGTAAAATTTCAGCTCTCTAGGTCCAGTTTAAAGGCCTTATTTTTGCCGACAGACGAACGGACATGGCTAGATCGACATTACTATCGATGCTGATCATAAATATAGTAACTTTTAGGGGTCTACGGGCAATATTAAGGAATGTTACAAACTTCGCGTCAATAGCCGTGTTTCCTTGCACGCGGATATAGAGATGGCATCAGAAAACGACTATCGCCGCTTAAGAATTCATCAAAAAAACTTGGTAGCACACATGCCCCTATGACATGCACCGTGACACAGCTGTAAGTTGTAGTTAAGAAATTTGTATTGAAAATCCTGAAATTGAAAAATATTTACTTCCGCCAATTGAAAATTGATGCCAAGCATATTCTTAAATTATGAATTACAATTTCACATTAACAGATTTGCTAAGTTCAATTACCCTTAAAATGAAGTTTGAAAAATAATAATGATAAAATCACGAATAAAATACTCGGCGGGATGTGTGAGTGGTCGGTGGGTTGTCAAACTTTGACATTTCCTGAAAAATTCATCGGAAGGATTCATCAGAAACGAAGAAAATGGATTTTGGAAGCATTGTTTATCCCCGCTAAAGGACTTAGCGGCGATAGCTATCCCCGCTAAAGTATATAGGATAAGTTGTTGTTGTATTTTACATGCAAATTTCAAATTATCCCTATATCCGCGTGCAAAGAAACACGGCTAATATGAAAAAATACTTAAAACGCGTGAAAATAGATCCCATAAACATGTATTGGGGGGCATGTTGCCCTGCTGCAACTCCCCTGCTTGGGCTCACTGTTGGATTAGAGTAGGTGCGAGGTTGGATATATGACAATGTGATAACGCCAATTTTTTTTTATTTTTGGGATCTATTAATGGTTCTTATCAACTTATTTTTTTTCGTTTTAATTATTTTTTTTTAAGAAAATAGTAAAAAATCTTTGTATCTAAAAATCCGTTATTAAAAAAGATTACATCGCCGCAAACTGGTGAATTAGTACATCATAGCTTATCATTTTTTTTATTATTTTTTACCGTTAAATCTATACAGCACTTTCCAACTAACAAGTTTCAACAACAAATTTACATAATACTCGAATTTCAAACGGTACAGCCCTTTTCTGTATCAGTTGAAAATTAACATCGTCCCTGTAAATGCAAGATTTTATCAACTTTAAAGGAGAATTAAAAAAAAACTAAAAATGTCCGAAACTTCTCTTGACAAGTATAAATAGAAAAAAAAGCGGTCAATAAATTACGATAGAACAATAGCACTTTGTATTCATTAATTTAGTGGTAAAAAAGTCAGTGGACGTCCAGTATAACGAATGATATAATGTTTGAGGTCGTTCGCTAAAACGAATGTGTTCGTTATTCGAACGTTTTTTTTTTTCTTTTTGATACATATTGGAAAAGGAGTGTGTATTTTATATACATATTAGGGTGGTCCTTATTGCTAAGAAAAAAAAATTGTTTCTTTAATTTCGCGGGGCACCACGTAGTTTGATTATATACCATAAGAAACTATTTCAGTATTTTTTTGTAATTTTTTAAATGACATTTAAGGGTCGCTACCAAGGTTTGAATTTAAAAAAAAAAACAACTCAAAATATGTATTTTTTTTTTTTACTCAGGGCATACAAAATATTACAAAATCTTCACCGATGGATGGCAATGTTGATTGGCTTAATTCGGATAATAATTGACCGATAAGCCAAACCTTACTTTGATTTCTAGTAACTTTACTGATTCCGCTACTATTAAACGCCATTGCAACGCGTTAAAACGCGTTACTATGACTTTTACAAATAAAACGCGTGCGCTCTCGTAAAGGACTTATTAGAACTGAAGTGCGGGGCGGGCTAAGTCTCAACGCATCGGTACAGAAGAGGGGTCGAGGCGAGGGCTTTTTCTAAAAATTTTGACAGCTGGTAGCGACCTCTAAATCTTAACAAGAAAAAAAAACAAAAAAAAACTTATTTCATATTTAGAGGTATATAATCAAATGGGAAAGTGCCCCGGCGATAATTCAAAAGTCGAAAAATGAGGACCACCCTAATACATATACATATATATACATCTTCTTTTTATTTAAAATTTAATTACACATGAGAAAAAAAAATCGCAGATGAAACCTTGTTTCACTTCAACTTGAGACTTATTTAAGTTTAATGCTTTTTCTTGAAGCCGCCGTAGCATAAATATGTCAGACATATCAAGATCCACCTGTTTGCCCCAAGTAAGCACATTTTCTAAAGAGGTGACTGTTTTACCATGCTAAACTGGACCTTCGATAATGTTGGTTTCATCACCAAGCTCATCTTCTCCTGTTGAGCTTATTTTAATAGCGTCAGCGCACGCTAGTTCTTGTAAATTTGATTCAGCATTATTCCAAGTGTGGAGATAACGTATTTGTTTTGTTATAGAGATAAAAAAAAGTCCGAAATTGTCAGTTGGCGAATATTATTTTTCCGTCAGGGATCAATCTTACACTATGTAACAATGACGTGACACAATGTGACATAAAGTATTTTCCCCTCTTAAATTTAGCAATGCTCTTTCAATAGAGAGGCCGTTTATTACAAGAAGAGAAATATGTTGGTCCCTCTGCTAGACTTTTCAACACCTCCAAAATAGTTCGTGAATGCAAGATCTTTCTGAATTCGGTCGGAAGGTTGAATTCACTTAGACTTGTCTGGGTCCCGGGTCATAACGGGATCACGGGAAATGAGATCTCCGGTGAACTTGATAGACAGGGCTCAGAGGAGGACTTCTCAGGACCTGAACCAGCGATATGTCTGCCTGCGTCCTTGGTCAGGGCCTCCATTGTCTGTTGGGTTTCATATGAACACAATCGCCGATGGCATGACTCTCCAGGGTGCAGAGAGATTAAGCAAATTTTTCCCGACGTCTGTAGGAAATCTGCGATTTTCTTGTTGTCTCTCAACAGAAAAGAATGCAGACAGACTACTGGCGTTCTTACAGGCCATTACGCCTTTGCTAAACACCTTAAGGTGTTAGGCCTAAGCGATACCACCAACTGCGAAGCCTGTAGAGAAAGCGATGACACTGCGGAACATTTTCTCTGCGATTGTCCTGCTTTTACTCGTATCAGGTGGCAGGTATTTGGTGCGGATATGGTTAGTGCTGTAAACCTAAGCTCCTCGTTTTTCTTAGGAAACCAAGTAAATTCTCACAGTAAAATGTGGTGTGTCTTCCTGGTAGTACAATGGAGCAGTATTGAGGCTGAGTGCTCCAGTGTACAAAGTCTCGAACCCAGACAAAAAAAAAAATTAAAAAATAAAAATACTTTTTAAGAAAGATGTCACGAGCCTCTACCAACGAGGATGAACTTGTTCATAACTTATTTATTTCCTCCAATCCTATATTTTTTTAATTTCCTGTAGATTAGAATCATAACTAAATAAATTTTGTATTGAAAGAATAAGTTTCATTTAAATATTAAGTCCAGCTAGTGACCGCAACCAGTGTGCCTGCGCCGTCTCCTGGATCCTTTATTTTCTTCTCCATGTAAGCTAAGATTAAGCCACATTTAAGAAGAATGTGTTTTTTCTTGCAAATGCTTTGGACCGTTCTGATCTACCCTTCCTTTGCCTTCTTTATATACCATAACTACAGACATAAATTTATTAGTCACAGTTTAATATTTACCATAGTATGGTCTTGGCGGTCCTGAGAAAATATTCTGTCCACTTTGCAATTTCAGCATTGCCTTCAGCCATGTATCCATTTCCTCCTCGTTATCCATTACGATACCAAAACTTCCATCCTTGACGGACAGGGTTACAACAAACTCATGTTTAGTATCTAAGCAGCGATTAATATTGAAGCAACTATTCAGTATAATTGAACGTTTTGGGCTAGTTTTTGATTTGAATTTTTTTTCGTTGTCGAAGTATTCTATACGCGCTGGCGACTTTCCATATTCCTCATAAAGAACAAAATATTTTTTTTTCATTGTTTTCAATTTCTTAAGGTATCCATGTAAGACAACACCACTATCGTTTTGCCCGCTGACATTAGGTTTGTTTGCACTCGAAGTCATTTTGGTGTTTGACTTTTACTGTTTCTTTACTTATTTTTTTCTTTTTCCAAATGTTCACATTAAGTTTTGTATTTGTTTGCATGTAATACCGCAGCATCAAGTAAAATTAATAGTTGCATGCGATGTGGAGCTGCAATAAAAGAAAAGTTTGGAAACATTAAATACTTGTCATTTATTGAAAAAATGCTAGGAGAGAGAGGAGACTTTAAGAAATAAATTAAAATAATATTCAAAATATACGTTTGGTCCTAGGCGGCGAATGAATGTTTGTTTGTTGATAGCGTGTACTTGGTCTTGTCCGCATTAACTTCAATACCAACCAATTTCAGTGATGAGACCGATATCGTCCACATACCCCTGTAGCTGGACGGGTCTATTGCCTGCCGTGTTGACAGCTGCTCTGCGCACTTTTTTCCCCAGGACAAGATTGAAGAAATCGCATGACAGCGCTTCCCCTTACCAAAATCCGGTTCAAGTTTTGAATAATGAGGAAGAGCTGCTCCAAATTGCACATTACATCGAATGTTTTTAAGTGTCACGCGACACAACTGAGTGAGTAGAGCTCCTGGCAGTCTAAAAAAAATACAACGTCCGGCAGAAGTTTCTTGCTGTCCACAGCATTCGAGTTAAACGCGATCTTCTTCTTTAACTAATTGGTATACGACACGAAACTGACCTTAATAGTAATTGGGTATTAGGCATACAAGGAGCAAACATCTTGACTTATGAAAGTAAAATTACATTTTTGTCTCAGCAACAAAGAATTTCTTAACTCTAAGGCGAAGTTATGATCTGGAGTAGAGGGATCATAACTCTCAGACTTTACTGCATACATACAGTGCCGCTCATTTGAATAGGAAGCCTAGGAAGCCAATATTATTCGTGTTATTGAGGACAAACGGACACAAATACTTGAATAAATGGTCGAAAATTCAGATCCAGCCGTGGTGGGCATCCCGACGTTGTGTTTAATCAATTGCAGAATGTATTGTACAGTACAGCTAGCTTTGGTCAAGTCTAGTACTACCTGCCTAATCGAATTTATGATAGTTGTTATGATAGTTATGAATTATGATCATTACCTTTGTTTTGAATTTCTATTGTGTACTGCATAAAACAGAGACTCACCTCGTTGGTTGATGTTGTTACTCCCCCAAACCGTATGATGGACATTGGTCTAGCAACCCCTGACCTTTTGTATTTCCTAGGAGTTACAGGTTTTACGACATCTTGTGGAGGTACTAAAGTCGCCAAAAAAAGGAGACTGCGGCAATAATGATTTGCCGAGTGCCTCCTAAAGATCTCAACTCGTAAGACCAACAAGTCTTTGATGATGAACTCTGGGATGAAAAGAAAATGTATGTGATTCCAAAGGCCTGTACCACAATACAAGAAGTAAAAGTCAATATAAAATTGAATTTTACTTGTTTGAATTTCAATTGAATTTCACTTATTTAACAAGACTTGGTGTAATGTAGTTCAAGCCCTTGGTGGGCATTACAGCCTTTGGGCGATCATGAGTAGTTTCATATGTTTAACGAATTATGAAGAATTAGTAGTTAATGTAAAGAAAAAGGTTTATCTGGTTTTGGGACCGCCAGCGTTGCGCTGCACTCATATTATTAGCCCGTCCCTGCACGGGAATTTAGTCAGATTCAATTTTATTCAGATGTTTTTTTGTGAACCAGCAAATATATGTACTAGTGTATAAATATGCTGATCGGAAGATTGCACTTTCAAACCGCAACCAAGTACATAAAACAAAAATCCGCCAAAAAAAAAAAACAAAACAAAGTGCAGTGTATTTTTGCTCTCGTGCGTGAACTATCAATATAATTTGCTATTAAACTAAGCAAAGCAGGCCTTCGACACCGTATGGTTAGAGTGATTTTTTCACAAGTTGGCTAGGATCGGGCAATAGGAAGAAGTTCGTTGTCAAATGTGGCAACATGACATCCAACAGAGTCTTCGGCATTAACCCATATGTAACCGTTAGTCGACATCTCGACAAGCACATTGAGCATTTTCCGCAAGTGAGTACGATAATCGGGTTTCCTGATGAAATATGAATTCTTATAGTTTTAATCATTATCTAATCAGCCTCTATATACCCTATTCTACGGGTACATTAATTTTGGCTCATAGTTTGAAACATACCTTGATATGTAATAGTAATGTCGATGTAGCCATGCCCGTCCGTCCGTACGTCCGCCGTCAAAAATTAGGCATTAAAATTCGAGCTAGAAAGCTGGAATTTGAACCATATACTCTCAAGTGGTCCGAAATAATCAAGTGTAAGAATTTTTAAAATCCGCCCACAATCTCAAAAAACAAATTTATCGAAAAATCGAATTTTGAGCTATAAAGCTGAAATTTTTAATATATTGTCTCTAGATGCCCTTTATGCCCATGTTTAAAGATTTTTAAATTTCGCTCACTGACACGCACACAGTTAAAAAAAAATCGTTTAATCTTAACCCTTTCCTTCCCAAATTATTTATGTGTCGGTAAAAAATTATCTTTGACGTTTTTAGGTATATTATGGGCATCCTTAATATAACTGCATAATTTTCTTTTTAGTTGGAGTCATCGGGTGGGCGTGGCTAAATGGTGGCCATATGGCTACATTGGGGTGTTAACCACAAAATCAAAACACTTTTTCCTT
Organism: Portevinia maculata; assembly: GCA_949715645.1. Lineage (NCBI taxonomy): Eukaryota > Metazoa > Arthropoda > Insecta > Diptera > Syrphidae > Portevinia > Portevinia maculata. The sequence continues at coordinate 98,256,052 of OX454525.1, forward strand.
TAAATAATAGAAACGATTGCTTTATTAATGTTAACGAAAAATACATAAAATTTTCAAAAAAAACATAAGACACATAAACAAAATGCTACACTCTAAATTATTATAGCAACTATATGTATATTCAGACTTGTTACTTTTGTATTCAGACTTGTCAGATACGTAATTATGTATATTAAAAAATTAAATGTTTTTCAAGGTATACACAACAAAAATATAAATTAACTCATACTTCTTAAAAAATTACATTTATAGATAGTTTGAATGAAATGTTAAATAACAAATAACGAAAACCTTAACTAAGGAACATATTTTTCAGTCTTTGTTGTGAAATTTTAAAAAGCAATTTTTGTTTTGTGTGAGACATAAGGCAACATTACATTTTTGACATTTTGTCCGTGAAAACGAGGTCCTATCATTGCAGTTCTTACATCTTTCTTTATTTTTGATAGGAATCGGCCAATGGCAAACGCCATCGTATTGTATATCCGAAATTGGCCTCTGTGTGATTTGCTTTCGTCTTTTGATTGAAACAGAAACGGGTGAAGAAGTGGCGCTTGCATTACTTGAACTTGGTCTACCTCTTTTTTTTATCAACAAGGTGTCCAAAATGTAACATTCCGTTCGCGATTTGTGTTTTGAATTCGACAAAGTTGATCTTGCTTGGACATTTATTTTGATGGCAATGCCTTTTGTATAAAATCCATCCATTGACACAAGCAATAATTCAGCATAAAAAATATTCTAAAATAGAAACGTTTCGTCCCAATTTTGGACCTATATAAGGCAACCATCATGTCACTTAAGTCCACTCCTCCCATATACTTGTCATATACCGAAATTAATCTTGGTCTTGGAACGTCAATAAACTTTTTTTCCTTTAGGGACCAACGACGTACGAGTTCAACAGGAAGTGGACCATAAAGGGACGATGCTACCTGCTTATTGTCATACCATTTAAGAGCGAAGATATTATTGTTCTTTTCCAATCTAAAATCATATGACCCTCTACCCATTTTTTTAAGCCCAACTTCCGTCAAAAATTCACATTTTGGTAGACGATTTTGACGAACAGTTCCCGTTGCCAAAATGCCAATTTTTTTCAATTCACAAAGCAATTGATAAGACGTAAACCAATTATCTGTGAATACTTTAAAATTTGCGTGCTTTGGTAAACTTTGACACAGTCTAATCACGACATCTCCACTAATTCCTAATTTAGTTTTTACAAGTTCAGTTGTATAAATCTCAAAATCATACAAAAAGCCGCTCGATCCCGCTCTGGCAAACATTTTGATTCCCCATTTGTGTGGTTTATTGCGTATATATTGTTTTATGCTATTTCTGCACTTTGTCGGAATCAACACTTCATCAATAGAATTCATTTCTTCTGGGTCGACTTTTAGGAAGTTTGCTCGTATTTTATCCAGAAAAGGACGAATTTTAAAAACTTTGTCGTATTGCTCATCTGTGCGATCTTTCATTTTAGAATTATCATTTAAGTGCAAGTTTTTCTTTAGCAAATCAAATCTATTACGTGGCATTATATCCGCTATTGGTGGAATTCTTGTTGAATTTGCCCAATACATTAGATATTGGGGCAAATGTACAATGCTTGCCATTAAATTCATACCAAGGAACTTGCACATTTCACTATAATTAGTATTGAGTGGATTGTCAATATCATTTTGAACGGAATAAAGGCTACTTTGGTAAACAATGTCCTCGATGATAGAGTCATCAACGAAAAGCTTAAAATATTGAAAAGGAGTTAACTCTGGATAAGGCGGAGAAGAAAAACTACAATTGCATTGACTTGCAACCTCATCAATCTCTACTTTTCGCCATTTGAGTTCCTTATTTACATTCTTGCTGCAAGTATCTGTCGATGAATTGGGTTCTGGATTTGCCATCATGTCAACTATTTCGATGGCACTCCCATATTCAATAATTGTAAGAGCAATTATTACTAACCGTACACAATACTCGTATATAAATAAAAAATATAAAGCGTACCAATTTCTTCGAGAAACTGAATATCCTCAACTGGAATGTTCTCGCATTGCTTTTCAATATATTCGACTAGCATTTCAGTTTCGTCATCCATTTCCTCTTCTTCTTCCGAGCAGTCACCTTCTAAAATTTTACAGATTTCTATCTCAAAGCCTCGCAAATTTCGTTTACTTGACATCTTGATCTCTATTCAATGGAAATACGTATATGTACAAAACTAAACAAAACAGTACTTTTTAAATACTTACTTTCTTTTCAATTTTGACGGGAACAGATTTTATATAGAATGGCCAATGGCTCAAAAGGGATCCTAGTCAAAAAGCATAATCATTACTCAAAGCAAAAAGCTTTTAACGGATTAAAAATTATATTATTTACTCTACATATATGACAACATTGGTAGGAAAACGTTTCTCTTTTTAAATTCAAATGCATGACACCACCCCAATGTAGCCATTTGGCAACCATTGGTTATTCGCGTGTTGTTGCAACGTGTCATTGAATTTTGTTTTATATTTCATAAAATTCATCAAAAAACATTATTATTTGCACAAAAATATATTTTTTTTGTATCAGTACTAATATTTACCTGTTCAAATCCAAGATCGAAAGTCACGTTCCGACAACACAACAATAGAAGTTGACTTCCACAAGTAATATGTCAAAATACATCGTTGCCAGATAAAAAATGTTAAGTTTTTTTCCAACAAACTGGAAGAAAATAATCTTTCCAGATTGCAATACATGAATTCTTTTAATTTTGAATTGTTTTGTAATACTCGTAGTTATTAATAAAAATGTATGCGGTAGCCACATGGCTACCATGGGAGGGAAAGGGTTAAAATCAAAGTTTGAACTAGGAAGCTGACATTTGAAATATATACCTTCTAGGGGCCCTTAATGCTCATGTGTAGATATTTTAAAATGCCCACTATTTAAAAAAAAAAAACGTGTAAATAAAACTATTCTTTGCAAAGTAGGTATGTATGTCGATAAAGTCGTTTTGAACAATTCCTTTTATAAAGTTTTCTGCATGCCCACTTTTAAGGGGCGATTTTAGGGTTCCGTAGCCAAATGGCAAAAAACGGAACTCTTATTGATTCGTCATGTCTGTCTGTCTGTCCGGGCATGTCACAGCCAATTTTTTCCGAAACTATAAGAACTATACTGTTGAAACTTGGTAAGTAGATGTATTCTGGAAACCGCATTAAGATTTTCACGCAAAAATAGAAAAAAAAACAAAAAATTTTCATCCCCATACGTGTGGGGTATCTATGGATAGGTCTTCAAAAATGATATTGTTGCTTCTCAACAAAAGAAAACCAAATGGGGCTGCTCACGCGGCACTGGCAGAAATGGTGAAGTGGACAAGCGTGCATTTGGGCTAGTCGCTGGAATGTGGGACAACACTGCAACTCAAATACGAGTTTCACACTTCCTGCAAACTAGCCTCAAAGGACAGCTCATCAAAAAAAAAGAAATAAACACAAGACAACACTCGAAATAGAAAAAACCGCCGAAGAATTTTAAACTCGAGATACTACGCACGCAACGATTTAAGCCGAACTGTCAAAACACCGAAGAATGAAATTTACAACATGAAGATCATCGAGGATTAGGCTGATTCGGTCGCACGCAAACCCACATACGTAAGGAAAAGTGCGTGCCTTCACCAACCACCGGCTACAAAAGGTGCAACAACCATATAAGCAAAATATAAACACCAATCAACATATGGCCATCCCGCTCCAACAACAGTCAACAAGGGGAATTGTAACGAGACAACCGCGAATGCAGAAAAAGCCGATATGTAAATGCAATTTATGTCATGCAATTTAGGGTCAACGACTAGCTACGATTATGTATGTAAGAAATAAAAGTCCAGCTGATTGATTATGTTTATGAGAAAAATCTATGTACCGAGATTACGAGGTTGGTTCGTAGAGACAGTTGCGGCACTCTACTTTGTCCAGTTCAACTTAGCCGACCAACTTAAGAAATAAAGCTTATTATAACGTGGTAACAAAGAGTTTTATTTAGTCACAAGGAATTCCCCATTTTTCCACAAATCGTTGAAGGCATCTCCTTCAACCAACATTATATTCCAGACTCAACTAGTCCGGAACATGGTCCTTCGAGCCGGTTAAAATAGAATCAGTGATTTTGCTTGTAAAGTGCTTGATTGCTTTAACAATTTAAAAAATAATTAAAAGTGTACTGTGAGAGAGAAGCTATCAGATTACAAACACATCAGTGAAAATAATAACGTTTCAACGGAAACATTTAAAGTGTACTGTGGAGGGAGTGTAGTTGGATCAACAATCCAATTAAGATCACATCCGATCAACGACGGACAGTCAATCGGCCACAGTACCCAACGAGCTGGAAACTTCCAAAAGAGACGGATTCAACGGAGGCGCAGAAGGGGGTTCCAAAAAATCATCCCAACAGTCAAAACTTGACAAAGCCTTCTGCAACTGTAACTGATAGTAACACATACTAAAGTTGCAGTTGCTTAAGCAAATCAAGGTAGGAATATCAATCCTTTTTTATGCTTTTTTTGGTAAAATACATACGATTAACACGTATATCATATTTTATTAAAACTATTCGCAATACCCAAACCGAACGAGTCATCGAGTACTGTATCCAACGGATTGGCACAACAGTTGGCAAGCGGTATAAGGAGGCAAGCGGCACAACGGTTAGCAAGTGGTCATCACGGTCAGCAACGGTCTGCAGCATCACGGTCAGCAACACAGCAAGGAACTGTGCAACACCAAGCCTTCGGCAACTGTAACTGATAATCACAGATACTAAAGTTGCAGTTGCTCAAGCAAAACTAAGGTAGGAATATCATTCCTTTTACACCTTTTTATTGCACAAATAAAATTATACTTTATATATAACATTATATTATATATATATACTTAAACACATTCTGCTACAAAAAAAAAAACCGTCTGGTTAATAAAGCCCCTATACAAGTGCGTGATTAAGATAACAGACATTTTAAATTATGGCGAAAATAGCTAAATATATTGAAAGACAAGATATTCTTTTAAAGGAGTTTGAAACAGACTTTGAAGAGTTTAAAAAGACAATTGTGGCGCGTAAGTCAAGGGGGTATGTCAACGCGTGTCTTAACGACTTGGATGAAGGCTTTAAACGAGCCAAAAAGGATCACGACACCCTCGTGAATAGTGCGCCGGATCCTCTTAAAGACGCTTATTTCGAGGCCGAAACATTTTCAAAAATTAAACGGGTATATTTCTCGTTTATGGGAATGTTAACGGACGAAAATGATAAATTTGTAGACCACAATAAAGACAATTTAGATATATCTCGGTTAAACGGCACTTCTCGCACATCGGTGTGTGACATCCGTCTTCCACCTATTCAAATAAAGCCATTTTCTGGGAAACTCGAAGAATGGTGCGAATTTTCGAATCTATTTGAAAGCATGATTGACCAAAATGTCGATCTGTCGGAGATTCAAAAAATTCAGTATCTCAAAACGCATGTTTGTGGAGAAGCAGCACGTCTAATTCAGCATCTCCCAATTGATGGAAAGAATTATTCATCTGCTTGGGAAATACTGAAGGATAGGTTCCAAAACAAGCGTAAGCTTGTTAATAAACAGCTCAGGATCTTAATGGAGCAACGCAAGATCATTCAAGAGTCCGCTGAATCGCTCAAGTCTCTACACGATACGAGCACAGAATGTATCCATGCACTATCCAATCTGGGCATACCAGTTGAAGCATGGGATTGCATTCTAATTTACGTAGTATATCATAAGCTCCCTACTCAAACGCAAAAGGACTGGGAAGACAAATTGGGAACTTCCAAGATTCTTCCGGAGTGGACAAATTTGCAAGTTTTATTGAAGCAAAATTTAGCTCCCTCGAAAATATAATGGAGTCAAACGGGGGTATACGGTTTCAAGGGACGCCAAACTCTTTTCGAAAAGCTACACATACGGCGTTTCACTTGAAAGCTTCCTCTGAAGGAAAGAAATTTCTCTGCCGCGTGTGCAAGGCCTCGCATGGAATTAGGCATTGCAAGCAGTTTATGAAAATGGATGTAAAGGAACGAGTAGAGGTAGTGAAGAGGAGCTCAACTTGTTCCAACTGCCTCGGATACGACCATCACGCATCCATATGCAAAAGTAGCAACAGATGTCAGAAATGTGGGAATAAGCATCACACCTTGTTGCATATGGATACACACAATGCGTATCACCCAGACAATACGAACCACAATCAACCCATTCATCAAAATTCTCCTTGGCAGTCACAGAGTAACCAAATTTACAACAGTCACTTGATCCAAAATGAACACCAACCAACAAATTTAAACTGGAGGAATGGACAAAATGAGCCTTCCTCGTCCAATATTCAAAATGTAAATTCACATTTCAACCAAATGCGATCTCAAGTTCTGTTAGCTACAGCACTTGTAAAGGTTTTGTCTCCCAATGGAAATCACCACACACTTAGAGCCTTAATAGACTCAGGATCAGAAGCAACGTTCATAAGAGAAAACGTCGTACAGATGCTTAATTTAAAAAAGCATCGGGCAAATGCAAATGTAACAGGGTTAGGAGAAACGTCCACAGGAACTGCAAACTGTCAGGTTGAGTTCACTATTTTTTCCTTCACCAATCCCACATTCTCTCTCAATGTGAGGGCATTTGTCTTGTCAAAATTGACATCTATTTTACCAACACAGAAGTTCCAAACGACTTCTTGGAAGCATCTGTCGAAACTTCCTTTAGCTGATCCGTATTATAATTACCCCGGGAAGATTGATCTTTTAATAGGCGCTGATTTATACGCATCTATCATTCTGGAAGGCTTAATTAAGAGTCAATTTGGATCACCAGTGGCACAAAATACCGAGTTAGGGTGGATCCTAACAGGAGCCACCAACAGCAATCCACACTCTAAGTCAGAAAGAGTGCAAACCCATCACGTCGCACTCGACGACCAACTTCGGCGATTTTTGGAAATAGAAGAGGACTTAGAGGAACGAAAATTGACACGGGAAGAGGAGAGGTGTCAACTACACTTCCAAAACACGGTGCAGCGTAGGCCAGATGGACGATACGAAGTACGGCTTCCATTTAAGGAAAATCAACGACCAACCCTTGGAAATTCCAAAAGATCTGCAATAGCACGATTTTTTCAAATCGAAAGACGACTGGCCGGAAACAAGAAACTGCGGGAGGCGTACATCAAATGTATGGACGAATATGTCGCATTGGGGCACATGATGGAAGTCAAAACAGACTTTGAGATTGCAGGTGGAGAACACTACTTCCTACCACATCATGCAGTGTTCAAAGAATCAAGCTCCACCACGAAGCTGAGGGTGGTCTTTGACGCCTCATGTATTACTTCGAATGGCAAATCGCTTAATGATCATCTGATGGTAGGTCCGCGTCTACAAAAGGACATTGATCTCGTCGCACAGTGGCGGAAGTTCAAAGTCGCCTTTTCCGCCGACATCAGTATGATGTATAGGCAAATATGGATGGCACCGGAAGATACGAACTACCAGCTTATTTTGTGGCGAACGAAAAGCGATGAACCAATCAAAACCTTCGCCCTCAACACGGTTACGTTTGGTACTGCATCGGCTCCTTATTTAGCAGTACGGACCGTGCATCAGGTGGCGATGGATATTGAACGAACTAAACCGCATGTAACCAAGGCGCTTATCGAAGGCTTCTATGTGGACGACTTCCTGTATGGAGCCGATAACGAAGAAACAGCCATTAGGTTACAAAGAGATGTTCTCGCTGTGTTAACTGCAGCTGGATTTCCTCTTCGTAAATGGGCTAGCAACTCATTAAACATTTTGGAGCAGATACCTAAAACTGAAAGGGAAGTGAATCTCCCGTTACAATTCGATTCACCGGATGCCATCAAGACACTGGGTATCCAATGGCATCCAGCAAAGGACGTATTTAAATTTAAAATCAACTTGCCCGAAGTAGAAAAACACACCAAACGATCGGTTCTGGCAGACATCGCACGCCTCTTCGATCCTCTGGGATGGATCGCGCCATGTATAGTCAAGGCAAAGATGATGCTGCAGCAGTTGTGGGCCCGAGAACTATCCTGGGATTCCATGATCGGGCCAGAGGTAGAGAGACCCTGGGTTGAATTGCGAGAAAATCTGCAGAAGTTGGAAATATTGGAAATACCTCGCTGGATGGGATATGAACATGCATCCCAGATACAACTCCACGGGTTCAGTGACGCCTCTGAAAAGGCGTACGCGGCGGTGATATATGCACGCGTCTCCAAAAATGGCCAGAAACATAGTCACTTATTGGCATCAAAAACAAAGGTCGCTCCACTGAAATGTTTATCCTTGCCACGGTTAGAATTATGCGCGGCAGTACTATTGGCCAAGCTTCTGTACAGAATCACTACCGCCATGCAACTCGAAGAGGCAGAAACGTTTGCTTGGTCGGATTCAATGATCACGCTAGCTTGGATAAAGGGAAGTCCAGCCACGCGAAACACATTTGTAGCCAACCGGATCACCGAAATCCAGAGGCTGACCAGCAAAACAATCTGGAGACATGTGAGCAGTAAGAACAACCCAGCTGATATCGGGTCACGAGGGTTAAACCCAGAGGAACTCATTAGCAGCCACTTATGGTGGCATGGACCAGCTTTTTTACAAGAATTTTCGGTGGATACACACCCAACAACAAATCCGCCGGAAACCGAGGTCGAAATCAAAGGCAGAGAAAATGTGCAACTAGCACAAACACTGATATCACACTGCAGTGTAATCAACACTGAATTTTTTCAAGGGTTTTCCACGCTTCAACGTCTGCTTCGCAGTATCGCTGTCTGGCTAAGATATATTTTTAACCTAAGAAATCCAAAAAATCGTAGGTTGATCAATATGCATCCAATCACGGCGACTGAACACAGTCTAGCTCATAACAGACTTGTTAAACTCGTCCAAGAGGAAACGTTTCAGGACGAGATCAAGGCACTCAAACAAGAAAGGGCTATATTAAAAGGCAGCTTGATCCGAAACCTAAACCCATTTTTAGATCAGGATGACCTTCTGCGGGTGGGAGGGAGACTGCTCAACTCAGCACTCCCATTTCATCAACGACATCCAATTGTTCTACCCCAAAGACACCACTTTTCGAGATTGGTGGTCCAGGAGGTTCATGAACGGACTTTACATGGCGGGCAACAGCTGATGATGGCCGAAATAAGAAATAATTATTGGATAACAAATGTAAAAAGGATTGTTAAATTAACAATCCACAAATGTGTTCGTTGTCATCGCTATAACACAAAAATGCACCAGCAACTAATGGGCAACCTCCCAGCGGAACGCGTAAGGGTCAGTAGACCATTTACAAACACTGGGGTCGACTATGCCGGACCAATAGATATAAAACTATGGAAGGGGAGATGCAATCGACACAGTAAAGGATATATTGCGGTTTTCGTGTGTCTGGCAACTAAAGCCATACACATCGAACTAGTTAGCGACCTCAGCGCTGCAGCATTCATCGCAGCGTTTAAGAGATTTGTGGCAAGACGAGGAAACTGCAGCAACATGTTCAGCGACTGCGGCACTAACTTCAAGGGAGCAAACAATGACCTCAGAAAAGAAGCAAAGTTCATTTCGGCTGAATGGTCAACTGAAGTGGCACACAAGCTATCGTCACAAGGTACAACATGGCACTTCAACCCCCCATCGTCGCCACATTTCGGCGGGCTATGGGAAGCAGGTGTTAAGGGAATAAAACATCATTTAAAACGAACCATCGGCACAGCCAAACTAACGTTTGAGGAATATTCAACGGTGCTGTGTCAGATTGAAGCATGCCTCAATTCCCGTCCATTGTGTCCGATGACTTCAGATCCGGACGATTTAAACGTGCTTACTCCCGGACACTTCTTGATTGGGGCATCACTGCGCGCACTCCCAGAAAGAAATCTGAAGGAACACAACGTCAGCAGCCTGGACAGATGGAGGTTTATGCAACGGCTAACGCAGGACTTTTGGAAACAGTGGAGTTCCACATATCTCCACAGGCTTCAACAACGACCGAAATGGCTGGAAAGGCAGCCAAGTATTAAAATTGGTGACCTGGTCTTGGTCAAGGAAGGCAATCTCCCACCTTCCTCATGGCTACTTGCCCGAGTCACTGAGCTGCACCCCGGATCGGATGGTCTTACGCGCGTCGTGACAATAAAAACGGAAAAATCGACTCTAAAACGCCCAATCGTGAAATTATCCCCCTTGCCGATATCAACCGCGATCGTATCGGACTGACCATGAACTAACCAACGACCATACCACGTCGAGTTAATCGGTTCTCGTCAGATCACCGTAATTAAACGACGTTGGGCGCGGTTAGTACGTAGATGGGGGACCGTTTGAGAACAACCGCGTGTCGTTGGCCAGTCCCATCTACAGAGTTGAGGTAGATAATATACGTGGTATCACAATGGACCTAAATTGGTCTAAGTGTGTCGGCTTCTGCCGACAGCCACATAAACATAACATAACATAACCATGAACTATAAGCACAAAAATAGAAACCTAAATGCAATATAAACAACGAACATGAATCCCAGGAAAACCCTGAACCCGTAACTCTAATAAATCGAAAAAAAAACTGAACTCTGAACAAAAACCCATGAATAAAAATGAAAAAAAGGCCTAGTAAAAAAAACCATAAACAAAAACAACCCCTTTTTTACCCAAGGTCAACTTACCCTATAATGAAGTGAAATCTCTCAGCTAGCCAGTTAACCATTCATATCATTTTGTTAACCACATTTTGTTATAAACAAAACACTAATTCTTGTTTTTTTTATATTTTGGCACATGCACTCGTACCTAACCTCAATGCCACCAATGGGGCTGCGCACGATGAGGATGAAGGCTGAACCTAGGACACTACAACAACACAGACACATCACGTCCACGAAGTACCAGAATTCAACCAAGGCACAGCAGACTCCGAGGCGGGGAGCATGTTGCTTCTCAACAAAAGAAAACCAAATGGGGCTGCTCACGCGGCACTGGCAGAAATGGTGAAGTGGACAAGCGTGCATTTGGGCTAGTCGCTGGAATGTGGGACAACACTGCAACTCAAATACGAGTTTCACACTTCCTGCAAACTAGCCTCAAAGGACAGCTCATCAAAAAAAAAGAAATAAACACAAGACAACACTCGAAATAGAAAAAACCGCCGAAGAATTTTAAACTCGAGATACTACGCACGCAACGATTTAAGCCGAACTGTCAAAACACCGAAGAATGAAATTTACAACATGAAGATCATCGAGGATTAGGCTGATTCGGTCGCACGCAAACCCACATACGTAAGGAAAAGTGCGTGCCTTCACCAACCACCGGCTACAAAAGGTGCAACAACCATATAAGCAAAATATAAACACCAATCAACATATGGCCATCCCGCTCCAACAACAGTCAACAAGGGGAATTGTAACGAGACAACCGCGAATGCAGAAAAAGCCGATATGTAAATGCAATTTATGTCATGCAATTTAGGGTCAACGACTAGCTACGATTATGTATGTAAGAAATAAAAGTCCAGCTGATTGATTATGTTTATGAGAAAAATCTATTTACCGAGATTACGAGGTTGGTTCGTAGAGACAGTTGCGGCACTCTACTTTGTCCAGTTCAACTTAGCCGACCAACTTAAGAAATAAAGCTTATTATAACGTGGTAACAAAGAGTTTTATTTAGTCACAAGGAATTCCCCATTTTTCCACAAATCGTTGAAGGCATCTCCTTCAACCAACATTATATTCCAGACTCAACTAGTCCGGAACAGATATTGAGGATTCTAATATCATTTTTTTTCTAAACTGAATAGTTTGCGCGAGAGACACTTCCAAAGTGGTAAAACTTTGGGTTTTAAAAAAAGTTTTTGTTAAATAGTTGGCGTGTCAGTGGCGGATTTTGAAAATATTTACACATGAGCATAAAGGGCCCCCTAGAGAGTATATATTATAAATTTCAGCTCCCTAGCTCAAATTTTGATTTTTCAATAAAATTGTTTTATTTAATTGTGGGCGTGTCAGCGGGCGTGTCTGTGGGCGGATTTCAAAAATTCGTAAACTTGACGGACGGACATGGCTAGATCGACATTACTATTGATGCTGATCATAAATATAGTAACTTTTAGGGGTCTGCGGGCAATATTAAGGTATGTTACAAACTATGCGTCAAAATTAATATACCCTTAGAATAGGGTATAAAAACATTTAATTTCATAAAGATAAACCTTATGCGTAAACCGTTAGAACTTTTATATGATGTTACTTGCTGCTACGGAACCCTTCATGGGCGAGTCCGACTCGCACTTGGCCGCTTTTTTTTCGTTAAAATCCTTTAAATGTTGCATAGCAAAATATGTAGATCGTTTTTAACAATTTACACATACTTAGATTTTTGCCACGCCTACGTTATAAGTGGTAGGAATAGGAATAGCGTATCGAACAGATCGCCTAGATGGTACAATCTGGACAAAGAGAAAGGCGAAGAATCTATTGCAAATATGCAAAATTATTTCCATCACATCCACCAAATATTATTTTCTCACATTTTCCTCGTATTGCGGTTTGTAATCTTTTTTTGGCACTCTTGTTATAGAGCGCATGCTAGAAACACTCCGAAGTGGTCGAAGATTAGCAAAATTGTATTTTCTAGGCAGCCAGTCGATATCGAGAGCGAGAAAGTCACTTCGATGTACCAATATTCAATTTGTTTATGGGCGAAGATTGAATTGTGGCGTGCACCATTGCAATGACACTGCATTTACAACTGTTAATGCAGAGTTCGAATTTTATTCGCCACCGGATATAATACCCGTCCGAAAGTCTCATTATCGGTCGTCGAATGTTACATTGCAATGCCCATTGTATCATGGCGCTTTACTTCGCATGTCTACATGTCTACTATTCCTTAATTTTATTTTTATAAGTATTTTTCTTTGCTTCGTTTTTTGAACAATCGCCCATTTGACACCAATGATAAATTTGCGAAAGTGACTCCGCTCATTAATAGAATACGAAATTTACGCAGTTCGGCATATTTACACACAATCTTTCAATCGATGAGCAGATGATCGCATCGCTAGCAGTCGGTACGCTTTGGTACGCATTTATGCTATACGGGCTGGCGGCGGTTCCACTGTGGATGTGAAGATCCAGAATATGCCAATTGCGGGTGGCATGATGGCACTGTTGGATTTGGAGTAGGTGCTATGTTGGGTATCTTATTAAAATATCTGAAAGTTGTAGAAGATACAATGAAAGTGTTGCTGCTATACATGATTTGCGTTTTAATTGCGTTTATTCCACTATCAAAATTTTGGACATCTTTAAAAAATAATCAAATTTTGGAATTATGTCGCTGCGCATTTTTTGACATCTTTCGGACCTTTCGCTACCGGTACAACGCAAAGTTCGTCATTTACTTGAAACTGGACAAGACCTGAAGTCATAGCCAACGTCTTCATTGCCTTTACATTATCTTACAGTCTTCGAAGTTGGTAATCCTATTGCTGCAGCCTGATAAGCGACTCAAGATGCTCTTTATTTGCTAGCTGCACTCTCCGTCTGTAACTGACCCATCATCCAGAATGCTCTTGAACGGCAAGGACTATCCTCTCTTTTTTAGATTTCTCCAGCGACTAACTCATAATAGCATAAAGTGGTATACGGATGATTCTAAAATGGAAACGGGGGTAGCAGCGGGAATATACGGACCACACAAACGCTTCACGATACCCATGGGCAAAAGTCCCAGCGTATTTCAAGCAGAGCTCCACGACATTCAAGAACCCGCCAGCCACATTAATTTATCTGGCACAAAAGGTGCAACCATCCATATATTCACAGATAGTCAAGCAGCTATAAGCGCCCTTAGCTCTTATACCATTGACTCCAAATCAGTCATGTACTGCTTCAATACCCCACAAACACTCGGAATAAGAAACAAGACCAAATTATGATGGGTTCCGGGTCATGTCGGGGTAGAAGGGAACGAAAAGGCCGACGAACTGGCCAGAAAAGGTTCAGAAACACCTTTCATAGGTCCCGAACCTTTCTGCTGCACTCCTAGATCAGCAGCAACGGCAGCAACAAAAAGCTGGGAACATAGAAAATGTATCCATCTTCCATCCCAGGTCTAAGACAGGCCAAACGAGCCATTCGGCCCTTCAATCAAAACGCCAGCAAATGTCTAAACCTAAGCAGGCATGATATCAAAAACTTAGTAGGTTACCTTACTGGTCACCATGGTTTAAGATATCATCTACACAAAATGAGAATAGCAGACTCTCCTGAGTGCCGACTCTGTCTTGAAGAGGACGAGTCAGCTGAACACATTTTATGTGAATGTCCAGCCCTTAATGGAATTAGAAAGAAGATCTTTTTCAGGGAACAAATGAGCCCCGAGGACATAAAGAATTATTCTACTGGTAAAATTGTCCGCTTTACACGGAAAGTGGAAATTCTACTAGATTAAATTTTTCTGGCTCATACGGCACAAAAGATCTTTTTAGGTAAGTGCCCCCCCTTATAAATCGCCTTGGCGAGCCAGAATTTAAAAAAAAAAAAAAACTCATAATAATCCAATTTAACAGCTACTTTTACTTGACTATAATCAATTGTTTAATTAAACGCGAACGTTATTTCAAATATTTTCGACTCTATCGCGATGAAGTACACAACGCTATGAACATGAAGATATTACACCATTTTGGCGCTTGCAGTGATTGACAGCTAAAAGGCCGCCCTCTCGGCGTCGGTTCGGTTGTTTTCGACAGAGATTTTAGGCAAAGATGGAGGACTTTAGGCCGATACAAATGGCTTCTTCAACAGCGACGCTGTATTATAACTAGGCAGATAATAGTATTTCTTTTAACAATTTATATACATTTCTTCGGTGGACCGCTCTGACATTTTCCCTTGTCTTTGTTTTCAAATGTCAGAAAGTAGCACGTTCTGAAAAAGAAGTTGACCATTGCGTTCAGGCAGTTAACCATAATGTCGAGAGTTGTAATATAGATGTTAACATGCCAATGCATGTCACTGCCAAAAGTCACTTAAACTGTCAGCCAATAAAGAATCGCTTCTTAGCGCAGTCAGCTGAGCGTGAGCATACCACATGTGTTTTACTTTACCTATATGTATTATATGGCGCAGCCGGTTAGTGAAAAAAAAGAGTGAAATTACAATAGTAATTGCACCGATTTGCATATAAATCATGGATTTTCCCAAACACAGCAGCTTGGTCTTGATGAATACCTGCGGAAAAATTTGCGGAAGCGAGGCAATTGAACTATATCACACGTTAACATTGACTCCTTGGCGCAGTTTTGAACCGAAAAAGGAGTCAATGCTACTTGACCGGATTGTAATTGGCTAGAAGATCTTATCAAAACGTACTGTGTGAAGTCTCTTCCGAATTACACCAAACTTGTACCGGATTTCGGCAAGGAGATGCGGTATCATGTGTCTTCTTAAATCTTATTCTGGAGAAAATAGTGCGAAGGCAGGAAGGCACTATCTTCAATAGATCCGTCAGGCTACAGGAGTATACGGACAATATCGACATCATCGGCCGCTCCCAGCGTGCCGTCTTAAGAGGCTTTCACGGCGATTGAAGAACAGGCGAAATTGGTTGGTCTTGAAGTAAATGAGGACAAGACCAAGTGCATGCTATCAACAAAAAACAAACATCTGCCCACCGTTTATCTAAATACGAGTAAACATCAACTCCTCGAATGACACCTTAGTGGAGATCCGGCGGAGAATTACCTTAGGAAACCGCTACCTCTTCGATCTAGCGAAACAAATGAGTTCAAAACTCCTCACTCGAAGGACCAAATGCATGCTGTATCGAACGTTAATCCTGCCAGTCCTGTATGCAAGGAGGGCGGATGGAGGGGAAGATACAACCGCGAGCTGTATAAAGATGTGGATGTTGTCCAAAAAGTTAAATCACGTCGACTAAATTGGCTCGGCCACTTTGAGCGAACGGACAATAATGCTCCAGCCAAGAGGATCTTCGACTTCCAGCCCCCTGGTTTGAGAAGGCAAGGAAGACCGAACCTCCGTTTTAAAGACCGCATCGCGGATGCCAGAGCGCTTAGTCTGGAGAACTGGAAGCAGCGTGCCCTTGATCGCAGAGGATGGAAGGCTACAGTGACTCAGGCAGACACTCTTCACGGGTCAGGAGCCCGTTAAGTAAGTAAGTATAGTACATTGAACAATACAGACACAGCTGCTGAAACAAAGCGACTTAACGCACAGCGGTAGAGGTGACGGTGACGAAGGCACAAAGCAAAGTGATGAAGAATGATTGATCAACATGTGCTAAGGCAATGGTGGATGCAGTAGGGAACAGGGAGGGAAGCTTTAATACTAATAAAGAAATTACGGGAAACCGACATAAAAACTCTTATAATTCCAGATTTGTAAAGGAAGGTACACGATAATTAGATAAGAATAATACAAGATCATGCAGGTACTGCAATTATACACATGCACAAGGCCGGTGCCGGGCCCACGGGAAGAAATGTCTGTGGTCTGCCAAAAATCAAATCAGGTAAGTGAGTATTAACATGTGACTCTGATGATAGTGATGAGTTTTTTTTTTTTTTGTTGACTCAATAAAAAACGCATGCACCAAGACTGCATACTGGTTAGTAAATTTTGTGATCCAAAATACCCTCTACAACCACTATAACATAGGTCACACGAGTCGTGGTAACAAAAAGGCACAACAAGTGCTAATTGGGTTCAGGCCGAACCGCAACCTCTACCTACCTAACCTACCTACCAACAACATTTTTTTTTTTTATAATTTGCGTGCGCTAAAGGGATTTCTTTTTTCTGTGACACAGTACCCTTATAGTGGAAACCACAGCGCAGGCATTTTGTTTGTTGCTGAAAGTAGCTTCCAGCAAATGATTCATTGCCTATTTTTGGGTGCTACTTACTGTATGAAAGAATAGAAGGATAGAAGGAAAGAAAGAAGTTTGGTGCAAGGTGATTTTTTTTTCCTACAGGTGGCGCCTAAATTGCTTTAGGGAGATCTGTTTTTGTTGTGTGTATTCAATTTATAAAAATCATGGCCCTGGTCGGGATTCAAACGCACGACCTGCCGATCAGTTAGTGAATACACTAATATCGCACCATTGCCACCTGTAACTTGATACCGGAGCGGAGTTTAAAGCTGTTACCAATTCTAACGCTATCTTCTTCTCCCTTAATGACGGTGAGACTATGATCAAAATTAATGGGATCATAACCCTCCCACTTAACTGCATCTCTACTGGTCCGCCTGTGGGCTTCGCCGAACCAAAACTTATGAGGTTATTTTAGAAGCACATGGGGGCTTTAATTTTAACGTTGTAGGAGGTCAGATTAGATGCGGAGTATATGAGAAAATTGTATAGTCTGAAATGCATAGTCGTGGACTCGTCGTCGCAACCGTTATTAGTTTTTTTTAACCATATTTAAAGTTAGGTAGTGTAAAACGGATCAACCTCTTCTTTAACCTTCCAGAACACTGCAGCGTTTTTCAGGCTGAAGTCACTGCCGTCCGCCAAGCCGCTGCCTGGCTGTCGGTTAATACGATTATCGAAATCGGATATTGTAATATACATCGACAGTCAGGCGGCCATCAAATCCCTTGCATCCGGCACTACAAGATCCAAGGCAGTGAAAGACCGCCGTGCATCTCTTAACGAGATAGCCGGCCAGTATAGCCTCACCCTTTGCTGGGTGGCGGGTCACTGTGACATACCAGGGAATTGTGAAGCTGACGAACTGGCCCGACGAGGCTTTTCTGGTTTAAACAGCATAATCGTCACCGACATCGAGGCGCCAACGTCTTATGTTAAACACCTCATAGACACCAATGCGGTGAGCGAAGCCAACCGTCGTTGGCACCAACTCGACCAGTGCAACACCGCAAGGCTACTCCGGCCGACAATAAATAAATCCGAGCCCATCGGACTTCTGAAGCATAAGAGAGGAACCCTCTCCAAATTAGTAAACGCCCTCACCGGGCACTGTGCTATAGGAAGACTTGCCCAAAGGTTGGGCATTCCCTACAATGACTTCTGCAGAAGCTGTACGAGGAAGAAGAGGAGACCATCAGTCACTTCCTTTGCACGTGTCCTGCACTCGCCAACATTAGGAAGGCTACATTGGGTGAATACCTTTTCAATGAACTAAACGATCTTAACAACGCCTGCACAGCAAGGATTAGCTCCTTCATGCAGAGGAGCAACTGGTTCCTTTAGTAAGAGGGTGACCCACCCACCTTACACATCGGCAGCACAATGGGCCTACTTCTGGTCTAAGTGCATCCTCATCGAGGGCCGGTTCCAACCAACCAACCAACCTAAACGGATCAACTCTAGGTTCATCGGATTTTATATCAAAAAATAAGACTGTGTTCTCTGGGATAGGAAGATTTTCCGATAAATGCCCGACGAAGTTGAAAGATGGTGCACAAGCAGTAAACAAACCACATAGGAGGCTACTGCTTAGTATTAGAGATCGGGTGAAGAGTACGCTAGAACAGATTTAGAAGACAAAAGTAATTGCAAAAGTGGAGGACTCCTCTGATTGGAATACACAATATGGTAGAAGTTGAGAAAAAAGATAAAACCTTGCGAATTTGTATTGATTCCTAAGAAATAAATGAATGTATCTGTAACGAGCATTGCATAATTCCAACGTTCGAGGACTTAAGGACAGCAAAGGTATGCAGTCATGAAGAGAACTGCTACGAAAGAATACGTATTGCGTTTGGAAACCAAAACATGATTATTGCTTGAACGCAAGCAAAAAGCCGCTCTCCACTTCGACAATAGTGCATAATTTTGTATCTGTCTGTCCGATCGTTATACAAGCGGCTGCCTCAAAATTTGGATTAGGTTGTTGTCTTCTCCAAGACGGAAAGCCAATAAACTATGCGTCAAAAAGTCTTTGACAAAATAAGACCGTATGACTTGAAGAAGCTTAAGATATCTTTACCAGGAGAGTACATGGTGCCGTCTCCCAGTCCTCCATGGCAGTCTTCATAGTTTTCGTTTGACTTTTCGTTCATATCTCCGCCAATAAACAAAAGCTCTTCCTTTGGGATTTTCTCACATTGCATACCCTGTTTTAAAGACATGAAACGACCACTGGGCTTTGAAATGGTCAAGACGCTGTCAAGTAGCTGCAGAGCAAGTATGAAACCGTTTCCGTTCCTACCCTGCTCTGTCCCGTATCACAACATCTTGTAAGTTTTTGTCCTAACGTCCAAGAAACGCGCCCTATTTCCGGTGTTTAGCTATTTCACTTCTTAAACATACCAGATGTCCACTCGCCTTCTAACCATAATCTCTTCAAATTTGAAGCTACGACGACTCATACTTCCCACTTAGATTTCGCCTAAGCTAATGCAATATTTTGCTATCCCCGGAAACCGAATAGCTCTGACCCGAGCATTTTAGTAGTGCCTGTACTAATTATAAGTTAAACTTGATGTACAGCGTTTCTGAATCAATAAATATCAAATATCATCTGTTAGCGCAAATTTACATAGTGGTTGAGTTTAATTTGTTCGATTTTGGCGATTTTTAGATTTTTGTTTAAGGTAAAGATGAAGTTCGTGGTTGTATGTATCTTATCCATTCGCCCTGTTTGCAAAAAGGATCAAATATCCGAAAGTGATTTTTTTTAGCGCACTCGATTCTCGGCGCCATAAATTCAAACTAGCAGGATTTAAGTTTTGTCCTTCAAGTCAGGAGTAAAGAACCAATTTGCGTTCCCAAACCGAAGTACCAGCGGTTTCCGAGAATAATTCGTCTTCGGACCTCCACTAGGGCATCATTCGTGCAGTAAACGCTTGCTCTCCCTTATTCCTTAACTACCTCATAATTGCTTCTATAAACAGTCACGTTTCCTCCTAGTCGGCGACAGATGCTTCAAAATGTCACGTTGGGAACGGCGGATTAAATCGAAATCATCAGTGTTCTTCAGTAGCTGGACCGGTCTGTTAAAGATTAAAGAAGTCACATGATAGTGCATATCCTTGCCGAAATCCCTTGCATGTTAGAATATTTCCGAAGAGGTACTTCTAAAATGAATGGGCTCAGTGGTTATGCGTTGGACTACTAAGCGATTCAATCACTCCGGTGTCCAGTAACACATAAAGTCTTTGACAAACATTCAAGAGTATTTACTGTCATGAGAACCTTTCCAAGTTTGCCATTCGCAGTCGGCGTAACTTAGTTGGTGTCAAAATATAAGATTTTAGGCCCTGTATGGTTAATGTCTAATATTTATAAATTTATTTTATTCTTCTGAATTGGACATTATACAGTTGGATCGAAAAATCCCAACGATGACTGCTATCTTATGCGATATAAAATCTATGAAAAGGAGAGAATTCCTTGTTGAGAATCGTTGGTCTTTCCAGGATTTGCCTCAGTTTGATAGAGTAGATGTACGGTCGTCTTTTTTGTAAATGTGTCATATGGAGCTGATAGCTTTTCCTTAATGGCGTCGAGGCCTTGATCAGGATTAAAGGGATCGTTATAATCCCTTTGTACTACATTTCTACTGTTTGCCGTTTCGAACTGAGCGAATATAGGCAGGCCCTTCAGATCTTAGATCACTTCATCAATGAGGCCAATCAATTGCTAGTGTTGGTGCATTTGTGTGATCCAGGAGTTTTAAGGCCTGCCTGTTTTGTGCATATAATTTGATCACATGAACTTAACAATTTAGCAAATATGCAAATGTCCTTTGGTTTCATTTCTTATTAAGGTTGTGGTTTCGGTTCAAACGCTTTCCGGTGGCGCGAATCTAACGAACGTGAGCCAATACAGCTTATGTCAGTGGACTGGTTCCGGTGCAAATCGAATTTTATTCATTAGTGATATCGAAACATTTATTTGCATAAAGCTAGTTAGTCGTGTTTTGAAGTGTCGTGCTTTGAGAAAGTTAAATAATGTTGCTGTCGTTCCGTGAAGAACAGTTTTTTTTTTAGAAAATAGTTGTGTTTTTGGGCTGTGATTCTAAATGACAAAATCTTTTTATATTTAAATAATCTTTAGTTTTTTACTTCTCTATACTTTAATCCCGAATACTCAAGTAATTCACATTTCAATTTAAATTCTTTTTCTTCTTTAACGAATGGAGCAGATACAAAGCAATTCGCAATGAGTACAAAAGAAAAATTTTGGAATCAAAAAACAACTACATTCGTTCGCAAATTCAAGCTAGCGGTAGAGATACAAAAAGAGTTTGGTCAGTGCTAAAATCTTTAATAATTAAAAATAATAAAGTCAAATTTATTTCAAGTGTCAAATTCGGACAAAATTCTATAAGTGACCCTACCCAGATCGCGAACGAATTTAACTTGTTTTTTGTAGATAGTATACGTGACATTAATAACTCTATTCCGATTGTGCAATATGTTCCAATAAATGTAAGTTTGTCTTGTACGTTTAAATTCAAGTACTGTAGTGTAAGGTCTTTATGTGATACGATTAAAAAGTGCAATAATAAAAAAGTCTTGTTTGGAATAAATAGAGACATGATACTCGTATATAAATCAATAGAAATTATTGGCCCAATTCTGTTAAAGATATTTAACACATCTCTTCAATCTGGAATTTTTCCACAAAACTTCAAAGAATCAGTAGTTGTACTGGTGGAAAAAGTTGCTAATACGATAAAGGGTGAGGAATTCCGCCCGGTTAATACACTTCCAACCATCGAAAAAATTCTGGAAAAATTAGTGGTTAACCAACTACAAAAATATGTGGCAACGAACAAGATAATAATTGAAGAGCAATCGGGTTTTAGAGCAAATCACTCGTGTGAAACGGCTCTTAATTGGTTAATGTTTGAGTGGAAGAATAAAATAAATGACGGTGACTCAGTCATAGCAGTTTTCTTGGACTTTAAAAGAGCCTTTGAGACCCTTGATAGAGGTATATTGATAAAAAAAAACTGGAAATGTATGGTATAAGAGATAAAGAGCTTAAGTGGTTTGATTCATATTTATCGGGAAGATCGCAAAGGACCAAAGTGAATGATGTGTTTTCAGAATCAGTGAATGTGCGTCTCGGTGTTCCCCAGGGTTCGGTGTTGGGAGTATACCTTTTTTTACTCTACATTAATGATATCAAGAGCTGCATAAAGTTTTGTAAGATTGTGCTGTTTGCTGATGATACGCTTATTTACATAAGTGGAACGAATGTTGACCTAATGTGTGAAAGATTGAATGTTGACTTAGAGAATATAAATAATTGGTTAAAAATGAACAAATTAAAGCTGAATGTGAAAAAGTCAAAATGCATGAAATTTAAATTGAATGATCCTATTAGTTTGCGCATGGATGGGAACGTTATTGAATGTGTGGATAAAAGTAAATATCTTGGCGTCATGTTAGACTCCAGACTAAATTTCAAGGACAATGTTGACTACATTTGTGGAAAAATCGCAAGAAAAATTGGGTTCCTAAAAAGAGTGAGAAAGGAACTTACATATGAGAGTTCAATTTTAATTTACAATGCTCTTATATTGCCACATTTTGACTACTGTTCCACTCTTTTGTACGATAGTCAACAAGAAATAAAAACTAGACTCCAATTGTTGCAGAACAAAGCTATGCGGGCAATTTTGAAGTGTAGTGTATATACCCCAATTCGAGTGATGCTCAGCACATTAGAATGGATGAATGTGGAGCAAAGATTAATATTTAGTGCGATGGTGTTTATTTATAAAATGAAAAACAAAATGGTCCCAGAATACTTGCGGGCCAATTTGGTAAATGTTGGTGATGTGCAGCCGTATAATCTGAGAAACTCAAATAATTTCAGGCCGAGCAGATGTAACCTCAGTCGAACGAATAGTTCCCTGATGTACACGGGCTTAACATATTTTAATAGTTTACCAACTACAATAAAGGATGAATCAAGCTTTGTGGTGTTCAAACGTAAACTCACGGATTTGATTAAAAGCAATTCCTAAGTCATTTGTGTCACTACATCTTATGTTTCCTAATTGTGCGTGTGTTTTGTTTATAAATAGATATGTACTATATTTTTATGTTTCTATGTATAACCTTATATATAAATACAAGGAGTTTGAACGTTGTGTGTGTAAAGTTCATTGAACTAATACTAATGTTATTATTATTCAGCATATCATAAGGGCTAGAACAAGGTCTATGCTCCAACAGAGCCTAATCCCTTGGTTTACAGGGATAGGTATGTCCCAGCTCCCTGCTGAGATGAATGAATGAAATAACTCTATATAACGAGAAGGTTATGATCTGATCATAACCCCTCCCTCACTTACGCCCCTTCTTTCTAAGGTCATAGAAATGCTGATCAACCTAATGAAATATCTTGAATCCCGAAAACTTCTTAATGACCGTCAGTATGGTTTTTGCAGCAACAGGTCCACTGGAGATTTGATGACATATCTAACCGAAAAGTGGAACCAATTTCTTCAGATTATTGCGCTTGATATTTCAAAGGCATTTGACAGAGCTTGGCATCAAGCTCTCTCGTTGAAAATGCGTGCACTTGCAATCGATGAAATTCTTCTTCAATGGATTAGAAATTACCTTTTGGACCGTTCAATTCAAGTTGTTTTGGACGGTTTCATTATATATGAATGGCACTTGCATCGCTGAAACCGAAAGACTTTCCATTCTCTTTATTCGTGTTAATGACAACCTCCGTTGGAATGACCACATATTCGATGTGGCCAAAAACGCTGCAAAATGTCTAGGCTTCCTTAAGCGATGTAAAAAATATTTCGCCCCTTCTGATCTGGCTACAATTTATAAGACGTTTATCCGCCCGAAACTCGAGTACAACGCTCATATCTAGTCTGGTACACCAATAACTTATTTGGAGCTACTTGACAGTGACCGATACATCGCGAGATCGATTGACTCTCTTAGTCATTGTCGTAATGTCTCCTGTCTTTCGTTATGTTATCGTTATTTCCACCATAAGTGCTCAAACGAAATAGCCAGTTGCATTCCATCCCTTAAACATTTTAACCGTAATACCTACGCGCCATGCGAGGAATGCCCATCAGTTCACCCTCAAGCCTGTTTTCGGACGTACAGTGAAGTTCAAAGAATCCTTCCTCAGTCGTACAACACGAATGTGGAATACACTTCCACAATCTATTTTTCTTTCACATTTTAACCTACAAACATTCAAAACCAACGTTCATCGGCATCTCTCCTTTTCTTCTAATCCTTATTTCTTTAACGCCCGCGCTCTGCAGCTACTACATGATAAGGGAACTAAATGTGCCCAGTGAAGAGGCACGGGATAAGCGCAGCGCACTCTGCCAAACAGCGCTTGTCGTAAAACGCGACTAAACGGATAAAGAACATCCAGGCAATTTTCACATTCATGTGAGCCTAGCGACACATTTAACAACTTCTGCAAGTGTGCATGCGTTTAGAAATCGCTTAAAAATATTGCTCCAGCCAGGAGGAACTTTCATTCCCAGCCGACATTTGGACGTCTGCATGACCGTTTTTTGGTAGCTCCTGCCTAACTTACTGTTGCGCATCAAAGACGACAAATACTGCTATAATAAGAACACTCATGAAAAACGCCGCCTGCAATGTGTAATCATACGATGAATTTATTGACCAATGTTGGAAACTTTCGCTTTACACTTTTAACACAAAAGGTAGGAAGATCCAGGTAATTCCAAAACTAATGTAAAATTCTTCATGAGACATTAGCTCCTATCTTAGCAAACCAGAATCGATTTCCCACCAATCCCAGCTTGCAGCTTTTAAACTTTTTTTTCGGCACCATTGCCCTCCACGCTCCAGTACATACTACGACAATTGTTTTGATAAATAACCTAACAAACTTTTCCCATTAGCCCAAGCAGCGCCAGAGGTCATATATGTACATACATTTATAACGCGATCTTGACATTGGTATGGTGTACATTTAAAATGCATGGGTTGCGATTCGATTGCTGATTTTGATCCGACTCCCAAATTCAAATAAGCATTTATTTACGTACACTTTGTGCTTTTTGTACGCGCAGAGAAATTACTAACTTCCCAGCAGACACGCTCTTATCCTAGTGAAAGCAAAACAAGCTTCGCACAAAAATAAGTGGCCTTCCGATTCTTAACCAACAAAAAGAAATTTATATATTTGCATTTGCTTAGAAAGTCTACATTTTATCATTCAAAATATTCGCAACAAATACGATCAAGCATTTGCTATTAGCTCTTATCTATGAGTTATGGTTTGGTATGCCATTGGCCCACCTACCTTGGTTTTGCAGTAATCCTCTTCTCCACCATTTACTATTATTTATCTCGTGTGTGGCATTAACTTTTTCGGTTGGCAATGGGTTCAGAGCTCCTGTAAGGTTTTCACTGTTTTGGGGGCAATTCGCAAGGTTGTTTATTATATTTGAGTTAAATTCACTTTTGTTTTGGAGCTAATCTCTTCCTTTGAGCGGTACCCTCATTGCCTAAGAAAAACTGACACTCGAATACATGCGGATTTGCACTTTCTGATGCCGTATTTACGTTTTCGTATAAATCAACGATTGTGTAGAATAATGGTGTGTGGCTCAGGTGAATGGTAAATTGTGTTTCTTTCGTCAAAATAAAGTACGTGGCAAATTGGGGGTAATATAAAAGTACCCTTCTGTGACATTAGAATTATCCATAAAAGGAATTAAAGACGCAGTGTAAATTTAATTTGGGCGTGGAGTGTTTTTGAAAACACGCACGTCTTTATAAATTTCAATTCGTTCAACTCGAAACGACTCAACGTAGTGCTTTTGATTATATGGATGAATCCGGTAATTACAAAACAAACATGTATTCGGGGGGAAATTTTCGCGTAAATTCACTTTCTTTTAAAAAAAAAATTGCAACTAACTTATTTAGAATCGAAGTTTATTGCCACAGAATTTTAACACATTTTTAAGCTGTCACTTTCGTTATTCTATTTTTTATTTGCAAAGCTATGAAACAACACGCATACACTAAAAGAGTTCACGATTTTTATTGGACGTGCTCAAATATCATAAACATAGAAAATAGGCAAGTTCAAGCCCGAAAGCTAACTTATGCATAGCGCATTTGAATGAGTTGACCAACATATTTTTATTGCTGTCAAAGTTGACAGATATAGTGAACACTTATGGCTGACACACATGTGCAGCAAGAGCCGTGCAGGTAGATGATTTTGTATGTAAAATGACACATGTGTTTCATGTGCATCGATGCATGCTTTACTGCGTGCGTCCCTGCTGCACATGTGTTTCAGACATTACACCGCGTCTCCACGACCAATACTTCATAGCTTACCATCTATCACTTTTCATAGAAAGAAAGAAATATAGAATACCATAAAATGTACGGTGGGCATTTCATAGCTTACTATTTCTATGGTGGTGTTGCTGTAGAGCGAAGCACTTCATAAAAATTACAGCTCATAGAATACTATCCATAGAATGCTATGAACTGAGCAATATATAGCAATTTTTCATAGAATACTATTCGTAGTAAAATAAATATGTCATTTTGGACATCTGTACGAATAAGGGTTGATTTTTTTCACTTGCTTGGTGGAATCGTAGCATTAGGGAGTTTAATGCTGATATGATACTTTATTTTATCCTCATTTTTAATGGGCTTAGAGCAGCACCAAAAATGTAACATACAAAATTATAACGTGTGGGGAAACATAGCTCATGGTAAAAAATGACCGCAGATGGAAATGTCTTTGAATTATTTAGCGCTTTTTTGACAGTTTTAATATTTATTTTTCCTGTTTTGGTAGACAAATTGGGCGAAACTGGAAATCCCTTTGCATGTTTAGCCCTTTTTTCAAACATTCTTTTCCCTGTTTTGGTTTCTTCAGTTGCACATGAATTTCGTTTTTGTTGAATATTTTTTCCAAAAATAATAAAAAAAATTCACTTTATTGTTGCCTTACAACCTTATTTAATGCATTAAAAAATGTAGTATTATACCAGCATGAGTAAACAAAATTGCCTGCAATTGATTCTAAGTGCAGAATCCCTTTCTTAAACGTCAGAAATTAATTGATGGACACAATTTCAGAAATTTGTACAAATCGTATGGAAAAATCATTATGATGGTATCTCCTGCCATAGAAATTTGCCAATATTATCACTCAACTAATTTTTTTTAACTTGACACTGACGTTGTCGCGAAGTGCTCTATGGAAGAATGTAAAGAAATGACAAAAATTATACTGATCTGACGAAAAAGAGACGTCAACAACAGAGCTGCTGAGTTGAATTTTATTCAAAAAAAAGTAAGTTAATTTATAATCGAATAAATCAAGTACAAATTCAGTGAAATACGAAAGCTTAACAAAACAAACAATAAATAAAGATAATAATAACTAATAAAAGCCTTTAAGACCCAACAAAAAATACATATAGGTACAGCGTGCGGACGACACAAAATTACAAAATTAGTTGTAAAGAATCCGTGAGAGGTAACTCCTCATAAATTTATAACAGCCCTAGGGGAATTTGCGTGGCATACATCCTGGCAAATTTCAGCAAAAAGAAATCAAGACGAATTGCAGCCAAATTTTGGAGAAGCACACAAAATGGGGCGAACCAAGCCAAAGACCAAGCGTATTAAGGAAATGGTGAAAACATGGACAGCCAAAGTGTAAACCAGCAATGGAAGTCAGTGTAGCGAAGACGACAGTCCCCAGTCAAAGACCAAACCGGCTTAAGCACCGAAAAAGAAAGTATGATCTCTTTTTAGTACGGCTGATACCTGGCCATCAGGCTTTAGCCAAGAACTGACTAATTTAAGAGGCCAAAAATAAGAGAAAGACTACCAGAGTACTCTCAAAAAGTATTGCAATGGGCAGTTTGGTTTCTCCCAAGATCACCTATGCTAGTCACCTTCAACCACAAAAACAAACAAAAAACAGCATCAATACCCAACCCTCTCTCGGGGACACTAAACGGAAATTACATCATTCAATTCTGGGACGTCTTCAAGGATCTCTTCGGAGTGGAGGTTTCGGAGCTGTTGTTCAAGTAGTTGGGTTCTTTGTTGAAAACATTAATAATTCGTGGTCGATATAAAGGAGGTTGGCATACCTGGACCTCCTCAACCAAGTAATATTATCAAAATAATGGAACTAAAAATCCTAGATTTTAACATTTCGGCCCTAATAAACAACAGTAATAGGAAAGAATTGTTGAAAATCCTTCTTGCAAACATCTAGATTCGTAAAATTTCATTCGAAATGATTTCAACCAAGGGGTGAGTCTCGCAATTAAAAAAATTATATGCAATAGTTACACCTCCGAGTTTGATTTCCAAATGTTTTTTTCCCCACTAATTTAACAAAAAATAACTCCCGCAAACCGATACTACTAAGTTCCATATGTCCCCCCCCCCCAACGGGAACTAATAAAAAAAAACATTCTAGCTGAGTCATACGACGGGGACATACTGGGAGGAGATATGAATGCGAGGCACCCTAAGTGGGGAGATGCCATACATAAACAAAACGGTAGAACGCTGACCAACTGGCTGAACTCCAGGAACCCAGGGTTAATTCTTAATTTGGTGGTCACACACCAAACTTCTCAATAAAAACCCTCCCGACCTTTAAGATTAAATGAGCATATCGATATTCTAAATGATGCGGTACAAAATTCAATAGGACAATACTGCTCTAGAGTTAAATACCACGTGCAAAAATATAAACATCTCCCAGATTACATGAAAGCTCTTTTTTCAGAGCTCAACACCTATAGCAGAAACAGCTGAAAGCGCATTCCATAAGTTTTATAATAGCGAGTACAAAGAATTAGCAACAAGAATATCTTTTCTCCAAAAATGATCAAAGATAAGGTTAGAATTTGGCTAAACGCCAAAATAGGGAAACCCTTTCCAAAATCGTACCAGGACCCAAGTTTTGGTGACAGAGGTGTCGGAAATTGTAAAAGACCATTGCACAGAAGTATACGGGGAAGTAGTAACATCTTTCCACCCAACTCTGAGCAACGAGGTACAATGTGCGGTTCAACAACTTAAATTAGAGCTACCGAATCAAAGGTTTAGATTCGACGCCGATAATTCCGCATTAAGCCCACTGGCGGGGCACAATATCGCCTCAATTCCAGAAGTAGCCCAAATACTCAGGCGTACCAACGCCAAAAAAACAACAGACCCTGATAACTTGTCTAACTTCATCCTTAAAAAACGTTCCCCAGTAGCCATCAAATACATTGTCATTCTCCTAAACAACTGCTTAAACAAAAGGTACTTTCCCACCTCCTGGAAAACGGTACAAATCCTTCCAGTAATCAACAAACCCATATCCCATATCCCTACTGTCGAATATGGGCAAAATACTAGAAAGAGTCATTATCGGAAAGTTAGACCAACACGAAGAAAAAAACATACAATTCATCTCAGACTCACAATACGGCTTCCGCAGGGAATCGCAACAGTCCACGCATTGCTGAATATCGGTAATGACGTAACCCTTAACCTAAGGAAAAAAACTGTACTAGTGTACACTAGACATAGAAAATGCACTCGACAGCGTATGGATAAATGGATTAATATACAAAATCTCTCAGTTGGAATACACTCGCCGTCTGGGCGCGATTCTGGATAGCTTCCTCACAAATCGCTCCTTCTACAACCAAATACAAAAAACAAAATTAGGGCTCAAGACTGAATAGCCTTTTCCTATACGGTTTCCCATTTATTTCATTGACAACAGAGTGGCGTCTAATGCCTATACGCAGACGACACTCACTTACACAAGCGTGGAATTTCCAAACGATGCAATCCAAAATCTGAAGCCGCATCTAGAAAACATCATTAACAACTTAACAAGGACAAGTCACAAGCAGTCTGCTTCAGAAATGCAAGCGGAAAGGGGAGACAGGGGTTGCAGTCGAATGCAGAAACATAGCATATACATTTTAAGGTAGTCCAATAACTCTCCAAATCAACTTAAAATACGTGAGGGTGTCTTTAAACAACCTGCTCAAATTTAACAAACCCGCAAGATATACAAAAGAAGAAAGCAAGCAAGTAACCAACATGCTCATGCCTTTTTTCAGGCAAAATATCCTCAGTAAAAATCTAAGCAACTATCCTACAACCATCACACCAACAGTAGCCAAGGAACCCGAAACCTTTGAAATAAGGATTCTGTGTCTCTGCATCAACAAAAACTTTGAAACCAGACATAAAAAGTATTCAAACAACTACATTTATAACGAAACGAACACAGTCCCACTTTAAAAATATTCAGTGGGGTTGATGGAAAAACACCGAATAAATTCAACTACTCCTAAAAAAGACCTAGTTTAAGAAATTTATAGTACAAAAATCAACCTATTTGGGATCGAATCACCCTACCCCTCATCAATAAAACTTATTAAGGAGGATCTAAGCTCGGCTCCCGATGTAATCCCCAATTATCAAAAATCAATACCTGGAAAGCAAAAAAAAAAAACAGTTAACATGTTGACCAAAAGGGCTTGGGGCAGCAATTCAAAAGCATTTAACACGATCGCGCACATGACATGTAGGTATACACGTCTTTTTCGGCTCTCTTGGTGGTGCATGAGTTCATAATGTCCATAACTATCATTTAAAAACTCTTTTTTTTCTTCAAAACGTGCCTTCAAGTCTCAAATCAGATTGAATTTAATGGAAACATAATTTTTTGCACCCGAACCACTTCCGTTCTATTGTCGATTTTAGCAATATATTTCCTGTTGATCATGTTTGAAATATGAAAGCCCAAGTCAACAAAAATAAATACTCTGTGCGAACGTGTTTGCATAAATTAATTGTTTTGGTTCGTTTATTGAATGTATGTATAGGAAATTGTTCAACTTAATTTGTTTCAGTACACAATCATAATAGGATTTTTTACTTTTTAGTATTCGAAAATAGTGTTTGGATAGATACTCCTTCTCAATTCTGGAACTTTTTTCTATATTAGGTATAAACTTTAACGAAATATTCGCGTAAATTTCATCTCCCGCCATAGAAATTCACCAATTTGTTCCATCAATTAATCAGCTGATGTTTTTTTTTATTTCATTTGACACTGAGGTTGTCGCGAAGTACTCTATTGTGAAGAGGTATACCATTTGGCGTTTATTTTATTTGAATCTGTTATCTCTGGTTAGTTCGTTTTGCTTTAGTTAAAATTTAATTTTATAAATTTTTTTAATGAAACGAAAGTATTGAACTTTTTGAGTAGTTTTGCTTAAGCTCACGTATTTTATGACTGCTTATTGTTCATAAGATTTGTGGTAATGAAGTTCCACTCCTTGTATTTATTCAATATATATTATTTTGTTTTCCCAAAAAAACAATTCTACTGAAGTCATTTCGTTTTAAAAAATGTTGTTTACAAACATAAACAGCAATAGAATCCTCGAAATTTATTTGTCAGTGACGAATTTGGGATTGACTGAAAAATTTAAAGCTATCAATATTTTTTACAATTAAAACACTACATACCGGAAAACGAAATGTCCCTATTTAAGTGTCCACTGCCGCGTGTCTTAACGACGAAGTGTCACAAAAGCTTAATATTTATTTTGTTCACTAAGATATTGTTATTGTTTTTATGTTTAATAATGTTAACATGTTAAATCGAAGGAAAAAAAAAACATTAAAAATGTTGTCCTCTAGAGCAAGGATTTAGTACGAAGTTCAAGAAACATGAACGTATGTAGTATGGTACTGCATTATGTAGCATAAGTGGCAACGCTACTCATGAAATTCGTCTTATCACAAATATCTATGCTGCATTTCATGTTCACAGGAGTACAATTGAAAAATGTATTTGATCCTGGAAATTGTTAAAGGAAATTAAGAATAACATAAAAAAATAATTAACTTGAAACAACACACAATAAAATATATATAAAAAAAGAAATTTGCAATAAATGCTCACCCAATTGATTGCTTGCTGTTGCTTCCATTATTTTTACCAAATGAATCTGTCAAACGAGAGAATATTTCTTTTATTCCATCCTTCAGCCCAGTATACTGCTCGCGCTAAAATTTAGCAGCAGTAATTCTCTCCACAGCGCTGCTAAATTTGTGACACAGGAAATAGGTTGGAGAAAAACCATATGTTCTTGACAAATGTCAGTAAATATTTATATGTACATTTTTTGATTTTTGAACATAAAATTCCAACACCAAATCACATACCAGATTTCATTTGCACTTGCACACTCGACACTGTTGAATCTGAAATCGGCATATTGAACTATTCATTTGGATATTTCTTTGATATACACATATCCAAATGATTAGTTTAAACATGCACGATTAAATTTATCACTCGCGTTAAAACTTTCACGCATTTTATTTAATTAAAATGCGGACGAAAAAACAAACCGAACGCACGCGACGAGCAAAACACGGAACTATAAAACTTTCCTTTTAATTAATGTAAAAACTCGTTTTCATCCATTTTCGCAGCACAAACCACAAACTTCCTAACGAACTGTCAAAATTTATCTCCGATTTAATGTACCAGGCAATTCTTTCGCGAGCTAAATAAGTGGAGACCTATCATTCGCCGAGCAGACATTTTGTGTGGCCCATCTATGTGAAATTAAGAATTTAGCAGGCGAACAGGATACTGCTTTGCTAAATGTTTTCGCTAAATTTTATCTTTGTAGACATTTTTGTATGCGAGATAAATTTTAGCGCGAGCAGGATACTGGGCTTTCCCTAGGAATAAAAGAATGCATTCCATTTATTCCAGAATGAATAAAGAAACTACGAAATCAACTATCCGGAATATTCCATTGAATAAAGAAACGTAAATAGTTCACACGGAGTTTTCCGAATATTGTGGTTGGTTTGATTCAATTTTCCATATCGGTTAGTACAAGAATTTAGATCGAGTCTCGATTTAGTTTCAACTCCATCCTTCGAGTCGCTTGTGTAAACGGGGTACTCAATGATTATCGGGTCCATATAGGTCTTTGTTGAGTTCATTGACCAGCCGTTTGAAAAATTATGAGAATTTTCTCTCTGTTTTGGTATTTGGATTAAATTTATCTTCAAGAAGACTGCCTTTAACACTTTATTCACACGAAACCACAGCTCCGTCTTCGCTATCACCTGAACGTTGGCAAATAAAGACAACTTTGCAGATCAGTTCTTTCTCTTTACTGCTTCCCACTTCTATGCATACTTAAATGAATCCATTTTCCTGAAAATATATCGAGAAACTATTGATTATTAATAAAAAAACTTACTTTTGTTTGCTGATTCCTAGTATTTTCCCGCCTATTTCTGCTAAATGATTTGGTTTGTTTACCCGCCAATGGTGTTCTGACATTTGTCAGGGGGAAAAAAAAAAAAAAAACGAAAAATTTGACAGTCACATGAGAATCCCTATAGTTTGGCAGTTGGGTTTTACTTTACTGCAAACATGCAAACAAAGCAACACAAATTTAACCGGTGCTGTTAGTTCAATTGTCAAATTTTGGACTTTTTGTTAATTTTTTTTGACCAGAGTTGGGTGAGTATGGGCCTCACAAATAACAAATTGAATGAGGAGCTTGAATTAGAGACTAACACAAGCTTCACACTATACTTATAATTGGTAGAACACTGCATTATGTCTTCTGGCTAAATCTGAATAACCTTGCTATTATGTACTAATATCAGCAATATTTATTGATAAGTTTTGAGTTAATTTGTTGATTGGTGTTCTGATTGGCGCTGAAAGAGACGTACCAAACAGATAACTTGTCTTGTTTCGTTAGGTTTAACACTTTCTGATGTCCATATATCACGCAGCGACACATCGAACAATTTCTGAAAGTGTATTAAATAGGTGGAGATATAATGGTCCGGTTTAATTTAAAACGTACTTTTGTTTGCAGAATAACTTGAGATGGAAGAAGACATTCTGAATGTCTCATTGCAAGAAGTCAAATATGACCTCTGTCAAGCCATAATTCAGTGTAATAAACGAGGACTGGTCCAAAGCGTAAAGTGGTTGGCTGAGATGAATTACGGCCTGTCGTACGTAGAGATCGGTAACGACCTGCACGACACTGATAAGAACGAGCTGAACAAAAAAGAATACGACAACTACTGTTTGGCGAAGAGTTACTTCGATCTGCGCGAATATGACAGATCTGCTTTCTTCACCCGTGACTGCGAGTCTCCCGTTCCGAAGTTCCTGCATTTCTACGCAACTTATATGGCTAAGCAAAAGCGGCAGCAGGAAAACGTGACCGATAACTCAAACCTCAACGACAGTCCTTATGCGAAGGACATGTCTGATCTGCTGGCGAGTCTTAAATTTGAGTACAGCCAGCGAAAGTTGGACGGGTATGGATTGTACCTGTATGGAGTGGTCCTTAGGAACCTGGGCTTGAACGATATGGCAATGCACATATTTGTGGAATCAATTCAGGACACACCGATGCTATGGAGTTCTTATGTTGAGCTTGCACCGCTGGTTTCCGAAAAGGAGAAGGTTCTTGCTTTGAACCTGCCGAACCATTGGATGAAGCAGATATTCCTTGCTCATGCATACATCGAATTGTATCTCAATGACGAGGGATTAAAGCAGTATGAGAACCTTCGCACAGCAGGTCTCCAGAATTGCATCTATATTACGTCCCAGATGGCCTTGGCTTATCACAATAAAAGAGGTAACAAATGACTTAGTAATTCAGTGATCCTATTTTTGCTTTCCATGAAGAGGTCGACAAGGCGATTGAAGTGTTCCAAACGATTCAAGAAGCAGACCCCTACCGATTGGATAATTTGGATACGTTTTCGAATTTACTTTTTGTAAAAGAGTTGAAAACTGAGATGGCTTCCTTGGCGCACAAGGCGTTGTCGATAAGCAAGTATCGACCAGAGACCTGTTGTGTGATAGGTAAGCTTTCGCATCCATTGCTATTTCCGTAGGTAGTAGGTGATAAGGGAATATTAATTATATTACTGACATGCGGAATCGAAACGATAACTCTGTTTTTTTATGATTGAATTCCTTATACATATTTAGATTTAAATAAAGCCATATTCCCCTTTCAAAACGTACCGTGAATGAAATATTTATACTTTCAACTGGCAAAAAATCTGTCTAAGATCTAAAATCATTTTCGTGCTTTGGTTCAATCTGTCTATACACTTTATCCTTGTGCTGCAGGTATAAACAACTATCTTTGATAACAAATCTGAAGTTTTTAAGAATTTTTTTCTGTCTGAGATCTGTGCTGTTCTTTATTACAAAAATGAATGCAGTCTTGCCCAACTACAGCCTAAGAAGAATTTCACATCCTCCATCCACTACATTTTTTCTGGTTATTTTAGGTACTTTGCGAATGGATGTACATATCGTCGGCTATCGGGATGCAAACCTCGTAAATCCATTTTTGTAAATTTGTGCAGGACAGTAATTTTTAATGTTCAATTAACTACCAATTGTATATATTTTACATTTCTTATATCGTTTTTGATACCATTTGATTAATTTCTTGCGTTCTTTAGACCTATAATAACAAAACTTTGCATAACTGACTACTTACCATTCGTTTGGTACTTACGAGGTTTTCTTCTTCAAATACCAAAAGTTATGAAGGATTTAGGAGGGTTTCTTTCAAATAAAAGCTCGTTACTTTAATTTTTTTTTTTAGTTTTTTTATTTTCGGAAGTGATATTGAATTAGTTTAAAGCTATTATTTATTTACATAGAATTATGTCAGATAAGTTCAGAAAATAAGAAAAAGAAGTTGACACAAAGATAAATTAAATAACATAAGAATTCGTAGTTAAATACATTATTAAAAGAAGAATAATTTAAGATGAAAAATTAAAGCAGCAGTAAATAAAAAAAGTAATTAGTAATAATTGTTTGAATAATTAGCTTTTCTTGAAAAGACTGCAAGAAAGAAGGTAAAAGTTATTTTTTCATGTCAAGTAAGAAAATATAAAATTATAAACCTTCAATGTGGTAGAGTGTCATAAAAAGAATGGTAATCTTGCTTGAGAGATTTCTTAAGCTCTTGAAGATGTTTAAATTTATCTTCGGATATTAAAGGACGAGTTTCACATAATTTTGGAATGTTGGCCAGTTGAATCGGATTGAAAGGTTTAATTCGTTGCGGCAATATTGTCCAAGGATCAGAAAAATTTAATTTGTATTCAATAAAGCCTTCTTCGTTGTATTTTAAAGCGTGGATTTGATTCACAGTGGGATCACCACTTTTCTTTCCTGGTCATATTGATGGTACAAATTTAAGTGAAGAGTACTTTTTAAAATATTCAAAATTCAAATAATTCACGGCATAGGGAAAGGGATTGGAGGGATTGGAACGAGCCGGCAACGTAATTTGCGTAATGGCTATTGTCGAGTGCATGGAATCAACTTCCATCTGGGTGTGTCCTTTCACCTGTATTTTATGAAAAAGTTTAATTTTGTGTAACACAGTGATGTTAAGCAGTGCACTTGCTAAGATGCTGTTTCTGTTTTGCGAAGCACATCCGTCACTGTAGAAAATAATGTCTTTACCAACGTTGGTTGTATAATTTTCTCAACAAGGAAATTGCACAAAATAGATGAAAACTCATCAACGCTTACTTCACCTTCAGCTTCGTGCCATATAAAACAAAAACCTTCATGTGTTACCAGGTCATAAATGGTGAAGTTGTGAACTATAAGTTTTTGGCGGTAGTACATAGAAGATACATTTGATTTGGGGGAAAGTAAGACCGACTGCAAATCTACAGTGAACACTTTTTTGTTGGGGTCAGATTTATCTTTATTTTTTTCATCTCGAGCTTCATGTTTGAGCCTTGTATGTTCCAAATAGATAGATTCTTGAATATTTCCTTGTTCTAAAGCCCACACAAACCTCACATTCGTCTTTTTTGGGGCGAAAAAGACTTCATTAAAAACTGTAATGGAGAGAAGGTCTTTACCATTTTTGGTGCACCAAACTTTGGAATATTCCTCATATAACTGTGCTTTTGTCTGCCACACAGATTCAAAGTTCTACAGTAATGAGATTCTATCTTTGGTAGGGCCAGTAAAAAAATCTTTGAGGCATTCCCTTTTAAAATTGATTTTTATTTGGCGGTTTTTCGGACTGGTAGTTACTGCAGTTAATGTTGAATCTATGTATGAATTTAGTATTATATTTTGAGTTTCCAAACTTTTTTTTCCAGTTGGTTACTGCCCATTCACCAACGCTTAAAGTGTTCAAGTACATCACCTTACAAACACGTTTCGTTTCATTCTTATATTGTAGAAAATAATAAATTGCATTACATATTTCGCTTTCTTGATTCTTGGACATCTACTCGCCTTCTTTTTATTTGTTCTATTTTAGTTGTGCACTCAACGTAAACTTTTTTTCATTCCAAGATTTTTTCCAAAACTCGTTAAAAATATTGTTTCTTTCCTCATCACTAAACTCTTGGCATTTTAACGAAGATGTGTTCTTTCCTTTGCAGTTGCACCTTTTCATAATACTTTTGGGTTTTTTTTTCAACTTTGTATTCCCATTCCGAGCTTATTTGTCTTTTCCCGAAGTATGGCTGTCCTTTTTCCCTTGCAAGCTTTTGTTTAATACCATACCATTCTGTTTTATATATTTTATATTTTTTGTTTCTCTTTGATGGAATAATTGCATCGGAACTTTCGTTACTCCCAGTCTCTTCGGTTACAGGATCAATCTGAAGAATGTTTTCTGAGTTATCGATAACTACCATAGCGTCATCGTTTTGAAAAGAAACGGTTGAGAGTGGTTCAACTTCAACCATACTATGAAGTTCATCATGCATGCTTAAGATTGAATTACTTTCAATATTTGGAACAAATTCGGACAAAATTATTTCGTGAGAATCTTCTGGCATATCGATGACATAACTCTCTGCTTCATAAATTCTGTTTTGATCTTCAATGATATTTTTTGGAAGTTCTTCTGATAATATAATTGATTTCTGTAAGGCAAGCTTAAGCATTTTCAATCCACGTGGCATGATTATTCTTTACAAAAAAGTTGAAAGAAAGTAGGGAATTAAAACAAATAACGAAACGAAATTGTAATTGTCATAGGTATCTAAGAAGAATGAACTTCATGAATTTATTATTTATATTTCTAAAAGAAACAAATACAAAAATCGAAGTAAAAGTATCTAAGAAGACCCACTAGTGATGATATAAACAAACGTTCCCAAATAGTACAATAATTTAAGATTTTTAATTTCTGTATATGAACTCGTTTCCGGTTCCTCTAGCCTTAGAATGTCATTATCTGAGTTGGTGATAAACAGTGTGAACCATAACGAAATTAATTTTCTTTTCATCTACCATTGTTGTTTAGTCAAATTTACGTCGATGTGATAGTAAAAAAAAAAGACAGAGTAAAAACACAGGACTGAATCCATTAAAAAAAAACAAATTAAAAATATCTATATTAGAGAAAATAAGAAAAACACGTAAATCCATTTTGATATACATTGCTTAACCCTAGAATGCATAAGGGTTTTTGAATAACGTTAACGCATATGGGATTCCTGAGCACCCCAGTACTTTGGGTTAAAAATGCCAGCAACTTATAACACAATCTTATAAAATTTATTTATTTTATTATAAAATAATGTATTTATTAACTAAATTAACAAAATACATTTCATTCACAGCCTTAGTAATTAAAAAAAAAATAAACAAAGAGGTTATTTAGTGGTGTGACCATATGGGGTTTCAAAAAACCCAAGAAAATGTAGCTTCTTAAGCTTGGATCTTTAAATTTTTTTCTTGTTTCTGAGAGAAGACATATATGGCAACATAAGTATATATAAAAAGTTTTAATTTTGTAAGTCTTACCCGCATATATTTTTCGAAGCGGTGATCTGGGCAAATACTGCACGCCGTTTTTGTCTTTTTATCACGTGTCCTAGGACATAAAAAGCACCTTCCCTGCTTTGGAATCTCCTTTTGAGGTTCTCTTATTAAAATATCCTCGCAATGCTGTGGATCGCCTTTCATTGATTCTCGAAGAACTTTTTCGATGGTACCTCTCAAATGACTGTGCATAGTTTGTTCCAACCGCTTTTGCATGTATGGTTTTGCCAAAGACAAACCTAAATTATGCAAAAAGATGCTTCGCTTATACTTTTTATTCACTTGTCTTTCAAAAATAAAATTACACTAACACATATGGGGTGCCAGCACACCCCAGTGATCACGATATCTACAGTCCGGAGAGGGGAAATGCACTAAACATCTTTCAGGTATAAAGTAATAACAAAATAAATAAAAGTCATGGCACTCTTCAAAAATAACTACTTTTATTTTTAAAAATATAACCGTTTTAATTTTGAAGTGGGGTGCGAACGCACCCCATATGCATTCTAGGGTTAAGAAAGAAAACCAACTGTATATCCACTTGCTCATGAAAAACCTCTTTTACTCTAAGAATATTATCTTTATTTTGATACATTTAAAAGATTTCAATTAATTTTACTTACCTTCTTTGAATTTAACACAACAATTTCAATAAAATCAATATTTTACCGACAAATTTGGCTTTTTAAATTCAATGTTCGCGCACAAAACACTTTTTCTTCTAAAGCTGTGGATTCACGAGGTTTTCGCGGTTTAAAACAGACTACTTGGATTTAATATGTTTTCTTTTTTGTCTGTTTTTGCCTTTTAATACAACAATTATGCAGTTTTTTTTTTTAATCCAGTCATACATTTCGATGCCTACTTCATATATTTCCACAAATCTAATTTTTGGCAAAAAGTGGATTTACGAAGTTTGCATCTTTAGCCGACGATATAACCAAAATTTATTTACGTGTATTTGAAGGTACAAGTATCGTTATATCAAATTCAGTCGTCTGGCAGAGTTTTTTTCGTTTCGAAAACCGTGATTTTTCCGATTTGTGTGTAAAGTGTATAACCATATATATATATATGTATACAAACAATAGAGAATTATGCACCGATTAAGAATTTTTGGGTCTCAGACGTTTCAAATGTCGAATTCACCCTGCAAAACGGCTCTCATTTCGGCATGTTGGTGGGGTAAATAAGGATGACTCCGTTGAGTTTTTTCTTTTGTAGTAGTGTTGATATCGGCTCCATTAATTTTGCTCGTAGGTAAATTTTACATGAGGGAGGTGCTTGAAAACAGGCAATTTT
The DNA here is from genome assembly GCA_949715645.1 of Portevinia maculata. NCBI lineage: Eukaryota > Metazoa > Arthropoda > Insecta > Diptera > Syrphidae > Portevinia > Portevinia maculata. The sequence continues at coordinate 98,296,382 of OX454525.1, forward strand.
CACGCCGCCTCAACTCTCAATCAGCCTTCAAAATATCTTCATATTTGAATTCAGAATTGTATTTTAGATATCGATAATTAAAAAGTTTTTACGAACTTGCCAAGTAGACCTATCATTCAAAATACAATATGTAAAACTTTTAATTACTGAGTTCTTTCATTTAATTAATTAGTACTAAGAACTTGGCATTGTTTTCGATCTCACTACTTTTCATGGCTGTCTTGTTACGCATAAGCGGTTTCTGCAGAGGAGAACTTGGCTCTCTTTTTAACATTTATGATTTTAATGTTATTAAATTTATCAGAATGTGAAGGCGTTAGTATACTTAATTTATCAAATTCACAAACGGCACAATCTGCATTTTGACTGACTTCATGCCTTTTTTTATAATTTGCGTGCGCTAAAGGTTTTTTTTTTGTAGTGACACAGTACCCTTATAATGGTGAAACCACAGCGCAGGCATTTAGTTTGTTGCGTAGTAGCTCCCAGCAAATGATTCATTGCTAATTTTTGGTTGCTACTTACTGAAAGAATAGAAGGATAGGAAAGAAGTTTGGTGCGATGGGATTTTCTCTCCACAGGTGGTGCCTAAATTGCTTAGGGAGATCAGTTTTTGTTGTGTGTATTCAATTTATAAAAATCATGGCACTGGTCGGGATTCGAACGCACGACCTGCCAATCACTTAGTGAATACACTACCATCGCACCATTGCCACCTGCCTTCAAAAATCTCATTCTATTCTGGATCCTCGATCGTTTTGTATAGAAAACTGGCGCTAACATTCGAAATACAAATCAAAATGGTCGTCGGATGGATCAATAATCTATACCGGCGTAGGGGAATAAGTGGGCCCACTGCAAAATCTCAGGCCCTTGGCCGTACAACAACGATCTTTTAAGATGAGGTCTATGCAATAGAACTCTGATCTTCTAAATTCAAACATTACCAATTTTTCAGAAATTCAAACAGCTTCAACGCTCTTAACTTTTACGAATTTGACTAAAGCGTTACTTACAACAATGCCATTTTCTTCTAGGTTCCATGATACAAGGAATTTGAATGCAACGAAATGACTGATGAGCTAGAACCCTTCTGTGGGAAGCCAAACTATAAACACGGCTTTCTTACTCGAACTTTATCCAGGAGATTCACTAAACAAAAAATTGTTTCAGCTTCACAAATAATAAACCAAACTCAAAAAATTAGGTAAGCACCATATTTATGTATGTGCAGTTTGGGTTGTCTACAGGGGGATTAACAAACCCTCAAGACATCATAAATTCCTCAGCTATGTACATAGATCCTTAGGTCACTCTGAGAACTGAATTTATGGCATGTCTAATTTATTACTAGTAAAAGGCATTTATCAGTACAAACGATCTACCTAGATATATCGCAGTGCTTTGTTGATCAAATCTCTGTCTTTAAACACCCCACTTCAAAACATAGCGCATTATGTGTTGTATTTCAAATAAAAAATTATCGAATTATAACTCATGTATTACACTGCAAGTCATAAGGTTAGAAGCAAGCATTTTTGAGAAGTAAAATCGATATTTCTCCCGTTACATGATGGATTAGAAAAATAACGACTATGGTAAATGAGAGACTGATTTGTTAACACCACAATATGAAATGTGTGTATAGGAGAGATTTAGCTAACGGAAATTTGAAGACAAATTGTAAGTTGAGTAAGGTTAGAGGTTTATGTGGCTGTCGGCAGAAGCCGACACACTTAGACCAATTTAGGTCCATTGTGATACCACGTATGTATTATCTACCTCAACTCTGTAGATGGGACTAGCCAACGACACGCGGTTGTTCTCAAACGGTCCCCCATCTACGTACTAACCGCGCCCAACGTCGTTTAATTACGGTGATCTGATGAGAACCGATTAACTCGACGTGATATGGTCGTTGGTTAAGTTGAGTAAAGAATATGCGGAAATAAATCAGGTCATTAGATTAGAAGCAGTGAACAAATCAACGTTTTTTTGTGAAGTGAATATATTTTTTTCGGTTTAAATGGTACATTATTATAAAGTAATTGTTCTTGATTGAGTATTAATAAAAATGGGAAAGAAAAAATGTTTAACAGTGGAGGAAGGGACACGGATAGAAGGTTATTGCTCTGAAGGTCTTTCATGCCGTGCTATAGCCCGAACAATAAAGCGAAGTGATCATTGTGTCAGCAAATATTAAAAAAAAAACCTTCGTCTTACACAAACAATTATAAAGGAAACACTTCTTCTGCCTTAACACTTCGCGAAACGCGAAGTATCCTCAGAATAGCGTCAAATTCAGCTTTATCGGCAGCTAAAATTAGAGAGAAAGCTAATGTTAAGGCCAGCTTATCCACTGTTACCACACCATTCGCCGAGCTAAATACTTAAAGCGCCTGAAACTTGGAAAAAAACCACCACATAAATACGCAAGAAAGAGACAGCGCTTGTGTCCATGCCACTTGTGTTATTTTACACGGAGCTTTCAGACTCGATGCTGGTTCATTGTACTGCCAAATTAAAGGTTTACTACTAAAGCTGTCAGAAAAACGGTTTTGTTGCTACTTGCTTGGACATAGATAAGGACTTAGGATAACGGAAATTCGGGACTATATTATTTGGACTTCTCTCTTTAGTATAAGAGAAAGATATTGCAATCGTGCTGAAATCTCGAGCTCAAACTGAGTATGAGTTATAATATAACGACTAAAGAGAAGTCCAAATAATATAGTCCCGAATTTCCGTCCATCGTTCGTCAACGCTCCAGCAGTCACATTGGGTGGACGGAAACTTTGTACTTTGGGTTTTTAGGCTAATATCGCGGCAATTTTTTCAAAAGTGGATCTAACGACTTGGATAATATTTAAAATATAAAATAAATAATTCAGGTAAATTGCATACTCATTTTTTGATAAAATAGTCAAATAACGGTACTTTACAAACACCCTTATTTCTCAAAAACGGCTCAAGTTATTTCTTAAAAAATATTTGAAATGAATTTGTACATTAAAATTTTTAAAATATCTTTTTATAACTTGTTTATTCATATAGATATGTACCATGTTTTTGAATTTTTGAAATCTAACTATTTTGATAAGTTCTAATGTTTGAGTTGAATGTCAGAAGATGGCTTATGCAGGTTTTTTTTTCTCAAAAGACTCGATTAACGATACTTTAGGAAACCAACAATATTTCTAAAATGGGCGACGGTATTTCAAAGAAATTTATTGTATTATGATGATTTTTTTAATATTTGGAGTAAATGTATGAACATGGAATATGTACTCAGATTTTAACAAAAGACTCGAAAAACGGAACATTAGAAAAATCCATAGCCGATGGAGTGATTTCTAAAAAAATAAATAATCAAGTTTGTTCTATTATTTTGAACAAATTTGCACTTTAAGATTTTCACAAAAATAAAATACAAAGAAATAAATTCATATAAATGTTTCTAAAAAAAATATTAAATTCACTTTTCTCAAAAACGGCTATTTTAACGTTTTAAATGCTTGGAACGAAGGTAAGAAAATGGCATAAACAGTATGCCGTCTTTACCAAAAGACTAAAGCAACGCTACTTACGAAACAAGGCAAATACATTTTAAAGAAGTTTATGATTAGGTAGGTAGGAGTGGCTGCCAGCTAATACACCGGCACATAAGGACGCAATTAGCCGTTTTGATACCACCACTCTAAAGGCTAAGGGTGTCAATTTGTGTTTCACATCCAGCCTGTGGAATTGAAGAATTCAATGATATTGAAGAATTGTATACTACTTAATTCTGACTAGCTACGGCCGGACATTCGCAGAGGAAATCGTGAAGGGTTTCCTTTTCCAGTGGGTCTTAGCGACTGCGGCAGTGTAGGTTGAAAGAGATGCTCAGCTTGGCAGCGTAAGTGCCGACAGGCCAGCCGTGTTCTGTTTGTTAATAGTGAGTTTTTTTTGCGTTGAAGCAGGGCCATATCTTCCTGGATATAACGCAACTGCTTATGGTACTCCATTTGGAGTTCGCCCATGAAAGGTAGTACTGTGATATTTTTCCTTTCACTGCGCCTATAGGAGAAGAGACTGTCTCTGCAAGGGAGCTGTGTAGAGATATGCCTTGCTAGCGCATCGGCTTTTTCGTTTCCTTCTATGTTACTATGGCCGGGAACCCAAAGGAGAGTGATGTTGAAGTGGTCGCTTAAACTGGTGATTGCGTTTTTACCATGTGCGACTAATTTGGTTGATATGGAATGTAAGGCGAGAGATTTTATAGCTGCTTGACTGTCAATAAATATGGAAACATCTCTTTTGGTTATTGGGAAAAGGGTGAGTATCCTACAGCCTGACCTGGTCACTAGTATTTCCGCCTGGAATACACTAGAGGAACCTGGGAGTAGGAAGGATTTGGATAATTTCAACTCAGCTGTGAAGATACCCGCGCCCCGCCGACCCCGCCTTCCATTTGTTGCACCAATACATGCCGAATTCTGAACTTGATTGAGTTAAGTATTGTTGTAAGCTTTGCTTAGGGCAGGCCACAAATACTAGGGATCGGTAGGTGAGAATGGGACGTATTACGGCTGTGTACATCTACGAGCACCATCTTAGGCCGGAGTCCCCACTTTTTTCCAAAGTCCTGATACACATGCTTTGTGTACCCGGTGTTCTATATTTGGCTTCCAGTTTAGCTTTGGATCTACGATAATTTCCAGATATTTAGCTTCGGAAGATAGGAGAGTGTTATTGAGTCGATAGCGATTAAAAAACGGGATCTTGTAGTTGGGGGTAAACAGCATGAGTTCAGTTTTACAGTTTCACGCTGTGGCCACAACTTTTAGCCCGGGCGCTTAACTTAATTAGAGCCCTTCCTGAAGGGAATATCTCCGATACCAAAATAACTACGTCGTCTGCTTACGCGCCTGTCTTTATTCCAATTCTGTTGAAACCCCTCTTGGGGGTTCCTCTTTCTACGGTCTTGGATATAATGGTGTTACCAAGCTGGGCCTGAAATATTCTGGTTTTGAGATTGGATATAATCCATCTGCTAAAAAAACCCTCTAAACCAGCCGTGGTGAGAGATTCTTGCACCTTCTAATCCCGGCAAAACTAAAGCTATTCCAATATATGCAGGTGGCAATGGTGCGATGGTAGTGTATTCACTAAAGTGATTGGTAGGTCGTGCGTTCGAATCCCGACCAGGGCCATGCTTTTTATAAATTGAATACACACAACAAAAACTGATCTCCCTAAAGCAATTTAGGCGCCACCTGTTGAGAAAAAAAAATCCCATCGCACCAAACTTCTTTCCTATCCTTCTATTCTTTCAGTAAGTAGCACCCAAAATAGGCAATGAATTGCTGGGAGCTACTTGCGCAACAAACTAAAAGCCTGCGCTGTGGTTTTACCATTATAAGGGTACTGTGTCACTACAGAAAAAAAAAAGAAATCCCTTTAGCAAATTATATAAAATAAAAAAAAAAAAAAATATATAAGCAACAACCACATTACCCTGACTTTCCACCTATCTTAAACTCTCACCCTCAACCCTCTCTTCGAAGGTTTAATCCTGTTCTCAGTTATCGGTGTTGAGCTTTACTTTTCAAGCTTATTCACAGGAAAGAACCAAACTACTTATTTGAGAAAATTAACTTCTGTTCATCCAATTGCTATATTATACTGCGACCTGCTATTTATACCTGCTTAACATCACGCAGGCAATTTTTCGTTTATGATGTCAAACTCTGGAATGATCTGGAATGATCTATATATGTATTTTATGTGAAGTCTATAGTCGAACACAACAATTTTCTTAGAGCCCGTTTTAAACATCTTTCCAGTTTGAACGTATCTAGCTTATTTTCTTTTCTTTTTTGTCTCCCCTTTAAATTTGTATTTGGTTGCGCTTTTCTCTGTTTCATTTAGTTTTTAACTTCTTTTCTTTAACTTAAATTTTGCTTTCTTTTTATATTCTTCTTTTTTTCTTTTTCTTTTAATATTTTGTTTGCACATTACGTATAATTATATGCTATTTTATATCCTGTACTAGCTATAAGTTTATCTTGATGTACAGCGTTAATTAATCAATAAATATCAAAATTGCAGTCATTTCTTTCTCGTTTAAATTTTTCCGGTTTTCCTCAGATGGGTTGGCCTTATATGACCGAAGGATAACCTCTTTTAACCTGATAGCCTCTTTGCAGCCCCAGTCACACCATCAGCAGCAGCTTTCACGTCGCTGTCGAGGAAGCACAGCAACCAGTTAAAACATTTAAAGAAACCGTTATGTTTTTCTCAATAGGCTTTCTCGTATTGCCATATGGTTCTTTTAAGAGTCTGTTCTTTAACTTTGTGGCCGGTGTACGAGAAATTCGGTCATATGACACAATGGTCTGACGAACATAGGGGCGTATAGCGTATTTTTCCGGGTGAGAGGTGAGAAACAAGTCCAGTGTGTAGGCGGTTTGACTGCTTATGTCCGGTATTCGTGTCGGTTCATTTACAGGCTGCGTCAGGTTGTTTACTTACTTACTTAACGGGCTCCCGACCCGTGAAGAGTCTCTGCCTGAGACACAGCAGCCTTCCATCCTCTACGATCCCGGGCACGCTGCTTCCAGTTGTCCAGACCAAGCGCTCTGGCATCCGCGAAGATCCTCTTAGCTGGAGCATTATTGTCCATTCGCTCGATGTGGCCGAGCCAATGTAGTCGACGTATTTTGGCTTTTTCGACTACATCCACATCTTGGTACAGCTCATTTCGCGGTTGTATCTTTTCCTCCATTCGCCCTCCTCGCACACAGGACCACAAATCCGCCGAAGAATTTTTCTTTCGAAGGAGCCCAGTATCAGCTCTCCCTTCCTGCTTATCGTCCAGCACTCGGCGTCAGGTTGTTTACCTCAGCAAAAATCTCAACATACCTTCTTATATTGAAATCGCCCGCAATGACGATTTCAGTACGAGGATGAAGGGTCACAATTCTTGTGAAGACAAACATAAATGAAAACACAAACTTCGACGCTACCTAAGCAAAAGCCGTGAATTGAAGATCTGCGTTAGATGCCCGTACGGTAATTTGTTGGTCCACTAACAAAATCAACAGCTCACGACCCGCTATCCGTTAGATGCTGCCTCTACCCAACCATTACAAGCGCACACACGAAAATCATACGGCACCTGCCAAGCCAAGCAAAAGCAGCAGCGATTAAGTGGGATGGGCCACGGTGGAATACTCAACGCTGTGGCTTTTTTTTCGTTTTTTTTTAGCACTGACACCGACACTGGCTCTATGTGAATTTATTATTTATTTTTTTCACTTATTTAGTGAGGCCAATTAAATGTTGGTGTTATTACATTTGTGTTGTCTGGGAGTTTTTAGGTCTCTTTGTTTTTACGATTTCGACATGTGCATGCTACTATTATTAATTATTGTTTATTCGTCCTTTTACGACTGTGATTTCCAGTCGTGTCAACCAACGGATTTGCATGCACACTTGTGGGAGGTTTTCAAGATGTTAAATGTGTCGATAGGCTCACCTGAATGTTAAAATTGCCTAGAAGTGAGTTGTCCCGTAGTCGCCTGTTACTGCAATCGCTGTTTTTGGAAGGCACTGCAGAGATATTCTTAGCCCTTCCTCGTGCGGGGTTTTTTTTTATAATGTACTCGCACTAAAGGGATTTTTGGATACCCTTAAAATATATTAGCTACACAGCGCGGGCGTCTTTTATACCCACTTAAAATCTATGTCTCGCTGAAAATGACTGTATATTCAGGCTCAATGAATTCCAAAAATAGGTAGGTTAAGAAAAAAAAAGATTCCCATTTTTTAAAACTTTATGTTGTGGTAGAGGGCTGAATAGTTATTTTTTTATATATGTACGCTTAGTTTAGGTAATTATGCAATGTTTTAATGATATTCAAATATAGGAAAATTAAAAAGAAAATCACGCCAAGCTTATTGTGCGTGTTAATAGTCAAATATTCCAGAGACTTATTGCTCACCTGCAACTGCTGATACGCACCACTCAGATCCAACACAGAAAATACCAAACACTTTGAAATGCTCGCGAAAATGTCCTCGAGTTTTACTAATGGATAATGCTCGAATTCAATGGCCTTATTTAGCGGCAACTTCAAATACGAGTAACAATCGGATTTGCCTGTTTTGGTTAGCCTGTTTATTTCTGTTTCCTTCTTTTCTTGTACCTTGAAAAACAAGCCATACGCTTCGTGAGAAATTTGTCTTTCTTCAAAATGATGTCCGAAAGAAAACCTAATCGAATGGTTACCTTTTCTTTCACCATATTTGGATATTCACTTATGTCACCACCTTGACGCTAGTAATTTGATTACACTCGTTCAACTTTTTCCTCCGTTTGGAAAAGACGTCCAACCAGTCTTCCCCATTAAGATTTTCTTGGGCTGCTGACCTGTTACCACTTCTATATCCAAACACTGGCAGCTTCCAAGTCGCAGTTCGAGGTTCTCTAAAGTTCCTAGTTGGCATATGGTTATACCTAAAATAGAGGTTAAAGTAGGATTACTATATATTAACTACACAATACTTTCGAAACCTTAAACGATAGTCTAGATTACTCAGCAGTGTAACTGCGGCTCCGGTGTCGACTTCTGCTGTGACATTGACTCCTGGATTATGGATTCCAAGTTCAAATGGTTGATTAAAACATCCAATAGACTTTATTGACTAGAATCAAATGAATGACTTTCTGTAAATAACTTTTTGTTGATTGTGCCCACCGCTGATGTTGACGATTTCTTGGAATGTTCTGCTAGTCTCATGTTGAGGGCAATATTTTTAAAATGTTCTATTTTCTATTTATTTTCAATACCGTCTGTTGAATTTTCTCATTTGGCAAACCGGTTATTAATTTATCGGATAACGTCTCGTCCAAAAACAAAAAAAAACTGATATTGATTGTGATATAATTCTGATTCGGATGATATATTCACAGATAGTTTCGTTAGCTGAAACGCTCTGAACGCTCAGAAATTTTTGAATCGTAATCTTAACTTACTTACTTTCGACGTTCGACGTTGGATGCCTTAGCACGAATGCAGTAGCCAGAGTATAAAAGAAATGGTGACAGAACGTGCACATATACAAACGCTGCAATGCAAAACTAGGGCAGCAAGGGAAGAGTATCGAGCCAGGAGAAGGAAGGAAAAGAAGATCCTGCGTGGAAGGAAGGGGTCATACACAGTCTCCCAGCTCAAAGAGATCGAAGAGTCTTGCGATCGAAACAATCGGAGGTTTTATAAAAAGGCCAGGCAATTGGCTGCTGGCTTTAAGACCGTAACGCAGGCTATTCGAAACAGGAAGGAAACCTAGTGTTTTAGATGTGTTTAAGCAGCATTTCCACCAGCTATTAAATGAGAGAGAGTGATAGGGCAAGAAAAGAACCCACGCCCAGTCAACGCAGAACGGGTTCCACCACCCAGTATTGAAGAGGTTAGCATAGCTGTGGAAACGCTAAAGAACAACAAGGCTCCCGGCTTTTCAAATACGGAGGTGATATTTTGGTAAGGCGCATGGCGATTGAAGAATAGGCGAAATTGGTTGGCCTTGAAGTCAACGAGGACAAAACGAAGTACACACTTGCTTTCAACAATCAAACAAAAATCTGTCTACCGCCTAGGACACAACGTTGTACCAAGATGTAGATGTAGTCCAAAAACCTAAATTGCGTCGACTACATTGGCTAGGCCACATCGAGCAAATGGAAAATAATGGTCCAGTTAAGAGGATTTACGACTCCCAGCCTACACGATTGAAACGACAAGGAAGACCGAACCTCAAAGATCAAGCCATCGCGGATGCCAGAGCGCAACGTGCTCGAGATCGTGGATAATGGAAGGCTGTAGTGACTTAGGCAGACACTCCCCACGGGTCGGTAGCCCGTTAAGTAACCTTTAATTAAAATGTTCATAAAATCTTCGAATGGTACCTATCTACTTCTTCAAGACTTTAAATTCATAAGAACTTCACATGGCTCGGAGCCGATAACTGTGATAAACCACATGGTTTTTCTGCTTCAACTATTTTACTTGCAGTAAGAATTTACGAAACTTTTTTCCCAAACTCAAAAGTTGTTTCCTGGTATATACGGGTTGAATCCATTGCATCATTATTTTATTATCTTTATTCATTTTTGTTTATTTTAGTTTTTACACGAGGTTCAGGTAGTTTGAAGGTAATATTTTTGTAATATATAATTTTTATTTGTTTTTTTATTTATAAGACGTCAATTTTTGATATTAATTATTTATAATTTATGTACTTATATTTAGTTCTTTAATTAAGAAAGGAGGTTGTTAAATTAATAAAGTAATGAGGCTAGGATTTGATTTAAATAAGTAGCACATTCGCATTCGGGTACCGAGAACGCGAGACTGTTGATCGGTTACATTTACTCTCGATCTTACCGCAAATAAAAAAAAAGAAATAAGGGCCCATGTTCTGCATTGCACTTTTTGTGAATTTGCAAGGTGAAAGTGAAATTGTGTGTTCTGCATTCTGATCGAAATGAATATTGTGAATTGAGCAAATCTGTAGGAAGTTATTACGAATGGTCCAAGTGCGGATCCAGAATTTTTATACCCTATTCTAAGGGTATATTAATTTTGACGCATAGTTTGTAACATACCTTAATATTGCCCGTAGACCCCTAAAAGTTACTATATTTATGATCAGCATCGATAGTAATGTCGATCTAGCCATGTCCGTCCGTCCGTCCGTCCGTCTGTAGCCAAAAATTAGGCCTTTAAACTGGACCTAGAGAGCTGAAATTTTAACCATATACTCTCTAGGGTCCCGAAATAATCAAGTTTACGAATTTTTGAAATCCGCCCACAGACACGCCCACAAACTCAAAAAAAACCAAATTTTGGAAAAAATCGAATTTTGAGCTAGAAAGCTGAAATTTTTTATATATGATCTATGACTCCTAAAACTGCTCGGGATAAAAAATTTTCAAAATCCGCCCACTGACACGCCCACAATTATTTTTTTTTTGAGCTAGGGAGCTGAAATTTATAATATATACTCTCTAGTAGCCCTTTATTCTCATGTGTTAATTTTTTTTAAATCCGCCTACTGACACGCCCACAATTAAATAAAACAATTTTATTGAAACACCCAAGTTTGAGCTAGGGAGCGTTTTTTTTTGATAAAATCCTTTAAATGTTATATAACAAAATATGTAGAGCGTTCTTAACAATTCAACCATACTTAGACTTTTGTCACGCCCACTTATGAGGGATAGGAATAAGAATAGGGTATCCAACAGTTCGCCCAAGCGGACTGTAGCCCGTCCCTATGTTTTAATTGAAAATTGCTAAAACTATTGCATCCATGTTGACTTAAAAGCAAACATTGTGTTAGTTTAGGATTTTGACAGTTCGAAAGTGAATTCGAAAAAATCTAAAACGATCGAAATGCATAACACCAAATTTCATTCCGAGTGAAATTGAAAAGTGAATTAAATTCGATTTCGATCGAAATGCAGAACATGGGTGAAGATAACCTACTATATACAAGTACATGTTCATAACAATATTCAGAGAAATCCCGTATTTCAAGTGCAGCGATACGCTTCAGTTTAACGCGAATTTCAGGACATTTTGGCAACTGATGGTACAAGTCGGAACGATCCGAAATGGTTTCTATCTTCCTTATATTTAACTACGGCCAACTTAAAACACTTTCTTTTATTATTATTTTTTTTATTTTTCAATATCAGTAACAAATTTTGCGAACGCTGGGAGCGAAGGCTTTCGGCTCTACAAGAAAGTACATAGATCTAAACCTATAGCCTAATCTTACATCTGGTTAATAGTTTGGTTACTTAATTAATGTTTTCCTGGGAACGTTTGCTTAATATAGATATCAGATTCTGGTTTTCAACATGATCCGATGATAGGAAGCATGGACCCTGATACATGGGTGATAGATTGGAGGTAGTTTTTGAGATGTTAATGCGTGTCCTAGACACATGCGGATGAAATTAGTAACACATATTTGATTTGTTTATCAGTGGCGAATATGAAGGCTAAATTCTCTTAGGATTTACAAGCGTGCAGTGATCTGTATACCCCTTTCATGATTTTAGTCGTTCAGATTGAATTTTATATGTATTGTTATTATAGATGTAAGTATAATTATTGTAGATGTTAGTAAGTGCCGTTCGTTCAGAGTTTGAAGTCTTCTCAGCAAATCCGTTACTGTGTTGTAGTCGAAATTTTTTAGTGTGGCCAGTGGCTTCTAATAGCCGTTAGCTTACTTACATAATTCTCTTTTTATCCAGAAAATACGTATATCTGTGCTCAGATTCCGCCTCGTTGTTAAGCAAGATTAGTGAGTCCCTGAAAGTGGATACACTCGCTTTATTTCGACTTTGTTATCGTTCTCGGGTAAGGCTTAATCCGCACCCGGGGAACTGTGTCACGACATAAGATTATTGAAAGTAGTACTAGTGTGGATAACTGAAAGGATACCCCCATAAAAGCATGCTCAACAATTTTTTTTTTAAAGGAAACTATTATAGCATACGATGTGATCACCAGAAGGCAATAATGTATTTCCAACGAGCTTTGAAGCTGAATCCGCATTATTTAGCAGCATGGACATTGATGGGACACGAATTCATGGAATTGAAAAATACAAACGCTGCCATCCAAAGCTATCGCAAGGCTGTCGGTAAGGCCACCACAATTACCCCAATACAGTCTAATTTAAACGTTTCTTGCAGAGGTTAACAAACGCGATTACCGTGCTTGGTATGGTCTCGGACAATCATATGAAATTTTAAAGATGCACTACTACAGCCTGTATTACTTTAAGAACGCTCACAAACTACGACCGTTTGATAGTCGAATGCTTGTAGCTCTTGGAGAGACGTACGAAAAGCTTGAAAAGAATGAAAACGCCATAAGGTGTTTCCTTAAAGCCTGCAATGTTGGAGACATTGAAGGCATTGCTCTATACAAGCTAGCTAATCTTTACGAAAAATTGGGCAACATTGAAAGCGCTGTACCCGCTTACCTCTCGTATTGCGTAGACGAAAGAGCTGCTGCGGACAAGCAGAGCTTGTATCATGCTTACATTACTTTAGCTAATTACTACGAGAGCAATGAACAGTATGAGAAAGCTGCACACTTTGCCTACAAATGCTTAGAGTCTGACGAGGTAAAATATTTAATTTTTATGGAATACAAACAAATTAAGTTTTATGTTGTATTAAGTTATACGTGGAGATGATAAAAATATTATGTTTTGTTTTTGCTTTTGCTTTTGCAGAAAAAGTCAGAGGCAAAATCCCTTCTGAAGACCATAGAAAATAAGCGTCTTTTGCGACCTGTCACATCCAACGTAACAGCCCGAGACGTTGACAGCAGTGATATTTGCATGAATAGTAGTAAGGTGCCATTAGAAAAAGATGACGAACAAATTGCAACGGAAGTAACCGGAGCTTCAGTGGCTGAATATGCTCAGAGAAATACAACAGATTTAATGGACATATCTACGATATCAATGGATTGAAGATGTGTTGCAGTCTTTTGTATTCAAATTGAATTTTTATAATAAATACGAACGTCTATAGTGCACTGTTTATTCGAAGAACATTGTGCGTTTGTTCATTAACTTGCCTCTTTCACGTAGTTTGTATCTTTCTCTACAGTGTGTATTATCTCTAACAGTGTGCATATGAAGACTATGTATGCCGCCATCGTGCTTTTGGTGATGTGCTGTAACATTATTGGGATGAAAAACCTTACAAACTCGTTATGCGAGGTAATGAAGAAGGGCAGGTTGTTCGTAACTGAAAATTTCGAGAATTTAAGAAAAATCCATCGGCCGCCACGGAAGTACACATTTTGTAAAAACACACCCACAAAAGTATGACACCGTATCGCATAAATGCATTGTCGCTTTGACCTTGAATTGATCGCGTATCCCTTTACGAACTCTTCACAACGTTCTGCAATGCGTAGGCTGATGTCACATTGGTGGTTTGGCAAACATTAATGACGCATTTCCAAACAAACATTATTGCGACCTTATGTTGAACGGTAGGTCATTCATTGTTAAAAAAAACTTTCTATTCGTGTTCGAAGTAATTGTTAACAATTCTTTATTTTTGTTTTTGTATAATTACACATTAACTTAACGTAGTGAACTTAATGTTAAGTTATTTAAAAATAAAAGCTGCACAGCTGTACTTTATCATTGTTTGAAATGGTAAGCCTTTGAGAAAAACATGAGTTTGAATTTATAAATTAAAAGTTTCTTTTAATCTTAAATTGTTTTGTTACAATCATTGCAATCGATTTCCATTCATCGCCTTTGGCCTGTAAAACCTTGAAACCTATATCAGCTGTTGCGATGTGTGTCTATTGTCCTTATCAATGATATGAATGTATTTAACTGAAGACAATTTACCCGATTGATTTAGATATTCAAGTTCTTCCGTCATCTTATTAACAAGTACTTGCAAGTAAGAGCGAGCATCTCGTTCATCCAGTACCCATTGAATTATTTCGGTGACCTGTTTTTCCCAATGGAAAATGGTTTTTTGTTTGGACCTGTTAAAAGATTTTATCAAACTTATTTTAATTATAATATATTTGTGCTTACATTAGCTCTTGGCATTTTTTCTCAATTTCTTTGTTTTTGTTTTGAAGAGAGTTTCGACTGTCTTTGACCATGTCAATCTCAGAATAAAGTCTTTGCTTTTCTTCAAGCCAAATATTCTTATCTCTGCCGTACTTCTTTCGCAGCTCGATGATAGTTTCCTTCAAAGATGTCTCAACTTCATCATTTTTCTGAGAGTCTATTCGGAACATTTCCGGAAAACTTTGAGCGCCCATGTTCCCACTTATGTTCCCAGCGCTCATATTTGCGTGGGACTGATGGTTTTCTGTTAAAGAATTATTTTCTTCAGCGTTTCCTTTTTCTATGCGAAAGACATCCGACGAATATCCAAATGATGATGGACTCTCAAAATCTAACGAATTAACTGCCCACACTTCTGATTTTAATTTCCGATAGTACTCGTCAGATCGTTCACGTAATTTTCGCTGTTTGGATGCTCCTGCGATTGCATCCTCCATACGAAGTTCTAGTTCTCGTTTATTTTTTTCAGATTTTCTCAGTTCACTTCTAAGGCAATCAATTTTTTGCATAGCTGTGTCTAGTTCTTCTTCTTTGTCCCTGACCTGAAATATGAAGCATTTAGAGTGAGATGTAGCTTTGTTTGATTTTATTTAAAAAATAGTTTGTTGTAGAAAATCTAGAAAGACTCTGCTTATAATCGTATCTTAATTTCCAAGCAGTGCATCCAAGACAAAACAAAAAACAAAAGTTCACAGCGTTGCGCATTTTCTGCTACCCCATCCACTTCGTTGCCACTGCTCATTAAAAGTGTCGTTTGATCATAAAATGTACACTTGCAATATATGGGTTTGGGAGCATCTGGCGGATAGCGGGTCGTCAGTGTAAATTTAGTTGTTAGACCAAGCAAGTTGTAGTTTGGCCATAGCATCTACGGTGTTTTGGAAACGAATGATCTTCATTTCACGGTTTTGCTAAGTAAGCGTCGGATTTTGTGCTATTTTATGTTTGTGTAATGGAAAAGAATTTTAGATTAGATGTGAGCAAAATCCGTGGGTTAAGGGCAAATCCTTTCTCACTGTAACTACGTTTACGTGTCCCAAAACTAACCAGCTGTTTGTGCACTAAATGAAACAGGTTAGCATTGATTCTGATTCAACCAAATCTGGTATTCCTGTTTATAACTTGGTGTCATTATTCTTTCCCCATCGCGGTCTCACTATTAACATCCGTAGTGATGTAGCTAACCACCTTCAACCGCAATGCGGCCAATGTTTTAATCCGAACTATGATTATTGTTTTGTTTATAGACGTCCAAATATGGACCGCAATTCTACCTTAATTCAAGTCGACTTCAACATTCTGGACAGACAACACCCGAGGGAAGGTATCTTGAGATCTTCGCTGAGGCTAAAAATACCTGTTGTTCCCTTACTTTTCAAGTAACTTCAAGTAAATTTTCAAATTTCGAGAAGTGCGGGTAAATTCTCTCAGAGATTGAAGAAGTTATGAAAAAGTAAGGGAACGATTTTGTAGTAAGATGTAGTAACCAAACTACATGACAGCAGAAACATGAAATGAAGAATCAAAACAATGTGTGAAATCGAAATAAATATAAATATTTGGTTGAAAATGGTTATGGGAAATATGTTAAATTTAGAATTGCTATAAAATGGCCCATCAAGTAAATCAAGTGCATTATAAAACCATATGAAATCGTACGGCGCGCAGTGGCCACGTAAGCCCTGAGCGATTAGCGATTTTGATAAGCGACAGGGCGACGTTGCTCTACAATCAATTCTGTTTTATTTTTTTAGTGTGTCTCTGAACGATGACGTGTTAAAATAATAATGAGAGAGCAGCTATTGCATGATTTCACAGTTTCACAGTCTTATGTATTTAACGAAAATTTAAATATTCTCAATGTATCCAAAGGATAATTTTCGTAAATATTCCTTGGAAAGAGCGCTGTATTCTTGTGTTAAAAATTATTTTACAAAGAGGTTGAAAGACGAAAAAAAAAAGTCCTTGAAGCCCAAAAAAAGGATATTTTTCCTAAATATCTTTGGATTCTTGTGTAAATGCTCAGCAGAACATTGACATTATTTGCTAGAACCTATAATGTTATCATGAGATGGCATTCACATTCGCATAATCTCTAATAATAATAAAAAGAACTTGTCAATGGCATTTTCGCAACGTATCGCTCGGCATGAATCCAAATATGATAGAAATGGGCCGACAAATTTTGAGGTTTTTGCCAGTGGAAACAAAGATCAAAAAGCATTTACTTATAACTCTGAAACAACTGTTTTCGCTCTGTACAAACCGTATAAACATTGTCCGTGCCGTTAAGAAAGTCGTAGTGGATCTTTAATAACTTATGACACGCAGACAATTATTACACGGGTAATGTATATCTAGCGATGGAATCAAGACCCAGACTTGCAGGAGAGCGAGATTAGTCATAATTCCATAGGACTGCTTCCAAACTCAACTGACTTATTGTACAAAACTGAAAACATCTCGCTATAATCCTTAGAAAATGATCGTATATCCACCCAGATATCAACACTAGTGAATGTAATAATACTTAATATTTTTTATCAAATTCACATACCTGTCGTGAAAGTTTAAGTTTTTGATTACGCAGCTCAAACAATTTATCAGTTACTTCGGAGTATTCGTTCATTGCTGACGTTCTCTGCGAAAGTGCATCCCTTAGCTCAGTATTTTGTGACTCAAGTTTTTCAATAATGTTATTGTTCTCTCTTTGCAAGTGTTCAATTTGTTGTCTTAAATTCTGACATTCCTTTTCTAGATCACTATCGTTCGTCTCAACTTGCTCTGAATCGCGAACAATTTGTTTTTTCAAACTCATTTTGTCGTTATCCATGGCTGGCATATTCTTTTCAGAAATTGAGGAATTATTCGTGTCCAGCTGCACTTTACTTGAATCAGTTTCACTTTCCATTCCATATATTTGAACAAAATCTGAAGTTTTATTGATGTTTGTGTAGGTAAATCCAATAAACGGAAGATGCAGCCCGGAAAAGATTTTATTAACCAATGGCGGCACCGTATCCGATGATCTGAAATCATGATCATCTACGTCGAAATTTGATGTATCCGTAGGGCTTCTGACTTCTGGAATATATCTAGCATTTTGATGCCTTATATTTTCCCAATCAATGTCTTCAAACCAAGGATGCGCTTTGAATTCATCGATTCCATTCTGGCCAAGACGAATGTCGGCAGTACAGATTAAGCGTTTCATAAGATCTTTAGCATCTTCTGATATCTGAAAATCCGCACATTCTTCAGTTAAAAAGTCAAAGCTATTTTCATGGTTCATAATTTTTCCATACGTTTCCACTAGACTTTCGGCGTAGAATGGTGTTTTCCCATACAGCATCTCGTACATACAGATTCCCAAAGACCACCAGTCACATTCAAGACCATACCAACCCTGGCCATCTTCCATAACTCTTAAAATTTCTGGTGAAATATAATCTGGAGTTCCAACTGCTACATTGGATTTCACTTTGCCATCACTGCCTAACTTCAAACATGACCCAAAGTCTGCTAAACGAATATGCCCACTGGCGTCAAGGATAAAGTTATCGGGCTTCACATCCCGGTGGATGTATGACAACTGATGAATACTGCTAATAGCAAGTATCATTTCAGCGATGTAGAATTTCGCCATGTCTTCTGGCAAGCGATCCTCAAATTTACTTAGCAATGTGAGCAAGTCACCTCCACTGTAGTAGTCCATCACTAGATACTTGGAATTGAATTGCTCGTTAACTGCAAAAGAGGTTAAGGGTCCAAACTGTTATATTTACCAAATTTTTGTCATCTTGAAAAGCGAAATGCAAGTTTGTTATCCATTGCCGGTCGCCAGAAACTAAGACATCACGTTCCTCACGAAAGCATGCTGTTTCCGCTCGTTTCAACATTTCCCATTTATTAAGAATTTTCACCGCGTAGATTTGATTACTTTTTAAATTTCGAGTTAAGTACACTTCCCCAAAGGCTCCTCGACCGATGATTTTCAACATTTCAAAGTCACCTATTGACGGTCGTAACTGTTTTATAAGTCCTACTGTCGGTTTAGCTGAAAAAAGACAATATTTGAATTGTTTTATTTTTAACTGAAATGATGTATAATTAAGAAAAACCCACCTAGATCTATAAAGTCGGAATATGTCTTTTCCCGACACAGGGATGAACTACAACATTCATCATAAAGCACGAGTAGGGCATCATTTAGTAGTTCTATAGAAATCGATTTATCCGAAATGGAATCCCGTGAATTTGTTAAGGACTTGGATGAGTTAAGTAAAGGAGTTCTCGATGAATTGTCCATAACTTTTGCTGAGGATGAAAAAAACGCAACCTTATAATGTAACACTACCTTATTAAATTATTTAATTTTATACCTTAAATCTTCATTGACTCACTGTTTGATATTCGCAAAGAAAAAAAGTTCAAAGTAATGCGCATAGCACAAATCAAAATTATGAAGACCCTTATGCAATGTGTTGTTTTAATTCAATGCATTTATTCGTATTTAAAACGCTTTATTTTATTTTATTGAATTCAACATCTTACGGACGATTTTCAGAAGGAATTAACACTGTGTGTTACATTCCAAATGCAACTATTAAAATATGTCTCTGTGTGTAACTACTACTGTTTTCTCTCTGCACAGAGACAGAACTTTAGTTAAAAGGCATGCGCCCTTTTTTTTGATTTTGTTTACTATGATGGTATTGAAGTTGTTGTTTTATATTATTTTCGTTGTTGCTACAAATGATAACCCTTACATACATAATAGTAAAACAAAAATCAGCTTGTAGGTTGGAAAAATGTCACAATGTACAATTTCATTAATAAAAAATCCATGCAACTTTTGTTTGACAATATAGTAAACAACCCTTCTTCCGTTTCAGTATTTTCCTCTTTTCATGCTGAGTATATGCAAGGTTGTTCTACTGTGGGTGTACCGAATTGCGTTCTCATCATTAAACGTTTTTTGGTAAAAGTTTTTTTCTAAAAAGCATTATGAACAAAATTTGCAAATGTCTTCATTGAATGTATACATTCAGAAGCAGAGACATCCATGATGATCTTGAGGTCATCCACTCCTGCGTAGTCCCTTTGGGTGGTGTTCATCTGCTCATGACCGCAAAATTTCTCGTAGGTACCTTCAGGAAACTTTTATTCTTGGGCTAAAACTATTGTTTCTCGTTGCGATATTTTGAAATTTTTTTTAGAATGTTACATTGCTTACAAGGAAAATTTGCGATCTCTTTCTTTTATTTCTTGAGGAAAAACAAATGATTTGTTCGTTTCAATTGCTCGTATGCACCTTCCAGGATTTCTTACCACTAAATAGGTAACATGTTTTTCATTTTGTAAAGCTTTTGTTTTCAAGAAAACTTACGTTAAACACGCCGGGTATTATCAGCAGTGATTTAATAGATACATATAGTAAAAGGCAATTGATTTTCAGTTGTTTTTTTCTTTGTATCATTTTAAACTAGTTCTTACAATAGGCGCCTTTTATTGGGAACTTATTTCAAGCTCCTCTATGGAAATTCCAATAAAACGGTATGTTCACCCTTAGTTTAAATGGCAAATGTGAAATACATATGGAAAACTTAACTATAGGTGGCTTTATTTCTATTTTTTTGCGAAACGTCTGATTTTCAGGGAAATTTAAATGTGTTTTTAGACGTGTGTTCACGAAATAAAGTCTAAAATTTATTAGCGAATGAGTGTGGATTGTTGCGAGGTGGTATATTTATTTATTTTTCGCAACTTAGCTTAGACATTAAAAATGTTAGTTAAGGTTCTTACACTTAGCTTAGGCATTTTAAATTTTAGTTTAGGTTCGGGTACCCGGTTATGTGTCATTCCATAACAGTGGTTAAAAAACCTTTTTCTTTACTATATAATGTTCAAGGGTGGCGACGGTGTAGAGGTTAGTGTGTTGGCTTGTTACCCGTGCGGTGCAGGTTCAATCCCCATGGGAAACAACAACATACGCCACCCATTCTCCAGCCTCTACACCAAAAAGAGGATTTATGTCTGGTAGTACAATGGACCGTTACCGAGTATGAGTGCTCTGGGATTTGGATTTCCTTTTTTATAAAAAAAAAAAATATAGTGTTTGTTGATGTTTAAGATGTAACTTTTGCTGAGCTGGGTAAACACTATCCAATAAAACGCGCCTAATATCTACATATAAATGTATTCTTAAAAACTAGTTTTTTGTTGAAATTTCCGTCGGCTTACAAGCAAAACTGACCAACTACCAAAAATTGTATTTCGTAGTATTGATGAAAAGCAAATAGAAAATTCTGTAAAAACTGCCTATCTGATATTCTGCCAGAAAAAAAATCCGCATTTTCTTGGTTCCATAATTATGTAGGAATGAACTTGCATAAGTTTGTTTCCAAATTGACAGTTATTTAGTGGTCTACTCATTTTAATTTTGTATCTGGGCAAAATAAGACAAGTGTTAAATTGTTTGGTAGTTCTTTGAATCATATTTGAGGAATTTGCTGGTGTAATAACTTTGAAATATTTTTTGTGATCAATTTTGCTGCAATAAAATTTTATCATGAAGTAAAGTAAATTATTTGTAGAATTAGCCAAACAAGCACAAAAAAACATGACATGGCGCAATTGAATCTGCCAAAAAATTCGTCGAAGTATTTACTTTACACGACTGGACAAATATTTTCAAAGTAGCACGTTCAAAGAAAGGGAAAACACAAGCGCCTCCTTATAAAGACACAGGGCTCTTGTACGGGGGCATAAAAAACTTAAAAGAGTTCGCCAAAAAATTGGTTAAAAATCGTTGATAAAGATGGTAACAGAGTTCAATGGCTTAAACTTAAATGCAGCCAGGTGTAATCAAATTTGGTGAAAAATTCAGGACAATGAAAGTAACTCCTTCCAGACAATTAAGGGAGACCAATACGCCAGACGCTCTTAACAATTTATATACAAAAGAAATTAAAATTTCTGCGGCAAAAAAAGGACTTAGTGAAGCTTTGTACAACTGGAGCCATTCCCGAAATATACTATTCTTTGTACACTAGTTTATCATCTTCTGCAAAGATAGATCACCACAAAGAAGCAGCAGAAAGTTCTGAGACAGAATCCGACTTCGATAAGTAATACTTGTTTCTTTCAGCATATTTTTTTATAGGTACCTAGGTATAACATTGTTCTCAACAAAATATTTTTTTAATATTAATTGCAAATTAAAAACACAAATTTGGCTTTTTTACATGTTTTAAATATAGAATTTACAAAGAGAGCAACTGTCTATTTTATTCTTAACGCAAACTTAATTTCAGGAAAAATTGACTATCTGTTGTTTTTATCAAAAAAAATAGCCCTACATTTTTTTTATGTTTCAGCTTTTAAATCATACTGTGCATATTAAAGATAACGTGCAAATTCAGTAACGCATCACTGGCATCATGATGCTCATGATGCTTTGCAAAATGTTCATTAACGCAACTATTGGCATCACTTTCAACGTCAAGTGTTCATTATTGCAAAGTTGATCAAACTGATGCGCAAACATAACGAAAAAAAGCATCACAGAAATATCTGATGCGCTGTTGATTCACCGGGAAAAAATCAAGAAAAATGTCGGAAGAGAAAAAAAGTAAGTAAACAAACATTTTAATTGATAGATACTATAAGAAGGTGTATAAGAAGGTGCCCAAAAAGGATTTAATGATTTTCGCAAATCCTAGAAACATGGTTTGGTTTCCATTTAGAAAAGTTAAATCATTAGTGGACTTACATCGAAGGTGGAGCGGCACATTCTAAAATGATTTTGAAATACATCGTCTGGGTATTCTTCTAGAACTTTGAAATAGTCCCTAATCTTAGGAATTTTCCTTCTTTTAAATCTGCTAATTAAAGTCGGTATGCGTTTCGACCTATTTCTTCTTGCTTCACACATATTAAAACTAAATTTATCGTCTTTACGATCAAAGTTATCGACTAAAACTTTTATTAGCAAAACTTCCATTTTAAATGTTTGATTTAAACAATGCGTTCTAAAACTCAAACGCCATATTCAATCAGCAACGCATCAGCATCGCAAATGAGTAGTGATGCCGCATCACTGCGCAAATGTTTGACGTTTCTGAATTTACACAGCAGTATAAAACAAAAATTTAAAAGAATCGCAGTTATCATCAAAAGGTTACGAGGATTTAGGAAAACAAAAAACTTGTTTTGCGTTTTCTGACCAACTACGTTTTTGCAGTTAGTCAGTTTTGCTTGTAAGCTGACTATAGTTGTCGATTTTTGTCCACAATGTGTGTGCGTGTGTGTGTTTTTTTTTAAATTATGATTAAAAATATTCAAGAAAAAATGGCTTATTATCTGTGTTTAAGTCAAATTTGAACAACAATTTTTAGAAGCGTCTATGACAATTGATTCTCTTGGATGTTTGTCAGAGGTTCTCAAGAGGTAGGGCAGTGGAGAAAAAACTTTATCTTTTATTTGGCCACGGCGGGATTCGAACTGCGTATTTTTACAGGTGTTATTTATCGGTTCCACAAAATGATTTAAAAAGTTAATAAACTAAATAATAAATATTAACATTCTTTCGAGATAAAGCTGAATAAAGTTTCCTAGTTTCAATAAGTAGGTATATATGTAACATTTGGAGTTAAGCACTTTGTTTTCTTGAATGACATTCTTTCTTTTTGTCCTGAACATTGACTCTGCCAAGAGTAAAGCATGCGCCCACCATCATGAACCAGAATGTTCTCAGAATGGAAAATATTATACACGTATACGTACGTTTATCATAACATAGATTTTATCCCTCATCATTTGGTGTGCTTAGTCTTATCGCGAAGTTGAAGCATAAACTGGGATTTGTTTATCCCTGTGCTGTATTTTTTGGCTTCACCGCATAAAATAAGAATTTAATTGAACGAAATTGCATAGATTTGCGAGTTTCATTTAAATCTCAGTTTGGAAATTAGTGGGTAAGATATGAATACGAAAAATATGTTCTAAAAGTTTATACATATTTATCAAACTACATACATACCTACATAGTATATTGCGACATCACAATTTTTGTAGTTACTTAAGAAAGAAAAAGTTTTTTGCAGTAGTTATATATACATTCCTATATTTTATTCCCTTAAGAAAATTATTCGTTTGAACCAAATTTTAACAAAGTTACCAAAAGCTTTTCTTAAATAAAAAAATTTCACTATTTTAAGCATTAATTGGAAATTGCACCTATAACCATGCATTCAACAGTTTTACCAAAATCAGTATACATGTGTGTATGTATATAAATGAGTTAAAAGATTATGTATTTAATTATTTTAAAGGAAAAATAGTAAACTACATTTATTTTTGTTCACAACTCGAAGAGTTTTAATTTAGTTTGTTCATTAAAGATGTTTAACGTGTTTTTATTTTAACAAGGATTATAATCATAAAATACAAAAAGTTATTTTTATGTACATGCTCGTACATTTTGGACCAAATATCCTGTAAGAGGGAAACTATCTGAGTGTGTATATTCCAGCAGGATATAAAGTAATTACATATATTAAATGAAACAACTGTTTACTTCGATGACTTTTTTTTATTTTGCAATCTTAAAACATAATTTGTGCTGACTATGCTTAAACCCAGGGTGCGCGATATTCCATTTGGTTGTTGCGTTATGGGGGCTATGATTTTAAGGCGAAGTGAGCTTTGTGTTTTGCGGGATCTAGCTGCTATACCGTTATGGGTTCAGTGTGACTGGTGTGCTCGGCTGGCTGGTTGACGTGCTAACTTAAACTTACGCAGCTGCCTAACCTAAAATGACCAAAAGCCATGTAACAAAGCGTTTAGTTTACCCAATATAAAATAAATTACAAAGATGGCCAAGAAATATTCAGATACACGTGTCCACCTTTATGTGCAATTATTATTTCTTTTCGAAAATCGGTCGTTCTATACGACGTTATATAGGTACGAACCGATTCTTTAAGGAATCTCCTCGATACATTTCAATTATTGGTATCTCTAAATCCTTGTTATGGTTTATTCACATCAAGCATGGATCTCTGGCTTCTTTTATGTTAGATAAGGTTGAAGTGGCTGTCAGACAAAGCCAACACACTGCGACCAATATGATATCCATTGTGATACCACGTGGATCTAGGAGGGGTGGCGATGGTGCAGGTTCAGTCCCCATGGGGAACAACAACATACGCCACCCATAAATGGAGAGAAACGAATGGCACCTTGTTTTCGCCAAACCTCTACTCAAAAAAGATCTGCATGGACCGTTACCGAGTCTGAGTGCTCTGGGATTTGGGTTTCCTTTTTTTTTTTTTTTAGCATGGATCTAGGGCAATGCACTCGTCAACCATTGATAACTTCTGATGAAACGTGATGGACTTCTGTTTAGACATCAGTATTAGCCAAGACGTCATTAATTAGGAAGGCTCCCAGATGGAGATGTTTTTAAAGCGGCTCCTAGACGACCAATAGTATTCTACGAAATTGGTTTATTTGACACTTAGAGCGTCGCAGGTTCAGATGTGGCCAGAGTTGCTTTGTCGGCAGATATGTCTCTCGATTACATACCTAGGGAACCTTCATCATATAGAAGAGGTAATGTAGTTCCGTTAACGAGTTCATCAGCCCTGCAGTTTCCCCGCCACCCAACACAGGTGAACATTTAACAGCTCCGTCATCTAAGTAAAGGGTGATCGTCAGTCGAGGGCTATACAATGGAGTTTATAGAGACTTCCAGGAATTTTGTCGCAGCTTAGCTGTCTGAGAAGATACAAATACCCTTAGCAGATATCACGTTTCGATTTCTTTGATCGCCATGATTTCCGCATATAGGTTATAGGAAGACGGAAGGAGAGACTTAGATTTAGACTGTCTGAGAAACGCCTCCACCTACCCATCAGTTTTTGATCCATCGGTGTAGAAGTGGATAGATTCATCTTCCGAGAATGCATTGGCTTCCCAGAATGACCTGGTGGGGATAGCGATTTATAAGTTATTTCCAAATTGTAATTGGGGCATAGTGTAGTCTATATTTCTTGATAAGGTTATGATGAAGTCTATGTTTCTTGGTAGAGACCTGAATGTGTTCAGAATAATGGAGTGGTCAATTTCCAGATAGATAATCTGTGAGGTAACTTTTAGGTAGACAGCCGAGCTGGCAGCTGTTTGCCTGCTAAATATGTCACACGGTGGTCAAATAAGGCAGAATGTGAAGTGCTGCAAAAGGAGTAGTACGAAGTGCTCCGTTAATACACAGAATTTATCGTTGGATTTTGCTTGGCTTTTCACGATTAATCGCTGTATTTTAGGCAGTCCACCAGACAGTATGTAAGGTCAGGTTGTAAAACAGCTGTCGACAGTACTTAATATGATTTTATATTTCAGTTTGTTGTTCTTTCTTTCATATAAATCCGTTCAACTTTCTCCTGATTTACTTGATGGACTAACTAAAAATGATATTAATTTTAACATTTTCCCTTACACATTGTCAATCAAATATTTCTATTAATCTCGATTTTTTTCATTTGCTGATTCTGCTATCATGTTGTTTGGTTACTACGTCGTACTACAAAAGCGTTCCCTTGCTTTTTTTTTACCCTTATATTGTATAAGCTACACAGCGCGGGCGTAAACGAAAGTAGGGTAAGAAAATAGGGAGAGATGCCGATGCACGTTGGTTTTAAATGTTTGCAGATTATAATGTGAAGGAAAATGGAGCGGGAAAGAGCATTCCACATTCTTTGTATTTCACTGTACATCCGAATAGGGGCTCCAGTGTGAACTGATACGCATTCCTCTCACAGCGGGTATTGCGGTTGAAATGTTCTAAGGGTGGAATGCAACTTGCTATTTCGTTTGAGCACTTATGGTGGAAATAACGGCAAAATAACGAGGGATAGAAGACATTGCGACGATGACTAAGAGAGTCAAGCGATCTTGCGATGTTACGGTCACCAATGAGTTTTATCGCCCGTTTTTGGATCCTGTTAAGAAGCTTCAAATAAGTTATTGGTGCGCCAGACTAGATATAAGCGTTGTACTCGAGTTTCGGGCCAAAAAAACCCCTTATTAGTTGTAGCCAGATCAGAAGGGGTGAAATATTTCTTACATCGCTTAAGTAGGCCTAGACATTTAGCAGCGTTTTTGGCGACATCGAATATGTGGTCATTCCAACGGAGGTTGTCATTAACACACATACCGAGAATGGAAAGTGTATCGGTTTCAGCGATGCTGGTGCCATTTGTGGATAATGGCAGTGTGTGGGGTTTTAGCTTTAATGACAGAAGACAGCATTGCGTTTTAAAAGCATTAAATTCGACTCTATTGGTTGTACCCCACTGAGTTATGCTGTTAAGATCGAAATTTAATGAGCTTAACATACGTTGCCGTTCCAGTTCCACACCCGAAGAAGAGGGGCGTGGCCCAAGAAACGAATATGAGAAGCTGAGGGTACCGACATCAGCAACGGAATGGATTGGATTAGAGGTAACAGACAGGAGATCATTTATAAAAATGAGAAAGAGAGTAGGGGACAGAACAGAGCCTTATGGGACACCAGCATTTATTTGATGAGTTGCAGACTTGAAAGCGTCCAAAACGGTCCAAAAGGCAATTTCTAATCCATTGAAGAAGATTATCATCGATTCCAAATGCACGCATCTGTCAAATGTATTTGAAATATCGAGCGCAACAATCTTACTATCACCACCTTGGTGAAGAGATTGGTTCCACTTTTCGGTTAGAATGTCATCAAATCACCAGTGTACCTGTTGCGGCGAAAACCATACTGCCGGTCATTAGTAAGTTTTCGCGATTCAAAATATTTCATGAGCTGACGGTTGATCAGCGTTTCCATGACCTTACAAAGGAGGAACGTGAATGCAATTGGTCGGTAGGAGGAGGGTTTTCTGGTTTTCCTCAGATGGGTTGGCCTTATATGACCGAAAGCTAACCTCTTTGCAGCTCGAGTCACACCAAGCGTTTACCTTGGGTTTGATACTTTTTATCCGGTTAGGGATAAAGCATTTCATACCCAATAAGATCGTGTTTGTACTCATATCAGCAGCAGCATCCACGTTGTTGTCGAGGAAGCACAGCGACCAGTTAAAACTCTTGAAGAAACCGTTTAGTTTTCCCCAATTGGCTTTTTCGTATTGCCATATGGTTCTTTTAGGAGTTTATTCTTTAACTATGTGGCCGGAGTACGAGAAATTCGCTGATATGACACAATGGTCTGACGAACCTGGAAGCGGTTATACGTTTATATCGTATTTTTCAGGGCGAGACGTGAGAAACAAGTCCAGTGTGTTTGCGGTTTGATTGATTATATCCGTTATTCATGTTGTCTCATTTACAATCTGTTTGTTTACCTCAGCAAAAATGTCAACATACCTTCCTTCGGGTGTTGTCCAGAATGTCGAAGCCAATGTGAATTATGTATATTGAAATCACCCGCAATGACGATTTCAGTACGAGGATGAAGGGTCACAAGGGGTCTTAAGATGGAATCAGACAGCGCATCCAACTCATCATAAGTTGAATGTCTGTCCAAATTGGGGGTTCTGTAAATAAAACAGAAGTGGATTAATTGTCTACGGACATGAAATTTGAGCCAAATGAAATTAAATTCCGGATTAGAACATTGGCCATATTGAGGCTGAAGTTGGTAGGCTCCGTCACTACGTATATAAACGGCGAGACCGCGATGGGGAAATAATAATGGCACTAATTTGTACCCAGGTATACTAAACTCTGTTATATCAGAGTCAAGGCTAACCTGGGTTTCATTAAGTGCCAAAACAGCTGGTTTGCTGTGAAAAGCATGGGCGTATAACAAAAAAAAAAAAAATGTCCTCAAGCCACGAATGTTTCTGACATCTACCACAAAATTCCTACACATTATAAAATAAAAACATAAATGAAAACACAAACTCCGACGTTACCTAAGCAATTGTTTTTTTGATGACAACGCCTTTTAAAAGAGTTGGGACTCTAGTGAATCCGAGAGGGCTGCAAAATAAATGAACTACATTTGCAACATTTGCAAAATTTTGCTTTTTGCTGCAAACTGTCACTATTTTTTGTTTAGATGTACAGATAATCGCGATTAATCAAGCAAAATCTGCTAACATTTCTTCGGTTGGACTTTTCGTTCTATGTCAGTTCATCATTCCAAGCTGTGCTGTTTCAAGGGTTGGGGATATTGGGACTCATATCTGCACTCACGTTTGTCAAACAAAAATATAAGTATGGTAAGTCTATTTCCTATGATAGGCTTATCATATAAATGCCAATTTTTTTTAAAACTGTATAGGTATATATTGGTATATTATAATATAGGTATTAGGTATACATATTGAATACCGTATCTTTCTATGAGCACCACAATGTTTTGTGAAGAACGCTATAGTTTGCTCTACAGAATTAATTAAACATTCCACAATATTTTTTTTTTTTTTGTAGTAGGTCGGTGGGAATCTTGGAACACCAACTAAAACTCCCTTTATATTTACACTCATTTTCTTCACTTCTTTAATATTTTTATTTTGCAGATTTCTATAACATGCATATTTGTTATTAAAAATCTAACGAATTCAAATTGAAGGATGCAGCTCAATTTATATTCTGATGAACAAAATAATATTAATAGAAATTTGAAAACAAAAGGGAAAAAAGTAACATTTTGTCTTCACAAGTCAAAAGGAGATTCAAAAGGGAATCCAATCGAATCAAAAAATAACAGTGTCACCGAAGAAATCCAACTGGCTTTAAATATGGAAAGAGCTCTAATGATTTCCAATTCCCAGAATATTATTCGCACGAATATGAAAACCCCTAATAAACTTATAATTTCCAAGGCCGAAGAAAATGTTGTTGCTAATGGAGAGAAGCGAATAACAACTACGCGCAGGCATATTCGTTTGAGAAATATTACCAACCTATCCGAAGTCTATGACACACTGCATTACACTGGAAAGGATGTAAGTAAATATCTTCTTTTTTATATTTTTTAAATTATTTGGGGAAAATGTGTGCAAGATAAAAACCTCTTCTAGTGGCCCTGGCCCGACGAAAATAAAGCAGAATTGTTCTTCTTTAACGACGAGGTTACGATTCTCGGCTAAGGGGATCATAAGCATCCCAATTGAATGCATATGCCTGTGGGGTTTGTCGGGTGAATCTGGACTTCTCGCTGGCTATCTCCAGTTTCGCTAGCCAAGTTTGTTAAGGTTCTCTTCAACTTGGTGTGTGCTACCTTAAACGTGGGTGTCCTAGATGGCCTACCCATCTTAAGCGTTAGATCCGTAGACGCCTGTCTAGCCTCTTATGATGTATATTCCGTACAGTTCGGGTTCTCCTCCAAACGTTATCACCTTGACGTTCTGGCATCGCCGTAGTAGGACTGGGTTGATGAAGGTCTTATACAAAGCAAGCTTGTTCTCTCAAGAAGGGGCTCTAATATTCAATTGCCTCTTGAGCCCAAAGAAACATTGATCGACAAGAGTAATTTATTCTGCCTTTGATATCATCACTGATGTTGTTGGTTGTGTCAACTGCGAAGCCGAGGTGAAACTATAGCTGCCATTGTGACGTTCCAATTCGTCGGTGGTGTGAGTCCATTCTTGATGACGGCATATACATAATGATAATGACATTATAATAATAAAATAATGACACTCCAGCTGTCAGCTCTTTAGATAAGTTCAATCTGCTTGCTTCTCAATTTGCGGCTAGCTCAGCGCTCCCAGATTGTGTTTTAAATCCCCCTGTACTCGAGCGCGTAGAATACTCCATGGAACGATCAATGTCCCCACTCTCACTAGTACTGTAGTGTTTCACTTCAGTCTTCCGAATTTTTCACTACAATTCGAAAAAATCCAATACACTAAAATTTCATTCTGATTTTGTTTTATGATTTACTTTAAATATTTCCGATTGAAGCTATATGACGTAAAATGCAGCAAAATGTGGACTTAAATTTCAGTGGATTTGTCATACACGCGAGTGCAATATTCAAATGACACCTTCTTCCTAAACGGCGAAGCAATGATTAGGATCAAACGGATAAAAGCCCTCCCACTTTACTGCATCCCTGCTGATCGGCCTGTGGAGTTCGTCGGCGAAATTTGCACCTGATATTCCTTGCACAAAAATAACGGTTGTTGTTATCCGTTCAACTTTCATTGAGCATTGACGTGACTAGAAAACTGAAAGGGAAGAAACTTTTTGTAACATATCTTAATATTGCCCGTAGACCCCTAAAAGTTACTATATCGTCGGCAAAAATTAGGCCTTTAAACTGGGCCTAGAGAGCTGATATTTTAACCATATACTCTCTAGGGTCCCGAAATAATCAAGTTTATGAATTTTTGAAATCCCCCCACAGACAATGATCTATGACTCCTAAAACTGCTCGGGATATAAAATTTTCAAAATCCGCCCACTGACACGCCCACAAAAAAATAAAACAATTTTATTGAAAAACCAAAATTTGAGCTAGGGAGCTGAAATTTATAATATATACTCTCTAGGGGGCCCTTTATGCTCATGTGTAAATATTTTCAAAATCCGCCTACTACACGCCCACAATTTACAAAAAAAACTTTTTTTGAAAATCCAAAGTTTGAGCTAGGGAGCTGAAATTTATAATATATACTCTCTAGGGGATCTCTATGCTCATGTGTTAATTTTTTTTAAATCCGTTTACTGGCACGCCCACAATTAAATAAAATAATTTTATTGAAAAACCAAAGTTTGAGCTAGGGAACGTTTTTTTTTTACAAAAGCTTCGTTTTTGTTTGATAAAATCTTTTAAATGTTATATAACAGAATATGTACAGCGTTCTAACAATTCAACCATACTTAGACTTTTGTCACGCCCACTTATGAGGGATAGGAATAAGAATAGGGTATCCAACAGTTCGCCCAATCGGACTGTAGCCCGCCCCTATGTTTATAAAGGCTTTTTAGAATCAAATATGAGTAGATTGAAGTAACCACCAGAATTATTACTTTTTGTTAATAAGAACAAATACCTTTAGGATTAATTTATCAAAACAAAAGAAAAGTAATTTTATATGGGCTTTTTCAATAGGGAAATAACAGTTTTGTATTTAAATAAAACACAGAAAAAATTGAGATATCGGGCTGAAATTTACCAACTTTAATTAAATTTAAGTATGGAATTAGATCTCGTTCATATGAACACCGGGAGCACGTTGCAGCGATCACTTCTTTGGAGCCAATCTTCCATACATATCAGCCGCAACGTTATCAATTTCACATTCGATGTTGTTCCTGAGCTCCGCTAACTTCTTGGCATAAACAAACGACTTACTTACTTACTTAGGTGGCGCTATAGTCCGGGGTGGACCTGGGCCTCAACCAATACGCCTCCCCAGTTAGCACGATATTTGGCTAAGTTACCGCCTCCAGTTGCGTACTCTAAGTTGGTTACTGCGTTGTCCCTCCGGGGACTCTTTGGGCCGGAGCGTTGGTGTCCATTCGCTCTACATGTCCTAGCCATTTTAGTCGACTGATACGTACTTTTTTCACCAGGTCGATGTCGCTGTACAGCTCGTAGAGTTCGCTGTTAAATCTCCTCAAGCCCGTCAACGCAAACGGGACCCTTCTGCGCCGTAGAGCACGACTGTGATGATGAGGGTCTTATATAGAGTTAGAGTCTCCTTAGTTTTTCATGACAAGGCCTTACTAATCAATTGCCATCTTAGGCCAAAGAAACAGCGGTTGGCAAGTGTAATTCTTCGTTTGATTTCAGCTGTGGTGTCATTATCAGAATTGATAGCGGAGCCGAGGTAGACAAAGTCCCTAACTACCTCAAAATTATATCTGTCTACTGTTCTGTTCTGCCCGATTCGTCGATGTTGTGTGTCCCTTCTTGTTGAAACCATATATTTTGTTTTGCCTCATTCACCACTAAACCCATTTTTGCCGCTTCTGTGCTAACTTGCAAACGCACCAGTGACAGCTCGCTGTGTTCTGCCAATTATGTCAATGTCGTTAGCATATGCAAGTAATTGCACAGACATTTGGAAAATTGTGCCTCTAGTACTGGCTTGCGAGTTTCGTACAATTTTCTCAAGTATGATGTTGAATAAGTCACATGACAGCGCAAATAAACGACTTAAAGTAAGGTAAAAAATCGCACGCCGTTAAATCGCATGAGCGGTCCATTCAACCTGACTACTTCTCGAGATTACACGATTAGTGAACTTCCCCTTCAATAGGTAAGTTGTTTGACCAGCTGTGTTTCATGTGGCTTGATAATGTTGGAACCGCAGATCCCAGATGTCAAGTCCAATTCTGGCTGAAATTAGTCTTCCAACATGGCACAATAACAATACAAAACAGGTGGCACTGGTACGATGGTAGTGTATTCACTAAGTGATTGGCAGGTCGTGCGTTCGAATCCCGACTAGGGCCATGAATACACACAACAAAAACAGATCTCCCTAAAGCAATTTAGGCGCCACCTGTGGAAAAAAATCCCATCGCAGCAAACCTATTCTTTCATACAGTGAGTAGCACCCAAAAATAGGCAGTGAATCATTTGTTGGGAGCTACTTACAGCAACAAACAAAATGCCAGCGCTGTGGTTTCCACTATGAGGGTACTGTGTACTACATAAAAAAAGAAATCCCTTTAGCGCACGCAAATTATAGAAAAAAAAAAAAAACATGGCCATCATTTTCATCGACAAAGAAATACAGTCCAATCACACATCCGGCATGAAATCCACACCACACAGTCAGTTTTTGTGGATGCAATAGAGTACTCTTGCAAAGTTAGCACTTGGGCAAAAAAGTGCGGTCTGGGAGTCAACCCGGAGAAAACTGTGCTGATGCTCTTCACCACCAAAACCAAATTACCTAATTTTACGCTTCCTCGCCTAAACGGCACACCCCTACCCCTTTGAACCAGTGCCAGGTATTTAGGAGTTATCCTAGATCCTAAACTAAACTGGAAAATAAACATAGAACAACGGGTAAAGAAGGCATGTATAGCCTTCTATGCCTGCAGCAGAACCTTCGGCAAAAAGTGGGGTCTGCAACCAAAATTGACCCTGTGGATGTACACAGCCATGGTACGACCAATCCTCACGTATGGGTCAATAGTTGGTGGCCGGATCTAAAGAAAAAGTACAATATAACCAAACTTAATAAGGTACAAAGAACGGCATGTATAGGAACAACGGGAGCTCTACGGTCAACACCGTCAGACGGACTCACAGTCTTATTGCATCTTTTACCTCTTGATCTACATATAACAAAAATCACAGCACACAGCGCGATCAGACTCAGATAGTCTGGATGCTGGACTGCGAAACCCTACGGCCACAGTAGTATTCTAGATTCTCTACCTAGAAAACTATTTCCGCCTTCAACAAACTACATCATTCCCAGAATGTCTTTCACAAAACATTTCGTCGTTCAAATCCCTACTAGATCAGAATGGCAAAATGGACAAGTGTGACAAGGGATTTCGATCAAACAGTCTACACCGACGGTTCAAAAATGGACTGCGGCGTGGGTGCGGGAGTTTTTTCGGAATCCTTAAACATCGCAAAATCGTACAGACTTCCGGATACTGCAAGCGTCTTCCAGGCTATCCATGAAGCCTGTCGCCAGATCAAACTTCACTCAAACAAACTCCGAGGAAAAGGATCGCCATACTTATTGACAGCCAGGCTGCCATTAAAGCGATCGCTTCGGTCACTATATCCTCTAAGTTAGTACTAGAATGCCGTAATGAGCTGGTAAGTTCAAGGTTACCCTGATCTGGGTTCCAGGGCACAGTAACGTTTATGGAAACTTACATGCCGATGAACTGGCCAGGCAAGGCTCAGCTCTCCACTGCTCTCTGGCGGAACTAGTCCACATTCCGCTTGGAGCAGTTAAGGCAAAGATCACCGCAGAATACCTCAAGAAAGCCAACCTCAGATGGAGCAGGCTGACTGCATGCGTCATATCCAAAAAAAACGTGGCCAAACTACAACAAGGCAAAAACAACCGACCTTCTAGGTAGAACCCGAAAAGACATCGCAAGAATAACAGCGATCATCACGGGACACTGGCCTATAGGTGACCATGCGGCCAAGCTGGGCATTCCATACAATACACACTGCCGCAGCTGCAAAGTGACAACTGAAAAATAAATCCTAATTCACTTTTTATGCACCTGTCCGGCTTTAGCTAGGACCAGACTACGAACATTGGGAAGCCCTTTCTTCAATACACTTGAGGAAGTCTCCGAGAAAAGTATCAAGGAAGTGATAACTTTCCTGAACTCCGCAGGTTGGATTTAGCCTACCCCACAAATTGATAATACCCAGGTATACGTGAGTTTGTGGTAACAAAACGGCACTCAGTGCTAATTGGGTTTGTCTTATCAAACCGCCACACCTACCTACCTAGAGTCTCTTGAAGCGCATGTGGGTTTGGTGCTGTCCAATGCATATTTTGCTTATTGGCAATACCACTAAGCCAAAAAAAGAGCTTCATCGCTGAAGATGATATTTCGATGATGATCGCTCTTAAACTTACGACCACCGACTCAGAATTTCGGTAGTACTGTTAATTGTTTTCAAACGTTGCTCGTTCGTGAACTTCAACATGATAAAAATGTTAACCTTAACTGACGTTTTGAAATGTAAGATCATAAAAAAGTTTAAGGGAGCGTTTGAATTAAAAAACAAAATCAGTATATCCTCATTAAAATTCTTGGGTTGAGATTTTATAAAAAAACAAAACGAAAGCGCTTTCGCGTTTCAAGGAACGAAACGTTAGAAACCTTGTGACATAAACACTTAAGTTTAAGAATCTAAAATCAAGTTTCCGAACCCTAAAATTAATATTATGTAGGCTCAGAGGATAGTGCGTTGGGCTACCAGCCGATGGCTTCTCGGTTGAAATCTCGCCGACGCACTGGGCATTTGCATCCAAAAAGTGCTCAAAATCAGAAGAATTTTTTTCCTAGCTGTAGTTCAATAATCATAAAACAATGTACCGTTACTTTATTTTAAAACTATTTTTACGATCAGTACAGCTTTAATTAATATTTGTTTGTATTTATTATTCAAAATGCATTCATGTAAATGGGCCTTTTCTTATATAATTCATTGTTATTCGATTACCTTTTTTAGAATTATCTTGTAGAAAATGATGTCAAGAAGTAATTAAAACAAAAATGCTGCCCCCAACTGACGCTCTTAGTTCTTTCGCCCGTTATGTGTGTCGAATATATTGAGAATTATAAGGCTTCTTATCAAAAAATTGATGCTTTTGCTTGAAGAATCGTCTGGCTTGTGTAACCTAAGTTAAAAACCTTTAAAAAGGCTACAGTCGGCTTGGGATGCACATTTTCTTATAACTTTTTTTCAAGGAATTTATCGAAAAAAACATTATTTTTGTTAAATACGCCCCAAAAAGTGGGTGTCATTCGTCATTATTGATCGTTGATATTAAATAATTCGAAAAATCATCAAAGCAACTTCTTCTTTCTTGCGTTTTTCAAGTAACGTGAATCAAAATAATAGAAAACACCCATGAAATAGTGTTCGCTTGTTTTCATTCGCACAAACGAAAAATGGTTTCGTTTTTAATGTTATATGAATCATATCATTCATTCACACGAATTTCAGAATCCCACCCCTGTATTAGTTACATTCGTCGGTATATTTCGTATGCATTTATTTTTGTAAAAATAACAAACGAAATGATCCTTTGTCACTACAATTTAATGTCTCACACTACATTTATCGGAGCCACACAATAAATGTAGGTATTTTCGTTCATTTTTCTTCACACAGAATTTCAGCTGTCAAATGATGAAATCATATGAGTTTGCCAGCAAAAAAAAACAGCGGTTGCTTCTTTTCAAGCCAAACTTAGACGTTTTTCATCTTTTTACACAAAAGCGTTCGCGTACTTTTCTTTGAAATGAGAGGATTCTCTCTCGATTTTGGAAATATGACCGTTTTAATTTTTCTACACATAAAGTACGCGAAAGGACCTAATATCTTGAAATTTGAAAACTTATCTCAATGACCGACAGAATGGACCGACCAGCCACATTGTATCGCGTGAAACTTGAAAACACGCGGTGTAATGCGCGGTTTGGACGCTGCTCTTCCGAATTATTCCAAACCCGTACCGGATTTCGGCAAGGAGATGCGCTATCATGTGACTTCTTCAATCTTGGTCTGCAGAAAATAGTTCGCATGGCAGGTTTCAACACGGACAACACTATCTTAAATACATTCGTTCATCTACTGGGGTATGTGGATCATATCCATATCATCGGCCGTTCCAAACGTGCCGTGTTAGAGGCTTTTACCGCGATTGAAGAACCACCGCCTAGGACAAAACTTCACTTTTGATAGCAGAAACCGCTGCTACTTCGGTTTAGCGAACAAATGGGTTCAAAGCTCCTCACTCAAAGGACAAAATGCATGCCCTATCTCTCTTAATGTTTCCAGCCCTGTTTATGGTGCCGAGAGCTGGACGATGAGTAGAAAAGGGGAGCTAATATTGGGTTCTTTTAAAAGAAAAATACTCCGTCGGATATTTGGTCCTGTGCGCGCGGTGGGCGAATGGTTGAGAAGATACAACCGTTAACTCTATAAGCTGGACCAATATGTGGATGTAGTCCAAAAAGCTAAATCACGTTGACTAAATTGGCTTGGCCAAAGTGGCGAATGTACAATAATGCTCCAACCAACAGGATCGTAGTCGCAGCCCCCAGGTTTGAGAAAGCAAGGCAGACCGAACCTCCGTTTTAATGACCAAGTCATCGCGGATGCCAGAGCGCTTGGTCTGGAGATCTTTACGCAGTGTGCTCGGGATCGCGAAGAATGAAAGGCTGCAGTTTCTCAGGCAGGGAATTTTCACGGTTCGGGATCCCGTTAAGTAAAGTAACTAGTAAATTCAATATTTAAATTGTTAAACTTGAACGTATTGATTTGCATTGCATACAATTATCTTTTTGACTCACTGAGCTTTCTCATCAGTGGTTAGTGTTTTGGACGTCTAACCGAAAGGTTGCCGGTTCAAATCCCGCCGGGCCCAAGTAACACCTAAAAGTTTTTTTTTCAATGGAGGTCAGGAGGCTTGTGCAGGGACGTTTGATCCTCGCTTTTGATGGCTCCATCGACCAAGGAATAACTGATGGACTTTGAAGTCCTTCACATTTTTTCAAGCTGATAATCAAGGACTATAATCAATATGAAGGGACTTAGGAAGCTTCCCTGGTGTACACCGAATTTTATTGCGAACTCCTCTGTGACTCCAGCGAGGCATCTCACTCACTTTACTCGCTCATACATGCCCATGATAATCCTTATGTAGGTTTCTGGAACTCCTCGTTGTCTTAGCGCCAGCAATTATTGATATCTTGAGCTGCTATCAAAGGTATCGCGAAGAAGTGCTCCAAATTTAAAGCAAAACGTACAATCAATACTTAAATTACATCAGTCACCTTAATCCACGCTACTTTCCGAGGATTCAATAAACTACCTGGTGTTCTATTGCTACAGCCACACCGGTCTGCTTTGCTCCCACTGAACAGTCAAGTGGGACCAGTTTTTTGCCTCGATTGCATAGGTCGTTCCACTGTACTTCTCTCTCATGGTTCCGAAGGTGGTGCGAGTGCGTGTGCTTTGAACACCTCTGCTCTGTTTCATCTGGAATCAGCAACATGGTTCGTAAAAATTGCTTCTCCGGTTCCCAGTAGGACGAGCGGGACTGTCCGTGTCAGTATAAAAACAAGCGACCAAATAGCTTATCACAAGAAAAAATCACTGACCGTCACCTATGACAAATCACCTTTGCCGATTCCACCCCTGATGGTGGTCGCCAAGGCTTTTTTTTTATCAAATTTTCTTCTCATTTATATAAGTGACTAGGGGGTACCCGGCATGCGTTGCTGTGCTGTGTGAAATACCTGCTTTAGTAACAAACAAAGCTGGAAATTGCCCGAAAATTTGAGTTCGATCAGTTAGTGGTCAAAAGGAATGCACCCTTTTCTCTGCATTGTTAAGCCCGCTCACGAAACTTTGCTGATCCGCTAAGCGTATGTGCTAGTTGTCTGGCAGGCGCATATGTGAGCTTACTCTTTCGAGTCAAACAGTGTTTGGGTGGGAACTCGTGGGCTAAAGGCAGTTCACGCTTTTCTCCGCATGGTTTAGCCCATTATGATGTTTCTATCGCACAAACGTTTGCGCAAGTCGCAACATCGCAGAACCACTCTCGAACCATAGCAAAGATTGCCAAAAAGCTTTGAACTCATTCGGTTCGCTATTTTCGAAGTCCAATAGCTTCAGATATATGTATGTAATGTACCAATATCCATTTTGATATTAATAGATCTCCTGTCCGTAACTGTACTTCTCATATTAGTATTCACGTTGAGGGCCGTGAACGTTCGTGGAACTGAAACAGCAAAAGAGCAAATTTTTTCATCAATGAGAAACACTTTTTGTCATCTTCGCAAAGTCTCCTGTGCCCATGTTCTGTAATTATCGACTCGCTATAATTTATCGCGAAACGTCCAAAACTGAAACAGAACTCATTTTATCGCAATCATGAGGTTCTGTAACTTTGACAGGCGATAATTTTATCGCATGGAACACATCGGAATAAAACAACTGGAAAAAGCGATAAATCGGTGTTCTGTATCATCGAAGTGCGTTAAGTTTTTCATTTCACGCGAGAAGAGCACGCGAAAAGAAAGAATGCCTGAACAAAAAAGGGTAAATAAAAGAATTTATATTTGTAAAAGCGTTTAATAATGCATTGTGACCACAATTATTATTTTAATCAATACTTTTCTAGGTACTTACCCGGGCTGCACAACACGAAGTCGTTGGATTTACCAGCAGCAGATGATAATGAAGTTGCTGCATTTTCCTTCAGACTCTTGGACAACAAAAATAATTATATATTAGTAATAAAACAATTCTTTATAATTAACCAAATCTGCCATGAAATTACAGTTCAACCGTACAAAAAGAGGTTCGTATTTTACTTCTTGTTTCAGTTAGTGGCGTATAGAATCACAGAATCTTGTTTTGTCACATTTTTAAGAAATTGATGCAAAATTTCTTTTGAGGCGGTCTCGAATCACCAATGCTGCTCGATGGTAGACTGAATTCTGCTCATGATAAATATCATCATCTTCTTCTTCACTCTCCGGGTCTTCTGGAACATCGTCAAGAAGTCTGTGTTTTACACGAAAATTGTGAAGAACACAGCACGTATTTATTATGCTTCCTGAAGCTTGAGGGGAGTAAGAAAGCCCTAGTTTAAGGCAACGAAAAACTGCTTTGATGACTCCGTTGAGCCTGACGCAGTGGGTATCCAGAGTCTCCTTTAAGAAAAACAAAAAAAAATTCAAGAATTTCATAAATAGATCAATAAAATAAGATTATACATACCTAATAGCCAAGAGCTATATTGTCCAGGCTCGCTAGCTTCATAGCTGGTTTGGGAACATTCCCATACGTATGCATCATGATTCGCACCTCCAAACCTGGCATACACGCCAAATATTCGAAGGTCGAAATCATTTATCTGGAAGTTAAATTTTGTAAATTGGTTATTTAAAAACAAAAATGTATAATCCCACCAATTGAACATTTTTGGAATAGTATCCCTTTCGGTTGTGATAGCAAGCCTCAACTTCAATTTTGGGCTTTGCGATCCGCATATGCGTACAATCCATCGCCCCAATCACTCCAGGAAACCCTGTTGCTTCAAAAAAGCTAGTTTTAATGAAAAAATATAAGAATTTTTGTATTGAAAAAAGAAAAATAAAGACAAATGTACCTTTGTTTAATAGCAGGATACTCCTCCTCTGTTGGAAATTTTATCCATTTCCCTGCCAACTTGTTCTGTAGTACCAAAGAGACTTCAGCTACAACTCTCGATACGACTCTGCGACTCATCGCCGCCGAAAAGTCCTGCCCAATGTCTCTTTGGCAAGAGCCAGAGGCAAAAAAGTGCAATGCGGCACACACACGAATTGGGATAGGGATGAACGTTTTCCGTTGTCCCTGCTTCATGTGTGGACGCATTTCTTCAATTAAGATATGTGCTGCATCTCGGCTCAGACGGTAAAGCTCCCGGAATCGTTCCTCAGGCATTTCAAAAGGGTTGGTATTGTCCCTAAGTCGGCGGCGTTGGACTCGCATTTTGTTGCGTCGCCTGTTCATCTCCGACAATGCCACAATAGGAAGCATTTTTTTTTTTGGAATTAATACCTATCTTTCTATCAAAATTAAATTTTTTATCGAGATTAATTTGTCAAAAATAATTTCAAGATTCTTTCTTTCAATTTTTTTTTTTCGCTGGCTGACACTTCAATTTATCGCCTTCCAATGGAAGTTCGAGTCAAATTGAGACCAAAATATTTTATATGAATATATCTTACAGAAACCCTACTTTTTCCAGACGCGATAAAAGAGGAACGAATTGTTCCAATTTATAACGATGCGAAAACTTATCGCCTAAGTTACAGAACATGGCCCCTACCTATAGGTAGTCTGTGCCCCTGGGGTGGAATCAGCTGAAGTGATAGCTGACTGTCGCTTTTTTGATTATCCACTACATTTACGCTCTGTACAAAGCGAACGTTTGAATACGCCTGTGGAGCGGTAGACAGAAGTCTTGTATCGATAGATTTCTTAACAGTTAATGTGATATACGAGTACTAATGTGTCTGAGATTTTCTGTAATTACACGAAAGCATTTACCGTTTTGGACTATAAAAACAACTGTCACTTCTCTTCATAAAAGCGGAATGTGGACCAGATGTATACCTACATGTTTTTTTAAATTTTCGCTAGCAAAGGCATGGTTTTATCCGATCCGAGGTATTTTGTAGTTCGGCTGCCGTTATGCCGCAGATATATATTTGGTTTGAGGGTTTGGCAAAAGCGTACCTAATATCTTGTAAGAAGGCCAGTAATTTGTCTGCAGTCATTTCTGTTGAGAGACAGAATGCCGTAGATTATGTACAGACGTCGGCGATTGTGTTCATATGGAACCTAACCGTCATTGGAAGCCCTGACCTAAGACGCATGCAGAAATAAGGCTGGTTCAGGTCCTGAGAAGTCTTCCTCTGAGCCCTGTTTAGCCATTTCATCGGAGATCTCATACCCAAAGCAATTTGTCCATAGCAATGAGTCCCTGGGAGTTG
This sequence comes from Portevinia maculata, assembly GCA_949715645.1. Classification (NCBI taxonomy): domain Eukaryota; kingdom Metazoa; phylum Arthropoda; class Insecta; order Diptera; family Syrphidae; genus Portevinia; species Portevinia maculata. The sequence goes on from OX454525.1 coordinate 98,338,298, forward strand.
ATAATTTGTGAAGTTTACCTAGATTAATTGATTCTTTGCAAAAGGTAGTCCAAGAGCCATCCGGCCGAACATTACTAAATTGGTTGGAAGGACTTTTCTAAGCCAATGTGCCTCGGAGGATTCTTCTATTTGTCCACAAGCGTCTCCAATCGCATCGATTTCCTCAATTTTTTTTTTATATATTTTGAGGGTGGTTATCATAGGTATCTCAGTCGTTAGTTGTGTGACCTGGAGTATTTCATCCAGAGAAGGTGTTTCAAGAGGACTTGGTGTGATTGAAATGTCGTTTCTCGCAGCATTTCTAAACATTGCACCAGTCCAAACTAAACTGCTTGTAGGGGAAGCTATTGGCCAACCCTTTTCACTTCAAACATCAATACACTTCAATAATGTCCCTAAATAAGATTAATTTTCCCTCCTATATTCTCAGGTGCTATCATGTTCTACAGCGACTTGCGTCAGTAGTATTGTACTTGGCAATACTGCTTCAAATAAAGTTCGCAGCTGTGACATTGTATTGGATCATGCAAAGGATTTTTTTAATCAGTACTTTACGTCAATCAACAGGTGAAATTTAAAAAAAAATCTTATAAATCTCGTTCGTACTTATTTTAGTCTTAAGTGTAGATATGAGACTACTGCTCACAGCTCTAGATGGGAACAGGTTCAGCACTTGGTTAAGAGACATGGGCATTACCATTTAACAGAAACTGAATTGATATATGGCGCAAAATTAGCTTGGCGCAATTCGTCTAGATGTATTGGAAGAATTCAATGGTCAAAGTTACAGGTTTGAGAACAGATAATGAATGTTTATGTGCAATGTATTAATCTTTTATTTTGTATGCATGGAAACAAATTTGGTACGAATAAATCATAAGAGATTTGGAATAAATTAAATTGATTTTGCAAGCAATTTTTTGTATTTTTATGGATTTTTCAAGTTTTACATATTTTTGTAGGTATTTGACTGCAGATATGTAACAACAACAAGCGGAATGTTTGAAGCTATATGCAATCATATAAAGTATGCAACGAACAGAGGAAACATAAGGTAAATTAAATATAATTTCAGAATTTCAGCATGTAAAAAAATAAAGAACTAAAGATATTAGTAAATATTTTAATATTAAATCCAGAGCCCGTGAATCCCACAAGCGGACAAGTAGGAACTTCGTAGAATGGAAGGATTATAAAAAATCCTGTTTACACAGATCATAACCTCTTCCTCCCAAAGGAGGCAAGTGACACAAAACAAGAACAAGAAAAATATGGAAAGGCCAAGTATCAAATATGGAACATAGTGTTTTGCTGCTTTTCGCCCCTCTATCAACTGTCAAATTGTCACAAGATAAGAAAAGAGCACATCGTTCTTTTTTGCAGTAATAACATAATTTTGTAAAAGTGACAGCAAATAAGTTAAACTAAATATATGTATACAAATACGAGATGTTTCCAACCAAATATCTTTTGAAACTATATGAACATAAACTGTGCTGTGTGTAATTGTAAAAGTGAAGTGACACAGAAAATTGAAATATCTCCAACTGCCTACGAGGAGTTCTCACACGCACTAAACAAAAAGATACTAGCAAATCCTGGAAGTTATGGTATTGAATTTGTTTTCTCGCTTACAGATTCACTGTTTCAAAAGACTTCTCCATGGGAAATGTCTGCTCGTATTTGAGGATATATATTTATCTGCTGTGACACTTTCCGTTATGTAGGTATTTATAATATGTATTACTGACTACTGCAACAAATCCGTTCCTTACAATGAAAAAATATCCGGCATTTATGTCGAAGAAGTTAAGAAGGCGATCAAAGACTCCAAAAAAAGAAAAGCGGTTGGGTCGGACGAGATCTGGAAAAAGACGGGAAGGTGTCTGAAAATTACACCGCGTTTATTCGTCTTCGCAGCTACCAGCATCTAATGGCTCCTCTCTTATCGCGGCCGGCGTGCACATGTATGTACGTATGTTCATCTGGCCTCGCGGCAGTGCAGATGCTTTTTGATGAGTGGCTCTAGGTCCGCCTGCATTCACTGTGCTATTTCTCGTGATTTCCACGCTGTCTCTCGTTTCTCTCGGCGGAGCTGCTGTATCATGCTTATGATGACTTCACTCGTTTTATGAATAGTACCCTCGGTGTCACTTGCCGCCTTTTTCCTTTTCAGGAAGTTCCTTGCTGTCGTGAAGTCACATCATTCCGTCAGGGCGTGATCAGCATACTGGGGTCAGATCACGATGGTGCCAGTCTATGTCTATCTCTGCAGATATGATAGACGCATCTATCGTAAAAACGATATTGTCAAACGATCATCGTCTTACGTGATCTGGCTCCTAAATTTTTCCTTCGCAGCGTGGGCAGTGCGGGTCATCCACGTACTTGTTTTCTTACGAAAACATCCACATCCATGTCCCGACAAGAACTGTGTCGGGTAAAAATTTACTTTGCCATGTTTCCTATTGGTCCATTCGTCTTTGTTGTGGATCAGCGTATGCTTCAATCTTCCTTTGGGCAAATTATTTCACATGTGTTGTCATTCTGTATTAAAAGCCTCGGAGATGGTTCTTCTGCCTTCCGGTAGAACAACCATCACCAGACATAACACATAACAATTCCAGAAACCTACGTACAGTTGATCATGGACATGTATGAGGGAGCAAAGGCAAGAGTAAGATGCCTCGCTGGAGTCTCCGAGCAGTTCGCAATCAAAAACGGTGTACGCCAGAGACCAGAGAATGTCTTACCGATTTTTCGTAGAACGGAGTATCTTGGTTGTGGATGATCTCCTCAAATCTCGCATCCGTTATGGCACGAGGATTTAGTTAACGATGTCTTGGTTCCATTTGTTGCTGCGTTAACTCCTTGACTACTGTGTTTATGTGGTCTGCAAGGTTTCGGATGAGTCTTCCTGAGAGTTCCATCATAAATTCGTGGATCGTGTGGGCGATTCCTGCCTCCTCGGGCAGTCTTCTTGTTGAGTGGTACTTCAAAGTTGTTAGGTTTCGCCAAAGTCAAAGTTTGCCTTTTGGGGGAGATTCAGCACGCGGGTTGAATTGGAATATTTCGCTGAAGTTGATTACCAGATATTTTGGTGATGTTCTAGTATGAACCACGGTCTCATATGCGAGTTTCAGCTTGATATTACGGCAGCGGACTGCGAATGCTCGTCGTCCTCTGATCGCTGTCACCTGGAGTGCGGAAGCAGATAAGCTTCGTTTTGCTGCTATTTATCTTCAGTCTCCACTTTAGATAGTAGGCCCAAAGATTCCTGATATGGGTCTGAACTCTTTGGCAGCTATCTTTGGGGACAGGGGGAGGCGTAAGCCACTGAGGCATCTGTGTACAGAAGCGTATTGATTCGGCCTTCATTAATGGGCTGGTAAGCAGTGTAGATGTTATAGAGGATCGGACCGAATCTTCATATTTTCTTAACTTTTACATGAGTTAAGTTTTGTTACTTACTATAACATTGTGTTCAGCAAACCAAATTCTTAAAAGGTGAACCTGATGATTTATATCAGCTACGAGGTTCAATAGGCTAACAGACCCGTATGCAATTCCTAAATCATCTATCAATGCTTTAATTTCCCGACAAATGGTTGTTCAAATATAGTTGATGTAAATTAAAATCAAAATCGGACCGGAGAATTGGAGTTACTAAGACTGTTCTCAAGTTTGACTTTTTGCTCTCTGTCACTTAGATAAAATGAACCAATCGTAGATAAATCCACGGAAGCCTCTATGATACAGATTTCTTAGAAGAATTGTATAATCTACCATGTCAAATGATTTTTTTATGTCCACAAAAAGTCCGCAAAATCTTTTGTTATCTAATCGACTGTGAACAAAGGTACACAAATCCAATAGTGCATCCTCAGTAGAGAGGCTTGTCCTAACCCGAAACTGATTCGAAGTAAGAAACTTTATTTTGCTGAGGTATTTTAAAACCCTAGACTTAACGGACTTTTCGCATAATTTTGAAATAGATGACAAGAGAGAAAGCCGCCTGTAATTATTTTTATCTTTCTTATTTCCTTTTTCAAAATGTGGTCTACATTGACACATTTTCAGATTACAAATTCTTTTCAACCATCATTACCCCACGAATTTGAGTTGTTTAGAGAATTTATGGTTTTTAATATCACCAGATATTGATTCAAAATAAAACCTATTTCTGTAAAAAATACTATTCACAGAACCATAACTAGCATATCTAGACCCAGCACAACAATTGCTCTGGGTAGAAGAGTCTCTCGGGAATAAATCTATACCAACTGAAACAAAATCCAAATCACTTCTATCCTATCTCTAATAGAAAGTAACACCTAAAAGCATACATTGAAATACGCCATTGCTGTGCTGCTTGCTATTAAACAACAAAATGCTTGCGCTGTGTTCCTAACACAATAAGGGAACTGTAAGATTTACAGAAAACCGCTTTAGCGTAAATAAATTATAAAAAAAAAACAAAGAACTCATTGAAGGCGTTATCTACTGCTGTAGGATCAGAAATAATTACTCCACCGTCGGTTAATGTTATAGAAATATCCTGATTACTTGCATTCCGATTAATGATACTGTTAACCACTTTCCATTCCTTTTTAAGATTCCCATACGTCATTCTTATTTGTTATGATAGTCCCTACACATCCGGATTTTCTTATTGATTCTTGCACATTTAGAAGTAACGGTTTTTTAGGCAAGTATTTAGTGGATGTTTGCTACATTTCAGTCGCAGTTTATGTTTTTGTTTGATTTTCTTTAAAAGAGAACAATTCATCCAAGGTTTTAGCTTCATTTCTGATTTTATCTGAACGGCGACGTAGCTGGAGGCTATAGAATTTTTCGGAGTTTCTAGAAAAACGTCATAGGCTTTAGACACATTTTCCTCAACGTAAATAGCATCCCAACTTTGATTTGTTGATTTAGCTGCGCACTATCTGTCCGTAAGGGGCTAAACTCTGATGTACAAGCTGGTCAAAACCTATACAAAAAAAAAATATTATCAATACATATTTTAAATTGCCCGCAAAACCAGTAAGTAAAAACGAAATATACAAAGTTATTTTGTAGCTTACTTATGATAGATACTATTAGCACTAGTTCATTTCCCGGTACATAACAAAAACATATTAAAATCGAACATCAGAAAGATGTAGGTTTTCCATTAATATTAGGTAAATTAGTGTTACGAAAGTAATGATTCTTTAATTTTTGTCTACGCTTTTTAGAGTTAATAATATTTTTAAACTCATGTGGTAAGTTATGAATAACTTCCGGAACTGCATATTGTAGTTGCCCTCTGCTGTAGATATTGTTGAAAGGAGGTATATGAAGTAAGCCTCGTGCGTTGTGCCTGTCTTCGTGTGCTTACGTTATGCTTAATTGGCACATTAAAGCGAGCATCTTGATAATACTCCAACGCAAGCGTCATCCGAAAGATATTCTCTACCGGAAGAACATTGAAATTTGTATCGCCCCTCCGTCTATTTTCCAGTACAATCCGTACTATTGAGTTTTGCATTCTCTGCAGCTTTTCTAGATGCGTTTTCGCTGCTTTTCCCCAAGCAACAATCCCATAACGAAGCCTAGATTCTAACAGTGCATAATACATATACATGTCTAAGCACCTGGAAGTTAGAGTTTCGTTTTAGGTAGATAATAGCAAACATTGCCTTTTTTAAGTCGCTTCTGGCTTTATCAACGTGTTTGTTCCATTTTAAGTGGCAATCAATTACTGCCCCTCTCTTTTACCAGCTCAATTTCTCGTTTTAAGCTTCCAGGACATGCCTGATTTTGAAAACATATTTTAATCTCCGTATTTTGGTAACAGGGTTGCCGTATGTGCATAGCTTTTGTTTTTCGGCATTTATTGTTATTCCCATATCATGACATTATTTAGCTGTTTTATTATATTCTGCTTGCATCCTCTGTATTGCAATTTATAAACTTTGTTTGGACACTATAACGGCAGTATCGTCAGCAAACTCAAAAGTAAAGTTGTTCTCAAAAACTCTCAAAAGTTCGTTTGTATAATATGATATACAGAAGTGGTCCAAGCGTTGAGCCCTGTGGTACACCGTAACGCACTTTTTCTTTATTGATCAGATTATTATTTATCTTCACAAGGAATTTCCTGTCGCTGATATAATTTTTAAGCCATCTTGCAATTAGTCCCTCATTCCAGCTCGATCTAAGGTCTTCATTAAAAGTCGTGATTCAGCATATCGAATGCCTTACTAAAGTCGATAAAAAGCTTTAGCCATTTGCGGTGACCAACAAAATTTCCATAAAAGAATGCTCTATACCGCATTGTGCCCCCGCGGTTCGCAATGTTGGACAGCATGATCCCTTTAGTCCAGATCATAACCTCGTCGTTAAAGAGAAAGAAGAAAACTATTGAATTCGTTATCGGTAAGGTCCAATAAGTATAAGTAGCGAGAGTACTGGATCCCATAAGGGCACGGCTGGGGTTACAGCGCTGCTACACGGTTCGCCACAACCAATCATCAGACTCCTTCTTTTCCACTCATTATTTCCAAAAACCCATTCTCCTCCACAGAATTTCGAATTACAAGATATGGTTATTCATTCGAACAACTCAAAGAAAAATTGACGGAAGCAGCCTAACTGCAAGTGTGATATCGCACATAAAAAACCATTTCAAAATAGTTAGGTATATACTTGACCATTGTCAAATCGTATACCCTATCTCCCTTCTCATTCTGTCAAATGAATGGTTGACAAATGTGGAATAAATCGGAGGAATAGAAAGAAAAAGATTGAATTACATATATGTATGTAGGAATTGTATTTCCCACTGAATAAAACACACGAATAAATGCAGGATTTGTCCTTTCCACTAAATAAAACACACGAATTCTAGTTCATAAATAATTCTTTTATTGTGGACTTATTTTTGAAGCAAACGACCGGCCACGGCCAGTACAAGTTACAAAATCAAAATTATCAGCTGTTAATGTTTATTTAAATTTAAAAGGGGGGAAAAAATGTGGCAAAAAATGGCAACGGTCGTCGCATACCTTCTTTCTTTTTTGTTGGAGAAAAAAAATCTTGTTTTCTGCTTCTTCTGCTTCGCCTTGATACGGCACTTCTTTTTTCCTCGCCTTGACACGGAACTGCTATACCCGTTCGCCTTGACACGTCACTCTTCCCTCTCGTTGTCGTTGGAGCAAACAACCACGGCTGTCTGTGTGACTATATGTTTGCACACTTTTGCACGCTAGACTATGTGATGTGTGTGGGGTGATTTTCACGTAACTGTTTGTAATTTTGCGCACCGGTTTTATTCACTGAATAACTTTATTCGGGTTTCGCACAAATGATCTGGCTTGTATTTGGCGTATTTCTTTCGCTTTGCATTAATCTATTTCTACTCACCTCACTTCCACAGCGTGACTTTGGGTTGATGCCCTTTTTTTTGTCTTTTTTTCACTTTTCTTTCACGTTGATGCGTGATCGTTTTCCCACTAAACAAATCCCATACCAATTGTAGGAATTGTATTTCCCACTGAATAAAACACACGAATAAATGCAGGATTTGTCATTTCCACTAAATAAAACACACGAATTCTAGTTCATAAATAATTGTTTTATTGTCGACTTATTGTTGAAGCAAACGACCGGCCAGTACAAAGGTATACTAAATATTAAACTCAAACTCTTGCTGGATTTTCTATGAAAGGGATCGCGTTTATGTCTCGTCTTATGTACTTTCTGTTTGTCGTTCGTTATGCATTGGTTGCTTGTCGCATTCTGTTGGCCTGCGTGCCTGTTGCGTGTTGGTGTTAGTGTCTTTCGGTATTTTGTTTGCTGTATCGTATGTTATATAATGTTTGTTGGCGTCAACCCACATAATATACTCGTAGGCGCTTAGAAAAATACTGACGTGTTCATTAAAAATCGATCCTTGTTTAGGATGAGCTGAAACTTGAATCTTCAATGGCACAGTGCGTATGTGCTTGCCTGAAAAGACGATGGTCTAGGTTCGAATCCCAGTAGAGGAAAAGGCTTTTTCGGAAATAATGAATGGAAAAACAGACCAGCACCACAGAAAAGAAGAAGTCTGATGATCGGTTGTTGCGAACCTTGAAACAGCGATGTAACTCCACCCGTCTATTTCACTTGGTAGCAATTGCTAGATATGATTGTTCATTCAAACTACTCAAAGAAAAATTGACGGAAGCAGCCTAACTGCAAGTTGCACAAAAAAATCATTTCAATAAATTTTAATTTTCTTCTTAGGTCAGCCATTACGATATTCCCCCAAAGGACAGATGGAACTCATGATTTCCGTATTTGGAATCATCAATTAATTTCATACGCAGGATATAAACAAAGCGATGGAAGCATTATTGGAGATCCAATAAATGTTGAAATCACCGAGGTAATATTTTCCCTAAGGTTCACACTAAATTGATGCATGATTACAGGTTTTAAGGGTTAATCATATAGAATAAGTACTTGTAGGTGGTTGAAAGCTCGCATGATAATTCGATGTAGGTACCCTCGGATTATGATTTTCAGTTATCCAGGCCTACCGTTAGTACATTTTCCTGCTAATTTTTTCCATTCGGGCATCTAATTGACATTACTGACAAGGTGAGAGTTCCTAAGTTAGCTTACTTATTAAAAATAATTTTAAGAGTGTGACCCAACTATGTATGAAGGTTTTATTTTTACAGAAAGTAAAACAAAAACAAAAACACTAAGTACAATTTAGGGAATATAGATAAAGCTTTAAAAGCTTTGATGGCATAATACTTTTTCAGATTTGTTTAAGAATTGGTTGGAAAGGAAAACAAACGGAGTGGGATATCCTTCCTCTGGTAGTTTCTGCAAACGGTCTTGATCCTGATTATTTTGACTATCCACCAGAATTAATTCTTGAAGTACCATTGGAGCACCCAAAGTAAGTTTTTGAAATTTAATAATGCACAAAAAAATATAAACAGTCTTTGTTCATAGCTATTCTTGGTTTTCCGATTTAAACTTACGCTGGTATGCACTTCCTGCTGTTTCTGGTATGCTTTTCGATTGTGGTGGAATACAGTTCACCGCGTCCGCATTTAGTGGTTGGTATATGTCAACAGAAATCGGCTGTAGAAATTTATGCGACACAAACCGACGTAATCTGCTAGAAGTAAACTTTATACATCCAATAACTTGTCTCACAATAGTGTTTTATATTTTATTTGGTTCTTCCAGAAAATGGCTCTCAAAATGGAATTAGATACGCGTACAGTGTCCTCTCTGTGGAAAGATAAAGCTTTGGTTGAAGTCAATATCGCAGTTTTGCATTCATTTCAGAGTAAAAATATAACCATAGTCGATCATCATACAGCGAGTGAAAGTTTTATGAAGCACTTTGAAAATGAATCCAAGTTAAGGTTTGTATAATATTTGCTTAAATTAAGGCAACCGTTGTTTATTTATCGAATTGTTTTGTTAAGAAATGGATGCCCGGCAGACTGGATATGGATAGTACCTCCATTGTCTGGCTCAGTGACACCTGTATTTCACCAAGAAATGGCTCTTTATCACTTGAGGCCATCATTTGAATATCAGGATGTGGCGTGGAAGACACACATTTGGAAAAAGGAAAAATACCAAGGAAAATCTAAGAAGCCGCGAAAGAAATTCAATTTTAAGCAAATTGCAAGGTTGATTTAAGTTTATTTATTTCTGTATTTTGAGAGTGATGAACATAGGGTATCGGCTTACGCAGTCAAATTTGCCTAAATGAAACGGAAACCCCTTAATTGTAATTTGCTAACCGGGTTTTACATTCGCATAGCTCGGATAACTGAACTAATATTTCATTTCATTAATGCGAACCGTGAATAAGTGGTAAATTCTGGTATTGTTGCACCTGTTTTTTTCGATTTCGATTTAGACATGAGCATGATCGTATTTATTATTGTCGGATCTTTATTTTAAAAGCGTGCGTGATCCTCAGTCGTGTCAACGCATGGGTTTGCATGCACACTTGAGGAATAATTTCAAGATGTGAAATGTTTCACAAGGCTCACCAGAATGTTAAAATGGCGCATCATGGGATTTCTTCACTTAGTCGTCTTTTACGACAAGCACTGCTTAATGCATCTTCATGAAGTTTTCACAAGGCATTATTGGCATCAAAAGGAGTCTTCGGAAATCGTCAAATTTTAATGTGTCAGATATTCGTTCACTATTTGTTTATCGGGAGTGTTTGTCCATATGTATAAAGTTTTTGCTAAAACTTTTTGTGGACAAGTATTTTGTTTTTTTTTTTCGATAAGTTCAAATTGATGTGTTATTCTCGAAAAATCTTTTTCTCCAATGGGAATCGAACATAAACCAGCGCCTCCCAACGCACACCGCTATTGAAGTCACAAATTTAGCTCAGCCTGAAGTGGGGTTTCAATTGTTTATCGACTTCACCGGAGCCCGAAATTATCAAGTGAATGATTTTTAAAATCCGCCCACTGACACGTCCGTTTTATCGAAGTAGTCGATGGAAATGGCGGCCGTGGTCTTCGCAAAGTATAGGGACAACAATTTTCGTTTTGATAAAAATTTAAAATTTTGGTAATTTTGTTACCTACAATAAAAAAATGTTTCCAAATGGACAAGACTCTCAAGGATATTAATAGGGTACAACAAATCGCCCAAGCGGACTGAAGCCTTTCCTTATGTTTTTTTTATCAACTTTAATAATCTCTTCAAAAAAAAATTGTACTCGTATATTCTTAGATAAAATGTCAAACATAATGTTTAAAATCTTTTCAAATCGTGTGATTTTAAGGACTCTTCACGTACCATAAGCTTTTTTGGTAATTTCAGATAATTTTGGAAATCCCTTTTCTTTTTATACCCTATTCTAGGGGGGAAACCCCTATAAGCCCGCATATGAAAAGCCCGCGTAACAAAAGCCCGCACGCCAAATTATGAAAAAGCCCGCAGCACAAAAGCCCGCATGCCATTAGCCCGCATTAGCTTATTGTTTTGTTATTCACCTCATCACTTCAATTTTAAAATTTTTAAAGCCAATCAAATCGCTTGAAAGAAATATTTGTTGCCAGTAATATGGAGGGGGATGTAGTTATTCACCACACTCACCTCTTCCCCTCTTTTTTTGAAAACGTGTAAAATCTCTTAAAAAATGTTTGCTCGTCCTAAAAAGAACGCATTTATTCACCATATCCACCTCTTCCCCTCATTTCCCCTCCTCAATTGAAATTGGTCAATATCTCTCATTGAATATTTAGTCGTCCTAAAAAGAACGATTTTGGTTCATAGAACCACCAAAACACCAAATCACTTCACTTTCACTATTTTGGGAGCAACCGCACTGCTCCAGGCATCGGCGAAGAATGCGACAATTCAGAAAAATACCACTTCTTATATACACTTTGTCGAAGACATTTCTTACGGTAAATCTGTCCTCCGTGATTCTCAAACAATCGAGTATTTTAACTTTTTGGAATTGATAGAAGCCACTCCCAATTGATTTGATAATATTTTTGACAACCAATCTTGCATGATATTGTGTTGTCGCATCGACAAGGACATGATGTTATTTTATTCATTACTTCAACTTAATTTGTTTTCTTACTTTGAAACCAAGTAAAATCTCTTAGAAAATTATTTGGTCGTCCTAAGAAGAATGAATTTTAATTATTATGTTGAAATTCTCATATCTCATTAATTATTATTGAAGTTCTCATATCTCTCAACGAGTTTTTAGTCTTCCTAAAAAGGACGATTGTATCCAAGTAAAATCCAACAGTTCGCCCATGGCGTTTCACCCCGATGTTGCTGCGTCCAATAGTATCTATGGTTGTTATTATATTTGAAGAGGCGGTACAAAGTTGTTACAGCTGCTTTTTTTAAAAAAAAGTTTCAAGGATAATTTCAGTGAAAAAAATAATTAAAAATAGTGCATGCGATTTTTTTTATTGAAAAAAAAGATAACTCTATTTTTCATTCTTAAAAAAATAAAAACACAATTATTTACACATAGACAGACAATCAGCCCCACATGGTCATATATATAAAGATACGTTGGGTTAGATTTCTTGTCCATTTGTCCATTGAATTGGACGGCAGTGCTTTTGAAGTGCAGCTCGACTATCCGAGAATATGTGTATTCTGGCGCTCTTTACTCTTTTCAAGGTTTATCCTGGCGCGGATCTCAATGGCATGAATTTCTGCCTAGAACACAGTTGCATATGCACCGTAAATTTGATGTTGGGTCCGAAGACGCCAGCTCCAACTCAAGATTCCGTTTTCCGTTCCAATTCAGTCTTTATCGAGGACGACGCCAAGATATTTGGCCTTACTGGAGTAGCTTAAGTTGGACCTTTAATGGTGATAGATTCAAAATTAATCAGTCTCCTTCTTCTAGGGGCACTTTAACAGGTTTGCAAGGATTTACGAAGATTCCTTTATTATAACATCATTCTAAAACGTAAAGTAAAGCATTATGCATGAGTTATGTTCGTATTAGGATTACTACTTATAATTATCGCCAGGTCATCTGCATACCCAATGGCGTTATAGCCCAGACTCTGAAGACTGACTTAAATCCTTTGACTACCGTCACAGACACCGACATTCGTCCAGATGAGGATGTTATTATTCGACTTTCCAACATGGCTGTGATCCATTGGTCGGTCAAATCTTCGATAACTTTACAACTGATTGCCCTTGTAATCGAGTTGAACCCGGTACTACCGAAAGCACGGTCAATGTCTGGGAAGGCACAAAGGTATATATCCTGCCTCCAGGTCAATTGTGTATGTCCCCAGCCGTAACTTGCGCTTAACAAAGCAACAAATATCGGCAGGATTACGTCTATTACCCTCTGAAATTCCAACAAGCTTTGTGGCTACGCGCTGCTACTGGCATGACAGCAATATTTTTGCAGAATTTTCTCTATGTAGCTCGTTTTGATCGTCTCAGTTCCTGAGTTATATTCCCTGAGAGCAAACCTGTATTCGTTCCACCTTTTTGTGTGTTTGGCTTGTTTCCTAACCTACTTCCTGAGTTTAGCAAGTTTGTCATTCCACCAGGGAACCATACGTTTACTCAAACCGGTTTTCGTTCCACAACTATTATGGTAGGAGGTTAACAATACTTTATTAATCTGGTATGCTTCATCCAGGTCCCATAGGGACTCAATTGACGAAACATGCATATCTAGTTTTAGAAGGACAAGTACCCGCTACATATGCCAGTCCTTGGAGAGTTTTGTTCTCAAAAACGTACATCCATACTCATGGAAACATTTTTTTTAGTTTCCCGAGTTGTTCACTCAAATCGGCTTCAATAAACGCAGTAATTTAAAATATTTCAACTATGCTGGGGCCGAACCGCATCAGTGAGCGAGCAAAACGTCACTGCATTATGTCAGTCTTGCATTACAAATTGACATAATTTTGTTTTCAAATAAGCGGTTTCAACTATGTTCACATTTGTTACCATACCTAATTTTTGTAGTAATCATTTTAAAATCTCGAAACTTCATAGACAATTATTTTCCGCTCAGCAGCTTGATTTTTAATTTTTATATGTTCCTCTAATTTTAATTATTTGTTAATAAATGACACTAATTATAGTAATAATAAAATTATTTGAATTTAGAGCTGTTAAGTTTACATCGAAGCTATTTGGACACGCTTTATCAAAGAGAATAAAGGCAACGATTTTATATGCGACCGAAACTGGAAAATCCGAACAGTATTCGAAGAAGTTGTGCGATATTCTGGGACATGCTTTTAATTCTCAAGTAAGTTGTTAATATTTTCGCTTGATTACGAACAAGTAATTTCTTGATTTAATTTTACGACTGTTTTTAAATCCTTCGATAATCTAGGAAAAATATGAAGAAGGCTATGTTAAGTTTGAGTTGTAAAAAAAAAATAAGATTAAGTAGATAAATTCAATTTTTATCATATTTTAAATCAAATATAAAATCGTTACGAGTACCAGGGACCTTAGTTCAAAACATAATTTCATAGAAACAACAACTATGGGTAAAAAAATTCATTGTCTAAGGAGGAAATAGGCCAAATTGGAGCTTACAAGGAAAAAGGCTAATCTGTCCATTTTATAGCCGGTTAGATTGGAAGAGGATCAACTGTTGTTCATAGGTATCTTATGGACCATGAGAAGCATGAAAAAAACTGGAGAGAAAGGGTAGGGAAAGCAACACTAATTAAGGATCGACCGGAGATACTGAGAGCTGCCTCAAATTCAAGACTTTTCGTAAGTAAAATCAATGCAAAAACTGGAGTTGAAGCTAGTAGATCAACTGTTCAGCACATGATACAGCAGCCCAACGATATAAGACACCAAAAAATAAACCATCATTGAACGCAGCACACAAAAGTCAGCCCACAGTAGTTCGTAATCAAGTGAGAAGAAAAAAGGTAATTTTATGATCTTATAGGGAAAATCATTATAAAAATTAAATTTAATATCAATTTTTTTTACAACATAAACATAGTGGGTTTGCCCAGATTATCTAAGGATTTAAAAAAAAGTCGTAAAATTAAATCAAGAAACTACCTGTTCGTAATCAAGTTAGAAGGAGAGGACCTCTATAAATAGTTGTTTGTGTTTTTTTACAATTAGTAGTTTAATGATAATACTTTTGGTTGAATAGGAATATTAGGTTTTATTTAAGATAACCGTGTACAGCTAGGGATGTCAGATCTTGAAAATTTGCTTGCGGGACATTTTAGCATTACTTACAATGTTATAACTTTTAAGATAACTAATACGTTTCTACCCAACCGAAATGCGTGATATTTGACATTTCGGAATCGGTAGTAGATGCACTGTTTTCAAAAAAAATAATACATTTGAACATAGATTTATGTGCTATGCAAATGCGTTAAATATGGCTGATTCAATTAAGTGCAGTTGCATTGTAAAATGACCGGCTCCGGAAAACAAGGTCAAAAATTACTAGAGGCCTTACGGCGCATGAATAAACAATTTTATTGCATATATATTCTTAAATATTTTGCAACAAACCGCATGTTTAAGAACATGTAGATATAGGTATTTCAACAGCGGTTTTTGTTCCTTTTTTTCAGTGCCCAAAAGTGACCCGAATTTTGTTCATCGGTTTTTTCGGTTTGACAAATTAGAAAATTGATAACTGAATACAGCATTTTGCTATATGAATATGAAATATGTATGATATAAATAAAAGAAAGATACCGTTTTGTGTCGAAGAGCTCCAAGCTCATTTTATTTTGTTATGGATTTAAGCAGTTGTGAATATGAAGTGTGATAAATTAAAACAGCAGGACATTTGTCAGTGCAGGACACTTACGTGAGAAAACACATAAGCGGGACGTCTGGCATCCCTATGTACAGCGCACTATAAAATTACGTTAGATGAGTTCGTGGAACGTATTATTTTATTTATTGACCTTAGAGTATCTGTATTGTTTAATTTTTGTAGACTTGCTGTATGTCAGACTACGATATCTCGTTTTTGGAACACGAAGCGTTGCTAATTGTCATTGCATCTACTTTTGGGAATGGAGATCCACCCGAGAACGGAGAAGTATAAATGGAAATTTCGGGTTTAAAAAACTTACAAAAAATAAAAACATGTTTTATCAAATTATCTAGGAATTCGCACAAGAATTGTACAAACTGCACTTGAAGGAATCTCTAAATAATACAGCAGAACAAAAGTACAAGTGCAATACAAATTCTACAATCTTACATATGCAATTATTTTTATTTTTTTTATTCCATTTTTAGCATCCATGTCAGTTCTTCTAAATCATTTATAAAGGTCAGTTCTAGGCACGATTTTAGTAACGTGCAGCAAAACAAATTGAAAAAAATTCGTGGATGGCATTCACTTCGGGATTCAACAACGGAAACTTATACCGAGGATACAATTGGTCCTCTGTCGAATGTAAGGTATGCTAATCTGACATTCTTCTTCACGGGTGAACAAAGTTGAACACGAAAATCTAAACCAGACTTTGTGTTGTCTGCAATTGTGTGAACATTTTGTGTAGGTATGATATTTGCATGTCCTAACAACAACTCTTAAAGCTTGTTGTTTGGCTAACATTGAGGAAATGTTTAAAAAAAATATTATCTGACTGGAGAGTACACAATTCTATATAGAAAATAAAATAGATATTCATGTTCCTTTGTCAAGGAGTCAGTTTACGTAAAAAGTAAAATGCAAACCGATCGAACGATCTCGTTTTAAAGTTAGCTGTTTCTATCATATCTATAGAGATATGCAGAAAACTATAGGTCCGTTATAATAATATATATAAACTTTCGTGCAAAACTACACAAACGCGTTCGCGTACTGAGAAAATGGTAAAAAGATGAACGAAAGAAAAATGTACTTTCGTTCATTTTTCTTCACACAGAATTTCAGTTGGCAAGAAAATGAAAACTATCAAATAATAAAATCCTATGAGTTTGCCAGCAAAAAAAAACAGCTGTTGCCTCTTTTCAAGCCAAACTAAGATGTTTTTTCAACTTTTTACACAAAAGCGTTCGCGTACTTTTCTTAGAAATGAGAGGATTCTCTCTCGATTTTGGAGATTTGACACTTTTCATTTTTCTACACATAAAGTACGCGAACGGACCTTATATTACTGTACTGTAGTTATCATTTTCATCCCCTATTGCGAGTGTCAAATAAATTGATAATTCACTAGTTTCATTTCGTTCTTTTGTGTCAGTCAACTAAAAACGAAACATCTCCCTTCCTACTTATTGCCAACTCTCGGCGCCATAACACCAAGCAGGATTAAAGTTCGTAAGAGCCTGTATTTTTCCTTCGAGTCAAGAGTTTTGAACCCATTCTAGTAGTGGCGTTGTCACAGATTACTATATCAGATAGTCAGCTTCGATAGAATCTCTCAATTTGCCCCAAAACGGAAAAAACAGCTGTTAAGCGACTTTTAAACATTTGTGTACCTATTTAATTTACCATAGAAGTGGCTCACGCCCACATTCTCCGTTAGTACTGTTGCATGGGCCGCCATCGTTTATAATGTGCAGTTATGAGCAAATTTAATTTATGTGTTAAAAGGAGATATGGCAGTGTAATCTACTCGTACCTCACCAAAGTACAAAAATCCATACCAGATGTAATATATTAATTTTTTTTTTCCTTTCAAAAAAAAATTATTTCTGCCATCTCTTGACAGGACTTATGCAAATTAAACGCAGGTACTGTCAATTTTATGTTTCATATATACTCGTACATCTAGGGATTTCTAGAGAGGATAAGGTATCGCTCATTTGCGGCTTTTAGCAGACTATGTCAAGGCAACAATTTCAAATTAGGTTATCTGTGTACTTTGTGACAATTTGTTCGATTCTCTAAAAAATTACAAAATTACAAAGTAGGTACCTACCTAGAAGAAATAAAAAAAACTTTAATGTAAAATAAATAACTTATTTTATTATCTACAGATATGCAGTTTTTGGATTAGGGTCATCAGCTTATCCCAATTTTTGTGCGTTTGGTCAATACATGGACAACATTTTATTCGAATTAGGTGGGGAGAGAATTCTGCAGTTATCATATGGAGATGAGATTTGTGGTCAGGAACAGTCATTCAGAAATTGGGCACCAAAAATATACAAGGTTGGTTTGGAATACAAACAAATTGTTTGGGAATAATTTAATTAAAAGAAATATTTAGGTGGCGTGCGACATTTTTTGCTTAGACGCAGATGAGGGAATTTCAGACATTTGCTTTCTGTCACAAAACGATTCACTCACAATGAACACCGTGCGCTTGATTCCTTATAATTCTGAGGAAAAGCTTGAAGGTTTGCTTAGTAAATACCACAACAAAAAAGTGATTAAATGCTCGTTGAAAACGTCCCCGGAAAATCTGACTAATTCGAAAGTCAACGATAAAACTACAATATTGTTACGCATACGTACTCCGGATGTAGAGTACGAGCCTGGTGATCACCTGGGAATATTCCCAATCAACAACTCCGAAATCGTGGAAGGCATCTTGAAACGATTATCAGATCTCAATGAACCGAATCAGATTGTTCAACTGCAAGTTCTTTGCGAGAAGCAAACACCAAATGGCAATTTAAAGTGCTGGGAGCCTCATGACAAAATGCCAATAGACTCAATTCGATCACTATTATTACGCTTCTTTGATATTACAACTCCACCGTCCCGGCAGCTGTTAATATTTCTCTCTGGTTATTGTAAGAATAAGGACGACAAAGACCGAATACAAAAACTTATAAATGACACTTCGGCGTTTGAAGATTGGAAGCACTGGAAGCTGCCGCATCTCTTAGAAGTCTTGCAAGAGTTTCCATCTTGCAAACCACCAGCAGCACTCTTTCTATTAAACTTACTGCCCTTGCAGCCGCGATTCTATTCCATTTCGTCGTCACGAAAAAAGGTTAAGAATGAGATTCATATCACAGTGACCGTTGTAAAGTACCAATCTGAAGATGGCACTGGTCCTGAGCGCTACGGAGTTTGTTCAAACTACCTTTTGAAGTTACAAGTGGATAATGAAATTCACATATTTGTCCGAAGCTCGCCCGGGTTTCATTTACCTACTTCGATGGACACTCCATTGATTTTGATTGGACCAGGAACTGGCATTGCACCATTCCGGTCATTCTGGCAGCATTTGGAAATGTTGAATGTACAAGATAGAACAAAAAAATTGCCGAATGTTTGGCTGTTCTTTGGATGCCGTAGCATGAAATACGACTTGTACGCAGACGAAAAGAAATATTTATTGCAAAATAAAATTCTTACAAAAGTATTTTTGGCTCTCTCTAGAGAACAAAATGTACCAAAGGTACTTATAAATATTCAAAAGTTGTTATATAAGAATTAATTATTGTTTTTTTCTTCAGACATATGTCCAGGATCTTATTAAACAGGAATTTGAGATGCTGTATGCATTAATAACTCGGGAGAAAGCTCACATATATGTTTGTGGCGATGTAACAATGGCTGAAGATGTTTATCAAACCATAAGGTGAGATTAACCAATGAGGTAGACATTACACATTTTACTGTATATTCCTATTTAGAAAGTGCATCGTGAGTATTGGGGAAAATACTGAACAGGAGGCGGAAAAATTGCTGCTTTCACTAAAGGTAGTATAATGTAGACTTTTTTAATTTTTAAAACTATTTTTTTTTTTTAATTTAAAGGCTTTTAAATTGCCTACATTCACAGACTTCTCCGATGGGTGCTTGTTTTAGTAAATTTACAGCTGATTTATAAAAGATCAGTTGTTAGAAACTTTCTTCCCCTTCACCATCTACCATTTTTTGTAAGTTTTTCTCTCAGTAGGTTTGTGCTGCTGAAAATATTTACCACTGGGCTCTGATTACGAATTACGATTTCCGTCTCCTGACAATTGTTACTGCCAAAAAGCAATTACAAGTTACCACACCATTTCAGCTGTCGTTCTTTAAATATGGAAGGCCAGTGACAGTGAAGGAAACATTTTTTTGAATAGTACTTACCTCGAGTTAATCGGTTCTCGTCAGATCACCGCAATTAAACGACGTTGGGCGCGGTTAGTACGTAGATGGGGGACCGTTTGAGAACAACCGCGTGTCGTTGGCCAGTCCCATCTACAGAGTTGAGGTAGATAATACATAAGTGGTATCACAATGGACCTAAATTGGTCTAAGTGTGTCGGTTTCTGCCGACAGCCACATAAACCTAACCTAACCTAACCTACCTCGATTTTCAATAAACAGAGGCGGCGGCGTTCTGTCTCCACTGCTGTGGTGTATGCTGGTCGACTCTCTGTTGAACGCACTAAACAGTTATAATGTATACGCTCGGGCGTACGCGGATGATGTTGCCGTGCTTTCTGTCGGATCTGACTGTATGCGCCAAGGCACAGGCGGCCCTTGACCTTATCAAGGAATGGTGCACTAGGAATGTGCTCTCGGTCAATCCTCTTAAAACTGAGGTTGTTCTCTTTACGAGAAGGAGGAAGCTGATCGGGTTGACTCAGCCAGTGCTAAAAGGCGTCACAATCCAACTCTCCAATGAACCAAAGTATCTGGGAGTCAGCCTGGATAGCAAACTTCTTTGGTCCAAGCATGTTGAGCTGAAGACTGCCAAGGCGCTGTCGGTTTTCTGGCAGTGCAAGGGCATTTTCGGCAAGACATGGGACTTATCACCGAAAGAGTCCTATTAATTTATACGGCTATGGTAAGACCGTTTATAGCATACGCATCGGTTGTTTGGTGGAATAAGCTTTCGCGCGTAAATACGTTTTTTTTTTTTTTATAAAAAAAGGAAATCCAAATCCCAGAGCACTCAGACTCGGTAACGGTCCATTGTACTACCAGGCAGAAATCCTCTTTTTGGTGTAGAGGCATTTGATTGGGTGGCGTATGTTGTTGTTGCCCATGGGGATTGAACCTGCACCGCACGGGTCACAAGCCAACACACTAACCTCTACACCATCGCCACCCTATAAAATACGTAAATACGTTACTGCTGCTTTCGCCAAACTCCAAAGGAAGGTATGTCTCGGCTGCACGGGGGCCTTTCCCAGCACGCCTGGCTCCAACCTGGATGCATTATTGAACTTCCCGCCCATTGATGTTTATATTATGGGTTGCACAATCAAAGCTATCTCACGTTTAAAAAGATGTGGCTTTTGGTATAACTCGCACTGGAGTTTTGATGAACTTACGCAACGGCTGTCCTTCGACTACTATCTTATGGATATGCTGTCTGATGCAATGACACCGGAACTTCGGCTGAAGCGCAACTATGAAGCCGACTTTCCTCGTATTCAGGACTGGCTCTGGCCAGACTCTGAGCCGGGAAAGAAATGCAGTCGAATCTTCACCGATGGCTCCAAAACCGATCAAGGATCTGGTGCTGGTGTTTTCATGGAGAGCGACAACATTAGACTTTTCTTCTCGTTAGGCAAACATGCGTCAGTCTCCCAAACGGAGACTTATGCTATCCTAATGGCCATGGACTATGTTGCGAGGAACAGGTGGAGGGGGCGAAGTATCTGCGTCTGTAGCGACAGTCAGGCTGCGCTTAAGGCCTTGCTCAACGGCATAACCACCTCCAAAATAGTCCGTGAATGCTAGATCTCTCTAAATTCGGTCGGAAGGCTGAATTCACTTAGACTTGTCTGGGTCCCGGGTCATAACGGGATCACGGGAAATGAGATCTCAGGACCTGAACCAGCGATTTGTCTGCCTGCGTCCTCGGTCAGGGCTTCCATTGACGGTTGGGTTTCATATGAACACAATCGCCTTTGGCATGACTCTCCAGGGTGCAGACAGACTAAGCAAATTCTCCCCGACGTCTGTAGGAAATCCGCGGCATTCTTGTTGTCTATCAACAGAAAAGACTGCAGACATACTACTGACATTCTTACGGGACACTACACTTTTGCCAAACACCTTAAGGTGCTAGGCCTTAGCGATACCACCAACTGCGAAGCCTGTGGAGAAAGCGACGACACTGCGGAACATTTCCTCTGTGATTGTCCTGCTTTTGCTCGTATCAGGTGGCAGGTATTTGGTGCGGATATGGTGAATGCTGTAAACCTAAGCTCCTTATTATTGAAACGCGCGTAAATTCTCACAGTAAAATGTGGTGTGTCTGCCTGGTAGTACAATGGACCAGTATTGAGTCTGAGTGCTCCAGTGTAGAAAGTCTCGCACCCTAACAAAAAAAAAAAAAAGATCGACTAGGTATATAGATACAATTAATACCTACCGTAATGGTTCGCACTTCACAATTCAAAAAAAAAACTGAAATTGATAATCACTTACCGATGGTTTCGGTATTACTTTTTTGTTGATTAAAGTTTTGAAATCCAAGGGTGAGGGATGGTGAGCTCAGCATTCCGCCCATTACTTTGTTGGATCTCAATAACCGATGTGAAATCATACTGGACTTTAAAGCTAGAGTTTGAAAATAAGTTTAATGAACCAGAGCGAACTAACTAACTAACAAATTTCATTAAATTTAAAATATGTACTTAGCCTTACTATCTTATCCTAAGCAGCAACTTGGAAGGCATTGGGGTGATGGTATTTTGCGGTAAAATTTTATTGCGAGTAGCGGCAGCGTGTATCGGATTATCATCGGACATGCCGGACGATGGGTGGTAAAAGATGGTATCGTAGGCGCATCAACACTGTGGCTTGACGTTGTTATATAGCTCGCGAGGCAGTCGCTTATTTTCGGTCTCGATATTTATTTAATGAAATACGATTAACGACGAAATACCAACCAATCTCCATATTTCCAAATGCCTCAGGACGAGAAGAGCCATGAGCTAAAATTTCTACTCGATTGTCCCATGCCGCTTGCGGTGGCTGGGACAAGAGTGATAACAAAAGCAAATCGTTTGCCAGCTCTACGAAAATAAGCGTGAATTTAACCATTTGATAAAGGAAGATGAAGAAATTACCCTTATTTAATTCGGCATCTCTTTGTTAGTTTTTTTTTCTTCACTTTCGTCCGTTAAAAGAGCTTTTTTTAATTTATCAGCTTCGCGTGGGACAGGATAAATCTCTTCCAAATTCCAAGTGAAAAAGAAACAAAAAGTTAATCGCGAATTCCACACAAAAAAAAACACTGAATTTGTAGCACGTAAATACTGTGGAGTACTGGTCTGTAATTGGGAGTTTTTTTTTCTCCAATTATTTTTATACCCTATTCTAGGGGTATATTAATTTTGATGCATAGTTTGTAACATACCTTAATATTGCCCGTAGACCCCTAAAAGTTACTATATTTATGATCAGCATCGATAGTAATGTCGATCTAGCCATGTCCGTCCGTCCGTCCGTCCGTCGGCAAAAATTAGGCCATTAAACTGGACCTAGAGAGCTGAAATTTTAACCATATACTCTCTAGGGTCCCGAAATAATCAAGTTTACGAATTTTTGAAATCCGCCCACAGACACGCCCACAAACTCAAAAAAGCAAAATTTTGGAAAAAATCGAATTTTGAGCTATAAAGCTGAAATTTTTTATATATGATCTATGACTCCTAAAACTGCTCGGGATAAAACATTTTCAAAATCCGCCCACTGACACGCCCACAAATAAATAAAACAATTTTTTTGAAAATCCAAAGTTTGAGCTAGGGAGCTGAAATTTATAATATATACTCTCTATGGGCCCTTTATGCTCATGTGTAAATATTTTCAAAATCTGCCCACTGTGGGCGTGCCACAATTAGGGGCCCTTTATGCTCATGTGTTAATTTTTTTTAAATCCGCCTACTGACACGCCCACAATTAAATAAAACAATTTTATTGAAACACCGAAGCTTGAGCTAGGGAGCGTTTTTTTTGATAAAATCCTTAGAGCGCACACAATATGTAGAGCGTTCTTAGCAATTCAACCGTACTTAGACTTTTGTCACGCCCACTTATGAGGGATAGGAATAAGAATAGGGTATCCAACAGTTCGCCCAAGCGGACTGTAGCCCGTCCCTATGTTTTTTTAATTTTTTGTCCAATTTCTTTGGCCACACTCACGTCCCCACTATCGGCAGGCAACCAACTGTTGCTTGACCATTTATTGCTCAATGGAGACCTGTTTGAAAAAAAATTAAAGGGTTGAAAGAACACCCCCATCTCGTAAAACAGATAAAAAACAAGTTCTGGAGGCTATATATTCAAAAGCCTGCGAAGAAAGAGATGGGTTAAGGCAAATCAACAATATATTGCTTAAAGAAATTAATAATTTAAAGCAAGAATGGAAACATCCGATCAACAGCGAAAATGAGGATACAAATAAATCTAATATAGCTAGTAGAGTTCCCAACAGATGAAGAAGAACTATATAAAGAGACAGAGAAAAATTCCAAAAAGGGGAATAAAAATAAGAAACCAAAAATGAATACATCCCCCCAAAGAAAATGCCAAGTTGCGGTACATACTCGTAGGAAAGAATGTATAAATACAAAGGCAACCAAACCTCCGCCAATTATTACGCTGCAAATAACAAAGTATGAAAGGTTAATCAAATTATTGGAGGAAAATAAAATAAAAGCCAATACATCAAAATAAATGTACCTAGATGAAGAAGATTCTTACAGAAATCTTACTAAAATACTTAACCAAAAAAGGATGCAATGGTACTCATATGAAAACAAGCCAACAAGGCCAATTAAGGTTGTTGCAAAAAATTATTTACTTTTCATGCTCACCTGAGAGTATAGTTACAGACATGACAAATAAAATTTTTAAGATATTGAAAGCTGCCAATATACTAAAATTTAAAAGCAAAGTACCACTCCCAATCTTTGTGCTCAGTTTTGAGCATGACGAACACATCAAAAAAATATATAAATTAAATATATCCTTGAAATAAAAGTAGAGATTCATGCCTTTAAGAAATCAAAACTAGTCCCACAGTGCAAGAACTGCCAAAAATATGGACATACACATAAGTACTGCAGCTCTCTCCCAAGATGCGTAAAGTGCGCAGGAAACACCCATCTATATGAGACAAAAAGAAGAACCACCAAAGTATGCAAATTACAACGAAAAGCATCCAGCTAACTATAGAGGCTGCTCAGTTGCAAAACGGATTCAATTAGCAAAAAATATCAAAAATAAAATTCTATAAAGGACGCACCTAAAGTCAGAAAGGACTAACAACCGAAAATGACACCAAAAAAAGTAACCAAATTATAAAAAGTCCAATAGCAGGAACAATAATGCACAGGCGGCATCAAAAAATGTAGAAAAAATAGTAAACATAACAAAAGCCAAAACATAGACAAATACTAGTATGGAAACCTTTATGCAAAATTGTTTAGATAGAATGGAAAGCATATACTAGAAATAATATCGTTCCTTGAAAGGCAAAACAGCAATTAAATAGCTGCACCAAAAAGACAAATATGATGGATAATATAAAAATCATATGGAATGCTAATGGTGTCGAGAATCGTAAGGAAGAAATTCAAGTAACTCTCGACATGTACCAAATAGATATATGACATTTCTCGAAGACGCACTTTAAATGCGAAACATCCACATAATTCAGCAAATGTCCCGGCTTCAGTTATAATTATGAAGTCGATCGATCACCATATATAACCCAAATTCCAATAATTTTCAAGGAATATCTATAAATATAAGAACAAAAAGTGGGCAAATATCAATTGCATCAATTTACTGTTAACCATCTGACTTGGAACTACGAGTACTTTAGACAGAACCTGGAGGAAAGTATAGCTTTCAGAGACAATTGAAACAGAAGATGAATTAAAAACAAATATCCAAAAAGCTGCATGGACTGCAACACCTAATATAACTAATATCCAAAAAAAATATGTGAAATCATTGGAAAAAAAATAAGAGCTAAGAAACAGTGGCAACAATCAAGGGCGCCAAGCGACAAAGCAATACTCAATCATATGTTGTATTTGAAAGCTTAGAAGATCGGTAAGAAAACTTAAAAAGTGAAAGAGCCTCACATACCTTAAAAATCTTACAAATGATGCTTATACCGAGTACTCTCTCTACGGTGTACGGTGTAGAGGTTAGTGTATTGGCTTGTGACACGTGCGGTGCAGGTTCAATCCCCATGGGGAACAACAACACACGCCACCCATTCTCCAGCCTCTACACCAAAAGGAGGATTTCTGCCTGGTAGTACAATGGACCGTTACCAAGGCTGAGTGCTTTGGGATTTGGATTTCCTTTTTTCATAAAAAAAAAAAATCATCTTCCCAGCCCAGCCAATTGCTCTTCAGAAATTATAACTGAAAAAAGTTTAAACAAAAGAAATAAAAAATACATATTATTGTTTTATTAGCAATATTTTTTTATGTATTTTCATTCTCATGTACGTCATCATCATTATAGAAAAAACTAAGTAAAAAATAAAATGAATTATTAATTTATTTTATTTTTAATAATTAAAATTAATCTACTTTTTTTGTTATGTATGCATAATGCATCCCTGTGGAGTACTAGCGCTCCGTAATCCTAAGATGATTTTTGGGTTATCTAACCATGCCCCGTGAATAGCCGGTGCTCCGCATTTTGGCGCAAGCCGGTGCCTTTAGCAGTTCGACTGTTCTTTTGGTAATCCCTCGCACCCCTCTACAGGAGCAAATCACCATCCCGCGATTCGCGACGCCATATGCCATATGCAAAAGCTTTAATGCTAAGAAAATGAGCCGACAAAAATGCTCCGACCCAGACAAGCTCATCCAAAACATTAAAACATTGAACCTTGAAGTCAAGATTTTGATTAATGATTAATGTCTTGAGTGTTGAGTTTTTTCTAATCTCAAAGACTCAGTTATTGCTGAGCTGCGAAAAAAACACCTCTATAAATGTATTTAATATACTTATTATACAGTCTAAATATTAATTAATTAAGCAAGAGATAACTTATTGCTAATGAAAATCGTAAAAAAAAAACTAAACTTAAGTATCTTGACCTAAAAATTAAATTTAGAACACAGTTTCTAGGTAGGGCCGACATTTAACATAATGCCAGTATTAACCAATTGTAGTACACAGTGTTATGGAATAGTGTCATGTCTAGTGGCAGACCCATTCTTTTAAGTATAAAGGCTGTCGAATTCCAAAAGATGCTTCTACTAGATGTAACTCTAATATCTCTCTAACACCTATTGTATTTGTGTTGCGTTACTGTATTTTTAATTCAATATTTATATTATCTTTTTTTATACTTAACGCATCTATCCAATTATCTATCAATTATTTCTTTTTAGGATGAAGATCGTTATCACGAGGACATATTCGGAATCACTTTGCGTACAGCAGAGATTCATACTAAATCAAGAGCAACAGCTAAAATAAGAATGAAGGCACAACCGAAACTTTAGATTTTTATAAAACTCATAATTAAATAATATGTGTTAAATGTTACAATTATGCACAAGCTTTTATCTCATAAATCCTTTCCTCAATACTGTTGGCGTTAGCAAAAACATGATATTTAGTTTTATTGTAATTTCATTATTAAAATGTTTGGTAAAACAAACAATGAGTAATAACATTCTGTGAGGCTTCTAGATGCATTGTGGTGATTAGGTGAGGAATGGCTCATAAATACCAAAAGCAAAAAAAAAGCATAAGAAAGGCAAAGAGAAACCAGTATAGTACATATCTACTCGTATCGGACCCATTCGATCAGGAGCCGTGTTTCTTTGCACGCGGATATAGGGATAATTTGAAATTTGCATGTTAAATACAACAACAACTTATCCTATATACGCTAACTTAAGCGGGGATACCTATCGCCGCTAATAGGGCCCATACACTACACATACACATGGCTGCGTGCGCATACAGTGCTTGCGCATGCAATCTGCCAGTGTATGGTGTGAACTGTGTGTTTGTGCAAGCTGCATGAGAAATATCAAAAAAATTTGATATTTTCTTGCTTGTGTATGCAAGCATGTGTGGTTTTTTTTTTTTTTTTTCTTGGCTGTGTCAATGGATGTGGTAATCTTCAAAAGATGGCATGCACTATTCGCAAACCCGAATAATCGATGCCAGGAATGCGCCTACGTACTAATCCACACCCAGCAGACGTCAACCACTCTCCCCGCGGGACTGCCGTTAGGTATTACTTCGCGGGGCTGGTTAGCAATTCATGCTATGCGTCTTGTCTTGTGTCAGTTGCTTCTGACGCTTCTGCTGCTTCTGATGCTCTCTTTAGCATTTCTACTCTCCGCAGTTCATTTTGGATGGTTGTTACCAGATTACAAACTGTCGTCCAATTGTCCCCCAACTGTAACAAATGGTCTATTACGAAAGATGGATTGGGCAGATTCGTTCTCCAAGATACGAATCGCGTACAATGAAAAACTGCGTGCTCCGTGTCTTCCTCCTGGTCTGGACAATCTGGGCAAAATGGCGAGCTATAGTGTCCAAATCGATGTAGGTATTTGCGGTAGCCAGTGCGAGAAGTCTATTATAGAATATCTTCTCGAAGATTTTTCCCATGGTGTCCAATAGGCATATAGGGCGGTAGGACGATGGTTCTCCTGGAGGCTTCTTTCCTTTCGGAAGCAGGACCAAGTGCTGCATTTTCCATTTCTCAGGAAAGGTTCCCTCCTCTAGGCCCCTCTGCATTGTTGATATGAAGAGGTCTGGTCTCTTTGTAACAGCCACCTTCAATGCCTTGTTTGGGATTCCATCTGGTCCTGCCGCCTTGTTGTCACCTATCCTACTGCATGCCTTTAGCAGCTCCTCCAGAGTAATAACAGGTATATCGTCTGGATTAACCTCTCTTATTATGCTGCACATAGTAGCTGGTCTTTTTGGGAAAAGGTGTTCTACTATAGATCTCAACATTCTTGGGCATGTTATTGGGGGGTTCTACAGCCCTTCAGCTTCGTCATAACCATCCTGTATGCTGTTCCCCAGGGGTTAATGTCAGCTTCGTCGCATATACGCTTAAAGCATTTTGCCTTACTTTCCTTGATAGCCCTTTTTAGTTCGTGCCTCACTATTCTAAAGTTATTCAGATGTTCTTGAAAGTCAGCTCTCCCCCTGGATCGTTGGAATTTTCGCCTGGCTCTTAGGCACGCTGCTCTCAATGTTTTAATGTCCTCATTCGACCAATAGCATGGTGCACGCTTTGTGCTGCTTACTCTCCTGGGCATTGCTGCATCTCACGCTGTAGTGATAGCACGGACGAGTTGGGCCAACATGGCTTCTGCCGTTTCGTTCTGTCTCTGGTTGTCTGTGCTTATCAATTCTTCAAACGTATCCTTGTCAAAGAGTGCGTCTTTCCATTTTGTTCCCGCTAGATTGGGGTGTTTTAGATTATTTTTATCAGCAGATTCAAATATTATCGCTTGGTGGTCGCTTTGCATATAGTCTTCACTGACTCTCCATTTTATGCTTCGTAGGATGGAGTAACTCGCGAAGGTAATATCTATAATCGAACCCATTCCTGCTTTACGATATGTATTAACCCGGCCTCTATTTGCCAAGCCTATGTTCAGAGGTGCAAATGTTTCCAAAAGTATACGTCCTCTGGCATTGGTTCGTTTGCTTCCCCACTCTGTTCCCCATGCATTGAAGTCGCCAGCAATAATAACTGGGGACCGTCCATAAGCATCCCTTGCCAGGTTATCTAGCATCGTTTGGTATTCGTTTGTCGTCCAACTCGGTCTAGCGTAACAACTGTAGAAGTTTATTCCATTTATTTTGGCTCGCACGAAGCCGTTCGCTTGTTCGAAGGTGTCTTGGAAAGCATGTCTTCCAGTTATCCATATAGAAGCTTTTTTCGATTTGTCACAGATCCATACGTTGCTATCGAGAGTCTTGTACGGTTCGCTGATCAAAATTATGTCCGCTTTCTTATCTTTTGCTGTTTGTGCCAGGAGATCCTGGGCTGCTTCGCAGTGATTTAGCTTTATTTGTATAATCTTCATGATTTTCTGCTGGTGATGGCTCTCCTAAATACCACGCATTTACTGCTTCCGGCTATATGCTTCGCCTGTTCTGGGTGGTTCTTTTTACAAAACATGCACGATGGCTCCTTTAAGCAGTCTTTTGCTATGTGGCCTTCCGTTCCACATCTCCTACAGAGCTTAGATCGATCTACTAAGCTTTTGCATTGTTTGGCTAGGTGGCAAAACTCTAGCCATTTGAAGCATTTTTTAAGCGATATCCGCTCACGAATGCGGCAGACAACCCAGCCTATTTTTATTTTCCTTGTTTCCATAACAACAGTTTACCTGCGATTTCTGCTGGAAGACTAACCGTTGCGGTCTGTGTACCGCCGTATGCTTTCCGCAGGGACAGAATATCTGTTGGCAATACCACTGTTGCGCTTTAATTGCCTCGCATATGTCTTCTTTCGAGGTAATCTCATCCACGTCCTTGAACTCGATAATAGCGCGATGAGAGAGCGATCTTACGCTTGCTCGCTCCTTTAAGGCTTCACTGATGACCGTTTTGAACTCGGCAGTTTTGTCTCCAGCTTCTTTGAGCTGTATGAGAAGTTCACCTTTCTGTGTCCTCCTAATCCTGGATACTGCTTTGCCCATTTCTTCCAGCTTGGGGTCTGCCTTAACGCTGCGTAATATATCCGCGTAGGACAAGACCCCCTTTGATTCGATAACGATCGCATCGGGTCTACATTTCTTAGCCGGCTGGTGCTTCTTAGCTAGCACTTTGTGGGCGATTTTAGATCGACTTTCTTCCTTGGGCAACTGCTTGTTTCTGTTCTTATTAGCAGCGTTGGCCCTCTTTTGCCTGTTCCCCGGGGTTCTAACGCCGGCCACTGCAGCTTTCTCCTTGGATTTTACTGCAGGATTTTTCTGTTTTCTTTTCGGCACAGGGGTTTCGATTTCTGGATCCTGTCTTCTTTTAGGTTCCAGGGTCGTCTTAAGCCAGGGTGAAGTTTGTGAGGAGTTGTTTTTTCTAATCACCTCCTTTGCCCTCTCGTTTTTAAGTTGAGTCGCAGACAGTTCGTAGAGAGCTTTTATGCTTTCGATGGCATCTCTCATTGGTTGATGAATCGATCGCCTATTTCCATCTTCCAGCATGTCCACTAACACTCTAATCTGCTCTCCAAGTTTATGAAAATCAGATCCTCGCGTTGCATCGTTGTTCTCTGCGCGAGGTAGCTCTCCTTGCACCGTGTCCATTGGCAGTGCTGCTACTTGGCCAGATGGTGACCGCAGCATTTTTGAATTCCTCTGAAAGGGATTCACTCCATTTTCTTCTCCGACAATTCCTTCTGTTGTTTTTGTTGTTTTTGTTGTGTTCATTTCTGTTGGGTCCCAACTCAAAACCGTTATCGATGTCCGAATGTGTAGTCACCCAAAGATCTCATGGTTATCTATGCAAGCAGTGAGGCCATGCAAGGGTTGACACAAGCCCTTATGAGGTTTTGTGCCAGTGCCAGATCGGTGCTAACCAGGAATATTACATCTGGACCTACACCACCAACTAAATGATGACGAGATATCGAGCGTTTTTTGAGGCCAGCCATGATTTTAACGGGACGGGGGCGTTTGCAGCATTAGCCTGAAAGCCATTTCAACCGGATTTCACTCCTGCCTACTCAGGTAACAGAATACTACAAACGTCAGCCCGCATATCTTAAAATCCGATTCGTTTTTCCAGTATACCGTAATTACGACCTTACTGGGCTCAGTCGTAATGCCTAGAGCGGCGGTGCTCAAAGACGAAGCATGTGTGGTGTGTGTGCTACATTGTGCATGCACCCCCAATGATGGTGTCGATATCATCAGCAGTGGTGTCGGAGCTTGACATTTTTCAAAGTTTTCTGTTCAGAGGGAACACACGACTGAATATTGTGCAGTTTGCATGCGTAGTATATGGGGAAAGCGTGTTTGCGAATTTTTGTGCTTGTGCATGCAGGCTGTGTAGTGTATGGGCCCTATAAGTCCTTTAGCGGGGATAAACAGTGCTTCCAAAATTCATTTTCTTTGTTTCTGATGAATGCTTCCGATGAATTTTTCAGGAAATGGCAAAGTTTGACAACCCACCGACCACTCACACATCCCGCCGAATATTTTATTCGTGATTTTATTATTATTATTTTTCAAACTTCATTTTAAGGGTAATTGAATTTAGCAAATCTGTTAATACGAAATTGTTTTTCATAATTTTAGAATATGCTTGGCATCAATTTCAGTTGGCGGAAGTAAATATTTTTCAATTGCAGGATTTTCAATACAAATTTCTTAACTACAACTTACAGCTGTGTCACGCTGCATGTCATAGGTGCAAGTTTTTTTTTATGAATTCTTAAGCGGCGATGGTCGTTTTTTAATGCCATGCCTATATCCGCGTGCAAAGAAACACGGCTAATAATATAAATTGGACAGAGTATAGTTAAAGCATTGTATATAAACTCTGGAGTTTATATACAATGGTTAAAGTAATGATAAAACTCTCCCCAGAACACGGTCATTACTAAAATCATTACATAAATCTCTCATTAATAGAAATCGGGCGAGTTATTCGACCAATGAGAAAGGGTAATACAGAAGTTACTAGTTGTACGACACTGAAGCGATACCGCTTGTTTATCTTAATTGCACAATGCTTAAGTTTTCTTAGATCTTTTCGTTGTTGACCATGCAAATTATATTGTGGCACGTATGTATATATGCAGGTTTACTTAAGCTATACATATTTGTTTCTTAGTTCCGCACCTGTTGATACTAAATTAAAGTTGTCCTTATTTGTTCCAATCTTTAGCCATCATTGTGTATCAAAAATTAGATTCCCGTTCTCAGCACAAATTTCTTGTTGTTTTTAGTGATATGGGGCGATATGAACATACATCCAGTTACCACAAACTCGTCCTTAGCTGTTCGCTTCAGGATTTTTTGGAAACAAGATGTTCTATCTTTTCCAGAAATTACAATTTGTTCAGTCGCAGCGAACTTTCCATCTTACCACCATAACCACCTTCCAACTACTTGAATAAGTCGCGTCTCTTTCTAGTTCACACTGCCAGATTTCGGAACTCTCTACCTGTCGCCATCAAACAGATAATATGAGCTGAACAATTTCAAAGAGG
Source organism: Portevinia maculata (assembly GCA_949715645.1). Classification (NCBI taxonomy): domain Eukaryota; kingdom Metazoa; phylum Arthropoda; class Insecta; order Diptera; family Syrphidae; genus Portevinia; species Portevinia maculata. The sequence continues at coordinate 98,370,898 of OX454525.1, forward strand.
TCTATTTGCACACTTCACTTAATCGTAATCACTGTATATTCTTCTTTTCTCTCCTACTTCACTCTACTTCTCTCCTCTTTTCTTTTCTCTTGGTAACCCAGTACCTCCTTTCTTTCTCCAAATATGTATTTAAATTTCTTAAATTGTATAATCATTCAAAATTCATTTAATTTTGTTTTAAACCTAAACTTCTCTGAGTACCTATTTATACCCTATTCTAAGGGTATATTAATTTTGACGCATAGTTTGTAACATTCCTTAATATTGCCCGTAGACCCCTAAAAGTTACTATATTTATGATCAGCAACGATAGTAATGTCGATCTAGCCATGCCCGCAATTAAATAAAACAATTTTATTGAAAAACCAAAATTTGAACTAGGGAGCTGAAATTTATTATATATACTCTCTAGGCGCCTTTCAAGCTCATATGTAAATATTTTCAAAATCCGCCTACTGACACGCTCACAATTTAAAAAAATAATAATCCAAAGTTTGAGCTAGGGAGCTGAAATTTGTAATATATACTCTCTAGGGGCCCTTTATGCTCATGTGTTAATTTTTTTAAATCCGCCAACTGACACGCCCACAATTAAATAAAACAATTTTATTGAAAAACCAAAGTTTGAGCTAGGGAGCGTTTTTTTTTTACAAAAGCTTCGTTTTTTTTTGATAAAATCGCTTAAATGTTATATAACAAAATATGTAGAGCGTTCTTAACAATTCAAACATACTTAGACTTTTTTCACGCCCACTTATGAGGGATCGGAATAAGAATAGGGTATCCAACAGTTCGCCAAAGCGGACTGTAGCCCGTCCCTAAAATGGTTTGAATTTATGACTTACTAGCTGACCATGCTCGCCTTGCTTCGCCAGTCTGCCACTTCTCAAATTTATAACAAAATACTTGCTGATAAGAACTGATAAAGAAAATCTCGAGTGTGTCCCTTCTCATTATATGGATATACTCTCAGTGTGACTTCCTCTCAATCTCAATTACATTTCATTTTTCATACCCTATCTTTCTCAATCATATGCGCCACAAAAAAACAACACAAACTACAAAACACAGACTACCTATATAAATCCATTGCATCATTATTTTATTATCTTTATTCATTTTTATTTATTTTATTTTTACGCGATGTACAGGAGTTTGAAGGTAACATTTTTGTAATATATAATTTTTATTTATTTTTTAATCATCGTCAATTTTTGATAATAATTATTTATAATTTATGTACTTATATTTAGTTCTTTAATTAAGGAAGAAGGTTGTTAAATTAATAAAGTTATACAATTAGGCTAGGATTTGATTTAAATAAGTAGCACATTTGTAGTCGGAAGGGATCATAACCCTTCCACTTTACTGTATGTCCGATTTGGCGGTTCGCCCTCAGTTGATATTGGCAGGCTTTTGGATCGCTTCGTAACTGATGTCAATGTATGTTTTTTCCCATTTTTTTTAAATTTTACTTTGTGAAAACCCCTAAAATTAATATATGCAATAAATGCACTAGATGCCTATCTCTTATGAAAAGCTTTCTTGTGTAATAAACTAATATCTATTCCGCTGAAAAACGAAATTTCAGTAATCAATATAAAAGTATCTACCTGCGTTTATGTATTACAATTCCTCGTTTTGATACCGTAGATTTGTGCAACAGGCAATGCTTGCTTTAAAATATATATTTTCGAGATTATAGTTGGGGACTTAAACATGACTCTCCGTGCATTAAATTTAATACTCTCATACGGGAATATCCCTAGAAAATTGCATTTGCTTGGGTGAATTTAAACGTATGCTTGCGAAGTCTTTTGAAGACTTCTATCCGATTCCCATTATGCTCCTTGAAATTTCAACCCAAACCAATTATATTATCCACATACAAGAATGCATATGCTTGTAATCCCCTTACAGCCGTATTAATAAACGCAAATTATGAATGAACGATCTTAAACCAATGAATTAAATGGAAAGTCGGTGAATTAGCAACTTTATTATGTTGAAATATAACTGACAGCATTTTTTAGTGAATCTTTAAACCGAATTTTATGTTGGATGTGATCCGATAACCATTTTCCATACAATTTATAACTTAACGATTCACAATTTCCATAACATTTTTTTCTTAATGGCAATGGACAATATATTTTATTAATAAGCCATGAACTAACTTTAAATCCACATTTCAGTTAATTTGTGAATAAGACGCAAATTAAGTATTTTTTATTAATACGACTGTTTTTGTTTAAAGGAATTATTTGACTTAACAATTAAATAATATTTATAGAAGCATAAATAGTATGAAATATTAATATTAAGAATTATTGTGTCTTTAATTGAATTAAATTAAATTAATCATTCATTATCAACCAATTTGGCAATTTTACTTGTTATGTTACTTATTCCAAACACATTGCAGATGCACGAAAATAATGCAACTGTTAAACTCTGTTCAAGACGTCGGTGTTGTTGTTGATGATGGTTTGCAGTCCGTCAAATGCCTCTATTGCCATTTTAAATCGGGAATCTTCGAGTTTTTGTTTTCTTGTGAAATCGGAGGTGGTGCTGATAAAATACGTAAGAGGTTGCAACTCTAAGTGAATTTCCTAATGGATAAAGGAAAAATCATATTTTTCTCGCTGCCATGTCGATTGTTTTAATTTTTTTATTCTCTTCAATTCTTGTCATCGTGTCGGTCCGATTTATCTGGCCGGTTGTAGGAATGCCATGTTATGTTCGTTCTGTTGCAGATTTTCGGTGTATTCGTAGTATTATTAAAATCCCAATTATTGAGTTCTTCTCCAAACTCTCCAACAATGATTTAAGCCAGCATTAATATGCCCGACTAGTAATTCTAAGCTCTTCATTTGAATTGAGCAAGTAAATGCACAACATTAAACGAGTCTGTTTGAGTGGTATCTTAAGACTGATGCCATTTTCCAATTTCATTTCGTTAAATACGGAATACCTTACATTATAGTCTGCACTAGCTTTCAAGTTTTTTATATAGATGTGAGGAGACCCGGATGATGCAGACGTATTTGATGTATTTTGCTTAAATTCTTACATACTTTGTCGATAATCCTTGTGTTGACAGTTTAAATAACAGAGATCTACGATTGAAGATAAAAATGCGGTTGAAAAAATTAAGCAGATATACCATAAATTCTGTAGTAGAATTCTTGTAGAAATCTAGAGATATTCTATCTTGTCCGGATGCCTAATTTGGTTGCATTATTTTGAGACATGCTCCGATAATTCTATTCTCGAGATCTGCAATACGAGAATGCGGGCACCAGTCGGCTTTGACTGTTTCTAAAGCGAATAGCTAGCATTCCTTTCAACCTATCTACGTGTTTCTCATTATTATGGGGATATTGGTGGAGGATACTTTGTTGCTTAATTCGTCGAACAGGTAAGCTTCGTCCAACTGTAATTCAGTAATTCACATGTTCACATAAAAGATAGGCTTTATGAGACAATCGACTTCGGTAAACTCTCAATTTGCCCCTAAATGAAAAAAGCGCTATAAAACGACGTCTTAATTTTGTCTGCATTGATTTTGATTTACTAAGTAATGTTACTGATGGGGATGTGGTAATCCAATTCCTCATAAAGCGCTTATGTGTTCCACTGCTTCCTCGTTGACCTGAAAAATTCTCGCCTCCGATTCGCTAAGCCAGCTGGCCCTATTTCAAGATCATGCTTAATGTCGAAAGACAATCTTATTTTTGATTTTTTATTGAACCGTAAAACTATAGTCCAAAAGATAATACAATTAGAGAAAGATAGAATTACCTACCTACTTCTAATAGTATTTATGGTTCAACTGCCATACATTTTAATTGATGAATTGATGAAACATTTGAGTCAGTTATTATGACTTATCAGATTTTGTTTAAATAGTTCTGCTTACTATTTCTTTAACAATTTGTGGATATTATTTATTCTGAATTCATTTGTATTCTTTTAAGTAAGTCTTTTATTTTTTTTTCAATAACTTTAATTCCTCCGTTAAATATTTTATTTCTTTTCAGGTAAATGGATCTTGTTTCCCCCTAGCGAGCGATAATGATGAAGCTATTAATTGACAATTTTAAACCAATAAAAATTCGTAATAGCGTTGCATTCATTGCAGTTTACTTTTCACTTTAAAAAACAAATATTTTCAAAAATGTCGAGAGTTAAAAAAAGTATAATAGTATACCCAATTGAAATATATACACAACCAAGAGTGATAACTAAATTACATAATTTATAAACTCTTGCAATGTCGCTTTGTAGTTCTTGAGTTTAAAATGTATCTTTCTTTAAGCAACTTTCCATACAGCTTTCTACAATTTGTAAGCCAACTGATTTGATTTGCCTGGTAGTAGGTACCCATACCACCACTACAAGTCCGCAACTGTTTCTAATGGGATATAAACTATTATTTAATTTGTTTTAATTATTTTTTCGCAATTCACTTCACATAAACTTCGAATGAATTTTCGGTGCTGTGATGAAAAGTTACTTAGTACTGAAATTAAACAAATAAACCATTCCTTCTATCGGAAACTCAAGCAAAGAAGTGCATAGCCTGCTGTCTGGCATTTGTCATTACTAAATTCCACCAAGTACGAGTATATGACCACAATGCAACCTCAAGGTTTTTTGGTACTTGCCTGTCTCTTGTTGGGTGAGTGATGTGTGTTTTATTGCGGAATATTTTTTTTGTAAATATAATCAAGGTAGCATGTAAAACTATTACTAAGTTATGCATAAATAGCAGTTAGTAACGGTTATTTTCTGATTACGTTTTGTGTGAAGTAACACGCTATTTACGAACTAAGAATGGTATATCAGGAACAACAAAAATTACTTACATGTGTATTGCGTAGATACATAACATATGTAAGTCTGGAGTTCAAATTAAATAACATATAAATATCAATAGTACGAGTGATTTAATGTTGTTGGGCAAAAGAATGCAAAGAAAAAAACATAAGTGACTGAGAAGAGAAAAGGAGAAACAAAGAAGTCAAAAATGTATTTACTGTAATCAAGGCGCAAACTACTCACTGTCATGTTGAAGTTATTAATTGTTATATTATTCAAAGATTAATCTATCTGAATGCCTACATACGTACAATTATGAAGGTTAGTATTTTTGGAGGTGGTATCATACAGTCTTTTCGGTTGGTACAAACGCTCTTATCTTTGATATGATTGCTAACAATCACTACAAATTGGACAGATTTTAGTTTCCACCCATGTTCGTAGTTTTTTTTCATCTCACTGCCGAAGAAAGTTGAATTTTGTATAAAATATAGATAGGATGCTGATCGTGTAAGCGTTGGGAAAGTAAAACCGCTTCTACGCGCGTTAGAATAGTTCATAAGCCCGTGTAAGATATGCCTTGAGAAATATGAGTGTGCACATTTAGATATTGTTTTATTTTCCACAAGACTCACGAGTTCGCAAAATAAAGTTTAGACAGACTCTTCATTTAAAAATGTCTTACCTCATAAAATGTATAGTAAGAGATATAGCTTGACAAGCACCCTTAGAAAACGCAAACGTATTTGTAAAATTCATTCTCATGAGAAAAACTGTTTTCTTCGCAAAAATTAAGTATTTGCATAGTAGATGCATAGACATGTATGTATATTAAAGTTTAAAATTACATTATATGTGACAAATACCATTTTTAAACATATATAGTTTTGTGTACAGGATACAAATATGCTGCTGCCACCACTAATCTGGAAATCAAAACAACTGATCTTGTGACACAAACGGTGTATGGATTTTTGGATTTTACAACAACGATTGGCAAAACGATAATGATTTTTTCGCCACAGAGTGCACCTAGCTTGGGTAAGTTTTTCGAAAATTAATTTGAAGCGTGAAATTTAATCTTTTAGGCATAAATTATTTTTTTTTAATCACCGATCAAAAATAAATACAAATGTTATGCAGTTCGTTGAACAACTCTTTTGTTTGAAGGAATTCCAATTTTTTGAACATTCAAAATGTGGATTCGTTTATATTTATTAAACTTTCAACCCTTTTCATTGGCACTAAAATTATTTTTTTATTAATGTTTTTAATAATTTCACACTACATCTAATTATGACTGCCTAAGGCATTATTACCTGAAAAATGTTCCATAATGCATTTATTCAAGTTATGTATACCATTCAGATTTCCTTAATGATACACTTTTCACGGGCAACAACTATTGGAAGTGCATAACATATAAAAAAAATAGCCTAACAAATAATTAGAAAAATCATTGATGTTTATGACAATTTCATAAAAATAGTTAGACTTTTTTTTTGTGTATACTGAAGGTTTTTTTCAAATACACCTTGCGGATTAAGGTTCGATTTTTAATGCGATCTATATAACTTGTCTTCTCCGAACAAGAGTGGCTACATCAACATTATTTATTCAAACAAAGCCAGAATTTGAAATTCTGAAACACGTCGCATAAATAAAGGGTTTTTCAATAAGAGCGCTACAAACGTTTTTTTAAAATAAAACAAAAAACGGTTTTGGATATCAATGAAATTCTTTATTCCTGTGAAAGTACGTTCGATGCCATTATGTATGGAACTCGATTTCTTTTGCATGGCCACCACGGGCACGCTTGCAGAAGTCCAGACGCTGAACCCAATTTTCGACGGTTTTCAAGCATAAATCGGCCGATACTGCTGCAATTTCACGTTCGATATTCGTACGAAGTTCATCAATCGTCGCTGGCTTGTTGGCATAGACCATAGACTTGACGTAGCCCCACAGGAAATAGTCTAACGGCGTCAAATCGCACGACTGAGGCGGCCAAGCGACTGGACCATTTCGTGAGATAACACGGTTTCCAAACTTGGTTTCCAATAAATTTATTGTGGCATTCGCTGTTTGGCTGTGGCGCCGTCCTGTTGGAACCACATGTCCTCCAAGTCCATATCATCCAATTGGGGCCACAACGACGTCACAGAGATGCCCAGCGACGTCACAGAGATGCCCAACGACGTCACAGAGATGCCCAACGCTTGAGAACGACGTGTGAGAGACACATTTGGGATTTCTTCAACTGAAGCCTCAGCGGCAGCAATATTCTCGACACTACGGGCACTTCTTTGTCTCACTGGCACGGGAACATTTTGTACTGTGCTTGTGGATTCAAATTTTTCCACTAGACGCTCAATTGTTGATCTGTTAGGACGATTATGACGACCATAAATTGGACGTAGCGTTCTTAACGTTGAGGCCACTGACTCCGAATTTCGGTAGTAAATTTTAATAATTTCCACTCGTTGTTGGCTCGTATGTCTTTCCATCATAAAATGGCAAACCTTACTAAAGAGAAATGTCAAAAGAGCGGCAAGCAATTCGGCGTCGTTTGTTGTCTCTGTCGCTCTACTTTTGTAGCGTCCCTGTTGAAAAACCCTTTAAAAACAAAACAAAATTTGTGATTACAACAAAATAAATAAAAACAAATATTCTTACAAAAACACATAGAGACCAAAAGCCAACTATGATAGCTCAATCCTGCCAAGCTCGTATCCAAGCTCTGAATAAACAAGTTTGGGATTGCGTTCATTTATTAAGATGAGCATGTAGGCATATGCCATTGCTTCTTTCTGTATTATTCAATTCAATTCAATTCAATTTCAATTCAATTTTTATTATTAAAATATATAAATACATGGTACATTAAGATTTTTATCTTTTATAGTACTTAGAATCAATTTATACAGCAATTAAATGATTACAATAAGAAAAGGAGCAACTTAAAAACTAAATTACATTATTAAGTAAAATAAAGTGAGTAGAGAGAAAGATACGGAAAGACAAAGATAATAGTTTATAGTAGAAGGGAGAAATAGAGAAGGACAGCATTCTTGAAGCGATTTGAATTCGAGATTGCTCTTATATTTACCGGCAATGAGTTCCATAATTTAATTGCGTAGATCAAAAATAGACGGGATGAGTTCAAATATCTATAATAGGATGGAATAAGGCAAACGGTTCTGGGCGAACGCGAAAAATTAAGTTTGTCATATAAATAACTAGGAGTCTTATTGATTATAATATTATGTAAGCAAATACAATTTCTAGCGTCGATGTAGTGTTTAAGAGAGGTCCCGAGTAAGCTATTTGCATAATGTGAAACATGGTCATACCTGCATAGACCGTAAACATATGGTACTGCATCATTAAATGCCACTTGTAATTTACGCTGCGATAGGGAATCAATACTACAGTAAACAGTTTCAGCATATGTTATTAAAGGCAAAATTAGGGTTATCACTAATTTTCGTCTAGTATCAGTGGGAGTAAAACTTGCAGTTATCCACAGTTTTCGAAGACATCCATAAATTCGTCTTATTACACAATTAGTATTAAGATATTAAAAAGGTCTCCCAGTCGAACCTCAAACACGGCGGGGTCGACACACTCTTTGGAGTTTGATGAGTCTAGCCTGTGTAGTTTTTTGTTCCATTTTTCGCCACCAGCAAGGTGCTGCATATGGGTCTTGTAGATTCACAACGTCATTTTTGGATTTTTTTTTTTTTAATTTTGCCAAGTAGAATTTTGCAGGTCCATCGCGAGATCTTTGCTTTGTCTATGGTCTTTTAAATAAGAGAGTTCCATGTAGATTAAACTAGATGTTAAGGGCCTCAGTTTACCTTAGGTTATGTTAGTGGGTTGATGAAGAATTAGCACTTCCTCATTAAATGCAGGTCAATATTGACCGATTGTGATGCCCATACGGCGGTCCATGTCTTTTGTGATGTCTTCTTTCGTCTCGTTGGTGATTGTGCCGTGAAATATGGCAAAATGCACAAATTGTGCCTTATTTCGCTTCGCTACGCTAAAAAATCATATAAAAATTAGGAATTATCCATTTTGTCACGTTGCGTTTCAAACTACATATCTGAATCAAAGCATTGCAAGCATGTTACATGTCATTGAGGATAAAATCTGAATCAAAGCATTGCAAGCATGTTACATGTCATTGAGGATAAAATATTAAAAGTCAACAAAAAAAATAAGTCAAATGGGAGAGCAATTTCTGCATAGCAAAAAAGTACAGTCTGACCTTTATGCCGTTTATACTGGTCATATGTTCATTTTGTTTTATTTGAATTTGGATTGGTGAGTTTATTTCGAATTCGTTGAAATGTTGACTTATTTCACTTCCACAAAGCGAAATAAGACCAAATGTTTCTTTCTCAAACAAAATTTTTAACATATAGTAGAATTTCCCTTTGGATAAGGCAATTCATTTGGCATTATTTCACTTTCCGGCACGCACTCACTAAGACGGAAACCCGTTTTTTTTTGTCTCGGTCAACTGTTTTTTAGGTAATTTTTTTATTGCGGTTAAAACTTATATTTTTTTTTCGTAATCCAACAACCGGGTGAATAAAACCGTTAATGTACTTACTTAAGCAAAAATGCAGGCAACACTGAAAACTCCTTCGTATAAAAGTATTCGTTTTCTTACACGAGCTGTACGTTTCCTTTTCGCTAGCCTCACGTTTAATCGCAAATTTTCGACCGCCTCCACTAAACCTTAAAAACGGCGAAATGTTCTTTTTTCAATTTATTAATCACAATATCCAAAAACTATTAGAATTAAGTTCGGTAGATGAACAAACTAAACAAAATTAAAATTAATTTTAGGGTGACGACGGTATAGAGGTTAGTGTGTTGGCTTGTTACCCTTGCGGTGAGTGTGTTGGCTTGTTACGCCCGGTGCAGGTTCAATCTCCATTGGGAACAACAACATACGCCACCCATTCTCCTGCCTCTACACCAAAAAGAGGATTTCTGCCTGGTAGTACAATGGACCGTTACCGAGTCTGAGTGCTCTGGGATTTAGATTTCCATTTTATTATAAAAAACAAAAAAATAAAAAAATAAATTAAACTAAAATTAATCGTCTGCTAGTTAGTGCAGTGGTAAGAAGGTGAAATTGCTAAGAAACTACACTCACTTCCAAACACATAATTGTTGCATTTTTGCAAGTCGAATACGCACTTTTACTTAAAATAGGTTGCCTTTGGAAAGTTTTCCTTTTCTATTCTATATATGGTTATGATTACTTTTCTTGCTTTTGTTTTCGTTTGCGATGTTTGCTGAGTTGTTCAAACTTGTTTAAAAAGAACAATTTAATTTATAACTCAATAAATTAATTTTTAATATATTGGAAGAATACGAAAAGCCGTTTTGAATAGTGTAAACGCGCACATGGAATTTTTAGTCACGGCGATTAAGAATTCATAATCGCTGTAGGAAATTACATTGCGCGCACAAGCGACACTGAACGCCGCAATTTTTGAAGCGCAAAAAATAGATTATATCACTTCTAATACATGGGCGCGCATTTGCGAATAAACAATCGCCGCTATGGAATAAAGCTCTTTTTTTCAGGAGACTTTTAAGTCTCGAATTAAAATTTAAAACTCAAAAAAAGAAGAATAAAACGCCGCGCATTGGCGATAATTCAGACGCGGTTTCTCAAGGAAGTTGGCAAAGCAAAGATCTTGCGTTTTTTGGACAAGAGCCGAAAAAGAGCAGAATATACCTGCATTTTGATTCTTTGCTTTTCTTGATAACCTTTATGGAAGACAGGCCTACCTCCTGAGCTTCAAGAGGATAATGGAACATTTTAAAATAGAGAAAGGGATCAAAATGCAGCAAAAACCCACCACATCTCGTAGCTGCAGGAAGTTAGCTAAGCGAGTTAATCGTCGAGTTAATCGGTCCTCGTCAGATCGTCGCAATTAAACGACGTTGGGCGCGGTTAGTACGTAGATGGGGGACCGTTTGAGAACAAGCGCGTGTCGTTGGTCAGTCCCATCTACAGAGCTGAGGTAGATAATACATACGTGGTATCACAATGGACCTAAATTGGTCTAAGTGTGTCGGCTTCTGCCGACAGCCACATAAACCTAACCTAACCTAGCTAAGCTAAGTCCCTCTAACTTTGAAAACGGTTTATTTATTTTAACACTTATCACAATAAAAGAATCAAAATACATAGCTATTTCAAATTAGCTTTAAAAATTTAATGAACTAGTAAAAAAACATAGTGGCATAGTGATTTTAAATCGCGCATTCACATTGATATGTGTATGTTTCTAATGTTTATAATTTGCGTTCGCTAAAGGGATTTCTTTTTCTGTAGTACACAGTACCTTTATAGTGGAAACCACAGCGGAGGCATTTTGTTTTGTTGCTGTAAGTAGCTACCAGCAAATGATTCATTGCCTATTTCTGGGTGCTACTTATTGTATGAAAGAATAGAAGGATAGGAAAGAGGTTTGGTGCGATGGGACTTTTTTTTCTCAACAGGTGGCGCCTAAATTGCTTTAGGGAAATCTATTTTTGTTGTGTGTATTGAATTTATAAAAATCATGGCCCTGGTCGGGACTCGAACGCACGACCTGCCAATCACTTTAGTGAATACACTACCATCGCACCATTGCCACCTGCCGCGCCATTGAAATCGTATATGCGCGCCTACACTTAAACAGAAGGTAAAAACAAACCGGAATATCGGTGTTTTTGCAAAAAAAAAACATTATCGCTATATAACCCAAAGAATCTTTCTTTTGAAATATCCAACGACAAAATTGCCTGCTTTATATTGAGACTATGGGCCTTACCAATAACGAATTTAAAGTGGAGTTTAAATTAGTGGTCCCCTTCATTTAAATTTCCTTTTGCATAGGAGTGAAAGGGACTACAAATTTAAGCTTCACTTTAAATTTATTATTGGTAGCGGTCAATGACTTTTCTGAGAGAGTTTCCCTTAACAAGACCTAATTCGCTTAACGATAAGGTTATTGATGAATATTAAGTTGCGTTTGATTACGGCGTTGTTATTATCTATATTAGTAACTTCTGTTAACCCTTTGAATTTCTCGATCTCTCATAATTTTGGGCAGCGCCGCTTCATATGCATGAGGTTCTGTTGTATTATGTTGTTGCTGAAGTATTGTGTCTATCATATGGAATAGATGAAAATATGACCACTTTTCAGTAATTTTCTTTAGTTGTAACATAGTAAGAAGGTCTGAGATATTAGTCTTTTAGTCTATTTTGATTATATTGGTTCGCTGTTAAATTCTGTAACTGGATTTATAAGATGCTATACCGTCTGTGTTTAACATTTTATTCATTTATTTATTTCTTTTAGAAATCTTAACTGCACCTTCAAAACCTGTAAATATTATTCAAACCAAGCCATATTCAGCTCAAGGAAAATCATCAGAAATATATCCAACAAAATCATTAACAAATGTTAATCAAAATAAAAAATCAGTAGTTCAAATCACCGAAACCGCACGAAAAGATTATCTAAATCAACCGGACTATGATTTACTATCCCGTCAGCCAGAAACATTTGCTGAAGAGTCATACCACGTGGTTGATCTGGTTTCGAGAAAAAAATCTGGTTTAAAAAGATCAAATACGGCGAAAGACCGTCATCCAGTCGGTTTGGTAACAACTTTAAGTGGAAAAATAGCTATGGATGGAACGACAACGATACACGAGACCAGTGTTATTGGTACTTACATCTCTGGGAAGTATGCTCAAGTTCTTCAGAGTAATTTTCACGTTTTGAATAACAGTCATATGACTTTGTCACCGACCTCAGTTTCGCGAGTGTTAAGAACAGATTCGCCAACGACAAGGCATTTTAATGCTCAATTGGGAAGATTAAGTAAAAATAGATCTACTGAGGAACATAGAGTCGTTACAGCTACAGTGGATTCGAATACTCATCATAATAGAAAACATGGAAATGGTGGGAAGCCAAAAGCAAAAGGACGCCAGAAAAAGTATGTTTTTTTAATTAAAAGTCATTTTATGTTTACTATTTTAATTCAACATATTGCATTCGGCAACAAATATCATCCTAGTTGAAATCATTGACTTCAGGCTGTAAGCAAGCCAGTGGACTTCAACCAATCCAATTTGTTTTCGCATAAATACATAATACTCTAATATGTACCATGTTTTTCGATTCTTTTTCTTTTTATTGGCGATTTTTAAATGTATTTTACATGGCAAACATTTTACAAATTTCCATCATTTTTGTAGTGAACTTGTACTTAACTTTACCAAAAGTGAAGAAATAACCGACCCTCCGTCTTTAACGGCGTTATTATGATCCGGATAAGAGTGATTATTACACTCCCATTTCACTACATCGCTGTTCCGCCTGTGGGCTTGGCCGATTTTTCATCAAAAAGTATTTTCAGTCTTTTCGGTTTCTACATGTTATGTCGCGCTTTTTATCGTCGGGCGCCGCACGGGTGTGAAAAAGTGAGTGATCCATTTATTGAAGAGCTTATCCTAGTCAACTGGCAAAAATGATGATGTTATATATCTCAAGACTAAACGGAAGTAAATCTTTCCCCATGTAGCGACGGCTATGAACATCACTGCAGCTTTCCCCGATAAACAGCGCTTGTCATAAAAGGTGTTTAAGGGGAGAGATCACATTTAGATAATTTAAGCATTTGGTGTGCCCTGGACATATTTGACATCTTAAATCTGTCCCGCATAGGTTTGTGCTAAAGAGGATTTTTTATTGAGCACCTCAAAATAGCAGTAAATTGATCACTATTAAGATAGTAGTTAACGTCTACAGTTCAAGTAGGCACAAGGTATAATGCCATGATCCTCAATTGCTCATTACAAAAATCGCACACACACTCTTACAGAGTATAGGGCCAGTAGGCTCAATAAAGACACTAACAACTATTGTTAATGCTCAAAGTATCCTTCGCGATTACAGTGCATATGAAGAATAACATGCTTATAATCAGAGAACAGTCTGCCTATGCTGTTCAGAGTTATTATTGGCTTGTTTTCGAGATCTTGGAATTCAGGCAGTAAATTTCGCAAAAGTTGTCAGCTTTTCTGAGCTATTTTCGGCAAAAAAAATATTTGTATACTGTTATCGTGTGCATTTTTTCTCGTCACTGCAGCTCTGCAGAAAAAACAACGCTTGTGTTACTTAGGATAAAATTTACTTCTAGCCAAATTTAACATTAAGTTTCAAGATGTTATTTGTATCCCATCTTGAAACTCTCCCAAAAGGGTGCACGCAAATCGGCGGGTTAACTGCAGATCACCGGTGTCGTAAAAGCAAGATGTAACAATATTCAACAACAGGAACATGCACGTGTCATAATCGTTCAAAGAGAGGCAGGCATAAAAAACTTCGAGATCACATAAATGCAATCCCACCAGCATTTGAGCGGCCTCAGTAAAACAAAGAAATTATCCTACACCGAGTGGACTGCCGTGCGGGTTTTTTATGTCGTCTCAGCTTGGACCTTATTTCGCAAATCGCTATTAAAATACAACATTGATGTAGAGATGCGTTCGACGATAAGGTATTCAATTTGTTGGATCTAAAATTGCTTTATTTATAAGTTTGTTACATACCATAATATCGCTCGTAGACCCCTAAAATGTACTGTATTTGTGATCAGCATCGACAATAAAGTCGGCATTTGTAGGCCCTAAAATTCGATCTGGAAAGAAATGTGAAACATATACTCTCTAGGGGCCCGAAATAATCAAGTATAAAAAGCTGAAATTTGGAAAATATACTAGCTAGGCCCCTGAAATGCTCAAGTCCATAGATTTTTAAAATCCGCCCACTATTAAAAAAAAAAAACGTTTTATAAAGGATATCATTGGAAATGAAAATCTTATTCTTCGCAAAGTATGTAGAGAAGATGATTTTCATGAATTCCTCCATACAAAGTTGTCTGCCATGCCCACGTTGTAGGTTTTTTTTTACAAAAACATGTGTTTTCGATAAATTCCTTAAAGAAGGTATAAAACGTAGCCAATATCCTTCTTAACAATCCACCTATACTTTGATTTTCGCCACGATCACTTTTTGGGGGAAAGATATATTAATAGGGTATCCAACAGTTTGCCTAACGGATAGTAGCCATTTATTATATTTTAGCTGATAAAGGTGTAGTGTCCCCTGTGGTATTACAATGGACCCATATAACGGTATAGGTGAACTTCGGCTTCGTGCCTAAGTAGCCTAACCCAAGATCTATAATTTGTATAGATATGTAACTTTAATTAATTTAAATAAGATTTTAGATAAGATTTTCGCGCGAATTGTAACCATTGTCTCAAAAATTAATATTCGAGTATGCATTCGAGATATTTTTTTTCTAGATTTTTTTTTCGAGATTTTTTCAATTCTAGATTTTTGTTTTCGAAATTTTTACTTTCGAGATTTTTGTTTTCTGGATTATTGCTTTCTAGATTTCGTGGTAAACCCACTTTAAGCAAATCGTGTTCCAATAAAGAATTTCGTGTTAAGGATAGTGTTGCCTTTTGTACGAAACCACGGTATCTAAAAAAGGAATTGTAGTACATGTACGCAAGTACTTATAAATGGACTTTCATTTGCGACTTGACAACTTCAAACTTTCAGTGTGAACGCACCTGTCTACACACAGCATTGACCTACCTCAAGTGGTCATTACCCCGCACACATAATTTTCCCATTTCCATACACCATGCTATACCCACAACCCAACACCGCTCATAATTATGCTGATTTAGCATATCTATCTTCTTGCTTTATTTTTTATCTTTAATTTCCCGTACACAGCCAGAATCATTCACGTTTCCCAATCACCTGCAATAATTTATGTTATTCTCCTAAGTCAGCACATTTTAATTGTTTTGTTTGTGAATTCAGTGCAATGCTGTTATTCTCCTAACTCAGCACATTTTTTAATTGTTTTATGAATTCAGTGCAATGCACTCTATTGTGCATTTAGCTAAGTAAGCAATATGTTAGTATATAAGTCAATTAAATCAATAAACGAATAACTTGTTCAATATCAGTCAACCGAGTTAAGTCATTCATCACTAAGGTACGAGAGATCGTACAGCACCCCTAAACCGATTACCGCACTGTCAATTTCAAAATATTCAGTAAAATCAGCATTCATCATGGTTAAGTACACAAAGGAACAATGCTTACAAATAATTAAAATTTACTACCGAAATTCCGAGTCCGTGGCCGCAACTTTAAGAGTTAACGGCAATTTTCAGCGGTAATTCTCGTCCCAGTAGACAAGCAATTCATAGTCTAGTGAAAACAATTGAGTCAGAATATTCGCTGCTTGATGTTGCCGTGCCAGAGAGACTACGTTCTGCCCGAAGTGTGGAGAATATTGCTGCCGTAGAGGCGTCCGTCGCAAACCAGCCACACATTACGGCGAATTTCACATAAGGATCTTGGCCTACAACCTTACAAGACCAAGCTGACTCACGAATTAAAGCCACTCGATCATATGAAGCGACGTGCGTTCAGCGCTGCCACTTTGCTACCATCGTAGCAAAACTGCTACGCGATTTCCAATTTGCTACGATGCTACGCACTCTCCCTAAAAACGTCTATTTTGTTACTTTTTTTAAAGCACGAAATGTCAGCATAAATCTTGTAATTTTTCTTGAAAAAAAAAAAATAAACGAACTTTCCCACACCAACTTATATTCTTTTCTACCATACCCAACAAGTACCCATTTCTTCGGATGTGTTAGTGTTTGAATTTGACTGGAATCTAAAATCGGTCTGCAATTTTTTCAGATTTGAGCTTGACAAAGAACAAGAAGACGAACTCATTTAAAATAGAGACAGTAGATAAAATAATGGCTGCAAAATGTTTGATTTCAAAAAGAAACGAAATATGGATGTCGAATCTTTAATTTTTTCTAAAAGGTACTTAAAAACTTAATTTTTGAGCTTTAAAAAAACTGTATTAATCTAAAAGACTTGCCGGAATTTCTATGTGAAATTAATTCTGCTATTGGTACAAAGAAGCTACATTTATAATTTTGTGATATGAACTATTTTTTTTTCTAAGGCAATGCAAATATAAGTTTACCAACTATACTTGTACTAGTCCTTAAAAACATATTCAGGGCTATCGTGAACAAAATTCCCTCGGGATTATTTTCCATTTTCAAAAAATAGGTATCGAAATGAATTTAGAAAAAAGGGGAAAAATTCCACCGTAATAAATTGGTATCGTAGACGAAATTCCCCCGAAATTTCGCAAAATTCCCCCGAAATTTCGCAAAATTCCCTCCGCAATATTTCCTTCGCAAGTATGCTGGTGGAAATTCAAAATCTAAGCAGTTTGTATGTGGATAAGTAGTTGGTTGCTTTTAAGTTTGTATTTTAAATCAAAAAAGTGAAATAGGCGTTGCATAGGTTTGTTGTGGCTCAAATAAAAAGAAACTAGAGTATTTTTCATTTAAGTTTTATTTCGATAATTTTATATAAAAACAAACATAATAGGTCTAACTCAACTAATCAAAGACAATTGGAGATGATGATAAATTTATGTGATAGAAGCCGCGACATTGCCAATGGCTTCACTACGAATAGGAGCAAAGATGGATGTGAAGAAATTTTGAAAGCTTCTAGAGAAGGAACAGAACAGCGTAGGACCTCTAATGAAATCGGTATATGAGTGGAAAAATTTACCTTTTTTAAAGTTTTATAATTAAAGTCATTTTGAATCTAGTTCATTAGGTATGGGGAGACAAAAAAAATATATAAAAAAGAAACTGTCCAAAAATAAAAATTGAATTAATTGCGATTGACAAACTGTCAACGCCTTCGAACATAACTTCGAAAATTCAGGGGGAAATAAATTCCGATGAAGATTCACGATACTAGGAATATTTTCCAAGCAACAAAAAATGTTCGGGGGGATTTTTTTCCCTCGGAATCGCCGATAGCCATGATTTACTTTGAATAAAGAATTAAGTGTTTTTTTGTGTTTTCGAGAAAAATGATATTTTGGACTTTTGAGTTTTGCTACGCAAATTAAGTTTTGCTACACAAATTTGATTTAAAATTTAATAACAGGTAGATTTAGTTACTGTTCGTAAACAGGTGAAACGAAAAAAAGACTAATTTTATGACCTTATTTGGAAAAGCATCATAAAAATTGACATCACATAAACATATTATAGACTTCTTTCATATTTCAATTGGTTTTTCCCATATTATCGAAGGATTAAAATAAAATTGTTAAATCGTTTGAAAATCGTTCGTAAACTCGTGGAACGGAGGTATAACAACAAATCTAGTGAGAATATTGTAACAGATTTGAAAGAAAGTGCGAGGGTAAGTTATTAAAGAGTTAAAATTGCTTATTGCTACGTTTAAGCTCGGTCGGTACTGCAGGGAATATCGCAAGAACTGAATCGCATATAACCGAAATCGCGTATGCTGAGACCGCGTATGAGGGTTCAGCGTCCTGATATATATATATCTCCATCCTATTACGATTGCCAATTGAAATAATTTATAATATATTGACTGCCAGTAGCCAATTCCACGTAGTTATGACAAAACGAGGCGCTATTCGTATGGTTGAAAAGCTCACATTTCTAAGGTGACCACACCTCTTAATTGAGGGCAATTAAATACTGAGAAACCAGACGGTTGAAATAAATAAAAGTGATAGCCCCAAAGCGTGAATCAAAACAAATAATAATTTGAATTGGAACGAGGCGCTAACGTTTTCCTACGGAAAACTCAGTTAATCAACACACGTGCAGTATGGCTGCCAAACTTCCGTTAATTTTACATTGTCCTAGATTCAAGCTTCCGTCAAGTACTATTGAAATGAATATATGAACAACAGTAATTAGCTCATTGAAATTACTACTAAGACAGTCGACTTCGTGAGAGTCGTTCAAATTGCCCCAAGCGAAAAAACAGCTACAAAACGACTTAACTGTTTGTGTATTGGTCTTTGCATAGAAATTAAATTGAAATCTAAAACACAAATTCTCAGTTAGATTACTTTTGCATGGGCGCCGCCATTTTCTTAAATGTGAAGTCAGGAGCAAATTCTTTTTATAAGTTGAAGGCAGAGATGGCAGAGTAATCTGGGTCACGTAACTACCAATTTATTTTGTCCTTGCAAAATGGCATTTCACCCATCTCTGGACAGGACTATTCTCTATATTACACCTAATATTCACCGAAAGGAATTTTTGGAATTGCATTAGTCGCCACCCATTCTTTTCCCCCATGGGACTTCAATCTGTACCAGCGTCTTCTCAGGCAAGTACACTACGATGGATCGATGGAAAAAATATTCTTTAAATACTGCCCAGTTAATGGGTGCCATTGTTTATAGTTAAAACATTTTAGTTATCCAAATCTAAAACCAATTTTCGATGGAGTTGAATATATTTGGATATAAGATGTCGCTGTTTCTTTTACAGTTCATATGGAAGAATATGTTTTGATAAAACGCCGCGTAAATATCGAAAAATAAATGACCCCGACATAGTTTTTCTATAATTGTCCGCTGTGAGTCATATACCTCGTCGTTAAAGAAGAAGAAGAACGTTATGTACTTATTACTTCTGCGTATTTAAGATTCACTCTTTTCCAATAGGAGACCAAAAGAACCTCTTCCTAATGTCTTGCAACAAATATACAGTTTAAAACTAACCACAAATTTTTATTTTGTCTTACTTAAACAGCAAAACCAGTAAAAGTCCAAGACACTCATACAGAGAACCTGAACGTTCGTCCAGCTCTGTAGTTTCAAACGATGCCAAGCGATATTCATTTCGTCAAAGGCTTAACCAAGTCCTACCTGTACCGCCAACAAACACATCCACAACAAATGTTAAACTTCGTCCTTCAGGACGATGGCAGTACAAATCAACAATGAAACCAAGAGTTTACATAAGAAAAGCTTCCGATTTCACAAGTTCTATATCACCAACTCAAATTGCAACAACCATAAATGAAATTGAACTAAACACCCTAAGTTCACCTTTAGCGGAAGTTGTGTTACAGTCATCTTCTGTGAAAGGGGAAGACATAACTGAAGACCAAACTTTAGCAACCACTTTGTACCCCGTAGAAACAATAAATATTGACATTGTTACTCCATCGAATTTTGAAGACTTTTACTACGAAATCGCAACCATTAAAACTCCATACACATTCCAGGTAAGGGACTTCTGTTTTAGGCTTGAGTTTGTTTCAAATAATTTTATCTTTTAGATGGGCACAATCAAGAAAACGAGATACGTTACTGTTACATCCACCACTGAAAAACAATTACAGTCCGACTACTTGGAGAAGTCCAGTATAAAAGGTCCACTTATTGAAAATATTCTGGCTACGACAACACCCATCAACCAACTATTACACGCCAGTAGTATAACAACTTTCCCGGCATGTACTTTAACGGACGCAACAGAAACTCCATCCTTAGACGAACACATTGAAACCTTTACCCAATCACAACTTAAATTAAAAACACAAGTTTTTCCAATCGTAGGACTAAATCAAAGCACCAGTTACTTGACCCTTTTGCAGACCTATGGCATAACGACTTTTATAACGGCGACTAAAACCACCCCAGGTTGCATTGGAAATAACTTTAATGAGTTTAACACCCGCTTGGACGAGGCCGGATCTGAATTGAATTTAGATCTTGAATTCGCAGATTTTGAAAACAGTGAACTCGATGGTCAAAACAGTAGTGGCGAAATCGTCCCTTCTCCTGTGAGCACTATTTCTAATGAAGTCACTTCAAGGAAATCTCAGAATGATGATCAAAGTCAAAATTATTATCCAACATTTTCACCAGAACAATTACAACAATTGGCATATTTGAAACTGTTCCAACAAAATGCCCAAATACCACAACTGCCACAAATAGCACAGTTACCAACCCCACCGCCCCAAGAAGTGCTATCAACTGAACCGATATATGAATCACACGTTATACCACTTGTAAAGAATGGACAAACAAGTTATAAGACCTTATCAAAACTGATATCGAAAACTGATTATCTACCTGCTCCATCGTCTCAACCCCAGCTACTACCATCGCTGAATCCATTCGGGCTGCAACAACCTCAATTCAGACTTGTAACGTCTGCAACAGTTCAACCCACTGTCCTAACACAAACCCTAAGTAGAATCTTAAAATTAACATTCGGCGCGAAAACGGCACTCACAACAATTTATTCAACAAATACCCTAACAACGAATATTGCCACATATATTACTACTTCATTGCCAGTACAACCAACGGCCAACTTCTTCCCACCAGTTTTTCCCCAATTTCCCTTCCTTGGATAAAGCAATGCAACTTTTACAAAATTTCTTTTTCAACTAAAATAAATGAATTTATTATTATATATGTATGTGGTATTATTAGAAGTATTTTACATTTCATCGTTGGAGATTATTTAAAAAAAAAATCATAATTTACTTGTACATTTTAGTATTATTAAGGTGTAAATTTATTGTTATTGGAGACATTATTGAAAAAAAATAAAAAAAAAATGTTATGCACCCCCAGTTGTTATTTAATTTCACAGTAAGCCATTTCGAATTTATAACAACGAGTAAAAGACGCCTTTTTGGTTCTATGTTAGTTGGTTTTTCTACGCCAACCACTCTTTTGTCAGATTGGTTTTAGCGGATTCTGCAGAAAATATGTATTAGCTCCAGATTCCGAGGAGCAGCATACACCATAGGCATTGTACTATTTTGTTGGGATCTAAGTACATCTAGGACCTAACTTTTTGGGCCTTATTTCATTTTGCCCTTTCGGGCGTTATTTTTTTTGGGCGTAAAAATACGTTTGAAAGATAATTTTGTATGAGCGCATGCTCTGCTCGAAAGTAGACATGACGTAAGAACTGTGGTACCAACAAAATACGATAGAATAAGATTTTCAATTTTTACGTATTGAAAGGGTTTGGGCTACTTCCAAAGAACGGTTCTTGCAAAATTCTTTTCTGCAATTACATTCTAACTGCTAATTCGTCGTTTTAGGCGATTTGCCTTTTTAAATTTGAGGTGGCATATTTGACTTGTTGCTTTTGATTTTAGTCCAATGACGACATATTAGTATTCGCCTTCTTAAATTAGCTACCAATGAGGAATAACCAAGCCAGCATATTCTGGTAGGCGGCGGTACTTTGGTTGGAAGTCTGTTTCCATACAATTACTGTGTTGGTTTCCAGATTTTATTTATTTGCGGATAAAATAGCAGACGAATACGGGCCGTGAATAGTGAAATTGTTAAATAATGAATAAAGCAATAGAAGCACAAGATATACAGGGAAAAAGATGATTTATTGAGAAATTGATGCTTTTTACAGAAAAATGACTTCAACTATTAATTATTATTGGTGTTTGTTATTACAAATAATATAAATTTAATTGTTTTGAAAGTCAATATTTTTCATAGGCTCTATAAATACGCAGAATAAAGCAACTGCAATGATCTGATTAGACGCTACCGTCGGATTTTGTTTAACCTGCTGTGATTACTCCTCATTTCGACTTGTTGCTCCTTTCCCCATCTTGGTCCAAGTAAGTGAACTTTTTAAAATGAATAACAACAAACATTATGCTTTAAAGCTTCACTCCTCTATTTTGGGCCAATCAGAGATGCAGTCACCGGTAACCTTGCGCCCAATGGCAGTGATAAACCTCGCGCATGCTGATTGGGAGCGATGCATAGGAACAGCTCCATTTTTTCTGATATGTTTCCAGAACTGTTTGAATCAGCATTCCCACTAGCATTGAGAGTCCAAGCTGTATGCGAAGAGCCCTGCACAGCGGTTACACCACCAGAAGTAGGATGACAGAAAGTGCGGATGGGGCCCATTTGGCATATCCTTCCGTACTTTGAGGTGGCTTACGTTGCCCGACGGCACAGCAAATCGTTGAGGGCGGTATGTGCTTAACAGCACTAAGGACAATGGGCGTTGAGAGCCCAATGGCTTTTCGGCTTGTTAAATCGACGGCATTACCACTATTACCAGAGGTTGATGCCGATTGGAGAGGCATCTGTCTCTACGTATTTTTATATTTTTGCAATTTTCTCACGAGTGTCCGTCAAATAAAGTCGCCCAGCACAGAGTATGGCACGGGAAGGCTGCTAACAAACGGTCGCCTAGTATTCTGAGTTCACATACTTGTGATCAAGCACTCTTTTAGGCATGCGTAATTCACCGTATGCTGGTACACCTTGGATTAGAGAAATAATAATGAGGTTTAACATAGGGTTTATTCCCTTCAAACTCCTGATCCAGAGCTGGTTTTCCCTGATCAAATAATAGTACCTTGGTGGCTCGCTTCACGGGTAAAAGGGTTTAAGGCTCTGGACACCTATTCGACTCACAAAAATTAAAACTCTGGACACTTGTTCGACTTGTAGATCCCATAACTGCCTCTAGGTTGGCCGCTTCGCGAGTAAAAGGGTTTAAGACTCTGGACAACTATTCGACTCACAAAAATTAAAACTCAGGACGCATCTTCGTGGCTGACGTGTAAAAGGGTTTACATCTCTGGACATGGACACCTCTTCGACTCACAATAATTAAAACTCTGTACAACTCTTCGACTCAGAAAAATAATACATTCTATATCTATTGGATATTTTGACCGAGGATATTTTCCGGGTATATTTGGATTGAGGATATTATAAAACATGGGGAAGGGAAGGGCTAGACTCCGCTTGGGCGAACTGTTGGATAACCTGTTCCTACTCCAATCATTCATAAAGTGGGTGTGAAAAAAGTCTAAGTATGGGTGAATGCTTAATTTAATTATTAAGAACGCTTTACATATTTTATTATGGACGGACGGAGGGACGGACGGACGGACATGGCTAGATCGACATTACTATAGACGTTGAGTCAAAATTAATATGCCTTTAGAATAGGGTAAAAAAAGGATAATTACATCCAACGCCCTTCATATAGCGCCAGGTAATTAATTTTAAACTGCCGAACACTATTTCCAACCAGGAGCATTATGGTAAGCATGAGAAAATGTAACGGTTTACTTTTGTAACAAACCGAACGAACTAATTTAACGGTTAATTATCATGCTCAAAAGAGCTAGTTTTCAATGCGCTTTGCAATCCACTTCATTGTGGTTTGAAATCAGTGCGATATGATGCCCGATCAAGTTAAAGAAAATACAAGTACTTTAGAGTCATATAATGAAGCGTGCGTCGCGTCGTGGCGGTCGGTGCGACTCTATGGTCCTCTGTACCCTGAAGAAGTAAAAATGCGTTAAATATTGCGCGATTGATAATATAATTTGGCAATCTATTTTTTTTCTTTTAATATTTCTATCTTTGCATTAGGAAAAATCAATTGAAAGTGAAAACGAGCAAGCCGTTGAAATAGCTGTTGCACTCGGGCTATTAACAAATTATAAATTGTGCATACATTGGATTCCCATGACAATTTTTGTGTGCGGAAAAACGATTGTCGAGTTCAGATGCTCAAAATCAAGTCGTGCAGTGACAACAATCCGTGCTGTTGGCAGTTTGTTTTAGGAAGCGTATGCCTTTGCCAAATGAACGTCATGTATCTACCTTCTAAAGGTAGGCGAGGAAATATTCCTACGAAACGGTAAATGTGCAAAATTTTGATTCCACTCAATTTTTGTCCCAACGGACTATTACCGACTAGAATTACTATTGCCGTGACACACAAGTAATCTAGTTTTTGGAAACGTTCGAGGTAAATGTATACAGAAAGACGAAAATTGTCCAGATCGACGAAAACAAATTCGGAAGAAGGAAGTTTAACAAAGGAAGGGCGTGGACGGGCCACCACTGGGTATTAGGACTAATTGAGGATGGATCCAAAGATTTGAGGCTGGAAGTGTTTGCAGAAAACGTTCGCAGCTCTGAAATGCTAGTGCCGCTAATAAAAAGAAACACGTGCAACAAGGTACAATCATTTGAACTGATTGATGATAGGTGTTCGATTGTTTGGGTGCTCATGAGCTCATTAACAAGGGGCTGAACCACAGTGATCCTTATAACCCTTTTGTAGTTTCCGATGACATATACACTCAACACTTTACAATGACAATTGTTCGAATAAGGTTGAATGCCAATGGAATACCAATGGAGCGGCGAATAAAGAAATAAATCTATTCGAAGAATATTATTAAAAGCAAACGTGTAAGTTTTAGGGATCTTAGATACAAATAATAACACACCGGCTTATGAGTCCAAGAATCGTAAAACGAGAATACTCTGGCGGGTCACTAAACACACGCAAAGAAGCTGAACTTCAGACACAATGTTGCAAATACATGATTTTGATGTCTTGAAGTGGACCATCAAGCTGTTGTAGTCATGTATAAGAAATAAATCAAAGGTTTATAAGCAATGGCTGTATTTATTACTGTTAGATACCGCTTGCTTTCAGTTCAGAAAGAAATCAAACTCATCGGTTGCATTCTCGAGATTTAAGAATTCGATCCTCCATCTGAAAACATTGAACGTTTTCACTAAGACCTTTCTTTCTCGGTCGTTTGATATGTGCGGGGTACCAGGCTTCTTCTTCCTACACCTCCTCTAGCATCAACGCAAAAGCAAAATAACTGGCAACTCCTTTGTCCTCTTCTATTTTCATTACACTGCACAAATTTGCGATAAAAGAATAATAAATAAAAAACATGAGGAAAGGGCAGCTGTATATACCCTATGCCTATTTTTAGGCCCCAAAATGTGGGTGTCGCGAAAATCTTAGTACCTATGGGTGAATAGTAAGGAAAGGTAGTGTCTAAGTATTTTGTTAAACATATCTAACGATTTTTTAAGGACTTTAACTTTGAAAAAATTATTTTGCAAAAAAGACGCCCGTAAAAAGTGGGCGTAGCAAACAATTTGGGGTTATTATCTACATACTCGTACTTTGCGATTTCATTTCTATTAGTTTTTTTTCAATTAAACCGTTTTTTTTAAATGTGGCCGTGTTAGTAGGCGGATTTTAAATGTAGTTACACTTGATCATTTCGGGCAGAGGTTATAATGTTCCAAATTTCTAGCTTTAATTTTATAGCCTCAAAATCGACAACAGGCGCACAGATATGACTGCATTGACATAACTTTCCATGCTTATCACAAATATGGTAACCGTAAGGGGTTTACGAGCAATATTAAAGTATGTTGCAAATTATGAGTCATGAAATAATAATACCCTTAGAATGAGGTATAACAAGATTAACTATTTAGAAACAATCAAATCCGAAACCAATTGAAAGAAATATAAATATGTTCCGCACTGAGGCGGAATTTAAAAGAGTTGAGCTCGCAAATAGGCGATTGCAAGCCGTACAGGAAATATTCCAGTTATGTGAACTGAAATAGCAGAAAAATCAAAACTCGATTTAAACTTTCGTTTCTAAAAGATGTCTTTATTTTTTGGCGGTTGGTTGACGAGTAATTGAAATAGATCATGTTGTCTTCCCTTGAAGCTGCTGTTGGCTTATGTACTAACTCAGCTGTTTCTGGAGAGTGTAATGACCCCAAGATGTTACCTTTGCAGTAACCCATAACGTCGCACTAACACCAGGATAATGTGTGGTTTCTGTGTGTTTCTTCAACAATGCCCCACATCTTCGGAGTGGGTGTTAGAGTGCACTTCAGTAGTGATGTGGATCTCTCACACATTTTATTCGGCCCTCATGAAAATTGTTGCCCGTTGGTCAGAGGTGATGACCACATTCGTCAAATGGCATTGCCATTGGTGCAAGGGAGAACGAACTGTCTTCTTCGCTAGTTAAGCATTCATTGACAGTTCTCGACTTAAATCCGCGGTGATCCATCGTGGAGTGATTTTGTGGTGTTTTTAGTTTAGTTTTTTATCGTTTTCTTTCGTAATTTTGTGTTGTGTGCAATTGTGAATTCATTCGAGCAATTAGCCTTCTGCAAAAACACACCTTCGTCATGTCGTCCAGTATCATCATTGTTGTGCGGTGATTTCCTTTGATGATACTTTCAATTAATTTCAATTGTGTTGCTTTTTGTGTCTCGGTACTCCTCGTTTGTGTTATGTGCATTAAAGCTAGTTTTCCAGGACGTAGAGCATTTAGATTTGCTTGGTTTTTGTTTATTACATTCGGGTAGCTAGCCTTCCTGCAACTACACAATTCCAACTTATCGCTCAAGTGTTATTTTGTTGTGCAGCAACAGACCGAATGTAGGTAAACGTCAATTCAGTGTCATTATATGACATCCTTTAATTCTGTCATAATCTGTTCGTAGTGTAATTGCTTATTTTACTGCCGTTATCATAATTTAATTATTACATGTATACTATTTATTTAATTCCATTTCGGGATAGGGGTAAGAATTTACCCGAGGTAGGCATGCCGGTAGTAAGAGGCGACAAGAATCCAAACTGGAGGTGGGTCATAGGGGAGCCTCGGTACGATACGTCCGAGTTCCGAGGTCGTTGGGTTTGGCAGTACAGACGTTGACTTGGGAGTTGTAAGAACACTTGATTCCGAAGACTTCTGGAAAAATGGCCAAAGTAGCGGAGAGTTTCAACTTGATACGCTTAATCTTCATGCCGATAGACAGGCAGCTGATTCTTGCTGATGAAGGCCAGGATACCAGACAGACTGAACGGGCTCCAGAAGAGTCTTCTGGCTAAGAGCCAGCGAAAGAGGAAACAGAGGAAGGCGGCAATTGTTCGACGTGAAGAAACTGAACCAGTTGAAGGCGCACACAACTGGGTGAAACAGTTGCTGCAACCAGCAATAATTTCGGCACCAGTGGGCAGAAATTAGCTTTCGCGGGAACACCTATCTCAAAGAAAAACACGGTAATTAGGTTTACTCAGATTAACCTTCAACATTCCAAGCCTGCCACTGTTCTCATCAGTAGGAGGCTTTCCGTGTTGAATACAAAACCCCACATAACATCTATACAGGAGTCATTGGCAGAAATGACTACTCACCCGCGAAAAGCTTCTGACCAATCAGCCTGACTTCCTTCTTGCTAAAAAGCGTGGAAAGGCTGATTGAGCTTCATGTGGGCAAAATTGCTTTGCGATTGCACCACCTGTCTTAGTTGCAACATGCCTATCAACGCGAAAAATTACAGCATGTGTAGCCGAATCATTGGTGCTGTTTCGTCAAATCGCCAATATACAAGCAAAAAATAAAAATATAATACAAGGTGGCGCAAAAATAACCTTCCGATGTTTTTTGGCCGACCGACCGATTATTGCTCAAATAAATAGTCACCAATATTCCGCGTTCTGGAGCAGTGTAGCGTAACATTGTTTATTAACGTGTATTTCGCATGTGTTTACTACACAAATGTCAAAACAGAACTGACATTATGGGCCAATCGCAAAATTTATAGCATTTTCTAATAGGAGGATTACTTTTGCGCCACCTTGTATAAGCAAAATAGAAATAAAATGGTCACTATTTGTACCAAGTTTGAAGTCGTCGCACGCTTTTAAATTCGTCCCAAATTCAATTTAATTTTTCTCGCTCAAGTAAGAGCAGTTTACAAAAATTATTGTAAATTTTCATGGCGCCCGAGCAGGGGCAAATTTAAAAAAAAAGAAAAAATGTTTTATTACGCGACGCGCAAATTTATTTAATTTATTGAAGTGTCCCATAAAACCCATTCGGAAGAAGCTCGCCCAACAAGTCATCCCAATGAACCAGCTAACAGCGATCGTAGAAACACATCGTCGAGACCTAGCGTTCCAGACACCGCTAATGCATAAAAACTGTAACTGCATACAGTGCAAGAGGGAAGTAGCTTCAAAGGAAAAGTCTTCCAACAAAAAAGAGGTAGTCGGTACAAAAATTGAAAGTGAATCCATTTAAAAACCATTCAGTTGGTTAATGTATGAAATAAAGTACAAAACACTTTCAATTCTTGTTGCCTATATTTATTTGTGACATTCCTGTATACATATATACACAATTTTATATACACATATACCAATGGTAAAACAAACAAAGTGCGCGATTTTTTTTTTAAAAAAAAGGGTGATATTTATTGATAGCAGAAACATTACACTATATAC
The DNA here is from genome assembly GCA_949715645.1 of Portevinia maculata. Taxonomy (NCBI): domain Eukaryota; kingdom Metazoa; phylum Arthropoda; class Insecta; order Diptera; family Syrphidae; genus Portevinia; species Portevinia maculata. Next base: position 98,399,845 of record OX454525.1, read on the forward strand.
ATATTATATGTGACTTAAAACTAATAATTCGCAATGTATATACCTATCAAAGTAATTTACTAACACAACGCTCACTTCACAAAAACGTTAAAGTAAACAAAAGATTATTTTTATTTTTTTGCTGTCTGTCTCATCGATCTATGCTGCCACCACAATAAACAATCGTTACTGGCATTTTAACTTCCTAATAGAGTCGCGACGTTGATTAAATTCTTCGCGCCCGCACTTTTCGCGGAAATTAATTAATTCAAATCAAAAAAAAAAAAAAAACACTGACAGCAATAAAATTTGTTGTACCGAGTTGTCAGTTTGACAGTGATCATTTCAAGTGCATTAGGTTCGTTCAGCGAAGCAACTGAAAAATTTCGGAAAAACGTTTAGCGTTGCCAGACCAACATTTCTATTAATATTAAATTGGGGAAAAGTGAAAAATAACGATAAAGGGTTATTTGCACAGCAAATTAAAATAATTTATTGCGAGTTGCACCATACAGGGTTACAATTAGCATATATTAGTTTAGTTTATTAAGTTTATTTCTTATTGTTTAAAATTAACAACGTTCAATGACAAGTTTCAATATTAAGTATAAACATAATAAGAAAGTTGAAGACATTTTATATTTTTGCATAAAAATTATGAAAAAATAGTATTAAATGCCATATCAGATGCTTTAACGATATAAAATTAAATTAAATTATTTGGGTGGGGTGACCCTACACTGTAGAAACAAAAACAAAATAAAAATAAAAAAAATTGTAAACAAAAAAATCAAACAAAAATTTGTAAACAAGATGGATTGAACAAAGTTTAAAAAATTTACATTTAACAGCAATAAGTAAAGAACCAAACGTAAATCAAGACGAATGTGGCAAAAATGAAATTAAACAGAATGGACATAAAATTACAGTTAAACCAGAATATCAGTAGATTGAGATAAACCCCAAAATCAAAACCTAAAAAAAGATTCAAAACTGACATTATCAAAATTAAAGAGCCAACTTTTTACGTTTTTAATGAACGTACTCTTCACAGATATTGCTCTGATCGACTGTGGAAGTTTATTAAATAAGCGATACGATGAAACGGAAAAAAAATTACGATAAGCAGTGGTACGAGCAATGGGTACAGATAACAAGTTAGAAAAATGTCCACGTAAATTATGAGTAGAGATTAAACGAAAATTACGATTGCCAGACCTCAAAAAGAAAGTCTTCAACACCTTAAAACAATATAAATGACGAACAGGTAGAATACTCAAGTCACAGAACAGAGGAAAACTAGGATATCTACACGGCTTTTGACATATTTTCCTTAAGACATACTTCTGCATAGTTAACAGAGGCTGTATTTTATTAAAATACGCACCTCCCCAGCCCAGCAAACAATTCCGTATTGCAACTTGGAATGAAAGATTCCATAGTAAATTGTTTTAAGAAGTTTTTTAGAGCAGATATTTTTCAAATAAAAGAAATGTCTAAGAGTGAGTCGGAAATAGCTTCTCAACGCTTCTGCGTGATTCATAAAACTCATTCTTGAATCAATGATTAGACCCAGATATTTAAATTCAACGACCTTTTCAATTAAAAAACAATTATTACTACAGATTAGACTGCTACAAAAGGAGGGAGAAGAACAACTAAACACACAATTATTACAAACTGACATTTTATATCGTTGACATTCGGGAGCATGGAAAAAAACATTTGCGTCAAAATTGTTTAAAGAAGACAAACTGAAAAACAGTTAATGCCTGAAATCAGATCCAAAGGACTGTCACAGCCATACGAAAAACCAATATCATCTGCAAAAGCCGTAGGTCTACCCCTGAAATTGAGTGAAAGCAGTGAGTTAACATAAATTAAGAATAAAATTGGTCCCAAAACAGAGCCTTGCGGTACACCCATTTTGATGAACTGAACTGCACTCCTAACGTCGTCCAACTTCACCCTTTGCGACCTGTTTTCAAGATAAGACCCAAACCATTTAAGCATAAATCCACGAAAGCCAGCACTTTCTAATTTCTTTAACAATAAAGTATGGTTAACCATGTCGAAGGCTTTGGTGATGTCAATAAATAAACCTGCAGTACACTTTTGCTTATCGAGGCAAGACATTATTTGACTACAAAACTGTAGTAGTGCATCTTCAGTCGATTTTCCTTTTTGAAATCCGAGTTGAGATGGATTAAAATAGTCAGTTGCATTTAAAAAACTCACTACTCTATTTTTTATAAGTTTCTCAAAGATTTTACTGAAAACAGGAAGAAGTGATATGGGCCTATAGTTTGAGACTTCAACAGAAGAACCTTTTTTAAACAGTGCTATAACATCGGCACATTTGAGCTCATCCGGGAATACCCCAGCAAATATGCAGTTATTAAAAATATTAACTAATACTTCCAGTATGTAACATCCAATTTGGTTGACCACTACATTCGAAATACCATCAGCACCACACGAATTCGAATTTTTTAGGGTTCCTATAACTTTTAAAACCTCAAGAGGAGTTATAGGCATAAAAACAAAACTGTTTGTTTGAAAATGTATAGCACTTCTACGAGAAGACGAAAACATGTACAATAAATCCTTTGGTCATTACATGATTGAAAGCTGCTAGATATATTTGTAAAGTAGCTGTTGAATTCATTAGCAATTACAAGTTTGTCAGAAATTTCTGAGTCGTTAATCTGAATAATAGTAGGTTTTTTAGAGAACGATGATTTGTTCAAAATATTATTGACTACGCGCCATTCATTTCTTAAATTTCCCTTAGCAGAATTTAACTGAAAACGGTAATAATTATCCAGACAGAGAGGAATCTCCTTTTTGAGTTCAGCGCACAGTTTCTTGTATTTTCTTTGAAGACTCATATTCCTAGGTTACTTGTTACACTTGATTCTAAGATTGTTTTTGCCTTTAACTTTATTCAATAAATACCTTGAAATCCAAGGTTTAAGCCTTTTTACCACTTTTTGGGATGGCAAAAACGAGGAACAATTTGCAATATGATTCTTCAGGGTATCAATAAATAATGTAAAAGAAGTTGAAGGAACCCTGCAGGAATATACATATTCCCAAAACTCGTAAAAAAGATAGTTTTTGAGCTGTGTGTAGTTAATTTTCATAACTTTACTCGAGGCTTTACTTTTGTTTTCATTGGGTCTACTCGAAACATATACTATGAGCCCTATCATAGAATGATCGGTTATCATCAAATCAAAGACGCATTTTTCACAATTATTTACGCAAATATTACTAAAACGGCCATAAATATGATCTAAACATCTACCAGATGCAGTTCTAGTAGGCTGATTAATAAAGCACGCCAGACCATAAGATGCTAGCATTGCTAAATAACTCGAAATTATCTCACTACTTTCCAAAATATTCAGATTAAAATCTCCCAAAATGATTAAGTTTTTTGATTTTTCTTTCTCCAAAAGATCCGAAAATTCTTTTATGAACATTGACACATTAAACATATGAAGTCTATATACACACAGAAAGACATACACGTCATTATTAATTACAATGGAAACTTTAATAACATCAGCACTTAAGAAGTCAGGACATAAAACATCGAGAATCTTATATTTATCACGCACGAAAAACCCAACACCACCTGCCGCATAATTCTCATTAGTCTTAGCAAAAAAATTAAACCCGGGAATAACATAATCATTTTTTTCAAAGTTGTAGATCCAAGTTTCAGAGACAAAGACAATATCTGGAATGCACTCAAAGGAATCTAGATGTGTTACAAGAGCTGTGAAGTTTTCTCTCAAACTTCTAATATTCTGGTGAACAGTAAACAATTTATTATCACAATAAGAGATACAGTATAATCTCGATAATTCGTACCCCGTTAATTCGTAAACCCCTCTTATTCGAAATTAACTGCAGGTCCCTTGAAAAAACCCCGGTTATTCGTAAAAAAACAGTGCATTTCGGTCCCCTCGGTAATTCGCAATAATTTCCACATGCAACGTCATATAAAACGTCTAATAATTCGTAAGTCTCTGTTGATAACCCCTTTTATTCGAAGAAGAAGTCTCATTCCTCATCTTCAATACTCTGAATCACGTTTGTTACAATATGTTTATGTTTAATCACAAAGACAGGACTTGGTGTAACATCCGGGGGCGAAAGGGGATTTTCTCACTGTTGCAAATGCGTGCAGCCGCAGGTAATGGCAGCTATTTCTGTTTCAATGTAAGCACGTGCATTCACAGACTTTCTGGCAAAAACGGTTACCGTTATGCTGACGTAAATTTCCTATGACATTGCCGACTTCTAACCGTATCCATAAGTGTCTGTCCATTTGTGAAAAAAAAAATTTATTTTTTTTTTGTACACACATTCATATTATGTAAGTACCTATGTAGAAAATTTGGTTTTTGTGCATAATATATCCAATATATTGTGCTAAATATTGAATTTGAATTTAAAACATAAAATCCCTTTAAATCGTATTTTTATTTTTTAAACCTTCAATAATTCGTAATCTCGCTAATTCGAAAACCCCTATAATTCGCAATAAACTCTAGGTCCCTTGACATTGACACTACGATTTATCGGGATTATACTGTATTTGTAAAGACGCTATTGCAGCTGGAATTACTAAGAGAGGGGATAGAAAAGTGATTGATTAAATCATTATCATCATTCATTTGGAATTGAAATACATTAAGTATAATATGCGCTAAATAAGTGCAAGATCACAAAATGATTTAATTGAAATGACTTTTCCTCCCTCCACCTTACGAAGAAGAATTTTGTTATCTCTATACCATACATATTTTAGGCCTTTCTGCTTTACTGTCTCTTTCGCCTTCATGAAGAGCGCTTGCGTGTACTTCGTGAGGGAATCGTTTATATAAATCCCAGTGCCGGTGTTGTTGTTATTGTTGTTGTTCTTGTTGGGAGCGATGTTATTGTTGTTGTTGTTGCTATCGCTGTTACTGTTGACAACACCATCGATACCAGTCACTTGAGTGCAGAGATTTTTTTTGTTCATCCTCTTAGCGGTCATTATTCGTTGTTTGGTATTGTAATCAAGAAACTTAACGCAGATGATCGATTTCGCCTTGGACATTTTTGATTGTACTTTTTTCACGTAACATTTCTCAATTTTATAGTCAGAAACATCGACGGACAAAGCTTTATTGAAAATAAGCTTGACTTTGCTCAAGGCGTTTTCGTCATTGACATCGGGCACACCAGTAATTTCAATAAAATTGTTAAGAAGACTCTGTTGCTGCCAGTTAAGTTTACTTTCCAGGATATTTACTTTCAATTTTAAGTCTGCATTTTCAGTACGTAAGTCGTTCAGTTGTTGTAGAAAACGATGATTTTGTTCCTCCAAACTGGAGAGCTTTGAGTAAATCATTTGAAGAGTATATTCACTGCCGTTGTCCTCGATAGGTTTAGGAAAATCTGATGCTGCTGATTGTGCACAGCCACTTCCAGTTTGATTTTTACTGCCAAAAGCATTGTTGTTGTTTTGCTTGACTTTTGTTGCTGATTGTTGTGTGCAGCCTCTTGCCAATTTGTTTTTGTTGACGCTGGTCTGAGCATTGTTGTTGTTTTGCTGCAGTTCGGCCGAGACAGGCAAATGCAACGAGCGACGTGGTAGAACACCACATTTGTCACATCGAAAAGAATTACCACTTGATTTTATAAATTCCGCATCTTGTTCCGTGATTTTTACACATGAATAGTGAAAGAAGTGCTTACATTCACTACAATTTATTTTTGTTGAACAATTGCGATCAATTTTTTGCATACATATAGAGCAATTCATTTTGTTAAAAAGATTATTAGTTTCAAACAGATGCGCACCTCACGACAATCCAGAGAGAACTGCAACTGCAAGTGTTAACCGGTACAATAATAATTTCGTGGATAAACTAAATCCGTTTGAAAAGATTGCATATTTCCAATTTAATTTTCGTTGGAGATCATTTTCGGAATAAAATGGCACCAAAGCGACAGACTTCTCTAAACAGGAGTGACAACCTTGAGCAATTAAAGCATCAACGGTCGCTAATTAAAGCAAATATTCTTCGAATTAAAACGGCAATCGAGCAAAAAACTATTTCATTAAACCCAACCGAGTTAGAATGTCGATTGGATATTTTAAATTCATATATCGATCAAGTCATGATCTGTCAATCTGACATAGAATCGGCTGATCATAGCGATACATTCCGCGGGGAATTAGAAGACATTTGCGTTAGTGCGAAGTCATTAATTGTGTCGGAGTTGAATAAGAAGCGTAAGTCTAGTACATTTGATTGCTCCTTTGGTGCACCTCAACATTCTCGACTACCAAAGATGTCTCTTCCGAAATTCGGCGGCAAATATGCTGAGTATAAAAATTTGATCAACCTGTTCGAAAATTTAGTGGATACCGATTCTACGCTTCCAGATATTGAAAAATTTAATCACCTGCTATCGTGTCTATCCGGCGAAGCTTTAGGAACGGTAAGAGCATTTCAAATAACCGACCAAATTATCCGAAAGCTTTGGCTAGCTTGAAAAAAGTGTATGACAATAATTGCTTGTTATTTTTCGACAATGTTTCAACACTTTTCGATTTACCAGAAATCACTAAGCCACCAGCGCCTGCATTACGCAGCCTGATAGATACTGTTTCTGCAGTTTATGATTCGCTACTTTCATTGGGTGATGAAAAGAATGTCACAAACGCGATCATCATACATTTAGTAATGTCGAAGGTTGATCCAGTCACCAGATCAAAGTGGGAGGAACAGCTAGATTATAGCACACTTCCCTTATGGAGCGACTGTGAAGCTTCTCTTAACAAAAGATATCAGCACATTTCTGCGGAAGAAGCGTCGACCTCAAGGTCAAAGAATGATCGGCAATCAAAACCAAAACCTGATTTCGGCCGTCATAAGAATCAACGGTCTTCCTTCTCGTGTGCAAACACACAACAACAAAATAAATCCAAGTGCAGTATTTGTAATCGCTCGCATCATACGTTGTTACATCAACATGCAACAACGTTTAACAGTGAGCCACAACCTTCGACTTCACAGTCCATGCACGCTTCTTCAACTGACCAAGTGATACTCGCTACTGCAGTTGTGCAAATTAAAGGCAATTCTGCCGAGTATTTTTTAGCACGAGCCTTACTTGACTCTGGATCGCAAATAAACTTCATAACCGAAGAACTTGCACAGAGGCTGAATCTTCGAAAAGAAGAAAGATCATTAAACTTGCTTGGCATCGGAGAAGCAAACACTACAGTCAGCGAAAAATTGCATGCAGTAGTTAAATCAAGGCTAAATGATCATTCGTTTTCTGCAGATTACTGGGTCCTGAGCTCAATATCAGCATATCAACCGGATCATGCTATAAATATAGTAAATGAATATTCCACGTAATATTCAATTAGCCGATCCATGTTTCAAAAAAAAAAATTGATTTGTTGTTGGGGGCAGAAACATTTTTTGAAGTGTTGTCCGTAGGTCAGATAAAACAAGGTCCTAAATACCCAACCATTCAAAAAACTGCTTGGTTGGATAGTATCTGGAAAATATTCAAAATGTTCGAACTCACATACACGAATTTGTAATATGATAAGCCAATCCGATGATTCGCCATCTCTGGATAAAATGATTCAACAATTCTGGACGTTGGAGGAAATTCCTGGAGAATCAAATAAAATTCTCACTCCAGATCAACAAATGTGTGAAAATCACTTTGTTAAAAATATGCAACTTTTGCCGAAAGGTCGTTTTGAAGTTAAATTGCCATTCAAAGCGCATCCTAGCTCGCTCGGATCGTCGTTTGAAACTGCCAAACGTCGATTTCTCGCGCTCGAGCGAAAACTGTCAAAAATGACGAGCTGAGAGCAATGTACATGGAGTTCATGCACGAATATCTTACCTCGGGACATATGTCACCGATAAGTGATGAACTACCGATACAACCACACTACTTCATTCCGCATCAGTGTGTCTTACGACCACAAAGCACAAGCACCAAATTGCGAGTTGTTTTTGATGCCTCGAGTCGGACATCGACTCAATTATCTTTGAATGACATCTTGATGGTTGGGCCAACCATTCAAGAGGAGCTATTTTCGACTTTGCTCCGTTTTCGTACACATAAATATGCCATCACGGCAGATATTACGAAAATGTATCGACAAGTCCTTATGGCCGAAGAGCATTCGATTTACCAGCTCGTAGTGTGGAGGCAGCATCCTTCTCAACCACTCCAACATTTTCGACTAAACACGGTAACGTATGGTACTGCGCCAGCGCCATTTTTGGCAATACGGTGTTTAAAAATGTTAGGCGATGCACATGAAATCTCACACCCAGAAGCATCAAGGGTAATTAAAAGAGATTTCTACGTCGATGATCTTCTAACTGGTGCCAACACACTCGAAACTCTTAAAACTCTACAAAGAGATGTGAATCAAATCTTAAAAAAAGGTGGGTTTCAGTTGGCAAAATGGTTTTGTAACCATCCTGAGTTGTATAACACTGAAAGGACTGAAAAGGATATTACATTTAATGACTTCGATGCCACAAAAGCTCTAGGAACCCAGTGGATACCGAAAGACGACACATTTAACTTCAATTTAGAAAAGAATTTCCACAATCTACGAGCAACGAAAAGAAACATTCTATCAGTTTCAGCTCGTCTATTTGATCCTCTTGGATTATTGTGCCCAATAGTTACCAAAGCAAAAATCTTATTACAAGAGCTTTGGATTGCAAAACTTGATTGGGACGAGTCGATTCCATTGCGCCTTGATATCTGTTGGCAGAACTTTAAAGCAAACCTGACCCAACTGCCCGACGTAAAAATACCTCGGTTTGTGGAAACACATCCGAAAGCGAAAATTCAGATTCATGGTTTCGCCGATGCGCCGATGTGAGCTTATGGGTGTTGCATTTATGTATTTATGTACGCAGTCAGACCACAGAGGGTATCGAGTCGACGCTATTCACAGCAAAGTCTAAGGTGGCCCCGTTAAAAACCAAATCGCTTCCGCGATTGGAGCTGTGTGCAGCGCATACTCTCTCCAAATTATGAATGAGAGTATCGGCAATGTTGAATCTTGACATAGAGCAAATTATATTTTGGACCGATTCCATTGGATAAAAACACATCCATCAACTCTGGCAACCTTTGTCGCAAACCGAGTGTCAGAAATCCAAGAGTGGACTCAAGGTATATCATGGAAACATGTGCCGACGAAACAAAATCCGGCGGATATTGTATCAAGAGGTTGTAACGTGGATGAACTAAAGAGCTCGATTTGGTTCAATGGGCCAGAGTTCCTCCTAGAAGACTCAATTGCGTGGCCAATGAATAAACATTTTGAGTTGTCTCCGGATGACGAGGCCTTAGAAAAACGCAAGGCAAATGTAGTTATGATTGCAGTTGAAATTCCTCGGAACTCTCTGATGGATTTTATTGAAAAATGTTCTTCATATGCAAAATTAGCCAGACAGTTTGCGTATATTATGAGATTTGCTAAAGAGTTGCAATTAGCATTCTTGAAAATTATTGAAATTGTTCAAAATCGCGAATTTCCTGAAGAAATTCAAAGATTGAAACGTAACGTCGCACTTCCATCTAATATACAGAAGCTCAATCCATTTATGCATGCATTTAAGGAAGGTGATTGTTCATTCAATCTACTTCAAGTAGGAGGACGTCTTCTACACGCACCAATTGAATACGATGCCAAGTTTCCGTTATTACTGACAAAAAATACTCAGTTTATAAAAACATATTTGCGTTATCTGCACATAAAAAACCATCATGCTGGATCTAAAGCATTGGTCGGTTTGCTTCGCGAAAGGTTGTGGCTAGTAAATGCTCAAGAAGCATGCCGGAAAACTGTAAAAAACTGCGTTCATTGCTTTAAATATAAACCGAAGTTGCTAACGCAAATTATGGGTAATTTACCAGCAGACGGACTTAGAGCACTAAGACCATTTCTTATATGTGGCGTAGATTTTTGTGGTCCCGTGTATACCTCTTTAAAAATTCGCGGTCGACCACCGAATAAAACGTATATTGCTGTTTTTGTTTGTTTTACCTCGAAAGCTGTACAATTTGAATTAGCAACTAATCTCACGTCCGATTGCTTTATTCTCGCCCTTAAAAGGTTTATAGGTCGCCGAGGAATTCCCAAGACGATGTATTGCGACAACGGGACGAACTTCGTGGGAGCTCAGAGGAAGTTGCAGGAGGTTCGCGAGCAGTTCAATCGAGGGAAGGGAGCAGTTCTCCAATACGCAGCAGAGGAAGGGTTCAGCTTCGCCTTCATACCGCCAAGGGCTCCACATTTCGGCGGTCTGTGGGAGGCTGCGGTGAAGTCAGCCAAGACGCTGCTACATCGCATAGTTGGAAACGCCCTACTAACAGCCGAGGAGCTGTTAACCGTGCTGGTCGAGGTCGAAGCTATCCTCAACTCAAGACCAATCGATCGCACCCCACAGCGCAGACCCCAACGATGGCGAAGCACTAACACCAGCGCACCTACTAATAGACGGCCCGCTACGAGCTCTGCCTCCGGAACCAGTGCCGGACAATCTAATTGCTTAAAAAGATGGCAACTTGTCTGCTATCTCAAGCAGCAGTTTTGGCAGAAGTGGTCAAGGGACTACATGCTGGGACTTCAAGCTTGCACCAAGTGGATGCGGGAGCAACCCAATCTCGCCGTCGGGGAGGTCGTCGTAATTCACGAAGACAACGTACTTCCACAGCAGTGGATAACAGGAAGAGTCGTGGCAGTCATCGCAGGGCAGGACGGAAAGGTCAGAGTGGCCGACGTCAAAACACGAGGCGGCATAGTCAGGCGACCAATCATTAAGCTGGCGGTTCTACTTAAAGAATGTTGAAGGTTTCAGCCCTCCAACGCGGCCGGTGTTTCGTCAAATCGCCAATATACAACTTCATTAAAAACCTAATTGTGAACTAAAAAAAATTTAAATGGTCACTCTTTGTACCAAGTTTGAAGTCGTCGCACGCTTTTAAATTCGTCCCAAATTCAATTTAATTTTTCTCGCTAAAGTAAGAGCAGTTTACAAAAATTATTGTAAATTTTCAGGTGCTGTGAATAAAATCGATGCTAATGAATTGTGGGCGTTATGTGATGACGGAGGTTAAAAGAGACTGCCCGCAAGGCAACAACTGTCTGCGATAAATCGCAGGCGTTCAATACGTGATCGGCGAATGGTGCACTAGGAATGTACTTTCAGTCAAACCTCTCAAAACTGAGGTTGTTCTCTTTACGAGAAGGAGGAAGCTGAGCCGGTTCACTCAGTCAGTCACAATCCGACTCTCCAATAAAGCAAACTATTGGGGAGTCATCCCGGATAGCAAACTTCTTTGCTCCAAGCATGTTGAGCTGAAGACTGCCCGTTCGCTGGCGGTTTTCTGGCAGTGCAAAGGCATTTGCAGACAACATGGGGCTTATCAGCGAAAAGAGTCTATGGAATTACACGGCTATGATAACACCATTTTTAGCATATGCGTCGGTTGTTTGGTGGAATAAGCTTTTAAGTAAATACGTTACTTCTGCTTTCGCCGAACTCCAACGGACTAAATTGCGGATGGCAATGGTGCGATGGTTGTGAAATCAGGAAAATCAGGACACAAGAGTGCAGATCTCCCTAAAGCAATTATGGCGCCATTCGTGAGAAAACTTCTTTCAAACATAAAGTAAGTAGCAAACAAAAAAATACCTGCAGAAAAAAAAAACCCCTGAGCGTACGCAAATTATAAAAAAAGGAAGGAACGGGGGCAATTCTCAGCACGCCTGGCTCCGGCCTAGGTGAATTATTGGAAAGGGCGAAGTATCTGCGTCTGTAGCAGTCAGGCTGCGCTTAAGGCCTTGCTCAACCCTTTAACCACCTCCAAAATAATTCGTGAATGCAAGATCTCGCTGAGTTAGGTCGGAAAGCTAAACTCACTTAGACTAATCTGGGTCCCGGGTCATAACGGGATTACAGAAAATGAAATCTCCGAAACCTGTGGTGAAAGCCATGACACTGCGGAGTATTTCCTCTGTGATTATCCTGCTTTTGCTCGTATCAGGTGACAGGTATTTATTGCTGATGTTGTAAGTTCTGTTAACCTAGGCTTCTTATCATAGAAGCGCTTACTTGTCTTTCTTACGAAAACGAGTAAATTTAAACAGTAAACTTTGTGCATAAAAATGAACCACTATTGATTGCAGTGAAGTGGGAGGGTTATGATCCATTTTTCAGATCATAACCTCATCGTTAAAGAGAAAGAAGAAGAAAGGTTTAAAAAAAAAATGAGTTTACTTAAGACCACATGACTGAAACAAAACTTCTTTCGCTCCATCTAATTTAAATTGTGGGCGTGTCAGTTGGCGAATTTTGAAAATATTTACACATGAGCATCAAGGGCCCCCTGGAGAGCCTATATTTTAAATTTCAGCTCTCTAGCTCAAACTTTGGTTTTTTTTTACCTTGTGGGCGTGTCAGTTGGCGAATTTTGAAAATATTTACACATGAGCATCAAGGGCCCCTGGAGAGTCTATATTATAAATTTTGTTCCGTCCGACCTAAAAATCTGACGATGACGGTGACGCTCTATATTTCCAACTAATGAACTGCGATTCATGGACACAATGACTTTACTCACTTCCGGTAAATTCCATCTGTCGGCAACTGTTTTAGATATAGCTTTCTCCTTTGGATCGGTTTGGATAGCTGATGAGCTTAGTATTGCCCTCTATTGAGGAGATTCAAGGGTGTTTACCCATTCCACGAAACTTTCCCCTGACTAAATTGTATGGGTTGTAACGGAAGTCGTTTGTCTACACTTCCGTTACGCCGGAATTCTACATTGGTCTACACTTCCGCGTCGCATTCACCAGCTTACTGCCCAAGTCAAGCGTGCGTAAAGAAGTTTTACTTCAAAAACAATCTCCTTTATATTCCTGATACAAAAGGTCTGTTAGTAAAGAGACCAAGTTGTCGTTGTGTTTCTTTTTTGTTGCCATCAAGTTGCCGTTGAAAAAACTATAGCCATAAACTAGGAAACTTTCTGTTATATATTGTACTATTTTACCTAATGATCCAAAATTCAAAATACCTAAAAACTTAAGACTGCTGACATAATGCACAAGATTTTCAAATCAGTTATAAGTTGTTGACAAAAAGTTTTCTACTTTATTGAGAGCTATTATTTTTTGCCAGTGCTCTTTAAAACCATTCAAATTTAACAGCCAGCTACTGACAGGTCTGTAGATACTTTGTTGTTTCAGGCAAAGCTCGTTAGGTGACAGGTAGTCTGGTTCCCAACACATTTTTGACTTCGTATTTTGAATAGTTGGATAGCTAATCAACTATAATGCTGCATTTCTCAGTTTGCAAAAAAAAAAAAAACATCTAACAATAAATCAACAATATTACAACGTAAATTTCATATTTTTGGAAGAAGAATTTCATTTTAGTTTCTTTAAGTTGTTAACTGGCTGAAAAACAATAGAGCAATTTATTACAATTTGTTGCATGTAGCAGGTTCGTTGGATTGAATTTAAGAACTAAGCTCATGTTCAATATCGGAAAATATATAATAACTTAAAACTCCTCCTCTTTGCATATATAATTTCCCATTAGTTGGCCAATCCAAGAGACTTGTGAAGAACTTGGAACATTCAAATGGTATCATCGTACTCTGTCTTTGTAGTATACATTCTGGCTAACTAGAGTGCTGAAAGAAACAAGTACATACTTATGATTATTTAAATAATATTTATTTGCATTATGTTATCCTACAATATGCTGTATGCGTTGGTGTGTTGTCCATCACTGACTTAGTCTACTACGTTTTAATAAGAAATCAGAACGTAGGTGACGCATTTGTAAGGACCTTTTACGTCTATTCCATCTAAGTCTTGGATGCTGGCCAAGTAAACACTGCGGCAGTTCTGAAGGACTCCATTTACCTCCAACGCAAGTAGCACCTGGTGGACCTACTTCTAACACGTATCCCTTATCACAATCGTACATTATTTGTTTATTGTTAACTATCTGGAAAGATACAAAGGGAGAACTAAAGTATCAAAATCGATATGCCGACATACCATGACAAAACGTTCCATAAGAAAAAATGCTCACTCTCGAATTTTAGTCAGAGAGAGCAACACAACATTTTAAAAGAATGACTGATGTCCCATCTAAGGCATATAAAACAACATTTTTACGTAGAGAGAAGGCATTTTAAGAAGCCAAACATGAATGAATAAATAAATCAGATGATAATCGGAAAATGTCTGTAGAGGTATGTTGGTAAGGAAGATGCTTAGATACTTGGATCAACTTAATTTAAGGGACACTGCTCATTCTCCTTCACTTGGTAAATAGAGATAACTACATTATGATTACTAATCGAAAGGTCCCCGGTTCAATTCCCGCCGGGGCCAAGCAACATAGTACTCGTATCAATTATCATGAGAAGCTTCTTAAATTTGCCGTTCGGATTAGCCGTAAAATTGTAGGCCCCTTCCACTTCGCAAAGAAAGTGGTTGGAAAAGCTAGGTCTTAGTCCTTCTATGGGCCGTTAATGCCTAATATTTATTTATTTTAATCTTCATCCATGCAGAAACCTTACATAGCCTTATCTGGAACTGCAGAAATGTAGAACATTCATGAACTAATGGTCAGATATTAAAAGAAAGTTAAGCACGAACTTTGTAGATGAACTTTATAATAACTGTGTACATTAAACTGGTACCATTATTAATGCTCGAAGGGTCTGTCTTATCAACCCAAAAGAACAAATCGTTTCAATAATACCTCGTCTTCGATGGTATAATTAAGCATCTAGAAGTTAGGGTTAAAATAAAAAAAAGTGGGTGTATACTCATGTACGCATGTTAGAAGTTATACTCCTTTGGCGTGTTGTTTATATAAAAAGCGGCCAAGTGCGAGTCGGACTCGCTCATCAAGGGTTAAGCGCGAATTATAATTATTATTTACTTAGGCACCTATTACAGATTTATTATTAGAAAATAATGGTTCACGGTTTACGCATAAGGTTTATGTTCATGAAATTAAATGTTTTTTTTTTTATATATTTGAGTTGATTTAATGAAAGGTAAATTGCGGTTTACGATTTATACATCATGTAATGTCCATCATATATTTTTTTTAGTTTTATCATTCCCTTATTTTAGAAGTTAGAGGGGGGAGGGGGGGGGGGGGGCAACATTTTACCTTTTTGGAAGTGTCTCTCGCGCATACTATTCAGTTTAGAAAAAAATGATATTAGAAACCTCGATAACATTTTTGAAGACCTATCCATAGATACCCCACACTTATGGGTTTGATGAAAAAACTTTTGAGTTTCAGTTCTTCTTTGGGAACCCCCAAAATTTATTGTTTTTTTCTATTTTTATGTGAACATCTTAATGCGGTTGACAGAATACATCTACTTACCAAGTTTCAAAAGTATAGCTCTTATAGTTTCCGAGAAAAGTGGCTGTGACATTCCCGGACAGACAGACAGACAGACAGACAGGCAGACATGACGAATCTATAAGGGTGCCGTTTTTCGCCATTTGGCTACGCAACCCTAAAAACGTGTCAAAAATCGTATACAAAGTAGAGAGATGAGACATATCATTGATAAAAATTCAATTTAGTGATATAAACCTTGAACACACATATACTTAGTTTCTAAGGACATTTCGGAAAAATAACCTTTTTTTGGAGCTCCTGGTAAAAAAAAACCCTATTTGCCTATTAAAGCGACATTTTCAAAGACCACCAGTTTCCACGGTACAAATTTAAATTTGTTCTCCTATCTATCAATAGGACTTTTTCTCCAAAGTCGTTAGCCAGTTTTAGCCACAAATCCACTTGACATCGAAACAAAACTGCAAAAAAGTAAAAAACATTGAAACTTGAGTTTTGCTCCTCCAGGTTTAAAAAGTGACCGTAGCTAAAGCTTGCATGAACCTTAGCATCAAATTTCTACTTTCTTGCACTTTAATTTCGAATTGGCTTAACAATTGCAAAACATCCGCTATGCGCTGAATTTTTTAAGGAGGTTGTTTGTTTTCTTGTGTCTTTGAATAATTACAAATATAATCGGCACTTTAGCTAGGGTTCGAGTTAAAGCCATTTTTTGACCGTCGACCATCTTTTACTTTAATTTTCATGCAAAAAGATGGTGAAATTTGCACCAAAATAAAGAATAAAATCTAACTCCGCCCATAATGAAAACAAGTTGCACACACACATGCCCAAAAATCGCTGCCGTTATAATGAAGGTATAATTGAATGAAAGATAGCTAATTTAGTATTAACTGATTCTGATAACTTTTAAATGGATGAGCATTTTAAAATTTCAATATGAAAACTCAAATAAAGATTAACAATATCGGTTGGTTGATTGAGAAATGTGTAGGCCCATGTGTAAGCCTTTTAAACTTGATTTAATACTTTTCAGGCGACCATTTAATACATTTTTGAATACATTCCAAGTTTTTTAAAGTTTTTTTCCCGACTTTTTGATAGCTTAAGATTTTGTTGCTCTTGCCTTACGAGCGAACTGCCGCCTTTGGTAGTTCAGTGTGTTTGGGTACTTTTTAAAGAAATTATTTGACCGTCCACCGTCTTTTTATTTTGTATGAATGATGATGAAACTCGCAACAAATTGAATGCAAAGTACGTGCATATAACGTAAATTTTAATTCCAATCAATACAATACTACGCAGACTTTATTTTATCTTTTGCCATATACGATTTCGTTTCATTTATAAAAAACTTCATTTTATTTTGATAACGGAAGCAAGTGGGTTTCGAAATCCGAAATATTGCGATAGTGGAAATTCGAAAATCCCGCAAACTGCAAGGAACTAATTCGGTTTCGAAATCCGATAATTGCGAAGTAGGTTCCGATATCCGACTGCTTCTTCTACTTTAATTCAGCTGCAATGCTTCCCTTACAATTACTGAAGTATAACTTCAAACATCTACTTACTTTTCTAACATAAGGACGATAGTCATACAATCCCATATTTCCGACAAGAAGAACTTTGCCATTAGGAATGTAACCAGGAAATGAACAGTAAACTTCCTGGCATTGAGGCGTTTCCCCGGTCCAATTACCAAACGAACACGTCACCACATGATCATACATATTAACTACTTCCTTTCCGGTTGGGTCTACAAGAATGTATCCATCTCTACATTTAAATGTAGCTTTCATTCCATGCTCCGTTTTAGGGGCCAAAACCATTCCGTGCTTTGGAGATTTAGGCATGTCTTTACATCTGGCTGGGATACAACGTGGAATAGTGCTCCATGTTCCATTTTTGCACGTTGGATGGCTATGTGATACGATCGGGAATTCGTAATGTTCGGCACACTTTACTTCAAGGCTAGTTCCGTGATTAACTTTTTCCGCGAAAGGTGATGATAGTTGGGGTTGTGCTGTTGACACGTACGTTGTAGTTGTTGTGTTATCCTCTGATACTATATCGATTGGTCTAACTTTGCCTTGTGATATTGCCGGGATCACACAAGGGGCTAGGCACTCGGGAAGTGGATGATGCCATCGTCCATCAATTTGACATACACTTGAAGAGTGACCCTGAAGCAGCATGTCGGGCAAACACCTAAATATTACGCTAGCTCCTAGTCCAGTCCCAACGTCTGTATTTTCAATCCATCCATTGTAAAGTGTTCCGGGATGGCCACAGTTGATTTCTTAAAATAGACAAACAAATGCATTTTCATATTATGTAGCTGAAAGTTTATTTCGGTTACAATTTTTCTGTTTTAATGTTCTTAGAATTACAAAATAATAATAATGTCTTAAAACATCATGCTATGGGATTTAAGTGCTTTGACATCCTTAACACTAGTTTTAGTAAAAAGCTATTAACAATAGAGTGAGAATTATACATTCATTTCAACAATAACAATAAAGTTAATTTTAAAGATCTTTAGCTTGATAATGAATTCAATACCTGCTAGCAGACAAATTATAAAAGTAACTGCCTAATTGAAATCGTGAGCATTATCTCTGGGAAACCATTGCAATTGAAATATTTTCATTGTATCTTCCTGCGATACGAAGGTTCAACTTATAGCCGTACTCTGCACGGGCTTATCCGATAAAATCTTTCAGCGTTAAACCCGAAAAGCTTTAAGATGCCCAAATAAGACGTCCGATCACAAGATAGAATATATTAAATAACAATAAGTTCGTCCTCCTTTCCCCAAAAAAATGTGCAAAAGAAGATCTTACTTATGAAAAACTAAAAGTTATATTGTGCGCTTATCCCGTGGTACCTACTCACTTTGGGCTGTCGAACTATTTTATTATATTGAAACACATTTATAAAATTGTTTTTCTTGTCTAATGTCCAATCCCATGTACGCCTACAATCTACATTTATATTGATGCTATCTAGTTCACAATCGAGATATTTGAGAAGTTTTTTTTTGAAATTCAAAAGTGGCCTGCCAACTAATACCCAGTCATTTACGTTTATATTAAACAAATTGATAGAAGCGTGATATAGAAATGCGCAGATCTGTTGAAAATCGTTCAATGCTTTATTACATGAAAAGCAATATTTTTAAACATAATTTTCGAAATCAAATCTATGATTGAAATCTGACATTGAATGTTACCCTTAAATAATCACAGCGATTTGGAATGATACGACATACCACTCAACTTGTGTTATTGAAATAATGAAATATGCCGTATTATTAAATAATCATAGTTTCTGTTTCCTCATTTGCAAACAAAAATACATATGACATGTTTTGGTAAGCTGGTCGATCAGATTCTTCATCACAGATTAAACATAAAAATCCGGCTCTACCGACATGCATTACTTCTACTATATTTTACCGATAGTTAACAAAGATAGATACTTTCCTTTCCATTATATCTGCACACACAAATAAAATTTAAAAGGCACAAAGTAATACAAATAAAATGCATAAAATATAAAGGTTTAAAACATATCAAACATTATCAACTTACCACCCGTAATCCAGTTTGATTTTCACATCATGTGGTTTTGATGCACGAAGAAAGAGTTTCCGAAAATTCTAACTTTCAATTACTTTTTTCCGAATTTGTTTGATTTTTAAATAAATCTCATTCAGAATTTCTAATTAAAACACTAATATGATAAACATGTCAACCCGTATATTGTGGATAAATATAATGCATTGGAATATGACAAAACAATTATTTAAGAAATTAATTTAACTTTAAACAAATAACTACATGTATTTACATTAAACGCAACAAACAAATAAATAACAAATTTTCATCAAAAATTGAAGTGTACAACGTTTAATTATTTATTTATTCATTTTTTGTGGAAGCTGTTCTTGGTTTTAACCGAAACCCATCTGTTATTTCAGCAACATATTGGGCGTATCCAAACTATTCTGTATTTACCGCTTCTGTAAAATAATAATTGAATAGAACGTAAACACAAATGTGTTGAAAAGATTCATTAAAAAAAATTGTTACTTATAATTTATTAATTAAAATGAAAGTGCAAATGTCAGAAGTGCTGCTGTAACTATATTTTGCAAACAAATTGCAATATTACATCAACAGATGAATGCGGTTATAGGATGAATATGAAGCGGTCGTTATTGAACAAAAAACTAAATAATGTGTGCAAAGAACATTTAACATTTTGCAGTGGTTGGAATAAACATAATTTTCTCAAGAAAAATAGAATGCACATAACTTTCTTACTCTCTATATGGTATGCCTTGAGATTATGCATTTTAAACACATTTACTGAACAATTTTCAAAACTAAATTTACATTTTATGCTGATTCCAAGACTAAAAATCAACGACGTCGAAGGTCCAACAGCACGGTTAATTCAAGAAAGGACTTTCCTTTCGTGCAGTTATTTTGAGGAGCTTCTTATATCAAGTATGTACTTTTCGATGTTTGTCAGACTTTCGCAAGACTATTCTGGTGTAAATAAACCATACATGGCTTTTCCAGGAATTCGTGAGTGTGTAGTGTTTTTGTACCAATTTAACAACGATTGCTAACGGCAAATTTTAAAAGATTCTTATGACAGTTTACAATCTTGGAGGTTTTTAGACAGAATCGCGCCAGAAATTCAGCAGTAATAAAAACATTCAGGTGTTCCTGTGTAAGCTCAATGCACACCAATCACAACAGATACTAGCGAACGACCACGAAAGAGTGCTTTTGAGGTCAAGACTTTAGCAAACTTAGAAAGTTTTAAATTTAAATGCCCTACAAATTGTAAATAAATTGCAAACAGAACCTCAGGAATTGTCAAAAGAAATTTCGAATTCGAATTTTTGTAAAGTTGAAATTTCAAACTTTTGACATTTTTGTAAAAGGTTAAATTTATACCGTAAACGGCAAACAAAATCAACATTTTAAATAAGCCCACAAACCGATAGTGAATTTGCTTCAAAGTCTTACGAGCAATTAACTTCTTCTTGGTGTGCAAGTTAGTGAACACACATCTAGTAAAAAAAAAACAGTTTAAGTATGGCCTCCGAGCCCCGTGTGTTATCAGGTAATCGGTTCGCTGAGTTTGATCAGCTATCCAATCCTCCCGGAAAAAAAGAAAAAAGATCTATTCTCCGCATTAGAAAACATCATAAGCATCCCATCCCATTCGAGTAACCCCAATCCCAAGTTCATAGTTATTTCCCCTGCTAATAAAAATAACCCTAACCTCACTGAGTGTTTTCGCTATAAAAAAAAGCAATGGACAACATAAGCACATCGTATGAATAGAAAACCCAACTCCGTGATTGTAATCATGTAACACTACACTCCCACCTAAACTGTTCCAAAGGCACCGTTTATGTTCCTTGCCTAATTAACGTCCAAAGAAAACGAAATCATCCAGGAAATGAAAGACCAGGGTGTTTCTGATGGTAATAATCAAAAAAAAAGGAAAATAATGTTCAAAACGATACAGGCCTCCTCCTCCTCACCTTTGATCGTTTTCGCCCGGCTTCACCTGTTAACATTGGTTAGTACAACACCGAGTTGAAGAATATTTCCCTAACCTGATACGCTACAAAACTGTCAGCTTCTTGGGCACACGCCCAAACGGTGCAAACGTAGCGCCACATGCGATGCCTACAATCTTCTCCCTGATCCCCCCGAAAATGGTGCACCTCATGCGCTGCGTCATCTAAAAAATGCAAACGGCATATTCAAGCAAAAGCAGCTCTCAAAATCCAAACTATAAGATAATGCAGCATGGCAGAAGCAAACAAAGTTTATCGTAAACAAAATCCCGTACCACTTATTTCCTCGACCTTATCATCTGCCGTAAAAAATCAATCACTCTTTCTCAGCTAGCCAGCTTAAGAAGCCCTACACTCACACAGAAGCAATCCTTCTCAACCTTAAAAATCTGTCTAAAAACCCTCCAAACCCTATTTCAGCCAAACCCCAACTCCTTTCGTTCAAACCGTACAAAACCAACCAACTCCATCGTCGTGCAATAAAATTATAAGTTCAGCTAAAACTATATTCAATCCAAATAAACCCTATACATATTCTGCATCATATCTGTAAAGCTCGAATTCTACTCCAAATCCAACACACTTGTAGCAAAATCTTCCCACTCACGCCACAACACCAGCCGATCTTCATAGTCAAACACAAGAAAAAAAACCCTACTCGATTTAGTACCCTGACCCACTTCTCAACACATACGAAGTTCACCCATATAGATCTCACTTCATAACATCTCAACTTTTACCTAACACTTTATGAAAAAGGAATGACTTTCTTCATGGAAGCGATCACTTCCCTATAGTCAGCAGCGTAAATCTTGGTATTCATCACAACTACATAAAATCGAATCCGAAATTCCAAATTGACCGTGCAGTTGGAAATCTTTTTCAATCTAAAGCAAGAAGCGGCATCATAAAACAAACAGCTTTTTGCAGCTATTCACAAAATAGACATAAACCCTACAAAAACTAAGTTCCCTGGTGAAACTCTGAAATAGATACACTGCAAAAAAAAAAAAAAATCTTTGGAAAATATTTAAGAAGTACTCTAACAACACCAACCTCGTTAATTACCGAAAAGCAAAAGCTTTGTTTCGTAGTAAGGTAGAAAATGCCAAAATTGCAAGTTTCCAAAAGTTTACTGCGATTATTAACCCTAACACTATTAGTAAAGAAAATGGTCGGACGTAAAAACACTTACCGGCAGCTAGGCCCCACAGCTAATCAAAAAAAATATAAGTTCAGATTCTGAATCGCTTACTGAAATAGACAAAATATCGGAGCATTTAGCCAAATTTTGGGCATCCTAGTCTAGCTCCTTCACGACCGTATTTGGAGACGCTAAATGCAGAGCAATAAATAACGATTACATAACATACGAGTATCACCTTTTTCTTCTGCCATAATCAATGAATGGAATCAAAACAAGTTTTTAAAAAAAAAACTCCACAAGACTAAGTAAATGAATATCACAAATGTTTTGATCTGACAAATATTTTCAGTTGACAAATATTTTCATTTGACAGTTTTCAATTTTTTACCAGCTGTGGCGACCTTGTCAGTAGATGATACACTGTATCATATTGATTAAGGTTGCAAAGCATTTAATAAATAAATCTATGTTGTCATAGCGAGAGATGATTATGGAAAAATAATAAATAAGTTTAGTTTTGTTTTATCTACCGAATAGTTGTGTTCATTATTTATTGGAAATCCAGGTTATTACAATTGGCGACGAGGTTAAAACTGAAAATTAATATATTTTTTCCAGAAAAAAGAGGAATTTCGGCGATTTTAACAAATCTGATCTAGGGTTACATTAAATTGTTGACCGAAAGCATTAAATTGCGATCAGGGAAGAAAAAAAAAAAAATTTGATTGGGGTTACATTCAATTGTTGACCAAAAGCATTAAATTGCGATCAAGAAAGAAAAAAAAAATATTTGATTGGGGTTACATTCAATTGTTGACCAAAAGCATTAAATTGCAATCAAGAAAAAAAAAAAATATCTGATTGGGGCTACATTCAATTGTTGACCAAAGGCATTAAATTGCGATCGGAAAAAAAATTGATTGGGGGTTGCATTCATTTGTTAACCAAAGGCATTAAATTGCCATAAAAGAATCAAAAGGTATGACCATTCAATTGGATATATTGGTGCTTAATTAATTGCATTAAATTGCAGGATTGGTGTTACAGTTAGTTGTTAAATAAAAAAAAAAGGAGAAAAAGATGAGCGCTTCAGGAATAAAACCTTTTCTTTGTGAGACCATCGATAAGTCTTTAATGAGGTCAGAATGGGAAAAATGGTATCGCTCATTAAAGACTTATCGATGGAGGAGAGACAATCGTGTTTTTCCAAAGATGAAAGGGATACAGGTACAATTAACTATAGATAAAACTTTTAAACCGGTGCAGCAACCATTGCGCCGCATTCCGTCAGCTTTGGAAGAAAAGGTGGAATAATAAACTCAAAGAGGCACTGGAAAAGGAAATCATCGAGCCTGTTTACGGTCCAAGTTCATGGATCTCACCTATAGTGTTAGTATTTAAGGAGGACGGAGATATTCGTTTGTGCGTAGATATGCGGCGAGCAAACGCAGCCATATTGAGAGAAAATTATCCACTCCATACATTCGACACTCTTATGACCAAACTAAAAGGTGCTCAGTGTTTATCACGTTTAGACCTTAAGAATGCATATCATCAACTAGAGCTGACTGAAGACAGTCGAGAAATAACAACATTCATTACCCATAAAGGATTGTTTCGGTATAAACGATTATTATTTGGAGTAAATTCTACTCCCGAGATATTCCAAAAGACAATGGAAAATATCTTGGCTCCTTGTCAAAATGCACTGAATTACTTGGACGATATAATTGTTTTTGGACTCACTGAGGAGGAACATGACAGAGAATTAAGGTTAGTGTTGAAAATTTTCAAAGATATGAATGTGTCCCTCAACAGGGACAAGTATGCAGTTTCAAAGTTCATGAGTTGAAGTTCTTGGGCCATGTACTATCTACGGCTGGAATAAGTGCAGATCCCGACAAAGTTAAAACAATCTTGGAATTTCGGTCTCCAAACACAAAAGAAGAAACAAGAAGTTTTTTTGGGTCTTGTCACTTATTTAGGAAAGTTTATTCCAGATTTGGTAGATACAACTGAACCGTTATGGAAGCTTATCAAAAAAGATATTCCTTTTACCTGGGGTGAGAAAGAAGAATATGCGTTCAAGCGTTTAAAAGAGTCATTAGCGAAAATACCGATTCTGGCTTATTTTAACCCCAAGAACCGTACTCGTTTAGTTGCTGATGCAAGCCCTGTTGCTTTAGGAGCAGTTCTTTTACAGTTTCATGAAGGATGTCCTGAAGTAATTTCTTTTGCCAGCAAAAGTCTCTCTGCCGTGGAAAGAAGATATTCCCAGACTGAAAAAGAGAGTTTGGCGTTGGTTTGGGCAGTTGAACGGTTTTATTATTACCTCGCAGGAATCGAATTTGAACTTGTAACGGATCACAAACCTTTGGAGGCTATATTCAAGCCTACCTCCAAACCTCCTGCTAGAATCGAAAGATGGGTTCTACGACTTCAATCCTTTAAATTTAAGGTAATTTTTCAGGCAGGAAAGTCGAATATTGCAGATTCATTGTCAAGATTGTGCAAGATTGAGGATACGGATTCTTTCGACAGGCATTGTGAGTACAGTGTATGCGCACTGATAGAAAATGTGGTACCACGTGCACTTACAATAAGTGAAATTGTAAAAGAAAACGCCAAGGATCAAGAGATTATGGAAGCGGTAGAAAATATGAAGAAAGACGATTGGACAGCCAGTAGTAAAAATAAGATGTTTCCTTTTCGATTCGAACTTTGTACTTTGGGAAACATTTTACTACGTGGATCCAGACTTGTCATACCAAAACCACTACGATCTAGAGTATTGGAACTGGGTCACAAAGACCATCCAGGAGAGACAGCAATGAAGCGGAGACTGCGGTTAAAGGTATGGTGGCCATTAATGGACAGAGAAGTGGAATCGTTTGTAAAACTTTGTCGCGATTGCCTGTTAGTTTCAAGGCCGACTCCTCCTTTGCCTATGCAGCGACATGCTTTTCCGGACGGACCCTGGTAATGTCTTGCAATGGATTTATTAGGTCCATTACCAAATTACGATTTTGCTTTTGTTATCATTGATTATTATTCAAGATACCAAGAGACTAAGTTGGTAAAAAAAAATTACATCTTCAGAAATAATTGCCATTTTGGAAGAAATTTTCTGTAGATTGGGATATCCTAAATCTATAAAAGCAGATAATGGTCGACAGTTTGTGAGTAATGAATTTAAGAGCTTTTGCGTTAAGAACAACATTGATCTGATAACTTCACCTCCTTACTGGCCACAGGCCAACGGCGAAGTTGAAAATATGAATAAATCTATTTTGAAGCGACTGCAAATAGCTCATGGGAAAGGGGCGAACTATAGGAAAGAAGTACAGAAATTTACTCTAATGTACAACGTGACACCACATGGCACAACGGGGAAATCACCTTCAGAGCTTCTTTTTAATAGGACTATTAGAGACAAAATTCCCTCTATACAAGATGTAAGTGAAACTATTTTAGATTCAGAGGCAAGAGACTTAGACAAGATAAACAAATAAAAAGGAAAGGAGAGAGGAGATAGAGTTCGCGGTGCAAAGGAAGGGGATATTTTCATTGGCGATAAAGTTTTACTTCGTAATCTGATTCCGCAAAACAAACTAACAACAGCTTTCGATTCAACAGAATTCAAGGTGATTGAACGGAACCGACATGAAGTAATGGTACAAGGAGATGACGGCAGAACTTTTAGGCGAAATTTAAACCATGTAAAGAAAATACCAGTTCTGGTTCAGACTGAAATCGAAACAACAAATAATGAAGATATTTTGAAGCCCTCAATCAACGAATCTTACAACGATGTTGAAGACACCACCGAACCGAAGAATTCGGGGTTGAAGCTGAAGCTTAAAAATATAGGAGGGATGTGGCGACCTTGTCAGTAGATGATACACTGTATCATATTGATTAAGGTTGCAAAGCATTTAATAAATAAATCTATGTTGTCATAGCGAGAGATGATTATGGAAAAATAATAAATAAGTTTAGTTTTGTTTTATCTACCGAATAGTTGTGTTCATTATTTATTGGAAATC
Source organism: Portevinia maculata (assembly GCA_949715645.1). Taxonomy (NCBI): domain Eukaryota; kingdom Metazoa; phylum Arthropoda; class Insecta; order Diptera; family Syrphidae; genus Portevinia; species Portevinia maculata. The sequence continues at coordinate 98,426,098 of OX454525.1, forward strand.
CAGGTTATTACACCAGCTATTCCGGGTGAAAAAAATGAGCGAACATACATTTTACTTTCGTTGAACTTTTTACAATTTTCTCAATAATTACGCGAACGGGTTTGTTTAGTTTCGCACCAAAGTTTATATAAATTTATTATATTTATATAATTTAATCATATTAGTACGCGAATGGACGCAACATTTTACAATTTTCTATTATTTAAGGAGTGCTCCTTTCTTTAGTAGTGAGTATTGTCTCCCCGAGCATCTAACAAAGCAATAATTCGCCGGGGCATACCTTTGATAAGATTTGTTATCATGGTGTCCCCAAATTGTCCCGTTCCTCCATCAGAGCAGATCTCAGGCCTCTAAGTATCAAGTAGCATCCAAATCTTTTTTCCCAGCAGGTCCCAAATGTATTCAATAAAATTTAAGTCCGGGCTAATTGCAGGCCAAGCAACACCTCCCAAAATGTTGCCGCTGGCCAACTGTTGCCGAAGAGTATCTCTCTCCTGATCGTCTCCAGACTCTGCTACGTTCTCTGGCGAGCACCGACAAAACCTGGAGTCATCAGTGAAAAAGACTCTTCCCTATTCGGCGTCTGTTAGGTGACGAAACAAGGCTTTCAAGTACCAAATATCGGTTAAACCTTTCAAAAGTTACTCTTGAGCTTCGAAAGGGGAAAGAGATCATCCATAAGAGTAAAAATTTAGCAACATATTACCATATGATAGTAACACATGAAGATGTAAGACTGCACCACTTTTTTTTGTAGCTGTATATATGTATATTGCATATACCTAAAGATATATGTATTACATTTGTACAATTTTTATCATTTTGTATACCCTTTTCTAAGGGTATATTAATTTTGACGCATAGTTTGTAACATACCTTAATATTGCCCGTAGACCCCTAAAAGTTATTATATTTATGATCAGCATCGATAGTAATGTCGATCTAGCCATGTCCGTCCGTCCGTCGGCAAAAATTAGGCCTTTAAACTGGGCCTAGAGAGCTGACATTTTAACCATATACTCTCTAGGGTCCTGAAATAGTCAAGAATTTTTGAAATCCGCCCACAGACACGCCCACAAACTCAAAAAAACAAAATTTTGGAAAAAATCGAATTTTGAGCTAGGAAGCTGAAATTTTTTATTATGATCTATGACTCCTAAAATTTTCAAAATCCGCCCACGACACGCCCACAATTAAATGAAACAATTTTATTGAAAAACCAAAATTTGAGCTAGGGAGCTGAAATTTATAATATATACTCTCTAGGGGCCCTTCCTTTAAGCTCATGTGTAAATATTTTCAAAATCCGCCTACTGACGCCCACAATTAAAAAAAACTTTTTTTGAAAATCCAAAGTTTGAGCTAGGGAGCTGAAATTTATAATATATACTCTCTAGGGGGCCCTTTATGCTCATGTATAAATATTTTCAAAATCCGCCTTCTGACACAATTTAAAAAAAAAAAACTTTTTTCGAAAACCCAAAGTTTGAGATAGGGAGCTGAAATTTATAATATATACTCTCTATGGCCCCTTTATGCTAATGTGTTAATTTTTTTTTAAATCCGCTTACTGACACGCCCGCAATTAAATCGAATAATTTTATTGAAAAACCAAAGCTAGGGAGGGTTTTTTTTACAAAAGCTTAGTTTTTTTGATAAAATCCTTTAAATGTTATATTACAAAATAATAATAACAACCATACTTAGACTTTTGTCACGCCCACTCATAAGGGATAGGAATAAGAATAGGTTATCCAACAGTTCGCCCAAGCGGACTGTAGCCCGTCCCTATGTTTAAATTAGTGTATGAACTTATACATATATAAAAATTATTACTTTTATACATGTTTCTTAAAACTTTCTTCACAGGGGTGGCTTCAGTCCAAGTAGGGAGATAAACCATGCAAATTTAAATATACCCTTTTCCAAGGAGCTTCTGGTAAAATAACCTGATGTCAATTGCGAGATTCTCAAATTTTTTATCAGTTTCCACGTTACAAATTTAAATTGTTCCTCCTATGTATCTTTAGGGATATTTCTTTTTTCAAAGTCGTTTTTTGTTTTTACCCAAATCACACAATCAAATTCAAAAACTTTGTATAAATCACCTGCACTCTTATCATTTCCTCTCAGATTGCATGTACCTTGGCACCAACATTCAACTTTTTTGCACTTTTGTTTCGATGTGGGTTAAAACTTGCTTAATAGTACATAATTCTAATCTGCGGGCTGAATAAATCGGCACATCAGCTAACATCCGCTATGCGTTAAATTTTTGATGAAGTTGTTTGGTGTGTCATTGAATAATTACAATAATCGGCACTTCAGCTTACATCCGCTATGCGCTTCCGTATTTAACGCGGCGCTGTGATCGCAGGTATAGATTTATAACTGGGTGCAGTAGCAATTTATATTAATATACCAAAAGAAATATCATATCGCAAAATGCTCGATGGGTATCTTGTTTTTATTATGAAGTGCTTGTATAATTGAATGAAAAATACCTGTTTTAGTATTAACTGATATTTCAAAGGGGTCCGCCTTTATTGTTAATAGCTCTTAAATGAATGAGCATTTTAAAATTTTAATTTATAAACTCAAATGAAGATTGTTTATCAATATTTATTGGATAATTGAAAAGATTGTTGGCCCTTGTGTAAGCCTTGTTAAGACCTTGCAAACTTGATTTAATAATTTTCAGGAAACTATTTAATTTATTTTTTCTAACTTTCCCAAGTATTTTTGCGGACCTTTTGGTAGCTTCATATTTGGTTACTCCTGCCTTGCGGATGTGTGGTTAAGGCCATTGTTTGACCGTAGACCGTTTTTTTACTTTATTTTCAATGGGTTCCGAAATCCGACAAATTGCGACAGCGGAAATTCGAATAATCGAAAACCCCCAAAAAACCAAAGAAACGATTTTGTTCCAAAATCCGATAATTCCGCAATAGGTTTCGATATCCGATTGCTTCCGCTACTTTGCTTCCACTACAATGCTTCCGTTACAATTAAAGTTTTACCTTCAATTAATAGAAATCTGTTGATATGACAAAATACATTTATTTTTAGATAATTCAAACTCAGTTTTACTGCGTTGCGAAGCTTGGTAAACCGCGTACAAGAAACGTTGTAAACAAAATATGTGCCAACATACATAACGTAACTATCTATGTAATTACATAGTCATTTCTATTTACCTATTTATTTACTCAGAACGTTCGTTATACTTACCATATTTCATTTGTATACTAAAGCAAAGAGAATATATGCAATCAAAACCATAAACTACACATTTATATTATAGACCAATTAAGCAAAATGTCAAACCCTATTCTACTAAAAATGAAGAAATTATTTTAAACACATACGAATCCATGTACTGTTTATGAAAATAAAACAACAATCCTACGACTTGTGCAGTATCTAAAGCTAAACATTATTAACAATATTAGCATACCTTTGCACGATGGTAGTAATCCGCTCCATTTTCTGTCTGCTCCGCATCTACTGGAGCCATCTCCTAACAGAGTATATCCATAACGACATTCATAACTCACTATTGAATTATATGACAGGGTGGTATAAGTAGCTTTTCCGTTTTTTGGATTTTCGGGCGTTGGACATACAACTGATGCCACAACTTTTGTAATATAGGAAAGTAAAAAGAAAACAAAAACATTAAAGCTTTTACATATATTGTAACACCGCAAACTGCGAAACTTTATTCCTTTATTTTAGCAAAATGGCTATTGCAAGTGTGGCCTCTAAATTACAGTTAATGATTTTTGTCGTCGGATTTGCCGATTCACCAAAGACCTTAAAAACTGAGCAATTCTAACGACAGTATTGCAAGGCTTCTCTGGGTAATTATGAATACTTTAAAAGGATGCTGCCAGCAAATGAGAAGTTGAGCAACTGCAACGTCACCAGTTGAACAGCAAGAAGGCGGTTACATTACAGCTCGTTCAATCTGACGTTATGATCGACCTCGATTATCTATGCAAAGTTTATATAATTCGAAGGAGTTGTAATTAAAAACTTAAATATAAATTGTTTTGTCAATTTAATATTTTTTAAATCGCATCCTTACACCTTGTGTTTTATGTGTTTTAGCAAATCTCAAAAAAAAAATTAAAAGAAAACCACGGACCATCAAAATTTAATACAAAGTTTATTTGTCTTGAGTGCTTATGCTTAGGTGTGGGCGAGTTTTTTGTGTCACAAGTCGGGGTCTCCGATTACGTTGTTCAACCAATCGTAGATCGAAAACAGGCAGCGTGCTGTCGAGCCTTACATCAACATGTTCCTTTGCCTATCGGGTTTTAGTTTTCCCCCACAGACATAAATCCACGTCCAGTTTTCTACGAGGACAGCCTACATCTGTATTTTCCATGTCTCAAAATAGATTTTCGACAACGTTTCGATACTTATGGTGCTGGCCATTGTTAAAACGAAAATCTTTATTACTTTTAGTGCCTATATTTATTATTAAATCGGAACTGGGCCCATAACCTATTATAGATATAAAATAATTAAAGTCCGCTTGGTTGGAAAACACAGAAAAAGTAAAGTTTTATTCGTTATGAAAAAGTTTGAATCGTGACAATTAGTGTAGAGAGAGAGAATAAGAGGGCACCCGTATCACTTAATAGATATTGTTGGAGGTTATGGAATTGCCAAACTCTAACAGAACCCCACAGGCGAAACAGTAAAAATGTCAAAAAGGGAGGATTACGATCCCTTTAATTCTGATCGTAACCTCGTCATAAGGAAAGAAGAACAAGAAAATAGTTAACTATTCAATGTAAAATATTTGACTATAGCAAAAATACTAAATTGAGGATGTTTAGTTGCAAAATTACAAAATAAACTTAATGGCGACACCTGAAATATTTAAAAAAGGGTATTCATTTATTTTTTCTAATCCTTAACTATTAATATTTGATTAGGTGTCGATCAGGGTTTCATCGTGAAATTTCGCACCTGCCTTCTTTATAATTGATTAAAGGTTTAAACAAATAGTCACAGAACTGTGTGCTTATAATTATTCTATTAATTTAATGAATACTATGTGTCTTTCACCGCTTTCGTAGAAAACGATGTATTTGAGATTCACCACACTTACGCATTTTACTTTCATCTTGCATATGTACGCAGTTAAAACTGTATTATCGATAGGAGATTTAAGTTAACAATAACGCAATTCTGTCACATTTAAGTCAGAAAAGTGGATAACGCTACACACATCAACCCACCGCCATTTGATTTGAAGTTGTATCTTTCTTTTTCTGCCGGTGAGGCTATGATCAGGATTAAAGGGACCATATCCCTCCCATTTTTCTTCATCCCTACTAGTCCGCCTGCGTGGTTCCCGTGTCAAGCTTTCCGTCAATTCACATTGGCATAGCTTCCTGCAATTTACTTTGAAAGGTTGAATGAACAACAGTTACTTGTGATTGCTACCACGTAAAATGGGGGCTGAAGATACAGCGCTGTTTCACGGCTTGCCACAACCCTTCATCATATTACTTTCTCCGTGGTGCTGGCCTTTTTTTTCGTCCATTAGTTTACTTAAACCCTATCCTCCACTAGGACGCGGGCCTAGACCAGCGTCCTCTCAGGCAAGCACACTACGCACTTCGCCATCGAGGCCACTAGTTCAGTTCGGTCTGAAATGCGATTCGATTGTTTATCGATTTTGATGAACAGACCAACATTTGAGGAAAACTAGCCAACAAGAAATTCAAAATTTGAGGAAAACTAGCCAACAAGAAATATCTGTTCACCTCGAGTGTTGTTTTTTCGGCGATTACCCCGTATCCATTCTTTTTTTTCTTCCATAACCATTACTCTAGTCCTCAACAGTCCACTTAACACTATCAATGGAACTACCGATGAAGTTGCCGATTATTTTCTGATTCAGTTGAAAACAAGAAAAACTTTCGATGCGATAGCAGTCTTATTTTGATACACACCTGCAATGCAATCTTGATGCAATTGTCAGCATCGGAAAAACTATCGACGCGTAGCTTGCTCAGTTGATGCGCATCAATAAATTTTGGGATGGGCTCACAAACTTGTGAGCAGTCGAAAGTCAGAAGAAATATATTGCGTAATTTACGATGAAAGCCGATAAATTTTAATGAAATCGAACATATTATCACTCCATTTCCACATATTGAAAAAAAAAACAGGAACTCTAAAATGTTGATTCACCGCCAAATGCATTTGAAATGACGGTTGAACTGACAACTGAACTGAAACGTATTTACACATCAGTTTAACTGATAACTGAACAGACAACTTATGGGAATTCCATCAGTTTCAGTTTTTGCATTAAGACATCAGTTTAACTGAAATCTGAACTGATAGCTCAACTGAAACTGAAACTGAAACTGAAATGATCATCTAAATGGGCCTTTAATAGTGAGGGGATGCATTCTTCAATAAGGTTTTGCATACCTCTTCTTATTGTTCACTCATTAGCCGTACATTCATTTACAGCTTTGGCCGTAAAGATCGAAGATGCATCTAATGAGGCAAATAGTTGGAAACGACATGTGATAGAAAGGATAGGATAGAAATTGTATCGTAAAACATTAGGTAATGTGAGGAAATTTCAAAGTGACTTACAAACACATGACGGAAGCTCCTTCGGAGTCCATGAGCCATTGGCTTGACAATATCGCTCGTGTTTGCCCACAAGTTCATATCCATTGCCACAATTATAAACAACACGGCATCCAAATGTATAGCACTCTCCTACATGCCATCCATAGGCTGGGTCTTCAGGTTGACCGCACGATCTAGCTGTTTAATTAAGAAAATTTTGTTTTAAATATTGAAAGCAAACAAAAAATGCATGATCATAAATACCTTCACATTGTATATCTGGACCATACCAACTCGCCTGTCCGTCAATAGCCAAGCATTTAGCTCGAGGAAAACCATTTGTGACGAATCCATTAAAGCAATGATATTGGACTGTCGAATCCAAATCAAAAGTACCTTGTTCTGGCAGAGCAGAATGCCTAGCATGCTCAATTGTAGGCGGAACTAGACAATAAACTGGAAAATAATTTTTAAATAAATTGATAAGAAAATAACACAGGTAAGTAAGTACCTATTTAATTAAAGTACGCGATTGGAACTTCGATAAATTCGATCGACATTGATTAATCATTGGCAATTAAGTTGCTTTTTTTCTATTTTCTTGAAATATATCGGTATTTGATTTTTTTTGTTAACTCCAGTTCTAATTTTAGAAAAAAACTTCTCAATAAAAAACAATATATGTACCTATGGGGGTTTTTTTAAGATCATGGAATCGTTTATCACGATTTCGCTCAACGCGCCATTCAAGGAACGTAGCTCCAGTGTTAAGCAAGGCCTACCTGTACTCGATTGTACGGTGCAGGTGCATTTAACGTTGATGGCACCATGTCAGAAACTTTCGCGCAAATGGCAACAGCAACTGTAGGCGATCTCAATGCAATTATATGAACGATGCGCGATCGCATAGGAGACGAGCAATTATTCGATACTACTCGCACGCCACCCATTGTACGTTGCTAGTTTTATGTCCGAAACTTTCGCGCAACAAAAACCTATTGTACAAAGTTTTGTCTCAATCAGATGCACGATGTGCGAACGTATAGAAGGCGAACATTTATCCCATTCGACTTGTATCAGCCGTTTTATATTACTATGCCAGAAACCTTCACGCAACTGTCAATAGCAACAGTACTAAATCGGAGAAACGATGCGCGAACCCGTAGAAGACAAACCATCAAAAATTGATGAACTGCTGCACTACCAACATATTACAATTTTTTTTTTTAACTGTTGCTCAAGTGCATGTGTTGATCTTTTACTTTTTTTCTTGGAAGTCTTCTTCTTACTCTCATGTCACTTGTATGTTGATGATGTTTCAAATTTCCACCTTTTTCTACATAGTATACGAGTACTTTCGGTTTTTAGTGAGCAACGCTTGGCCGGATGCAGCTTTGATTACAATTTTATCTTATTCCATGTTATTCTCTTGATTTTGTTTTAAATATGCTAATATTTCTAACACTTAACTAAGAAATGCGATATTTCATGCCAAACAAATAATTCAGTTGACATTAGTACAATTTGAATTAAGTGCTAAGTGCAATTGGTCGGTAGGAGGAGGCAGAAGAAAATGTGGTCATTGCAGTTGATTTCGGCTTTCCTTAAGTGGGTTGGCCTTATATGAGCGAAAGCTTACCTCTTTTAACCTGATAGCCTCTTAGCAGCTCGAGTCACACCACGCGATTACCTTGGATTTAATAATTTGTATGCTGTTAGGGATAAATGTTTTCATGCCCAGGTGAATTATGTTTGTTATCATATCAGAAGCAGCATCCACATCGCTGCCGAGGAAGCATAATCACCAGTTAAAACTCCCTAAAAAAATCTTTGTTTCTTCCCATTTGGATTTCTCCAAATTGGAGAATTGCCATACGGTTCTTTTTCTAGGTTGTTCTTTAACTTTGTGGTTGGAGTATGAGAAATTCGCCGTTATGTCAGTATGGTCTAACAAACTTTGAGGCGATGATACGTTTAAAGATTTTTTATCAGGGTGAGAGGTAGGAAACAAGTCCAGTGTGTTAGCGGTTTGACTAGTAATGTCCAGTATTCGTGTCGGCTCATTTACGAGCTGATTCAATTTAATTACCTCAGCAGAGATCTAAACATACCTTCCTTAGGGTGTTCTCTTAACAGAATAAGCCAACTTGAATTGCCTACAGACAGAGACAAATAAAATTAAACTACGGATTGGAACATTGGCTATATTGTGGTTTAGTTGGTAGGCTTCATCAGTTCGTACATAAACGGCGAGACTGCGATGGGGAAAGAATAATGGAATTAGCTTGTACCCAGGTAGACTAAATTCTGTTATATCAGAATCAACGCTAACCTGGGTTTTGCTAAGTGCCCAAAACAGCTGATTTATATTGGGAAATCTGGGCATACAATGAAAAAAAATTCGCGCCTCCGAATGTTCCTCACATCTAATCTAAAATTTCTAATTTGACACTTTTCACTCACTTGCTTTACCTCAAAGCCAGGTGCAAAAAATATTGTGCTTAAGGTATCTGATTAGCTTCATGGAACAGAAAGTGACAGAATGTAGACCACATTGGGGCAAGGTTTTTACTGATGGAAAACCAAATGGTGCACTTTTCTGATGTGTTCTGTTCTTTTCTATGCAACTCAGGTTCATTTAATACACCTATTTGTTTCATTTGATTTATATACTTGCAACTGTTCTGGCGCTAACAGTCTGCAATAAAGGACCTGAAACCTAGCTGCTCCAGACATTCATGTGTGCGAAGTAATAATTTTTGGCACGACTGAGAGGGGCCTACTGCCGATTACGACCGGCAAAAGTTTATAATTTTAGAGGTTTGTCAGACTTTCGTCGGGGACTTACTAAGAATATAACTGCACGCCTCCCGAAAAAGAGTGCCTGTCGAAGAAATACCTAACAGCAATATTTTAGCATTCATGTAAGCCAAGCGACACATATTACATTTTCAAACTATCAAACTGGTGTATATGCAAATCCGTGGGCTGATACGATTAATATCATCGGTGTTGTAAAAAAAAGATGAAACAATAATCAATAATGGTAGCATGTACGAAATTAAATCGCAAAAAACAGAGGCAGGTCTCCTGGATTACAAAATACAACAATATCAGCATTTGATTGGCCTTTGTGATTAAGTGATCTGAAACCGGGAGGCCTGCCAATGATTGTTTGGGATCAAACCGGCGAATCCCACAGGCGGGCCATTAGGAATGCAGTGAAGTGGGAGGGATGTGAACCCTTTAAGCCCGATCCTAGTCTTCCCGTTACGGAAGAAGAAGAAAGAACATTATTTGGTGCGCAGTTAGAGGCACATTCGAATTAAAAGATTCGAAAAAGTAATTTCTAGTTATTTAGAAGCTATTGAAATACTCACTATTTTGTTTGCAAGCTGGTTCAACGCCAGCCCAATTTCCATCGGCTTGACATAAGCGGCTTTCTAATCCAACAACATGATATCCCTTCGGGCAACCATATGTAGCCGCAGCTCCAAAAAGTCTTCCAGCCACAGCCACGGTACCAATTATCGGCTGTGATAATTCCGGGCATTCTCTATCTGAAAAATACATTCGTACAGTATGTTTTTTTTTTATAGATTCGACTATTAACGAATTTTTTCAATAGCTTTATATAGCGTTAAAAATAAGTAATGAAATCGATAAATTGTATTTGAAGCATATTATTGGCAAGATTTGCAAATACCTGGTTTTATGCAAGACATTCCACAGACTCCATCGCAAAGGCATTTCTTTTTTTTGCTCTTACAGTCTTCATCGGAAGAGCATTTTCTTAAGCACTTTTGTCCGAAAAGCGTTGCTTGTTCTTCGTCTCTCGGACAGTCAATAGAAGGTGAATTTCTAGGATTTTTGTAAATTTTACTATCGTCATCTGCTTCAGCAGAATCTGCGTTACTATCTAAGCTCTCTTTTTCGTCTGCCAAAAAATCCTCCGAGTCCGATGACACTGATAGTCCTGAAAGGAGAAAAAATAATTAAATATAACACACAAAATTATGTATATACCCAGTTATCAAAAACAAATAAAAACATAGGGGCGGGCTACAGTCCGCTTGGGCGAACTGTTGGATACCCTATTCTTATTCCTATATCTCATAAGTGGGCGTGACAAAAATTTAAAGGATTTTATCGAAAAAATTAAGCTTTTGTAAATAAAAACGCTCCCTAGCTCAAACTTTGGTTTTTCAATAAAATTGTTTTATTTAATTGTGGGCGTGTCAGTAGGCGGATTTAAAAAAAATGTAAGTATAAGCATAAAGGGCACCTAGAGAGTATATACTATAAATTTGAGCTCCCTAGCTCAAACTTTGGACTTTCAAAAATAAAAAAAAAAAATTGTGGGCGTGTCAGTAGGCGGATTTTGAAAATATTTACACATGAGCATAAAGGGCCCCTAGAGAGTATATATTAAAAATTTCAGCTCCCTAGCTCAAATTTTGGTTTTTCAAAAAAAATATTTTATTTAATTGTGGGCGTGTCAGTGGGCGGATTTTGAAAATTTTATGTCCCAAGCAGTTTTATGGGCCAAAGATCATATATAAAAAATTTGAGCTTTCTAGCTCAAAATTCAATTTTTCCCAAAATTTGTTTTATTTAATTGTGGGCGTGTCAGTGGGCGGATTTTGAAAATTTTATGTCCCAATCAGTTTTATGGGCCATAGATCATATATAAAAAATTTCAGCTCTCTAGCTCAAAATTCGATTTTTTCCAAAATTTCGTTTTTTTGAGTTTGTGGGCGTGTCTGTGGGCGGATTTCAAAAATTCTTAAACTTGATTATTTCGGGACCCTAGAGAGTATATGGTTAAAATTTCAGCTCTCTAGGTCCGGTTTAAAGGCCTAATTTTTGCCGACGGACGGACGGACGGACGGACGGACGGACGGACTGACGGACATGGCTAGATCGACATTACTATCGATGCTGATCATAAATATAGTAACTTTTAGGGGTCTACGGGCAATATTAAGGTATGTTACAAACTATGCGTCAAAATTAATATACCCCTAGAATAGGGTATAAATATAATGCACCATCAGTCAAAATAAGTCATTTTTAAGTAAATGATGAGGAAATGTTGCTTTTGAATTTAGTTTTATTTTAAGGGGCTTGCTGTTTTCATGGTCATAAAATTACTTATGGTTAAAGTTATTTTTCAAAAAAGATTTTTTTAACAAGTTTCAAAGTATTTTGCAGTTTCCAATGCAACAAAATGAAGACTCTTTTCAGCTCAAAGATTACATCGTTTCAAAGTAATAAAGATAAGTCTAAAATGATTCCAAAATCGAAGTTTTGTGTTATTACTTTGACCCAAAATAGACTGCAAAAAGGAAACATGACGAAATATGTCACTTAAAACATTCATTTGTTGTAATTCATTTAGTACAATAAAGATCCAAACCGAAGTAAAGTCAATGTCTCCTCCCTAATTTTCGCGCAAAAGAGCGATGAATGGCAAAAGTATTTTTTCTTCTAGTATTAGATAGATACATTTTGACTTACCGCTTAATTGCACTTAAGTTGTTTTTAGTTTCTTGAAAATAACTTTAAAAAAATCACTTTTTTAATTTTGTTTTAAAATTTCGAAGTTTATTGGTTCTGCCCTATTCTAGGGTAAATTAATTTTGAATCATACCTAGTTTGTTAAATAAATTGTTTCTATTATAAAAAGGAAATATAAATCCCAGAGCACTCAGACTCGGTAACGGTCCATTGTACTACCAGGCAGAAATTCCTTCTTTTTGGTGTGGAGGCTGTAGAATGGGTGGCGTATGTTGTTGTTCCCCATTGGGATTAAACCTGCACCGCACGGGTAACAAGCCAACACACTAACTTCTACACCGTCGCCACCCTTTGTTAATTTTTTTACTTACTTTATTAGTTACTTTATTCATGATTAGCATCGATAGTAATGTCGATCAAAAATTAGGCCCTAAAACTCAAGCTAGAAAGCTGAAATTTGAACCATATACTCTCTAGGGGCCCGAAATAATCAAGTGTACGAATTTTTGAAATTCTCCCACTAACATACCCACAATCTCAAAACAAAAATCGAATAAATCGAATTTTGACCTAGAAAGGTGAAATTTTTAATATATTGGATTTAGGCCCAAACTTTGAACTAGGAAGCTGAAATTTGGAATATATACTCTCTAGGGCCCCTTAATTCTTATATTTAAATATTTTTAAAATCCACCCAACGTCGCTTTATTGAAGAAATCATTGTAAATGGAAGTCCTATTCTTCGGAAGGTATGTACCATCGTACAAACTTTTGCAAAGGTAGATTTAAGTACCTTATGTACAAAAGAATGTAGCTACGTAGTTGTCTTCATTTAGGACAATTCCACCCAAATTTTAAATTACTAGTACTTCATTTTATTAGCTACCCATTTTGAAGTTTCGTAAGTCCTACTAAGTGGCATTTTAAGGTTAAAGGAGGTTAACCCATTTAACCGTGGATGCAAGACTATTGATTTAAAAAAACACATATTAAGGTAGGACTGTAATAGTCGGAGCGGAACGTACTATACGAAAACTTTACAACAATACTATGGGCTACTTAAGAAATAAAAAGAGAAGGGAGCTGTGCGTCCAAATATGAGGTGCCGTGAAATAATGCTGACTTTTAAAATTCGGCCTATTTCGCTTTCGAGAATCGAAAAGGCCGATTTCTAAAAATCGGGGGGGGGGGGGGGGGGGGGGGTGACTTAGTACAGTGACCTGACCGTTGATTTTGAACAGCCGTAAAGAGACAGTTTATTTTGAAGAGCGATAAAGAAATCGTTGATATCGAACGGCAATTAAAAGGAAGTGCAACTCCGACTTGTTGTTAACAGTTAGAGACAAATAAGAGGTTAAACAGTTAATTGTGAATTTGTTAAGAATAATCTAGAACAAAGATCGTGAAAGAAAGTTAATAAAGATTATTGACGGCGGACGGCTATTTCTGCAATGCTCGTGTTCTCAAACACAAACTATTATACATATATTTCATGAAATAAAGAATCTATTATTATTATTATTATTATTAAAGATTATTGAAAACTGAATACAGTTTATTATCTTCGAATCCTAGCCTGAATGGTATTTTATAAGAATGTTATTATAAAAGAGCATACCACAATAGATCCACCGCTACAAAATTATCCCGCAAAAGTACATACTTTCCTAATGACAGCATGCTTTTTTAAGGATTTCTTCACAAAAAAAAGATCTCACCTGTTAGAGTGCAAATATAGTAAATACAGCTAGCTATACATATAGCTTTCAAAACATCTGAGGACTACATTTCACATTGGCATGAATGTGTGGATATTCAATATATTCCAAATCCTTATTTTTTGAAATAATTTGGGCATGCGCTTTGTACTGGCGTGACAAAAATAACTTTCTATAAACACTTACCACAAATAAAAGGACTACAAAGCTACAACGATATGCATGTTCTTCGCAAATATGATGTGGTCTATGAATGTATTTTTCGCGTAAGGGAGAAAATTGAAGGTTGTGTATTGTAAAAGCTTGTTGAGCGAAATTAGGGCAACACACGGTTGTTAATGAAAATAACAAAGAAATTCTTATCCTTTTCTCGTTAGAAAAGGAAAAATCTATTTTTCAATTTTGACTGTCGAATTTTATGCCAACTGCATTTAAATTTTCTTTGTCATGCAAATATCACTGTCTTCAGCTATTAATCAACGTTCAGATAAAGTGAAATAATTGTGTTTTCATATTATAGTTCTATCACTGGAATAAATTTATATGCCCCTCTTTCTCTTTAAGTTAATATGCATCACTTTTTGAAAATTTATAAACGTATAACACATTGCTAGTTTTATGAAAATTGTTTACATAATAGCGACAGTAAGTCTGTCTTATATTTTTTACCTTTATTTATTAGAACCGTAACAAGAAAAGGAAGCAACATACTAATTTTTTTCATTTCGATGCACTTTCACCTTAAACTTTTTGTTTGATTGCGAATTTAGAATTGTCAAAAGACTAAATTTTAACTAAACAGCCTAACGCCTAACTAAAAGACAGTGCATACCTAAATGAAACATCTGCACACAAAACAAAATTTTTCGTCAATTGCTTGAACTTAAATTTTCTAGAAAAGAGCTTTTTGCTTCGGCAACAATTATGCTGAATGCATTCTGCACAGTAACATTTTTAAGGTAATACCACAGATAATACTGGTGGTTTTAGGATTGCACTATAAAGAACGCTCATCTCTTCGAAAGAAATTCGTCAAAAAACCTTGGCTCTATATACCGATATATCTGTGACTTAACTGTCCGTTGGTTTGTACTTTAAAATTAAATGTGGTCTTAAATTAAATAAGATTTGATTGGGAAGAAGTGAAAATTAAAGCGATTGAGAATGAATGAACTCCAAAAAGCTCATGTAAATAAATCATGTTTAGATATCTACTAAATCCATGTATGGACGGCTCAATCAGTCACCGTCAGAAGGATAAAAAGCGAATTCGCTGCTGTAAATAAAGAGAATATATATTTGTCGTTTAGGGTAACTAGAGTCCGACCGAGAGTGCATTTTTTGGCCCAAGCCGAAGCTGAATCTCATGGAATAGAGTACTTCGCGACAACGCCAGTGTCAAATGAAAAAAAAAACACATCACTGAATTAATTGTAGGGTATTATTAGTGAATTTGTAAGGCGGGAGACGAATTTTGCGTATTTCATAAAATGTTTATAACAAAAAAAATTCCAGAAATATGAAGGAGTACCTAAATACTTTTTTTGAAAGCTTAAAAGTTAACAATATAAAAGGATTGTTGTGGCAAAAAAATATTTTTGTTTGGAAACATATTAAGTTGAACAGTTTTCTATACATATCTTTTATACTACTAAATCCCTACTACTAAAAAGATGGACTGGCAACGCTGTTTTGAAAAGTAAAATTTGAACTAAATATCGCTCTTGAATATTATTTAAGAAAAGAGTCTAAATCACAGTTTTAATTTAAAAAAAAGTTCTATAGTTGATTTAAAATAAAATATATTCCACAAATCGTCCACTCTGTAGGTAAAATTAGTGTAGTTCTGCAAAAACTTAACTATTTCACTTGCAATCTGAAGTCACATGACTGACAACAAACGACCAGAAGAACATTTTCATCAGAAAAACACTCCAAGTGGTTATACATTTTTCAAACGCACCACCATGTCGATGTCAGCTTCGGATTTGCAAAAAATCAAATCAATTGTTGACTCTAAGCTTCAAACTGAGCTTGCATTGGCAATTGAGAACCTAGCCAATAAGCAAGGCCTGAGTAAGCTCAACAACGAAATAAACTTCTTGCGGAAGCAAAATGACGAATTGTCAACAAAAGTTAAGCAATTTGAAGAAAGATGTAAGTCGAGTTCATAAGCCAGTGTCACTTTTCTCGGTAAAAACTTTTTGGGGTGGAGTCATGACCAGCTCTGTCGGTTCTTCCGCAGTGGATCAAATAGTACGCTCAGATGTTAAAATAAATAAATTCAAAAGCTTTGTGAGAACTGCAGATGGTAAGCCTCAAAATGTTGAAGGAAGTTTTGTGGTGGATGTTACGTTTCACTAGGTCACACATCCTCTAGAAATTTATATAATTCCGAATCTTACTCAAGGTATGTATCTTGCAATTGATTTGTGGAGAATATTCCAACTTGCTTCTGAACTAATCAGTACAATTGGCGATTTTGTAGCTGACACATACGCACACTCTTTGCTCACAAATCAAAAGTGGATACTTCCATCTGATATCCAATCTTTTCCATCATTTGAAGGAAGAGGAGGGATTAGGTAAAACGTCACTTATAGAGCATTTCATCGATATTAAAGATGCCAAGCCGATTAAGCAGCTTCATTTCCCGATTTTTTCGGCTATAGGAAAGTTGGTGGGTGATTCCCAGATTAGATTTAAAATATGATTTCTGGCAAATCCCTCTGGAGGTGAATTCTCGTGAAAAGACGGCATTCGCAGTACCTAACCGAACTTTGTATCAGTTTACTGTGAAGCCGTTTGGGCTTTGCAATACGCCATAGTCAATGTGTAGGCTTTGATAAGATCTTCCCACATACTGTGAGAGAGAGCGTTTCTGTGTATCTCGATGATCTATTGTTGGTTTCTGAAGATTTTGACTTCCATATCAAAATTCTCGACGAAGTGGCCCTGAATATTCGTCAAGCAGGACTACCGATTAACATCAGGAAATTCAGCTTATTGTTGGCAACGGATTGCTTCCTACCGATCCCAGTGAAATTTCAGCAGTTACCGAATACACAGTACCAAAATATGTGCGTCAGATCGACCGATTTTTAGGTATGACTGGATTTATTGCTTACTTTGCTACCGTTTCCACACCGATTACCGATCTTTTAAAAACATTTAAGTGATTTACTTGGACAAGTGACGCACAGAAATCGTTTGATGAGTTGAAGGAAAAGCTTTCATCTGCTCCCTTCTTCTCAACTCCGGATTTCGGCAATCAGTTTAGTGTGCAATGTGATGCAAGTCAGTACGGAGTAGGTAGTGTTCTTGCACAAAATAATGCCTATCGCATTTATGTCCCAAAAACTAAACAAAGCACAACGTAACTACGCCTGCACTGAACTAGACTGTATTGCAGCAGTATGTGGCATACAAAAATATCGTCCACATATTGAGGGACATAAGTTCACCGTGATTATGGATCACTCTAGCTTGCGTTTGTGTGGAAAATTCGCAATAAGTCGACCTATTATCCCCAGCATTTGATTCAGAAGACTATGTTTTAGTTTAAGAAGTTGAATTTTTTGTAATCAATTTCTTGTCCCATGAGACGGACAGGTAAGCACTCTGATGAATCGAATAAAGCAGAGTTAGCGAACAATGTCTCATGAATTTGACACCAAACTTGCCCTTATGATGAATGAGTTTACACATCAAATAAATGTTATGCAGGCCGCATTTAGCACCAATAACCAGCTTCTCATGGACCCATTGCTTTAGCTCCAAAACGCAAAAAATAGGACTTCCAACCAATCTTTGCAGCCCACCGACAGATCGAAGTCGCAACCGATATCAGAGCCTTGGCAGAAAGGTCACAGCCTACAGCTTTTGCAGAACAGCAGCCATTTTCTCCGTCAGCAGCCACGTCGCAACCTTGACAAAACAATGAAAGCCAGCAGTCATACGCTTAAAAGTCGTGCAAGGGCACTGTGGAGTCTCTAAATATTTCCTGAAGAAACATTTGGTCAACCGGAACAGTTGATTAAGAGCCAAATCGATAAAATCCGTGTTAATACCCCGGTTGAAGATACAAATCTGGATTCGTTGGCCAATTTTGCCAATAAAATCAATAACATGACACCTTTTCCAAAACCAGCGTGCTGAACGTCATCTTCTCAACCCCACAGTGCTGTGTGAGCTGGGAAAAAGCTTAATTTTACTGAAGTGCTTCACTCACTCCCCCTCAGTTGAAAGAAGCGTTCACTGAAGCGTTCATTTTGAAGGATTTTGTTGGGTATAGGCTGATGAGTCCTTTTTGTTGAATTGTCTTTGGATAATATGAAATCATTTTTTGCTGAGATATATTACTAATGTTAAATATAGCATATATATTATATATACATATCATGTAAATATGTATATATAAAAAAAAATATGTAAATATATATTTTATGAATATCTTCTTTTTTTTTAATTTTAGTGCAGAATACTAATGATAATGTATATGTTATCATTGTGTGTATATAGACTTTAAAGTGTTATCATTACCACGCATTTTTTATTTTGGCGTGGAGTGTCCAGGTGGCGTTGTGTCGTATCTATCTTTGTATATAAACTTTATAGTACTATCATCACGGCGCATTTTTTATTTTGGCCTTAACTAGCCCGATAGCTTTTTGAATTCAGCCTTTCATAATTTCATTCCCATATATGTATATTTGTTTTCTTTGTTAGAAGGAGCATGCGCATTTTGTGGTTTCGCAGCGAAGGTACGAGTAGCATGTATGCTTTGCAAGTAGCAGAGGTTGATGATGGAATCCAAGTTAGTTAATTTGTATGGATAATGGATCGCGCATTATCGACTCTCTGGTCATGCCATATGTGTTTAGTTCTTATGGAAGTGTTAGTATTTATTTTTTTGTGTAACAGCCGAATACTTAATGATTTGCATTGTTGACTTCGCTTCGGCAAGTAGTGCGTTTGATGAGAGGGAGATGATGGAAGAAATAGGAAATCTGGCTTTGGCGCCTGCAAGTAGAATGTATGATGGAACGGCCGATTCGTTTGAAAGGAAAAATTCGATAAAATTTGATTTTGGTATTTTTCATCAAATGAGAAATTATGTTTATTGCATTTTTGACTGTCACTATTTTGGCTATATCTTGACGAAAAAGGTACCGATTTCTATAATTTTTTTTGTGATTGATTTAGAAATATTCGATCTAATTTATAAAGCAATATAGATGACATAATTTATTTTGTGTCAGTATTGTGCCATGCCGCACCACCACTATGCGATAAATATTACTATGAATAGTAAAAATTTAGTTGTTTTGCGTGGAGCTAAATTGCTAAATTCGATGAACGACATATTTTATAGGAGTAATGCCCAAGTTTATTTATCTCTTGTCAACATTATGAAATTGTTGCTATATATTTTAAAGTCCATGCACCTTTTCAATGAAGCATTGAGGAATGTCACTTGTTGGTATTTTTTGCTTAAGGAAGGTTGCTTGGTTGTTTCCCTTTTGTATTACCCATGTTCTAACATTAGATATACATATTTTTATTCACCGTGGTTTCCCCTGACGGGAAGGAGCGCAGAGTGAATCGGAAAAATGAAAAAAACACAAGTCTCTTATCTTCCGCATCACCCAGGAGGGAAATAGCTAGAAATAGCGGCGAAATTATAGGGTTTGGTATTATTTTGTCAACTCCGCTTGTCCCAGTAAAACATTAAAACCAATTGTATCAACCGGGATTTAACAATTAATATTTCTTATAGCCGTCCATTTCTCATGTATATGAGACGATTAAAACGTATTATCGCCTCTAGGTTCATCAGACCATTTTATCATATCAGCAAATTTCTCGTACTCAAACCGCAAAGTTAAAGAACAAACTCGTATAGTGGCTAGAGTACTTCAAGGTCTTGACGTTCACAAATCCGCTGGTCCAGATGGTATTTCCCCTATCGTTCTGAAGAGGTGTTCTTCCTGGCTGACAAAACCATTGCTGGTTTCTATCTATCCTTTTCTTCAGTGCTCTTCCCGAGAAGATGGAAAACAGCATTTGACCATCCCGTAACCAGAAAATCCGAATCTTCATTTCCCTCCTCCTAAAGACCATTTGCAATAAAGTCCCTTCTTTCCAACGTCATGGAACTTACTCAAAAAACTCCCACTTCCTGGCATACCTAGGGACGACAGCATCAGGAATTTAAACTTCGAGAAGAATTTCCAGATAAAACTCAGCAATAAGGAAAACTGGAGCAATGAATCCATAACTTATGGACTGAGCAACCACACAACAAAGTGGTACACGGACGGCTCGAGGACCGAGGAGGGAACTGGTGCAGGAGTGTTTGGGCCAGGAACTAAGCACTACGAATCCATGGGCAAATGTACCAGCATCTTCCAGGCAGAAATATGTGCCATAGACAGGTGCGTTTGAATCAATCTCGAGAAAAACTAAAGGAATTGCAACATAGCAATAATGTCTGGCAGCCAAGCAGCCATAAAGGCTCTTGACGCCTACGTTATCAAGTCAAAACTAGTGTGGGAATGCCTACACGGACTGAATAGACTAGGCAAGAATAAGAGAATTTCCATCTGCTGGGTACCTGGCCATGTTGGCGTTACAGGAAATGAGGCAGCGGACTCTCTGGCAAGAAAAGGGGCAAAGGAACCCTTCATAGGACCTGAACCGTTCTGCGGGATAGGAGAACACACTATACGCGAAGAGTTCAGGAGACTGGAGGAAGACACAAGGGCCAAAACCTTTCTCAACCTCCAAGGTCTGAGGCAAGCAAAGAAACTCTTAGGAAATTACAACCAAAAGAGATTCAAAGCTTGTATCGGCCTTAACAAAAACAACCTAAGAATCCTAACAGGCCTCCTCACGGGGCACTGCAGACTCAAGGAGCACCTGAGAAAAATGGGCATATCGGAGGACGGACTCTGCAGATTCCGCAGTGAAACCGCCGAAACTCCAGACCACATACTGGAATCCTGTGGGGCACTGGCCCACAAAAGGATGAAATATTTGGGCAGGCACCAAATAACAGACAAATACATACAAACCATGGACCCACAGCTCATTCTCAGATTCATCAAACAAACTGGACTGGACGCTGTGCTCTAAGGAGTGTGACCTGCCAAGGATAAATCAGAGCAATACCTCGACACGCTTCACAAAGAAGTATCTAGAGAGGGCTCTGAAAGAGGGCATGAACCTCTCCGAGGCACAAGCAAGGGGACACAATAGACCAATAGGTCCGAAAACTGCTTAATGACCGGCAGTACGGTTTTCGTAGGTAGGAAAGTCTGGTTAAATCGCGTCCGGGAAGATTTGTGGTGTGGCCCATTATTAATAAAAAAAGAGGGGAATCAATCCAAAAGCCACCCATACTGTGGAGTAGTATCTGTAGTCCGGTAACGTCCGCATCTTTTGTTCGGTGTTGGAAATCGGTTATGGTTAAGTTTGCTGGTGTTAAATTATAGTGTATGCTCGTCAAAAAATTGAAAAGTTAATAAAGTGTATTTTGTAAATCACGCCAAATGGTGGACGATTTTGGTATTTTGAATATCACACTGATAAGTGTATTCACTAGTTTTTTTTTATTTGACTACTGTTTTAAAGTTTTTTTCTATAGATAACGGTTTTTCTTCATATGTGTGCCTTAACCATTTGATTTGTTTTGAGTGCATCTCTCTTTTTTGTCAAATCTCGGATGGCCACTGATAAAGCTGCTGCTATTAGTGATGTCTTCGATATTCAAATTTGAAGATCAATTTTAGACCCTACGAATCGCTTACACTGGATGAGCAGTAGTATCGCTATAGAGGTCACACGAAGTTTACCCAATACATGCCTTCGAAACCGGTCAAGTACGGAATTAAATTTTGGTGGGCTTGTAATTCATCAACAGGATACCCGAATATATACCGGGAAGGTAAATGGCAGCAAAGATGTGAATCAAGGTGAGCGAATAGGGAAACAACTGGTTGCACTATACAAAAATAGTGGACGAAATGTGACCATGGACACTTTCTTCACAACTCTTCCACTAGCAAACGAATTACTTACCTGGAAATTGTCAATTGTCGGAACGGGTTAAAAAAAAACAAACGCTTCCTACCTCGTGAGTTCAAACCATCGAAAGACCGGGTTCCTTTATCTTCTGAGTTCGGATTCAGTCAAAATGTTGTATTGTGCTCCTATGTACCCAGGAATATAAGGCTGTTGTGTTGCTCTCCACTTTCAATCATAACAAGTCTGTTCCGGGCCCAAGCAGAAACCTGACATTATCCACTACCACAATAAAAATAAAGGGGGAGTGGACGTTATGGACAAAATGCTGTGCCAATACACTACAAAAAGAAAAACTTATAGATGGCCACAGGCTGTGTTTTATAACTTGCTTGACCTTTCACGACTTGCAGCCTATATCATTTATTCCAAAAACAATTCGCTGGGCGCTGCAGCTGTGAAGCAAAGCCAAAGGCGTAAATTTCTTGAAGGATTGGGCGAGATTCTATTCACATCAGATCTCGGGAACAAAATAACAGAGTGACAGGTAATTTTACCAGAGTGTTTGTTAGGTCACCCAATAAATACAGATCAGCCTAATGACGAGTTCACTCCTAACGATCCAGAAGGGCGGGATTCCAGTGGTCGCTTACGGCAAAAAGGTGGGTGCTATATGTGCTAATAACAAAATAAAAAAAAACGTGCTACGAGTCAGGCCTGTGTCAGCTGCAAAAAACCTGAATGCGCTAAAAATGTGAAAAGTGGCACTTGAACAAATGAATAAATTTATATTTGTCTAAGCAACGGTACAAAAACTGTTTTATTCTTATTATTATTTGGTAGGTATATCTATTTGCATATACATAAAAGTTTTTTTTTTTTTATAGAGTTTCTAATATTACTCCCAAGCCATAGTAATATTAACGTTACTCTCAGCAAGCTGAGAATTACCTATCCTGGTTGAAAGCACGAGACTTGGAACCAGAACTAGGCTCGGACGAATAATAGTTGTAGGTGGAAAATCGTACATGCGAGTTTTTCTCACTTAAGATAAGAAAACAAAAACCACCTCCCTTCGAAACCTTCATACTACAACTAGGTTATTCCTATCCAGTAGTTTTATTTAAACTTGTAAGAGAAAGCCTGTATCGAATAAATATCATTTATTCATGGCAAAATGCAATAAATACAGTCATATCCAATACGACCTAAGTTAAATCCGACTCAATCCCATCCAAACTCAATCCGATCCTAAGCCATACGATAAACACCTACACGGTGTGAGCGGGATATTAAACCGACCTACCAACGTACAGAAAATAAAACCCATCGAAATATCTGCACCAAAATCCAAAATGGAGGACGAATTCCGCCATATAAAAGAAGGAATTCGTCGTGCTTCAGTCTCTTTTTCTTTAATAAATCCGATTGGTGAAAATTAAATTTTCCTTCGATTGAGCGCAACATCAATCTGCAAACCACCAACAGAAATCGTAAGATGCAGCCAATAAAATCCAGAGTGCTATTTCAGTTCATGGCGGACGTGCCAAATTAAATTAGCCATCAACACAGAGAAACGCCACACGAATGCGTATTCACACTCCAATCACCACCAACATCAGCAGCAATCCACAGAAACGCCATACGAATGCGTATTCCCATCAGTGAAACACCACGGAAATGTGTATTCACAGGCCAAATTAATTCAGCACCAGCCCAGTGAGACACCACACGAATGTGTAATCTCAAGACAAACCACCACCAGCATCAGCAGTAACCCACCAGTGAAACACCACATGAATGTGTATTCACAAGCCAAAATATCACCAGCAAGACGGAGCAATAGCCATCAGAAGCACCATCGCACCACACCAATGTGCCACCGATCGACAAAGCCGTCAAGTGGCGCAGTCGCAACAGCATTTGCAACGAAGCACCACACCAACGTGCCAACAATCCACCAGGCCGCTGTACGGGAGTGTCGCAACAGTTAGTCAGCTTTACCCCGCACGCTTGAATAAATAAGCTTGCCAACAATCGACCAAGCCATCCAAGAGGCCACGTCGCATCGTCCACACATCACCACTCCAGCAATTCAGAAGAATTAGATAATAACAGTGTATCGTAGCATCTACTCCTAAGTGTAGTTAATTTATATCATATAAAGAAAGTTCAATTAGAGTTGAGAAATCGTAAATCAGAGTTCATATTTAATCATCTTGAACGCGAGTAGTCTAACCCTTTAATTTTGCTCGGATAACAAATCGCATAGAAAAATTGATCAGTCCTCTAGAGAATTTGCATATACATATAATTCCATTTCAACAACTTAGAGACGACGCATCTATACCCAACATGCTGTGCACAACATCTTGGACGAGAAGCGGTAGTAAAACCGAAATAATCTGGTGAGTTCTTTCCATTTTGTATAATATAACATGAAGTAAAAGCCTCTAGATAACAAGATCATATTCATATTATTTAAACAAATATATTTAAATTGACATCAAATTATATTTTGCGATTCGGGTTTAACCAAATTGAAATACATACTATAAAGTGATAACGCCACCTATTACCTTTTATGAAAAGGATTTGAAATTAAATCATCCTAATACACGAACCAAAGTGAGCGAATTACCGATTCCCACTTTAGGTGTAAAAATTATAGGAAATCTTAACCGAGTAATACGGTCCACTAAGTGAAGACACCATCCAATATTCTTTGAATGGGATGAAATTAGAATAGGTTAATACCAGTGGTAAAGTGCCATGATAAAGTAGCAGTGTACATCTGAAATCTGTGTGCTAGAAAATTAAGAGCACTTTATGTAATTGTTTGTCACTTATAAACAAATGATATTAGATCATTTGAAATTCCTTGTCTGCAGTCTTAAGTCACTGCATTTTGTTTAGTCATTAAGTTACCATTGATAACCATTTGGTTATTTTAGAATTAAGTAGAATCAAGTAAGAATCTCAATAAAATTTATAACGATTCAGTTGAATTTTGTGTTGAGCATATGTATTTAGACTAATCTTGAATTACCATGACGACATGGACGTGTTAGAGTAAAGTAATTGTGCTGTGGGAAGACGTTTGATCTACGGAAGGATACAACGATGGTAAAGTGAACTAAATGTAAGTTTACTTGTTGATAAGGGGTCATTGCATAAATTACCGAGTGGAGCATTGACCAAGGATGTCGATTATTTTCCAGAATCATCGACTGAGGGAGGGACAAAATAAACACTCAAGGGGCCAATCATTACCTTTCGGTTCCCGCAATGGGACCAAACACCACCTTTCGGTTCCCATTCATTTCATTTCATTTTCGACAAACTAACAAGAGTATAGACTTCCCGATGTAATTGAAAGCAATACTAATTGATCATAATAATAATTAAAAACTAGGCATGTAAAACATGTACGGTGGTTCAGCGGCAGAAGCAAGATCCCCCCCCCCCCCCCAATCCGGCGAGCTAGTTTGCGCATGTGCAAGCATGCCTATCGCAACTGCCGACTGAACACCTCTCGAACAACTCATTGGGACTTCATAGGATTCTGTGAACTTGGAGTCTTAATGAAATCTTAACATCATTGAGTCGTATCGGTGTATGTGTGCCTTTGAAATTGAGATCGCCCAGAACCGCACACGTATCTCCAAGTAAGAAGTAATTGAGTGCTTTTCTCATCATTCAGTTAAAGTGAGGAAAAGTATAACAAGAAGACTCATCATTATCAGTATGAATATATTTTATCGATTATTCTATTGATTGTTTGAGGGTAAGATCTTGATTCCGTTACACAGATGGCGCCCAACGTGGGGCCCCGAAAAACCAAGCCACTACCAAAGCAGAGAAACTCCAATATCATCTCGGAGACAAGTTGATTTTCTTAAAGAGAAATTTCCATCCATTTACCATCTCAGGATTAGGAAATGATATGACGAGGTTAGTCATAATTGATATAGTCCACTCTTCAGCGGATGCTCAGATGAAATCATTCTGAACCAATAACATCGTGCTGAGTAAAGTGATTATGGAACAGAGTATACTTCATTAGTGTTACGGATCGTCAAGCGAAAGGGACTATGAGTTCATTGAAACCACAGTCAGCCTGCAGCGTTTGAGATGTTGTTTCACAAATCTAAATATGCCACTTTAACATCTTTGACGAAATTTTGAGACAGCGTGTGTACTGGAAATTCAGCTCGCCACACGACCAGATCTATCGATTCGTAGAGATCACAGATCGTTGATGCGTATGGGTTACTGAATCCTAACATACACCGCTGCACTTAGAAACCTTAACCTTGCTCAAATCATTGCCCCACATATAAAGAAATTCGAAGATTTCTTTAATTCAGTTACATTTGCTTTGAAAATGATCAATTACATCCCTGATTACATCTTCCAGGATAACATGTTTAAAAGTATACATAGTGAAGTTCAGTTTATCAAACGACCGGAACTATCGGTCCTTTGAGACCACAGTTCGTCCGCAGCGTCTGAGAGAGAGGACAAGAAGTTGTGAATACTCGCATAGTATGTCTAATGCGAAACATAGTTCTTGTAAATGAAATGAAATAAAATAGTATAATGTATCCGATTATACCAAGATTACCCGTGGAAGTAATGTTTTCCCACGCACAATTTCGATTTAGTTTTTCAGTTATTTGATTTCAGTTATTTAGTTTCAGTTTAGCCTGATTTCGAGGAGCAGTCCTGATTTCAGTTATTTATTTTCAGTTTAGCCTGATTTCGAGGAGTAGTCCTGATTTCAGTTATTTAGTTTCAGTTTAGCCTGATCTCGAGGAGTAGTCCTGATTTCAGTTATTTAGTTTTTGATTTGGATTTAGATTAAGATATTTTGATACCTTAAGTTTTTGAATTTAGTAATACAGACCTTTAGAATTAGATACCAAATAAAGGGTATTTGTTAACACCTTAGTCTGATTCTGACTTAAAGTTTGACAGTTTGACCACATAAGTTTAGTTCTTTTTAGAGATAGTTACATTTGACTTAAGTTTTTTTTTTGAATACGTAGACGTAAGATCAAGTTTTTAAATACCAGCTGGAATATTATCCAGCTAACCACATTTTTTTTTGAATTACATAGATATAAGATTACGATAAGATGCCTCCCAAGCAAATAAATAAAGGCAATTTTACCCAGACTAACCAACCAAGTCGTTCCGCACGCATAGCCGCACGAGAGAGCGATGCTGACTTAGCAGCAGTAGCACCAAATCCGCTATCGCTCGGAGACGACACCCTGAATGAAAGTCATGTTTCAATATCTGACGTAGAACCTATCTCAGCTGCCCTGTGCAGTAGCGCAAATGCAGGACACCGAAACCCAATAGTAATAGAGGAGTCCGCACGCACTGTCCAAGTCCCTACTACAAGTCGATCTGTTTTGACAGATCACAGCCTAGCTCAATATATTGATGAGTTAGTAATAGCCTCGTTAGGAGTAAGAAACTCGGCGGAAATGCAGACTTTACGAGAAGAGCTGAGTAGAGAGAGACAGATCATGAGAGCGCAGGTGGCTGAAACAGTAAGAGCAACGCTCAATGCAGCTACACCTCCAGTTGTGAATAGAGAACAAAACACAAGTAGAGCACATTCAGTGCAGACCAATGCGAATAGAGTACCCAACGAACCGGAACAAATTCCCAACCATTTCAGCGAGAACACTAGAAATTTTCTCCGGCGGTTGAATGCTCTAAATTTAAACACCGATTCTCCACCAGAAAGAAATATTCCAACCTGTTCATCACAAAGTACAGTCGAATTCCGAAAGTGGGGATTAAAATTCGATAATAAACAGATGACAATTGACGAATTCTTGTTTCGTCTGAGTCGCTTGAAAGAATGCTACGGCAGTTCATGGGAAGAGATTTCCCTACACTTCCATCTTTTCGTGGCAGGACAAGTGGAAAATTGGTACTGGGTTTATCTTAAATCCGATCCCACCGCTGACTGGCGTACCCTTCGCCTGGCTCTGATCGAACAATATAGAACCCTGGATTCAGACTCAGAACTGTCACGCCGAATGTTTGACAGACGTCAAGGTCATAACGAGAGTTTTGACGATTTTTACCACGCCATTTCGCTGATGAACACCAGACTTCGTTCCCCCAAATCACCGAGGGAGCTGATAGATTTAGTCAAGCAGAACGTGAAGAGTCGTGTCGGTGAGTTACATACAACACCAATAACTTAACAGAGATGGTCCACACATGTCGAAACATCGAAAAGTATGTGAACCACACGGACGGAGTAAGACCACGACAATTTCAGCCAACTAACGTTCGAAGACAGATCAATGAATTAGAATTTGTCACTGAGGAAGAGTACGGCGAGTACGAAGTCGAAGCATTGAAGTTTTCATCCAACACACGTGATACCAGCGTATACACCTGTTGGAACTGTAGGAACAAAGGCCATTCGTTTGTCCAATGTCCTAGTCCACAAAGGAATCTGTTTTGTTACCGATGTGGAAAAGATAACACGACGACACCAAACTGTGTTAAGTGTTCGGGAAACCGAGCACAGGGCAATCCGACAACCGGGCAGTTTTGTCCTCCAGAAAGGAACCCGGAAAGACCGCAGTAAGCTGTACCGATAATACTAGCTCACAAACCTCTGACTTTCACAAAATACCAGACTTACAATTAAAACCAGACTTACCATTAACATCTAAATCTATCCCAGTTTTAGATGCCCCGGCTATAACAATTTTGAAAAGACCTGAATTACTCCAAGTATCTAAATCTCGGGCGATCCCAGTTTTAGATGACCCAGACTTGAGAAATTCAGAAAACCCTGCCAGAACTTTAAAATCTGCCCCACCCAACAAGGTGGGCAAATCACTTCACGAGCGTCTGATCAATTATTACCAAGTGCGAAGCCGCATTTTCAAACGTGAACTACCTAAACGTATCAAAAGGCTTAGAGAGCGTTTTAGAAACAAAAGACAGTTCGTTAAGTCCATTTCAACCACGAGACTAGTCGGTGCGAACGATCCAAGACCATACGCCACTGTTACAGTCTTCGGCCAGCGAATGCTAGGCCTACTTGATAGCGGCGCGAGCATTAGTTGTTTAGGAAGAGGATGTCTTAACTTCGTGAAAAGCGCCAACATCGTTCCCAAACCTGTCAACTCATACGTAAAGACAGCAAGCGGACAGTCGCAAAAAGTAGTAGGAGTGATCAACACTGAAGTGATCTAAAGGGTGATTTTTTTAAGGTTAGGATTTTCATGCATTAGTATTTGACAGATCACGCGGGATTTCAGACATGGTGTCAAAGAGAAAAATGCTCAGTATGCTTTGACATTTCATCACTTACTAACGAGCAACGCTTGAATTTTCAGTGAATGGGCCCTAGAAAAGTTGGCAGAAAATCCGCTTTTTTATCGACAAATTTTGTTCAGCGATGAGGCTCATTTCTGGTTGAATGGCTACGTAAATAAGCACAATTGCGGCATTTGGAGTGAAGAGCAACCAGAAGCCGTTCAAGAACTGCCCATGCATCCCAAAAAATGCACTGTTTGGTGTGGTTTGTACGCTGGTGGAATCATTGGACCGTATTTTTTCAAAGATGCTGTTGGACGCAACGTTACGGTGAATGGCGATCGCTATCGTTCAATGCTAACAAACTTTTTGTTGCCAAAAATGGAAGAACTGAACTTGGTTGACATGTGGTTTCAACAAGATGGCGCTACATGCCACACAGCTCGCGATTCTATGGCCATTTTGAGGGAAAACTTCGGAGAACAATTCATCTCAAGGAATGGACCGGTAAGTTGGCCACCAAGATCATGCGATTTGACGCCTTTAGACTATTTTTTGTGGGGCTACGTCAAGTCTAAAGTCTACACAAATAAGCCAGCAACTATTCCAGCTTTGGAAGACAACATTTCCGAAGAAATTCGGGCTATTCCGGCCGAAATGCTCGAAAAAGTTACCCAAAATTGGACTTTCCGAATGGACCACCTAAGACGCAGCCGCGGTCAACATTTAAATGAAATTATCTTCAAAAAGTAAATGTCATGGACCAATCTAACGTTTCAAATAAAGAATCGATGAGATTTTGCAAATTTTATGCGTTTTTTTTTAAAAAAAGTTCTCAAGCTCTTAAAAAATCACCCTTTATAAGGGAATCTCAAAAGAGATTTCATTGTATTTAATACCCGATCTAGAACAGCAACTGTATCTGGGAGTCAATTTTTGGAAATCCTTCGAACTAGCGCCCGAAGTGATTTCTGAAGTTTCGTCTGATACACTGCACCCAGAAAGTGACCCAAATGTACACGATCTGACAACAGTTCAGTCCAACCAGTTAGAATGTGTTAAAAGTTTATTTCCGTCCTGTGCCAAATTTGGGCTTGGAAGGACTAAACTAGAAGAACACCACATCAATACAGGAGATGCTGAGCCAGTTAAGCAAAGGCATTATCCCGTGTCTCCAGCGGTTCAGGCTCTCATGTATGAGGAGCTAGATAGGATGATCAGAATGGACGTCATCGAAGAGAGCGAGAGCGCCTGGAATTCTCCAGTAGTACTAGTACGGAAACCCGGAAAAGTACCGCTGTGCCTCGATTCTCGGAAGGTAAATCAAGTTACCAAAAAAGACGCCTATCCGCTACCTCATATTGAGGGTTTGCTAGGACGTCTTTCAGAAACGCATTATATTTCTAGTGTAGACCTGAAAGATGCCTTTTGGCAGATACCCTTGGAAAAGACATCGCGGGAGAAGACAGCGTTTACAGTGCCCGGTAGGCCCCTGTATCAATTTAAGGTTATGCCCTTTGGCCTCTGCAATGCGGCTCAACGCATGTGCAGATTAATGGACAAAGTGGTGCCGCATGAATTGAAACAAAGTATATTCGTATATTTGGACGATCTATTGATCATTTCAAGGACATTTGAAGAACACTTAGAACTATTAAAGCTCACAGCTTCAAGGCTAACTTTAGCCGGCTTAACCATTAATCTGACTAAGTCCAAATTTTGCTTTAAGCAACTTAAATACTTAGGCTATATTGTCGGTGGAGGATGTCTTACCACAGACCCGGATAAGATATCCGCGATTGAAACATTCCCCGTACCAAAAACTCAGCGACAAGTCCGAAGATTTTTAGGATTGTCGGGTTGGTACAGAAGATTCGTGAAAGATTATTCCACCTTAGCAACCCCCATCACCAATACGCTAAAAAAAATGCAAAACTTTCTCTTTTGGACCCGAAGCTATAGCAGCCTTTGAAAAGCTGAAAATCGCACTAACAACTGCACCTGTTCTAGTGAACCCGGACTTTAACAAACCATTTTTGATATTATGCGATGCCTCCACAACTGGAATTGGTTGTGTATTATGTCAAAAGGATGAGGACGATGAGAGACCTATTTCCTATTTCTCGTATAAATTGAAATCGGCACAACGCAATTATAGCGTAACCGAACTAGAGTGCTTAGCCGCAGTCATGGGCGTGGAGCGATTTCGTTCATACGTAGAAGGGCAAGAATTCACCATCATAACAGACCACGCGAGTTTGAAGTGGCTTATGAGTCAGAAAGACCTGAGTGGACGATTAGCTCGGTGGAGCTTAAGACTTCAGCGATTCTCTTTCAACATAGAACATAGGAAGGGATCGCAGAATGTGGTACCAGATGCACTATCAAGGGTTTACGCCATTGATAGTATAGCAGGTGACACTACATGTATAGTAAAACCTTCCGAAGTGTTAAGCATCGATCTGGCAGATCCATCGTTCAAATCTGATGAGTACGTAGACTTGATAAGAACCATAGAGAACAGTAAAGACCAGCTACCTGACCTCCTAGTTTCGGAAAATTTTGTTTACAAGAAGGTCAAGTTTAGCACAGGGAATCCCGGAGTGGACGATCTGAGCTGGAAACTTTGGATTCCCAAACTGTTAACCAATACTCTTGTCCGACTGGCACACGAGCCTCCCAAAGCCTCGCACGGCGGCATTTCAAAAACATTATATCGTTTGCGAGAACGGTTCTATTGGCCAAATATGGCGACTGACACAAAAGCCTTCATAAATAACTGTAAGATATGCAAATCCACTAAGGCTCCTAACTCAATATTGAGACCGCAAATGGGCCAAGCTTTTGTCGTAGACAGACCCTTTCAATACATATACGTAGATTTCTTAGGACCTTACCCAAGATCTAGACACGGCAACGTTTATACGATCATCTGCGTAGATCAGCTGACGAAGTTCGTCATCGTAAAAGCCCTGCGAAAGGCCACTACACAAACAGCCGTAGAATTCCTCGAGGAATCAATCTTCATGATGTTTGGAGTACCAGAGTCACTAATGTCTGACAATGGGAAACAATTTACATCCAAAGAATTTGCCAAAGTTCTCAGCAATAACGGTGTGAGACACGTAAAAACAGCGTACTACTCGCCACAAGCTAACGCAAGAGAGCGTGTAAATCGCTCAATATTAGCAGCCATAAGGGCCTATGTAGACCCAAAGCAAGACAATTGGGACAAACACCTGCCCCAAATAGTAAGCGCACTTCGAACAACAGTTCACTCAACAATAGGAATGTCCCCACATGAGGCACTTTTCGGCCAGAACAAGATCGAACATGGTTCCGATTACATCTTGCTGAGGAAACTGCGAAGCATAAATAACTGCGAATATGATATTCTACCGAAGTCAGCAAAAATGAACGTCATCCATAACCAGATTAAAGATTCGTTAGCCAAAGCTCACCAAGTCTATGAACGACACTACAACACGCGAAGTAAAGAAATCAAATTCCAAGAAGGACAGGTCGTCTTCAAACGAAATTTTGTACTCAGCGACAAACTGAGAAAGCGAAACGCAAAGTTGTGTCCTAAATTCACTCAAGCAAAGATAATCTCAGTGATGTCGAACAACACCTTTGCCTTACAAGATATGAAAGGTAACAACTTAGGAGTATTCCATGCCAAAGATTTGCGTCCATGAAACTAACAATCGTTACTACTTTAAAAGTATTCTCAGGGGTGGGTCGAGAAAAAGCTGTCCATGTTTCCATCCATTTGATCTTACTAGAGTTCGACAAAATGGTTTGGTTTGTAAGAGCCAGCCTGTATCGAATAAATATCATTTATTCATGGCAAAATGCAATAAACACAGTCATATCCAATTCGACCTAAGTTAAATCCGACTCAATCCCATCCAAACTCACTTAATTTAAATACAAAAAAAAAAAATTGTTTTTGTGTTCTCGTACTCAAATACATATATATCAAACACCACACGATGTCGTCCGCAGCTAACACCCGCGGAAACCTAGCTCGAACGCAACAGCAACACGCAACTGTTTCGAAACAGAATTCGCCGTACACCAAACCTATCAAGTCCATGGATGGTAAAGCGGGAGTTTCCGACAAAAACCCCACCAAGCAAACTGCACAAATACTGGCGTCAGAATACCCTTCTACCCCGACCGCGCAATCACTTACCTCATGCACAACGTCAGCATCAACACACACATGTCTTTCCCTTGAGGTTCTCCATGAAGAGTTTAAACGGCACACTGACTCTATTATTGCCACCTTCAAAGGAGAGTTGGATAAAATTCGCAACGAATTATTACTCAAGGTACATGACATCGAAACACAAGTGACCGAAAACATATACTACACTAAATCCGCAATCAATGATTTGACCCAACGCACTACCGCAATGGAACTCAATGTAAACAAAGTTCTCACCGGCGAGATTTCTGAACTGCGTCATCGTTGTGACATGCTTGAAAAAAAAGAATTCTTAACCGATGCTGTTGTTTTCGGTATCCCAAAACTTGTTGATGAAAACTTGCACATTATTTACAATAAACTTTGCAATAAAATCGATATATCACCACCAGCACTGAAGAATATTTTTCGAACCAAACACCGCAATAATAATGACGAACCGCCTGTCATTTTCCAGTTCAACAGTGTGGGAGAAAGGAATAAAATGCTGAAAGCACTTGCTTGCTACCGAAAAAAGACTAAGCGACCGATCTCTTTACGCGATATTGGACTTGATTCAGACAATCATGTGTTTGTCAACGAAAGCCTGACTCCACGAAATCGGACTCTTCTCCAACATGCAGTACGTATGAAGAAAAAAGGCCAGCTGTTTTCTGTGCAAACGTACCTTGGGTCCGTGTTGGTGAAATCTGCTGTAGATGGAAAGAGTGTAACTGTTGCGGACTTTGATTGTTTAAACGCCGTTGCCGAGAGATGTCAGATGAGCAATGATGATCAACAAAGCATTGCAGTTAATCGTAAACAACACTGATATGTATTTACTTTACAACAATTACAGTAATTATTTTTCTCTTTGTTTTTTTAAATATTCTCTCTTTAACATTTGCACATCAATGGCCAAGCTTTATTTATTTTCTTTTTTTAAATTCAACAGTTTACTTTGTTTTTCTCTGTTTTGTTTGTGTTTTTGCTTCTCCTCTGTTTAGTGGTTGTTTCGTTTTCCTCGCATATGGAATTGAATACCCTTAACAGTGGCTTCAGTTCCAGCGAGAGTGATATGGATGTTAGTTTATATCGAATGATTCGTGTGTTGCGCTCACAGATAAAAGGCATTCACGTTTGCCATATTAATGCTCAGAGTTTGAAACCAAAACTGGATGAATTTCGTCTGCTGTTCATTAACTCTACTGTTGACTTAATTTGCGTTTCCGAAACTTGGTTTTTGCCTGATGTTCCGAATACGGTCTATAATAGGGATGGTTATGAGCTTTTCAGAGGTGATCGAGTTGGTCGATTGGGTGGGGGTGTGGCTATTTATGTGCGCAATGGGCTACGAGCTAATGTTGTCTGCAAATCTACCGCTAATTGTACATCCGAATACTTATTTGTTAATG
This sequence comes from Portevinia maculata, assembly GCA_949715645.1. NCBI lineage: Eukaryota > Metazoa > Arthropoda > Insecta > Diptera > Syrphidae > Portevinia > Portevinia maculata. Next base: position 98,460,885 of record OX454525.1, read on the forward strand.
TTGTATGTGGTGTTGAGTGTTTGCTAGTTGGAGTGATCTACAGACCAAACAAAAATATTGATATCTCGTCTATTTTTTGTGCATTGGAAGGTATTTCTTGTTCTTTTCCTAATATTATTGTTACCGGTGACCTAAATTGTAATTTACTAAATGTTCGTTCTTCCGCTCAGTTGATTGAAAGATTTAAAACTATTGACTTGACACCTGTTAATATATCGACTGCTACGCACTTTGCATACGACTCTGCTACCCTTCTTGATGTGTTTTTTGTTAATGATTGCAGGAAAGCCCTGCTCTATAGTCAACTCGCAGCGCCAGGCTTCTCTAAACATGATCTGATATTTTTAACTTTTGATATCCAATCAGACGAAACTAATCATGTTATTGCATATAGAGATTTTAAAAATATTAATTACCAAAGTTTACGGTCTGACGTTATTCAAATTCGGTGGGATGATATTTATTTAATGGCATCAGTAAATCAACAAATATCATTTCTGGAACAAAATATCAAAACACTCTTTGATCGGCATGTTCCGTTACGACACAGGGCCCCTATTTCCGGATCCCACCCTTGGTTTAGTAGGGATTTATTAGATTTGATCCATAATCGTGATTCCGCGTACGTTCGTTGGAAACGATACAAACTACCCGTTCTCTACGACACTTATCGGTCCCTTCGTAACATGGTTGTTCTCCGTGTAAGGGTTGCAAAGCGGCGTCACTACGAACATTTTCTTAACCCTGAAATTCAGCCTGGGAAAGCTCTGTGGCAAGAACTGCGTAAACTAGGCAGTGGCAGACAGCGTTCAGTTGCAAATGATGATGTAGACTGTAATGTTCTCAATTCGCAGTTTGTATCGGTCTCTATGCCGTCATCTCAATATCAAGAGCCCAGTCAGCTTACAAATCAATTTAGCTACGAAGATAATACAGCAGATTTCAACTTTAATCGCTTATCGGATGAAAATGTAGTTGAAACCGTGCTGTCGGTTAAATCTAATGCGATAGGCTTTGATGAAATAAATCCTAAATTTTTAAAACTTCTGCTTCCATTTATCCTTAAATATATAACACATATATTTAATCACATATACACCACTTGTGAATACCCCCTTTCGTGGAAAAAAGCCAGGATATTACCGATACCTAAGTCGCAAAGCCGGACTAACATTGAGTATAGACCTATCGCAATATTACCATTTTTATCAAAAGTATTCGAGAAAACCACGCTAAAGCAGATGCAAGCACACCTAAGCTGCAACAACCTTTTGAGTTCTGCCCAATCCGGATTTCGTGCGAAAAGGAGTTGTAAAACTGCACTCTTACTTGTTGTCGACGGCATCCGCAAAGGCTTAGATACTAACTGTCCTACTTTACTGACGTTGTTGGACTTCTCGAAAGCGTTCGACACGGTGGACCACTCTATCCTCTGTAAGAAGTTGCGTTATGAATTTGGATTTTCGTCACTGGCAGTAAAACTTTTGCACTCATACCTCACGGGCCGCCAGCAATGTGTGGCAGTGGGAAGCCAATGTCACCGTTTCTTGATGTTCCTTCGGGAGTTCCGCAGGGTTCGATTCTAGGTCCAATATTATTTTCACTTTATGTGAACGAATTTCCACAACTTGCCAAACACTGTACTGTCCACATGTTTGCTGACGACGTGCAATTATATTTGTGCTGCCCGTTGGATATGATTAGCAATGCCATCGAAATGATGAACGAAGATCTTGATATCATACAACAGTGGGCCCTCAAACACAATCTATCACTAAACCCAGTGAAGTCTAAGACACTCTGTATTTACAAGCAGTCACTAGATACTACCACTTTTCCACCAATAAAATTAGGGCAGTCATCCATACAGTATGTCACAAAGTCTAGAAATCTGGGTATAGTTTTCAATGATACTCTTACCTGGACAGATCATGTTGTATCTACTATCGGTAAGGTATACAATGGTCTCCGATTGTTATGGGCTACGCAAAATTCTTTGCCGATAAAAACTAAGATGTTGCTTGTTAAGTCCCTTTTATTGCCTGTATTGCTGTATAGTTGCGAAGTTTTCTGCTATGTTGACTATAACACTAGGCATAAATTAAATGTCATCTACAACAATTTAGCAAGATTTGTTTTTAGTAAACGATATTTCGACCACATATCAAGGTACTCTCTGCAAATAATGGGCCTTAGCTTCGACAACCTCATTAAGTTCAGAACCCTTATCCTCTTGCATGGTATTATACAGACCCAACAGCCTGAGTATTTGTATAGCAGATTAAATTTTCCCAGTTCACAAAGAACAGCCATCATGATTCGGCCCAGATTCGCTTGCCTGCAATCTGAGCGCTCATTCTTCGTCCATGCCACTCTCCTATGGAACTCTTTACCAATTACACTGAGGAGAACCACAAACACAACTACATTCAAAACTTATCTTTTCAAACACTTGGCCAGTGATACATAAATATAAATTTTAGAGTTTCTTTTTTTTTTTTTTTAATGTTTTATATTATTTGTTATTGTTTTTGTTATTGTCTCTCTTATGTAAGTTCTCAATTAAATTCCTTGTAATTTGCTCTCATCTATTTATAATGTTAAATTTGCTCTTGAACCTAAAATAATTGTAAAGCCTTCACTAATTATAAGATGTAATCTTACTGTGAACTATTCTTTGAATAATAGTAATAATAATAATAATAAAAAACTCAATCCGATCCTAAGCCAAAAGCCATACGATAAACACCTACACAGTGTGAGCGGGATATTAAACCGACCTACCAACGTACAGAAAATAAAACCCATCGAAATATCTGCACCAAAATCCAAAATTCCGCCATATAAAAGAAGGAATTCGTCGTGCTTCAGTCTCTTTTTCTTTAATAAATCCGATTGGCTAAGACCCACGAAAATTCGTCGTCGGCTTCGCAACGAAGTGAAAATTAAATTTTCCTTCGAAGGAGCGCAACATCAATCTGCAAACCACCAACAGAAATCGTAAGATGCAGCCAATAAAATCCAGAGTGCTATTTCAGTTCATGGCGGACGTGCCAAATTAAATTAGCCATCAACACAGAGAAACGCCACACGAATGCGTATTCACACTCCAATCACCACCAACATCAGCAGCAATCCACAGAAACGCCATACGAATGCGTATTCCCATCAGTGAAACACCACGGAAATGTGTATTCACAGGCCAAATTAATTCAGCACCAGCCCAGTGAGACACCACACGAATGTGTAATCTCAAGACAAACCACCACCAGCATCAGCAGTAATCCAGAGAAACGCCACACGAATGCGTATTCCCACCAGTGAAACACCACATGAATGTGTATTCACAAGCCAAAATATCACCAGCAAGACGGAGCAATAGCCATCAGAAGCACCATCGCACCACACCAATGTGCCACCGATCGACAAAGCCGTCAAGTGGCGCAGTCGCAACAGCATTTGCAACGAAGCACCACACCAACGTGCCAACAATCCACCAGGCCGCTGTACGGGAGTGTCGCAACAGTTAGTCAGCTTTACCCCGCACGCTTGAATAAATAAGCTTGCCAACAATCGACCAAGCCATCCAAGAGGCCACGTCGCATCGTCCACACATCACCACTCCAGCAATTCAGAAGAATTAGATAATAACAGTGTATCGTAGCATCTACTCCTAAGTGTAGTTAATTTATATCATATAAAGAAAGTCCAATTAGAGTTGAGAAATCGTAAATCAGAGTTCATATTTAATCATCTTGAACGCGAGTAGTCTAACCCTTTAATTTTGCTCGGATAACAAATCGCATAGAAAAATTGATCAGTCCTCTAGAGAATTTGCATATACATATAATTCCATTTCAACAACTTAGAGACGACGCATCTATACCCAACATGCTGTGCACAACATCTTGGACGAGAAGCGGTAGTAAAACCGAAATAATTTGGTGAGTTCTTTCCATTTTGTATAATATAACATGAAGTAAAAGCCTCTAGATAACAAGATCATATTCATATTATTTAAACAAATATATTTAAATTGACATCAAATTATATTTTGCGATTCGGGTTTAACCAAATTGAAATACATACTATAAAGTGATAACGCCACCTATTAGCTTTTATGAAAAGGATTTGAAATTAAATCATCCTAATACACGAACCAAAGTGAGCGAATTACCGATTCCCACTTTAGGTGTAAAAATTATAGGAAATCTTAACCGAGTAATACGGTCCACTAAGTGAAGACACCATCCAATATTCTTTGAATGGGATGAAATTAGAATAGGTTAATACCAGTCGTAAAGTGCCATGATAAAGTAGCAGTGTACATCTGAAATCTGTGTGCTAGAAAATTAAGAGCACTTTATGTAATTGTTTGTCACTTATAAACAAATGATATTAGATCATTTGAAATTCCTTGTCTGCAGTCTTAAGTCACTGCATTTTGTTTAGTCATTAAGTTACCATTGATAACCATTTGGTTATTTTAGAATTAAGTAGAATCAAGTAAGAATCTCAATAAAATTTATAACGATTCAGTTGAATTTTGTGTTGAGCATATGTATTTAGACTAATCTTGAATTACCATGACGACATGGACGTGTTAGAGTAAAGTAATTGTGCTGTGGGAAGACGTTTGATCTACGGAAGGATACAACGATGGTAAAGTGAACTAAATGTAAGTTCACTTGTTGATAAGGGGTCATTGCATAAATTACCGAGTGGAGCATTGACCAAGGATGTCGATTATTTTCCAGAATCATCGACTGAGGGAGGGACAAAATAAACACTCAAGCGGCCAATCATCACCTTTCGGTTCCCGCAATGGGACCAAACACCACCTTTCGGTTCCCATTCATTTCATTTCATTTTCGACAAACTAACAAGAGTATAGACTTCCCGATGTAATTGAAAGCAATACTAATTGATCATAATAATAATTAAAAACTAGGCATGTAAAACATGTACGGTGGTTCAGCGGCAGAAGCAAGATCCCCCCAATCCGGCGAGCTAGTTTGCGCATGTGCAAGCATGTCTATCGCAACTGCCGACTGAACACCCCTCGAACAACTCATTGGGACTTCATAGGATTTTGTGAACTTGGAGTCTTAATGAAATCTTAACATCATTGAGTCGTATCGGTGTATGTGTGCCTTTGAAATTGAGATCGCCCAGAACCGCACACGTATCTCCGAGTAAGAAGTAATTGAGTGCTTTTCTCATCATTCAGTTAAAGTGAGGAAAAGTATAACAAGAAGACTCATCATTATCAGTATGAATATATTTTATCGATTATTCTATTGATTGTTTGAGGGTAAGATCTTGATTCCGTTACAAACTGTTAAATACGCGTTTGGCAGGCAGCTTCCCAGTGGAGGCACCTGCTAATACCGCCATAAGCACGCGGTTACATCTTATTGCGCTAATTCAAATGGTTTTATCGTTTGTAATCGGCGCACTAGGTTAGTATCGTCTCGAATTTGTAGCATGGTGTATGGTGCAATGACCGTAAAGGCGTGTCTGTTGTTTGCGGGCAAAATGTTTTATTTCATCTTCGACGGTAGCCATACTTAGGTCTCTGTGGATACCAGTGTTTCTGATAAACCATGGTGCATTTACTATTTTTCTTAGCACTTTGTTTTGAAAAGTTTGTAAAATTTTGATATTACTGAATTTGGTACAACCCCAAAGTTGTATACCGTATGTCCAAACCGGTTTTAGGTTAGGTTAGGTTGGAAGGGAAGTGCACAGCAGAGCTGCTGTGCTTGCACGGGGGCCCATTGGTCCATTGTGATCCCTTATTGTTTTATGTGGTAAACCTACATTTACAATAAAACACTTACCATACTCAGTTTAGGTTAATCTTGCCGGTTGGCCTGTTGGAACCAACCTGTGTTCTTGACAAACCTGATAGTATCCGTCAGTGGTACCTGCGCTACGTCCTCTAAGTCTTCGAAGAATCTGTTGCCCAGATAGCGAAGTCGAGATGTCTGAAGGTTTGGACATTCGCAGAGCAGGTGTTTGATGGTCTCGGTTTCTTCTATATCTTGACAGCTCCTGCAGTAGTCTGGTGAGCTGATGCCCAGCCTGCTTGCCATTACACCTATGGTGCAGTGGCCTGTCAGTACGCCAGTTAAGATACGTATTTCTAGCTTATTCATTTCCAGAATGCTTTTTGTTCTTTTTTCGTTAATTCTTGGCCATAGACTGCGAGATATAACACAGTCGTGCCTTTGGGACCAGGTGGTGTTAATTTGTTCCCTCAGTTTTTGGTCAATGTTTCTTTTTGCTGCACTAATTGGGATGTCTATTGACGTAATGGCGTCTATTGCGTCAAGTTCTGACCCGATTCTTGCTAGCTCGTCTGCCTTTTCATTCCCAACAATGTCGCTATAACCGGGGACCCAGCAGAGAGTGATCCTGTGTCGTTCGCCTATTTTGTTGAGGGATTTTTGTCAGTTTCTGACTGTTTTTGACTTTATAGTTTCGCTGTCTAGTGCTTTGATAGCCGCCTGACTGTCTACGAAGATTGTGATCGTGGAAGGATCCAGATTCTTCGCGGAGATAGTTTCTGCTGCCTTGTCGATGGCGACAATCTCAGCTCGAAAGACGCTGCATTCATTGGGAAGTCTGTACGAGTCCTTTATGTCTAGGGGCTCGCAAAAAACTCCCGCTCCTGTCCCCACGTCCATTTTCGACCCGTCCGTATAGATGTGGTACAAATGCACTGGCTGCTTGGTAGATTTTCCCAACTCAGCATGCAGAACAATCTGCTTTTATACAAGCAAGTACTAAAACCGGTTTGTTGATGAAATGATGAAATGAAAATTCAACAAACCGGTTTTAGTACTTGCTTGTATAAAAGCAGATTGTTCTGCATGCTGAGTTGGGAAAATCTACCAAGCAGCCAGTACATTTGTTTACATCGAATGGCGAGCTCTTCGCGTTTCTTCTTGACGTGCGGTTTCCATTTTAATTTCGCATCGAGTGTCATTCCCAAATATTTTGCCTCGTTTGCGTACGGAATTCGTACCGAATCAATGAAGATGGGTAAGTTGTCTACATTTTTATAAGTAAAATTCACGTGCGTTGATTTGGCCTCGTTGAGAGCAATACGCCAAGTCTTTGTCCAATCACAAATTTTGTCAATAGAACGTTGGAGTTTATTAGTTGCTGATTCAACGGTATTACTGACCGCTAATATAGCTGTATCGTCTGCAAATGTGGCTACTGTTGTGCCTTCTTCTTGAGGAATATCACTAGTGTATATTAGAAATAGGATCGGTCCAAGCTCCAAGAATGCTTCCTTGGGGAACTCCTGCCGCGATTTATTTAAATTCAGAGTAATCATTTTCGTGTTTTACACGAAAGAGTCTGTCTGATAAGTAACAACTAAGGATATCAGATAACTGTTTCGGAAAAGCTTGTCTTAGCTTATGTTTCAAGCCCGTATGCCATACTTTATCAAAGGCCTGAGAGACGTCGAGAAAAACACTAGAACATATTCTTTTCTCCTCTAGGGCTTTTTCAATTACATTGGTTATTCTGTAAACCTGGTCGATTGTAGAATGCTTAGTCCTGAATCCGAATTGGTGATCAGGTATTAATCGACGTTCTTCGATAATAGAATGTAGGCGCTTTAACAAAAGTTTTTCGAATACCTTCGACATTATCGGTAAGAGCGATATTGGCCTATATGATTTTTTGTCATTTAGTGGTTTACCGGGCTTTGGAACCATTATAACTTCAGCTACCTTCCATTGTCGTGGAACGTACAATAACCTGAACGATGCATTGATAAGATAGGCAAACTTGATTAAAGCTTTCCTAGGTAACTCTTTAAGAACCTGTCCTGTGATTAAGTCATATCCAGAAGCTTTGCTTAATTTTAGTTTCTCTATTTTGAAGCGCAGTTCGGGTAGCGATACACTTTTTATTCTATAATTATCAGTTACCACGGTTAGGACAGGAAATTCGAGCAACGCTTGACCATCAAATGTTTTAAATGTTTCTTCCAGATGTTCGGCAAATATTTCGGCTTTTTCCTTGTCACTCTTCGCCCATTCTCCATTGATTTTCCTGATGGGTGGCGCTTGCGTTTTTGGTTTTTTAATGCCTTTCATGGCTTTCCAGAGCGAGTAATTTGTACTTTTATCCGCAGTTAGGCTTCCAAGATATGTAGAAATTTCACGATTTTTAAAGTCTCGAATTTCTCTCTTAAGTTTACTACAAAGGTAGTTAAGAGTGGTTTTATCCTGTGGAGCTCGAGATTGTTGCCATCTTTTGCGCGCTCTCCTTTTCTTCTTTAACAATTGAGTGATTTCCAACGGATATTTTATTTCGCAATTTGTGGTTATTTTCCGTTTATGGGGAGTATTTTTCCAGGCTGAGCATTGTATGACGTTAATAAATTGATCGACTTCGTCTTCAAGTTCGTGGGGGGTTCGAAGAGACACTTTGAGATCGATTTTACTTTTACACTATTTTTTAAAGGATTCCCAGTTTGTTTTCATGTTAGTTAGTCTGGGCGGACCTTCTTTTTTTCGTAGACAGCCGTTAATTGTCAAAATGACCGGTGAATCATCAGAAGAAAGATCGAAGCATTCCTCAACTACAATAGAGTTTCCCGACAACCCTTTCGAGATGAAGAAATCGATGAGGTCTGGTGTTTTTGCCGTATCCGAGGGTCAGTACGTCGGTTTACCTGAGGAATGAAAGTCTACCCCCAATTCCATACCGGCTTCGTAAAGAACTCTACCTTTTACTGAAATGCATCTCGAGCCCCAGAAGGTATGTTTTGCGTTAAAGTCACCTCCGATGACGAAATTTCGTCCAAGTGAGTCAAAGATACTTATAAAATCGCTTCTTTCCATCGTTGCACGTGGGGGGCAATAGATAGCTGTAAAAACATATTTTATGTCTTTAATTTTTACGCTCACCGTGCATAATTGCAGTTTGTCAAGCTCAATTGTTGCACTGTTGTGTTCAATGGTATTTTTGATCAAAAAGGATGCCCCGCCTCTCGCCCTTTCCGAAGGGTGATATGCATGATAGGCAATGTATCCTCGAATGGTTGTGCTGGATTCTTTCGTCAGATGGGTTTCCGAAATCAAACAAATATCAATATCATATTTATGAATGAATATCTCGAGCTCGTCCATCTTATGCAGAAGGCCGTTCGCATTCCATGTCACTAATTTAACTAAGTCCGTCATGTTTATATTATTGCACGTGTGCTTCGAAATTGATTTTCGAGCTTGTCGAGTTTTTCAAACATACGTTTATTAATTTGGCTCTGTTCTTCTAGCCTGGCAAGAATTGCAGAGAAAACTTGGGAGACTGGATCAGATGTTTTATTTGTTTGTTCGCGTCCTTGCAACGCAGCTTCAGCGTATGTTTGTGGAACAGCGTTCGGCGACTTTTTTCTAAACAAATTTCCTTCTCTTGGTTGTTGTATTTTGACCATTTCTTTAGCCTTTTTTCGTCCTTCATTGATTTTATTGTTGCCCTTTTCAGGTTTCTTTTTGGTTTCATTTGCGATTGGTAGCGTAGTTTTCTTTATTTTGTCGCGCCTATTTTGAAGTTCTTTAGCTACTTCGCATCCGCTATAATTTGCCGGATGTTTTCCATTGCAATTTATGCAAGTTGGTAGGTCTTGTCTACTTAGAGCGCATTCCTTCGATAAATGTTTACCGGCACATTTTACGCAACGCGGCTCTTTTTGGCAATATGTATGCGTGTGATTGTAGCCTTGGCAACGCTTACACTGAGGAATCTGACGAGTCCTTTGGCGCATCGGTTCAATTTTAACCACTATGTTTAGGATAGTTTTAATGTTGTATATTTTTTCGATATTTTCAAACTTTTCGAAACTAAGCATGAATAGCGGAAGTCCGCGTTTGACAACAATTTCCTCGTCTTGTTCCGTTTTTTGCTTTTTCTTTTTTAAGTATATTAACCGCGTCGATAATTTTGAAACCTTTAGTTTTAAGATCTTGCAAAACATCATCTTTGCGGCACGAAGAGTGGAGCCCTCTGGCTACAACTCGGTGTGGCCTTTCAGACTTGTTTTCATAAGTGTACCATTGTACCTTCTCAGTATTCAGTTTCTGAGAAACTGCGCGATAGCTCTCAGGATCGCTTACATTTATTTTCCACACATTATTATTCAGAGATGTTACTTTGAATGTGGACTTTGCTATTTCCTTAAGAATGCTACTTAGGTTGCTGTAGTCTGAAACTCCGACAACGTTAATTGGAGGTGGAAGGTATACCTTATTTTGAGGTTTTTTCCTTAGCGTTTCTATTTCGTTGGCATTTGCCTTTTTGGGATGTCTATCTTTTAGCACAACGACTTCTGGTGAGGAGCCGGCTTTCCGTTTTTTGTTAGGTCTCCTCTTAGTGATCCAATCCGTTTCGCGCACTAGCTCTTCTTCGTCCGTATCATAATCGCGGCTAGCTCAGCGGTATGATTTGGCTTCTGGCTGTTTTTTAAGTTGAGATTCAACAAGTGCTTTGTTCTCAGCTTTCAGCTGATCTAGCTCTTTTTTTAGCTCTTGATAAAGCTGTTCAATTTGGTTAAGCTTAGTGCGGAGTTCCTTGTTTTCGTCCTCGAAGCTTTTGTATTTCTTTGAGTCCCGCGAAAGGCGTCTAAAATCTTTTGGCGTCGTAGGACTTCGTTTGGTTTTTGCTATTGGCACAGATCCCGCTGGTGGTGATCTAGATACCCTTTTACTATTTTTAAAAGAGTCGGATGATTGCAATAAATGGCTCTCCCCAGAATCCGTAGAGCCTGCCTCCGAAGAGTGTGGATTTTTCAGTAGAACTGGGCTGCCACCTGGGTTATTATATCTTTTTGTTTTAATCATTGCATTTTTTGTATACTCTATGCACTCGGTATACTGAGGGTGGATTTTGGTCGCCTCTTACGACCGGCATGCCTACCTCGGGTAGATTCTGATCCCTATCCCGAAGGGGTTTTTTATACATAAAAGTGTGCACTTTTTAGCTATAACAGGTGCATGATACATGTTGTATCCAAACTAACCAACACATTTCATCCAAATTCAGGGAATATCTACCTGGGTAGATACTGTCCATGTAAGAAAAAAATAAACACAAAACTTAAAAAATAATACAAAAAAATATTCTCAAAGTATGTACAGCCTAATAATCTGAAATAAATCATAAAGTTAGTCACTAAGTCGGAACCGCATCAGAATCTAATGAGGAATCGAAGAGATTTTTAGAGATGAAAATTGAAATATCTACCCGGCTAGATACTGTCCATGTGAAGGTTAAGCCTGTATTCGGACGTACGTAACGTGCATCGGCATCTCTCCCTATTTTCTAACCCTAATTTCCTTAACGCCTGCGCTGTGCAGCTATAACATTATAAGGGTATTAAAAAATCCCTTTAGTGAAGTACGTTACAAAAAAAGGACCTTAATCATAGATGTTTGGCAACGTGATGAGCTCGAAAGCCAGACTCAACTGGGGATATTAAGTTAAACCTATCAAGATGACTAAGATACGAGTACTGATCGGACGAAAATCACAGCAAGAACTTGGATTAGCATTTTTGGCCAGAGGGATTATCTTAGCTCTTAGATTATACAAAAATTTATCACATGAGTCAAAGCAGTTAATATATGACTTTAAATCATCTTTATAAAACATATAGGCACTCCATCTTCTCTAACTGCATCCGACTTAATCGATAGCAAACTTACAAACACCATGCTCCGAGATCACTTCAAATTCCGGCTCAGTTGTTGAATCGTTAAGTGCTGCGTTGCTGGGCATAAATTCTCCTAAGTGAATTTCCGACAATGTAAAACTCCTATTTAGTGTATTTGGATCAGGCAAATTATGATTTGTAGGCGCAGTGGCCTAGAGGTTAGTGTGTTGGTCTAGGTTCAAATCCCGCCGGGCCATGTAACATCGTAATGTTTTTTCCACTGTTCCACCTCTTGCGAACATCTGACAAACACCAAAGAGTATAAATTGTCATGAGAAGCTTCTCGAAATTGTAATTTGTTAAATTGTAGGCCCCTTCCACTTCTACAAGCAACTGGTTGGAGGAGCTAGGTTTATCGTTAATGTCTAAAAAAAAAATTATTTTAAATTATGAGCTACTTGCTTTCTCCCTTTTCCAATAGAGCGAAGATTATTCCAGAGCCGCCTAGAAGGTTGATTAGTATCAAGCTTTGATATATTTTTGCACTTCGAAGATACTATAGATTATCGAATGTTTCCCATGACTGGTCAACATGCCGCTTGAGAGTTATTTTTAGTTCCGCACCTTATTATTGTTTTCGAATATTCTGCTAACACACCAACCACCCTGCATATTCGAGCGGATCACGCGACTTTCCTCGGCTAGGTCCGACCAGTTGATTTAAGCCCGCCACGCTTCCCTGACATCTCAGCGCAAATTTTTCGTTAACGCTACTCGCCTTAGGAATTTTTTGCCGCGCCATATCAAAAGAACAAGTAATAGAACAAGATTTAAATCCCAATTAAGATACTTTTTTCTGTTCCCTAAAGTATGTCTCCTCTCCCTTATGGAACATCTATTTGAGTCCCATAATTTCAAATTTTACTATCCGTTTTTCTTCTTCTACATTTAAGTATATCTACTGCTGTTAAAATTTGTTCAGAACTATGTCGTCCAATATAAAGTTTTTGTAAATTTTTATAGCTTATCAGTAGTTTATAAGATAGGATCTTCTTTATAAATAAATGAAATAAAAAAACCTTTTGGATCTACGAGTCACGAATGTAGCTGTGTTACGAGACCGGCAGAAAAGTTCCCAATTTATATTCAAGGGGTTACTTTTCCATTTTGCATACAATTTTCTTCGATTTTTAATCCGAGGTAAACCAATGACAGTTTCTGCTACGCACAGTGACAGTTTTAATAGGAACATGTTTTCATATATGTAAATCAAGAATTAAAGATTGAAAATAGTTAGAAAGCATGACATTCATTCCAGAGGTAGTCAGTGGCATCGTTTTGCAGTTTAAGGTTATTTATGGATTTAAGATCTCTGAATTGAAATATGGAAGTAATGGTTCGCGGTCCAGCAAGAGTGTCTGTGGAGAGTAAGTCCTATCTTCTTATGGAAACTGTCGATTCCCCTTCTTAGACTCGGCTATAGAGCCAACGTCTAAACTCGCCAGCAGCAGAGCTGCTAAACTAGGCAAGCGAAGTTATGGGAGTGGGATAGGATGTATTTTCTATCGCCCTTGAAGCGAACGCTCCTTCAGTGGACAAATAAAAAGACAGACCTTTATCTTAGTGTGGTAACAAAAGTACAACTTTATTAATAATTTGGGTTCCCTATTTATACATAAAATTATTGTAATTGATCCACATTCGATGAATCAATGTCCTCCCTTCGATATTCGATAACCGCAGCGTCATCATATAATACGCGCGATCTACATAACTTCATAACCCTAGTATATTCCCGAGGGGCAATGTCCCCATATTCATTAAATTATTATTCGCAATTAAGCTTGGTCAGCGCACCAGTACTTTGAACTGTACTTCGCTCCCCTTTGTATTGTACATGCATTCATGCATCCACAACATTTCAGGTCTCGGTAATGCGATCTCCAACTCATTGATAAATGCCCAGTGCACTTGAAATACACTGTTCAAGGTTGCTAACCGGCTGCATCGTGCTGGGTGCTATATGATATGCTTCCCATAGCCGTGCATGCGGGGTTGGTTTGCATAGCAAGCAGTGCATGTATTGGCAATTGTTTGTTTCTTTTTTTTCTTTTGTTAGAGTTGATCGTCCGAAGCGTGGTGGCTTGCGCCAGGCTAATCGGGTTACAATGTTTTAATGGGTCATGTTATTTTAATAGGTTGTTAAACGGTTTGAAGCTATGTAGTATCGTTAATGCGGTGATCGAATATTTAGGAAGTGAACGATTAAGAATAGAATGGGAATGTGGAGTAAAACGGACACTGGCATTCCTCACACCACCCTTCTGGGGGAAAAAGGAGAATTGTCGGCTTGGCGAGAATTCTTCTTTTACCGTGTCGTTTGAACATTTTGAGGAATTAGTAATTTATCTACATACATTTTTTTTTTTTGGGTTAACAGATATTAGTTATTATTATCTTAACCTAGTTCTTGAAGTTTACAAATTGCTTATTATTAGTACATTAAAGTTTAACAATAAAAATTTTTTTTGTTTTCTTTTATAATTTACTTACTATGTTAAAGTTACACAATACTTTACTTATTATTATTCTTACTTATTATTACATTACATAATTTATTATTACGTTAAAGCTTAACAGTACTTTATTTATTACTTATTATTATTGTTATTATTACTATAAGGTTTAACAATACTTTATTTATTACTTATTACTATGGTTACTTATTATTACTATAAAGTTTAACAATACTTTTTTTTTGTTACTTATTATTACTATAAAGTTTAACAATACTTTATTTGTTACTTATTATTACTATAAAGTTTAACAATACTTTATTTATTACTTATTATTACTGTTTCTTATTATTATTACTTATTATTACATTACATCAAAACAATGTTTTATTTATTCCTTATTATTTTAACTTATTATTATTACTTATTTTTACGTTACATCGAAGTTAAACAATATTTTATTTATTCCTTATTATTTTAACTTATTTTTATGGGTCCTTGGCCAAGGATAATAATATTTTTTTTTTTTTTTTTTTTTTTTTTTTTATAACTTGCGGAGGTCTCTCCCTTTTTTTTTCTTGTTTTTTTTTTTTTTTTTTTTTTATAAATAACAAAAAAACATTGGCATTGTATTTTACAATTCTTCGTTAAACGTTTCTATAAATTGTCGCAATATATATATATAAAATTTCTTCAGTCGGTTCTTATGTACTTCAGTTCTCTTTCCATCATACTTTATCCCACAGTTCACGCCTTCTTCTGATAGTACTTCGTACGGTCCGGTGTAAATTGGGTCTAACTTTCTACGATTTTCATTTCTTAACAGGACTAAGCTACCTACTTCGAAACTAGCTGCTTTACTCCTAGCTTTAGCGTCATACGCACTCTTCCTATTGTTCTTCTTTTCGATTAACTGATCTCTAGCATCCCGATGGGCTACCTGTAATTTTTGTTTTAACTCAATTACATAGTCTACGTAGTTATACCTAGGGTCAACTTGTTTTGTTAGATTGGACGGCAGTTTGCATTGTCTTCCAAATACTAATTCAAACGGTGTATACCCTGTTTCTGAATGTATACAAGTATTATAACAGAAGACATAGTATGGTAACCAAGTGCACCAGTCTGTATGTTTTTCAGACACGTAGCACCTGAGGTATGCTCCGAGAACCTTGTGCGAATTTTCTAATGCTCCTATGCTCTCATGGTGGTAAGCTGTGGACTGTAGTTGTTCTATCTTTAAGAGTTTACACATATCTTTGAAAATCCTGTTTATAAACTCTGTTCCCTGATCTGAAGCTATTGTCTTGGGAACTCCATATTTTAGAATAAAACATTCTACTAGCCCCTTAGCTACGGTACTAGCTTCTTTGTTTACCAGAGGTATAGCCTCTGTGAATTTCGTAAGTTCATCTTGTAGGGTTAGTATATACCTGTATCCGTTTACTGATTCGTCTAGAGGACCAACTAAGTCGAGGTAAATTTTATCGAAGCTGGTTTCGGCGGTTGATGTTATTTCCATTGGCTGTTTTCTCGGTGTGATATGTTTATTCTTTTGGCATATCGGGCAATGCTTCACGAATGTCGTCACATCGTTTTGCATTCCCGTCCAGAGGTATTTCCTTCTGAGTGTTCTCAGCATGCGGTTTATTCCTGCATGTCCACTTGTAGGTAATAAGTGGTAGTCGTTGAGCAAGAGTTTCTTTTTGTGAGGATCGGTAATTTCTATATATTTATCTATTAGGTGCACCTTTATATTACTTTCTTTAAAAATGTCTCCTAATTTCTTTTGTAACTCGGGAATTTTATATTCTCGACGGCCGTCTGCGAGTTTCTTTATTTCTTCTTTCGTAATATATAATTTATTAATGGCTAGAGGTCCGCAAATGCTTTGCACGTCCCTCGACAATAATTTGACAATTGATGCCGAACGGGCTGTAGTGCCATCCTTGGAGGTATCCAGCAGTCCGCAAGGTTCCTGCACGTCCCTCAACAACATTTTGACAAATGGTGTCGATTGGTCTATAGTGCTTACCTTGGACTTATTTAGGAGTATTAAATTCTTCTCTGGGAGGTATGCCAACATATCGTTGGGTCCCAGGATTATGGTCGTATCCTTTATCAGATACTCATCGTCCTCTAAACTGTTGCATATTCTTAGCTCGACTATTTGCTGCCCATGTTCTGGGGGTTTTAACAGCTCTGTTATTCTGCGATTGTTCTTTGCTACTTCTTCATCCTCTGCTTCCTTTGGTTCTTCTTGTACGTTGTTGTGTGTCTTGGATTGCGACCTGGTCATGACACATATCTGTAACTGTTTTAGCTGCTCTGTATCTATCCTGATGCGACTAAGAGCGTCAGCTGTGCAATTGTCTTTTCCTGGAGTGTATTCAATGTAAAAATTGTATTCCTCTAAAAGTAGTCTGAATTTAGTGAGTCTACTAGAGGGTTCCTTGAGTGAGAAAAGGTACACTAGTGGTCTATGGTCGGTTATGATTTTGAATTTTCTTCCGAAAAGGTATGGTCTGTAATGCTTTATTGCCCATACTATGGCGAGTAGCTCTTTTTCGATCGTACTGTAATTTTTCTCCGCATTGTTTAAGGTCTTGCTCGCATAGGCAATGGGTGTATCATCGAAATTGGAGAGGACAGCACCTAAGGCGAAGCCTGAGGCGTCTGTTCGCAAAATAAATTCTTTATCGAAATTCGGGAATTGTAAAACTTGATTACTTGAAAGAATTACTGTTAGTAGTCTAAAGGATTTCTCGCAATTTTCACAGAAATTGAACTCTACATTCTTACGGAGTAATCTGTTCAATGGGATTGCAATTGTAGCGAAGTTCGGTATAAACTTGCGATAATAGTTTGCAAATGCTACAAATCTTCTCACCTCATTTGCATTAGTGGGTTTTGGATAATTGCTCATTGCTTCTGCTTTCTTTGGATCTGGATGTATTCCCCTTTCAGAGATAACGTGTCCTAAATATAGCACTTCTTTTCGAAGAAAGGAACATTTTCTTGGATGGATTTTAAGATTAACCTCTCTTAGTCGTATAAACACGTCGACCAAGTTTTTGTTATGGTCTTGGAGGGTTTTGCCAAAGACGATAAGATCATCTAAATAAACAAAGCATCTTGAATAAGTCAGTCCCGCCATTGCGATTGACATCATTCTAGAGAATTTGCTTGGCGAGATTTTGAGTCCCATGGGGAGTCGTTTCAGTTGATAGTGTCCTCCTTCGGTAGAAAATGCTGTTACTGGTCGGCTATTTGGGTCAAGTTCCATTTGGTAATATCCTTGACTCAAATCGATACATGAAAAATACGTTGATCCTCCTACCATGTCGTAGATGTCGCTTATATTTGTTAAAGGAAATTTGTCGTCTTCAATACGTTCATTGACATTACGGTAGTCGATTACCATACGGAATTTTTGTTCACCTGTAACGGGATCCTTTTTCTTTGGGACAATTAGGATGGGAGAATTCCATGCCGAAACGGATGGTTCTATGATATCGTTATCCAACATTTTATCGATTTCTTCCTGTATGTCTTTCTTCTGCGTATGCGGTAGTCGATAGGGCTTCGTGTATTTGGGAGCTGCTCCTTCCTTTAGTATGATATCGGCTTGACCTATGTGCGTGTAGGTGAGCTTGTCACCTTCAAGATGGAAGATATCGTGGAACTTGGTACATATGGCTTCTATTTCGCCTTTTCCTCCGTATTTAGTGTGTCAAGGTTTAGCTCGTTTAATATTTTCTTGACTCTGGAGGCAGTGGGTTCGTTCTTTCGGTTGTAACTCAGAACATAGTGTTCGGAGGCGGGCAAGGATTGTGGTTCCGCCCATCTGAGTATGACTTCTCTTTCGCGGGTGTTCAGAATCTTAAGTGGGATCTTCCCTGTGGTGGCTTGGGATATGGATCCAGCCATGAAGACACCTTTGCATAGTTCTTGGGGATGGAATACTCGTATATCTGTATGTGCCGTGTCTAGCCAATAGGTGGCTTCGCATCTGGGAGCGAGGGTAATGGTGTTCAAGCTGTGTTGGGAAAGTATAGGTAGAACAATTGCTCTGTTTTTTACCTTTAATCTCAGTTGTAGGTCCTCTAGGTCGATTATCGCTCCAAGTTCCAAAAGGAAATTGGCTCCGATAATTCCCTCAACCGGAATCGGAAACGAATCAGGTACTACATGGAATTCGCGCTCGAGATCATGTCGCCCCAAATGTAGGGTACCTATACAGGTTCCTAGTGATCGAAGTTCACCTGAGATACCTGCAATAGTGGTACTTCGGTGGGTACGTATAGGGAGGTTGTTCGCTATAATCAGATTCTTGACTACACATATGGATGCTCCAGTATCTATCAAAAATCGAACTTGTCGGTCGTTGAAAGGTAACTGCACATAAATGCCGTTTTCTATCCCCGTAGTGCAAATGGCGTTAGGCACTTGGGAACTTAAACTTCTCCCCCCGAAAGGTCGGCAATCCCCTCGGTGGGTTGCTCGTTTCCCGACGTTATTACTCTTAGTCTTGCATTCTGTGGTCGGTACTGACTCTGGTTGTAAAAGCCCCTATTTGAATTGCTATTCCTATTTTGGGCCTGATTGGGTAAAGAATAATTATTGTGATTTTGATTGTCATAGCCCCTATTGTTTTCCCTATTTGAACTGCTATTTCTATCTTGGGACTGATTAGGGGAGGGATAACTATTGTTGCCACTTGGCTGTGGGCCATTGTTTGGCCCTCTATCTGGCGGAAAATAACCATTCTGGTTTCTGAAGTTAGGATTGTTGGAGCGGGGGTTACCTCTGGAGTAGTGGTTGAAATGGGTATTTCGATTCTGACGATAGTTTTGTTGAGGACCCTGGTTACGGGCGCCTCGAAAATTGTTGTATCCGCCCCTGTAGGGTGGTCTACTTGTTCCCTGGTTTCTCCTATCTTCTTCCCATCGTCTACTATTGTCTGTGTCCGTATAATATTTGATATGGTCTGTCTTCTCTGTTGGACTCGGGTCGATTTCTAACAAATGTTGAGCTGCGCTTCGTAGGGTAGTATGTCGTGCGCTATCCAATACGATTTTCAATCTATCGTTAACCCCTTTTTTTAGGAAGGCTAATCCTCTTCGGTCGTTGGCGGCGGTAAGCGTTGCTCGCGTTGCTTCGCCATGGACCGCGATTTCTAGCTCCGTCATTTTCGTGACGAGTGATTCGATATCATTAACGAATTCCCTGGTAGGACGACTACCTTGGTGTGTGCGGCTTAGCTTGGTTTGGATACTTTCAAGCGTTTCTCTGGTTCCGCATTTTTCCAGGAGCGCTCTTTTTAAGTCGTCGAACTGTTCGGGTGCAGTAGTCCCTAGTTCGGTTAGGGCTTTGCCCTGGATTTTGCACTTCAAGATAAACTTGATAAGTGTGGCTTTAGCCGGGGTTGACAAAGTGTCGTGATAGAATTCTACGCTGTTAAGAAAGTCTCGTAAGTTTTCTGATCGTGTGCTGTCCTGCTCACACGTCAGCGTCGGAAGCTTCTGGGCAGTATTAAAACTGAATTCGTCTGTCATTTTGTTAGTGTCGGTTACGTCTGGGTCGGAGGAATTTTCTTCTCTTATACTCGCTTTGACTCTATTGAGTGATTCGGTTCGAAAATGGTCTATACGTTCGTAAATCGTTTTCAAGTCATCTACCTGCTCTAGGGTTAGGGGTTTAGTCTCTATCGTGCTAGCTATGCTACCTGCCCTTTCGGCGATTGCTTCTATTTCTTCGATCTTTCTAGTTCCTGCTTCTTTAGTACGTGTCCTGTTAGGACCGTCCTTTTTTAAATTCCTGAGAATTGACTGTAGTTTTTCTAATTCTATAAGTAGGTTGTCCATAAATGATGGATTAGGTCACTAGCATGGAACTTGCATATCACGAATCCCTAGACTGAGAGGCGTCTTTCTAGAACCTGACTTCTGCGTATCTGTTGGCGCACTTGCTTCTGAAATTTTTTCTGAATGAACTCATACGTATATTTAAGTACGAAAAGTACTACCAGAGTGGCTAGAACTACCGAAAAATCAACGCCAAAATGCGTTGTTTGGATGGAGGAATTCTGTTGAGGACCGTTGTTATTAATAATAACCTCCTCTTGTTTGGATTGGGTTTTACCCATGTTAAAGAAATTGTCTATCTATGTATTCGGCAAAAGAAAATGTAAAGACTGGGAGGCCAGTGAAATTCAAGAGAAAAATTAAAGGTGTATATATATTATGAAGTATATTTTTTTTTTTTCAAACGTGTCTGCTTTGGTGGGCCAACCTTTGGGCCGTCGTGTCGAAAAGTGCGTGGGACTGTTGCTCCTCCTGGCGGTTCTGTCGTTTCTTGTCGGCTTGCTCGTCTCGGATCTTCTTTTTGATGGCCTTTATTTGAGTAATGTAACGGCGTTGAGCATCGGCGTTGGTGAAAGGGATGTTCATAAGCCGGTGGAGCTCCCTGATCTCTCGCTTCCTAGCGAACCGCTTTCCTCCTCTGGTTTGCCGCTGGGGGGCTACTGGAGGCAGCGTGGTCTTGACGGCTTCTATGCGTCTGATCTGACGCCGACGGTACTCCTCGATGGTGAGGCGCTGTGGTTCGGCCGGGATGACGGTGGTCGACTGTTTGGACAATTCCGGTAAGAGTTCGCCACTGGACTTGAGCAGGGCCGTAGCCTTCTCTACGTGGACTGCGGCTAAAGCAATGATATTTGCCGCATTTTCGTTTGGCACGGTTGCTGCCGCGAGGTCTTCGTTTCGTTCGGTGGGACGGGGTGTCTTACTGACATGGGCCAATCTTCTTCTGACTCCCAGTCCTGTCACGGTCGCCATGTAATGGTTCGCGGTCCAGCAAGAGTGTCTGTGGAGAGTAAGTCCTATCTTCTTATGGAAACTGTCGATTCCCCTTCTTAGACTCGGCTATAGAGCCAACGTCTAAACTCGCCAGCAGCAGAGCTGCTAAACTACGCAAGCGAAGTTATGGGAGTGGGATAGGATGTATTTTCTATCGCCCTTGAAGCGAACGCTCCTTCAGTGGACAAATAAAAAGACAGACCTTTATCTTAGTGTGGTAACAAAAGTACAACTTTATTAATAATTTGGGTTCCCTATTTATACATAAAATTATTGTAATTGATCCACATTCGATGAATCAATGTCCTCCCTTCGATATTCGATAACCGCAGCGTCATCATATAATACGCGCGATCTACATAACTTCATAACCCTAGTATATTCCCGAGGGGCAATGTCCCCATATTCATTAAATTATTATTCGCAATTAAGCTTGGTCAGCGCACCAGTACTTTGAACTGTACTTCGCTCCCCTTTGTATTGTACATGCATTCATGCATCCACAACATTTCAGGTCTCGGTAATGCGATCTCCAACTCATTGATAAATGCCCAGTGCACTTGAAATACACTGTTCAAGGTTGCTAACCGGCTGCATCGTGCTGGGTGCTATATGATATGCTTCCCATAGCCGTGCATGCGGGGTTGGTTTGCATAGCAAGCAGTGCATGTATTGGCAATTGTTTGTTTCTTTTTTTTCTTTTGTTAGAGTTGATCGTCCGAAGCGTGGTGGCTTGCGCCAGGCTAATCGGGTTACAATGTTTTAATGGGTCATGTTATTTTAATAGGTTGTTAAACGGTTTGAAGCTATGTAGTATCGTTAATGCGGTGATCGAATATTTAGGAAGTGAACGATTAAGAATAGAATGGGAATGTGGAGTAAAACGGACACTGGCATTCCTCACAGTAGGTATATTCGAAAAACCAATATTGTAAGTGCAAAACAACAAGTCATGGTCAGATATACCATCCAGGGACAATTGGTCTTGCAGGAAAACGTAAGAGAGATCCGAGACAACCATTAAATCAAGGAGACAAGAAGAAGAATGAGCAGCAAAATTGGGTGCATAATAGTTGGACACTTCAAGTCCACCCGTTGCAATTTCATCTTTTAGTTGGTGAGCATATTATATGCTCATAGGATACGGAAAAATCCAAAGAACAGCAAATAAGGGTTCAGGAGAAAAACTTTTATTTGGGTTGTAACCAACACCCAAAAGGCAATTAGTGTTCCTGTCAGTACATAAAAAGAAAGAGATGTTTTGCAATAAACATGCGTAGCAGACATAACGGTAATTGCCATAACGGTAATTGGCTTTGCGATTGTAATCTTATGAACGGTTTTTGATTTCTCGCAATGGCTGACGATCTTAATTAGGGTTGCTCAATGCTCATAATACATCGATACATCGAAACTAACGATGTTTAGTATTCGATTGTATGGAATCAATCCGATGCATCGAAAGCATCCAATGTTTAACGATGCATCGATGTATTTCATTCGATGCATCGAAGCATGAAATGTACACATACACAGTACCGAATTTCAAATTTAATACGTTCTCTATGCTCTCTTTTCTTTGATTGTATTAATGAAGGATATAACGTAATTTGTAAAAAGGTATTTTCGCCAACCAAACACATAAACAACAACACATGTAAGACGAGAGAAAACGACGCGACGACCGAGACCGACGTTCTCACCACAGATACAGATACACAGACCGACTATACTGTCATGTCTATTAAAGCAAGCTCATTCGTGGAGAAATCAGGAAACGGATGGGTGCTATTGAACAAGTTTCTTCGTTAGCTATAGCTACCTTGTTGGACCCGCGGTTCAAAAAGCTTCATTTTGAAGACCAAAAAATTAAGGAGATGATGACGAAAGACGTTCTTAATGAAAATCCAATAGAATCTGATTCGGATAGTTCCGACAAAGTATGGGAAGTCTTCAGCCTTTGGAGCGACCATCACAAACTCGTTCACAGAAATTGGAAGGCGAACAAAAGCGAAGAAAGTGTTTGTGATGAGCTTTCCGCCTACTATCTCTTTAACCGTTTTTTAAGATATTTATCAAGTTAAGAAACTGTTAGCTATATGAATTTATACTTAATACATCTTTTTTAGGGTTCCGTAGCCAAATGGCGAAAAACGGAACCCTTATAGATTCGTCATGTCTGTCTGTCTGTCTGTCTGTCTGTCCGGGAATGTCACAGCCACTTTTAAACTATAAGAGCTATACTTTTGAAACTTGGTAAGTAGATGTATTCTGTGAACCGCATTAAGATGTTCAAATAAAAATAGAAAAAAAAACAATAAATTTTGGGGGTTCCCCATATTTAGAACTGAAACTCAAAATTTTTTTTTCATCAAACCCATAAGTGTGGGGTATCTATGGATAGGTCTTCAAAAAAAATATCGAGGTTTCTAATATCATTTTTTTCTAAACTGAATAGTATGCGCGAGATACACTTCCCAAGTGCCCCCCCCCCCCCCACCCCGCCCGATCTAACTTCTAAAATAAGGGAATGATAAAACTAAAAAAAATATATGATGTACATTACCATGCAAACTTCCAACGAAAATTGGTTTGAACGAGATCCAGCAAGTAGTTTTTTTTAATACGTCATAAATCGTAAACCGCAATTTACCTTTCATTAAATCAACTCAAAAATAAAAAAAAATTAAAAACATTTAATTTCATAAGCATAAACCTTATGCGTAAAACGTGAACCATTATTTTCTAATAATAAATCTGTAATAGGTGCCTAAGTAAATAATAATTATAATTCGCGCGGAACCCTTCATGAGCGAGTCCGACTCGCACTTGGCCGCTTTTTTTAAATCTAAATTATGCAAAAAATAGACTTGGTATGATTGTTAATTTTTTTGGAAATCACTTTACCAATTTATGAGATAAATAAATTCTTACATTTATTCCAGGCATTAAAAACACCAAAATTTATCAATATCATTAGAGCTGTTTGTTATTAAGAAAAGTGATAATTTTCAACATTTCGGTAACTATAGAAAAATTATAAAAAAAAAATCAAAAATCTGAGAACGCGAATTTCTTCTACATATTTGTATATTCTAACAAAAATGGGCTATGTACGTATACATACGAGTAGGTATGAATATAAAAGTTATACAAAAATATTTCTAAAATTTTGATATCCAAGTTCGTTCCAAATTGGAGTAGCAGTAAATACTGACTTATTACATTTTTGTATATATAACTTGATTCGTTTTTAAGATGTAAGCGTTTTTGTAAAGTACGTTTATTCATTTATTTTCGCAAAAACCGAGTTACGCTGTTCTGTGTTGTAAAAACTAGTTGTATGGTGGGTATTTACCGTTATTAAAAAATATTGAATAAAATAAATAAATGGCCTCTAGTGTTAATCCTATAAAGCCCAAATACGAAGTTTGAAGAAAATTCGTCCACCCATCGTTGTCCGACGCACTAATTGCACTAAATGGACTATGTATTTCAAATAAATATCAACCAAATCCGTTGAGCGGACTTTTAAATAACAATATAAAAAACACAATTCTTTAAATGAGTTCACACCAACTCATTTATTATTTGCCAATTTTACAATTACAAATACATTCCATTAACAAGAAAGTCTTCGTCAGGTGCATAGCTAGATTTACCTCCAAAGCGATTTCCTCGACGTCCAACTGTTCGTATCCGGCAACCGATTAAAACTACAATAATTACGGTAACCAAAAGACCTAGAAAGAAAATGCAGTTCAAGGCCTCATTCTTCAAAAGAGAAAGAAATTTATATTTCATACCAAGGATTAATGATAAAACCGCTCCTCTTGGTCTCTCTGAATATCCATCGTGATCTGTGAATTGTATCTCTAAATGCTGTTCAATCGTTTTGTATTGTTCGGCGACTGAAGCATGTGCCGCTTCTTTAGTTGAATCTGGAGTTTTTAACACTTCAGGTTTTGTCTGCATCTACAAATATTACATTAATAAACTTTAATTGTAAAACGCGCATTATTAGTACAGGAATCTTCCTGGAATTATCCGCAGCTTTCTCTGAGTAGTCGGTATAATCTGCACTTTTTTCTTGATGATGTGCAATATCCTGGCTTTTTGGTTTTGAAATAACATCGTCTTGAGGTATTCTTGAGTCGGAATATGCCATTTGGTCATCTAATGGCTGTATATTATTTTGATTGGGTGGTATATTAGACAACTGTTCATGAATGGCGTATGACGGTTCTTGTCCTTCATTATCAATTCGCCATTGCTCTCGTTGTGATGGCCATCTTACATTTTGAACGAAATCGTGTGCTTTAAAAAGCAAAACAACAAATTATTTATTTGACCAATGTGAATTTATTCGGCCTATATTACCAGTTGGTAGAGCAATCTGTGGTGTTGGAAATGAACTTTTGATGACTGGTAACTTGGGATACATTTCCCTCTGATTTGTAAATATTTTTTCAGCAGGCGTTTCCAAAGTTATCGAATTTTTAGATGGGATTTTTATGTTGGATTTGCGGCCGAAGGTAGTGCGATCTTAACAATGAATTTAATTTAATTATTATTTATTTGTACCTTACAACCAAAGTAATATTTATTTATTAAGGATTTATCTTGTAACTCTATTATAAAACAAAAGCTCGGAATACAAAATCAACATTGTCCTCAATCAAATTCTTATGCGCTTTCGGGTTTCATGTGAAAAGAGTTGTTAAAAACCTATTAATGACTTCATCAAATTCACCACATCGCCTGTTTTGAAACATGTATTTTTTTAATTACACCTCCTAATGCCAAAATAAACGAACAGAAAATGTGTATGCTTCACTGCAGGAGTAAAAAAACAAAGGAAACAGACAACAAATTTGCTTCTTTTCTCTTTTGATGTGTGGTGAGATTTGACACTGCACTCTCTTGCAGTAGATTTAGAATAAAAGACAACTTGCAGAACTGCAGTGACTGCGGAATTTATATGTGTTCTCGCCCGTTCCAACGTGTATGTCCTATTTTATGCCCAAAAAACATGGTGTAGAATTTCTGTATGCGTCACTGCATGTACCGCTGTGCGTAAAACACGTCTGCTGATTTTGATTAGGTTAACTGCATCGATTGCTGTCATTCGCTCTTTAGCTTAAAAATGTCTCTTGCAAAAACTTTTTTATACCCTATCATAAGGGTACATTCATTTTGACTCATTGTTTGTAACGTGCCTTAATATTGTTCGTGGACCCCTAAAAGTTACTATTTATGTCGATCTGTCCATGTCCGTCCGTCACCAACTTTGATGCCAATTTTTATGGGCTTGAAATGATCAAGTGAATTGATTTTTAAAATTCACCATTTTGTGGAAGAAGTCGATACAAATGCAGGCAGAAAACGTTAAAAAGAAAACAAAAATGGTACATTATTTGTAGACAATATCATTCTTAACAATTCACCCATACAAAGTGGTATTCTTTCATCCAGTACCCACTGCTGAATTACTGTTGCGTCAAGCGTTTCGTACCGCACCATTACTTTAGGGAAACAATGCGAATCGCAGTAGTAACGCATGTACTGCGCAAATAACATTATCATGTGCATCACAAACAGGTCTGATGTAACGACATTTTGCATTGTAGTGAAAAAGCATGTTGCACTGCATAAAAAAATGTGTGTGTACTCACGACTCGCGTACGCGCGTTAGAAGTTATATTTCGTTGGCGTGATGTTTATTTAAATACGTGTTAAAACCCGGATACCAAGTATGGATGATGAGAAAAATAATTGATTAAACTTCAATTTAGTGAAATTAATATTAAATACAAAAATACAGCGCGGCTTCTAAGTGCATTTCGGAAAAATATATTTTTGGGTTCCAAGTTCCAAGGGCCCGATAAACTTTTTTTTTATGAGACGCATATTCTTAGCATTTTATTTCGCCAAATTTCACAACTTTCCAATCATTGTCGTCAAATAATAAATTGGTAGGGAAATTGGAATGAAAAATAATGTGCATTAGTTTATTTAATCGTTAACTACGACGTTAAGTCAAGTAACACTGTTAACCCCAAATCTCTTATTCTCGAACCTTTTTCTGGCACTTATGTTCTCTTTTTTATGGAAAAAGTTGAAAAATATTGCCATAGTGCTTGTATAATTTAATAAAATATTCCTGTTTTAGTATTAACTGATTTTTGCAAACTTTTATTGTTAATAACTTTCAAATGAGTGAGCATTTTAAAATTTCAATTTGAAAACTCAAGTGTAGATTTTTTAACAATATTTATTGTTTAAATGAAAAACGTGTAGGCCCTTGTGTAAGCCTTGTCAAGGCCTTTCAGACTTAGTTCAATTCTTTTCAGGTGACTATTTAATACAATTTTCAATACTTTTCCAAGTTTTTTCGAGTATTTTTCCGGGCTTTAGATTTGGTTACTCTTGCCTTGATGGCTAACTGTTGGTAGTTCGGTGTGTTTGAGTGTGCGGTTAAAGGCATCGTCGACCGTCGACCATCTTTTTTATTTTTTTTTCATGCATAAACATGATGAAATTCGCAACGAATTGAATGCGAAGTACATTCATATATCGAAAATTTAAATGATTTTGTTTGTAACAAACAATCAAAAAATAAACGGTTGATGCCAACGCCTCAAATTTCAATCTTTGTATACCCTATTCTAAAGGTATATTTATTTTTCATAGTTTGAAACATATCTTAATATTGCTACTTCGCGCGAATTGTAACCATTGTCTCAAAAATTAATACGAGGGCGGGTCAATAAGTCCGTGACTTTTGGAATAAAACACAGATTTTTTGATAAATTTTTTTTTTTATTTTTCAACGTAGTCTCCCTTGAGCTCTATAAACTTTGTCCAACGCTTCTCCAATTTTTTTATCCCTTCCAAAAAAAATGATTTGTCAAGGTCCTCAAAATAGGCCTTTATTTGCGAGATGACTTCATCATTGGAGTCAAATCTTTTTCCACCAAGCCATTTCTTCAGGTTTGGGAACAAGAAGTAGTCGCTCGGAGCCAAATCTGGAGAATAGGGTGGATGAGGGAGCAATTCATAGCCCAATTCATGGTTTTTTGCCATGGCAACTGCACATGTATGCACCCTTGCATTGTCTTGGTGGAAAAGAACTTTTTTCTTTCCCAAATGAGGTCGGTTTTTTTTCAAATCGTCATTGAATCGGTCCAAGAAGTTGGCATAATATTCCCCATTGATTGTTCTTCCCTTTTGAAGGTAGTCAATGTGGATTATCCCGCGTGCATCCCAAAAAACAGTCGCCATAACTTTATTGGCTGACAAACCCACCTTGGCCTTCTTTGGCGCCGATTCACCCTTAGAAACCCACTGTTTTGACTGTTGTTTGGTCTCTGGTGTGTTGTGATGGATCCATGTTTTGTCCACGGTTACAAAACGGCGCAAAACCTCCTCCATATTGCGATTAAACAACGCCAAACCTTCCTGTGAAGTTGTTACACGATTGCGTTTGTGGTCGACTGTGAGCAAACGCGGCACCCATCTTGCGGAAAGCTTTCTCATGCCCAAGTGATCATTCAAAATTAAAACCACTGAGCCATGCGAGATCTCTACGGCTTCCACAATCTCTCGCACTTTCAATCTTAGGTCGGCCAACACCATATCGTGAATTTTTTCGATTGTTTCGGGTGTAGAGACCTCAACTGGGCGTCCAGGACGTTCGGCATCTTCAGTGCTTGTACGGCCACAACAAAATTCAGTAAACCACTTTTTTACCATTGAAATCGATGGTGCAGAGTCCCCATAGTATTTTTCAAGCTTAGCCTTGGTCTCGGTAATGGTTTTTTTTCGCAAGAAATAATGCTTAATAAGAACACGAAATTCGCTTTTTTCCATTTTCTCCTCAAATTAGTGAGTAGTCTGATAAAAATAGCTGTCAAACACAAACTAACTGACGCAGCAAGTTTAAATTTTGACAGGAGTCAACTGACAGATGCCTGTTGACAGGAGCAGTGTTGCCGTTTCAGTAAAGAGGTCAGAAATTCAAAAAGTCACGGACTTATTGACCCGCCCTCGTATATTCATTCGAGATTATTTACTACTCTTTAACATCCACGATTGGCTAAATAAAAACAATTAAAATGAAAGTAAATGAAATCATTACAAACAAAGGAAATATTAAAATCGAAATCGATGGATTTATTACCGGTGCCGTGAAATATAGAAGATGGAAATTATGTCGATCGACTTTATTTCCATACGAAATCGGAAGTAATGTTGAAATTCATCAATTTCTATTCTCGACTTTATTTCCAATTATGATGTAGTACAAAAGAGTTATAATATCGAATAAGATTTCGGTGATCGCCTTTATTCTACTTGATATTTCGCAACTCATCCCATAAACAGTGCAATGCCTATGGGGGAGTCCCCTGCACCCCCCCCCCCCCCCCCACCACCTTGGGGTCACTGTTTAATTTGGAGTAGGTGCGAGGTTTCCAGGGGTGCAAATCTGAAAATAGTTAGGAATCTTTATCTGATTGTGTAGATAAATTAAAAGCGAAACAAGGTCTTTGGAAATTCTTCGTTATTTCGCTTTATTTCAAGGCACCTTATTTACTTTATTTTCCATTTTTACCATTTTTTATAATGTTTTTTTTGTTGTTTATTTACCGAAAAAAATAAATTGCTGAATAAACGAAATATGTAATGCGTTTTCTTTAAGTTCAAACTCTTTAAATAGGTAAGAAAAAAAATCTCGCATTTACTTTTTTTTCGAGATTTTTTTTCGAGATATCGTCTTTCGAGATTTTTGTCCATTCGAGATTTTTGTGCATTCGAGATTTTTGCATTCTAGATAAAAATTTGTTTTTTCGAGATTTTTGGCATTCGAGATTTTTGTCATTCGAGATTTCGTCATGATCCCATGTAGATAAAGTCGCTCTTAACAATTCCTTCATACAAAGATGTTTTCAAGTTTTGGGAAAAGTATGTTAACTTAGGCGGCGAAAATACATAAATAGCGGATTATTATTGAATTGTTAGATACAAGAATTTTGTTGCTTTGGGAGGGAGTCTATCTTCCCCGTTTAGGAGTTATGAACTTTTTTCGTGAGTTCGATTGGAGAACAAAAATAAATAAAAATTAAACTACTCCGGGCTTTTGTTTTGGAAACGGGCTTTTGTGAGCTTCGCTTTGGATTCCAGTTGATTTTGGAATGTTTGGGTTCTTAGACCAAAACTATAAGTGTAAATGCGTGACCCTTATCTACTTCGTATGTACCTACCTATATCAGATTGCATGTCCGACTCAACTTTATGATTGGCCCATTCAGTTGGTGCTGAATCCAAGGATTCTCTGTTTAGATTGAAAGGTATGTCAATAACAGCTTTCTGAAATTTTTTCAAATTTTGCTTGTATGTTGGTATCTGTTCTACTATTTCTGATTTTAAACGCTGCTGATAATGATCGTTACTTTTGAGGGTATTAATGCTTGTAGCGCACTGAAATGGATACAAATAATCTATTCAAACGTGTTGGCCAAATTCAGATTTACTATTACATACCTCTGGTCCTTCATCGCTGCCATCAACACATTGAGGTATTCCATTGCATGCATTATAAACCGCAATGCATTCTCCAGAGTGACAAGGAAATTCGAAGCGCCCACATGTCAAGTTTCGGTCTAGTAAAAGTTTATATTTAACGCAATGAACGAGAGACTTTTTATAATACACTCTTACTTTCTATAGGTGTTGATGTCAACAACAATCTGTTATCATTGGTCAACGGCTCGAATGGCTGCAAAGTTGACGACAATGAATTCTTATCTGGCTTCAATTTTAGACTAATTAATTCCTGTTCCTGTGCGGAAATATTCGTCAGATATGGATGTACAAACGGTTTAGGTGTAGTGGTGAGCGCTAATTTACTATATTGCGTTATTAGAGCACTCGTGTATTTAGGATGCCTGGTAAATTTGCAGTGAAAATTCTTAGGGGATCCACATTGAAATAGATAGCAATATCCGTCATTTTTCTCTTCAAATACATAAACGTCACAACTTGATGTTTCGCAACAAAGCCGTTGGCATTTTTCAGGCGTTTCCAATTCAAGTCCTTGCAAGAATTTCCCCCCAATCGCTTGCGACTCGCCAGTGCGAATTATGGTATTGCTGTGAACATCGAATTGTTCTTAAAATAAAGAAATAAATTGTCTGTATCTTATTTCAAAAGTTGATATTAGAAAAAAAATTATTTACAAATGCATAATAATGCGTTGTTATTTTACATTCCATTGGTAAAATGATAACGATAACATCAGTTTTCAATACCCTATGAAATTCGGAACATATATATTACCCATATACTAGTACACTACCTATTTAAAACAAAAAAAAATTATCGGAAAATTCGATAAAATTTAAGGCCGTGTTCTTCGCAAAGTATGCGGCCAAAACCTTTCTTAACAATAATTAGCCTAACAATTTGTTGTTACGGCCGCATTTTGGGAGTGTTTTTGACAAAAACATTGTTGTTCCGATAAATACGAGGGCGGGTCAATAAGTCCGTGACTTTTTGAATTTCTGACCTCTTTACTGAAACGGTAACACTGCTCCTGTCAACAGGCATCTGTCAGTTGACTCCTGTCAAAATTTAAACTTGCTGCGTCAGTTAGTTTGTGTTTGACAGCTATTTTTATCAGACTACTCACTAATTTGAGGAGAAAATGGAAAAAAGTGAATTTCGTGTGCTTAGTAAGCATTATTTCTTGCGAAAAAAACCATTACCGAGACCAAGGCTAAGCTTGAAAAATACTATGGGGACTCTGCACCATCGATCTCAATGGTAAAAATGTGGTTTACTGAATTTCGTTGTGGCCGTACAAGCACTGAAGATGCCGAACGTCCTGGACGCCCAGTTGAGGTCTCTACACCCGAAACAATCGAAAAAATTCACGATATGGTGTTGGCCGACCGAAGATTGAAAGTGCGAGAGATTGTGAAAGCCGTAGGGATCTCGAATGGCTCAGTGGTTTCAATTTTGAATGATCACTTGGGCATGAGAAAGCTTTCCGCAAGATGGGTGCCGCGTTTGCTCACAGTCGACCACAAACGCAATCGTGTAACAACTTCACAGGAAGGTTTGGCGTTGTTTAATCGCAATATTGAGGAGTTTTTGCGCCGTTTTGTAACCGTGGACCAAACATTGATCCATCACAACACACCAGAGACCAAACAACAGTCAAAACAGTGGGTTTCTAAGGGTGAATCGGCGCCAAAGAATGCCAAGGTGGGTTTGTCAGCCAATAAAGTTATGGCGACTGTTTTTTGGGATGCACGCGGGATAATCCACATTGACTACCTTCAAAAGGGAAGAACAATCAATGGGGAATATTATGCCAACTTATTGGACCGATTCAATGACGATTTGAAAAAAAACCGACCTCATTTGGCCAAGAAAAAAGTTCTTTTCCACCAAGACAATGCAAGGGTGCACACATGTGCAGTTGCCATGGCAAAAAACCATGAATTGGGCTATGAATTGCTCCCTCATCCACCCTATTCTCCAGATTTGGCTCCGAGCGACTACTTCTTGTTCCCAAACCTGAAGAAATGGCTTGGTGGAAAAAGATTTGACTCCAATGATGAAGTCATCTCGCAAATAAAGGCCTATTTTGAGGACCTCGACAAATCATTTTTTTTGGAAGGGATAAAAAAATTGGAGAAGCGTTGGACAAAGTTTATAGAGCTCAAGGGAGACTACGTTGAAAAATAAAATTATTTTTTTATCGAAAAATCTGTGTTTTATTCCAAAAGTCACGGACTTATTGACCCGCCCTCGTACCTTTTAAAAACGTAAAATCAGTAATAACAAAATAGGCAGACAATATCCTTATTAACAATTCGCCCATATACAAATTCGGCAGTCGCGTTCACTTCTTTGGAGTGTAAAGGAAAACAACAGCAATGATAAAATATATGACAATGTCCTAAACAACTCACTTTGACAATATTTTTCCAACACTCACTTTGACAATATTTTTCCAGCACTCACTTTTGGGGCGTTTTGACAAAATTTTCAAATTATCATAGAAAAACGTTCCAAAATTGACAAGGATTCTTAAACCCACTTTGGAAGATATGAATAGGGTATTCAGCAGTTTGCCCCCACGGACAGTCGACTTTCTCTAAAAAGGAGTGAAAGCATTTGGTAAACTCTAATTTCATTAGCTAAGTACATTATGTACATAATGATAAGCCTCTAAGTTCATCTTATTCTTTTAATTCAGAAAGTGCCAGTTCCAATATGGACTAAGTATTTCAGCATAATTGTAGTAACTTATATATAGATAATGCAATCCCATGTATCCCAATTATTTAGCTTAATATATATTACCTAGACATGATTCCAAACTGATTTGTTTTTCTGTTCGGTGTATATCAATGTAATCGTGCTCTATTGTGTTTGGGACATTCTTGAGTAAAACTACGACTCCAATAAGAAAACAGAAATCAAATTGTTCCAACATTTGCAATTTATTTAAAAAATCGATCTCTTAATATATACGTAAACTTAGCCAATCTTGCACTTTAAAAGCGAAACACAATTTTATCTACGAATTGAGCTCCGAATTAAGTTGCACCTCAAATATTTTTTTAACAATCCCAAACGAATACTCAAATAATACTAGAATGTTTCAATCAATAAAATGCATGCGCAGAAATTAATAACACTTCAGTCATATGTCATATGTACAAGCAGATAAATTATATTTTCAACCCGCAATTCTTACTTATTACCTATACTAATAAAAATCCAGAGATATCCGTTTACTAACTCCAGAGACGTGAGTTATATTTTGATTAGAGAGAAAATATTAAAACACAATTCTAATTTTAATACGACGTTTATTAAGTCCCGGTCGGAAACAGGCTGCCGTTTCACCTTCTCACTTACTTCTTTCTTATGACCTATCCTAATATTACTTTGCCCCACCACCATTCTGTGGGATCAGCATTATTATTATAAATCCTGGACGGAAAAGCGCCGCTTTTGCAACACAAATCACCAAGAAAGCGGTTTTGATTTTGGTTGGGATGTCATTACCAATAGGAACAGCATTTATATTGCATCAGAATTTTCGGTGCTGGACGGTTTGTTGCAGGTGTATGTTACTCCTGCGAGTGGCTGAAAATAAATCCCCCTTTGTTTACCAACTCCTCCGAGACGGTTCAATAAGACACAAAACAAAGGTAAAGTTTTGAAACTTCTTAGTTGAGCCACTGAAAGGTCGAAGGTACAATTTTAGAAGTAGAGTTTCATCAAGGCTATTAATCTGACTACGATCTGAGAGTATGCTGCTGGAACGTACAGGCACTGTTCACCCAGATATTACCGCGATGATGAAAAGAAACAATTGTTTTGGAGTGGAGTGGGGATCATATTAATCGGAGACAGAAATCCTCTGCCGCCCGTTCTCTGATTCAATATAATATATAACCTATTTCAGACAAAGTGATTTCTTAGTGCGAAAAGTTTAAATGTCTCGGATCTCTGATCAGTAGCGAAGCAACCTGTAATGACGACTGCAATCATCGGTGGATGAAGTGGCGGAAAACTCCGCCATTTTTTGTGACCGAAAGCTAAGCTAAGCTAAGCTAAAAACTTCATTAGGGTGGAGCGTAAATAATGTTTTTAGATTTCATGAAATGGTTAGTTCTGAAAAGTGTGTGTATAGTGTACCTATAGATTATAAGAATAATTAAACAAAAACAAGGAATCAAACTTTAGTGCCTCTACGACCATTCTTAAAATCGTGGTCGTGCGAAAACTGTATTGCTTTTATAACAATTGTTTTCGAATCGCATTTTTTCATTAGCACTTTTCTATACTTGTTAGGTCAGAAAAAAAAATATCGTCACAATGGAGATTATATGTACCTATGTAGCTAGCCATATATTTGATTTTTCAGAATTGTTTAAAACAATTAATTTTTTTTCAAATGCACCTCGCACCATCTGTGTACACAATTGTAATTGTGTTTGGTTTGCATGGTGAAGTTCCTGGTTGGCTTGTTTATTGCAGCAATATACACTATACAGTATATGTATAATATAATAATGTTTTTACAAATCATTAGTGAAGATTTGTGAATGGGTAAGTTATTACACACCTCAAATTTTAATTTTAATCCTTTCAGCAGAGGGCAAAAATGCGTAATAAAAGTATAGTCACATAAATAAGGGTATGGTATGACTAAAGGTTGCAGTCCCGGTATTTCGGGATTCAACAATTTTAGTCCCGGTATCACAGATAATCCCAGGATTTTATCAAAATTAAATAATAATTTAGGAATAAAGCAAACCATTACAAAAAGGGTGTGAGCCACGCTGCACTCACGGTATAATTGATGTTTAAACATGTAGGCTCGTCAGCGTTGCATTAACTTAAATTGTGGACGTGTCAGTGGGCCCCTGGAAAGTCTATATTATAAATTTCAGCTCCCTAGCTCAAACTTTGGTTTTTTGCCGTCCGACCTGAACAAATGACGATGACGCTGACAATCAGACGATGACGCTGAAAATCTGACGATGGCACTCGATATTTCCAACTAGCCCCTACCGACAGCAAAGATGTTTACACATCAAAAATTCATTTCAACTCAAAATATTTGTTTTAGTGTGTTGAGAGTAAACAAACTAGTCTCAGCTAACACAAACTTTGGATATAAAAACAGATTTCATGGCTGATATTTTTTTTTTTATTTATTTTATTTATTTAACATGTTATATTCAAAATATTCTCTTTTTATCAAACACAGCCAACATTTAAGTAAAAAAAAACACATAAATAATTCTGAATTCATTGCTCTTAGCAGTTTAAGATAAGCCAAGTTTGAACAGACCGTTATAATATTGAAAAGATAATTTTAAAACAAAACAATTATAATTTTAAAATTGATAATAATAATATTCAAAGGTGTTAAATCGCAAAGGGAGACCCCAACGCTTTTTGATTGAAAAAAAAATAAGCTGACATAGGCGCCTGCCAGACAATTAGAGCGGGCTAAGCCATGCGAGGAAGAGTGTTATTTCCCTCCTTCGTTAAGCAGCCCTCCCAAAAACTGTTTGATTCGAAAAAGTTAGCTGGCATAAGCGCCTGAGCGACAAGCAAACAACGTTAGCGGGGTTACGCTAGTTAATTATACAATTAAGAGTATTTAAATCAGATTCTGACTGAAAATTCATACTAGAAATTTAGATACTATCCAATTCAAAACTTCTTAGTTTGGCTGGAAAAGAAGCAACAGCTGTTTTTTTTTTTGCTGGCAAACTCATAGGATTTCATTTCAGCATTTGACAGTTTTCATTTTCTTACCAGCTGAAATTCTGTGTGAAGAAAAATGAACGAAAGTACATTTTTCTTTCGTTCATCTTTTTACCATTTTCTCAGTAAGCGAACGCGTTTGTGTAGTTTTGCACGAAAGTTTATATAAATTTACGTTTGCATATTAGTTTGCGAACGGACCTATGGTTTCCATTACCGAATATTAAGACCAGAAAATGTTCGGGACCCCGGGATGACCTATGATTATGCACAAGATATGTACATAATCATGTTTATTATTATTTAAATGTTTTTTTATGAAAGATTTGTGCGCGACACTGATCTCAATTTACTGACTGCAAAATGTACCTGATGGTATTCTTGTTTGAAATTGCTTGCACATAAAATGTAGATGTCACATTTTTATTTTATACCAATTTGATGGTGCAGATTCTTTTCTCAAACTGACCAAACTTAGGCGAATTGGTAAACCTAATTTTCAGTTGAAGAAGACATTATGGTAATTGACTTTGTAAATGTGATCTATGAACTTTGTTTTTAATCTTGTATCTCAGCTAAAATTTAAAATTTCCTAAAAATCACTTCACACATTTGATACATTGCGTGTTCCGAAAGTACTGTTATTAAGTCTTTTGGTAAAAACTGAGTTTGGTATTGCTTACCTGCATTGCAAGTATTTAAAACACAAAAGTGAAGCTTTTTTTAGATTCTTAGAAAATGCTTTATGAGTTAAAACTTCATAGAAAAATCATTTAAGAGTATGAGTATGTATACTTTTCAAAATACTACCTAGTATAAGCTCGATTGCCTTATTTCTTTGAAATCACTTCACCGGTTTCTAAGATAGACATTTTTCTAATGCGAAAATCTGAGTGTGCCATTTTGTTATAGCAGTATAGTTACAGTAGTCGTAGTAGTAGTTACAGTTGTAGTAGTAGTAGTAGTAGTAGTAGTAGTAGTAGTAGTAGAAGTAGCCGTAAATTGCTAAGTTTATTTTTATAGAAATCATACAAACCATTACAACTAAACAAATACTGTCGTCTGCTGGAAAAAGTGGTTAACTATTTCAATAAACATAACATTAATATTATTCAGTGCACTCTAACGAGTTATACTCACATAGTTCTTGCGATAGTAAAAACACCCACAATGTACTTTTGCAGTGCCTTCTATCTGCCTTCAGTTTCCCTTTTCCAAAAACACTTCGTCCAAAGGGGTGAGAATTTGGCATTTCCCAACGCCGTGAAGCACATTTCCTTCCTCATTTCAAAAAGCACAAACTGCAGTTTCTGCCGGTGAGCTTCAAAAAATTTGTTTGCATTGAGTCCAAAAATACCAGCTATCGTTTTCATAATCCACTATATTAACTGCCTTCATGAAAATACAATAAAACCGGTGAACATGTTAACCAAAATGGCGTGTGCAGCTCTTGATGCAGCAATTTACAGGCATTTTTACTTTTTTTTGTAGAATTTTGTTATTAATAAATTGTTTTTGTTCGTTTTTATTTAGTAGTATAAAATGTATGTATTGAAATTTTTTCAACTTAATTTGTTTCCGCACAAAAATATTTTTTTTCTGCAACAACATGATTCTCAAGTTTTCACTTTTATCTATATTGTTAACTTTCAAGTATTCAAAAATAGAGTTTGGATACTCTTTCTTGATTCTGGAATTCCGCTTTATTACGAACTTTTTATGAATGAAACATTCGCGCAAAACTCGTCTCCCGCCATACAAATTTACCGATTTGACCATACAATTAATTCAGCTGATGTTTTTATCAATTGATATTGACTTTGTCGAGAATTACTCTTTTTTTTCCCAGAACCAGGAATATATTTTATTCATAAAAAAATCTATTTTCTACCGAAGCAAGCAAACACAGACATATTTTATTGTTTAATAACTTTATTTTCCACAGAAGCACGCAAAAGTACAAATATTTTGGTGGTAAACAATTATATTCTCCACAGAGGCAAGCAAACACTAATAATTTTCTTCTTACGTACTTTTATTTGCCGTAGTCGCAAACGCTTGCTTTTATTGTTAAATAATTTTCGTGTTCGAAGAAACTGCAAACTGTTGATGTTACAACTTTCTCTTCCGCAAAAGCAAGCAAAGCCCAAATATTTTATTATTCGCGTTTTATTGGGATATTATCTCAAGCTCATTAATACAAGTTTCAATAAAACGCTATGTTTACTTTGATATTCACCTTAAGTTTAAATGTCAAACTTGGTATCGGTGCCATTACATATGTGGCAAAATCATCTTATGTCGAAATAGATTGTCACAGACAAGAATTTAAAATACTAATTTTTTGGAAACACTCTCACTCTTGAAAATGCATTCGGTTTGCTGAAGCGATATTTAAGGAGTATAAACAAGTTTACTGAACAACGATACCTGAATACAATCAAAACTGTTGTACCTAAGTGATTGTATTTAACACAATTTATGCATTATCAATTCTGATAACATGCAATTGGATCAAGAAACAATCCCCGAAAGAAACAACTCCAAACAGAACAAACCTAAATAAATATGTACAACAAACTCTATTTTGTTCCTTTCATTTAATTATTTATTCAAAAGCTTCTGATGTAGAAGCTACCTCAGTATGTGTTCCAGACATTCTTGTTCTTGCTGAAAAATTTGGTGCTGCAGATGTTGAGGGTGTATTCGGCAAAGTAAGGAAAGAAAATGGTGTATCTGTATCGTTTGAAAAACAAATTGTACTTATGTCAAAACAAAAAAAAATCATCTTACACTAAAAATGCATTCGGCGCCGGCATTCAACGATTCACTTTCTGAATCCTGAAATACCTGCGTTTTAAAATTGTAATTTGTCATGTTCTTAATTCTTAAGAATAATTACAAAGCCGACCGAAATCAAGTCTTCGATGATATTGCCAAACGCCACTCACCTTTTCTCGCCGAACAAACTCCTTCATTTATATTGTTTTGAATGAACAACCATATATCTTACAATCGTTACCACGTGAAGTGGACGGCTGAAGTTACAGTGCTGTTTCACGGTTCGCCACAACCGAATATCAGACTCCTTCTATGGTGCTGGTCTGTCTTTTTCTTATCCCGAAAATCCATCACTTCTACTGGGATTCGAACCTAGACCAGCGTCTTCCCCTTCATTCCTGCACAAACACCTTCATTTCCTGCATTATCTATGGACAAAA
Organism: Portevinia maculata; assembly: GCA_949715645.1. Lineage (NCBI taxonomy): Eukaryota > Metazoa > Arthropoda > Insecta > Diptera > Syrphidae > Portevinia > Portevinia maculata. The sequence goes on from OX454525.1 coordinate 98,500,468, forward strand.
CAATAAATTTTGAATATAAATATTGAAATAATCATATTTATTTATAAAAATTTTGTTTACATTTTTGCCATAACCAAAAATTGAAAAATGTGATTTTCACCATTTCAGATTTATTTTTTGTAAAAAAATTCTATTCTATTGTTTATTTTTTAGCATTCAAAAATACGGGTTGCAAATTATTATTTATTCTAAAACTTTTTACGAGATATTCGCAACAAAAACATTTTTTGACACAACTACCCGATTCTCACTTTTTCAGTTTTATTTTTTGTACACAATCATATTACTCGTATAATGTTAACTTTTTAATATTCCAAAACGTGGTTTGAATACTCCTTCTTAGTTCCGGAACTTTTTTTTGTTAAAATTGGCTTTGTTATAAACTTTTTATTAAATATTCGCGAAAAACGTATTGTTACATTCAGGCTAGGATTCGAAAAGATAAAACGTAATTCTATTTAATTAATCTTTATTAGTTCTCTTTCAATGTCTTTTACTTCTTGATTATTATTCTAATAATTCACTTATTTAATCCAACAATTCACTTTCACAATTAATCACTTTAAATAAACAATCACTTCTCTTATTCAATATTCTCTATACTTTTCACTACTATCATCTATCGCCCTTCTTTATCGCGGTTCACAACTAGAATGTCTTGGGTGCTCCTGCGACATCTATTTATATCTCCTAGTGACACCTCTCGAAATTTCCAGATTCGTTGAGAAGGTTCGTTAAGTTCAGAAGGTTCGAGAACAACATACCAAGTTATACCACAGCTACTCAAACTGCTATTCCAATGCTGCCAAAATCGGTAATATGGCCACTTTCTACTAGATGGCGTAGTTGACTAATTAATGACACAGTTCAAGCAAACATGCAACAATATCCCCCTCTTAAACTTGTTCGTCCCGAACAAGCACGTCAATATTTTCCCCATGGTAGCGATGGAGACGATCCACATGGACAACTTTTAGCTTGCCTCTTCCTCGCTGGATCCGGTAGACAACATCGTTGATGCGCTTCACTATCTTATAGGGTCCTTCCCAATCCTGCTGTAGTTTAGGTGACATACCTTTTCGGCGATGAGGGTTGTATAGCCATACCAGATCTCCTTCCTGGAATCCTGTGGTGGTTGCTTTTGTGTCGTACCTCGTCTTCATGCGGTCGCTGGATATCGGATGAATATTTCGGTGGACTTCAGTACCCGGTACACACTTTCCAACCACCTCACCTTGCTTCAATTTGACGCTTTTGTGTTCAGCATTAAGAACTCGTACGGGAACAATATTGTTCTTCTGCTCGACAAGCACTTTTCCAACCACGCAGTTTCGGTAGTGGTTGTCTTTTGGCTCAACTAGAGAGAATCGGTGGCTCATAGGATCACCTTCCAGCTTTGTCCGAATTATTGTCTCTGAAGAAGGTGGTAGGACCTCGTCCTCACTATTGACTGTCCTCAGGGATGCGGCGTTCTCTTTCCCGTACACCATCGGAATCTCTACGTTTCGATACTTGAGTACTTGCATACCAAAGTCCAATACGACATCATTCGCCTTCATGAAATCGATTCCAATGATGCATTCGTCACATATATCAGCTACTAAGAAAGCGTGGGAGAATGCTAATCCTGCCAAATTTATTGTTAGCATGATATCTCCGTACACTTTCGCTGTCGCTCCTGTTGCTGTTTTCAGACAGTAACTGCTGGTGTTGTGCAACCAAGACTGACGGACGATGTCCCTCCTTATAATGGAAGCGGTGGCACCGGTGTCGATGGCTGCCACGCACTTATTTTGACCGATATAGGCTTCCACTGTTAAACTCTGGTTTCCTTGTTTGGTTTGGGAGACTTGAATTGTGGTCCTGGAGTCGTCGATTCCGGAAACCCACTTCTGCTCCGAGAAACTGCCCCTTACACGTTTCCCGATTGCTGGTTCTGCGAAGCTATATCTGCCAGATGCTTCTTCGTTGCGCCTCCTAGGCCCGCAATGTGGACAACTGCCTTGTCTGGGTGGAGCTCTGCACTGTCTCTGTAGGTGCCCCATTTTGTTGCAGTTCCAGCAGCGCATTTGACCTCTGTTATCTCTGCTCCGGTATACGATGTCTGCTCTTTGGCATGAACATTCAACGGCTGTCATTTCCCTTACGCGGTGGAACACATGCGATGCCTGATCAGCAGCCTGCATTGTCAAGGCAAATGCTAGGGCCTCAGCGAGAGTTCTCTTTCCAGCCATTCTTACGGCCATTTGCAGTTGTCTATCTTCAATGGCTTGGATAAACGCCTCCACAGCCATTTCATTGATGAGAATCTCACCAGCATTAGGATATGACAAATGTGCCAGACGTTCGATATCTGCTTGCAGCTGTTGAAGTGTTTCTCCCCTCTTCTGGACTCTACTGCGTAGCTGAACCCTGTACACTTGCTGCATATGCTCATCACCGAAGCGCATCTCTATAGCCTTGACCAGGGCGTCGTAGTTGTGTTGCTTCTCTTCTGAGACGGTTTGGAGTAACTCCGCAGCTGTACCTCTTAGTGCGAGCATTAGCGCAATCGACTTTTCCTCGTTGTCCCAGCTGTTCGCCACTGCAGCTGCTTCAAACTGTTTCTTATAAATTGGCCATGATGTTTGACCATCGAAAACAGGAGGCTGCATCTCTTTCCTTCTCGGGCAGTCCCCAGAATTTTCTCGAGCCTTCTGCTTCTTCACTTTCTCGAGCTCTTTAGCCAAGTTCTCGATGTTTGTATCGATTTCGTCGAATTTGGTTTCAACCTTCTCGAACTTTTGGTCAATTTCTTCGAGTTTTCCTTCGAGAACATTTTTAAAATCTTCCACAGCGCTCTTTTGGGCGGCAACTATGGAATTCTTTTGTTCTTCGAATTTAGTGTCCATTACTTCCAATTTGGAATCTAGAGAATTCTTCTGTTCATCAAATTTCGAGTCCATTGATTCCAATTTGGAATCTAGAGAATTCTTCTGTTCATTAAATTTAGAGTCCATAGAGACAAGTAATTCCATCATAGCAGTCATATCAACGGCTGTACTTACTTGTTCTTCTGCTACGTCGAACAAAACGGACTTGGGATTTTCTCCTTCGTTTTCAACAGCTTCCTGCAGTCGAAGCACCAGATCACTTTTTCCTCCAGCTGTGGAGAGATTCCGCTTTTCTAGCTCAGCTTTTAACTGTGGTATACTGAGCTGTAGTAATTTCAATGTGCGGCCCATTTTTGCTTTCCTTTTTTTTCACTAATTCACTTCACTTTAATTTCACACTGAATACGTTTTATCCCACTTCTGACACCAATGTTACATTCAGGCTAGGATTCGAAAAGATAAAACGTAATTCTATTTAATTAATCTTTATTAGTTCTCTTTCAATGTCTTTTACTTCTTGATTATTATTCTAATAATTCACTTATTTAATCCAACAATTCACTTTCACAATTAATCACTTTAAATAAACAATCACTTCTCTTATTCAATATTCTCTATACTTTTCACTACTGTCATCTATCGCCCTTCTTTATCGCGGTTCACAACTAGAATGTCTTGGGTGCTCCTGCGACATCTATTTATATCTCCTAGTGACACCTCTCGAAATTTCCAGATTCGTTGAGAAGGTTCGTTAAGTTCAGAAGGTTCGAGAACAACATACCAAGTTATACCACAGCTACTCAAACTGCTATTCCAATGCTGCCAAAATCGGTAATATGGCCACTTTCTACTAGATGGCGTAGTTGACTAATTAATGACACAGTTCAAGCAAACATGCAACAGTATTTTCCGCCGTGCAAATTCGCCATTGTTTTCCTTCATTTCATTCAGCTGTTTGTTTTTTTTTGTGTTCATTTGACACTGACGTTGTCGTGAGGAACCTATTAAAAATTGTACTCGATTAGTGAGGCTTGGTAACAAATTATCCCAGGAGCCAGTGCGAATATTCGGTTATTCGATAACGTATGGAAGCCACTCGCTCGTTTCCTGATGCGGAAATTCGGTAAACAGATAGGCAAATATAGCCTTAGGAACGATTTTTTTGAGTACTACTCTTCTGAAATTGGGAAAACTTTTCCAACAAGTCTCTGAGCACTGGATGGGCATTTATAGCTGTAAATTTTGTTCTCACTACCACTGCACTAATAGAAGTCACTAACCCACAGTGTTGCCGAAAGTACTCCCATAAGAGTATTGTACTACTTTCAGCACAGCCGTACTCCCGTACTCCTCATTTCACATTCGTACTCCTATTTTTTTAAAGACGTTGTATATCTTACACTTGGAGCAAAGTGTAATGCCAACCTAAATAAATTTAATTCACTTAAAATTTAATGCAAACTAGGCAGCACCTGCTGCAAGAGTCAACGATATTGAGTTTTCAAATGCTGAAAAAGTATTTGCTGCTGAAGTTGATACACCGACCAAATCAAAATCCTCCTTGCGGGGTCAGTCACCTTGACGTGTGCACCATCATGAAACGCAAATTCGATGGTGCCGGTGCGGAGGCTTACGGCGTAAAGAGTCATCGGGCTATTCTGATAAGGGACAGGCCGTCTGATGAGCGTTAACTAAGAACTGACCAGGACTACACGTCCGCCCCCCTTCTCCTCTTTCTCCCCAATTACCCATATCCCCCCTCCATAAAATCCCTAAATCCTACTTCCCCTATAAACCCCTAATCTAAGGTGGCAAGCGCCGAGAGATGCATGGCTAAGAGGGTGCTTAGTCGTTAGTTTGCAAACTTCGGATACCAGGCGACCTCCGATTTTAAGATAGCCTTCCTGTGGCTAGACAGGTAGACCACGGCCGACACCATATCCCGAATACTCGTGGGTTTCAAAATAAACCAAATAACAAAAAAAAAACAATAGAGAATGATACCTCTAAAATTGCATCATCAAACAGGGATGTTTTAGAACACCCTGTCGATGACGACACGACATCTGTCAAAGGGATAGAGTCGGAAATCATCGACTCTGAAATATGGGAACCTGAAGAGAACTTGTCTCAACTCAGTGACTCTATTTCAGAATCCAGCACCATATGCAACAGCATATTATCGGATGAAAGACATCCCGATATAGAGGACGTACCTAAGACAATCGGCAATGTGGCACGGACTGAGTCTGAGTACGTTAGGTTCACACCATCTGAACAGCGCAGATTTAAGCGCGCGCAGAAGAAGGGGAGCACCATTGAGCAGGCCCGTCTCTATGCGATCCAAACGATGGAAAACAAGGGTCCCGAGGTGAAGCGAATGCGATCCGAAGAAAAATGCTCTAAAGACAGCCATAGACTGGTGCATCAAGGAAAATCTTTCCATAAATCCCAGTAAAGCCGTCATAGTTCCTTTCACTAAAAGGAGGAAATTAGACCTAGGCCTAATCACAATAAACGACACGGTCGTAGAGTATTCCGACGAAGTCAAGTATCTTGGAGTAATCCTAGACATGAGACTTAACTGAAACTCTCACATAAATAACAAAATCACTAAAGCTAATAGAGCTTTATGGGCCTGTCGTCGCACATATGGCAGAACCTGGGGAATCTCTCCAAAGATCGTCCACTGGATCTACACACTGATGATAAGACTCATTATAACATACACCTCCATAGTATGGTGGACAAAATCCACACAAAAGGTCGCAATAGAGAAACTCAAAAAGGTACAAGGGCTTGCGTGCCTTGGTATCTCCGGAGCCATGCGAACCTGTCCAACAGCTGCCATACAGTCAATAACAGGAATTACACCTCTCCACATATACATTCAAAAAGTGGCGATCCGCAGTGCAATAAGTATAATACAGTTAAACGAGATAAGTCTTAATGATCACCCGGAACTAAAGACCCTTCTCGATGAACTGCCAGAAATTAACATGAACTGCGCGGTCACAGACCGCATTCAAAAAACACTATGCTTCAACAAACGGTTCTCCACGGAGATCCCCAAGAGAGAAGTATGGGCCCACCAAACAGCCACAACGGCATAAAGTGATATACGGATGGTTCTAAAATGGAAACGGGGGTAGGAGCGGGAATATACGGACCACACAAACGCTTTACGATACCCATGGGAAAAAGTCCCAGCGTATTTCAAGCAGAGCTCCACGCCATTCAAGAATGCGCCAGCCACATTATTTTATTTGGCATAAAAGGTGCAACCATCCATATTTTCACGGATAGTCAAGCAGCTATAAACGCCCTTAGCTCGTATACCATTGACTCCAAATCAGTCATGTATTGCTTCAATACCCTAAAAACACTCGGAATAAGAAACAAGACCAAATTATGGTGGGTTCCGGGTCATGTCGGGGTAGAAGGTAACGAAAAGGCCGACGAACTGGCCAGAAAAGGTTCAGAAACACCTTTCATAGGTCCCGAACCTTTCTGCTGCACTCCTAGATCAGCAGCAACGGCAGCAATTAAAATCTGGGAACATAGAAAATGTATCTATCTTTGGGAAAGCATCCCAGGTCTAAGACAGACCAAACGAGCCATTCGGCCCTTCAATAAAAATGCCAGCAAATGTCTAAACCTAAGCAGGCATGATATCAAAAACCTAGTAGGTTACCTTACTGGTCACCATGGTTTAAGATATCATCTACACAAAATGATAATATCAGACTCTCCTGAGTGCCGACTCTGTCTTGAAGAGGACGAGTCAGCTGAACACATTTTATGTGAATGTCCAGCCCTTAATGGAATTAGAAAGAAGATCTTTTTCAGGGAGCAAATGAGCCCCGAGGACATAAAGAATTGTTCTACTGGTAAAATTGTCCGCTTTACACCGAAAGTGGAAATTCTACTTGTTTAAACTTTTCTGGCCCATACGGTACAAAAGATCTTTTAGGTCGAAGTAAGAAGTAAGAAAGATATAAAGCTTGGGAGAACAAAACTCAAAGAAACAAAGTTTGTTAGAAGAGGCAAATCGTAATATAGTGGATGTTTTAAAAAAAACATTTGCCGCAGACAATGCTGCTGTGATGGCTGGCAAAACAAGTAGAGTTCTAAATATGCTTACTATAGGGTGTATATCTGCATTCATTCATTACATCTCTCTTCCTCAGCCGTAGCTAAAAAAATGCCACAAAATATTGAGGTTTTCCTAAGAAACATCTATGTTTACTTTTTACATAGCCCAAAGAAGCAAATCGAGTTTAAAGAGCTTCAAGCTAAGAATTTAAAAACGTCTTTTACTAGGTGGCTAGCTCTTAAATAGGTTGTGGCAAGGACACTAGAACCGTAACCTGCATTATTACATTATCTTCTGAAAAAATCGTTTGAATCTTCTGACAGCAACCTAGATCTTGTTCACAAGATTCAAGAAGAGGTAAATGATACCACAAAAATGTATTTATTATTTCAAGCCTATGTTCTTCAGTTAACTAAACAACTTAACTTTGAATTTCAATCTCAGTCCGTCCGGATTCATAAATTTTTGCTATACATAAAAACTTTCTACAAAACTATTTTAAAAAAAAAATTATCTTGTAAGCGATATGCATGTGCATATGCCCTTAGATTGTGAGAGATATATGCATCTGCATGCGCCTTTAGTTTTTAAGGAGAGTTCAGTGTATCATTGGAAAATAGAGTTTGAGTTTGAGTTTCTTCTTGGAAGAAGACTAACTAAAAAGAAGAGCGAACTAGAAGTAAAATAAAAATCTGGTATTATCGTTGAAAATTGAGTCTGTTATAACTCAGAAGTGGGATATACCAATAAAACAATTAAAATTGAAAGTGAACAAACCGATATTTTATCGATTCCTGCCGAAATTGCGGACAATTCGACGAAATACAAAATGGTGATCGTGACAAAGGAAATGATGCTCATGGCATTACAATCTGCAGAAATTATCGTGCCACCGACTGCAACAATGAAGCAAATTAAAGGCTTATATTTCCAGCTACCGTCAGCTAGTGCCACTGCCGACCTGTGTGATATATCCGACACTGAGGAAAAGGTGCATAACCAACAAATGGAGGCGGTCAACGTGTCTTCTACCGCCACTGATGCAATATCTTCTGAAACAGATGCCGCTAATGCAACCGCTGTACCACCGACGTTGGCCACCGATGAAACCATTGATCAACAACTGCAGCGATTACGCAAACAACGTGATCTTTTGTTGCTGCAAAACGAAATTGAGGCACTTTCACGGCAAACACTTCAGCCAAACCTGCAGCAAAACCGATTAGCTGACGTCAGTGCAATTGAATCCATGGTGCCGAAATTTTCTGCCGACAACTTTTACGAAGTCCAAAAATGGTTTGAGGATTTAGAAGATGCTTGCACAATTCTTCAGTTTGATGAACGCTTACGCTTTGTCGCCTGCCGCCGTATGCTTGAGGGAACTGCAAAAATCTTAGTACGCACGATTTCCGCTTTCATCGTTACATTATCGAAATGCAAGAAATTGCAATGCGGTCGAACATACCCGAAGCCGAACTTGTCGATTTTATCATTGAAGGCATCGGGGATACATCCGCGAATGCCAGTTTATTGTATTCAGCATCCACCATTGCTGAACTGAAGCAAAACGTGGAACGTTATGAACGCAAACGCCTGCGACCTTCAGTATCTGCGGCCAATCGAAATGTGTCAACTGCTGTACGATCCGCCATCACAACTTCAGGCAAAACTGGATCAACAAGTGCCACTTCTTCAACCAATCAATCCGAGCTACCCCGATGTTACAACTGCTCAAAGTTTGGCCACTACCAGAGCCAATGCCCACAACCAAAACGACCACCGAACTCGTGCTTCAAATGCGCATCTACAGAACATGCGTACCGTCATTGCCCCAACCGTGCCACTGCTGCTATTGTTTCCGCCGTCGAACCAGATGAGAAGGACGTTCTCGCTGAATCTATTGAATCTTTAAGAATGGTAAGTGTTGCTTTTCGGAATGAGTGTGAACACAGTGAGTTTAAGGAGTTTTTTTTGCCTTTTCGATTCCGGTAGTCCTAGAAGTTTCATTCGATGTGCTGAGGTACCTTATACTTACACCAAACTGAAGCCAAACATCAGTTACCGCAGCATTGGGAATCACCCACTTAAGCAATTAGGATCAGTTCAATGTGACATCAGATTCTTAGATCAAAATATCAACCATGAGTTAATAGTACTTCCAACTGAAGATATGCCTTATGCAATCTTATTGGGTCGAGATTTTTTTAAAAAAGCAAAGATCCAACTGTGTAGAATGAAATATAAGTATGACAAAGATCGTTTAATTGAATTAAATAAAAATGTAAAAAACTTAAGTTTAGATTCGAAACTCACTGATGTTCTTCACTCACTTGGTTTAATTAATCATTGCTTCAGTCATAACACAGTTCAAGATGAAAAATCGCTTAAATTGTTAAAAACACTGCCTTTTGCAAGTACCTCTGATCCGTTTGCGGTCAATGATGCTAATGATGAGTTTCTGGAACTATGTGCTATTAATATTGAAAACCCCTTTTCTGGTGTTATGGAAGGTTCACTTGACATCAATCCGTCCCTTTCGGCTGAGTGTATTTCAGAGATTCAAAATATTATTGCAAAGTCATATTACAATCTTCCTTCAGACAAAGTGCAAAATTTGAATTATAATATGAGGATCAACGTAACGCATGACACACCGATTTTCTGCCGACCTCGCCGCTTATCACACTATGAAAAAATAGAAATTAGAAAAATAATACAGTCCCTCCTTGAAGAGAACATTATTCGAGAAAGTAATTCACCTTACGCTTCTGCCATCGTACCGGTTGAAAAAAGAAAAACGGTGAAATTCGTCTATGCATAGATTATAGGCCTTTAAATAAAATTACCATACGTGACAATTATCCACTGCCGTTGATGGAAGAGTGTATTGAGCATTTGGGAGGCAAACATTTCTTTTCGGTAATTGATTTGAAAAATGGCTTTCATCACGTTAAAATGCACCCTGATTCAATCAAGTATACTTCTTTTGTTACGCCTGACGGTCAATATGAATATCTGTTTATGCCCTTCGGCTTGGGCCTCCTGAATTTCAACGCTTCATTAACTTAATTCTGAGGAAGTTCATTAACGCTGGACAATTAGTCATTTATATGGACGACATATTAATTGCATCAGAAGATTACCAAAGCCATTTACAAACCTTACGTGATGTTTTATGTACCTTACGTCAAAATGGTTTACGTCTTCAGCTCAAAAAATGTAAATTCGCATATACCGAATTGGAATATTTGGGCCACTTAGCAAATTCAGCAGGCATCGCACCTAAACGAGCACATATGAAAGCCATTTCGGATTACCCTGAACCAACTAATCGTAAGGAATTAGAGCGATGTCTTGGGCTCTTTTCTTACTTCAGACGTTTTGTTCCTAATTTTTCCACAATTGCAGCACCAATGAGTAAACTCTTAAGAAAGGATACCCCCTATGTTTTTAATTCCGAATGCAAACAAGCCTTTTGCAACTTACGTGGAAAATTATTAGAAGCCCCTATCCTGTCCATCTATAGCCCCTATGCCGAAACCGAAGTTCATTGTGATGCCAGTTCCCTAGGCTTTGGTTCAGTACTTATGCAAAAGCAAACCGACGGAAAACTTCATCCAGTGTCATTTTTCTCGAAAACCACTTCAGCCTCTGAATCAAAATTACATAGTTATGAACTTGAAACATTGGCCATCGTTTATGCGCTTAAGAGATTCCACACTTATTTGATTAGAATTCCATTTAAATTAGTAACTGATTGCAATTCCTTAGCACTTACGTTGCAAAATCAAAGTTATTCGGCCAAAATAGCGAGGTGGGCATTAATGTTGGAAAAATATGATTACACTATCATTTATCGCCCAGGCGCCACTATGGCTCGTGTTGATGCACTTAGTCGTTCTGGGGTCATAGGTTATATCGACAATGCGGATCTTGATTTTCATCTCCAAATCACTCAAAACCGTGACCCTACATTCTTAATTTACGGGATGAATTAGAAGAGATTGCATTAAAAGACTTCGAATTAAAAGACGGATTAGTCTTTCACAAATCACCTGCCGGTCATCTTCAGCTTTGTGTCTCTTCTGAAATGATTAACAATGTTATACGCATAACCCATGAAAAAATAGGCCATTTAGCGACCGATAAGTGTTGTAGCAAAATCAAAAAACATTACTGGTTTCCGCATATAAAAGCGCGTGTTAAGAATTTCGTGTCCAATTGTTTAAAGTGCATTTATTATTCCGCATCACCCTATGAAAACAATGCGAATCTTCATTCTATACCTAAGAAACCGGAACCTTTTGATACAATTCATGTTGACCACTTGGGTCCACTTCCGTTCAAAGAAAAAATACCTGTTGGCTGTTATTGACGCATTTACCAAACACGTTAAGCTTTTTCCGACGGCAACTACAAATGCACGTGAATTGTGTTCAGCGTTGAAAAATTATTATTTCCCATTTTATAGTAGACCGAGACGAATAATTAGCGACCGCGGAACCTGTTTCACTTCCTCCGAATTTGAAGAATTTGTAAACTTCAATAATATCAAACATGTAAAAAATGCTACGGCTTCGCCACGTGCAAATGGCCAAATTGAACGCATTAATCGTGTCCTAAGCCCTATGCTAAGTAAACTTTCCGAACCACTTAGCCATTCAGACTGGGTAAGCCAGCTCCCTAAAATAGAATATGCTCTAAATAATTCCGTCCAATCTTCCACGAAAAAGAGCCCTTCGGTACTTCTGTTCGGTGTTGAGCAACGTGGCCCCATGGTTGATGAACTTACGGAATACCTTGATGAAATTGATGATACGTGTGAGATTGACCTGCCGAAAGTGAGGGAAGAAGCAAATCAAAACATTTGTAAAGCACAAGAAGCAAGCGCTAGACAATTCGCATCGCATCATAGACCTGCAAGGACCTTTGCAGTGGGTAATTATGTCGTAATCAAGAATGTAGACACTACAATAGGCACAAACAAAAAACTTATTCAGCGATTCCGAGGTCCATATGTCATTCATAAATGTTTACCCAATGATCGTTATGTCAATCGAGACATTGATGGGTGTCAAATAACTCAATTACCTTACGACGGTGTACTTGAAGCATCAAAATTAAAATTATGGTTAAAACCATCCCTTGATTATATGACTGAGGCCCCTAAAGCAACACTTCTGAAATTAGATATAACACCTATGTATCCTAAAATTTGATAATGATTGTAACATAAAATGAAGTCGAGTTCCTTGTCAGGACGGCCGAGTTGTAAGCGATATGCATGTGCATATGCCCTTAGATTGTGAGAGATATATGCATCTGCATGCGCCTTTAGTTTTTAAGGAGAGTTCAGTGTATCATTGGAAAATAGAGTTTGAGTTTGAGTTTCTTCTTGGAAGAAGACTAACTAAAAAGAAGAGCGAACTAGAAGTAAAATAAAAATCTGGTATTATCGTTGAAAATTGAGTCTGTTATAATCTAATCGGAGTTATTACATGACGAGTTTCTCTCCGATCCGAATTTTTCTGACACCTATGTAAAAAATATTGTCTCTGTATATGTTGGGGCTTAGGCTGAACTTTTTATTAAAACAATTTTTTAAAAAACAATGAAATAAATCAAGTAATTGAATTTAAAGGTGTTTGCCGAGAATATTATGAGACACTGTGTGCGCAAATTTCATAGCGAATCGATTTGGATGACGACATTTTGAAATCTATACAAGGCATTGACCCTTTAAGTTTAGCAGATAGCGCAACTATAATAATTTCTTCCATTCCTGATTTGATTATTAAAAATTAAATTGAAAATCTTGACATGGAGTGGCAGACTTTACTTAATCAAACTGTCGTCTCTAATTCTTTAGAAATAGAAGAATTTTGGTCAGAGATATTTTTCTTAAAAAAAACTCTTCTTTCTTTCTGACAAGGTATCTTATAGGTGCTTTGTTAAGTTTTCCCCCAGCAGCGCAGCGGCAGAAAAAACTGTTTCTCATTAGAGATAAAAAACGGAACAGGTTGGAGGTAAATACATTGAATGCAATTATGAGTTGCAAGGAATTGTGAAATGGAGCTGATTGTTCCCTTCAAGCAAAAACACTGACCCAACTTTTCCCGTCATTTTTGGATCCGCGATATATGAGGCGTTCCACGCACACATTTGTAAATTGACTGTAGCTACATTGCCAATAAGAAGAAGAGCGAGAGTCGAGAGTAGTTATTTCTAATGGCGACGAATTTTTATGATTTTCTTGCTGCCGGCACATGAATTTGTGCTGAAAGTAAGTAACATCCGTTGGTATAGATTTACAACATTTATTTAATACACATTTATTTGCTTCTTTTCTTTTGCAGGAGAATTTGTTGGAGAAATGGTAGCAGGTATACCAAATAAAAACATGTATTGCTCTTAGAAATAAAATAAACGTGAACAAACATTTCTGATTTTTATTTTAGCGATACTCGATTCTCGATTCCCTTCTTATCTAGCCTCGATTTGTATCTTTTTTATGGATCAGTTTTGGATTCGTTTTTTGCTGAGCACAGCGAGCTCAATCTGTCACAATACATACACATGTGAGTCCGCGGCTATTACAATTTCCATACTAATTGGATCCGAAAAACGTTGTTTTTCGGACCCGTATGCGGAGCCGTATGCGGAGTAGTCCATATGTCATTGACTCCGTTTGCGGACGTAAAACGGAGTCTCTTGCTTGAAGGGTTTTAAATGGAATCCTTCAAAACAACTTTTGAAGGCGTATAAAAAAAAAATTTTCTTTATTTTTAACATTTTAATGTGTAAACATTTTTGCTCTCGTTGATGTACATATAAATATATTTTTTCACGGTAGGGGCTAGTTGGAAATATCTAGCGTCACCATCATCGTCAGATTTTCCCGTTAATTTTCATTACCACGTGAGTTAATCGCTGCTCGACAGATCACCGCAATTAAACGACGTTTGGCGCGGTTAGTACGTAGATGGATGACCGTTTGAGAACAACCGCGTGTCGTTGTTTTTTTTTTTATTAATTATGTATGTTAAATTTTTTTTAACTACGTTAGTTAATTAGTTACGGCGTTAGCTAGATAACAAATTAGGTAGCTGACGGGCAACTGTGCCTACATGTTTACACATCAACTATACCGTGAGTGTAGCGTGGCTCACACCTTTTTTTTTTTTTTTTACACTTTAACCATATAATAGGTCCCGTTCGCGTACTTTATGTGTAGGAAAATGAAAAGTGTCAAATCTCCAAAATCAAGAGAGAATCCTGTCATTTCTAAGAAAAGTACGCGAACGCTTTAGTGTAAAAAGTTGAAAAAACATCTTAGTTTGGCTTGAAAAGAAGCAACAGCTGTTTTTTTTGCTGGCAAACTCATAGGATTTCATCATTTGACAGTTTTCATTTTCTTACCAGCTGAAATTCTGTGTGAAGAAAAATTAACGAAAGTACATTTTTTTTTCGTTCATCTTTTTACCATTTTCTCAGTACGCGAACGCGTTTGTGTAGTTTTGCACGAAAGTTTATATAAATTTACGTTTGCATATTAGTTCGCGAACGGACCTAATATGAATTATGATGGATTTACACCATCACGCACGCGCATTTTTGCAACAAAACCGAAAAGAGAGATCCGTTTATCCGCAGTCAATGCTAATAAGGTGTAAGAGTGAGATCACTTACTTTAACTTGCTATAACATTATTATGGAGATTTGACAGATCACATGTAAACAAACAAATTTATTTTCATCGGTTTTGTTGTAGTAGAATTAAAAAATAAATAAAAACATGGATCTCGTAAAGGCTGCCGTATTAATAGTGTTTTCAATCTTGAGTAGGTACAATCGGCGATGTGAAGCAGAGAAATGTCAAAAATGTATTATGGCGATTAAAACATACGAGTACTATTTTTTTTCAAAATACTTCCCTTTTTTAGCTGCAGTACTACCTTATAATATTTTTCTACGGCAACACTGCTAACCCACTACCTAGGATGTGGGCCGAGTTTGACAGGTTTAGTTTATGTGTACATACAATTAATGGAATTTATTAGCTGCAAAGATTAGGACACGTATGAATAGTTTTGATTAGTGCAATCGAGCCTAGTCTATTTTCAATTTGTACATTAGTATTCTTTTTCCCGCCTCACTTAAGATCTTCCACCAGTAATAATTTTGAAGAGTTATCAATCGTATTTTCTATTTCTCAACTACCGCAAGTAGTCAATACTGAACGGGAATATTTCCACTATTCATGTTGGTAAGTACATACTTATTATTAAGTATACATATTTCCGTACACAGTCTTATCTGTTTGGATTTGCATTACAGGTTTAAAGTTCAAAATGAGTTTCAAGTGTGCAGGGCTTCTTGTTGCAAAAGAGTATGCGGCCAAAGTTCGTTTCAATGGAATACGCCTATTAAGCACCAGTCTGAATTTGAATCGTCATCTGGAAAATTCGCCGAATACATATCTGGACAAGAGCATTTTAAACCGTTACAAAGATCTGAAAGTTCCTTACAAAAAAGTGCAGGCCACGTACGTCTGGATCGATGGAACTGGAGAAAACATTAGGTTGAAGGTCAGAATATTGGATGCACCACCAACTTCAGTTGCAGACTTACCCAATTGGCAATACGATGGTAGCTCAACATATCAGGCATTAGGCCAAAATTCCGATACATCATTGGTGCCTCGGGCTCTGTACAAGGATCCATTCAAGCCAAACAGCAGCGACGTAATTGTTATGTGCGACACTTACCAAGCAGATGGCCAGCCTACCAAGTCCAATAAACGTCATTCGTTAATGGAGGCAATGAAGAGCGTTATCAGTACGCATGAGCCGTGGTTTGGTATCGAACAGGAGTACACATTGCTAGATATGAACAAGCTGCCATTTGGCTGGCCAGCCAACGGATTTCCTGCCCCACAGGGACCTTATTACTGTGGAGTGGGTGCTGACCGGGTGTTTGCTCGTGACATTGTCGAAGCTCATGCTATCGCATGTCTGTATGCAGGAATTGATTTCGGTGGCACAAATGCCGAAGTAATGCCCGCTCAATGGGAATACCAGATAGGACCGTCCATTGGAATAAAAGCAGCCGACGATTTATGGGTGTCGCGGTATATTCTTCATCGCATTGCAGAGGAATACGGTGTAGTAGTAACATTTGACCCAAAGCCAGTAGAAGGCCAGTGGAACGGTGCGGGCGCGCATACAAATTTCTCAACTAAATCAATGCGCGCTGATGGTGGTATCAAGGCCATTGAGGAAGCCATTCAAAAACTTTCCAAGCACCAAGAGCGTCATATTCGCGCCTATGACCCAAAAGAGGGCAAAGACAACGAGCGTCGGCTAATCGGCAGATTAGAAACTTCAAGTATCAATGAGTTTTCATGGGGAGTTGCCAATCGAGGAGTGAGTGTTCGTATTCCAAGAGATGTCGCCAAGGCACAAAAGGGATACTTCGAAGACAGGCGGCCAAGTTCCAACTGTGATCCGTACGCAGTATGTGATGCATTGGTTAGAACTTGCCTCCTGGAGTAATGAGTAATTTTAATTTGTTAAGTTACTAAAGTACATAGATGATTTTTTTTATAATTGAAGCCATATTTGGTTAAGCTCGATCTTTGTTGGATGTTAATTAAAATTATTAAATACTTAATGAGGAAAAACAATAAATAAATCTTTATGTAGCGCTTGTGCGTTTTAAGTTAAATGCAGCGACAGCTGGGAAAAACACCTTATCTCCAATAATGTTGGATTAAATTGAGGAAAACACCAAAATTAAAAGAGGAAACCTTTCGATCATGTAAGGCCAACCCATCTGAGGAAAACCGGAAAAGGTTGCAATGCCCGTAATTGTGTCAAATTCTTTTTCGAACAAAAGTCGAGACACAAAATACTAAAAGTCCCACGTAAAAACGAAGAATTCGGCCTCGTCATCTATGCCGATCCTTACTGTTTCACCTTTCCTCATTGATCAAATAACTCGCGTAATCATCGTTTGGCAAGTGATAGAAATTGAATTAGTAGGGAACTTGCAGTTGCCTTGTAAATTGAATGCGCCAAATCTCAATGCTCCCATGTTTTACTCAATTTCAATTGAGGAACAATAGCTATGTTTATTGAAAAAAAGATCAAAACAGATCAGATCAGCACACCCCTTCAAGCAAAAGACTCCGTTTTACGTCCGCAAACGGAGTCAATGACATATGGACTACTCCGCATACGGAGATTAGTATGGAAATTGTAATAGCCGCGGACTCACATGTGTATGTGATCAGAGCTCGCTCCGAGCTGAACATAACCTGAGCGTTCCGAGCTAATTAAGAAACAGAATTGGGCACTGAACTGTCATTAGATAATTTTTTTTCTATTAATTTTCAAAATAGTCAGGATTGCTTCTGAAATTGGTGTTTGTCAAGGATTGTTCCATTTAAATTATAATTTCTGGTAAATAAACTATGGAAAAAGCACAAATAATGAATGAAGTCAGCCGCGCTCAGCTTTTCGCTCTATGTGCTCGGTCATTTTTAATCGAGCTCATCGAGCGAGCCCTGAGCTAGCTCAGAGATAAAAAAGAAATACAAATTTTGTGCTCAGAGCGCTCCGAGCTAAAAAAAAAGTAACACAGTTCTTTTTTTGACAGCTCAGTGCCCCGCTCGGAGCTAAAAAAGAAAAACGCCTAATGTAATTACAGTCAATTTACAATTGTGTGCGTGGAACGCCTCATATATCGCGGATCCAAAAATTACGGGAAAAGTTGGGTCAGTGTTTTTGCTTGAAGGGACATGAGCGAAAACTGTCAGATCAAGTGAGAACAAAAAAGTGCAGCTTCATGTGACAGCTCCCATATCAGCTGTTAAATTCCAAAATAAATAAATCCAAATGAAAAGTGAAACTCAAAGTTACTTTTTATTACTCGAGATGCAGTAGCATCATGTTAAGTTCGTCGGATATTACAACATCGGATACCAGCAATAGCGATGATGAAGAGGATTTGCCACTGTTTTTCGTTGGAAAAGTAGTTCCTTCTTATACTGAAAAAGAATTTATAACCCACTTTCGAGTAAGTCGCGATTTGTATCAATGCATAGTGCAACAATTTGCATTATCGAATGAGTACATCGCAATGGAAGCGGCCAAAACATTTTCTCCAGAAATTCATGTAGCACTCTTCTTGTGGTTCACTGGACATGAAGCGTGCTCCTTCAGAGATATAGCAGATAGGTTCAATCTTTCTTTGGGAACAGTATGCAGAATAATAAATCGCACGCTTGGCTTTTTGAGCAACCTCTCAGATTCAGTTATTCGGTGGCCTACAGAGGAAGAAAAAGGTAGAACTACCTTATGGATGTATAATAAAACTGGTATTCAGGGGATAATAGGTAATGTTAATATTATTTAATCTAACCGAAATAAATTTAATATAATTTATTTAGGTGCTATCGACGGTACCCATATAAGGATTAACCCTCCTAAGCGAACCAAGGACGATTACATAGATAGAAAAAACGTTATACGTAGGTATATGTTTGCAAGCTATCTGTAACGAAAGGAAGCAAATTATTGACATCTTCGTTGGCTATCTAGGATCAGTTCATGACAATAGAGTTTTGAAAAATTCCGACATATATCCTGAGCTCTCAAATTTATGTGGAGAATTGTTTATACTAGGGGATTCTGCATACGCTTGTACAAGGCACCTTATAACACCTTATCGTGACAATGGCCATTTGTCAACCAAGGAAAAGTTTTTTAATAGAAAGCTTAGTTCGGGAAGAGGTGTCATTGAACACTCATTTGGCATTCTAAAGCAAAGGTTTAGACAACTGTATTATTGCAAGTTGCGAAGTATAGAAAAACTTTGCCATTTTGTACGTGCTTGTGTTGTATTACATAATCTTTGTGGTGTGGATGGATTAATCTTAGACCCTGAAACAAACGACAGCAAAGAAGAAAGCTCGAACCATAACAGTACTCCCGATGCAGCAGATCAGCAACAAGGTTCAAGTCTACGAAACCAATTATGCGAGCAGGTTCACGCCGTATACCACCGAATATAAATAAAAAAAATACGTCATTTTAATTCATTAATTTTTATTACTTAAAAATAAAGCCACTAAGGAAACACTACTTTATTATTATTACTTTAAAATAAAGCATAAAGCTTAAAAAACAACATTTATTTAAACGATTATGGCGTCCTTAATGATGGTAATCAGGTAGATGTACATTTCGGTCTAATCATATCGTAAGGCGCAAGCACATTGCGTGTGTGATCGTCAGTAACAGACTCAGAGAAAAAAATAGTCATTAATGATTTTTTTTGACTATTTTCATAGTCCGAATCGTGACCACTATTTTTACTAGTTAAAAATAGTTTCATATGATTATTTTTGTTGTAAATTTTTATTTATTTTAAAAAATTTTCAAAATTTCATGCCAAACAAACAAATCAGCTGACATCAGTGACATTTGACGTCTTCAATTTGACAATTTTCACGCAGTTGCCCTTCCTCAAAAGGAGGTGCAGAAAATCCTGTACTTTTCTGATCTTAACTGAGCTGGACAGCGTCATGGAACACAAAGTGACAGAATGTAAAACATTTGGGGGCAAGATTTTTGCTCATGGAACACAAAATCCTGTACTTTTCTGATCTTTTCTGTGCAGCTCAGGTTCATTAAACACACCTAATTGCACTTACGTCGCTCATTTCTTAGGACCTGCAAACTTCTGAATAACTGGCACTACGGTTTTGGTGATTTGATGACATATCTAACCGAAAAGTGGAACCAACCTTTCCACTACGGTGGTGAAAGTTAAGACCGTTGCGTTTGATATTCATAGGCATTTGACAGTTTGGTATCCAGCTTTTTTGTCGAAAATACGTGCATTTGAAAACGAAGATACTTATGCTTATTTTGAGATTCGAATGAATAGTCAAGTCGGTCGAATTATACCGGTTTTCCTCAAATAATTTTTCTATTCGATCGAATCTCAAAATACAGATTCTTCTAATTTGACAAACTATCGTTCGAATTCGAATGTCAAAATCAGCATGACTTTCAATGGATTCATAATTATCTTTCGAACCGTTACATTCAAGTTGTTTTGGACTGCTTCAAGTCTGCAACCCACTTAATAAATGCTGGTATTCCCCAAGGCTCAGTGTTGTCTTAGACTCTCTCTTTAATTTGTATCAATGATCTCCTCTCTGTTACTTCTAATCCAATCCATTTCTTCTACCCTCAGCTTTTCATATTCTTTTCCAGGTTTCCGTTCTTTCTTGCAACCTCACACAAATTTTTTTATTACGTTGAACACATTTTACAACTTGACCTAGTTGCATACTACATGGTTTAAAATTTGCCCCCACTTTGACGCAACGACTACAAATTATGTGGTTAAAATGTTGAACCAGTAAGCCGGAAACAGTTATGTAAGTGTAGTATCAACAACTCCAATAGAGTGGAATTGAATGCCTCTAAAACGCAAGGATGTCTCCTGTCGCTAAATCGAAACCCGAATAGACTTGCATCGCCGAAACCCAAAGACTTTGATATGCGTGTTAATTACAACCTTTGTCGGAATGACCATGCTCGATGACCGATGTCGCCAAGATACTAAATTGACAGATGAGCTTTCTTCTATGTATATGTATAAAAAAAAAGACTCATCAATAAATTCACGAACGTCTGATTTTGATGAAATTTGGCGAGTGTGTTCTTTCCAAACATGTTTATTCTGCGCAACGACTTAGCACAACAAATTGCACGCATCGAAGAGAAAAAAGGACTGATAATAAATAAACATTTCTCAGACTTCATAAAACACCTGGTGCTACCTACGAAACCGCTGAACTTCGAATCTACCGGGAATCTCATCGGGAATACACAACCAATGCTCTGCAAGGACGTGGCGTAGATAGTTATTTATTTTGCCTGAAATAAATGGCACTGAAGAGTTCCAGAGTTCTATAATCTGCCGGCTATAACAAGAAGTGCTCAATTGCTTCTGTCAACCAGCCCTATCCCAGCCTGGACTAACTGTGTATAAGAACAGTCATCGTATTGTGAGTAGTCCTTTGCTAGTTGCAGGCCATTTTTTTCTAATGCGATTACTGAACAATAAATACCTATCCTCCCGTACAGTAGCTTCAGCTGAAATCGTATATCGGTGCCAGAGTTGAAATACAAAATGTAGGTATAAAAAAGAAAATGGTTCCAGTGCAGGATCCGAGGAATGGAAAAATCCGTACTGAACCTGGTACATTACATGGACTCTGGGCAGTTTCAAGGCTACACAGAGTTGTTTTAATTTTCCTGAATCTGTTTTTTTTTTATTATTATTTTGAGCAATTTTACAAATCCAACCCTCTGCATCTTTTTTTAATTGTTTATTTACTCACTTAGAGCATTTACCATTTTGTTGACCAGCCCAAATAAACTTAAAACAAAACTTATGCATATTTTGAATTAATGAATGGAAGGATGGAACTGATTTCCCAAATAGGATTTCGCTTTTCAAAGTGAAATTTTTTTTGTAGGTAGAGGAAGGCCTAAAATCAACGTTTGCAGAAACTTTAGCTTAAGGAAACGTGTAAAAATCCGAAAAAAAATCTTCAAAGTATATTCGTTTTTAACCTCAATCTTTCCATAAATACCATTGAAAAGACATTTAGAAAAAAGCAACATTCAGCACTATTAATTGTGGGTTCATGTATTAACTAGACTATGAGAGTTTGAAAGTGGATTCAATTCGAATTAAAATGCGAATCGAGTCAAAACAGGATTGACTTAATGTAGGGGGATTAGGGGATGGTGTAAACGAATTTCGGAAGTTTGGTCGTAGAAAAAATTTGAAGCTTTAAATATCACGGGGGTTTGAACAAAAATTAACTTTTCACTATTGGCCTTCGATTTGTATAAAATATTTTGAAACATATCAGAATCTATATAAAAATCACTGCCCTTAAGAAACAAAGTAATATTGTTTACATCTGCCCCGTCCGTGGGGTATGTGTAAACAAAACTAAAACTCATGTGGGGTAGGTATAAACATGAAATTTTATTATTTTAAATAAATTAGCGAATGACGAAATTGCTTAAATCAGTGTCGAAAGTGTATCTAGATGCAGCTCGAGATGTTCCTAGTAGAACAACTGGACCAGGAAGAATATATTTTATCACATTTCGCGAAACGATGGAGATACCGTCAATGAGTGGATATACAAAGCTTAAAGTCATCGACGCAGACCTTCTTAAAAATTGTATGTCAAAGACAAATTGGCTCAGGACTTGCACTATCTTTCCAAGAAAAAAAATCGGACGGCCTTTGTGGTCGGCATTGACTAAACCAAATTCTCCGTCCTTGAGTTCATCAGTCTTGTAAAGTTTTCGGACAATTCTTTGAGTCATCCGATGAAAAATCTTCACAAAAGTTACAGCCGCCAGATGAAACATTTAAATTCACACTTATTTCAGAGTCCGATGAATCCTGCTGTCGCTGCAGAAAAAGACAGTGAATAAAAGTCTAAAAATCTGTCTAAATAAATGACCTTACCAAATTTTGTTTGGAAAAGCTTTTGAATTTTGTTTCTTTTTCGGTTGTGTTGCATTAAAATTTTCTAAAAGTTTATAAAAGTAAGATGGTTGATTTAGCCAGCTTTCTTTTGCTAGTATTTTTTCGAACAAACTTTGGAAATGGACGAACACTTTCTATGGAGGCATTGAGCTTTTGAGAGTCATGATCTGATTGTGGTATTGAGGGATCATTGTTAGCATTAGGCTCCGATAGATCATTTCTCCCTGGAACTGGAATAGAAAGTTCTTCCAAAGCTCCCCTTTCCGACAAGTGAGGCTGTTCAGAAGGCACTGAAGCTGCAAAGTCATCATCATTAAAAATTTGTGTATTCAGTGGCCATACTCCCGAGTTCTTAAGTCCAGAGTTAATATTGCGAGCAATCTATACCAAGGGATCTATACCGGAGGGAATCTATACCAATTTTGAGTTGTTTGGCATTATTGAAAACGTCGGTAAGCAAGGAATAGATGTCGGTAAAATAATACCATTATTGAAAACGCACTCGATCCGCACTCCATATAAACGTTGACATTTCGGATCCGTTATAAAATCGTCGCGGATTACATACTGAAATTTGTTATTTCCAATTTGGAAACCAAAATTTAATTTCACGAGTACATATAATGAGCAGTAAAAAGTATGTTAAAATCTTAATAATAATCGATTTGATTTAATATTTATTTCAAGAAAGCAAACAACGAATCGCACGCAGTTCACGGCGATGGTGGATTTGATGAAGAAAGAGCCTGATATTGCCAAGGGCTTTTCGAAGAAAGCACCCGACGTTGTCGCTTTGTTTTGGGACAAATTAAAAAATCAAATAAATTCCTTGGGACCTGCATTTAAAGAAGTTACGGAGTGGAAAAAGCTTAGTTCAACTTCAAATCAAGTTTAATTAAATGTTGCTGACCAAAATATCATTCCAGGTTTTGGACCACAAATCGGCCTTGAGAAAGAAGCTAGCACACAACAACCAGGAGAAAACAGCAACAGGTGGAGGACCAAATAAAGAAATCTTCTTCACGCCTCTGGAAGAAGAAGTAATTCAGCTTGTTTGTTTAAAGGATTGTGTGGAAGGGGTGCCTTCTGCAAGGAATTTTGGTGTGCCAGTGAAGAGAAAACTCAACAGCACTAGCAGTGAAAATTTAAATGATTACCTTAACGGAATAGTTGACTCTGAAACCGAAAATGATCTCAATATGAGCAATAATGTGACACCCGGAAAAGCTGAAGAAAATAAAAGAATACCAAAATCAATTCAACTTTTAGAGAGGCAGATAAACATGCAGGACAAACTTTATCAGGAGATATCGAAAATACTTTTGTCTCACAACGAACGTGTTGGAGAAATACATAATGAAAGGGTATTCCAAGCGTTGGATCAGAAAGGCGAACACCAAAAGAAAACGCACCGAGCTTTAGACCGTCTAATCGATCACAAAAAGAAAGGAAATTCTATTCAGCAGGAGCTTGTTGAAGAAACGAAAAAGCATAATCAACGCATGGAACAATTCGCTTATGAGAAGAATCAACTCAAGCAAAAGATTCTTGAAATTGGGTTGAAGAAAATTAGAGAGAGGCTCGAAGATTAAATCGTATCCTTTTCTATTTTGCAAGTGGCCAAAAAGGCTTTTTTTATCCAAAAATGTTATGAAGTCTGATTTGTTTTATTGTTTATTTATGAATAAAAATGTTTCCATTAAAATTTTGCAATATTTCATTCCGTATTCGCTGGGCTTCCTCTATGTAAACTTGAGGTTGTGGAAATTCCTCTTCATTAATTCCAACCTCATCAACTGCTTCATTTGTGTTTCCATCGTGTACATTATAGTGCAATCGAATATTGTGCAGTGCAGCACTCACGTTAATAATCTGCACGGCTTTCTTGGGAGCATAGTGAAGTTGTCGAGCCCCAAGGCAGCATCGGCACCAATTTTTCCAAAGCCCAATAGTTCGCTCAACGATATTTCGCCCTGCACTGTGGTATTTGTTGTACCTACTTTGAGGTGTGTTGGGATCTGGACTTCTAAAAGGCGTCAGTAGCCATGGGGACAGGGGGTATCCTGCATCACCTGTTTACAAAAGTATTTTTTTTGTAATAGTAATAGGATGTACATTAGCTTTCTCTTACCTAATATTCTTGTACTTCTGTCTCCCCTGTCATTCATACTTTTAAAATAAGTGTACGCATCACTGTTCTTCCAGATGAACGAGTCGTGGGAAGAACCAGGATACTTTGCATCGATACACCTAATCCGCTGCAAATGATCACATATCTTAAAAGATATTTGTTAAATACAATACAAAGCAAGCTAAATAACTATGTACTTACTATCATAACATTTTCCTGTCGGGTTGGTTACCCACCAGGCGCGTCCCCAGGTGGTGGATAGGGGGACCTCGGTACGATACGTTCGTGATCCGAGGTTTTAGAGTCATAGCGGCGTTTTATACACCGTCAAAGCTCTATCGCGAACCAAACCAAAAAACAAGTATGCAGGAACAACTTAATGATTCAAATACTCCAGGTGGTACTCGCATGGGCGAAAATCCACCCGTGGTCTTTTCGACCACGGTCGGGGCACGGATTCTGGAGGCCCCAACCGACATACATATACCCCCCGCCTGTACAGGCGTTGACCTTCGAGTTGCGAAAAGGTTTGCTTCCGAAGATTCCTGCAGCTCTATCTCCGACACGTTCGGTAGACTGGGCTGGAAACATGAAGAAAGTGGCGGAGAGGTTCAACCTGATACGCTTAATCTTCAGACCAATAGACAGACAGCCGATAGGTGTGATGCTGCCGACGAGGCCTGCGAAACCGAACAGGTGAAACGGGCCACAGAGGCGGCGTCCACTGGTCAGCGTCCATCTAAGAGCCAGCGAAAGAGGAAAAGGAGAAAGGCGGCTATCGTGCGGCGCGAAGAAACTGCACCGCCAGTTGAAGGCGCAAGCGCTGAGAACTGCCCTTCCCCGGCGGCGACGGAAAAGAGATGCAGGTCGGCAGAGGTTACCCCAACCGAAACCAGCCAGCTGACTGTAACCAACGCTGCCTCCCCTTCCAATAGCTCGAACAGGAACAAACGGAGGAAGAAGACCTCAAGCACTCCTGTCGGTGGAACTTCGCGCGCACCTTCTGCGTGCCCTTCCACTAGTATGACTGATGTATTTCCAATGATTGGATTTACTCAGATTAACCTTCAACACTCCAAGGCTGCTACTGCACTCATCAGTAAAAAGCTTTCTGTGTTGAATACAAAAACCCACATAATATCCATACAGGAGCCATGGGTGTGGAAAAATCGCATCTGTGGCCTTGGAGGTGTCCGTGGCACTACGATACTCTGTGACGAGCGGTCCGAGAGACCAAGGGCTTGTCTTGCTGTGTCGAACCTTTTCTCAGCGACTAAGCTTGGACAATTTTGTGGCCAAGATTTGGTTGCTGCAGCCATTAGCTACGAAACAAATGGAAATTGGAAGACCTTCATCGTGGCGTCAGCTTATCTCCCCTATGATTCGGTAGTGCCTCCACCACCGAGGGCAATTGCTGAACTCATTGACTATTGCGACACCAGGAAGATGGGCCTAGTTATATGCTGTGATGCCAATGCTCAAAACACTGTTTGGGGCAGCAGCAAATGCAACATGCGAGGAAACCATCTCCTGGATTTCATTCTATCATCTGATCTTACTATCAACAATGTTGGCTCGCAACCAACTTTTGTGACGTCAAGAAGACAGGAAGTGATCGACCTAACTTTATCAAATAGATACTTTAAGGCGGTTACTAACTGGAGGGTCTCCTCGGAGGTGTCCCTCTCAGACCATAGATATATCGAATTCCAAATCGAATGCGAAGCCATAACTTTGCAGGAGAGGAGGAATCCGAGAAAAACCAACTGGATACGCTTCAGGGAGGAATTAGGGAAAACTCTCAAAACTCCAACCAAACTCAGGACGAGACAAAAGGTAGAGGAAGCTGTTCAAGACCTGAATAGTGCCATTACTAGCTGTTTTGAACTGACGTGCCCAGTAAGCAAACCCCCTGGCAGAACACCGGTTTCCTGGTGGAGCTCGGAACTGCAAAGAATTCGTAGAGAAGCTAGAAAGCTTCTAAATAGGTCACTCAAGACTGATTTGGAGACAGACTGGAATCTCTACCGATCGAAGCAGAAGGAATATAAGAGGCTAATTCGGGTATCGAAAAGTGCTTCTTATAAGAATTTCTGCGAAAAGATTGAAAAGCTGGGTGAAACTAGTAGGTTGGTTAAAGTTCTGAAAAAGGGCAAACCAGCCAAACTGGACTCACTTAGAAAACTTGATGGCACCTTCACTGAGACGAAAGCGGAAACTCTTAGTTATCTGCTGGAGTCTCACTTTCCGGGTAACCAGATTACAATTGGTTCACAACCAGGCCCGATTACCGAGACTATGAGTGAGCCAAGACAAACAACTCGGCGTAGCTGGTATATTGCGAAGGCCGTGGTGACGGACGAGGCCATTAAATACGCATTTGCGTCTTTTGACGGCTTCAAGTCGCCTGGTACGGACGGAATATACCCAGCCATGCTGCAACAATGTACAAACCAGCTGATACCGACTATGAAGAAAATCTTCACCGCTGTCCTAGCACTGGCATACATTCCAACACCCTGGCGTACAGTTAGAGTGGCATTCATACCAAAAATTGGCAGAAGTGACTACTCGCTCGCCAAGAGCTTCAGACCAATCAGTCTGACTTCTTTCTTGCTGAAAAGCTTGGAAAGGCTGGTCGAGCTTCACGTGCGCAAAGGTGCTTTGCGATTGCACCCACTATCTCCGATGCAACATGCCTATCAACGCGGAAAATCCTGCGAGACTGCGCTCCAAAATCTAGTTGGTAGAATTGAAGGCGCGCTTGACAGAAAAGAATACGCGATGGGCATTTTCATCGATATTGAGGGTGCTTTTGACAATGCGACTTTTGATAGCATGTGCAGCTCCGCCAGACAACACGGAGTAGACGAACCATTGGTGTTGTGGATTAAAGCAATGCTAATGAATAGAACGTTGGTTGCGGATGCGGATTGTGGCCGCTATGTTATGGCGGGGGTAAACAGAGGCTGCCCGCAAGGCGGCGTCATGTCTCCACTGCTGTGGTGTATGCTGGTCGACTCTCTGTTGAACGCAATCAACAGTTCTAATATTTACGCTCAGGCGTACGCGGATGATGTTGCCGTGCTTTCTGTTGGATCATGCCTAGCGACTGTATGCGCCAAGGCGCAGGCGGCCCTTGACGTGATCGACGAATGGTGCACTAGGAATGGGCTCTCGGTCAATCCTCTTAAAACTGAGGTTGTTCTCTTTACGAGAAGGAGGAAGCTGGTCGGGTTGACTCAGCCAGTGCTAAAAGGCGTCACAATCCAACTCTCCAATGAAGCAAAGTATCTGGGAGTCATCCTGGATAGCAAACTTCTTTGGTCCAAACATGTTGAGCTGAAGACTGCCAAGGCGCTGTCTATTTTCTGGCAGTGCAAAGGCATTTTCGGCAAGACATGGGGCTTATCACCGAAAAGAGTCCTATGGATTTATACGGCTATGATAAGACCATTTATAGCATACGCATCGGTTGTTTGGTGGAATAAGCTTTCACGTAAATACGTCACTGCTGCTTTTGCCAAACTCCAAAGGCAGGTATGTCTCGGCTGCACGGGGGCCTTCCCCAGCACGCCTGGCTCCGGCCTAGATGCACTATTGAACCTTCCGCCCCTTGATGTTTACATCATGGGCTGTACAATCAAGGCTATCTCACGTCTTACAAGAGGTGGCTTTTGGTATAACTCGCACTGGAGTTTTGATGAACTTGCCCAACGGTTGTCCTTCGACTCCTGTCTTATGGATATGCCGTCTGATGCGATGACACCGGAACTTCGGCTAAAGCGCAAATACGAGGTCGACTTTCCTCGCGTCCAGGACTGGCTCTGGCCGGACTCTGAACCTGGAAGGGAATGCAGTCGAATCTTTACGGATGGCTCCAAAACCGATCAAGGATCTGGTGCTGGTGTCTTCGTGGAGAGCGATAGCGTTAGACTTTTCTTTCCGTTAGGCAAACATGCGTCAGTCTTCCAAACAGAGACTTATGCTATCCTAATGGCCATGGACTATGTTACGAGGAACAGGTGGAGGGGGCGAAGTATCTGCGTCTGTAGCGACAGTCAGGCTGCGCTTAAGGCCTTACTCAAACCCTTAACTACCTCCAAAATAGTACGAGAATGCAAGATATCTCTGAATTCGGTCGGAAGGCTGAATTCACTTAAACTTGTCTGGGTCCCGGGTCATAACGGGATCACGGGAAATGAGATCTCCGATGAACTTGCTAGACAAGGCTCAGAGGGGGACCTCTCAGGACCTGAACCAGCGATCTGTCTGCCTGCGTCCTCGGTCAGGGCTTCCATTGACGGTTGGGTTTCCTATGAACACAATCGCCGTTGGCATGACTCTCCAGGGTGCAGACAGACTAAGCAAATGCTCCCCGACGTCTGTGGGAAATCCGCGGCATTCTTGTTGTCTCTCAACAGAAAAGACTGCAGACAGACTACTGGCGTTCTTACGGGACACTACGCTTTTGCCAAACACCTTAAGGTGCTAGGCCTAAGCGACACCACCAACTGCGAAGCCTGTGGAGAAAGCGACGACACTGCGGAACATTTCGTCTGTGATTGTCCTGCTTTTGCTCGTATCAGGTGGCAGGTATTTGGTGCGGATATGGTGAGTGCTGTAAACCTAAGCTCCTTATCATTGAAGCGCCTTCTCGTTTTTCTTAGAAAAACGAGTAAATTCCCACAGTAAAATGTGGTGTGTCTGCCTGGCAGTACAATGGACCAGTATTGAGTCTGAGTGCTCCAGTGCAGAAAGTTTCACACATCCCGACAAAAAAAAAAAAAAAAAAAAAAAAATCATAACATTTAGACTGTAGAATCCTTTGCGGTTGTAAAACAAATGTGAATTTTCTCCAGCAGGCTTGGCAATTTTGATATGCGTCCATTTTGGACATAAATGTTTTTCCAAAATACCTAGAACCTCTGTAAGGACAACACTGACTGTTGTCTGTGCCATTCCAATGTTGAAGTCCTGATCAGTTCCGGTTTGGTAACCACCCTCAGCGAAAAATCTTAAAAGTTTGAATTTTGGAGTAAGGGATAAAAATCGTGCTACTGGTGGCATTTTACTCTCTAAGACATCCAATACATTGTAAGCGATATGCATGTGCATATGCCCTTAGATTGTGAGAGATATATGCATCTGCATGCGCCTTTAGTTTTTAAGGAGAGTTCAGTGTATCATTGGAAAATAGAGTTTGAGTTTGAGTTTCTTCTTGGAAGAAGACTAACTAAAAAGAAGAGCGAACTAGAAGTAAAATAAAAATCTGGTATTATCGTTGAAAATTGAGTCTGTTATAACTCAGAAGTGGGATATACCAATAAAACAATTAAAATTGAAAGTGAACAAACCGATATTTTACCGATTCCTGCCGAAATTGCGGACAATTCGACGAAATACAAAATGGTGATCGTGACAAAGGAAATGATGCTCATGGCATTACAATCTGCAGAAATTATCGTGCCACCGACTGCAACAATGAAGCAAATTAAAGGCTTATATTTCCAGCTACCGTCAGCTGGTGCCACTACCAGGTCGGTATATCCGACACTGAGGAAAAGGTGCATAACCAACAAATGGAGGCGGTCAACGTGTCTTCTACCGCCACTGATGCAATATCTTCTGAAACAGATGCCGCTAATGCAACCGCTGTACCACCGACGTTGGCCACCGATGAAACCATTGATCAACAACTGCAGCGATTACGCAAACAACGTGATCTTTTGTTGCTGCAAAACGAAATTGAGGCACTTTCACGGCAAACACTTCAGCCAAACCTGCAGCAAAACCGATTAGCTGACGTCAGTGCAATTGAATCCATGGTGCCGAAATTTTCTGCCGACAACTTTTACGAAGTCCAAAAATGGTTTGAGGATTTAGAAGATGCTTGCACAATTCTTCAGTTTGATGAACGCTTACGCTTTGTCGCCTGCCGCCGTATGCTTGAGGGAACTGCAAAAATCTTAGTACGCACGATTTCCGCTTTCATCGTTACATTATCGAAATGCAAGAAATTGCAATGCGGTCGAACATACCCGAAGCCGAACTTGTCGATTTTATCATTGAAGGCATCGGGGATACATCCGCGAATGCCAGTTTATTGTATTCAGCATCCACCATTGCTGAACTGAAGCAAAACGTGGAACGTTATGAACGCAAACGCTTGCGACCTTCAGTATCTGCGGCCAATCGAAATGTGTCAACTGCTGTACGATCCGCCATCACAACTTCAGGCAAAACTGGATCAACAAGTGCCACTTCTTCAACCAATCAATCCGAGCTACCCCGATGTTACAACTGCTCAAAGTTTGGCCACTGCCAGAGCCAATGCCCACAACCAAAACGACCACCGAACTCGTGCTTCAAATGCGCATCTACAGAACATGCGTACCGTCATTGCCCCAACCGTGCCACTGCTGCTATTGTTTCCGCCGTCGAACCAGATGAGAAGGACGTTCTCGCTGAATCTATTGAATCTTTAAGAATGGCAAGTGTTGCTTTTCGGAATGAGTGTGAACACAGTGAATTTAAGGAGTTTTTTTGCCTTTTCGATTCCGGTAGTCCTAGAAGTTTCATTCGATGTGCTGAGGTACCTTACACTTACACCAAACTGAAGCCAAACATCAGTTACCGCAGCATCGGGAATCACCCACTTAAGCAATTAGGATCAGTTCAATGTGACATCAGATTCTTAGATCAAAATATCAACCATGAGTTAATAGTACTTCCAACTGAAGATATGCCTTATGCAATCTTATTGGGTCGAGATTTTTTTAAAAAAGCAAAGATCCAACTGTGTAGAATGAAATATAAGTATGGCAAAGATCGTTTAATTGAATTAAATAAAAATGTAAAAAACTTAAGTTTAGATTCGAAACTCACTGATGTTCTTCACTCACTTGGTTTAATCAATCATTGCTTCAGTCATAACACAGTTCAAGATGAAAAATCGCTTAAATTGTTAAAAACACTGCCTTTTGCAAGTACCTCTGATCCGTTTGCGGTCAATGATGCTAATGATGAGTTTCTGGAACTATGTGCTATTAATATTGAAAACCCCTTTTCTGGTGTTATGGAAGGTTCACTTGACATCAATCCGTCCCTTTCGGCTGAGTGTATTTCAGAGATTCAAAATATTATTGCAAAGTCATATTACAATCTTCCTTCAGACAAAGTGCAAAATTTAAATTATAATATGAGGATCAACGTAACGCATGACACACCGATTTTCTGCCAACCTCGACGCTTATCACACTATGAAAAAATAGAAATTAGAAAAATAATACAGTCCCTCCTTGAAGAGAACATTATTCGAGAAAGTAATTCACCTTACGCTTCTGCCATCGTACCGGTTGAAAAGAAAAACGGTGAAATTCGTCTATGCATAGATTATAGGCCTTTAAATAAAATTACCATACGTGACAATTATCCACTGCCGTTGATGGAAGAGTGTATTGAGCATTTGGGAGGCCAACATTTCTTTTCGGTAATTGATTTGAAAAATGGCTTTCATCACGTTAAAATGCACCCTGATTCAATCAAGTATACTTCTTTTGTTACGCCTGACGGTCAATATGAATATCTGTTTATGCCCTTCGGCTTGGGCCTCCTGAATTTCAACGCTTCATTAACTTAATTCTGAGGAAGTTCATTAACGCTGGACAATTAGTCATTTATATGGACGACATATTAATTGCATCAGAAGATTACCAAAGCCATTTACAAACCTTACGTGATGTTTTATGTACCTTACGTCAAAATGGTTTACGTCTTCAGCTCAAAAAATGTAAATTCGCATATACCGAATTGGAATATTTGGGCCACTTAGCAAATTCAGCAGACATCGCACCTAAACGAGCACATATGAAAGCCATTTCGGATTACCCTGAACCAACTAATCGTAAGAAATTAGAGCGATGTCTTGGACTCTTTTCTTACTTCAGACGTTTTGTTCCTAATTTTTCCACAATTGCAGCACCAATGAGTAAACTCTTAAGAAATGATACCCCCTATGTTTTTAATTCCGAATGCAAACAAGCCTTTTGCAACTTACGTGGAAAATTATTAGAAGCCCCTATCCTGTCCATCTATAGCCCCTATGCCGAAACCGAACTTCATTGTGATGCCAGTTCCCTAGGCTTTGGTTCAGTACTTATGCAAAAGCAAACCGAAGGAAAACTTCATCCAGTGTCATTTTTCTCGAAAACCACTTCAGCCTCTGAATCAAAATTACATAGTTATGAACTTGAAACATTGGCCATCGTTTATGCGCTTAAGAGATTCCACACTTATTTGATTAGAATTCCATTTAAATTAGTAACTGATTGCAATTCCTTAGCACTTACGTTGCAAAATCAAAGTTATTCGGCCAAAATAGCGAGGTGGGCATTAATGTTGGAAAAATATGATTACACTATCATTTATCGCCCAGGCGCCACTATGGCTCATGTTGATGCACTTAGTCGTTCTGGGGTCATAGGTTATATCGACAATGCGGATCTTGATTTTCATCTCCAAATCACTCAAAACCGTGACCCCTACATTCTTAATTTACGGGATAAATTAGAAGAGATTGCATTAAAAGACTTCGAATTAAAAGACGGATTAGTCTTTCACAAATCACCTGCCGGTCATCTTCAGCTTTGTGTCCCTTCTGAAATGATTAACAATGTTGTACGCATAACCCATGAAAAAATAAGCCATTTAGCGACCGATAAGTGTTGTAGCAAAATCAAAAAACATTACTGGTTTCCGCATATAAAAGCGCGTGTTAAGAATTTCGTGTCCAATTGTTTAAAGTGCATTTATTATTCCGCATCACCCTATGAAAACAATGCGAATCTTCATTCTATACCTAAGAAACCGGAACCTTTTGATACAATTCATGTTGACCACTTGGGTCCACTTCCGTCAATTAATTCAAAGAAAAAATACCTGTTGGCTGTAATTGACGCATTTACCAAACACGTTAAGCTTTTTCCGACGGCAACTACAAATGCACGTGAATTGTGTTCAGCGTTGAAAAATTATTATTTCCCATTTTATAGTAGACCGAGACGAATAATTAGCGACCGCGGAACCTGTTTCACTTCCTCCGAATTTGAAGAATTTGTAAACTTCAATAATATCAAACATGTAAAAAATGCTACGGCTTCGCCACGTGCAAATGGCCAAATTGAACGCATTAATCGTGTCCTAAGCCCTATGCTAAGTAAACTTTCCGAACCACTTAGCCATTCAGACTGGGTAAGCCAGCTCCCTAAAATAGAATATGCTCTAAATAATTCCGTCCAATCTTCCACGAAAAAGAGCCCTTCGGTACTTCTGTTCGGTGTTGAGCAACGTGGCCCCATGGTTGATGAACTTACGGAATACCTTGATGAAATTGATGATACGTCTGAGATTGACCTGCCGAAAGTGAGGGAAGAAGCATATCAAAACATTTGTAAAGCACAAGAAGCAAGCGCTAGACAATTCGCATCGCATCATAGACCTGCAAGGACCTTTGCAGTGGGTAATTATGTCGTAATCAAGAATGTAGACACTACAATAGGCACAAACAAAAAACTTATTCAGCGATTCCGAGGTCCATATGTCATTCATAAATGTTTACCCAATGATGGCTATGTCATTCGAGACATTGATGGGTGTCAAATAACTCAATTACCTTACGACGGTGTACTTGAAGCATCAAAATTAAAATTATGGTTAAAACCATCCCTTGATTATATGACTGAGGCCCCTAAAGCAACACTTCTGAAATTAGATATAACACCTATGTATCCTAAAATTTGATAATGATTGTAACATAAAATGAAGTCGAGTTCCTTGTCAGAACGGCCGAGTTGTAAGCGATATGCATGTGCATATGCCCTTAGATTGTGAGAGATATATGCATCTGCATGCGCCTTTAGTTTTTAAGGAGAGTTCAGTGTATCATTGGAAAATAGAGTTTGAGTTTGACTTTCTTCTTGGAAGAAGACTAACTAAAAAGAAGAGCGAACTAGAAGTAAAATAAAAATCTGGTATTATCGTTGAAAATTGAGTCTGTTATAACATATTGAAAAGCTTCTTTATTCAGCCAGAATTGTTTCACAAACCTAAACAAAAAATATAAGTCCTTAACATTTAAACTATGCTTGTGGTTTCACTCACTGAGTCTCCGGCAGAAGAAAAATGTCTTTTGCCATAGTTCTTACTCTCCTTCGTTCTTCTCTGGAATCAGTTTTATCTTCAAACGGTAGAATGAAAAATCCGACACTATCCATTTAACTAAATTATATTTGTTTATGTTAGAACTAATCAAATAAACAATCACAATTAATGCTGTTTGACAATTACCAGCTGATTTGGATAATGTAGACTGCGGATGGATAATACAGTCCATCCGTCAAATTCTATAATGGATTCAGACTCTCAAAGTGAAACATTGCGGATCGGATGGATTCCCTCCGCAGTGCATAAGCCGGATTCAATAATCGACGTGATTATTTCGTTGTCTCTTGCATAGTTTACAGCTTCGATGGATACATGGCTCGTGTGGTTATCAAGTAGGAGAAGAATATGATCATTTTTGGAGCACTTTGCATAAGTGTTCAAATGTTTCAGCGTTTCTACAAAGCTATCAGCGGTCATCCATCCACTTTTTGTTGCCAGTCCCATGCTTCCATTAGGAGCACCGTTTAAAAAACATCTTTAAACTTTACTCTGGGGAAAATGTAGACTGTACAAATGTAACTAGCTCACCACGCTCCTGTGGCACAATTTGACCAACTTGTTTCGTTTTTGACTCAGCAATCACCTAAAAACAGAGACATTTCACACTTTGGAACACATAATGTAGTAGGTAAATTACTTTTGGATTGGAAAGAACGGTAGTTACACCCGTTTCATCTAAATAATAAATGCGATGTGGCTTAAATTGGTACTTTTCCATTACGGTAGTTAAGTTTTTAAAGAAAGTTTGCACATGTTCCTTATTGAATGAAATGGCCCGAGATAGTGATGTTCTTTCCGGCTTTCTTAAGCTAAGGGTTTGGTGCGGCTACATAAAAGATTGCATCGAGTCAATCCCAGCTTTCTTGTTAGTATTCCAGCTTTCGGGGATTTTAATTTTTATAAAAGAAGCATAGTTGTAAGCAATATCTCTGGTTTGAGCGAAAGTTAGGCCGTAGCACTGCTTTGCACATTTACTCTTTAAGCGACACTTCTTGCTCAGTGTTAAATATCTGTCTTGCAGAATATTTTGGTTTGTCCTGCACAGCAAGTGAGACTGACAAACTTTACCTCCCATAAGACCAGATTCATCAACTTCTTGAACTCCACTCAAATTTTTTCTAGCCAATAAAGTTGTTAAATTTATTTTTAATTTTGCAGCCGTTTCTCTGTAAGATTTCTTCTGAAACATGACTTCATGAATAGCAGCCATATAAACCAATTCGGATATTTCAACCCTCCCTTTCTTTGTATAGGTACGGACCATCTTCTATCCGAGAAATAGAAATGGATATTTGCAATTTTAACACTCAACTTATAAACTCATTAGGATGGGGCAGGTGTAAACGCGTTCACAAGTACCCCTTTTAAGCCGTTTACAGCTGCCCCAGTTGGCCTTTTTGAGAAGAAAATTTTCTGACAATTTAAAAAGGTTGCCAAACAAGAACTTACCAAAATAACTTGAAACTACAATGCTTCAGCTACAAAAGCATACACTTTCACTTTGAATTGGTCAAAAACTTCACTTGAAATCCACAATTTAACACTCATTCAAAATTTTACCTTGTGACAGCGAGAAACTTCTTTCGTGAATAAAATTGTACACTGAAATTGGTTCTTCCCCGCTTTAACATAGTGTAATCGTGTTTATTTTTTGTAAGTACTGCCAAATACTTGTTGTTGCTACATAGTAGTGTGTAGTCGGAGGATGGAATGTTCACACCTGCCCCGCGTTTACACCATCCCCCTCTCCAACTAATCATGGGAAATAT
This sequence comes from Portevinia maculata, assembly GCA_949715645.1. Taxonomy (NCBI): domain Eukaryota; kingdom Metazoa; phylum Arthropoda; class Insecta; order Diptera; family Syrphidae; genus Portevinia; species Portevinia maculata. The sequence goes on from OX454525.1 coordinate 98,537,158, forward strand.
TGTAAAACTGTGAACGTTAGAATTCGCATTAAGGATACTATCCTTTAGAGGCAATCGTGTTTCTTTTGGGTTTTCCTTTTCTAGATTGAGAATGCGTTTAGTTACGTTGTGGAATCACAAGTAAATCCTATAAACAGTACAATGTGTAGGGGGCATGCTGCATGTGGTATTTAGGTATTTATTCAGGCAGACGGCAGTATTGCCATGTCCTCATTCTTAAGTATACCAATTTGTAAACTTTATGATGGAAAAAATAAAGAATCTATCTAATCTAATCTAATCATTCCCATCCAACTGGAACTCGCTGGCGTTTGCGAACTAAGCAATTATCCCGCTCTTGTCAATGTTCGGTTTGTAAATACTCGTATGTATGTACATTAAAAAAAATGTTTAATAGTTTGTCCATTCGTTCGCTCGCGCTAATCGAGCTCATGTGAAAATGAAAAGTCCTAAACAATGAACCATTCAAATTCGATACGTCTACATTGATGGAATTTTTAAAATCATCTGGAATGAAAAGTGGAATGGATTGGAATATCGCAAAATATTTCCAGTTTCGTCTCTGGTTTGTTATTGTTATTGATTGTCTTGTCATTGAGAGGAATTGCTTGTTAAGTAAATTAAGAAATTTTGTTTGTATTTCAAATGGTTAATGATGTATTTACTCATACAAAACATCGGGGTAAAGTTACCCGCCCGAAGCCCGTCTATTTGTGGACTTCAGCGGATGTTCAAATATGGTACCGACGACATTGCAGCGAATATCTGGATTACATTGATAACTTCTCTAAGGTAATTTTCAGTTACGTCGTTTTTACGTCTGGATTACATTGATAACTTCTCTAAGGTAATTTTCAGTTACGTCGTTTTTAGATATGTCTTCATTAATCAAGTATCACAAGCGCAGTTATTTAAATCCCTCTTTCGAACAGAACTGGTATAGCCATAGAGTATAGACTGAAACCAGTTAAATTGCCCATGCAATGCAGACTATCGATAGTCTTCTCCACGATTTAGTTGTCAGTGGAATAATAATAATAATTATGTAAATTTTGAGAATTTATTTCGCTTCTCTTTTACAGTTCTCAGACCATTACTTCCTGGAGTCCATACCTTGTGCGGCATTCCTGTCACCTTGGAAATGAACAAAAGGGGTATAATGTGAGCGATACCGTCCTGCTGAAAATGCAAACTGTCTATCTCCGGCATAAAGTGTTTTAGAGACAGGTCTCCCATTATTTTAGGCGTATTTCTTTTTGAACTTAAACACATCAGGGAATTAAATCAAACATTATACAAGAACTATATCAACTATTAGAGTACGTCTCAGTTCGCTTTCCAATAAGTTAAGTTAGTAAGTCAATTTACATGATTTACAACAAATGCATATGATACACTCGATTTTCGTGAGAGGGTAATGATCTTTAGTGATAAGAAAAAGACAAATTAATTAAATTCCAATTAATATCAATAATTTATCGAGGATTAAAAAAAACATGAAAAATATAAATGGCTTCGTGACTCGGGATAGCAGGCGTGTGGTCGCAACGATTGAAAAACGAAGACTGGTGTGATAAACGCCGCCGTTATTCTACCGTTTTTTAGTCGGTGGTTTAATGAAAATGCAAACTGTCTATCTCCGGCATAAAGTGTTTTAGAGACAGGTCTCCCATTATTTTAGGCGTATTTCTTTTTGAACTTAAACACATCAGGGAATTAAATCAAACATTATACAAGAACTATATCAACTATTAGAGTACGTCTCAGTTGACTTTCCAATAAGTTAAGTTAGTAAGTCAATTTACATGATTTACAACAAATGCATATGATACACTCGATTTTCGTGAGAGGGTAATGATCTTTAGTGATAAGAAAAAGACAAATTAATTAAATTCCAATTAATATCAATAATTTATCGAGGATTAAAAAAAAACATGAAAAATATAAATGGCTTCGTGACTCGGGATAGCAGGCGTGTGGTCGCAACGATTGAAAAACGAAGACTGGTGTGATAAACGCCGCCGTTATTCTACCGTTTTTTAGTCTGTGGTTTAATGAAAATGCAAACTGTCTATCTCCGGCATAAAGTGTTTTAGAGACAGGTCTCCCATTATTTTAGGCGTATTTCTTTTTGAACTTAAACACATCAGGGAATTAAATCAAACATTATACAAGAACTATATCAACTATTAGAGTACGTCTCAGTTGACTTTCCAATAAGTTAAGTTAGTAAGTCAATTTACATGATTTACAACAAATGCATATGATACACTCGATTTTCGTGAGAGGGTAATGATCTTTAGTGATAAGAAAAAGACAAATTAATTAAATTCCAATTAATATCAATAATTTATCGAGGATTAAAAAAAAACATGAAAAATATAAATGGCTTCGTGACTCGGGATAGCAGGCGTGTGGTCGCAACGATTGAAAAACGAAGACTGGTGTGATAAACGCCGCCGTTATTCATGCTACCGTTTTTTAGTCTGTGGTTTAATGAAATACGGTTAATGTGAAATGTTCTTATGCGTGGGATGATGCAGCAAAAAAATATAGAGGTGTTGCAGCTACGATTTGTTTTGCGGCTACACTACTCCCCTACCAGTCAGACAGTTGGTGTAGTTTTCGCAGCTTAACTTTCCTGCCAGACCGAATCGGGTTTGATTGACGGCTTTTTGTGCGCCATCGTGCATTCATCCCATACAATTAAAGAACACTATTGTAAGACCTTTGCTTTGTCACTGTTACGCGACAGTGTGCAAACGGGAGTTTCGTTGCTCTCTAAATCTATAGGGATTTTAAATATCGTGTGCGCGGTTTTGCCACCAGGAAGTAGAGTAGCAGCGATTCCCGATGACGCTACAGCAAGAGCTATTTTCCTTTGCCTTCTCACCTCGGCCAGAAGTAAAGCCGTTAGAAAAGTTTTGCCTGTTCCTGATTGAGAGGATTACCACCAATTGACAGGACAACATTTTGAAGCGAGCAGAGTTAACGATTGACGATTCGCTCATCTGTTGCTTGTACGCTATCTACATCTGAACGCCTAAAAGCTCGAAGAAAATCTTCCAAAAAATAGCGGCGATATTTTTTCCATAACTGTAAGGGGTTTGAATGCCCGCAGAATACCATCATAACTGCAAACAAATGGCGCAGTCGATTGGGACTGTCGCTGACAACAGCTTCCTCTAGAGTTTTATCCCAATTTCGGTCGTCGTCCAACAGGTTCAGTGCACTGCAAGCTGCGTGAAATGTAGAGTGTTCAACGCCGTCAACTATTTTCAAAAATGTCAATGATTTAGCACCGCGGACTGTGTGTAATAAAAGTACAGGTAATAGCATTCGATATTACGCCTCGGCGTCGATTAAAAAAACCTCTGCTTGCCATACGTGTAGAACGACGATCTCATCGTACAAAAGAGTTCCTGCAAAATGGTCTTTCTGGCAAAGCTGGAAAAATGCTAAAAGTGTCGTCTGTCGTGGATTTTCTAGCCATTCCCGAACATTTTGAAGACTGAAATACACCATCTGACCATTTTCTAAATGAACACTTAAATGCATGACAGTAGGGTGTCTTTCATGTATAGGGAAACTCAGTATCCGCCACACCGCTTCCGAGGTACTAATGTAGTTAGTCACCTCGTCCCGATGCGTACTCTGTATACCAACTGTAGCCTGGTCGCTTCCCTTATTTACATATTTGCAAATACATATATTTAATTGACTCCACGATGGCGCATGATTCAACGTTTTTGTGTGCTTCAAATGCACGTGAAAGCACTGGGGAGTATGGTACTATCCAACTGTTATCAACTACAACCGATTGGACGCGCATATTTACTTCTGCCGTGAAATCATCCTCTTGAGGCGTCGATACGATGGATAGCCGTTGTTATCAGTGACCGTTTCTCGAACGAATTTTTTCGGAAACCTCTGTACAACGACCGTTCTTCATGCAATTTGAACACGTACTCATTGTACCACAGGGCCCTTGAATCAATTTGGGTTTTTATAATTTTGTGTAGAATGGGGTCAGTTTCGGAGTCTGGTATTTCAGCGCTAATGATTCGATCGATTTGGTTGGTACTAATCTTCTCTTCCAGCTTATGCGAATGTGGTAAACCACGTTTTTGCCACTCTATTGAATACATGTAGCACCGGATTGCGCCAAATACCTTCTCTTTTCTAAGAAGATCTATTAGACGCTTCTGTTTTAAATGAAAACCCTGCGAAATTAAATCATGCCTCTCGTAGGACTCCTGGCCAGACACCAAGTTACTCTCTATTTCGAACCACTTTGGATTTGGTGTCATTATAATAAAAAAATCGGCCCCACAATATTTCCGAAAATAACAAAAAGCGTATTAAGTGCGTTATCGGGGACCCGCAGTAAATGTGGAAGGGAGAATCAACATTCTGCCCACGTTTTCAGCAACTGAATAGCTGTCTTTGACTTCTACGGATGAAAATTAAACGTTCGGTTTCAATTTTGGCGTACATATATACCAAAAACTGAAGTCCACGAAATCTGTGTAAGTAGATATGTTCATTCTGACGCAACTGTATTAAGAAACTATAATTGCATGGCAGAAGTTTTCTTGTTTAAAGTCGGAGCACCTGTCTGAGGATAAATACTATAAATTCTAAAGTTGAAGCCATCTTCACCTCGACAAAATATTAAAGGGTACTGAAGCGAATCATAAGCTCGATGTTTTTCGCTGATCCTGTGAAGACGGTTGTCATGTATACGTAATACAATATCCCTCCTATCGCATTCTTGATCCATCATGAGGACAGCTACTTAATTCGTGGTAGGAGCATTGTAACAACCCGGATAAGCATCGGTTGGTCTTATGTCGGCAGCAATAACGAACTTATAACTGTTCCGATTACCAACAAGAACGGAATCAAGTGTATCTTTAAAGCTGTTAACGTGCGGGTTCACACAGTATAATATGTTTTGCCATGCACTTATTGACTCTGAGTTAAAGTTAGCAATATGTTGCCTCCTTACATTAATTTGGTATTAATAGTCAGCTATAAAATATATTTCCAAGAACTTTGGAACATTGTCTGTCGGTAACAAAGAGCCAATCAAGTGATAAACTTGACCCTGTACTTTGAAGGTGGGCATAAATCCCCCTTCAGTAATCTTCTTTGCTTCGAAAGATGTCATTTAAAAAGCGCTGTTATATACTGGCACGTAAGGAGAATCTAAAGTCTTTCGATTGCGGATGTTCTCCATTCATAAAGGATCTTAGTAGACGCCCGCGGTGACCTTGTAGTATTTGACTCCTTCGTCGGTACCTTAGCTTCCTGTTGTTGAAGTAGTCCGTCACTATCCTCAGTTCGCGGAATTGAAGGCGTAGTACTACATAGTAGTCCTTTGTGCCGTAGAGCCATCTTACTCCTTCGATGGCACTTTCAGCTATGAGAACCAACGCTCTTATAGCATCAGAGTGCGCTCTTCTCAAGCCAAACTGTCGGTTTGAGAGGGCTCCTTTCTTTAAGAGGATGTATGCGTGTGTGTGTTCGTACGCATGTGCTTACGTACCTACGTGAACAAATTTACGTTTACGTTTTCGCGCGTACCAAAATGATATCGACTTCGTTATGGTCTAGGCGTGTTTTTGTTAAAACAAAAAGACTGATTAACATCATTAGGGATGTTATTTTATTCTTTTTAAAAATGAAAATCGTAGTTTACAACATACTTTATAATTTGATGGTCAAAATGTTTTTTTCAAATGTTTTTTTAGGAGATGTATGTGTGAATGTACAGTGCGGTTCAATTTAATAGTCGCACCTGAGTTATGTTTTAGAACTTAATGTTTTGTTGTATTATTTGCACCAATGGGAAAGGTACATTAACACTGAAAAAAACAAACAAAATTTGTATTCGATAAAAGGCACCTAGCGGTAGGTTTACTCTCTTTCCTATACTAAGCAAAAATGTATGCATTTTTTCGGTTCATTAGAATAGTCGCACCGGTTAAATTGTTAAGTAAGCAACAAGTGTTCGGACAAAGGTCAGTGTAAATTTAATTTGGAAGTATTTTGTTAACAAATTTTTTAAAATTAGCCGAAAAAAGGGTTGAATTTGGAAGAAATTGCTAAAGTTGAATTTTACCTTTCTGAGGGCTTTACAAACCGTGAAATAGCCCTTAAAATTGGTCAAAGTGAACGTAGGTACATACTCATATTTTATTAACTATTTTATTGTGTGATAATACACAAATTTTCTACAATTTCTTAGATTTCAGTTTATACATGAGGATGCTAAAAAGCCTAGCTTTCGTGCCAGCTGAAGAAGTTGCAGATTATTTTTATGTTTTGAAGCACAATTATTGTTCTGATATGTCTGCTCCAATTGTCCAGCGGTTTGGAGAAAATTTGTGAATGGCAATGATAAAGGCTAGGTATAATTTAATTGGAAAATACATATTAACAAATAAGATTTCTTTGCAGGTAAGGAGAGTAGAAAAAGAGAACATTACGGACTTGCAGGTAGTCCTGCATACTCCCCTAATTTTTGGTCGGTTTGTAACCTTTTGGAACAAAGTCTGCCGCGGACACAGAACAACGTAGAGGGCATTCACACATTGGTGTGAATTCACTGATTGCTCTTTTATGTGAAGAGCCAATCCGTGTGATGAAAACATGTTTTTCTAAAATAATTGCCGATGAGACGCAACAACTAAGAAAACGTTACGTTTACGCGGAACGTAACGAGTGTTCTGAAATAACTCACACAGGAATTGCGTACAATATGAACTTGTATTAGATATTGTTTTGTCATGAATCGTTTTTAATATGTTTTTGTTAATAAGACTTGAACTGTTTTTGTTATATTTTATTTATTTGAAGTTTGTTATTTTGTTAAATAAATTTGCCTAATTTTTTTGTTGCTACAATAAAATTTTTAGTTTCACTGTCCGACAGCGCCATGCCCCTACAAGGGAACTAAGAGTATGTAATTTATTTTATGAAAATTTCCATAGAGCTAACTTGTTAGAGAGAGACAGATACATTTTAACATCTGCATCTGCATATGCTTGCCAGTGACATTTACGGGGTAGTAGTAGTATTCCTTTATAAGCCGAAAAACGAAAAGGACAACCGCAGAAAAACAATTAAGAAACAAGCCTAACCAGTCATTACAAACCTTTAAACTAAATTAAATACATAGTTCAAAACAAGACATTTATAATCAATCAACATTATTCTTTATTTAAATAAATCAAAGAAAACTTGATTTAAGCAAGAAAAGTGTTTCATTTGTTTTTGTGAAAATCGTTCAGAGGCGCCGCCATTACACGTTTTCTTAATTTCGGTTCGTCTGTCTGTTTCTTTCAATCGCCGTGAGTGAGTTGGGATGGAAATTATTTGTTGCCGCCACGCCAAATCTCAACAGCCAGTCAAAACAATCGTTGTATTTACAAACGGCCGATAAATTTGTATGGAGTAACAATTGGTTTTCGGAAAAAAAATAATGCAAAGGGACAAAGGTGGTTCGAGTGAAAACGAAGAAGATTCCGTGCTGGACGTAACAATTGTGGAGAGTGCTTCAATGGATCCCGAAATGATGACGACGATTCTTAACAGTCTGAAAGAACTTCGTACATCTGTGCAGGACTTGAAGAAATCTACAGTGGAAAGCCAAACGGACGTCGAGAGATCAACCAACAAAATGCAGGCGAGCAGTGATATGGGTAAGATTATTACAGCCGGCAATGCCAATGCCGTTGTAATTGAAGATTGTGACATCATGTCGCCATCACGGTCGTCTGACATAAGCCAAACAATCTCAGGCGCCATAAACCAGCCAGCGCCCATCACTTGGAAACTTCACGGCTTGCCGACGTTTTCAGGAAATGTTGAAGAATGGCCATTGTTTTTGGCCAACTACAAAGACTCAAAAGAGGATTTTAAATATAACAACCGCCAAAATCTTCAAAGGCTCCAGAAATGTTTGGTCGGTCCTGCCCGAGAAACTGTTGCTTCTATGCTTATAAATGTACAAGACGTTCCTGATGTTATCGATGAATTGAATTTTCGCTTTGGACGACCAGATCCACTTGTCCGTCATCAGCTAAACAAAATTCAAAGGTTTCCAGTCATAACCGAAAATAAAGTAGAACAACTACTCGCCTTCTCTACACAGGTGCGCAACGTAGTTGCCTTTTTGAAATCCTCCAACAGCGAACACAGTCTCACCAACTCTACAATTTTGGATGAATTAGTGTCAAAATTACCACCGGACAAGCAGTACGAGTGGGTAAAACACTCAACAACAGTAACGCCGTACCCGACTATTGCCGATTTCTCAAAGTGGTTGTGTCAGCTGGCAAGAATAGTCAGCCTAATGCCACCATCATCAACTTCAAGAAACGCTGTAACAACGAGACAGCAGCCACAACCACGACGCATATTGCATATGAATGATACGGCCACCAATACCATGCAGCCAGAAGCTCAAATTACAGCTAAGTGCTTCCAGTGCGGTGAGAACCATTTTATCTCCAACTGTAATGTGTTCAACCAGTCAATGAGGGTTGAAGATCGCTGGCTAAAAGTTAAAGCACAACACTTGTGTTTCTCATGTCTTCGCAAAGGCCACAATACTGCAAGCTGTCGCAGCAAAAGAGTTTGTGGTGTTCATGGTTGTCGACGCTTTCACCACAGCAGCCTACATGCTGAGTCACCGAGGACTAGAAACACTACCGCCCAGACGTTATTGAGTTGCCGAACAAATCCGTCAATGGGACTTCTCTTCAAAATACTACCTGGCACTCTGTTTGAACCAAATGGAAAAGTAGAGGTGTTCGCCATGTTTGATGAAGGTTCAGCCATTTCGATCTTGGAAGAAGACGTTGCCAGTCAATTGGGACTCAAAGGATGACCACAGCCATTAACTCTTCAATGGTATGGAAAAAAGGTAACTACGGAACCATCTGCAGCAGTCAACCTTGAAATTAGAGGTGAGGGTGAGTCCACTTCGTTTATAATGAAAAATTGTCGTTCAGTCCGCAACCTGAACCTGCCCGTCCAGACTTTTAACAAGTCAGAATTCAAATATTTTGAATTTGTGCCTTTAAGGAGCTACAAAAACGTCAAACCAGTGGTGATTCTTGGATTAGACAACGTCCATCTGGGAATATCCTCCACGACGGTTCAATCTGGTGACAAAATGCCTGTAGCCGTAAAAACAAAGCTAGGTTGGGTAGTCTATGGACCAAATAATAGTGTGGTAACATGAACACCAGTTGTTTTACATATTCGAGAACCACAGCCTTACTACGATCTACACAGTTTGATGCAAGAGTACTTCGCAGCCGATAATTTTGGCATAAATCCGTCACCTACAGTTCTGGAGTCAGATGATGACCAAAGAGCCCGTCAAATTATGCAACAAACAACACGTCGAGTCGGAAAACGTTTTGAAACCGGTCTGCTCTGGAAGAGTTCTCAGCCCTGTTTGCCAGACAGCCTTAAGATGGCCGAACAACGCCTATTCGGTATCGAGAAAAATATGAACCAAAACAAAGACTTTGCGAAAAGATATTCTTCCGAACTAGCAAATTACATTTACAAAGGCAACGCCAGAAAACTCCAGCAGCAAGAAATCGAGAATATGAGTCAGCCAGTGTGGTATTTACCACATTTTGCCGTGCAAACGCCACACAAGCCAGACAAACTCCGAATCGTTTTCGACGCTGCAGCCACTCTCGATGAGGTCAGTCTCAATTCTGCCCTGCTCAAAGGACCCAAGCAAGCCAAGTCGTTAGTGAGCATCTTATTTAAATTCCGGGAAGGTGCAATTGGAGTAGCCGCAGACATTCGGGAAATGTTTTCCCAAGTCCAACGATTTGTATGGAGAAATGGAAATACAACTAAACCCATCGACCATTACGTAATGGTGTCAATGATTTTCGGAGTTATTTGCTCGCCCTGCAGTGCCGAGTTTATCAAGAATCTTAATGCTAAAGAACTTCAATACAAGTTTCCCGAAGCTTCAGCTGCAATTGTCAACAAACACTACGTTGACGATTATGTTGCAAGTTTTCAAAGTGAAGAAGAAGCCATACGGATTTGCAAGGATGTAGTTAAAGTCAATAGTGAAGCTGGTTTCGATTTGAGAAACTTCACGTCAAATTCGAAAAACTTACAGTCAACTATGAACGCGGGATTTGCAAACGCCAGCACTGTGGACATGGAGCGTCAGGCCCATTCACAAAAGGTTCTCGGCATGCATTGGAGCACTGGAACCGATAGATTTGAGTTTAAAACAAACTTTCACCGCATCCCAAAGGAAGTCTTAGAAGGAATTCGGCCACCAACAAAAAGAGAACTGCTAGGAATTGTGATGGCAATTTTTGATCCCTATGGACTCTTAGCGGAATTCTTACTTTATCTGAAAATTTTAGTTCGAGACACTTGGAAAAGTGATATGGCCTGGGATGATCCGCTGAACACCGATGTTAACAAGAAGTGGCAAACTTGGTGGAAAGAGTTTCAAGGAAACAATGCATTTCAGTTCGAACGCTGTTACTCATTGCACTTGTTCAGAGCAAATACAATCGAGTTACACGTATTCATGGACGCAAGTCAAGTCGCCTTTGCGCCGCCGGTTACTTCAGAGTCATTCATGCCCAAGGAACCGATGTTGTTTTTGTTTTCGGGAAAACTCGTGGAGCCACTCAAAAAATGATGTCTGTCCCTAGATTAGAACTGCAAGCTGCCGTACTGGGTATTCGTCTCAGTAAAATTATAGTCCGCCATCACGACATCGAAATATCCCAAATCATTTTCTGGTCAGATTCGGGAACGGTGCTATATTGGATTCATTCAGCCGAGCGGAGATTCAAAGCCTTTGTTGGACATCGTATAGCTGAAATACTATCATCATCACAGCCATCCCAATGGCGTTGGACTCCTACTAACAAAAACAGCGCAGACGTAGCTACTCGTGCCAATGGTTCTCCAAAACTCCAGACAAACAGCATGTGGATCTCCGGTCCAGACTTTCTTCAACAACCAGAAGACTACTTGCCAGTCGAAGTCACCCAGTCGCCACCTGAGGGTATGGAGGATGAAGAAGTCAAGCCATGTTTGCTGCTACAATGTTCAAAAGGTAATTTATTAATACAATTCAATCGATTTTCGTCTTATCCGAAACTTAGAAGAACCATGGCATATGTACTGCGAGCTGCAAGCAAGTTCCTGTTCATAGCAAAGATTTCCTCGCAACGTACAACAAACTGTTTTCTGACAGTAACCGAGATTAACGAAGCTGAAAATCATTTATGCAGGATAGTGCAACTAGAGCAGTATCAAGATGAGATCGCTAACCTAAAGTCTACGAAGCCTATAATAAAAACCAGCTGGATATATTCATTGACTCCGTACCTAGACGAAAAAGACTTATTAAGAGTTCAAGGTCGCATTGACGAAGCCATATACTTGCCAGTTCAAGCCAGACGCCCAATTTTGATGCCAATAAAAAAAATACCGTTTCCAAACTCATCATGCAACACTATCACAAGAAGCTACATCATCAAAATTCAGCAGTTATCCTTAACGCCAAAAATTTTGGTTCCCACATGCCAAAACTCTCCTTAAATTGGTACAAAGCAGCTGCATGGAATGCAAGATCGAAAGAGCCAAACCAGTTCAGCCACTCATGGGTCAACTGCCAGCCGACCGCATAACTCCTTATATCCGTCCATTCACTTATACCGGAGTTGACTTGTTCGGCCCGTTAAACGTTGCAATTGGTCGACGACGAGAAAAAAGATGGGGAGTCATCTTTACATGCCTGACGGTGCGAGCAGCGCATCAAGAATTGTCCGAAAATTTGTCTACCGACGCTTTCATCATTTGTCTCCGCAATTTTATCAATCGAAGAGGCACTCCGGTAAGAATCAGAAGTGATAATGGTACTAATTTCATTGGTGCCAATTCCGAATAATTAAGCGTTTATTTATGAAAACCTTACGTCAAGATTGTCCGAGAGTAGAGACTCTGAGAAGCGTTCTCATAGAAGCCGAGAACATAATAAATTCGCGCCCGCTTACGGATATCCCACTAACCATGTAGGATGATGAGCCGCTAACACCGAATCATTTCCTATTAGGGTGCGTTAAAATATGCCTCAGAAAGCAGTGGAGAATTTAATACATTCTTTGTAGAAAGTGTAGAAAAAATTATTAAAGAGATACCGGCGTTAACTTACGATAATGATTTGATCCAAGTTGAAACAGTGTTTAAGTTTAAAAGCATACGTACGAAGGACATAGTAGTGGAATTCAAAAAAATGGGCAACAAAAGAGACTATAATTTTATGAGTGCAAACATGTTTTTAGATGGAATAGAAATAATTGGCCCAGTAATGAGAGAGCTCTTTAACAAGTCGATGATGACAGGTGTTTTTCCCAGTGGATGGAACATGCTGTTAACATGCTTCCCTTATACGAAAAAACATTTGTAAAAATAGTGGAGAAGCAACTCAGAAATTATGTAGAAGAAAATAAATATATCATGGAACATCAATCTGGATTTAGGCAAGGATACTCTTGTGAAACTGCTTTAAATTGGGTGATCGAAGACTGGAAAAATCAAATAGATAAAAAAAGATAATTGTAGCTGTATTTTTGGATTTTAAGAGAGCTTTTGAGACAGTGGATCGTGAAATCCTCATAAAGAAACTTTTTAAATATGGAGTTAAAGACAATGAGCTGAATTGGTTTAAGTCGTATTTAAATGGGCGGACACAGCGCACAGTCGTAAACAATAATATTGCGAATGCATGTGAAGTCAATGTAGGAGTACCGCAAGGCTCGGTATTGGGAGTATTCCTATTCTTAATGTACATTAATGATATTAACAAGGTTGTGAAAAATAGTAAATTATGTATGTTTGCGGATGACGCACTTTTGTTTATTAGTGGAAACTGTGCAAAAGTTCGCATAAATAAAATAAATGATGATCTAAAAGCACTAAGTAAATGGCTTAAAATTAATAAACTAAGATTGAATATTAAGAAGACAAAATGCATGTGTATGAACAGCAAAGAAAGTATAGATGTGAACATCGATGGGGAGAGCATAGAGCCTGTTAATGAATTTAAATACTTGGGAGTTATTATAGACGACAAAATCAATTTAAAAGCAAATATAGATTACATATGCAAAAAAGTATCGAAGAAAATATATTTCTTTACTAGGCTAAGAAAGAAGATTTCAACTAATACCGCAATACAGATCTACAATGCCATAATAAGACCACATTTTCAGTACTGCACAACAATTTTATATCTATCAACTGAAACAGATTTAACAAGACTACAAAGGCTTCAAAATAAGGCAATGAGAATAATACTAAAGTGTCATAGATTAACGCACGTGAAGTATATGTTAGATAAACTAGAGTGGTTAAATATTAGACAGCAAATAAAATTTAGTGTATTAGTGTTTGTTTTTAAAATGAAAAATGATTTGTTACCGGGATATCTGCTAAATAATTTAGAATACATTAGTGAAAGCCAACCGTATAACCTCCGAAATGGGCAAAACTTTAGACCACAATTTAGGTCATCAGTGCGTGCTCAAAATACAGTTATGATTAAGGGACTAAATCAATTTAACAATCTACCCAATGAACTTCAGACTCTAACAAATGTTAACAAATTTAAGGAAGAATTATTAAAAATAATAAAATCAGACAATTAAATATATTTACAAATAAATAAATAATGGAAATAAATGGCTTGTTTAAGCCAAATAATAAGTCACACACTCTAACACTCTTAAATTAAAATAAAATGATAAATTAAATACATAAATCAAGGAATAATACAATATACATTTACTTATAAATAAATAAATAAAAGGTCCGTCCCGCGCGCGGGTTGGACGGGGATTGAGGGCGTGGGCATAATAATAATAATAATAATAGTACTTACCTCAACTCTTAAAACGACCAAAGTGGCATGACAAAGTACGCCCGCTCCAAATCAACGACTTGGTCATTATTTGTGACTCCAATCAACCCCGAAGCTAGTGGTGTAAGGGCCGCATTTCAAAAGTATTTCCCGCCAAGGACGGGCATATCCGTCCAGCCTCCAGACTTGCCGTCCTGACACTTGATGGTGAATCCCGGAGTGATTCACGGGGGAGGAGTGTTAGAGAGAGACAGATACATTTTAACATCTGCATCTGCATATGCTTGCCAGTGAAATTTACGGGGTAGTAGTAGTATTCCTTTATAAGCCGAACGCGACGGACAACCGGAGAAAAACAATTAAGAAACAAGCCTAACCAGTCATTACAAACCTTTAAACTAAATTAAATACATAGTTCAAAACAAGACATTTATAATCAATCAACATTATTCTTTATTTAAATAAATCAAAGAAAACTTGATTTAAGCAAGAAAAGTGTTTCATTTGTTTTTGTGAAAATCGTTCAGAGGCGCCGCCATTACATAACTACGGAAAGGCGGCACATATTGCTCAATGCATAAGACATATAAACTCGTTACCTAATTCGATAGATTTAAACTTTTATCTGAATAGAGAATCTTTTAAAAAACATTGTGCTTAATTTATTAACTCACGAGCAGCACTTGAGGCGGCTTGTCACAAATTACGAATACAGAAACAGAACAAGCATTCAGTATGTTAAGTAACAGAACATTTTCATTTAACATATACTGAAATTTGTTTTTTTTTTCGGTTCTTTTGCTTGTGGTAAGCTGTTTTTACAACAATAAATCATAAAATTCTGTAAAACAGAATCATACATTACATAATTCACATGACAGAACTTCAACGTTTCTGAGAAATAGAAATGACGTAGTACAACAAATGTCAAAATTATACATTCTAGCTGATTTATGATCTGCTAAACAGGCCACAGTTATATTTTTCTATACACATACATTATGCATAAAGACACCATCTTGACTGGTTATTTTAACCAAAACCAGTGAGGTATCTGCAAATATCAAGCATGGTATCCAAATAAATAAATAGTTTATGATGATCTCTATATCCTTTACAACTTTTTGGGGAGATTTGAACCCCCATATAGCTCCCTTAATGAGGCAATGTGTTAAGTTCTTTGTATAATTATTGGTTCCACCTACCTCACTATTTTTGTTTTCTTGGTATATAATAGTATATAACAGTTTTAACTTTGTATTTTAAATGCAGAATGAAATAACAGGCAGAGCACTTTTGCGTATAACTGATCACTCCCTGCTGCGTATGGGTATTTCAAACTATCCTGATCGCGAAGCCATCTGGCGAGAAATCGTTAAACAGCGTTTGAAGACCGATTTTGTGGAAATTAGAGACATGGAACGAATGGACAGTACTTACGCATAAAAATTATTGTTTTAATTATTAAATAAGCAATTATTGATGTGTTCGTTTTGCAGCATATTTACTTAAACTTAAACCATTTGAACAATGTTTTCATTTGATATTTTAGAACTAAGCACGAGAAGCAGATGCAAATGTAAAGATAAAATAAAATATGGATATTCTTCATTCGAACTCTATAAAACATATAATTTTGTTATTTTATTAATGGCATTATTTGCAACTACAAGGAAAAGCGGATAGTTAAAGTTATAACCTTTAACCTTGTCAACCTTGATGCCAAAATATATATATATACGAAACTAATAAGTCGGAATTAAATCGAAGCAAAAAGGTATACCTACAAGTAAACAAAAATTAAGAACGGCGGTAATTATGTTTTGTCACCTTCCATAACATGGCACATTCTTTATTTAAGTCGCGGTTTCATGTACCTAGCCGCGGTAAATGTTCAGTAAAGCTGTAAAGCTGATAGTCCAGTCATCGGACGGGAAAAAAAGCATGTTTGATGACCACTTCGATGCAAGAACTGAAAATCAAATCTGTTAAATTAAATCCGGGAAAAAGATCAAGTATATACAAACAATTTTTCATGGACTTTAAGCTATGTCGCGTGACGCTGGAAAACACGCGGTGCAATCTAAATTATTTATAACTATTCCACACTTGGCGTCATAGTTGCCACTATAGGTACCCATTGCATTCCTGAATTTATATTGTCATATTTAAATTAAATTAATAAACCTGCCCCGCCTTAATGCCTAATTTATTTATTCACCGAGTTCTATCTCTCCGATTTATCAAAACTAGGACTAGAACTCCGATTCATTTATTCATCATTTATCTATGGCCGTTGAACTCAGATTTTGGAACTAGTTCTAGCTAGCACTCGGGTTTTCCTATTTTTTTTTCGCATAGCACTAGGACTCGGTTTTTACGTCATTTGTCGTTAACGATTGAATTGTAATAAAACGCGTTTTTGTGTGTTGAATATATAGTATTCAACGGATCATATGATGATTGGAGGGGGTTTTAAAGGTGGTTGTGGGGATGCAGACCGGCCCCTGCAATTTTTTTGATCAGCCGCGTGGTTTGCCATGTTAAGGGGATAGCTGTTGGCTGTTTTCTCGATATTGAGGATGCGTTAGATAACACGGACCACGCCGAGATATATTGAAGTATACAAAATTAGGGCCCAATTTGAAGCAACTCGAAGTTATAAGTGTTAAAAATGAGAAAAGCAAACAACCCTCTGAGACCAAACCAAATTCAATATTCATATTTGGTGATATAGCGTCTCACGATATAAGCAAAACAATTCGTGTACTAATATGCAAACGTAAATTTATATAAACTTTCGTGCGAAACTACACAAACTTTCGTTCACTTTGTTTCACACGGAATTTCGGCTGGTAAAAAAATTAAAACTGTCGATCAAAATATTTGTCAAATCAAAACATTTGGGCTATTCGTTTACTTGGTTTTGTGGAGCTAACTAATCGAATTCATCTTCACTCTCACTTAAGAGTTCATTTACCCTTTTGATGCGGCTGTATACGGAGACCAATATTACTTATTTCTTAGGTTGCCCCTTTCCAGAAAATTTATATAAAACCATTTGCATTCCAAAATTGAAAATTATTTAGCTGGGGTTGGGCAGGTGATGGAGCATGCGTATTTTTAGAGACATATTGTTTAAGATTATTATTATTATTTTTAGTTGTAGTTATTCCATATGTTAATCAAGTTTTTTGAATTACAATTCTGTGACCCACTGTAGGTACTGGCCCAGAGGGAATGTGTTTGCACAAGGTTATCACAACAACCATCCACCTGCCATCGTGTTATGCCAAAGTCTTAAAAATAACCATCGTCTATTCTGTTGTTGTGATTAGCATATTTTGGTAGATAAACAATTTCTCTGTGCGCAGTACTTTGAGAATTAAAAATTAAACTCTTTTTCACTTGGAAAGAAGACTTTGTTGTAAGAACACATTTGGTAATTGGTATCCTATCGGTAAATTGTAAATATATTTATATTCGTAATCGCTGACTTTTTTTGCATATTAATAACCCGTTGTGTTGTCCCTTTATCGAATCTAAAACACTTTGTCCCAATCAGTAATTTGTGCTGTGCTGAAGAAGTGGTAATAACAAAGGTGCAAGGGAAGATTGTAATATAAAAATGGGGCGCTACAATAGGCGTTTTTCTTTTTTAGCCCCGAGCGAGGAACAGAGTGGGGCCCGAGCGATCAGAGCACGCTCCAAGCTGAACATAACCTGAGCGCTCCGAGCTAATTAAGAAACAGAATTGGGCACTGAACTGTCATTAGATAATTTTTTTTCTATTAATTTTCAAAATAGTCAGGATTGCTTCTGAAATTGGTGTTTGTCAAGGATTGTTCCATTTAAATTATAATTTCTAGTAAATAAACTATGGAAAAAGCACAAAATAATGAATGAAGTCAGCCGCGCTCAGCTTTTCGCTCGATGTGCTCGGTCATTTTTAATCGAGCTCATCGAGCGAGCCCTGAGCTAGCTCAGAGATAAAAAAGAAATACAAATTTTGTGCTCAGAGCGCTCCGAGCTAAAAAAGTAACACAGTTATTTTTTTGACAGCTCAGTGCCCCGCTCGGAGCTAAAAAAGAAAAACGCCTAATAGGGATCCACACTTTATTGACAGATGTCAAATCGATGCCAAATCGAAAAACAACAACAGTGTGGAGGGTAAACAAACAAAATAATTATCAGCGATAGGCGGGAAAATACTAGGAATCAGCAAACAAAAGTAAGTTTTTTTATTAATAATCAATAGTTTCTCGATATATTTTCAGGAAAATGGATTCATTTAAGTATGCAAAGAAGTTGGAAGCAGTAAAGAGAAAGAACTGATCTGCAAAGTTGTCTTTTTTGCCAACTTTCAGGTGATGGCGAAGACGGAGCTGTGGTTTCGTGTGAATAAAGTGTTAAAGCCAGTCTTCTTGAAGATAAATTTAATCCAAATACCAAAACAGAGAGAAAATTCTCATCATTTTTCAAACGGCTGGTCAATGAACTTGACAAAGACCTATATGGACCCGATAATCATCTCGTAGATTGACATTGAACGTATTTTACTCAAGAAACTGATGCCGTCCAAGTGAAATAACCTGGTGATATAAACGTTCATTGTACAATTCGCTTTCTATATGCCATTGCATTTCAATTTGGACCCAAGTTTGGCGCGTTTGCTGGGAGTGCATACTCAGACTCGTCCAGTAATCATATCAGGCCTTCGGCAATTTATTAAGACACATAAATTACAAGATGCACACGAGCGTGAATCAATCAACTTATTGATCCCAACTATATCTGGGGATGAAACAGTGGGTTTAAACGCTTCGGTGATCAGCAAACTTCATTCGTGGATAACCAAATATTTGCTCCAGATATTTGTCACAGTTTATTTATTGCTTCCAACTTCTTTGCATATTTAAATGAATCCATTTTCCTGAAAATATATCGAGAAACTATTGATTATTAATAAAAAAACTTAATTTTGTTTGCTGATTCCTAGTATTTTCCCGCCTATTACTGCTAAATGATTTGGTTTGTTTACCCTCCATTGGTTTTCTGACATTTGTCAAGGGAAAAACAAAAAAAAAAAAATTTGACAGTCAAATGAGAATCTCTATATCGTATTTGGAACTGACCTGTGTGAAACCGGACTCTTTAAAACCACTGTTGCTGACAGCAGCATCTGAACGACCAGCATAAAGTAGCATTGAACGCGTCCCTGCTCATCCACAATCGAAAGTATCTCGCTTAAGCACAATGACAGCGGCCATTTTGGATTTGTGAGAAGGGGATAACAAGTTGGGCAAAAATAATTAATGGTGGTTGTCAAGGAGAAGAAGTTAACCAGGAGAAAGGAAATAAAGCTATATTTTTAGGTAAAAATAATTGTTAAAAACCTTTGTAATCTTTATTGAAATAAAGAATTTTTAGTTTTCTGACAGAATTAGGTACTTAAAAATAGTGCATACTAACGATATGACAACATTCTAAAAATATATATATATTCGAAGGAATTTTATTGAGAAGCCATTTTGCAATGTCGAATGCAAATGCATCTGATTGCATCTCATGCCTGAGGAAGAATGACGAGGAAGACATGGTGCAGTGCGAAAAGTGCCAAAAATGGTTGCACTATAGCTGTGCTGGTGTGGACGCAACAGTGGATATCAGGAGCTGGGAGTATATAGCTTGCATGGAGTTCAATGCGACTGTTTGGAACAAGAGCGCACATGGTGAACGTTTGAATACTGCACGGCCTTCGTCCTGTAAAGGCACTGAAGATGATAGACGGTCAGTTGCGTCCACAGCCAGGAGTGGCCGAAACCTCAAACTGAAGTTACGTCAGTTGGAAGAACAAAAGCTGTTGGAAGAGAAATATATGGAGAATGAAAAGGAAAGAGAGCAACATTTCCTACGAGATAAGTTCGAGATATTGGCTCTCGAAGAAGAAGCGGACGGATTCGAGATCAATGCGGAAAGTGATCAAGTATCTGAATGGGCGAGCAACCTGAGTTCAATGGCTGCTGAGGACATTAAACCACCAGAGGACGCAGCTCGCAAGAAGAAGCAGGTTTTTGGGGTTACACATCCAGTTGTCATGGAACCAGCTCCTTTAAATCAACTTCAGATTGCGGCGCGTCAGGTGCTGGCTAAGGAGCTTCCACCGTTTACGGGAAATCCGGAAGAGTGGCCGCTCTTCATAAGCAGCTATGAAAATACTACGAAGCTGTGCGGATTCTCTCAAGAAGAAAATCTGTGGCGGTTGCAGAGAGCGTTAAAGGGCGGCGCTTTACGAGCCGTAGGGTCGCGTTTGATGTTGCCATCGACTGTTCCTGAAGTCATATCCGAACTGCGCATGCTTTATGGTCAACCATCCTATAAAGTACAGACGATGCTGAAAAAAATTCGTGCCGAGCCACCACCGAAAGTTGATCGTTTGGAAACGATTATTCAGTATGCTCTATCTGTACGTAGTTTGAAGTGTACGATGGAAGCATCAGGGTTACATAACCATCTCAAAGACCCTACCCTGCTGCAGGAGTTAATTGATAAGCTGCCACCTCAAATAAGGTTGAATTGGGCCATAGATAAAGGTACAAAAGAAAATAATCTGGCGCAGTTTAGCGAATGGATTTACAAAATTGCCGAAGCAGCCAGTACTGTTACCGAATCAAACAAGGGGAAGATGTTATCTTTGTAATCATGACCACAAACTTGTTGAGTGCGAACGATTTAGACAGCTCACAGTACAACAAAAATGGGAGTTAGTGAGAAGCCGTGGTGTATGTGAAGGATGTTTAGGTCATCCAAAGCGATTTAGGCCGAAGTGGACTAGCATGTGGGGTAAACAGATGTGAAAATTGACATCATTCACTTTTGCACTACCATCAAGCAACATTAGCTCAGGGACAACCAGTGTATCGAAATCAAAATCACGCTCATCAGCAGGCCAATGGCACGGACACGCTTTTCAGCATAGTTCCAGTTGTTTTGTATGGAAATGGAAAATCGTTGGAGACATTTGCCTTTTTGGACAACGGATCATCGTTGACGTTAGTTGAAGAGAACATCGCTAAAAAACTGGGACTAGACGGAGTATCTAAGCCGTTGTGTCTTAAGTGGTCGTCAAATACCGCACGCTTAGAAGAGGATTCAAAGGTAGTTCCGTTGCAAATTGGAACCAGATCCGTAAGTGTCCAGCAACAGAAGTACTGGCTGAGAGATGTACGCACGGTTAAAAGTTTAGCCCTGCCCGTACAATCAGTACACACATCTATGCGGCCTACCGATGCAGTCAAACAAGGAAGGAAAGCGGAATGATCCAGTGGCTGTTAAGACCAGGTTGGGATGGTGCATCCGCGGCTGCAACGTTGGCGATGCCAATGAAAATGGTTTGTACCACGTCTACGAAGCTTGCGAGTGCAACAAGAACTTACACGAAATGGTTCAGCAGCATTTTATCTTAGAGGATCATGACGTGGACAAGGGGTTCATCGAGTCAGCAGAGGACGTGCGTGCTAACAGCATCCTTAGCGCAACAGTGAAAACGAACGAAAATGCTTTCTGTTCTGGTTTGTTGTGGCGATACGATGACATCGTTTTACCGGAGAGCTTCGCAATGGCCGTGAAGAGGCTCAGGTGTCTAGAGAAGGAGATGGCTCTTGACACTTCTCTTCGAAAAATAGTCGGTGAGCAAATTCACGACTTAATATCTAAGGGCTACGCCAGGAAGCTAAGTCAAAAGGAGATAGATGATTACCATCCAAGGTGTTGGTATCTCCCAACATTTTTAATTCGCAACCCCAACAAGCCGGGGAAGGTGCGCTTAGTGTGGGACGCTGCCGCATCCAAACAAGGTGTATCGCTGAACAGTATGCTGTTTAAAGGACCGGATGAACTGAGAATCCTGACAGATGTTCTCTACGGTTTCCGAATGCGCCGAATAGCTATTGCCGGTGACATCGAAGAAATGTTTCATCAAGTTGCTGTAATGGAAGAGGATCAACATTCGCAGTGGTTCTTGTGGCGTGACGTTGATTCAAGTCGAAGGACAGACGTTTACGTGATGCAAGTATTGACTTTCGGTGCGTCGTGTTCACCAAACGGCGCACAATATGTGATGAACACAAATGCAAGGGAGTTCGCTAATACACTTCCCCGGGCATCGGAAGCAATTACTCAGCACCACTATGTAGATGATCTACTCGATAGTGTGGATTCAATCGAGGAGGCTATCCAGGTGGCAAAGGATGTCAAACAAATACATTCGAAAGCGGGGTTCAACATTCGTAACTGGCTTTCAAATTCAAGAGAGGTACTGCAAGCTCTACACCAAAATGAAGGTCAGGGAAAAACCTTTCAAGAAAGTTCAGAGAAGATGGGTGTAACGAAGGTGTTGGGACTCTGGTGGAACACGGCTGATGACATGTTTACCTTTTCGATGAAGTTCACCAAAGGTCACGAAGAAGTGTTAAAAGGACAGCGGATGCCGACAAAGCGTGAACTATTAAGGGTGCTGATGTCGATATACGACCCTCTGGGATTTCTGGTCTTTGACCTCGTTAAGTTAAAGGTGTTGCTACAAGAAGTATGGAAGTCGGCCAGTGACTGGGATGAGGTAATTAACCATAACCTACAGAGTGGGTGGGAAGCTTGGCGTGAGCTGCTGCCAAGGGTAGAAGATGTCCGTATTCCCCGATGTTACTTACCGTGTGGTTTTAATAAACATTCGTCGGTTCAACTGCACGTATTCGTAGATGCCAATGAAGATGCTATGACGGCTGTGGTGTATCTAGGGTATCAGTGGATTGCGTAATTGTTGGAGCTAAATGCAGAGTGGCGCCTTTAAAACCACTTTCAATCCCATGATTGGAGTTGCTGGCGGCTCTAATAGGATCGCGTCTGGCCAATACAATTGTGAAGTGCCACGCAGAAATCATCAGCCGAAGGTTTCTTTTGGCGGACTCACGGAACGTTTTGTCTTGGCTGCGTACAGATGCAAAAAGATTTAAGCCATTCGTCATGTTCCGAATCGGGGAAATCTTGGAGCTTACTCAAAAGGATGAGTGGAAATGGTTACCAACAAAGATAAACGCTGCGGATCTGGCTACGAAATGGACGAAAACACCAACATTTCATCCAAGCAGTAGATGGTTCAAAGGTCCAGAGTTCCTGTACGAACCGGAGGAAAGTTGGCCAATGCAGCCCGCACTAGTTGAGACGCAAAAGGAGGAATTAAGGCCGCAATTTCTGTTGCTAAATGTTGTTGTGGCAAACGAAGCAGTAATAGACGTTATTCGATTTTCATCATGGAGGCGCTTGCATCGATCAATGGCGTATGTCTTTAGATTCACCCTTAACACAAGAAGCAATGGCCTGAAGTTGAGCAAGGAGGTTTTTTTATCCGAGGAGCTTCAACGAGCTGAGATATTTCTTCTGCAGATGGCTCAAATGGACATATTTGCAGATGAAATAGCAATGCTGCAGAATAACGAGATGCTGCCGAAATCAAGTAGATTGTTTAAGTTGTCACCATATTTGGACATGGACGGACTACTGAAAATAAAAGGGAGGATTGATGGTGCCTGGTGCGTTGAAGAAATGACAAAACGTCCTGTGATTATGCCGAATAATCATCATATCACGTTTTCACGAGTACCATAATCGCTTTCATCATCGATGCCAGGAGACAGTGGTCAACGAGGTACGCCTGAAGTTTTGAGTACCAAGTCTGCGAACACTCATCAGAACAGTCCGTAGGAGATGTCAGAAGTGCCGAAATGACAAAGCAATTCCACCGAATCCCGAGATGGCGCCACTTCCTGAGGCAAGGCTGGCAGCATACGTGAGGCCCTTTTCGTATACTGGGATTGACTACTTCGGGCCGATTTTGATAGTCTCTGGAAGGAAAACCGAGAAACGATGGGCAGTTCTTTTCACCTGTCTGACTATACGAGCTATCCACATAGAGGTGGCGAATAGTTTATCGACGGACTCGTGCATAATGTGCTTGCGGAATTTTATGGCACGGAGGGGGACCCCCAGAGAAATATATTCCGATAATGGTACCAATTTAAAAGGAGCCGAAAAGGAACTTTGGGATGCATGTCATCAGATGAACAAGGGAGTAGTCCGAAACACGTTCATCAGTGCAGATACAAGATGGTTTTTCAACCCACCAGCCGCGCCTCATATGGAAGGCTGCTGGGAACGGCTGATCGGATCAGTCAAGGCCGTCAAGATCACAAGAGATCACTAAAAACTAGTTGCTGACAGCAGCATCTAAACGAGCAGCATAAAGTAGCATTGAACGCGTCCCTGCTCATCCACAATCGAAAGTATCTCGCTTAAGCACAATGACTGCAGCCATTTTGGATTTGTAAGAAGGGGATAAAAAGTTGGGCAAAAATAATTAATGGTTGTCAAGGAGAAGAGGTTAGCCAGGAGAAAGGAAATATGTAAAACTATATTTTTAGGTAAAAATAATATAATAAATAACCTTTGTAATCTTTATTGAAATAAAGAATTTTCAGTTTTCCGACAGAATTACTTAAAAATAGTACATACTAACGATCTGACAATAACCACCCTCTATGAAACCGACCCCTATTTGAAGGCTCTACCCCTTTATAAAGACGACCCCTGTTTGGAACCACCCTGTATGAAGCCGACCTCTCTTCGAATCCGATCAGTAAACTGATCCTGTTTCGATTTTGTTCTTATAAAACTGTTTATCATATTTTTAAAAGTTTCCTGATTCACGAATGGCTGCTACTGAAAATTTGCTTTAAAACCTCATAGCAACAAAAAAAGTTCTGAAGGAAAAATATATGAAAATCACGACTGGTGGAATTATTAAGGATACAGAAATCGAAAATGTTTTCAAACCTATTGTCGAGCCGCTAAAAGTGATTGTGAAAAACTTTAAAACAAACAAAACTCGAAGTGTTCAAGATATAGAAATCCCGTTTAAAGCACGTAAGTTACAATTTCAATCAGAACCCACAGAAATTCACATGATTAGTTTCAAAATATAATCAAAGTACACAACTCAGTCAAACTTGGGGAGGTTTGGCCTGGTGCGAAGCTTCAGGTTCTTACGTAGGAAGACATTACAAGCAGATCGAGGGCTCGCGAATGGATTCCTGTTGAACCCTTCTCGGCTGAAGAAATAATGGCAGTCATTAGACTTGGCAATCCCTCACTCGCCACTATGCAATATTAAGCAGCGATATGCCTCTATAATTTTTATCGCCTTTCTTCTAGATGGGGCATATGGAGCTGATAGTCCAGTCATCGGGCATGCCTTCTTCCTCCCATACTTGGTGGATGATTTGGTGCATGCGGAAAACCAAAATATCACCACCATATTTGAAAAGATCCGCTGGTAAGCCATCAGAGCCGGCAACCTTATTGTTCTCAAGCTTTCTAATAGCTAAGCCAACCTCCTCTATACTGGGTTGTGAAATCTGTTAGTCACTAGATAGGACGTGGGTTCTATTTTTACCCCATCAATCTCTCTACATGATGCCCATTTAGCAATGCTGCTTAAATACGTCTACTATTCCATGCGCTTCGGTGACTAGGTTTACGTATAGCTGTTTCCAAGAGCCTGCGTTCCGGTCTCAAAGCCAGCAGCCTGTTGCTTCGCTTTCTAT
This sequence comes from Portevinia maculata, assembly GCA_949715645.1. Classification (NCBI taxonomy): domain Eukaryota; kingdom Metazoa; phylum Arthropoda; class Insecta; order Diptera; family Syrphidae; genus Portevinia; species Portevinia maculata. The sequence goes on from OX454525.1 coordinate 98,562,754, forward strand.
TAAAATCTTCAGATGTTGTTTCAATTGCGATTTCCTTGAGCTGGGAAACAGTGTACGTCCGCTTCTTTCTAAAAGGATCTTCTTCTCCTCCTTTCTCTTGGCTCGACCCCCCCAATCGCTGTCCTTTTTTGCGCTGCAGCGTTTTTTAATGTGTTTTCTTCCAGTAAATGCATACATCATCATGCTACAGGCTTTTTCTCTGGAGTGGCTGGTAACCTACGGTGGTCTCGATTATCTCCTTGATGATGTCGCGATATCGGTTCCACATATTGGTGGCGGTGAATGCACAGAAGAGATTCTCTTGCTCATCTGCTCTCTGTAGACTCTGGCTACTCCAGGCCTCCAACGTCGAATTTCTTCATTTCGGCAGCTCGGCAGTTCGCAGCTTCCAGTTCGCAGGACCTCGGAATACGTTTAAGATGTTGGATGCGATCGATTAGCACATTGTCGATACTTACAATTATTAAGAAACACCTGTGGATTTGCAAAAGCAAACCTTTCTTTTTAATTGTTGATACATTTTTGACTATTTAAAATAAGACTTTTGAAAAAAAAATTAATTGAAACTAATTTTGTTTTAATAATTTTACGGAAAGTCAATTCAAAAGTGTTATTTTTGTATAAAATTGTTAGTAATCATCTTCATTATTGTCAAATTAAAAAAAACTTCAAACGTTTGAAAAGTCGCGCTAACAAATTTTAAAATTAAATTATACATGCAACTCAATTTTTGGAAGGAAAACATCAGTTAAAAAAAATGTATATAATTTTTTTGGTTAAAAAACCAAAAAGCGTTTATTATTAAATATTTGTTTATAAATATTTATACATTAGGCGTTAACGGCCCATATAGGGCCTGAGACCTTGCTCCTCCGACCATTTCTATCCAACAAAAATTGTCAGTACAGGGATGTTTATCTCTCAGTCTGGTTCCAATGACTTACATAAATCGGTCGCTCTTTAAAGCTCTTATAGGGTTACCGTAGTGTTTATGATAATTCGCCATAACTCAGAGAGCAATTCTATTAGGGTTACTATCTTCCAATTTAAAATAAAAATATTGCGGAACGAAATAAATTCTGTTTATCTTTTTATTTTTTTTGGTAATATAATTATAGGCGCGTTTTTTAGGAGTATTTTTTTTGCGTTGTTTTGAATGAACAACCATAATTCTTGCAATTGCTACCACGTGAAGTGGACGGCTGGAGTTACAGCGCTGTTTCACGGTCTGCCACAACCGATCATCAGACTCCTTTTTCTATGGCACTGGTATGTGTTTTGTCCTTGTATCCCGAAAATCCATTTTTACTTCCACTGGGATTCGAACCTAGGACCAGCTGCTTCTCAGGCGAGCACTCTTCCACTGTGCCATTGAAGCCACGAGTTTCAGTTTATCCAGTTTGTATTTTTTAATTTTTTCTTTGGGCAGGCCAGCGCCTGTAAGTATATTATGCTATTTATTCAGGTTTTAATTAGAAAAAATATAGAAAGAAAGGTTGTGGCAGACCGTGAAACAGCGCTGTAACTCCAGCCGTCCACTTCACGTGGTATTGTAAGAATTATGGTTGTTCATTCAAAACAACGCAAAGGAAATTGATGTAAACAAAACCAAAAACGGGAAAATTGTGAGATACCACATACAAAACCAAGTTAAATTTAAGAGTATCTCCAGTAGACCATCAAATTATATAAAATTCGTAACACAAAAAAAAAATCAAAACGAAAAATATATCACTGTAATCTAATTTATTCATTATAAATATTGTAAAACATAAAATACTAATTTTTAATATCACTACTCAACTAATCCGATGAGTAATTACTGCTACTGCTCTCGTTATTTAGGTCTATTATTAACCTTTCAACTGCTTCCTCGGCAAAGACGTCCATTTCCCACAAAAATGGCTCAACAACCTGTTCAACGTGTTGGACACATCGATGTCATATTTCCTTGTCAACCCTTGTAAGTGCTGTCGTTAGTAAGTCTCTTATTTCAGCCATTTTAAATGACTTGTTTTGGCTTGCTACAAACCCTTTCACTTGAGCCCAATCCAATTCTATTGGATTAAGGTCACAGTGATAAGGCGGCAAGCGAAGCACTTTATGTCCCGCATTTTGAGACATTTCATCCACGACGTATGTTTCATACTTGGCTTTGTAACGTTTAACGATTTCAAGCAACCCATTGTATGATTGCATCCCTACCTAACTTGAGATCTTCCTTTTGGGAATTTCCGTATTGATTGGCAAAACAGGCGTCATTCATCGGAAAAACAAAGACATCATACAAACAGGTACATAATGAGATGAAAGGATGTATTTATGTTTTTTTTTTATCTAAACAGTTTGCGATATAAATTAAATCAGCAAGATTTTCTAAAAACATTTCCCAGTCCTTTCCGCTATATGAATATTGTAAAAGGTAGACACAATCAGGCAATTAGAATAAAAAATTATATAACCACGACGCAATGTCATATACCTAAACAGATGGTAAAAAAAACTGCACTTGTGCAGCTGTACAATACAAATACATACAATCAAATTAAAACCGAATGGCAACACCCCACGTAATAATTCGTTCTCAAAAGCACCAAAACCGAAAGTTCTTTGACAAAATCCATAGAAAAACCCTTAATGATATGCTTCATTAGGCGTTTTTCTTTTTTAGCTCCGAGCGGGGCACTGAGCTGTCAAAAAAAGAACTGTGTTACTTTTTTAGCTCGGAGCGCTCTGAGCACAAAATTTGTATTTCTTTTTTATCTCTGAGCTAGCTCAGGGCTCCCTCGATGAGATCAATTAAAAATGGCCGAGCACATCGAGCGAAAAGCTGAGCGCGGCTGACTTCATTCATTATTTGAGCTTTTTCCATAATTTATTTACTAGAAATTATAATTTAAATGGAACAATTCTTGACAAACACCAATTTCAGAAGCAAACTTAACCATTTTGAAAATTAATAAAAAAAAAAAATCTAATGACAGTTCAGTGCTCAATTCTATTTCTTAATTAAATCGGAGCGCTCAGGTTACGCTGAGCTCGGAGCGAGCTCTGTTCGCTCGGGCCCCGCTCTGTTCCCTGCTCGGGGCTAAAAAAGAAAAACGCCTATTGTAGTTCTTCTGATGTGCTTCAATCACACACACTGCTTATTTTGGTGGATGATAATAGCAAGCGAACGCAATACGATCATGCTCATTCCCATTCGGCTGTGTGGGAGATTGGTTGTGGTGGGTTTTATGCGAATTTTAGGAAAATTACAACAACAATTCCTTGGTACGGTTTGGTTTTTATTTCAGTGGCAATTCTTGCTTTTGAGTGCCGTGAGAGTATCTACAGGCACCACTGGTAGAAAAAAGCTCCTCCATAAGGCCTGTACTGACAATTTTTGTTGAGTAAAGTATAGTGGTTGTTTTTTAGACTTTTGCATGAGGTTTAGCAGTGTAACGAAAACTTTCGGTATTACTGCACCCGCCATGATTTGAACCTGGGATTAGTAGGCCAACGCATTAACCACTGAGCCCACCAAATATTTGTATATATTTAAGAAAACTCCACATGAAAATAGGCGGATCATATCATATTTATCGCGCGCAGAGAGGCTAATAGGCCCCGGATCATGTTCACAGCTGTTGACATACGCAGTGCGGAAAATCAAAGTCGGGTGAACGGGTAGTCGACCCGTAGGTAGACCGTGAAGTCGATTTTTTTTTTAGTTTAATAGGAAATTCAAACTAAATGGCCACATTTAAGATCCAAAAAATAGTTTATATCAATATATATTTTAAATTTAAATCGTTACCGAATTGAGTTAAAATACCTTCCCACTATAAAAAACAAATTGCTGTTGGTCAGTAATTCACATTTTTTTTATTAAAATTAATTTCTTTCTTTCGTAATTTTGAAATGTCACATCAAACAACAGCAATTTGCATGTAAACTACCCCTAGTGCTGGGGTTGGGATGGTAAAAGCAATTCGTAAATTCTTTAAAGCCCCAAGGATCTCGCCTTTCTACACTTAGTACAATCAGAGCCAAATGAAACCAGTTCGCGAAGCTATCTCTTTCAGAATAACGAATCTCTCCTTAAACGTCAACAAAAACGGAGAAAACCTTGGTATTGTCATTGTATATAAACTCTATAGTACTATCATGAGGCGTTTTTCTTTTTTAGCTCCGAGCGGGCCACTGAGCTGTCAAAAAAAGAACTGTGTTACTTTTTTAACTCGGAGCGCTCTGAGCACAAAATTTGTATTTCTTTTTGATCTCTGAGCTAGCTCAGGGCTCGCTCGATGAGCTCGATTGAAAATGATAGAGCTCATCAAGCGAAAAGCTGAGCGCGGCTGACTTCATTCATTATTTGTTCTTTTTCCATAGTTTATTTACTAGAAATTATAATTTAAATGGAACAATCCTTGACAAACACCAATTTCAGAAGCAAACCTGACTATTTTGCAAATTAATAAAAAAAAAATTATCTAATGACAGTTCAGTGCTCAATTCTGTTTCTTAATTAGCTCGGAGCGCACAGGTTGCGTTCAGCTCGGAGCGAGCTCTGATCGCTTGGGCCCCGCTCTGTTCCCCGCTCGGGGCTAAAAAAGAAAAACACATATGAAGACCATCGACGGGGTCGCCACCTGGTGGTCTAGCATGGCATGTTACCTTCCACATGCCAATGCACAAACCATTATATTGATTGCGAAACTGTATCGCATTCATGTTCATCCAATTCCCCAAAAAGAATGAAGATGAATGTTTGTTTACATTTGGAAATGGTTGGATGGCTCTGGCTTTGTCGTTAGAAAAGGATGGATAATGGATAGCTTTTTATATAGCAAGAAAAACACAAGTTTCGTGTTTTGTTTTCATAAATGCATGATTGCAGGTGTGTGTTGTGACTACATTGCAAATTGTTCACCTATGCGTGTAAAAATAAAATTAAATTATGGTATTACCGATATTGGTGAGAAATTGTATCAGATATTACCTACTTTTTCTTGTTATTTCGTTTTTGCGCAGGTATATGAGAAAGAAAATGACACAGGTAGCGTTGGTGGTTGACGGTAGCGCGGAAAGGTGAAGGAAAAATATCGGATAGACTTATGCCATATTATTTGTTTGCTCTGAACACTGATTGAAGTTTGGGAGAGGTTATGTTTTCTGGTATTTAATACTATTGCTATGTATGTGTATGATGATGAAATGATTTTTGAAAATTGAATTATATTCATATGGATATATATTCATATTTAAAGGTAGGGGCGATGGTGGATAACGAAAGGTGGGAGAATTGTCATCGAGTAGATTGATGGTATATTATTTGTTGGCTTCGATGAAAGTTTGGGGTAGGTTATGGCATATTGCAATTAGATCATCACAATCACCTGTAACTTGTTTCTTTGTATACAATACAATTGGTGTCTGTGTTCACATCGGTGAAGAAGATTCGCATTTCAGCAATGAGGATCCCCAAATGGTTTATAAACCATATTTGTTCGAAGTCCGAACGAGCGTTCGAAGGTCTCGTAGGGTTCACATTGGTAGTATTTAAATTCAAATTGTCGAATCTTCCAACTAAGGTATCTCTAATAGACTGCATTTCACGAATGAAAACTCGTTGGTTTGCCTCGAGTCTTCTTCTTGAACAGGTGGACTATGTTCATTAATATCTCGTCGCTCATTATTATCATCACAATTGTGGTTATCTACCAGTTGTGGTAAAATCTTATCCTGGCTTAAGCCTAGACAAGCCCCAGGTGGAGTACGACTAACTATTGGCCTGGATTCCAATGCTCCTAAACTTCCTTACTTAACGGGCTCCCGGCTCCCGACCCGTGAAGAGTCTCTGCCTGAGACACAGCAGCCTTCCATCCTCTACGATCCCGGGCACGCTGCTTCCAGTTGGCCAGACCAAGCGCTCTGCCATCCACGATGGCTTGGTCTTTGAAACGGAGGTTCGGTATTCCTTGCCTTCTCGAACCTGGGGGCTGGGATTCGAAGATCCTCCTAGCTGGTGGCCGGAAGCCACACTGGTACGTGCCGATAAGTGTGTTGCAAAACGGTTTAAGACGTTCACACATTGCTTCTGAACGGGGAGTTATATTTCGAAAAGTGGACGAATTTCTCAAATTACTTGGTCTTCCTCTGGAACGTGTATTTGGAACTCTATTATCCATAATAGGAAATTTCGGATTTTAAATACAACTTCAAAAGTTTTTAACTTTCAATATCTTTAATTAAATCTGTATTAAAAAAAATTAATACATGCATAATTTGGGGTCAGCGAGGTCGGTGCTAAATTCGATATTAAATAAGATATTAAATTTGATAAGATTAGATACAATATGCTTAAGAGCAAGATATCTATCTTTGTAAACAGACTGACTGTGCAAATCAATGCACACAATACGAACAAGACTGTATATAATTGGCAACTATAGGTAACATAGTAGCAACATAGTCCAGTTTAATAACTACCAGACAATGGACTATACTAAAAAAGAATTAGGCTTTATATAATATAAAACATATATCCTTTCACGAATAAAATTAGACCAATATGAATACAAAAAGCAGTTCAACTCTTTCGGATTACAATTAAAACTATGAATATACCGGGACTATACTAATGAAAGTCATACTCAACTTGAACCGCCAAGAGACACAATAGAACCCTCTACAATTGCTGGAGTTTAGCTAAAAGCTCTAGAGTTAGGCAGCGTAATCTATGTAGTGACGTTCTTAATGCCTCGAAGTATATCTTTTGTTAGAACATGTTTAATGCAAAAGTGAAACAAGCTAGCAGCCTCCATTAAGCAAAAAAATACCAACTAGTGACCTTCCTCAATGCTTCATTGAAAAGGTACCTACATGGACTTTAAAATATATATACCAACAATTTCACATGTTGATTAAAGATAAATAAACTTGTGCAATACTCCTATAAAATATGTCGTTCATCGAATTTAGCAATCTAGCTCCACGCAAAACAACGAAAATTCTTACTAAGTATCCATATAAATACTCATCGTATAGGTACCTATTGACCAAGAAGTTGTGGTGCGGCATGGCACAATACTGACAAAAAATAAATTATGTCATTGCTTTATAAATTAGATCGAATATTTCTTAATCAATTACAAAAAAAAAATGATAGAAATCGGTACCTTTTGCCGTTTGCGACAAGATATAGCCGAAATAGTGAGAGTCTAAAATGCGACAAACTCATAATATCTCATTTGATGAAAAATACCGAAATCAAATTTTATTCAATTTTTCCTTTCAAACGAATTGCCTCTTCCATCATACATTCTACTCGCAGACGAAGAGGCCAGATTTCTTATTTTCCCATCATCTCCCTCTCATCAAACATACTATTGCCGAAGCGAAGGCAACATTGCAAATCATCAAAAGTATTCGGCTGTTACACAGAAAAATAAATAAATACTAACACTTCCATAAGAATGAAAATCATATGGCATGACCAGAGAGTCGATAATGCGAGATCCATTATCCATACAAATTAACTTACTTTAATTCCATCATAAACCTCTGCTTCTTGCAAATCCTACATTCTACCCACCTGTTCTTCGAAACAACAAAAATACAAAGAAAAAAAAGTACATGCAAACATGGGAAGGCAATTGTGAAAAGTCATACAACGAAAACAAATTTCTTCATTCTGCATGACCTATCTCACTTTAAATTTAATATACAGTCCCTGGCCAAATTACTAGACGCACTGTAGTTTTTTAATATTTTTATGTTCATAAATATATATTTTTTCTATTACTATAATGTTTTATTTGTTGCAAGAATTATATAATAAGGTGAATAATGAGAAAATATACATTGTACCTAGTAATAAAATTAAAGCTGAATAAGGTCACCTGATAATTAAGATTTTACATAGAACCTTAAAGTGCGTCTAATAATTTGGCCAGGGACTATAAGTTAAAAGAATCAAAAACATATATTTGCTTCTTCTTTACACTCCGAGGATAATTTTTCTTTCAAAATGTGAGAAAATCCAAATAAATTTATCCTTTGTTTCATTTTACGTGAAATCATACCTCCTTTCCCTTCTACACAATTAATTCATTCTTACTGCTGTCATATCAAAACCAAGAACCAATCCAAATTCATTACCCAAGCTAAATCGAAATCGTAACAGCGATGCATGCGCCAGACGGTGGGGCTTGCTAACACAAAAAAAAGGCTTCATGATAGTACTATAGAGTTTATATAAGGCGTTTTTCTTTTTTAGCTCCGAGCGGGGCACTGAGCTGTCAAAAAAAGAACTGTGTTGCTTTTTTAGCTCGGAGCGCTCTGAGCACAAAATTTGTATTTCTTTTTTATCTCTGAGCTAGCTCAGGGCTCGCTCGATGAGCTCGATTAAAAATGACCGAGCACATCGAGCGAAAAGCTGAGCGCGGCTGACTTCATTCATTATTTGTGCTTTTTCCATAGTTTATTTACTAGAAATTATAATTTAAATGGAACAATCCTTGACAAACACCAATTTCAGAAGCAAACCTGACTATTTTGAAAATTAATAAAAAAAAATTATCTAATGACAGTTCAGTGCTCAATTCTGTTTCTTAATTAGCTCGGAGCGCTCAGGTTACGTTCAGCTCGGAGCGAGCTCTGATCGCTCGTGCCCCGCTCTGTTCCCCGCTCGGGGCTAAAAAAGAAAAACGCCTATACAATGGTACTGTTTATAAAGTGTCATTGAAGAGTAAAAACAAATAATTTAAAAACAAAAAACATGAGAAATTATGTTAAAGCAAAGAGCAATAGAAACAGTGAACATGTTGCCCAAAAGGCTTTGCGCAGCTCTTGATGCATCAATTTACAGTCATTTTTATTTTTGTTTGTATAATTTTGTCATAAATTAATTGTTTTAGTTCCTTTTTATTTAGTATTGTAAAATGTACGTAAAGAAAATTGTTCAATTTAATTAGGTGTCGGGGATGAGAGATCCTCGATGATTTCGAGGTGCACTGCCTTCGTCCCCATGCAAACGAAGATTTCCAAATAGCTCTTGGCCGTGGGGCGGGAGCGCTTGGTACGAACTCGAAGTGTAAAGGGAACACAGTTATCAATGCCTGATGCCAAGAAAGGTCGTGCTGCGTTAACTCGCCCACTGGGGAGGGGGCCATCTGCTGCCGGATTATCGCGCCGCGGTGTCACAGTCCGTACCCTCTGCCGACCATGGCAGTATTTCTGCCGCAACATCTGCAGCATCAATTGCAGCCCGCCGTGCCGTGTCTCCTAGTGCGCGTGACGGACTAGTAGGGTGCCCAAAGCGCTGGCCTTGCGTATTACGATTGGGAATCGTTGGCGTCTGTGTATGGGTTCAGTGAAAGAAACAAACTGTTGCTGTGCAGTGGGGATGGTTTCGCAGCTGCTGGATCTCGGTGAACGACTGTGCCCGTTCCCAGATAATCAGGCGCTCTAATGCGTGGTCGAGCTCGTCCGCTCCGACCACGGGGTTCCTTAGGAGGTGGCGATGCGTCTTTGGCCACCGGTAGAGATAGGCCACTGTATGTAGCAGCCGTTGGAGAGTGCTGAAGCGCTCCGTCAATGGTACGATGACCCCGTCGTGACGCCTAGAGGATGGCAAAGGTCACACCAGTGAGGACTGACGCCATAAGCTCTGACTGGATCTGGACTGAGTCATCGGCCTGGAGCTGTCCGGCTGGGAGTAGAGGTAGCAGTCGTTAGCCGATCATGTCGGACCCTGCCACCCATCGCATGTTGCAGGAAATCGGAAGCCCCAAGTCCTCGGCTTGCGGAATCAACTGGATTTTGTGCGGATCGCACATGATGTCAACGCTTAGGTGGCTTCAGCTTCTGGATCCTTGCGCACCCAGCACAACACACTGCTGGAATCGGACCAAAGTGAGTACGGTGCCGCTCGGAATCCGAGGGCGTCGAGGACGTTCTCCAAGGTGAGTGCAAGCAATTGTGCGGCACATGGTTCGAGCCATGGGATGGTGGCACCCTTAAGCGGGATGACCCTGGGTCGGACGATCAGCAAAGAGACCAGCACCCAGTCGTCATCATATGCGGTCCGCAAGTAAATGAACTCTGCGTATGCTCTGGAGCTGGGATCGCAGAAACCATGGAGAGTGGTGACATGCTGGCTGTGCATGCCCAACCATCGGGGGACTCTGACTCGGTTGAGTGAGAAGAGCCCGTCTCTGAATGTGTACCAGGTAGTGGGGCATTTTGCAGAGAGAGGGGCATTCCATGTGATACTTGCCGTCCACAGAGTGTGTATAAATATCTTGCCAATGATGACTACTGGATCCAAGAGACCAGTAGGGTCAAAGAGTTGCGTCACCTCGCTGAGAACCCAAATTTGATTGAATTAGTTCTAATTCCACCAAGAAGACGAGCTCGTCTGCTGCTGGATCCCAGCGTAAGCCAAGGACTGTTGCCGTTGTGCACTCAAAGACAAGCTTTGTAGAAGAAGAAGAAAATGGAGAATTCGTAACTTATGCAATTACCTATGCCCAGTTAGAGTTCCATTCGCGCTACTGAAAGTGTCCAGCCTGGAGGACAGTGTTGATTCCGGCAGGGAGGCAGACCGCCTCGGCAACGCTGTTGCAGCTAGTGAGGAGATCGTCCATTTCTATTGTGTGTTTTGCGGCTCGGGCGTGGTTCGGCAGCGCCTGATGCTTGTCTAGTGCGCACTGCACCATGGAACGCACTGAGGTGTATGGGCGTAGGTAACCGTGGTCAAGCAGTAGACGGTCAGCTTGTCAGATGGCGATTCTCGCCAGAGAATCCGCTGGTAGTGCGACACTGTAGCGTGGGAACCGAAAGATCACAGTGATCAGTGGTCTTTGCAGAAGCGTTGAACACCACATAGTAGTACACAGGGTGGTCACCATGTTGACTGACCCGCTCCATGTGCACAAGAAACTCGTACTCCCGCAGGAAGGCGAGGTACTTGTCTCGTACGTCGGCGGAGGCGCCGCTCCAAACTGTAGAACTTCGGTAGGAGTCGCCCAATGCTGGGGCGTAGTGCCGGAAGGGGATTTGTACTATGTATACGCCTTTCGGCGTGCGAGAGTGAGCTGCAGCGTAGTGACGAATGCACTCATCCCCGCGTGTCTCGTTCAGGGAAACTTATTCCAATTTCCAGAAGTTCTTGACCAGCTCTTTCAAAGTGTACTCGAGATTTTCTTCGGCTGGGAGCTGCGTGTACAGTGACTGGATTGGTCGTCGACGCTGCGCCAGTGCAGCTGGACCAAATACGACCCACCCTAAGTGGGTTCGTCGGGCGTGAGGTTCGTGGGGCCGTCCATGGTCTTTGCCCAGGAGATCAAATACATCAGCGCCAAGCAAGATGTCAATGTGGTCGATAGTACCCTGACGCCACATGTGCCGCTAGAAGCTGGGATCTGGTGTTGGGAAGTACCAAGGCCTTCAGAGTGATTGGAAAGGCCGATCGGGTGGACCGAAGTGACAGCGTCACTTGCGCCGATGCCAAGCACAGCTATTTCTACCTGAGTTCTGCGGAGATGGAGTCGAGTGGATAGTTGGTTTGTTATGAAACTTACCTGCATCCCAGGATCGCAGAGAGCTCGCATGTGGTGTTGCTCCGAGGTTGGACCGTATGCATAGCTGAACGCCGTCGCTAGCAATACGGTTGTGCCAGTGTAGCCGAGTCACTCGACGTCTTCGGGGTAGGAATCCGCAGGTGGCGGATTCCGGCTCTGATGGTAATGCCAGTTCGTTGGTATAGGGTTCGATTACTGGCCGTCAGATTCCCTCCGCTGCTGCGCTTGAGCTGCGGATTTCCTTTTGCACAGGAGTGTATGGTGTTGGAGCTTATATTGTCGGTTGAAGTTATTGAGGTCAGCGTGCAGGACTGCGTCCAGGCCGCAGGCAGTTGAAACACACCTTTGTAGTCCGCGTGACGCGGACGCGTTGGTTGAGATCCAGGTACTCAAGCTGTGGGCATTGGTATAGCCGTTGTTATTCTTGACTATGCACACACTTGTCTCTGGGTGCGTCGACCTGTGTTCTGGTCGTCTGCCGTGGTCTAGCCTGCTGCTGCCCTCTTAGCTCTGCCCGGGTTGAGGTCGACGGGAGAATTATTTCCGTCGCGAAATTGTGGGTCAGCTGCGTCAGAAATACGAGAAGACTTAAGCGCCAGCCAGTTGTGAAGGTGTCCATCAATGGTCGGTATTTGATTAGACTCGAATCTCGTGAGTCGACTCGCGGCGGAACGGTGTCATGGTGTGAGGCGGATGTTTCCCCATGCGGGGGGTTTAGAGGTCATTCGCATCGAGAGCTTGCCTCTCTTGCGTGATCTGAAACTTATCCAGATTGTGGGCATCCGCTTGATCGCGGTACATACAGTCAATCGACACCTAAGGGCTGCCATTGTTTACTAGTATGGGGTATGGAGGTACACTGGTAGGGGTACACTAGTACACTTGCCGTTGGATGCCACTTAGTTCAGGGGGCGCACTTAATTCAGGAGATGCGGCGTCTACTTAGGGGCACAAAGGATCACAAGGCTTTGGAAGCCAATGGCACCAAGAGCGGTTCCGAGTACCGCGACAGCCACACACACGGACAGGGCCAAACATCGGAGTACAAAACAATGATTGCCACACCAAACCATTCACTTTATTCACAGAGTTCACTCCTCCGATCGATCAGGGGAAAGTGAGCGTGACAGCCACACTTTAATAGTTGAAATACTCCTGGGAGGAATTGCACCAATACCGTGTTCAGCGTAGAAGAGATTCGGGAAAATAAAGCCACCAAAAACTTTTCTATTAACTTAGATGCTTTATTCCTTAATATTACATATTTCTATTATGGCATCGAAGTGACTTGCCGAGTAGACCGTTGTAAGTGACTGTCGATTCCTCGACCAAACCCATCTATGCAGTTGCCAAGCTGCTGCGTCCGCACAACTCATAAATTTCACAAGTGTATTGTATTAAGCACTTGATACCACGTCCGTGCCTTAGTTATCCATATGCCCAACACGATAAGGGTTCCAATCGCCGCAATCACAATCAAAACTCATGGGTCTGGCATGCCGTTGGTATTCGGAGAAATGAATATCTATCGGCAGTTGGATCGCCCCGTGCCCGTAGACGATGTGCAGTATTGGGTCGCAATGCTGATGGGGAAGAAAATAAATACATCGACTCCCTTGTCGATATATGATCGTGAAGAATGTGGATTTCTTTGGTGAGAGGCGATAATGTGTATACCCATTGCCAGAAATGGAATGCACCTACGTCCTACATACTTGTGCCGTATACGAAGAACTGGATGGCGGATTGGTGGTGGATTGGATGGATGTGAAGAATGAATGTAGGTCATAGTCCTACCTAGTCCTAGGTTTCAAACAAAACTATTTGTTTAACACAACAACGCGACTCTCACGGTTTGATTGTTATTTTTTGTACACAATTCTATTTTATTGTTTACTATTTAATTCATATGGTTTGGATATTCCCTCTTAATTCTAGAACTTTTTTTCTGTTATTTTTAGCTTTAGTTGAATTTTCTTAAGAAATATTCACCAATGCTTTTCTCTAATGTTGGACTTCGCGACGTCAGGTTTAAATGAAAAAAAAATTATCAGCTTTACAAAAGTTGAAATGCTTGTAAATTACTGCATCAAGAGCAAGCCCTTTTGGTCAAATTGTTCACTGTTTCTGTTTTTTTTTTGCTTTAGTATACTTTTTTTATTTTTCTGTCTATAAATTTGTAGCTTTTGATTTCACTTAAATATAAACTTTGTTAAAATTTACAATGAGTTTCTCCATACGATTTCAGCAATTTACTGAAAATGTATCCTTAAGTTTGGTTTAATTTTTAAGAAAAAGATTCGTCACTTCAGAAAGACAAGGCTTCGCCAAATACTCTTTTAATTAATAGCTCTATTTATATATATATATTTCATTTGACATTGACGTTTTCGCGAAGTATTCGATTGTAACTTTTTTAAAGATTGAAGTTAAAAAAGATGTTCGAAACCAATATTTTTTTTTTATTTTTATTCATATGCTAAGATTGTTTAAGAAAACTTAGTTTTTAGGCTGGTTTCAACCTGAAAGTTTTTTTTATAAGATTTTCAGTATAGTAACTGGTCCTGAATGCTAAGCACTATTTTATTCTGAATGCCACCATTACCAACATCACCACAGCAAAATTAAGAAATATTCCAAAGGGTTTGTACCGTGCAGTAAAATATATGGATGGGAACTTTTTAAACTAATACAACGATAAACACCATGAGAATTCTTCATCGGACACGGTAAATGGGTACGCACCCCGTTTTCACACTAGTGTAATATGTAGCCCAATAAAAAATCGGTGCTCTGCAATTGACAGGTTTTTTTCTGTTTATTTTCTGGTTTTTGAAGGCTCTGAGGGATAAACAAAAAATTACAGAACTAATTTCATCTAAAAAATGTCCCGCGAATTATTAAATTAAATCAAGTAGTAAAATAAATTTCTATGTGCATGCAATATGGAGGAAATAATTAACAATTCTCATGAAATGGATATCCCGCAAGCAGAAAAGTGTAAAGTATTTGACTCTGATATCTGTGAAATACATAGCCATGACGGATGTAGTGAAATTTACAATTTGGGAAAAAATACAGATTTTCGAGAAAACACAAATTTAGAAAATCAAGAATCGTGTGTTTTTGAGTTAAATGAAGTTATTCCCGATGGAATTCCCCTAATTCAATATCCTTTGATTGAGCAAAAAGAAATTGCCCTGGATATTAACAACACGGAGGAACCGGTAATTGTGGAAAACTCTCCTCCTTCCGCGGACGTAAAGAAACCCAGTGCTACTTCCAACAAACGAAAATCGGATAATCACATTGAAAGTAACATTGAAGAAAAAAAGAACTACAGTATGCGCAAAAACCTGCGGGGTGTAATAAATGAAAATAACTTCGATAATATAACAATAGCTGCTCAGAGAGAGGAGTCCGAACGACTGGCAAGGGTACAAGAGCTTAAGAAGTCGGTCAAACAGAAGTATGCACACACAACATTGGAGTCGATGCTACAGGATATCCCTCTAGATGGGGAACGTCGCTTCGAGAGGCATTCAGTTTCGTCATGTGAAACACAAAATCTATCTCAGCTGAATAGGAGGACTGCGTTCGACTTTAAGGAAAACAAACAACATCGAATAGACGTGGTTAAGGGTGATAAAAAGCTCTGGAACCAATGGTTGTCTGCGGAGCGAACGGCTCCACTGGCAGTGAACAAAGGCGAAGTTGTTACTATCGACAGCTCATCGGAAGATGAATGTATTATTCTGTCGGATAGTGACGATTGCTCAGAGGACGACCCTGAGTATGATCACCACAACAGTGGATTGCACGTGAGAGACGTTCTAAATATTCCAAACGAACATGGCAAGGTTTTGGTGAATGTCGGTCACGTTGACACTGAACCGGACATATTCGTGGCACCGCAGATTGCTAAAGTCATCAAACCCCATCAGATCGGAGGAGTGAGGTTTCTTTTCGATAACATTATTGAGTCGACTAAACGTTTCAATAATTCCTCTGGATTCGGGTGTATTTTAGCACACTCAATGGGACTAGGGAAAACACTTCAGGTTGTGTGTTTTTCTGACATTTTTCTACGCCACACCGACGCGAAAACTATCCTTTGTGTTATGCCTATTAACACGATACAGAATTGGGTGAAAGAATTCAACCTCTGGATACCTGAAGAATCTCCCAATGCCGACAAGATTCGACCTAGACAGTTCAAAGTATTTGCCCTGAACGATCAGCACAAAACGATGAGTGCTCGAGCCAACGTCATACTTCGGTGGTCCACGCAAGGTGGTGTCCTCCTCATGGGCTACGAGCTATTCCGTGTTCTGGGTCTGAAGATAATCAAGCGAAAGGAAACCAAGAAATCGATGGAGAATGGTGAACACAAGCGATTGCTAGATCAAATCCACATGGCGCTCGTGAAGCCTGGGCCAGATCTGGTAATATGCGATGAAGGGCATCGCATTAAGAACGCTCATGCGGGCATATCCATTGCATTGAAGCAAATTCGCTCACGACGACGAATTGTTTTGACCGGCTATCCCTTGCAAAATAACCTACTCGAGTACTGGTGCATGGTTGACTTTGTACGACCGAATTATCTGGGTTCAAAGACAGAGTTCTGCAACATGTTTGAACGTCCCATTCAGAACGGTCAGTGCGTCGACTCCACTCCTGAGGACATTAAGTTGATGCGCTACCGGGCACACGTGCTACATTCCCTCTTGGTCGGATTCGTGCAGCGAAGGTCAGACTCTGTCCTCCAAACGTCTCTGCCACAAAAGCTAGAATACGTCATTCACACCAAAATGACTGCCCTACAGCGAAACTTATACGACGCTTTCATGAACGAAGTTGTTCGCAAAAAAAAGGTGCCCAATCCCTTGAAGGCATTCGCTGTTTGCTGCAAAATATGGAACCACCCAGATGTTCTGTACAATTTCCTAAAGAAGCGAGATTCCGATTTCGATTTGGAAATCGACGAACCTTGCATTCCGCACGACAACAAAGTCACTAAAGACGAAGTTTCTTCTAAGGAGTGCACGGCCGAAAAAAGTTCAGCAAATGATATTGTTTCAACAAATTCTGCTGACTCATCTTCCATCTGGAAAGATGGATGGAAAGATTCTGTCAACGCACAACCACCTAAAAACGATTATGTTGGCTTCATGACGAAATCAACGCCGGACATAAACAATGAAGACAAACTAAAACCATCACAAATTGTTGAGTTAGATACCAAAGATGTTCAATTTATTAAATCAGATCTAAGTACGGACCCAGATGTAGGTAACAGCGTTAAGCAAGGTAAACTAGATGTAGAAAGCAATTTGAATATTATGAAGTTGGGAAAGATTGCATCGAATGATAGTATTTCTTACGATTGGGCGTTGAATTTGATGAAAAGCTATGAACCCGGCATTGTAAGCAGTTCTCCGAAAATGGAAGTGTTTTTGTATATTTTGGAGGAAAGTGTAAAATTGGGCGATCGCGTTTTGGTGTTTAGCCAAAGCTTGTTGACGTTGAATTTGATGGAACTGTTTTTGCAAAGAACGATTATTCCGAACACGCAGAATCATTGGAAGAAGAATGCTTCATATTTTCGTAAGTCCATATTTTGGTTGTGTGATATTAGGCTGATTTTTTTTTTCCAGGACTTGATGGTTCGACAAGCGCTTTGGATAGAGAAAAACTGGTTAATGAGTTCAATAATAATACAGACGTTAAGCTGTTTTTGATTTCTACGAGGGCTGGTTCACTGGGAATTAATCTGACTGGAGCAAATCGTGTGGTGGTCTTTGATGCCAGTTGGAATCCCTGCCATGATACACAAGCAGTGCATCGAGTGTATCGGTAAGTTGACATAAATAGATAAGGAATTGGCTGACTTGTGTTTGCATTAACCATCCATAATCGTTCATACATTATTGTTAATAGGTTTGTTACAAAATTCATTTTTCAAAAATGCAGCCTTATTGTGATATGCAAAACGTTTCGCCTGGGGAAATTCTGTTCGCCCGAAATTTAAAAAGCTATTGCGAGTTTTGCCCAAATGATAGTTCACTTCGAATTGATAGTGACATTTTGAACACAGAGAAACACAAAACAAAATTGAATATCCAGGGGTCTTATCACGTAACTTTTCAGACGATTCTCGTCCAAGCGATAATAGTGAACGAGTTTGTTTGCTTCACATTACTCTACCATCATCGTGTCGTCTATCGTCAATCGCATAAGAATCCAATTAAGAAATCTGGTTCGAATCCAATTGAAATCATGCTCCCAGGAACACTTTTATTGTAGAATCCAATTACATAGTAGGGCCCCCAGACGTTTTGTCGCGACTTGGCAGATAGGTTTATGCAACTTGGAAGTGGACACAAAAAGCCACGTGGTTACATCCTGGCTAGGTTAGGTATAACGGGCTTTCAGCGAATTAACGTAATTCTTAGGAAAATTTGATCCTTGATCATTGAACTTTTTAGAGCTCCTGGGAAATAAAAAATCTGCTTCTTTTGCTGCAAAAATTGTTTGCTTGGGCGAACTGTTTTATATCCTATTCCTATTCAAAAAAACATAGGGACGGGCTGCAGTCCGCTTGGGCGAACTGTTGGATACCCTATTCTTATTCATATCCCTCATAAGTGGGCGTGACAAAAGTCTAAGTATGGTTGAATTGTTAAGAACGCTCTACATATTTTGTTATATAACATTTAAAGGATTTTATCAAAAAAAAAACGCTCCCTATCTCAAACTTGGGTGTTTCAATAAAATTGTTTTATTTAATTGTGGGCGTGTCAGTAGGCGGATTTAAAAAAAAAATTAACACATGAGCATAAAGGGCCCCTAGAGAGTATATATTATAAATTTCAGCTCCCTAGCTCAAACTTTGAATTTTCAAAAAAAGTTTTTTTTTTTTTAAATTGTGAGCGTGTCAGTAGGCGGATTTTGAAAATATGTATACATGAGCTTAGGGCCCCTAGAGAGTATATATTATAAATTTCAGCTCCCTAGCTCAAACTTTGAATTAAAAAAAAAAGATTTCAAAAATTCGTTAACTTGATTATTTCGGGACCCTAGAGAGTTAAAATTTCAGCTCTCTAGGCCCAGTTTAAAGGCCTAATTTTTGCCGACGGACGGACATGGCTAGATCGACATTACTATCGATGCTTATCATAAATATAGTAACTTTTAGGGGTCTACGGGCAACATTAAGGTATGTTACAAACTATGCGTCAAAATTAATATACCCTTAGAATAGGGTATAAAGAGACGTGACAAAAATCTTAGTATGGGTGATTTGTTAAGAAGGATTTTGTCTGCATATTTTGTATAAGTACTTAACTGTTTTCTGCGTTTTTTTTAAAGGATAACAAAAAAAAGCTTTGTATGGAGGAATAGGACTTTCATTTCCACACTGATTTCTTCAATAAAACGTTTTTTTTAATAGCTGGCGTGTCAGTAGGGGGATTTTAAAAATCTTTACACTGGGGCATTTAGCACCCCGAGGGAGCTATATCGACATAACTTTCGATGCTGATCCCAAATATAGTGACCCCGATCACAGAATCCGTCGTTTTCGGAATTTCGCTACCAACTCCAAAAGATGCTATCACGGAGTCCATTGTAGTAGATATATTTGTTTAGAATTTTTAAATTCTGTGATAGGGGATACCCTTAGAATAGGGTATAAAAAACAAGTAAAACTTAAAACCATTCTGTTGTGTTGAGGAAGTCTTGATGTTTTTGAAAGGTATGCCTGAGATGTCCGAGTGGTCCTCACAGAATGGTTTGCCTAGTATGCGATGTATAGTTTTGGCTAAAGCTGGACATTCATCAGTGTCTCTGCTGCTCCGGCATAGGGTGTTATGGGGGGTACCAAGATTGACTACGAGCGGGCCGATATGTCAGTACTAAAGGCTACCAGTTTAGTGGCATCTGCACGTGATCTTTGAATGATGTTCTGTGTTCTAATTTTATTGTATGTGGGCCACATCTTCATTTAAATGGCCCAGCATCGTGGTGAGACATAAAAGATATTTCTCTTCACGAAACCTAGCTTGTTTGAAGACTCCTCCGCAGAAGATTCTCAATGTTCCCTCCTCCCTTAATGTTCCTATGGCGGGAACCCAAAGGAGAGCGATTTTAAAACCCGGCTAGCCCTAGCACATTCCTCAAATACATTTGACTTAGTCGTAGCCACGAATATGGTTATGTATGTTGTGTTTGGCTGTCGTTTTGTTCATGAGCAACCCACACCTTTCCTTACCTGGATGTCGCTGGAAATTGAGGAAGCGGAAGGAGTTAGATATGTTTAGTTCCGCCCGCTCCTACTCCACAGTTCGTTTTAGAACCATCCCTGTAGTTACATAAATACTTCGGACTTTTTCGCAGCGGGGTGTTATTCTAATTCTAATTCGGTTGAGAATCCTACAGCGAAACATGTATACAAGTTGAGTTTAGGTGTTTTGTAGTCAGTCTAGCGGACCAATGCAATAGCCAGGTTCTTTCTACATACGATACTATCGTTTCGATATGAAGTCAAGGGGTAGAATGTTAAGAATCAAGTTCAATTATTTGATTTGACTGATTCTTTATACAGTAAATAATACAGCTGTGTACATGCAGATAAAAGTTGTTGGCCCGTGTCTCCACTTGTGTAGACAATGTCCTTCGCCTAAACAACATTAATTTTTACCAAATTTTGATATTTTGGTCATGGAATATGACAGGAATATGGTTAAGGTATTGGTACATTCAGGCTAGGATTCGAAAAGATAAAACGTAATTCTATTTAATTAATCTTTGTTAGTTCTCTTTCAATGTCTTTTATTTCTTGATTATTATTCTAATAATTCACTTATTTAATCCAACAATTCATTTTCACAATTAATCACTTTAAATAAACAATTACTTTTCTCTTCCATCCACTTTATCTCTATACTTTTCATTACTGTCATCTATCGCGGTTTAAAACTAGAATGTCTTGGGTGCTCCTGCGACACCTAGTTATATCTCCTAGTGACAGAAAGTTCGAGAAAAACAGATGTACTAATTATTCATAGCTATTCAAACTGCTTTTCAATGCTGCCAAATTTCGATTATCATACATGGTTATATGGATCTCGACTAGATGGCGCTGTAAGTTGACTAATTGATGCTGAATGTCACAGTTTGAGCAAACATGCAACAGTATCAAACAATTCGCCCAAGGGAACCTTTTCTTATGTTTGAAGAACACGTTGCTTGTGGTCGAAACCTAATGTTTCTCATTGACGAATGCACTCGGGTAGTTATTGATGGTTACGTTTGTCCCGGATCAAGAGTTGAATGAAACATACCTATGTGGAAAAATATAGGAAATGTATAGTTCTATGCCAAGAATAATTGTTTTCTTATACCTTCGGCGCAAGTGTTGACATTTGTATTTCTAAAACAAGTCAGCCCATGGCAGGGAAGCTAAGCTAATAGTTTGTGAAGTTTATTCCAAATAATCCTTTTTTATTTCCCAAAGAAGTATGCATCTGCCTATTGACACTTAGTACATTTTTTAACATTGAGAATAGTTTTGGGGTTGATTGACAATACAACCAGTGTCGTACCGTCATTACATTAGGATATTAGAACATGCGTTATTCAGTTAAACATTTAATAGATAATATTTTCTTTTTTGTATGGACAATCTCAATCTCCTCTAATTAGGTCAGTTGGTTTCGTTCTTTTTAGTCATCTACGTCTTGATATTTCTTGGGCTGGTAGGGTGTTGATTTCATTGTTTTGGTGGAGCAGAATTTTCATATGGTGTCTTCTGCTTATGGACGGTATTTCTTCATTGATGGTAGGGATTTCGAGGTCTCGGTGTATGTCAGCATTTGTTATATACCATTCTGCATTTATGATTGAGCGGAGGATTTTTGATTGTTGTCTTTGTATGAGAGTTGTATTAGATTTTGTCGTTGTAGGCCATAGGTCCAAATTGGTTTTATAATTGTTTTATATAGGAGGATTTTTTTTGCTTGTCGATAGTTTTGAGTCTTTTCTTAGGAGCCAGTGGAGCTGTTTGTATTTTTCTTTTATTTGGTTTCTCTTCTTTTGTATATGGTACTTCCATGTAAGTTTAGAGTCCATGTGGATTCCTAGGTATTTAGCTACATTGTCGATGGGTACATTTGTATCTTTTATTTTTAGGGGTCTTTTTAGCTTTTTTAGTAAAAACCACTTGAGAAGTTTTGTTCTCGTTAATTTTTATGCACCAGTCATCTAGCCACTTTATTCTTTCGTCTAATGTGTGTTGGAGTTGGTAGATGGTAGTTCAGTATTATTGTATTGTCTGCAAATGTTGCAATCATTGCATTAGGAGTATCTTCCCATGGGGAGGGAATGTCTGCTGTATATAAGGTGTATAGTAGTGGTCCTAAGACACTACCCTGAGGGACCCCTGCTCCTATTTGATGCAGTTTTGAGGTTTCATCTTTGTATTTTACACAAAATGAACGATCGGTTAGATAACTTTTGAGTATTAGGTAAATATATCTGAATGTTTCGCACGGAAACTAGCAAAAAAATTGAATATCGTACTGTGACTTCAATTTCTACACAAGAATTAAAACAATTGCCTTTGAGTTTAATTCAAAATTACTTTATTTGACTGACGTATACTTTCTGGTTAATCGCTCTGACCTGGAATGCCAGATGTGCTCATCGTTGGTCATGAAGACACCTTCCTGGTCCAGCTGACCTTGGCTGCTGGTCGCCTGCAGTTCATTCACCCTTGCGGGTCTTCTTCACAGTTATCCATGGAAACGAAATCCACCGCTCCGCTTCGTCAGCTGGGCTGAGTGTGTCATCGCCACCATTACACGCACATATTTGCATCTCTTGGCCGTGTAGTGAGTGTAGCTCAGTGGGAGGAGCCAACGCTTTTTGCTACGAGCGTTCTATCAGCAGTGTGAAATTTGTGCAGAAATGTCTGCAGCTCTCCTGAGCCCCCAATTTGGATCGTGTGTAAGGTCAACAATGCGTTTTGCCGTCGGATTTTTGATGCTTTTTTCGATCGACGAAAATGCTGACGGAAAAGATTGTTGTGGGGGTCTCGATGCTTCCAAAAGATGCGCTTCAAACGTTTGTTGCGTTGCAACATCCTGCCGGGCCACAGGAAAGCCATCGATGTCTTCGGATTTTATCTGCATTTTTTGTTGACGATAACTTTCTAGCAAAGACCATGGTGTTGATTGATGATTTTGTCTGTCGATGCGCTCTCGAACCGTTCGCATATATGAGCAGGTACATGCAAGAAAAAAAGGTGTGGTGAATGGTGTGTGGCAATAATATTTTATAAGGAATAGGTATTTAAATTAGATTATTTATTTACAGGGTAGTTATTATGAAATAATATTTAATAAATTCATTAGTATGTGTGTGTGTGTGTGTATGTTATATAGCTGGAAACTATTCGTTTGCCATGGGAAGAAGGCAAAGTTTGGCAATGGGGCGCTTCAATGATGTGGTGGCCGTTTTTACAGTCACTACTCGTATCCTTCCATCATTTCCGGGATGTGTTTCTTCGATTCGGCCTAACTTCCATAATGTCGGAGGCGTTTGCTCATCAGGGAGTAGCACCAGATCGCCTACTTTGGGTTGTGAATTTGATGTTAGCCACTTTGGGCGTTGTTGGAGGCGAGCGAGGTATTCCGATTTCCAACTTTTCCAGAAGTCCTGCTGGATTTTCTGCAGTAACCGCTATATATCCAAGTAATTTGTTTTGATATCTGTAAAATCCTTTTCGGGTACTGTGTTAAGAGGCGCGCCAATAAGGAAGTGTCCCGGAGTCAGTACTGACAGATCATCAATATCTTCTGTTACTGGACAAAGTGGTCGCGAATTCAAACAAGCCTCAACCTGCGTTAACACCGTGACATATTCGTCGAAATTTAGGGTGTAGTGTCCTATGATTCTTTTCAAGTGGTGTTTCATTGACTTGACACCTGCCTCCCAAAGCCCGCCAAAATGCGGGGCAGCAGGGGGGTTAAAATTCCAAGTTGTTCCATTTGTTTGAAGCCATGTCGCTATATCATCTGACCATTCTTTAGAATGATGTGACCGTTCCTGTTCAATGATTCTAGCTGCTCCTTGAAAATTACTTCCGCAGTCACTATAGAGATTTGTGCATATCCCACGACGAGCTGTGAACCGCTTAAAGGCAGCAAGAAAAGCAGCTGCGCCGTAGTCGCTAACGAGGTCTATGTGAACTGCCTTCGTGCAGAAGCAAATAAAAATGGCGATGTATGCCTTGGTAATTTTGTTGCACCGACCTTTCCATGCCTTTAGCTGTACTGGGCCGGCGTAATGAACTCCAGATGTTTGGAAAGGCCGAGCCTGGATGACTCTTGGCGCAGGCAAGTTTCCCATTTTTTGCTGCATTCGAGTCGCTTTATGTCTGTAACATTTAAGGCATTTGTGAATGCAACCCTTGACATTTGATTTCAAATTAAAGATCCAATATTCACTTCGGAGAATCGCCATGAAGGGTTTTCATATGCGCGTCGTGAATAATGAGGTTGCTAAGTTCGTTTTGAGCAGGTACTATTAAAGGGTGACGCTGCGAATATGGCAGATCTGGATTCTCCAATCGACCTCCCACACGCAACAAGCCCTTTTCATCGATGATTGGAGAGAGCCTTGCTAATTTACTGCCCTTGGAAACCGCTTCATTGTTTGATATCCTTTTGATATCTTCGGCGAAGACCTCCTGCTGGACGATTGCTATAAGTCTCATCCGAGCTGACAAGATTTCGTCCACTGACAGCGGTCCAGTACGAGGCGCCGATTTCTTCAATAAGAAGTGGGAAATGAACCGAATCCAGTAAGCCGTGACTCTTACCAGTGGCTGTAAGGTAGAAAATTTAGTTAACAACTCATTTGTTTGAAATGTGGTAAAATGGACGCAGACGTGAAAGATGCTCCTTATTTGATAACTTGACGAAATAAAATCATTTTTTGCATTGGACAATTCAGAGGGTTTTGTTTCTAGGTCCGTCGTTGGTATTGCAACTGATCTGTACTGTTTCCTACTGTCAGTGACCGAGTATAAAAACTCTGGCCCGTGCCACCAGTTTTGATGTGTGAGTAGCTCCATGGGTGAGATTCCTCTCGATGCGACGTCGGCTGGATTGTCCTTGGACGCGATATAGTTCCAACGATTTGGGTCTGTCAACTCTTAAATCTCCGCGACTCGATTAGCCACGAAAGTAGTGCGAGTATATGGAGCCGATTTTATCCATGCTAATGTTATCTGCGAATCCGACCAAGCAAATATTTGTTTCTTGTCGAGTTCAAGAATCTCCACGATATGAACCAACAACTGTGCCAGTAGTAGTGCTCCACATAACTCTAACCTTGCCAATGATTTTATTTTCAGAGGAGCGACTCTGGTTTTGGACCGAAGGAGATTTGTCCCTATTGTTTCTCCGTTAATGGCGCGCAAATATACGGCTGCCGCGTAGGCCTTTTCAGAGGCATCGCAGAAGCCATGAACCTCGATCTGCGATGGGTGATCGATCGTTAACCATCTGGGAATTTCAAGCGCATTGATGGCGTTGAGTTCACCCTTCAAGTTATGCCAAGCTGAAACGATTGACGCTGGTAATTCACTATCCCATGTCTGTTGCTCTTTCCAGATTGCTTGCATCAATATTTTTCCTGTAATGACACAAGGAGAGATTCATCCCATTGGATCATAAAGACGAGCTATATCGGAGAGGATTGTTCTTTTCGTTGTCTTCCTTTGATCTGGCAGATTGACTTTAAATTTCAAAATGTCCCTTCCAGTATGCCACTGTATTCCAAGAGTTTTGATTGCATTTCGTTCGTCAAATGAAAGGGGTAGTTGAACCTCTCTATCTTCTTTTGGTATAGCTGCCAACAAACTCTCGCTATTGCTTGCCCACTTCCTTAATGGAAAACCGCCCCGGCTCAACATTGTAGTAAGCTGTCGTTGTGTTTCCAACGCTTCTTCTGTTGTCTCTGCACCGTGTATGACGTCGTCCACATAGAAGTTGTTGATAGCGATTTCGGATGCAATAGGGTAGTCTTCTCGTTCGTCCAAGGCGAGTTGCTGAAGGGTGCGAATTGCTAGATATGGCGCCGCGGTAGTGCCAAAGGTCACCGTGTTAAGGCGGTACGCTTTTATATCTTCTCCATCCTTATCTCTCCATAAAATAAGCTGGAAGACAGAATCTTCCGGAGCAACCCAAATGTGCCTATACATTTTGTTAATGTCTGCAACAAATCCTATTTTATGTTTGCGGAACCGAGCGATGTTGTCGACAATTTCATCTTGCATTCGTGGGACCACTAGCATTTTTTTTTTTTTTTTTTTTATAATTTGCTTACGCTAAAGGGATTTTTTCTGTTGTTACAGTACCCTTATAGTGCGTAACACAGCGTAAGCATTTGTGTTTAACAGCAAGCAGCACTATCGCATTTCATTGCATGCTTTTCGGTGCTACTTACTATTAGAAAGAATAGAGAGATAGGAAAGAAGTGTTTGGGTGCAGTTGTAGGGTTTTTCTCCACGGGTGGTGTCTAAGATGCTTAGGGAGATTACGATTTCATGTATTCGATATAAAGTAATGGACTTGGCCGGGATTCGAACGCACGACCTTCCATTCAGTAAGCGAATACACTACTACTGCACCTGTTGCCACCCGCATATGATCGTTTAGCGACGTCCCATTAGAGGTTTTACATGAGGCGTCGAACACAATACGTAGCTTCGTTGTAGAGCTTGCCTCTTTGATTACAGTGTGGTGTGGAACGAAGTAGTGAGCCCCTTCTAATGTTCGTAAGTCTACTTCCGTCATATGACCTAAAATCTTGTACTCTTCGAATACGGCTTTGTAGTCATCCCGAAATCTTTGACTGGTTTGAAATTTCTTTTCTAACTGCAAGAACCGGACCAATGTCGAGTTATAGGACAGACCTAATGTGGGCGGCGCTCCTTCTTTGAACGGAAGACTGACCATGTACTTTCCGTCTGCTAGTCGTTGGTGAGATCTGCAGAAATGCATTTCGCATTGTTTTTCTTCTGAGGATATCAAAACCTTTCTTTCTCCTTCCTCTAGTTCCCAGAATCTAGTCAAAATGTTTTCTAACGCAGGATTTTCAGTAATTGTGTGATAGGATGTTATTACCGGGTTATTGTTAGAAATACCACCGGATAGTACCCATCCCAGTTCAGTTTTTTGTGCCATGGGAGTACGGGGTGCTCCTTTCACAATCCCGTCTAGAAGAATTGAAGAGTAGACATCACTTCCAAGCAAAATATCAATTTTGCTTGCCTTATGAAATGACGGATCTGCAAGCTCCATATTTTGGAGGTGACTCCAGCCGTTGCAGCGGAGATTCCGTGTTGGAAGAGCAGATGTGAGTTTGGAAAGAACCAAGGCTTTAAATACTAATTTAAAGTTTGCGTTGACATTGGAGTGTAATGTAAGCGAAACCGTGTACTTTGAGATACTCGTATTGGTCTCTCCAACGCCCAAGACAGAAACGAAAGTTTTGTCCCTTTTTAAATTCAACATTTGTGCAGCGGACTCAGTTATAAAGGACGCCTCCGATCCAGGATCTATGAGGGCTCTCAGCATCATAGGTTGGCCCGTAGTTGTAAAAACTTTCACGAGCGCAGTAGCCAGAAGAACAGTTTGTCCATTACTATTTTCGGCAATATGAGTGTTGAGTGCTGAAGCTGTTCTGTTGTAGCACGATGGACCTTCAGTGGGTTCTGACTGAGGGGTTTGAGTGGGAGCTGACTTTATTGAAGCATTTGACTGTGACTGTGCCGCCCCCGAACAAGAGTCGCTCGCAGGTGGAGAGAGACAAGTTTCATTTATGTGTATCAGCGAATGATGCCGTTGCTTGCACAAGGAGCATGTAAACACACTTGTGCAATTCGTCGTTTTGTGTGTATTTGACAGACAATTGTAACATAATTTGTGTTTCTTGACAATATCTTGTCGTTTTTTGGGATTCAGAGCTTTGAATTTGAAATAATTACGTATTGAATGTGAACCTTGGCACATTGCACATTTATAAATCGTGGAATTGTGTGAACGTATTGTACTTGGGGTCTTTTTTGTTCTCATGTTTGATAAACTGGTTGTTGTTTGTCCCATGACATCCAAGGTCCTTGCCCTCATTAACAAAAAATCTTCCAGTATGCTATACGTCGGATAATCTACGTATGATGATATATGGGATTCCCAAAGGCCCCTCGTGTTAAGAGGAAGTTTTTGAACTATATGGTAAATGAGGACATCTTCCCATGAAGTGACAGAAACTCCGAGATTTTCTAACGATTGCTTGGCTTCGTTTGTCGTGTCCACCAGCATTTGAATGTCATCAGCCGCTTCTTGTGAGAGAATCGGTTGACTGAATAATAAGGAAAACTGATTGTCTTTCAGAAACCGTAGGTTTTGGTATCGTTTTACTAAGGTTGCCCACGCTGACTCGAAATTAACATCGGTAATGGCCGTATTCCTCAGTAGACGTTCGGCTTTCCCGCTCAAATTGGTCTTCAGATAATGTAGCCGTTGAACATCGGATATACACGAGTTTTTTATAACCAGACTTTCAAATAAACTTTTGAATTCCGGCCATGTCTGAAGAGAGCCGGAAAAAATGGGTATTTTGATCGGTGGGAGCTTTAATTCGTTAGGTGCGGTTTTCCCTGTACCAACTGAATTGTTAAGCAAACTGTGTGCATTTTGGTTTTCTGCGTGTTGTAATTGTGTTTTTAATTCAGAGGAATACTTATAATATAGCTCTTTTAAGCTATGAAAAGTTAAATCCTCCATATATTTGATTTTTGATTCGTCACCAGGGGCTGCAATAATTTTCTGATGCAGTCCTCTAGCTTCATCAAACGACTGCTCTAAATTCTTTAAACGCTCTTCGCTCATATGAATTGATTTATTCAATTTATCTAAACTTAAATAAGCGTTGTAATCGGCATTTAACTCGATTGAAATGCTTTGAACAAAATCAATCAAATTTGAAACTTTGCTTTTGCTCATAATTGAATGTAATTGCAGAACACACAACACACGAGTAATTATTAAAACCAGGTAAGATCGATAAATTAACGTATTAACGTAAGATAAAGTTATAAAATGCCACACACCTGTTGTTAAAGCGTTGCTCCCTCGATGTCCTTTAGCGGCAATCCCCACGAGAAACTCGAACACGGCAAAACGCATCTTGATTCGGCCGTCAGAAGAACGATGATGCTCCAGTAACACCAGCAGCAAATTCTGTACATTAACAGCCGCGAATTCTCGTGTGTAATCGCGCACAACAAATACGATTTAAAAATGTCTTTAAATGTTTACTACGAACCGTCTAAATCTAAATCTCAATCTGGCTTTGAATGACCATTATGTTTCGCACGGAAACTAGCAAAAAAATTGAATATCGTACTGTGACTTCAATTTCTACACAAGAATTAAAACAATTGCCTTTGAGCTTAATTCAAAATTACTTTATTTGACTGACGTATACTTTCTGGTTAATCGCTCTGACCTGGAATGCCAGATGTGCTCATCGTTGGTCATGAAGACACCTTCCTGGTCCAGCTGATCTTGGCTGCTGGTCGCCTGCAGTTTATTCACCCTTGCGGGTCTTCTTGGCAGTTACCCATGGAAACGAAATCCACCGCTCCGCTTCGTCAGGTGGACTGAGTGTGTCATCGCCACCATCACATGCACATATTTGCATCTCTTGGCCGTGTAGTGAGTGTAGCTCAGTGGGAGGAGCCAACGCTTTTTGCTACGAGCGTTCTATCAGCAGTGTGAAATTTGTGCAGAAATGTCTGCAGCTCTCCTGAGCCCCCAATTTGGATCGTGTGTAAGGTCAACAATGCGTTTTGCCGTCGGATTTTTGATGCTTTTTTCGATCGACGAAAATGCTGACGGAAAAGATTGTTGTGGGGGTCTCGATGCTTCCAAAAGATGCGCTTCAAACGTTTGTTGCGTTGCAACACTGAAAGAAGCATGTTTTGTCATTTGTATAGCAGTCCCCTGTGCCACACTTGGTCAAACGCTTCATCCAGGTCCATTAAGATTTTGTTTACCACCCTATGGATTTATTGTATTTTTGAATGTTGCCGCCTAAATCCAAACTGATTGTAAGCGTTTGGTATGAAAACCAAATACAACCTTTGCCATCGAAGGCGAATGTAACTCAATTGAAAGCTTCTTTTTTTATAATTTGCGTGCGCTAAAGAGATTTTTTTATTTTTCTGTATTGATACAGTACCCTTATAGTGTTGCCACAGCGCAGGCGTTTTCGTTGCTGCAAGCAGCCCCCTAAAAGTGCAGCTGGATCTAAGAGTGCAACTAGAATTGAAGTATGATTGAATAATATGTTGGGATCGTATAACAAATGAAGTTTCGACGTTCTTTTTGGGGGCGGATAGATTCTGCTGCTCAGAATGCTCGTTTGTTTATCTTCCTTAGGATTATTGAGACTTCATATTGAAGAACAGGATATCAACAAAGGTTTTAGACAAGCACAATTTGAATTGCAGTTCGGACAATGTATTAAAACGTTATTAAATAGTTGGTGTTGCTGATATTAATCCCGTGGAAAGACAGACTAAGAATATTACTGCAGCGCCCCCGATAAACTGCGCTTGTCGTAAAAATTAGGAAATCACATCTAGGCAATTTTTATTTAAGCGACACATTTAACATCTGTCCGTGGGTTGACACGACTGGAGATCAGTCGTTGACAAAATGATCAGAAACCATTATTTTTGAGTTTGAACCGGCTAACCCCACAGGCGGATCATTAGGGATAGGACTTTTATTATTCCTCCTATCCAGATCATAACCTTGCTGAACTAAAATAAGTTTCATGTGGTTTTCGCTTTACTGATTACAGCTCTCAATAATGTATATCCCCAATCTACATTGCTACAATTTATCCTTCACTTGTATACATATTCATGTTTCAAAGTTTTATATTGTTTTCTGCTAAAACTTAACTAAAGCAAATCGTTTATTTGTTTTCCATTTTATTTCAGATATGGGCAAACAAAGTCCTGTTTCGTATACAGAATTGTAATGGACTATTGCTTGGAGAAGAATATCTATGACCGCCAAGTTAAAAAACAAGGAATGTCCGACAGAGTCGTAGATGAGTGCAATCCCGATGCTCATTTATCAATTAGAGAACTAACAAACTTGTGTTATGACAAAGTGGAGGAGAGCCAAAGTGCTGAATTCAAACAACCACTAGAGAACTACTCGGACGTTGTCATGCGTCAAGTGATTACAAACTACAAGTCAATCCTTTCCAAGGAGCCCTTCTACCATGAAAGTCTGTTGATTGATCGGAAGGAGAAAAAGCTCTCACAAACGGAAAAGAAGTTGGCCAAACGGGGTTATGAAATCGAAAAAAAAGCTTCAACCAAACCCAACTTTTTGGCACATAATGTTGAATACAAAGTCATGCAGAATAGAGATTGCATGCTGAATCAAGTAATTCCTCGGGTAATGACCTTTATTGGTAGAATATTTGTTTAAATACATATGTTTTTTTTTTTTAATTAAGGTGCCGCCTTTTAAGAAAAATATCAAGGAACCATTTAAAAATTCAGGAATGAGATTAACCCGCTGGATTCCCGCAGAAGTATGGCAACGACAAGGAATGTCTTCACAAGAAATGAAACTGCCAATAGGTGGGGTACTGAAATATTGTCTTGTGGGTGGGTATTTATTTTATTGTCATTATAGATGTTGCAATACCTACGAGTTCAAGTGAAACATCGAGTATTGTTGTGAAAGCTGGAGAAAAAGTTATGGTCCTCAAGTCCCCAAAGGGTGTTTATATGCAACTGGAAAGCGGAAAGATTATCGCTATCAAGACATCAGCGGAATCAGCTCAGGAAAGGGAAAAAATGAAAGCTAGAAAGCTAAATTGTTCAGAAGCTTCTGTCACTTATAAAAAGTACATAAACACCATGGACCCTATAGCTTCGAAAGAAGGTAAATATTTGTTGGTAGCTGGAAAACTGAATTTATTTTCAGAAGGACTAACACGATCGGATTCCGATTGGTCTCTGAAAACGTACTAAATACAAATTTGCTTTTGGTATGAGTATTTTATAACCATTGACCGAATCACAGCATAGGCCCCAGGATTCGTTTCTCGAGTGAGCGAATGCAAATGCAAAATCGTTTTAAAAGCAAATAACCACTATGGACCAACTATGTTCCCCATCCACTGTTTTTTCCTAACTGGGCTTGTACATTGTAACAATACTTTTTGATGTGTAAACATCTTTGCTCTCGTTGATGTGTAAATATATTTTTTCTCCGTAGGGGCTAGTCACCGTCATCGTCAGATTTTCAGCGTCACCGGCATCGTCAGATTTTCAGCGTCGACGGCATCGTCAGATTTTCAGCGTCACCGTCAGATTTTCATACCGCGTGAGTTAAGCGGTGCTCGCCAGATCATCGCAATTAAACGACGTTGGGCGCGGTTAGTACGTAGATGGTTGACCGTTTGAGAACAACCGCGTGTCGTTGTTTTTTTCCAACAATTTAACGAAAAAAGGCACAGCAGCAATTCTTTTATTTCGTTTTACATTTTCCAGTTTTAATTATGTTCAATTTTTATTATGTCCTTACGAAACACCGGGAAGTTGTGTGGAAGTGGATTTGTTTTGAATAATCGAGGTTGTATAGCTTGAAGTTTGTTGTACATCAGTTGAAGGTAAGAGGAAAAATATCGATTTGTACTTCGGTAATTGATGGCCGATTTAAGAATGTCACTTTTAGTTGTAATAAGGTTATTTACCTAGTAGTCCTTGGAGAACCAAATAAGGTCCTTAAGCCGGAATTTTTAATGTGTAAACATTATAGCTATCGTTGATGTGTAAATATATTTTTTCTCGGTAGGGGCTAGTTGGAAATATCTAGCGTCACCATCATCGTCAGATTTCGTCAGATTTCGTCATCGTCAGATTTTCATTACCACGTGAGTTAATCGCTGCTCGACAGATCACCGCAATTAAACCACGTTTGGCGCGGTTAGTACGTAGATGGGTGACCGTTTGAGAACAACCGCGTGTCGTTGTTTTTTTTTATTAATTATGTATGTTCAATTTTAGAGATTATTATGTCCTTACGAAACACCGGAAAGTTGTGTGGAAGTAGATTTGTTCTGAATAATTGAGGTTGTATAGGTTGTAGTTTGTTGTACATCAGTTGAAGGTAAGAGGAAAAATATCGATTTGTACTTCGGTAACCGATGGCCGATTTAAGAATGTCACTTTAACGACAATCGATGCTATATCTTCCCGGTACATCGACACACTTGAGTCGACGGTGTACGTCTCCTACTTCAGCTTTCACGAACCAATTATTTGTTCGGTCAAACATTAAATAAATTTTGTCGTTGACATTAAATATATATCATGGTTTTATTTCAATACAATACCCAAATCTCTTGTTTATCAAAACCACAACCTCTGTGATATTTCCACATGCAACACTGACGAGCCTACATGTTTACACATCAACTATACCGTGAGTGCAGCTTGGCTCACACCTTTCTTTCTTTTTTTCAAAAACTCCTAAAAAACCGCGCAGTATATTGTGTTCAATGTTATTTGACTAACAGATCCTTGCAACAACAAAAAAGGTCCTTAAAAGTCGAAGAAAGGGTATTTTTCCAAAATGCCGGTAGAATCCACACGGTATATCTGTGTACAATGTTATTTGACTAAGAGGTCCTTGCAACAACAAAAATGTCCTTAAAAGTTGAAGAAAGGATATTTTTCCAAAATGCCGTTAGAATCCGCACGGTATATCTGTGTTCAATGTTATTTGACTAAGAGGTCCTTGCAACAACAAAAAAGGTCCTTTAAAGTCGAAGAAAAGATATTTTTCCAAAATGCCATTAGAATCCACACGGTATATCTGTGTTCAATGTTATTTGACTAAAAGGTCCTTGCAACAACAAAAAAGGTCCTTAAAAGTCGAAGAAAGGATATTTTTCCAAAATGCCGTTTTTTTTTTTTTTTTTTGTCGGGATGTGTGAAACTTTCTGCACTGGAGCACTCAGACTCAATACTGGTCCATTGTACTGCCAGGCAGACACACCACATTTTACTGTGGGAATTCACTCGTTTTTCTAAGAAAAACGAGAAGGCGCTTCAATGATAAGGAGCTTAGGTTTACAGCACTCACCATATCCGCACCAAATACCTGCCACCTGATACGAGCAAAAGCAGGACAATCACAGACGAAATGTTCCGCAGTGTCGTCGCTTTCTCCACAGGCTTCGCAGTTGGTGGTGTCGCTTAGGCCTAGCACCTTAAGGTGTTTGGCAAAAGCGTAGTGTCGCGTAAGAACGCCAGTAGTCTGTCTGCAGTCTTTTCTGTTGAGAGACAACAAGAATGCCGCGGATTTCCCACAGACGTCGGGCCAAAATGCCGTTAGAATCCATACAGTATATCTGTGTTCAATGTTATTAGACTAACAGATCCTTGCAACAAAAAAAAGGTCCTTAAAAGTCGAAGAAAGGGTATTTTTCCAAAATGCCGTTAGAATCCACACGGTATATCTGTGTACAATGTTATTTGACTAAGAGGTGCTTGCAACAACAAAAAAGTCCTTAAAAGTTGAAGAAAGGATATTTTTCCAAAATGCCGCTAGAATCTACACGGTATATCTGTGTTCAATGTTATTTGACTAAGAGGTCCTTGCAACAACAAAAAAGGTCCTTAATAGTCGAAAACAGGATATTTATTAGAATCCGCACGGTATATCTGCGCTCAATGTTATTTGACTAAGAGGTCTTTGGAACAACAAAAAGGTCCTTAAAAGTCGAAAGAAGGCTATTTTACCAAAATGTTTGTTGTTCCTAGCACCCCTCATTCAAATAACATTGAACTCATATATACCGTGCGTTTCTAAAGACATTTTGGGAAAATATCCTTTTTCGGGTTTAATTATTGTGACTCCAAGGACCTCTTTGTAAAATAACCTGATGTAAAATAAAAGGAACATTTAATCAATATTTATTTTAAACGCAATATGCATAATAAATCCCAGTAAATTATTACCATTATAGCAAAATAAAAAATTTTGATTTAGTTATTAGTTATTACCTAGGCAGCTAAAAAGCTACAGCTAAAAACTAACCAACTTTTAGTTGTCATCCGCAAACTAACTTTGGCAACCTAACGAGCTTAGTTACACAACCTGCAACTTATAGCTAATAGCAAAAATTAGTTGTCATTATTATAGCTAACCACCAAATCGATTGCCTTTTTAGCGCAGCTAATTAAACTACGTTAGTTACTTAGTTATGGCGTTGGCTAGATAACACTAGTAGAAAACGCTGTAGGCACAGTACATGTTTCTACATCAACTGTACCGTGAGTGCAGCGTGGCTCACACCTTTGTTTTTAAAGTCAAACCATTTTGAACCAAAGTTCAAAGAGTAATTCTTTGACGTTAGGCAAAAAGGTCTTAAGTCAAAAAATTGCATTTTAGGTTTTTCATTGGGTTTAACTCAATTTTTTTGTCTCTTTCGTTTGGTATTAACGACTTAAGTCTAGAACAACTGCTTCCTATCGTAATAATTTAGTCTTTAGGCAATAAGTCAGAAAAATGCATATGTGGTTTGGTATTTATTAACGTCGTAAGTTCATTTAAGTCTTTATGACTTTAAGTCTTTTGTACCGAACGGAATAATCAAATAGGTGAATAGCGTAGATATACTTATGTATATTCTTATTTAGAAAAACATTCAAAAAAACGAAACAAGAAACAGAAGAAATATAAACTTTTTTGTTACAAAACATTAGCAAAAAAATCAAAAAACAAAACAACCTAGCGCTTTTGTTTTGTTAATGACATTATTCGATTATTACAACAATACTTATTAATTATTGTGCATTATAATGAGTGAAAGGAGTAAATATACAGGGTGTCCCTTAATTCGTTCGCAATATTTTAGGGCATGATTTATGGGTATATTCTAAGGAAAAAATTGTTCTACAGTAAGGGTCTATCTCTAATTTTTATATCATTTATTGAGGATTTAAGAAAAGGCTTACTTGGGTGTACCCTGACCCATGTTAACGGTAATTGCGCTGTTAGTACTAATGATAAAAATATGATTTAGGCCTCTATTTTTAGAAGAAATATTAGCCTTTGTAATTGCATTTAAATAAATTTTATATCTTAACTCAGTCTTAAGATATCCAATTTTTAACCTGTTGCATTTTTCCTGCCCATGCTAATTTTTTGACTTTCGGTTCAATTTTCTCCAGAAAATGCGTAATAAACATAACGTTTTAATATTTTTTTTGAATGAAGGTAACAATAATAAAAATAAAAGCTTACGACAAGTTTGTAGAAAAACCCATAGATTTTATGATACTTGGGAAAGCATGGAACAGGTAAAAATGGGGAAAAAAGGTTTTATTGCTTTAAGTTGCAAAAGTTATGAATGAAAACGATTTTTTCCGGTTTAGGTAATTTTTGTTGTAATTAGCCTTATTGCGAAGATCAATCGACAATTGATAATTGACTATTTTCAATGTGTGCTATAGTGAACGAACGATTCATTTGGTATTTTTGTCAATCGAATTTTTGTAATTGACTGCGATTGACAAAATCCTTTAGAATCGTTCGTTCACAATAGCACACATTGAAAATAGTCAATTATCAACTGTCGATTGATCTTCGCAATAAGGCTCAATGTGTGTACTTTAACAGGAAAAATCCATAGATTTTATGGCACTTAGGAAATCCTGCAGCAGGTAAAAAAAGGGGTTTCTGATTTTGTACCTACATTTCTAACAACAGTTGACAATAAGAGCGGGTTTCCGTTGGTTTATTTAAGTACCTGTCAGGACTTACCTAAAAAATGGTATAAAAGATTTAAAATCAAAATTAATTCATCAGTTTAATCTTAAACGCCAAACCAAGCCGTTAGTTGATAAGAAAGGTTTTTTAAAATGTCTTCATTTACAAACGAAGAATACGCAGACATTATCTACGTCTATGGGCTGTGCAATGGAATTTCAAATAGTGCGCGACAAAGATACCATGAACTTTATCCACACCGACGACTTCCTAATAGAAATGCATTTGAAAATACATATCGAAGGCTTCGAGAAACGGGATCAGTTTCAAATACACGACCTAACGCGGGAGCTCCACGAGTAAGAAGAACTTCGATTGATCAGAGAATACTGGAAGCTGTTACAAATGAGCCATCAATCAGCATCAGACGCTTAGCTTTGCAATTCAATGTTTCCAGACATCAAATTTCTGATGTCCTGCATGGAGAAAATCTGTTATCGTGCAAAAAATCCCTTTTTTTAAATTTTACCTGATCCATGTTTTCCCAAGTATTATAAAATCTATGGGTTTTTCTACAAACTTGTTGTAAGCTTTTATTTTTATTATTGTTACCTTCATTCAAAAAAAATATTAAAACGTTATGTTTATTACGCATTTTCTGGGGAAATTTGAACCGAAAGTCAAAAAATTAGCATGGGAAGGAAAAATGGAACAGGTTAAAAATTGGATATCTTAAGACTGAGTTAAGATATAAAATTTATTTAAATGCAATTACAAAGGCTAATATTTCTTCTAAAAATAGAGGCCTTAACGAAATTTCTATCATTAGTACTAACAGCGCAATTACCGTTAACATGGGTCAGGGTACACCCAAGTAAGCCTTTTCTTAAATCCTCAATAAATGATATAAAAATTATTACTGTAGAACAATTTTTTCCTTAGAATATACCCATAAATCATGCCCTAAAATATTGCCAACGAATTAAGGGACACCCTGTATATTGAATTTAGCTTTAGCAAATTCTGGAAAACGTAGTAAGTGTTTTATATTTTTTTAATACTCGTAGAGTGTAAGGACGAGGGAGTTTTGTTGGTCGTTCATTTTATGAGAGGGAATTTCATAAATTAAAAGTCGCCTTCAAAAAGCCAAACGTGGACACCTGCTACAAGTGCGACACCCTTCATATGCGCGTTCAAGTTGCTGCTAATCAGGAAGAAAAACAGTAAGCAGAAAACGATCTCCAAGTACATCAGGAGCAGGCTAATGCAGCATTTGATGCTAAAAAAGCCGATAAGCTAGCAGCACAAGATAGTGCGCAAAAGAAATGCTTCAGCTTCGATCTTCAGCAATGCTTACCAACACCGTTTGTTGGATCTTCGGTAGCATTTTATAAAATTCAGCTATCGACCTATAACCTTACTGTTCACGATAATGCTACCGGATATTCAACGCACTACATGTGGCATGAAGCTCTAGCTGCTAGAGGGGGAAATGAAATAGCTTCCTGCCTATATGCTCATATGAAGAACCTGCCTGATTGCATTTCTGAGGTGACATTTTACTCAGACACATGCGGGGGACAAAATAAAAACACTCATGTGGCGGCAATGTTTTTAATGGCTCAAGTTAAGTTCCCCAATTTAACCATAAACCACAAGTTCCTTGTTCCGGGTCATACACATATGGAATATGACGTGGATCATTCCATGATTGAAAAAAAAAACAAAAACATCTGTTTACCACCCCCACGATTGCTACCAGCTAGTACGAACAACAGGCCTAAAAAAGAAGTTCCAGGTACACGAAATGCAGCAAGAAGAATTCTTTGATTTTGCCGCTTTGTTAAAAGACAGTTTTGGTGTGCAGAAAAAAAAATACTATAAATGAGCAGTTTCAATGGCTCCAATACCAGAAGAATGGTTTAGTGAGATACAAAAACAATTTAAACCACTCCGAAGAGTTCAAGATTTTAAGCTTTCTTAGAAGAGGAAAAAACAGATGTCTCAAAGATTATCCACTCCAAGCAACGTTCAAAACTTTAGTCCCGATATCTGAGGAGAAAAAAGGGATTTGTGCACTCTTTTAAGCTTAGTGCCACATGTGTTTCACGACTTTTATAAAAATTTACCAACTTCTAACTCCGCATTAAATGACGATCCAGATTTGGTAGATGAAGAAGAAGAAGCAGAACCAACATAAACATTTTTTTTTTGTTATTAACTTTATATTTTATAAGCTTCTGATTAATTAAACAATTTCCTATTTTATAACATAATGACAATGTTTTATGGCCTGACTTAAGTCTTACAAAGAAACAAAACTTCAAACAAAACAAAATGAGAGGATCCTAAGGACTTAAGTCATCGAAAAAACTTTAAATACTAATGAATTTGGAAAAATGTATTAACGTATTATGTAGGTCTTCATTTCCTAGATTTTATACCATAATTTGTTTTTCAAACAAATTTAATCCCGATTTGCAAAACTATTTTCAATTTGGTTTAACGAAAAACTGCAGTTTCTGACTTAAGACCCTTTTGCCTAACGTCAAAGAATTAAGAATTAGTTGAAAACAAGCAATGGCTAATTTTTCAACATATTGTCATCAATCTTACACCTTCAAATTAACTTTTCGTGAAAAAAGACCCCAATTTTTTTCATTTCTAACAAGATGGCAGTCAATTCACAGTGTGACATCAATTTTGCCCCAACCTGTACATGCATACACTAGCAGCCACCCGTGGCTTATTATTTACGCTCGCAGTATTTTTTGTTACCTGCCTTACTCTAGCGGGCTGAGGCTGCCTTTGGTGAAACTCGAATCTGGAAAACTAAAGGTGTGGAAATGTTAGTTATAATTTTAAAATACGTTTGACACCATTTTTTTATTTAAGGAGCCCAATATTAACGAATTTCGGGATTTTCATACGAATTAACTTAAATAATCTCTGACAAATGCCGAAATGGGTGAATGGGTGGGTGCGTATAGTGACCGAAATTGGACATAAAACATTTGAATTGATGCGTCTAGTGCTTTAATCCGTATAATACCTATATTTTTCATATCGGAAAAACGAATTGAAACTGGATCAAAACAAGAACTAGAATATAGCTTTGAAACACGCCCTGTGTACATGCATGTGAGGACGGTGTATGAGTCGAAAAGGTGTCCAGGGTTTTGAACCCTCCCGCGAAGTGGGCCACTATTATCAGTGCAACTTCCTACTAATCACGTTTTTTGTGTTTGTTCTTAATAAAGACAAGAATCCCAACCAAATGCACACATTTTCACGCTCACTGAATTTTGTTTGATATGACTAAGTCCATCCTGCTTCGACTTACGTTTCAATTCTAACTCAATTTGGATTGAATCTTTTTCACTGACTAGTGTTTGAACGAAACTCAGTGTAAAAGATTCAACTAACGGGCTCCCGTAGATAGATCGTCTGTGATCCCGGGCAAGCTGCTTCCAGTTGTCCAGACCAAGCGCTTTGACACCCGCGATGGCTTGGTCATTAAAACGGAGGTTCAGTCTTCCTTGTCGTTCATTCGCTCGAGTTCGCAGTTATATCTTCTCTTCGCCCTCTTCGCACACAGGACCAAATATCTGACGGAGTATTTTTCTTTCCAAAGTGTGGTGCATGAGCTCTACCAAAACATCACCTCCGTTTTTGAAAAGCTCAGCGGTAAACCATCAGAGCCGGCAGACTTATTGTTCTTTAGCTTTTTTTTATATATAATTTACGTGCGCTAAAGGGATTTATTTTTTCTGTAGAACACAGTTCCCTTATAGTGGAAACCACAGCGCAGGCATTTTGTTTGTTGCTGTAAGTAGCTCCCAGCAAATGATTCATTGCCTATTTCTGGGTGCTACTTACTGTATGAAAGAATAGAAGGATAGGAAAGAAGTTTGGTGCGATGGGATTTTTTTTTCTCAACAGGTGGCGCCTAAAATGCTTTAGGGAGATCTGTTTTTGTTTTGTGTATTCAATTTATAAAAATCATGGCCCTGATCGGGATTCGAACGCACGACTTGCCAATTACTTTAGTGAATACACTACCATCGCACCATTGCCACCTGTAAGCTTTTTCCAGTATTGAAGCAGTCCTTCTTTTCTTCCTTCCTTTCCATTTTTTTTTCTATAGTACTCAATGTCCTTAAGGAAGCTTTGTACAGCATTTGGTACTCTTCCAATCTTACCGGCTATAAAACGGATAAATATGCCTTGTTCCTTGAAACCTCGATTTTGGCCTAGATATGTTTTGAACAAAGGTCCCTAGTACTCTAAATGCCTTTATATTTGACTTAAAATATGATATCAGGTAGATATTTTTACTGTGAATTTTATGACCTTATTGGGAAAACAATCATAAAAATTGAATTTATCTACTTAAACCCAATTTTTTTTTACAACATAAACATAATAATAGCTTTCTTTCATATTGCATTTGGTTTTTCCCATATTATCGAAGGATTTAAAAATGTGCCAATAGTCTCCGCAGCTAGGCTCTTTAATCTTTTATACTACCTTGTAATTTCAATTACCTACCTGTTAATAAACGATAATAATAAATAATAAAAATAAAAATGTCGTAAAATTAAATCAAGAATTTACCTGTTCGTAGTCAAGTGAAAAGGAGTATACCTTTCCTTAATAATTTATTCTAGTGTAGGTCTTCTTTTTTTTGGTCCGCGCAGAAGCGGACTAAGAATATTACTGGAGCGACTTTCCCTCTGGCCGCGCTCAGCTTCTTACTCCAACTACCCTGTCATTTCAGATAGATTCATTCGGAAACATTTAAAATAAATCATAAAATAAACATAGGGGCGGGCTACAGTCCGCTTGGGCGAACTGTTGGATACCCTATTCTTATTCCTATATCTCATAAGTGGGCGTGACAAAAATTTAAAGGATTTTATCGAAAAAACTAAGCTTTTGTAAATAAAAACGCTCCCTAGCTCAAACTTTGGTTTTTCAATAAAATTGTTTTATTTAATTGTGGGCGTGTCAGTAGGCGGATTTAAAAAATATTTAAGTATGAGCATAAAGGGCACCTAGAGAGTATATACTATAAATTTCAGCTCCCTAGCTCAAACTTTGGACTTTCAAAAATAAAAAAAAAATTATTGTGGGCGTGTCAGTAGGCGGATTTTGAAAATATTTACACATGAGCATAAAGGGCCCCTAGAGAGTATATATTAAAAATTTCAGCTCCCTAGCTGAAATTTTGGTTTTTCAAAAAAAATATTTTATTTAATTGTGGGCGTGTCAGTGGGCGGATTTTGAAAATTTTATGTCCCAAGCAGTTTTATGGGCCAAAGATCATATATAAAAAATTTCAGCTTTCTAGCTCAAAATTCAATTTTTCCCAAAATTTGTTTTATTTAATTGTGGGCGTGTCAGTGGGCGGATTTTGAAAATTTTATGTCCCAATCAGTTTTATGGGCCATAGATCATATATAAAAAATTTCAGCTCTCTAGCTCAAAATTCGATTTTTTCCAAAATTTTGTTTTTTTGAGTTTGTGGGCGTGTCTGTGGGCGGATTTCAAAAATTCTTAAACTTGATTATTTCGGGACCCTAGAGAGTATATGGTTAAAATTTCAGCTCTCTAGGTCCAGTTTAAAGGCCTAATTTTTGCCGACGGACGGACGGACGGACGGACATGGCTAGATCGACATTACTATCGATGCTGATCATAAATATAGTAACTTTTAGGGGTCTACGGGCAATATTAAGGTATGTTACAAACTATGCGTCAAAATTAATATACCCCTAGAATAGGGTATACAAACATAGGGACGGGCTACAGTCCGCTTGGGCGAACTGTTGGATACCCTATTCTTATTCCTATCCCTCATAAGTGGGTGTGACAAAAGTCTAAGTATGGTTGAATTGTTAAGAACGCTCTACATATTTTGTTATATAACATTTAAAGGATTTTATCAAAAAAAACGCTCCCTAGCTCAAACTTAGGTGTTTCAATAAAATTGTTTTATTTAATTGTGGGCGTGTCAGTAGGCGGATTTAAAAAAAAAATAACACATGAGAATAAAGGGCCCCTAGAGAGTATATATTATAAATTTCAGCTCCCTAGCTCAAACTTTGAATTTTCAAAAAAAAAAAAAAAAAAAAAATTGTGGGCGTGTCAGTGGGCGGATTTTAAAAATATTTACACATGAGCATAAAGGGCCCTAGAGAGTATATATTATAAATTTCAGCTCCCTAGCTCAAACTTTGGATTTTCAAAAATTAATATACCCTTAGAATAGGGTATACAAAATTGTTTTATTTATTTGTGGGCGTGTCAGCGGCGGATTTTGAAAAATT
Organism: Portevinia maculata; assembly: GCA_949715645.1. Lineage (NCBI taxonomy): Eukaryota > Metazoa > Arthropoda > Insecta > Diptera > Syrphidae > Portevinia > Portevinia maculata. The sequence continues at coordinate 98,605,546 of OX454525.1, forward strand.
TTTATCCCGAGCAGTTTTAGGAGTCATAGATCATATATACAAAATTTCAGCTTTTTAGCTCAAAATTCGATTTTTTCCAAAATTTTGTTTTTTTGAGTTTGTGGGCGTGTCTGTGGGCGGATTTCAAAAATTCGTAAACTTGATTATTTCGGGACCCTAGAGAGTATATGGTTAAAATTTCAGCTCTCTAGGTTCAGTTTAAAAGCCTAATTTTTGGCTACAGACGGACGGACGGACGGACGTACGGACGGACGGACATGGCTAGATCGACATTACTATCGATGCTGATCATAAATATAGTAACTTTTAGGGGTCTACGGGCAATATTAAGGTATGTTACAAACTATGCGTCGAAATTAATATACCCTTAGAATAGGGTATAAACAGTATGAAATTGTAGTGTTTTTGTAGGATTTTTTCCAAAGTTTGACAAAGTGATATAATCGAAAAAGTGAAGTGAAACATTACAATTGTAGTGAGGGTGTGGACACTGACTACAACCTTTATTGGTCTGGTTTGCTGACTTTCATGAGAATACGATTGCAATTTTCTCTAGTTTGATAATTTAGGGAGGTTTCTGTATCCCTTTTCTTCATACACATTATTTTGATGTCCTTATTGTTTATAAGTGCTGCACTAGCTTTAATTTTATTTTCCTCTAATAATTTGATGAAATTTACCTGCAGGCTGCAGTACAATAATTGGTGAAGTCTTGGTTGGATTTTGTTTTTTGTTTGAAGCATACACAGCGACTGTGCAGCTTTCTTTTTAGGACGAGATTTTTGTGGATGTATGTACTCATTTTTGGCTTTTTATGTAACGATATCTCTTTAAATTCGTCTTCATCTGTTGAGAACTCGACAGGTTGGACGTTCACTTTTTTTTGGTTGTTGATTTCTTTTTCAACAACTGCAACTCTTGCTTAAGATTATTTATTTCCTAAAGCAGTGTCCTATTGAGTTACTTAAACTCATCTCTTTCTTCACAGGCTTTCAAATACTTAGCCTTCGATATTTCATTTGTTTTCTAGATGGGGGTGTTCTCTCTACCCTTTTACTTCTACTTTTTCCAAAAGGCATTCTACCTACCCTTTTACTTCTACTTTTCCCAAAACGCATTGCATTTTTTTTAACTTGTGCGAAATGATTAAACTTTTTGGATTTTACGCTTCTGAATTTTTGTGACTAAGGTTCGCGGGGTCGTTACGCCCGTTATCTCTCCCCGGAGAAGTATCATTGCGCGTGCTGCCAAGACATATATGTTCGTCATTTTTGTGGGTGGGGCTATAGGGCCGATTTTCCAGTCGTCGGACATGCTTTTTTCTATCTATACTTGATGCATGCGCATCATTTCCCTAAAAAATATCTCGTCCATATTAGAAGAGCTCTTAGAAATTCATCAGACCCGGTGGACTTGTTGTTCATTAGATTTTTTCCAGCGATGGCAACCACTTCTTTACTGGGTTGTGGGTTCGGTTCTTTATTGGCTGACCGTGGGTTTTCCCCTTGCCCTATTATTTATTTATTTTAGTTCAGAAAGGGTTCACAAAATAAATTTTTTGTTCGCAAGTATCTCGAGGGAGCATAGATCTCAATTAGAGATAGCAATAAAGGGCAATTAATTCGATTATTTAACATGTCGCGTATGAAGATTATCGAAAAATATTTACGGCGATCTGACAGCTTTAGTAAGCCTGTAAGTTGACATCGTGCATCATACGGTGGCATTCGAATATTCCAATGTAGACGATAAACGACTAGTCTTGTGAAGCGTTTTTGGATATTTTCAATCCTTTGTGAACTTGTTTTAGAAAAAGGGCACCATATAGCAGAGAAGTATTCCAAAACAGATCGTACAAAGGCAATAAAAAGAGATTTGAGAGTGTATTGGTCAGTGAACTCCTTGGAATTTCTCCCAGTAAATCCCAGCATAGAGTTAGCTTTAGCTACTATAAAATCAATATGAAGGTTAAAGTTAAGTTTACGATCATACCAAACGCCAAGGTCCTTCTTTTCTTCTATTCTTGTGAGGGGTATATCGTCAATTTTATAATTGTAGAACACCGGAGACAGGTGACGATAAAATTACATAACTTGACATTTTGCAACATTTAGAGACAAGCGATTTTTTTTTGCAAAAGTGGGCCCAGGGGGCTTCCTTGTGGAACCCCAGAGGAAACATGAATTTGATGGGAGATGACATTATTTATTTGAACATATTGAAAACGATCACATAAATAAGACTCAAACCATTTCAGTAGATTTGAATGAAATCCTATACCTTCCAATTTTCGCATTAAGATTTTGTGATTGACTCTATCGAAAGCTTTGGCAAAATCAGTATAAATGACGTCGCATTGAGATCCGTTTTCAAAACAACTAACGGTGTGATTACAGAAAATCATAAGATTGGTCGAGGTAGATTTTCCAGTGACAAAACCATGTTGATGAGGTGAAATAATTTCATTGAGAAGAAACGACAGTTTCTTTGTAACAATTTTTTCTCTCTACATGGTGCCCATTAAACAAATGCTGGAAATTCTGCATAAACTCATGTACTATTCCCTGTGCTTCGATGACTAAGTTTCCTGCGCGTTTCGAAGAGCCTGCGTTCCGCTCTTAGAGCAATCAGTCCGTTGCTTCCTGGCTCGATCCTCTTACCATGCTGCCCTAGTTTTACGCTGTGCCTTGGATGCGGATTACAGCCAGGCGATCACTTATTGGTCCAAAATGGGCGACTTGATTGTAGCCAAGACGAATCCGCATCCTAATATGTGCTGTGCGTCTTTTTGTGACGTAGATGCGAATTCGGATAAAAGAGTCTCTCATAGTTATCTGCACTAGAACAACCTGCAACAAAAAGGATCTGAAAAACAATCTTCTCATGACCTGGAAATACAATAGCCAAAAAAGGGTCAATTAATACCCATCTCTACACCGAATTCAATCCAAATGAGGAAAAAGTCATAGCGTTAATACATACCACAGAATAAATTAATAACAAAAATAGATATTAGACTCAGAATGTATCATACCAGCATCTCACACAAACGCCTTATTACTAAAGAGGCTCCACCACTGCCACGAAAATATAACGTTTCGCATAAGCCAACTTTTTTATGCAAACAAATCACCTATAAATGTAATGAAATTTCTAACAATAATCTTACCGATCTTCTTACCCACATCACAGAAAATTTAAGAAAGTTTTTTTTATTAATTTATCATTGGTTATGACTTATGATATAAGTTTATGGAACAATAAATTTGTAATAGTAATCATATTGTAAAACACTTTCTTTACTTGCATCATTAGGTCGCGTAAATCGTTGCCATGCCCGAGTGGAACGGTCTTCTACTGAATCGGATAAAGATGATGTTATTGTGATAAATGATAGTATTAATGACAGCACAGACACTTCATTTGATTCATCATATGGAAAACAAAAGAGCCGAACAGTTGACTTAAATACTAGCAAGGCCGAAAACATATCTGCAATGTGTCGAAACAAAACTATAAGCGATAGTATGGCAACATCAACGGCGCCGGGGATTTTATTTGATTTGTCCTATTCGAAACACAAAAATCCTGAAAATGACGACATCAGCATTGAACAGCATTTTCGAAATAAAAATGAGTTTCTTTCCGCTGAACTGCGTAAAGAAAAACACGACACGCCGATAACACAAGCACATCAACAGTATGTGCAGCAGCCTAAAATTGAGGCTTCATCTAGAAATAACTATATAGAAAATCCACGTGATAGTTTCTTCGTTAGCACTCCTAACAGTTCAAATTACGAAAACCATCCCTCACATAACATAGAAAATTCACACTTTCCAATAATGCCCCCAAATCGATGGGAAACCAAATCTCCAGAATCATACAAGCAAACATTTAAGATAAGCAATATCCCCGCCCCTTATCCATCGACCGCAATTTTTGATAAAAACGAAAATCCTCAACAGCAGCCGCCAGCAAACGATATTTTAAATGGTAGGTTATTAACGATCTGATTTGCTCTCTAACTGTTTTTATTACAGTGGATCAATACCCGTCTCCATCATACGCACAACCCTGCAAAGAGTCTGAAGATCATGCTTTCCATCACAATCACAATCAGAACATGAACTCCAACTACTACAACAACTCGTCCCTATCCACAACGCCGTGTGCCGAGGACAATGCATCACTTAATTCGCTGTATCACTACAACAATAAAAATGAAAGCAATTACAGCGAAAATACATTCGAAAACTCAAACGCTTCTCACTCAAACTATCATCAACATATGTCTAAGTATTCATATGGTTATTATCAGCCTCAGTATCTTCCAAACTACACCAACAAAATGTACGATAGCAGCGCGTACTCGTCTCAGTACTACATGCGGAGGCCATCAACATTTTCCACTAGCGCTACAAATGCAGTCGACGTCGGCTTAAGCTATGCGGAACCTCAGGGCTGGATAAAGAAGCATCTTCCTGACTAGTTTACGTAAGCAGTATTGCTTATCCTAGATTACCATAAAAAGTGTATAGTTAAAAATGCAATTATTATAATTTAGCGATTAATAACGATGACAGCAATACCGAATTCTAGATAATTGACATTTTTGTCTTAATACATTTTTACAGTCTCCATTTGCAGGATACAAATGGAGGCTTTTTTGAATTTTAGAAAATATATAACTTATATGATGAATTCGGAATAAGGACAGAGACTTCTTCTTTTCTTTAACGACAAAGTTATGATCTGGACTAAAGAGATCATAACCCTACAACTTCACTGCATCCCTACAGGTTCGCCTGTGATGTTCGTTGGGAATAAGAACAGAGTTAAGTCTTTTAATCTCTGATATTCTTCATTGTAGTAGAAGACAAGAGTGACATTAAAACTAGATATCAAAACTTAATTTATTATTATGTATATGTATATCAAGATAAATGTTGATTAAATTTTAAACTTTAAGTAAAATTAACAAATTGTTGTTCTTTGGACTTGGGATTGATATCTCGTATGATAACACGGCATGGTTATGAATATGATCCGGATATGAGAGATAATAACCCTACCACTTCATTCCATCCCAGTAAAAAGTGTCGGCAGGACATCCGGTTTTTGATCACTTCTTCACTGAAGCCAAGTAGACGTTGATGCTGTTTCATTTGTGGGATCCAGGAGTATTTTCTTCTTCTTTTACGATTTTGACACGTGCATGCTTATGTGTATGTTTGCGCAGTGGCGCAGAAGTTAGTGTGTTGGACTACTAATCTAAAGGTCTCGGGTTCAAATCCCGACGGAGCAAGGTAACGTCTTAAAAAGTTTTTTCCACTGCCCCAGCTATGGCGAACGTCTGACAAACTTCCAAGATTATCAATTGTCATGAGAAGCTTCTCAAATTGTAGGTCCCTTCCACTTCCCAGAAGCAAATAGATGGAGAAGCTATGTTTTAGGCCCTCTTACTGCCTACGTTTTTTTTTTGTGCTCCTGTTATTGATTTGTTTTTTGGTCCTCATTTCAAGACATCGGCGATCGCCAGTCTTATCAACTCACAGATTTGCATGAACACAAGCGCTAGGCTCACTTGAACTTTAAAATTGACTACATGTGATTTCTCCTTCTAGTCGCCTTTGGGCTAATTTTTATTTTAAGTGCAAGAAGACAAGTAAACATATGTGAATGTTTTTACTTTATCTTATCACTAACCTTTGCCCGAAAACCCGCCAAAAATACGCAGAACGTTCCGTTCCGTATTTCATATATATTTTTATTTCGCGTTCACTTCATTAATGGGAGATTTACATTCTCATTTAGATATAATAGTGGTATATATGTATCTTCCTCTTTTTCGAATTAAAGGTATCGAAACCCTTTCACTTTATAGCATCCCTACTGGTCCACCTTTGAAATTCGACGATTCGACCTCAATAAACATTTTCAGGGCTTCCAGGTCCACGGGTGATTGGATGAAATATCCAACCAAAAAGTGGAACCAATATCTTTACCACGGTGGTAAAAGTAAGATCGTTGCGCTTGATATTTGAAAGGTATTTGATAGAGTTTGGTATCAAACTCTAGTCGAAAATGCGTGCATTTGGAATCGATGATTTTGTTTCAGTCTGTAGTTCACCGAATAGATGCTGGTGTTCCCCAAGGATCTGTTTTGTCTCCGAATCTCTTTGTCATTTTTATAAATGATCACCTGTCTGTTAATCCAATCCATTCCTTCGCTGATGCCAGTACCCTCGGCTTCTCATAATCGTTTCTTGGGTAACGCCCCTCACCATCGAGTGTGGAATTGTAACGGCAATGCATGTTACGCTCATTAAAGCAGCATAACTCAGTGGGGTACAACCAATAAATAGAGTGTAATTTAATGCTTCCAAAACGCAGTGCTTTTCTCATTAAATTTAAACCCTAATTGTTTCCCATTATTCATGAATGGCACTTGCCGAGAAGTGAAACTATCTAGCAGCTTAGTCTGGTTCCACAAACATAACATCTTTTCCACTGTATTGGGTTACTGTTTTTGACCCAAAGCAGAGAAATAGTCTCCACTTGCACGTGTATAGGAAAATAATATACAAACGTACATAATATATAGGTTACTGAAAGCAGGATCATGCGTAGGGGGCAGACAACAGAGTACTTGTCTCATACTATAGTGCCGCTGCCACATGCTCTTAGCATAACTACCTCGAGAGGGACGTACGATGTAAAAGAGTTGCAAGGGTGCATCTTTCTGTGGAGCGGTAAAATTTACAATCGCTGCCGCTCACATTAAGAGTATGAGCAGCATCGGGAGTTAGTTGAGTTGTAGCAGCAAACCAAGTAGGGTGCCAACTTGAGCGTGGCAAAAGAAAACACCAATTGTAGTCCAAGAACCGACCGCATGATTTCCTTAGGGATAAAACAATAAGATGAGTTAAGTAACTCTGTGGATTGGCAGGCAGCTGCTGGTGCAGGTGCTAGCAGATAAGAAAGACAAACATCCAAATTAATTTTCTTTTCCATCGCAATAACTAAAAGGCTACCAAAAATATCTCCCTCCATTTTAATTAAGGCTTGCTTACTTTTGTTACTTTGTATTTTCTTAATGCAATCCGATGTCAAATTCAAAATAACTTGTACTTGAAGTACATAAACAAGTTTGATGGGTTCTCCTAACTTAGGTTAGGTAAGGTTAGGAGGGTTGTATGCACAGTTGTGCAAGTATCACCCAGAGGCCAAACAAAAAGGCCACTTGTGAGTAACCTTTTTAGTACATGGTACGATACGTAGCTAAGAAAAACCATTTCGATCTGTTAATGAGTCTATTGATATCCGTTAGAGGTGTCACTGCTAGGTCTCCCAAGCAATCGAAGAACCGTGCACCCATGAAGGAGAGCCATCGTTCTTGGAGTGCCGGGCAGTGGCACAGAAGATAATTCCACAGATTATATTTCCTCCTCGTCTCGGCAGCTTCTGCAGAAGTTATTAACTGGGATCCCTAGCGTTTGGTCATGTTCCCGATTATACAGTGTCCGGTTAGTACCCCGACGAACAAAGGACCTTAGGGTTTTCGTTTTCATTTTGTCAATAACGGACCACAGACTACGGGTTAAGACACAACCTATTGTTTGTTCCCATGAGGCTCTTACCTGTAGATAGGACAGGTAGTCTGTAGGACTGGTTGATACTAAGTGCTCCTGAGGAGACTCCTGCTCCTGTTTCCTTAGCCATTTGTGAAGATGGAAATGCCTTTAGTGACCGTGGTGGGTGAATTGCAGTCCAGTCGAGCGGGTGTATAGACTTTGAAGTTCTTGTCAAAGTCATATTTGGATTTCACACAATCCGTTAGTGGCATGAGCCACCTTTGATTAAAGGTGTCTAGTACGCGGGAGTGTCCGAAGATCAACGGCCTCCAAATTTCTATCTCTCTCAGTCTGAGAGCACATTGGCTGCCGCATTTTTAGTGAAGAGCTGTTGTAGGTTCAGTAATGTTTCCAGACCTAGTTGGGGAGTGGATTTTATAGAACCAGTGATTCCCAAACAAGCAATCCTTTGTACCTTATTCAAGTTTTTTAAGTAGGATTTTGTGTTAACCGTCACCCAGCAGATGATCAACCCATAGGTACGAATGGGTCTCATAATCGTACAAAACAGTGTGCAATGTGCGGCTGTAAGCCCAATTTCTTCCCAAAAGCTTTACTACAGGCGTAAAAGGCATTCAGTCCCCTTTTCATTCTCTCTTCGGTGTTCCGTTTCCAGCTTAGGATGAAGACCACGCCCAGGTACTTAACTTCGTTTGAGAGATTAAGGCAAACACCTCTCAATTTCGCTAACTTCCACATGGGTATCTTGTATTTCTTAGTAAACAGGATGAGCTCGTTCTTTTTGGGGTTGACCGCAAGACCGTTGTCATCCGTCTATCTTGATAGTTCTGATAGCGCAGATTCCATGATCTCACTAATAGTGGAAAGGAACTTGCCTGTGATTAGTTTAACTATGTCGTCCGCATATGCGACTATCTTTAACCCTTTGGGATTTGAAAATCTTGTCAATTGGAATGTTCCACATGATGGGAGAGAGCACCCCCCAATGTAGTGTTCCACAGTTTTTCTTAAGCACACAGTCCCCAAGGCTGCTGTAAATGGCTCTTCTTTTGAGCATTGTCCTAACCCAGTTAGTCAGAAACTGTTGCGAAACAAGTTCCTCGAGTTAGGATGGGGTGGTTTTAGTTGTTGACTATACATGTTATAATTTCGCCTAATATTTAAAGTCATAACAGGAATTAGTTGATAGTCAGTTGTCTTAGTTCGTTGGCATCAAATACCTTTGGCATGGTTGTCTACATGCCTGGCTTATTTATCACAGACCACCCTATATATTTTTAAACATTAAGTTCTACCCTTAAATTTTTGGATTGTTTGATCCTATTGTTTTATAACTAGTCAATCGAAAAAGGGTCACTTAAAATAGGGTTGTCAGGGGTAAGTGGCCGGTTGGTGCCTGCCAACCCAATACCTTTGAATAGTATTCAATACCCTCTATCGAATGAATATGTGTTTATCCTATTGTTTTATGTTGAAAATCACCACGATATTGTATCGGAAGTGGTGCCTTTATACCTCCGGCCAATAATACCCGACAACCCTTTGTGTTTTCTCTTAGCCTACTAGCAAGTTTCATTTTTAACTTACTTGAATTGACTCTAATGTTTTTGTTCCTTTTAGTGTCCGGTCAATTTAAAATTAAATTTCTAGGAAGTGACTCAATTTATGACCAGGAGAATGTGAAAAAGTAAAACTTTTCAATTTTGGATAGTGTGTTATCGGACAATACACTAACAGCCGAATTAATAATTAATACTCGTAAATTAAATGTGGACTAAAAGTTAATTCACGGCACATTAATTAAAAATCATGTCCATGCATTAGATAATTGTCGTTAAGTCATAAATGGTATGGAAATAGGGAATCGTTAAGTAATGAATTGTATGGAGATACCACATCCAACATCCCATTAGGTTCAAAGATTCGCTGTCAGTTGTTAAAAATGCTGTCAGTTATATTTCAACTAGTGATGGGCATAATCGAATAATTCCAATAAACGAGATATTAGCATTCGAGTGTAAATGATCGAATGATCACTTGAGATATAAAAACAAACAACAACACAAGTTTCGCAAACGGAAATAGCAACAGGAAGCACTTATCGCAAACATTATGTGAGTGAAGTAGTAATCCATATAAAAGTTCTGGAATGTCAATTCTTTCGAAGAGTAACTAATTATAAATCAAATAGTAATGCAACTGTTTTTTCATTCGAGAGCCCTAGCACTCGAGATCGAGTACAGGGAATACGAAAAAGGTAGCTGCTTATCATTCGAATGGACAAAATCTGAACTGAATGGAATGGAACATTCAAGTTAAAAGACGTGTTAGTATCTAGTGCAATTTTAAAAATATTTTTTTGCCATTTCCGAAGTCCCAATTTTGTAGTTTTTATCAACTGAATAAACTTTACGTGTGTATGAACCGGATTTTTTAAATGTTTATACAGTTTTTGCTTTGAAATTGCATTAAATCATTATACAATACTTTGAAATTAGCCACATTTGCGCATACATATATATATATAAATATAAATATGTCTTTCCCTGAACAAAAATGTATCGCCGTGGAATCAGAACATAAACAAGTTGCTACACCTACAGTGAAAGCTTCCGTGACATACCGAACTTCCTTGGATACCACCAAAATAGCACCATCAAAGCCACCGCGACTTCACCAGCAGCAACATAATAGCCGAAATGCAAAAGCAGTTCAAACAACAAAGTGATTCAATAAAAAACATCTCATTAAAATTAGATGAAATTGAAACCAAACTGGCTAACAAAATCGACGAACAAGTCAAAGAACTCAAAACCGAAATTAAAAACGTGAGCTCTCGTATTTCTGCTATTGAGAACAATAATATCAAATTGACCGAAGAAAATTAAATTATACGCAGTGAACTACAAACCGTCAAAAGCTCAGTAGACTGCTTGACAGCTGAGGTTTCCTTACTAAAATTACAATCACCCGTCCACTCTTCCACCACCGATGAACTCTTTTCGGAAATGAAAACAATTAAAAATGCAATGCAAAAACAGGAAAACAATAATATAGCATCCTACGTCGTGCTTTATAATATTCCTGTGCAAGATGTTGAAAATCTCAACCATGTTTTTCATCACTTATGTATTACACTATGCATAAAACCACCGACATTCAAAAACATATGCCGCACCCGCACTAGAAACAAAAACAAAAACTTTAACTCGTCCGTGATCATCATTAAATTTAATTCGGCTCATGACAGAAACAGCATCTTAAAATCTGTTGGAGATAGCATCTTATCGTCATTGCATGTGTTGGAGATAGCATCTTATCGTCATCCCATCTACAGTCAACGTAATGTTCTGTGGACAGTATAGATATATACATTCAACCTATCTATTTTTGTATTTCTCTTTTCTCGTTGCAACCATGCGGTTCAGTTTCTATCCTTTACTATAATTAATTAATAAATCGTTTAAATTAATACTGTTTTCTTTTTATTCCGCAACCGTTAACAGGTTATGGGCCCAGGAAACACGAAGAAATAAAGAAAGCAAAGTATTTTCCGTCTGGTCGTGAAAAAGGAAAAAAATAAAAAAATCAAAATGGCAGACAATGTGGAGAAATATCGAATTCCTTTATTTGATGGAACCAATTTCAACAACTGGACGTTCAGGATGGAAACACTTTTAAATGAAATGGATTTAGTGCAATACACCGAAGAAGCGCACACAGAAATGGTAAAAATCCTTCCATCTGACGAAGCTGTAGCTGTACAAGCAAAGGAAAGTCTGAAAGCTGTTCATGGTCAACGCGACAGAAAGTGTAAGTCACAAATCATATGTACAGCGTATTGCAGATAGTCATCTAGAGTATGCCAAAGATAAACAAACTGCCTTTGATTTGTGGAAGACCCTGTGCCAAACATTTGAGAGGAAAGGTATTGCGAGTCAGTTACTTATAAGACAGTCACTTCTGTGCATGAAGTTCGACGCATAAACCGATACACTCGCAAATCACTTTCTGAACTTTTTCCACAGGAGCATCATTGGAAGAGTTGGATGTTGTCTGTCATCTTTTGTTGACAATGCCATCCGAGTTCGACAGTGTGGTCACCGCTATTGAAACCTTGTCGAGTGAAAACTTGAGCCTTGCATTTGTTAAAAATAGGCTTCAGGACGAAGAGACAAAGCGGACAGACACGAAAAGAAGAAATAACGCTGGACTTGAACTACCATCTTCAACAGCATTTGCTTCACAACCAGGACACTGGATAGCAAACAAAATAAATCACAGGTTCCCGTACAAATGCAACTGGTGTGGGAAAGTTGGACACAAGCAAGCCGATTGCAGAAAGAGAACACACGACATGAAGAACACGCAAACTCAAAGTGCAAATGCAGTAACAAGTCCATCCAATTCATCAAATTCAGATGGTTTTTGTTTTTCTACAACATCTGAAGCTAACGCTGACACTGGTGTAAGATGGTTTCTGGACTCTGGCGCAACAGAGCACCTGATCAACAGCAGCATTCATCTGGATAACACAAGGAAACTTGATGTGCCAATCAAAATCAAAAAGGCAAAGTCCGGAGCTTTTCTACAAGCAAACTCTGTTGGCGAAATTCAATTCCAGATACAAGTTGATGGAAAAGTAAAGTCACTTACGGTGAAGGAAGTTTTTTCCGTGGCAGATCTGGAACACAACCTACTTTCGGTTCGGAAACTTGAGACGAATGGATTTCGTGTCACATTTGAGAATGGCTGTGGAACTATAAGCAAAGGTAATCAAACAGTAGCGGTTGCGTACAGAAATGCTATAGAGCTATACGAGTTGGTTTTCAGCAAACCGGTATTGGTGAACTTAAGTGCAAAGCTAGAAGGATACGATATGTGGCACAAGAGGTTGGGACACCTGAACTATGAGACATCAAGAAGCTGCAAAATCAGTCGATCGGTATGAAAATTGATTTTTCGGACTCATCCAAAAATGTATATCAAGTTTGTATTGAGGGCAAGCAGATTCGAAAACCTCATAATGAACGACGTAATCGAGCTGTACGTCCCTTGCAGTTAGTACATAGTGATATCATCGGTCCTATTACTCCAATATCTCATGATGCGAAAAGGTATGTACTTACGTTCATCGATGACTATACGCACTTCACAGCGAGTTACATTTTGGAGGAAAAATGAGAAGTTCTGAAATATTTCAAGTGTTTTGAAGCCATGGCGACAGCTCATTTTAATCTGAAACTGAGTCGATTCAGGTGCGACAACGGTAGAGAATATATCTCTAAGGAAACAAAACAGTTCTTTGAAGGAAAAGAAATCCAGTTCGAGTATACAATAAGGTATACTCCCGAGCAAAACGGTGTTGCAGAAAGGATGAATCGCACCATTTTGGAAAAGGCGAGGTGCTTGTTGCTGAATTCTAAGCTAGGGAAAACGTTTTGGCCCGAAGCGGTCCAAACAGCTGTGTATCTAGTTAACCGAAGTCCAACATCAGCACTGAATGGAAAAGTGCATGCTTCAATATGGTTTGATGAAACTCCCGATGTTGGAAAACTAAAAATATTTGGGTGCATCGCTTATTTGAAACTTCCGAAACAAATTCATCATGGCAAGTTCGACTCGAGGTCACTCAAGTGCTATTTTGTTGGATGCTGCACAAATGGCTTCAAGCTTTGGAGCTTAGAAGATCAAAAAATACTTTTTGGAAGAGATGTAGTTTTCGACGAAACTAAATTTACTTTTGATGGCCTTAGCAGCGAACAGTGGACTCATCGCGAAGAGGAGGACAATTTATCAGAACAGCATGATCTGAAGAAATCCGAAGAAGAAGTGGACAGCGAAGGTGAACACCAACAAAATGACGATCTGTTTATGACACTACAGCAGGCTGACGACTGCGACGCCGCAACATCTAAACGAAGCTCGCGAAATATCGTAAAACCACGTTATCTCGAAGACTATGCTGTTTTAGCGCTAAATGCAGAAGCGTTTGTGGAATACGTGCCGGACAACATTGAAGAAATTGATTCGCGAGATGATAACGACAAATGGATGCAAGCAGTCCATGAAGAAATGGACGCATTATTAAAAACCGACACTTGGGTACTAAATGATCTGCCCAAAGGCAAACGACTGCTAAACAGTAAATGGATTTTCAAGATAAAACGCGACAAAAATGGACATATTGATAGGTACAAGGCCCGACTTGTAATTAAGGGCTGTGCGCAAAGGAAAGGGTATGACTATAAGGAAACGTATGCCCCTGTAGCAAGACTTACTACTCTAAGGACTCTTTTTTCAATTACCGTAGAAAACAATCTTGTTACACATCATATGGATGTAAAGAACGCATTTCTTCATGGCGAAATTGAGGAGGAGCTATATATGAAAGTACCAGAGGGTTTTAATAGTATGAACAATTCCGTCTGTAAACTCAATAGAGCGCTTTACGGATTAAAGCAAGCTCCAAGAGCCTGGAACAAAAAATTCGACAACTATGTAAAGGAATTAGGGTTCACTCAATCTGAAGTGGACAAATGTCTCTACAGCTGGAAATATGGAAACGTTTGTATATTTCTTCTATTGTATGTTGATGATATATTACTTGCAGGAAACAGCACCAAAAAAATCAATAACACTAAAAACGCGCTGAGTAACAGATTTCAAATGACGGACTTGGGTGAGCTGAAATCATTTCTCGGTATCAGCATTAATAGAGTAAATGGAGAACTTCACATGAGTCAGAGGTCTTACCTAGAGAGAATGCTAAAACGCTTTAAAATGGATGATTGTAACTCCGCCATCACCCCAATGGATAGGACACCAATTCCTGAAAGTGAAAAGACACATCTGGATGATAGAAAACCTTACAGAGACCTAGTTGGATGTTTGATGTACGCTATGCTTACCAAAGACCGGATTTGAATTTTGCTGTAAATTATTTCAGCAGATATCAACATGAACAAACAGAAGCACGCTGGAAAGGATTGAAATTGAAACGAGTATTGCGCTACATTAAAGGAACTATGGACTTCAGCCTATGCTATAAGAAAGCGAATATCTGTCGTGTTATGTGGATGCAGATTTTGGAAGTGGTGATCTCTTGTGGTTAAAAAATCTTTTAGCTGAATTCGGAGTAACCAGCGAGACTCCACCGAAAATGTTCGAAGATAACCAGTCGTGCATTCATCTGCTCTCAAGATGGCAACACAAATGGCTGAAACACGTTGATGTCAAATATAATTTCGTTCGCGATCTGTACGAGAAACGACAGATAACAGTTCAGTATGTGAGCTCAAAGGAACAAGTAGCTGACATTTTCACAAAACCTTTACCTAAAGCCCAATTTGTGAAGCTTCGGTCAAGACTTGGACTTCGACGAAATATCGATGCGTAATGACGGTAATTTGAGGAGCAGTGTTGGAGATAGCATCTTATCGTCACCCCATCTACAGCCAACGTAATGTTCTGTGGACAGTATAGATATATACATTCAACCTATCTATCTTTGTATTTCTTTTTCTTCGTTGCAACCATGCGGTTCAGTTTCTATCCTTTACTATAATTAATTAATAAATCGTTTAAATTAATACTGTTTTCTTTTTATTCCACAACCCTTAACAAAATCAATATCAGATTTTAGCAAATCTAACCAAAGATAACTTTGTTTACGCGATATAGGAGTTCAATCTGACGTACCTATTTACCTGCGAGAATGCTTGACCGAAAGTAATCAAAAAATTTTGCATGCTGCACTCGCTATGAAAAAACAAAAACAAATCGCAGTCGTATTTACCATGCGCGGGCGTGTATACATCAAAAGAAGAGAAGATGACAATAATGCCATTGCGGTGGATTTAATCGAGAACCTGTCTGAGTTGCCATGAGATGAACTTCGATCGTGAGGGAAAAAACTTTTTTTTTGTTGAACCACTAGGACTATTAAATGTTTTCATTCTTTATTATTTATTTTCTATTTTCATTCTAACGATTTATATTTGCCATTTTCTTATTTAATATTAAAATTGATATTTTGCCTTTTCTCTATAATGTCTTCCTTAATGTATATATTTCCCTCTTTTCAACACCTTCTTTCAACTCATATAGCAAACAGAACATACGGTAAGTTTGTTTTTGCTTTAAATGCTGGTTAGTTCTAATCATCATAATGGCTTAAACCTGAGCAGCGTTAGCATAACTCGAGCTATGATTAATATAGTTACGTCGCGTAATGAAGGATTTCAAGCACAGAGCTTGTACAAAAAAGTAGACGAGTTTAGGGATCTATTTGAGGGTTCGAAGTATGATGCAATATGCATTAGTGAGACGTGGTTTAATAGTAACATCAGTAACAGCATTATATATCTTAGGGGTTTTAAATTAATAAGAAATGATAGATCATGCCGCACGGGGGAGGAGTGGCTATATAAAGGGTGATTTTTTAAGAGCTTGAGAACTTTTTTTAAAAAAAAAACGCATAAAATTTGCAAAATCTCATCGATTCTTTATTTGAAACGTTAGATTGGTCCATGACATTTACTTTTTGAAGATAATTTCATTTAAATGTTGACCGCGGCTGCGTCTTAGGTGGTCCATTCGGAAAGTCCAATTTTGGGTAACTTTTTCGAGCATTTCGGCCGGAATAGCCCGAATTTCTTCGGAAATGTTGTCTTCCAAAGCTGGAATAGTTGCTGACTTATTTGTGTAGACTTTAGACTTGACGTAGCCCCACAAAAAATAGTCTAAAGGCGTCAAATCGCATGATCTTGGTGGCCAACTTACCGGTCCATTCCTTGAGATGAATTGTTCTCCGAAGTTTTCCCTCAAAATGGCCATAGAATCGCGAGCTGTGTGGCATGTAGCGCCATCTTGTTGAAACCACATATCAACCAAGTTCAGTTCTTCCATTTTTGGCAACAAAAAGTTTGTTAGCATTGAACGATAGCGATCGCCATTCACCGTAACGTTGCGTCCAACAGCATCTTTGAAAAAATACGGTCCAATGATTCCACCAGCGTACAAACCACACCAAACAGTGCATTTTTTGGGATGCATGGGCAGTTCTTGAACGGCTTCTGGTTGCTCTTCACTCCAAATGCGGCAATTGTGCTTATTTACGTAGCCATTCAACCAGAAATGAGCCTCATCGCTGAACAAAATTTGTCGATAAAAAAGCGGATTTTCTGCCAACTTTTCTAGGGCCCATTCACTGAAAATTCGACGTTGTGGCAGATCGTTCGGCTTCAGTTCTTGCACGAGCTGTATTTTATATGGTTTTACACCAAGATCTTTGCGTAAAATCTTCCATGTGGTCGAATAACACAAACCCAATTGCTGCGAACGGCGACGAATCGACATTTCACGGTCTTCAGCAACACTCTCAGAAACAGACGCAATATTCTCTTCTGTATGCACTGTACGCATTCGTGTGGTTGGTTTAATGTCCAATAAAGTAAACTGAGTGCGAAACTTGGTCACAATCGCATTAATTGTTTGCTCACTTGGTCGATTATGTAGACCATAAATCGGACGTAAAGCGCGAAACACATTTCGAACCGAACACTGATTTTGGTAATAAAATTCTATGATTTGCAAGCGTTGCTCGTTAGTAAGTCTATTCATGATGAAATGTCAAAGCATACTGAGCATCTTTCTCTTTGACACCATGTCTGAAATCCCGCGTGATCTGTCAAATACTAATGCATGAAAATCCTAACCTTAAATAAATCACCCTTTATATGAGGGACTAAATAAATTGCAAGATTAAATATTTGTCTCCTCCTGGCTGTTCTATAGGTATCTTTGTGTCGAAGTTACCAATGCCAACGAACATTTGCTAATAGCTGTAGTCTACAGGCCCAACCGATACATTGATTTGTCACCACTTCGCACTCTACTAGAAGAAAACTCCTTTTGCTTTACTAGTGTCATACTTTGTGGCGATTTTAACAGTGATCTTCTTACAGACCAGAGTCTTTTGAACAGCTTGAGTGCCTTCAATTTGCACCCAGTAAACGCTATTTACCCTACGCATTTTTCACAAAGCACTAGTACTCTTCTTGATGTTTTTTTCGTAAATGATTATAGCAAAATATTTCTTTTTGATCAACTTCAAGCTCCTGGCATCTCAAAACATGACCTGATACATATTTCCTTTGACTTCTGTCTCAGTAGGCCTATAAGAACATTTCAATTTATAGGGATTTTAAGAATATAGATATACAAAATCTCGAGGTTTATATGAGAAGGATTGATTGGGAAAGAGTGTACTCTTCGGAACTTCCAGACGAACAAGTGGAGTTCCTTCAGAGCAATTTACGTGGTTTGTTCGATGCCCACGTTCCTTTAAAAACTGTAAGCATCAAATATGGTGAATGCCCCTGGTTCAATCGTGAAATACGAATAAATTTAGACCAACGGAATCAGGCCTTAAAAAAATTGAGGCGTTTCAAGATACCTGGGCCCTCATCACGTAAGGATGTCTATATCGTTTTCGATATCGATAACGATAGATATGCTTCACGTACGCATAAAAACGTCTGTCATCTGAAAGATATCGACTTAACGATGCTTCACGTAAGATGGAATGCTGTCAAATACGATCGTCTCGTCGACAGTGATTGCACGATAGCTAATTATCTATCGTCTTGCATTTATAAATCGCTGTAATTTCATATTTGTCTTTAGAAAGTTTAATAAAGTTTAAATATTTGCAAAAAATGTTTCGCCGCAATATTTTATTGATTTTTAAGTGTTTCTCAAACTGTAGCCAAACGAGAGGGATGGACGACACGAGAACGATTGTGTTTCGTGAACCAGACTATTGACGACAGCGTTCAGTGCAATCGCATGTACGACAATCGTTCGCAAAGTTACATGATGAGGGCCCTGATGATCTTCAAGAGTATCGTCGTTTACGTAATACAACTGTTCATCTCATTCGTGCCGCGAAAGTAAGTTGGTATCAGCGTCGTCTAAATTTTGCTTTGAGTGGCCGTAAACTGTGGAAAAGCCTAAAGAAAATTGTTAACAAACGAGTTAACTTAGAAAGCAAGGATGCTAATTGCAATGAAATCAACAGTAGCTTTATTTCATCAATTCCACAAAGAAATAATATACCTCAAAACCTCTCTGGTGAAGAGTTCACACCGTTGTACACTGGTCCTGCTTTTGGTTTTTCTGGAGTGAGCCCCGAGGAGGTTGTTGAAAGCTTCATTTCTTTGAAGTTAAATGCTACTGGATTTAATAACTTACATCCATTATTCCTTAAAGCAATCTTACCTAGCATATTGCCGTATCTCACACACATATTTAATAATATTCTGACCAAAAGCATTTTCCTGTCGCCATGGAAATACTCTAAAATCATCCCTATTCCTAAAAATAGTGCGAATACTGAATTCCGTCCCATCTCAATCCTACCCTCTTTATCGACAGTCCTTGAAAAACTCATGCAAAAGCAACTCACAGCTTTTCTCAACCAAAATAGTCTTATTACATCTAAACAGTCAGGTTTTCGTCAAGGTCATAGTACTACAACGGCTCTAGTCGACGTTATCGAACGGGCAAGAAATGCGCTATATGATAATAAAGTTACATTCTTAATACTTTTAGATTATTCGAAAGCATTCGAGACCATCGACCACAACATCATGTCCCAAAAGCTATTGCAAATGTAAAACTTTACACCCGAAGCAATGAAGCTCATTTTCTCCTATCTTTCTGGAAGACATCAAGCGGTTGTTGTTGGAGATCAGATTTCCGACTTTCTACCGCTTTCCTGTGGAGTCCCGCAAGGTTCAATATCGGGCCCGACCTTCTTCTCAATTTATGTTAACGAAGCTCCGAAAGTAATTCGCCACTGTGATGCACATCTTTTTGCTGACGACCTTCAGATTATGAGAAGCAGTCCACTTGGTATGATTGAGGACTGTGCTATCAAGATTAATGAGGACCTTTCATCTATTAAACGATGGTCTTTAAAATGTGGCCTCACCTTAAACCCCCAAAAAACTAAATGCCTTGTAATATCGAAAAGAATCGTAGATTTTTCCTGTTTTCCTGCCATTGAACTCGGAAACACCCAAGTCGAGTTTGTGGATAAGGTCAAGAACCTCAGTATATGTTTGAATAGGACATTAAATTGGAACAAATATATCACACTGGCTGTAGGCAAGGCATACGGGGCTCTTCGATTGCTTTGGCCTACTAGGATATTCACCCCTTTGGATACCAGGAAAATGCTAGCTAAAACCCTTGTAACACCGATCTTGACTTATGGTTGTGAAATTTTCTGCAAGCTCGACAGCGTAAGTCAGAGGCAGCTCAACTTTGCCTTTAATAGTGTGGCTCGTTATATATTTGGTCTAAGCCGGTATGACCACATATCATCATTCGCTAAAAGTATATATGGAATCTCTTTCAAAACCTTATAAAACTTAGAACTCTAACAATGTTCTTCAATATTATCCAAACGTACCAACCTTCGTACCTTTACGAAAGAATCCAGTTCTGGTTGTCTAGAAGATCTTACCAAATTATAATTCCCCGTTTTTCATGTCTTACTTCAGAGCGACAGTTTTTTGTTAACGCAACTCGGTTATGGAATACCTTGCCACGCCATGTACGAAGTTCAGATAATCTTATTGCCTTTAAGAAAAATGTCTTCACACACTATCTGATGACATAACCTTCCTTTTCCGTGGCTTTTAGTTTCTGTTGGGTTTGCTAAACTTTGCTGTACATTTCTTTACTTCTTGTTTATTTTTATTTTTTCTTTTCTTGTTATACCCTCCTTTTTTCCTCACCTTTTTCTCTTTTTTATTTAAACATTATACATATTCTTTAAATATTGTTAACATTGTACTTTATATTAAGCTTTTTTCGTTTAAATTAACTTTATTATTTACAATCGTTACTTCTTTTTTTGTTATAAATATTATATGCATATGTCCAATTCTAAGCTTTGTTATAAACAAGATGTTAATCTTAAAATCAAGCTATGATGATAATAAAATACAAATACAAATACAAACATAGGGACGGGCTACAGTCCGCTTGGGCGAACTGTTGGATACCCTATTCTTATTCCAATCCCTCATAAGTGGGCGTGACAAAAGTCTAAGTATGGTTGAATTGTTAAGAACGCTCTACATATTTTGTTATATAACATTCAAAGGATTTTATCAAAAAAAACGCTCCCTATCTCAAACTTGGGGGTTTCAATAGAATTGTTTTATTTAATTGTGGGCGTGTCAGTAGGCGGATTTAAAAAAAAATTAACACATGAGCATAAAGGGCCCCTAGAGAGTATATATTCCAAATTTCAGCTCCCTAGCTCAAACTTCAAAAAAAAAAAAAAATTAAATTGTGGGCGTGTCAGTAGGCGGATTTTGAAAATATTTACACATTAGCTTAAAGGGTCTCTGGAGAGTATATATTATAAATTTCAGCTCCCTAGCTCGAACTTCAAAAAAAAAAAAAAATTAAATTGTGGGCGTGTCAGTAGGCGGATTTTGAAAATATTTACACATTAGCTTACAGGGCCCCTAGAGAGTATATATTATAAATTTCAGCTCGCTAGCTCAATTTTTGGTTTTTCAATCAAATTGTTTTATTTATTTGTGGGCGTATCAGTGGGCGGATTTTGAAAATTTTATATCCTGAGCAGTTTTAGGGGTCATAGATCATATATAAAAAATTTCAGCTTTCTAGCTCAAAATTCGTTTTTTTCCAAAATTTTGTTTTTTTTTTTGAGTTTGTGGGCGTGTCTGTGGGCGGATTTCAAAAATTCGTAAACTTGATTATTTCGGGACCCTAGAGAGTATATGGTTAAAATTTCAGCTCTATAGGTCCAGTTTAAAGGCCTAATATTTGCCGACGGACGGACGGACGGACGGACATGGCTAGATCGACATTACTATCGATGCTGATCATAAATATAGTAACTTTTAGGGGTCTACGGGCAATATTAAGGTATGTTAGAATAGGGTATAAAAACGCAGGGCAAGCCTGAGCTATTATCTATTCATACTTAATAATAATAGAAACAGGTATTCTTCTCACACAAACTCACCGTCACCACTCACGAGCTTTGTGATTGGGTAGTGATGTGTTCGGTGTTTAAGTATGTAGTTGCGATGAGACATTTTGTTCTAAAATTAAAGCAAAAATAAGTTCTTGATTTTTTTCCCGAATGTTACCATTTTTTTCATTCGAGTTATGGGACCTGGAGTAGTTGCGCATCATTTCATTCGAATAGAAACACACACTCACAAGGTTTTTATCACATTTGTTTTACGACGAATGTGTTGACTTGGCACGTGCGTGCAGGAAAGTGCGTTCTCTATGTTTTATTTAGTAGTTGTGTGTGAGACATTTTGCTCTAGTGTCGAGTCGAGCGCATGCGAGAGATCATTCGAATGAATTAAAATGAAGACTCGATATATCTTGAGATATTGCAAGAATCGATTATAATCGATGAAATCATTCGAAGTAGGTGAATTAACGAGTAATTGAGTTGAAATTAATGATGGGCGCCATTAATTTCAACTCAATTACTCGTTAATTCACCTACTTCGTTGATTGCATGTTTATCAGCGTCAGTAGATTTCAAAAAAAGTTTGTTATTAAGATTTAATTCATTGATTAAAGATAATTCAGCCTTAATTTGCGTTTATTAATTCGGCTGTAAGTGAAACGTGCAGGAAACTTGCGCTGCATTATATGAAAAAATGCCATAGAGATGGGGTCTTTTGTGCCGTAAGGGCCAGAATATATTTAGGCTAGTAGAGTTTATACTTTGCGTATGCAGCAGACAATTTAACTAGCACAAGAATTCTTTATTTTTTTTTGTACTCAGTAGTTCCCTGAAGAAGATCTTCTTTTTAATTCCATTGAGGGCTTGACATTCATATAATATGTATTCAGCTGTTTCGTCTTCTTCAAGACATAGCCGAAACTCAGGAGAGTCGACTGATCTTGGTCACCAGTAAGGTAACCTACTAGGTTTTTGACATCATGCTTACTTAGATTTAGACATCTGTTGTCATTGTTATTGAAAGGCCTAGTGGCTCCTTTTGCCTGTCTTAGACCTGGGATGCTCTTATAATAAAAGGTGCATTTCATATGGGCTATGATTTCTCAAAAAGGAACACGAACTTGGCAAAACTGTTGATGTGGAATTGTTTATAATAATTTGAGAATATGTTCTGAATAAATTTTTAAAAAGAAAATTAACATTTGCAAATTTAAGGGTTTTCCATAGAAATTTATTTAATTGTAATCAATTATTTGACAAATGCCAAAATGGCTGAATGGGTGGGTGTATATGATAGGTGAAATTGATAACAAACCATTTGATTAGAAGCGATCTCACGATTGCCTCTAAAGGAAAGCGTTCTCGTTTCGTTTGGATTTCTAGAAACTTTGCATGTACCCAACCTCGCAGCTACCCCAAATCTAACAGTGAACATCAGCAGGTGGTTGCAGCGGTCAGCATGCCCCCATACACATTGTACTATTTACGGGATCCACTTGTGATTTCTCAATCTCTCAAAGACTAGTTAATGCATGAACCCACAATGAATAGCTCTCAACACTCTCTATTTGTTTTTTTTTTTTTATGTTTGGATATATATTGATTCAAACGAGTATTCGCGATTATGGATCGCTGGACGAGTCTGAGTATGCACTCCCAGCAAACGCGCCAAACTTGGGTCCAAATTGAAATGCAATGGCAGATAGTCAAATAGAAAGCGAATTGTACAATGAACGTTTATATCACCAGGTTGTCTGCGAGATGATTATCGGTTCCATATAGGATTTTGTCAAGTTCATTGACCAGCCGTTTGAAAAATTATGAGAATTTTCTCTTTATTTTGGTATTTGGATTACCTTTATCTTCAAGAAGACTGCTTTAACACTTTACTCCAACGAAGTCACAGCTCCTTCTTCGCCATCACCTGAAAGTTTGCAAAAGAGACAACTTTGCAGTACAGTTCTTTTTATTTACTGCTTCAAACTAGTTTGCATATTTAAATGAATCCATTTTCCTGAAAATATATTGAGAACTTATTGATTATTAATAGAAAACTTACTTTTCTTTACTGTGTCCTATGATTCTACTGCCAATTTTGTTTGTTTACCCTCCACATGGTTTTCTGACATTTGACAGGGAAAACAAAATTTGAAAGTCACAGCTGGATCTCTATAGTACCATCAAATATTCGGAGGGCATTTCATAGCTTACTTTTTTACTTTCAATGGCGGAAATGTCACAGAGTGAAGCACATCATAAAAATGACAGCCCATAGAACACTATCCATAGAATGTTAACAACAGAACATTTATGTAGAATGCAATTTTTCATAGAATATTATCTCCACGAGCAATTTTCATAGAATGATACTTTGCAGTCTATAATATATTGCTCGAGGAGACGCCGTGTTGTACGTGTACTGCATAATAATACAACCGTTTATATGTGTTTCAGCGAATTAGAGGAATTTAATGGAGTGCATAACTTTATATCCTTAAAATGCCTGGTGACTGTTGTCCAATTTAATCAGTTTGCGCTTACATTTTGTCACTTTTCCAGTATGTACTAGAATTTTGACGTTCTTGTTGTGTCATTTTTCTAGTGCTAGAATTTTTTTGATTTCTGCACTTCGATGTGGCAATACTGGTCTCCATACCAAACTCAGTCCCCAGCCCACAAAACGCCTCAAAATCACGCCACTAGTTTAGTTTGAAAAGACCAGCAACGTCGGTATACTTTTTCATTGGGTGCGTGTTCTCTACTCAGGGGAAACGAACACACCTATAAAGATACTGAAGTTTGACCGTCCATCCATCTCGAGAACGAGAAATGAGAACGGATTACATTTGCCGTCACCTCATGAAATATTTCATCTCTGGTTTGCATATCAGTAAAATAATTTCCAAGTGCCCGCACCGTGTACCGAGAGTTCAAGGTCAATTAGAAAATTAACAAATTGTGCATTAAATAGGTCGATAGATTGTATTAAAACCACACATACCATACATGATGCATCGCGTAAACTGCTGAAGTGTTGTGAAAGGTTGAACAAAATCAAATTTAATTCGTTTGAGTGAACCAATTGTTTCGTAAGATACGCGGTCGCGATTGTTTTCCCGTATTTTTGTAATTACTTTCCTGAGTGTTTAATAAATTGATTGATTTCCTTACAAAAAAAGTTTAGAAGTAAATGCAGGTATGTTGTTGATGCGTCGCGCAGTATCTTATATATCCAAGCTAATTCTACCAATTTTGGGGTAAAAATGAAAACGAAAATTTTATTCTTATGCGAATTGTGCACCTGTCAAAGTATGTATACGTAATTCTCGAATTAGGATATACAAGGTTGGGAAAACCCTTTATACTTCTAAAGTCTAATCGTGAAAATTATGTTCTTTTGCATTGCATTACATTTTATGATTATATAAATGCCACATAAGTACATATTCATAAATCGACAATCGGTCAGAAATCAGAAGTCTCGTAACAAGTGCAGCGGAGTGAAGTGAGTATGTAG
The DNA here is from genome assembly GCA_949715645.1 of Portevinia maculata. Lineage (NCBI taxonomy): Eukaryota > Metazoa > Arthropoda > Insecta > Diptera > Syrphidae > Portevinia > Portevinia maculata. The sequence goes on from OX454525.1 coordinate 98,630,702, forward strand.
ATTTCCTGCATTTGATTACACGTATCTCAACGACAATGGATTTTGTGCTTACTTCTCTTGTGAGAAGTTGCTCCTTGTGATATATTTATAAAAATTGCTATGCTCAGTCATTTTGTAAATTTAGTTCGGTATCAAAGTCAGAAGTATGCATGTTCATATGAAGGTACACATATTATGTATCTACAGTATAAACTTGACATTTACAAAGGACATGATCTCAATGCAATAGTGCTGTCCAACACAACTTAATTAGCGAGAACTTGATACCAAGCACGATTATTATTACACAATAACAGTGCTAAATATCTGATAAGCACGGAATTATCTTCATTATCATACAAAACAATTGAGAAATAAACGGATTGAATATTTATGTGCATTATAGTAAACTGTGACAGTGACAGTACTCTCAGCAGTCAACCAAAACCTGCAGTTCGACGACAACAGGGATGTCCCACATTAATTCCAAAAGAAATCCCATTGACGCATTAAAATAGACAAAATGAGGAAAAAGGGAAAACTTTTTTTAAAACACGTGAATTATTTTTTTTTATTCAATATTATGTTCTACATTATCTATGTAAACAAATGATTCATGCAATATTGGAACAGAGGTTCAAAGATCATTTGGCAGATTCGTTTGTAAGTTTGTTCCTACATTAGGCGTTTTTCTTTTTTAGCTCCGAGCGGGGCACTGAGCTGTCAAAAAAAGAACTGTGTTACTTTTTTAGCTCGGAGCGCTCTGAGCACAAAATTTGTATTTCTTTTTTATTTCTGAGCTAGCTCAGGGCTCGCTCGATGAGCTCGATTAAAAATGACCGAACACATAGAGCGAAAAGCTGAGCGCGGCTGACTTCATTCATTATTTGTGCTTTTTCCATAGTTAATTTACTAGAAATTATAATTTAAATGGAACAATCCTTGATAAACACCAATTTCAGAAGCAATCCTGACTATTTTGAAAATTAATATAAAACAAATTATCTAATGACAGTTTAGTGCCCAATTCTGTTTCTTAATTAGCTCGGAGCGCTCAGGTTATGTTCAGCTCGGAGCGAGCTCTGATCGCTCAGGCCCCGCTCTGTTCCCCTCTCGGGGCTAAAAAAGAAAAACGCCTATTGAAACAATCAACTGTGGCGTCACATGATGGTGATTTTGTATTTCTTCCCTAACGGCAAGGATCAAGGACAAAAGGATCATAAACACTCCCACTTTACTGTATCGCTATTTCTCCACCTGTTCGACCTCAGAGAATATTAGGCCTTATTGTTTAGGATCACTTCAGGGCAATCAAATGCTAAATCCAGGAGTTTTTATGCACGCCTCTTTCTTTTGACGCTGCAGTTAGCCCGTCTCTGCTCTGGCAATATGGTGAGTTCGGTAATTCTATTTTAAAAGTTGGGAAAGGTTACAGTCTGCTTGGCGAACTGATGGATACCCTATTTCCATTCTTATCCCTTATAAAGAGGGCGTGGCGAAAATCTTAGTATTGGCGAATTGTAAGGGGTGAATTGTAAGAGGGTCTACATATTATGTTATACAACATTTAAAGGATTTTATCGTAAAAACAATGTTTTTAAAAAAAAAAAAAAAAAAACACTTAAAAGTGGGCATGGCAAAAGCTTTATGTAAATGAATTGTTTAAAATGGCTTTATCTAATTACTTTCGGAAAAATAGGACTTTCATTTAGGTACCTACAATAATTTCTTCAATAAAATGTTTTATTGTTTTTAATGGTGGGTGGATTGTACAAATATGTACACATGAACACAAAGGGCCCCTAGAGAGTATATTCCGAATTTCAGCTTCCTATCTCAAACTCGTGGGGGGAGTCCATCTAAAAACAAACTTAAAACAACGGCAACACTTACAATAAAATACTATATTTTAAAAAGCCAGAAAGCTGTTCTTTAATAGATTTATAAAATCAATTTAGTTCTATGAAAAGTTTTTGGAAAAATTACTTTCAAACTCAAAAAACAAGAGTGCTCTATCTCTCCCATTTAGACGGGGGCTAAATTTCTATACCTATGTCTTTTTTTTTTTTTTTTTTTTTTAATTCTGGCTCGCCAAGGCGATTTATTAAAAGGGGGGGGGGGGGGGGGGGGGGGGGGTACTTCGACCTAAAAAATCTTTTGTACCGTATGATTTGATATTGATCCCTTTACAGAGCCCTTTGGAGGCGTGCCACCTCTGGAAATTTTTCGATCTTCTCACAGTTTGCACGCCATGACGCTCTTTTGGATCTGCGCAACTCTAAGTTGTATATGGTCAGCATGGATTTATATTGTTCCCATGTGCCGGTGCGTTTGGCTTTGTTAAAAAGCTTTCTCACTCTCTTTCGAATAGCCTCAAGGTTATCGTTCCACCATTGTACGCACCTTTTAACCGCGGTTCTTTTAACCTTGCAACTATTTTTGAATGAGGTAAGAATAATATCATTTATTTGACATTGCGCAGCATCTGCATCATTTGTTGTTGATGGTGCTTCTGGCAGCATGTCAGATCTGACCGCAAGATTTTCGCGGTAAGCTCTCCAATTAGTCAGTCTGTTGTCATAACGGACTGACGCGTATTCGGCATTGCATCTTATCTCGAATCGGATGTGTATATGATCCGATAGAGATGCCTCGCCAGACTCATGTCAGCCCTCTATAATATCCTTCATAAAAGGAGATGAGATAGTAAGGTCTAAAACTTCTCTTATGGAATTTCTAAACATGGGACTATTTCCCTTGTTTAGAAAGACGAGGTTATTGCTATATAGATATTCTAATAACGACTCACCTCTGTTGTTTGTATCTCGGCTGCCCCAGGTGGTGTTATGTGCGTTTGCGTCGCAGCCGATTAGGATATGTACTTTCTGGTCTTCACAGTACGGGACAAGTTCCTGTACTGGTAAGGGAGGCACTACATCCGTGTCTCCAGCAAAGTACGCCGATGCGCATACAAATTTATGCAGCTCTCGGCCTTTGCGGCGCTCTATTAGGACCGCCGCCAGGTCCCTAGTTATGAAACCTGGAATGAGAGAAAATTTTATATCTTTCTTACTAGTGATAGCCGCCCTTGGTCTGAAAGGACCTTTGGCGAAAATTAGCTCTCTGTGTTTACAATTTAATCCGGATATCTTACCATTGGTTGCCCATGGTTCCTGGATTAGTCCAATAGCAATGTTCCCTTCGGCACATTGCTGGCTACAGGTGACCGAGGCACCCATAGCCCTGTGCAGGTTGGCCTGCAAAACGCTGAGACGGGTGATCATTATTTGCGCTGTATTCAGGGTTTCGTACTCTATTGGGCTTGTTGTCACCTCTCCTACGTACGATACCCTGTTGAGGAAGACCACTTTGTCTGCCTCTAGGACTTTTGTTTTTATGTCCTTCTTGTGCCAGTGCTTTTTTACGATCCATGCCTAATTTGGGCCTGAATGGTTTTTGGCTTTCTCTGGCAGTGCAGTGGGCACTATCGGCCTTTTCAGCTGCGCTTGACTTCGCGCATGTAGCTTCTTTTTCTGGCACAGGTGTTGCCGTGCTTGAAGCTGTAGCCTTATCGGCAGCGCTGGTGCTGGCCCCAGTTGGGTCAGTTGCGGTACTGCCGTGAGCTGTGGCATTTTTAAAACCTAAAACGTGCTGTTTCTGCTCTTTAGGGCCCCGTTTGGCCGTCTTGTCAGCACTTTTTAGGATAAGTTTGGTCTGTCCGAAACGGAAAGAGACCATACCCTTCAGCTCTACGAGTCTCCTCATGGTGCTGTCATTGATAGCAAAGACCATATGTGCGATGTCTCGCTCATCCGATCTTTGCAGAACTCTCCACGTTCTCGTGTTGAGCTCTTTGTTTTGGCCATCTAATAAGGCTAGGATCCTTTCGCTAGCTACGCCGGTACTCTGAGGGAAGAACCCTCTGATGACATGTGGTTTTGATGATTCGATGATTACCGACTCTATCCCTTTGACAGATGTCGTGTCGTCATCGACAGGATGTTCTAAAACATCCCTATTTGATGATGCAATTTTAGAGGCATCATTCTCTATTGTTTCTTTTGTTGTTTGGTTTATTTTGAAACCCACGAGTATTCGGGATATGGTGTCTCCCGTGGTCTACCCGTCTAACCACAGGAAGGCTATCTTAAAATCGGAGGTCGCCTGGTATCCGAAGTTTGTAAACTAACGACTAAGCACCCTCTTAGCCATGCATCTCTCGGCGCTTGCCACCTTAGATTAGGGGTTTATTGGGGAAATAGGAGTTAGGAATTTGATGGAGGGGGGATATGGGTAATTGAAAATTGAAAGGAAAGAGGAGAAGGGTGGCGGACGTGTAGTTCTGGTCAGTTCTTAGTTGACGCTCATCAGACGGTCTGTCCCTTATCAGAAAGGCCCGATGACTCTTTGCGCCGTAAGCCTCCGCACCGGCACCATCGAATTTGCGTTCCATGATGGTGCACACGTCAAGGTGACTGACCCCGCAAGGAGGATACCTATGTCTTAAAAGGGGAACAAAATATTTAAAACAATGGCAAACACTTACTATAAAATACTATAACCCTACCGCAGAAAACGACGTATCTGAGATTCACGTCACTTATGCGTGTCACCTTGGTTGCATGTGTACCGAAGAAAACACCGTTAAAACTGTTACCGATACCGGGGATTTTAGTCAACAACACAGCAGTTCTATCCAGGGATAAAAAAACTTTTTTTTGCATTGTATCAAAAGTTTAAGAAAAAGTGTATTGAATTGTACTTTTTTTATTTTTTCAGTATATTAATTTTTATGCAAGAACAACTCGAAAAAATGGAATGTTTAAAAATAAGAAAAAAACATAGGGACGTGCTACAGTCCGCTTGGGCGAACTGTTGGATACATTATTCTTATTCCTATCCCTCATAAGTGGGCGTGACAAAAGTCTAAGTATGGTTGAATTGTTAAGAACGCTCTACATATTTTGTTATATAACATTTAGAGGATTTTATCGAAAAAAACGCTCCCTATCTCAAACTTGGGTGTTTCAATAAAATTGTTTTATTTAATTGTGGGCGTAAAGGTCCCCTAGAAAGTATATATTATAAATTTCAGCTCCCTAGCGCAAACTTAGAATTTTCAAAAAAAGGTTTTTTTTTTTTTAAATTGTGGGCGTGTCAGGAGGCGGATTATGAAAATATTTACACATGAGCTTAAAGGGCCCCTAGAGAGTATATATTATGAGCTCCCTAGCTCAAATTTTGGTTTTTCAATAAAATTGTTTTATTTATTTGTGGGCGTGTCAGTGGGCGGATTTTGAAAATTTTATATCCCGAGCAGTTTTAGGAGTCATAGATCATATATAAAAAATTTCAGCTTTCTAGCTCAAAATTCGATTTTTTCCAAAATTTTGTTTTTTTTTTGAGTTTGTGGGCGTGTCTGTGGGTGGATTTCAAAAATTCGTAAACTTGATTATTTCGGGACCCTAGAGAGTATATGGTTAAAATTTCAGCTCTCTAGGCCCAGTTTAAAGGCCTAATTTTTGCCGACAGACGGACGGACGGACGGACGGACATGGCTAGATCGACATTACTATCGATGCTGATCATAAATATAGTAACTTTTATGGGTCTACGGGCATTATTAAGGTATGTTACAAACTATGCGTCAAAATTAATATACCCTTAGAATAGGGTATAAATACATTTTTGTATCATATTAAGTAAGGAAAATTATGAATAATGATATATAAACCTTCTTAAGTTCATAGGAAAGCTTAAACGATTCTGACTCAAGCCAATTATAACAAAAATATTAAAAATTATTCCAGCAGTACAAATTCGAAAAACAAGAAATAAATTGTTGCTCCAGGCTCTATCGCATCTAAAAACTCTTGAGAAGGGCGTGTTAAATGCGCACCCTTTCTGACCTAATTTCAGCTCACACTTGGGTTTTTGACTTTTGTAGGTTTTTTTTTTAAATGTAGCCTGCAAAATCATTAAACGCAGTTTTATAGTCAGATTCAGTTTAGAAAATGTTTTTCACATTGTCCTTCTTTTTGGGTGATTTTAACTGCATTTCAACGTCGGGAAGCTCTAAATTCACAGTTGGCTCGCAGTTTCCATGGGCTATATACTCCATGTACTTTGCTGAAAATGATCTTTTAAATGAACAAATTAATTGAAGTGGAATCAGTAACTTCTTGTTTCCTCCTCGGTTGCATAAATCCGCGAAGGTATTTTCCAGACAATCTTGATTGCGGTTTCTCGTTAAAAGGAACTGAATACCATCTGCCCTTAAATCACTTGAAATGCCAATGAGAGCATTTATATTCTACTGCCATCCTTTTGAAAATCGAATCTTTTTAGTAACATTGGCAGACTGATCAAAAAAAGTAATATTTTGGAAAAATATATTCATTTCATTTAAGAAATTGACTTGCTCTTCATTTCCAAAAAAAGGCCTTCTGGATTTTTTGGGGTCTTTAAACTTAGACGAAATAAAAATATTTCAGCAGTATTGATAGATATATATTACAATATTTTTAAATTAAAAAACAGCTGACGTTTATCTTTTAAAAAACACGTATACTCTTATTTGTTTGCTCTGAAAACGTCAGCCCGTATTGTGTTTTCTTCACTTGTTTCGCACGACTGACAAGAATTCAAGTCAATACGCCTTTGAAAATACATTATGAAAAAACGTAAGCACCGCCGACACAACCTTATTGCAAGCCAGTATGACCAACCACCATAAAAACTAGCAAATAAAGAGTCAAATCATTTTTATTGTTACTATGCCGAACACCGGATTGCATTATTTTTAGCGAAATCAAAGCAAAGAAGAAGCATTTATTTTCATATTTTTGACTGAAGGGTAATTTTAGAGGGTCATTAGGTGTAATCAGTAAAAAAAACTTCAGAAAAACCAGCCATAAACCATTAAAAAAACAAAATAGGTACCACTGCACGAAGTGAAAAGATACACACAACAAGGATCAAGTCGATACGCCTTTAAAAAAGCATTATGAAAAAACTCACAATCATTACTCTTACGAAGCACGCCGCATGTAGTGGTACATGCAAAATATATTGTGTACCCTTTTTTCTACAGCGGTCGTTCCATAAGGGTTAAAGCACATCCTTTTGACCTGCTTCCACATATTGTAGCCTTTTTTCTGTATTTTGCTTTGGAGTAGTAGGAAATGCATATGCAGAGAGAGTGTCCCTACTCATTATGGATATACTCTGCACCAAACCAACGGAATGAAAAAAAAATAAAACAAATAGCACATATGGCAGCCGGCTTATGGCTTAGCTCACCGTATCGAAAAAAGTACAATCGTATCGACTTTTGCAACCCAGCTTCTATCACATTTCAGTGCAATGCTGTTAATAGACTTTTTAGTTTAATGTGAGAAAAAGGGAGAAAGCAACAAGCATCAAATCACCACCATCTGATTTGAATTCGTACCATTTAGGTAGATAAAAGTCGTGTAACTTTTTTTATTTCTACCGCGTGTATTTATTGTGATTTATTGATGTAAATGGAAGTTTAACTCTTGATAATGCAAAAACATTCCATTAAATAAATTTTCAGTGGCGTTTTTCATAAATTAATAAGAAATTTAAGAATAAAAATCGATACCTATCGATTTAGCTGCCTTTAAGTTCGTATGGTTTCACTTCGAATGTTTTCTATGATGATGTAAAACGCATTCACCTGAGACCTGACCAACAAATGAATCTTTCACTTCGAAAGTATAGTACGATAAGGGTGTATACATTTTTGGAAAGCCAGAAATTTGTTCTTTTATATTGAATCCGCGCTCTCGAATTGTTACCAGTACCTGAAAAATGTACGCTAGTTCTAGATTTATTTATACTGAAGATTTCACGAGGTACTGTGCTGGCAGGCGTCTATATCAGGTTGCTTTTTTGAATCAAACCGTGTTTAGTTGGCTTCGCGGACCTTTTATCAGACTGTCTTCCAATAGTGAAAATTGCTGATATGTTACCGCTTAATAAGAATCAGTTATTAATTCTTGCCGCTTTAAGTAATCGTACTCTCCCTACTCATCATGTAGATAGCCAAACAAAATAAAAATCTAATAAAAAAGTAGTGTTCGTAATTTTCAATTTTCTCAAACACTCGAAGGTAAAGCATCTGTTTTTTGCATTAAACAAAAAATTAATAGGGGCATTAATAAAAGTTAATTTAGTACTTAGTTTCACGATTTAAAAAAATAGAAAACAATGTTTTTGTTTAATTTTTTTTGTCAAAATTTTGAGTTTGAAAGTATTTCTTTCAAAAACTATTAATAGAAAAACCTTGATCTAAAAAATATATCAAAAAACAGATATAGGCTTCCAAAAAAGTTATAGTATTTTATTCTTAGTATTGCCCTTGTTTTAAGATATTGGTCTATATCTTAATTCGTAAGGTTTTTTTCAAAATTTGAACGTTTATTTAAGAAAAACATATACAATAGTATTGTTCAAAGTATTGCCCATCTGAAGCCATGACTTTTTCCCATCTTTCTGCCAATTTGTGGATCCTATCCCAACAGAACTGCGCCGGCTTGGCAGCCAAGAATAAATCCGTGAACCGTATTTCAGTGAGGGCGTTCTGCATCGACGGGAATAAATGGTAGCCAGAAGGGGCAAGGTCTGGGCTATAAGGCGGGTGGGGTAAAACTTCCCATCCTCTGTTTTCCAAATAGTTCTTTTAGATGATAATTCAATTCGAGTCGACCGTTCGATTCGCTAACCGTAATAGGCTGGTTAGCATTTCCATGTGTGTAGAAGTGGATCGATTTATCTTCCGCAAATGCAGCGCCATCCCAGAATGATCTGGAAGGAATAGCGATTTAGAAGCACTTTCCGAACTTTAGTTGGGGTATGGTGTAGTCTATGTTTCCTAGTAGAGACTCAAATGAGCCCAGAATGATGGAGTGGCCAATATTATTGTTGGCCCACTGCAAGGTTGCTTTTAAGCGGACTGCGGTACAGGCCGCTGTTTGCATGCTAAAAATGTCGAGGGGTATCCGATGAAGCAGAATGTCTAGTGCTAGTACTCCGCTTATGCACAGACAAGCTGTGTGTTGGACGTTGCCCACCTTATCACAATTCATAGCTTTACCTAGGGCAGTCCACCAGACAACAACCCCGTATGTAAAAATTGGCTTTACGACCGATACATATAGCCAATGGCTTTTTTGCAAGAGAAAAGTGCTACTGTGGCTTTTTGACTCTTTCTTGTATATTGGGTTTCCAGCTTAACTTCCTATCGAGGATTAGACCCAAGAACTTAGCTTCGTCGGAAAAAGTTAAACTTTTACCACTGAAAAAGGATGGGTCAATATGTGGGATTTTGTATTTCCTGGAAAAGAGGACAAGTTCAATTTTGCGGGGGTTAACACCCAGGCTACAAAGATTAGCCCATCTCGTTAGCTTGTTAAGAGCGTTTTGCAGGAGTTCCTTTAGAGTGTTGAGGTGTTTTCCAGAGACGGCAATAGCAACGTCATCTGCATAGGTAATCAGGCTGCAGCCCTCCCCTTCCAGGTATATCAGTAGTTCATTCATCACCAAGTTCCAGAGACGGAGGGAAAGTACGCCGCCTTGTGGCGTACCTCTACTGTCAGACCTCCCGGCAGATGTATCGTCCAGTTTTGAGTTGATAATCCAGCTTGTTAGCAGTAGATTGATCAATTCACTAAGCGAACCATCCACATTTAGTTCTGTTAGTGCATTTGCGATTGCAGATGTGTTGACATTGTTAAAGGCGCCTTTTATATCTAGGAAAGCAACTATAGTGTACTCCTTGTGGTAGAGGTAGTATTCAATAGTGCGTACCAGAGAGTGAATGGCGGTTTCAACCGACTTGCCCTTACCACCCACAGTTAGCATGTTGAGAAGCAGACAGAAGTTGGAGAAGATGGATATCAATCAGTTGCTGAAGCGTTTTAAGGAGGAATGTTGATAGACTAATAGGTCTGAGGTCTTTTGGATTGACATGGGAGTATTTCTTATCCTTGTGTATGAAGACCACTTTTATTTCTCTCCAAGCCTGAGGAATAAATACCAGATTCAAACAGCTATTTAGAATCAGCCGTCGATCTAAATATAATTTATTTTTTTTTATTGAAATTTATTTTAAAACAAAGCCGGTTTTGAAAAATCATTTTTTTTGACAATAAATATTCGTAATGAAATTGTCATCCGAAAGTCCAGTTTCTATTACGTTTAAAAATTGATCAATCACAATCTGACCGTTTCACGAATGATCACCTCCCACATGTATGTATCTATACTTAGCGAAGTAATCAACAATTTTGTTTACTGTTAATAGATTTATGTTGTCACCGTATAATAGTAGACGAAAGCAATATTTTGTCCAAAACTGAATAATTCGATTGAATGACTTTCGCCCTCTAATAAGTCCGCTCAGAAACACCAGATGACAGACATTAATTTGGAAACAAATTGCAACACGCCATTATGGGAAATACAATTCAAAGTACGAAACAAACAACATTTGTATCGATTACGTGCTCGTAGAAACGAGTTCTAAGTAATTTTCCGGAGCTAATAAAAAGATAAGGTTAACAACTGAAAATTAATTAATGATAATTAAACGTTATGTTAGTAATTGTAAAAAATATAATATATTTATATAATACAATAATAAATTGTATTGTTCAAAGTAGAAATGTATGTATCTGCATACTTTTAAAAACTTCATTAAATTTAGATGCACACATGCACGTGCTATCGTAATTATACTTTCGTGAAAGACGCAAAACGGCTTGGTTGAGGTTTTGAGAGTATGTAAAAATTATTAAAGTAAAGTTGTAGTAGCAAAGTCCAAAAGAAATTTGCCATGGGAATTGTATTGGCGTCGTGCTTTTTTCTCGTTTATCAGTGCGTTTTATCAGTGTATTCGCAGTGACTGTTGTTAAGTGGAAAGTTCCTTGTTTAAATTCGCAATACTCTAGATAAATTCCAGTATCGGTAAAAGAAAATTTATTAAAAATGCATGTAAGTAGAAAAATCAAATAAGTCAAATAATTGCGGATCATATTTAAAAGCTTACGAACTTTGCTGGAGGAAGTGATAACTTTATTATTTCAATACGACATTATGTTGCGCATGTTTGACAAACAGGCGATAGTGTAAGGGTTGATACAAATTTACCCGCAACATTAAAAACGAACAGCAAAAGACAAAAAATCAGCACCGGGAAATTTAATCGCACAATATGCATTGAGTTTTTTAGCACTACCCTCGTACTGTAGATTCTCGAATTTCAATTCAGAATTAAGTACAATTTAAGTTTATATGAATTTTTTTATTTCTTGAAATAAAGAAACGTTTGTTTTCAGCAAACATGTAAGGCAAATGATGCTTTCTAGACATCGTCCGATGAAAAATAATTGAACATGCGCGTCCAGTTTCCAGAAGATAACACATCGAAGACGTGTCGACTACCTTAGGGATCGTATAGAAATAAGTGTGTTTGGCTTGTGGCTCGTTCGGTGCCGATTCAATTTCTCAAGAGGAACAATCATAAATGAAATACAATACCTCTATTAGGCCCAGTTAATTCAGTCTCAATTCAAAAGTTCACAATTAAGATTTCGGTAAATCCGCCATAAGCTATTGGCATCATTAACTTCATTCTGGCACGATTTATTGACTCTCCGTTAAAAAGTGGTAAATGGAACTTTAAAACCGCCAGTAAGTTACTGGCGTCATTAACTACACTCCATTAGGTTTCCGATTTATTCAACCTCCATTAGTTTAATAGTCCGCTGCAAATGGCGCTTTTAAGTTTGAATGAGTTGTTTTCAAAAGTTCCAGGAATTTTTACATCATTGTGAATGAAAATATGCAATATATCCGATTTAGTTTTTCAGAAATTATTTTTTCATAGAATATATAGCAGGGTTGCAAAAGCTTCAGCTCATTTTAAGCTTAAGCCCTCAATTTAATTCGCAAGTCAGTAATGGGCTTGTGAATTAAGAAATGTTTAATTCATGGCTTATGATTTAAAGATTATTTAATTCATAAACTAGATTTTGCTTCTGATTTATGGATTATTTAACCCTTTCGATCCGGATGGGACATAGAACAAAGTTGTTTTTATACCTTGGATGTCCCATCCGGATTCATAAGCCAGTTGTGGTTTATGATCGAAAGATTATTTAACTCATACGCTAGTTGTGGCTTATGATTTAAAGATTATTTTACTCACAAGCTCCTCTGGATTTAGGAATTGGATGAGCCTGATGTCTGATAACTTTATGATTATGTTGTGTTTGTGAAAAGTTATAATGTATAGGCATGTAATGGAAAATATTATTGATGACATTTTAATATGAAAAGGACATTTTGGAAAAATATACATTGTTTGGGTTTCAAGAACCTTTATTGCTGTTGCAAGCGCCTCTTGGTAAAAAATCCTGAAAACTAATAAGGACATTTTGGAACAATATCGTTTTTTCGGGCTTCAATGACCTATTTTGGACTTTCGGTCGAATAACTGCATATTCTTTAGCCACTGAAGGTTTGGTGAAACGGAATCGTTTGAAGAAATCTTCATCGCGTCAATATTCCATGTTATCTGCCATTTTGTATTTTCTACATTCGACAACAACGCTCTTTTAATTCTGATTTAGAGCAAAAACTCCCACTTAAATTGTGGCTTTTGACCTGATAGCTAACATCGGATTTAAATTTATTGAGCTATTAGTTAATTGCGGCCCCTCGATTAAAATCTCTCATCGAGAGTGAATAACTCGAATTTCCTTAAATCTATAAATTTTCCATTCTTATTTGAGAATTAAAATTTTATTGAGAGTGGATAAATTTGGCCTAAGTAAAGGATAACTATTAACAACAAGTTTGTCTAACTCTTCAAAAAAAAAACATTTCTGGATGACTATTAATCGGGTCGGAGCACCTTCTCTATGAATTGAATTCACTTAAGAGAAAGATGGAAGATGTTACCGATGAAACCATCTGTTAGTTCTTACATACTTTATTAGAAAGAAAAAAGCAGCACAAAACACAATTCAGAGTTTCAAGTAAAAAATTATAATGGCCACGTGAGACCTGTTAAAATTTAATATTGGTATAGTATTAAATGAATTTCAATATATGTATGTATTAATGTTTAATAAGGAACAAAAAACGCTTATTTCAACACTCCTCGTTTTTTTTTTTTCTAAATTCATTTATAAAATTACATAATGTAAAAAAGAGGTTTAGCAAATTCCAAAAAGCTTCCGAAAACAACATAATTTCTCTTAGCACATGGCCTCGTCAACGGGTCTGCTAGTTGGTTATCTGTAGAGACGAACTGAACACTTATTTCTCTTTGGTTTGTTGTTCACACGTATAGAGGACAGTTAAAGTCCAATGAAGCTCGCCTCAGACACAAGTCGCCGACCATGAACTACAAATTCGCCTTCTGTTGTCGATGTTACTATGACACTTTGTTTTCGAGAACTCCAAACAACAGATCCGCCGTTGAAGAAACACACCCATCCGGTAGTAATGCGTCTGATATCAACGTCCCCTGCCCAGTCATCTTCGGAATCCACACGGGCAGTTTAGTTTCGTTGTGCCCAAACCATAAGTAATATTTAAAAATTCGTTCACCATTCCAGTGCAAATGTCCATGTAGCGGCTCAAAACTTCAACTATAAAGTTCAAATCCAGTCGGGAAGAAGTCAATTCAATTCAATTCAATTCAATTTTATTCCAATGTACAAATAAGACTCAGTCTTTTGTAGTACTTTACAATACGGATAATTAAAGATAATAATAATAAATCAATCTTAAAGCTAATCTCAATATATATATATATATTTTTTTTTTTTTTACAATACGTTATGTATATATAACAATTCATAATGATAATAATACATACATCAATCTTACACCTAAATATTACTACAATATTTTTTTTTTTTTTCATTAAAGAAATCAAGGATCCGATAAGTTCCCGATAGGGAAATCATTCAGTGCTAGTCTCTTTTTCACCAACATAATTACCCGATTTTGTAAATTTTACACCTGGATCAGCAGTAATTAAAACAGGTGTACTTTGGCTGTGATTAAAACGCTCCAGCATCCTTTGCGCGTAAGCACCTTGGTGTATTTTTATTTGTGTCGTCCTCTCTATTCCTCTCGATCTGCATGCCTACAAAAAACTCTGCCTTTGCTAGTTATTTTGAATTCTTTGTGGTACTGTTTTAAAAGTTTGTGAATAAGAGACATGTCACCGCCACAAATAAAACCATCGTCCTAATACAAAGCAAGGAAAAACCGGTTGGAATCTTTGTAGAAAACACATGAATCCATATTTGATTGTTTAAGTCCAAACTGCAATAAAAATTGCACAACCTTTTTGTTCCATTGACGTGATGCCTGCGTAAGTCCATACAGTTTTTTTTTTTAAAAGACAATGGTAGAAACACATCAACACTTAAACTTCGAATTCGACTTTGACAAGAGCGAGAACTTTAGCGTTTAAAGTCAAGTCAAACACATTGAAAAACGCAACTTCAAGAGCGAAACAAAAGAGAAAATTATGTCAAAATACAAGCAAGGGATAATTTCGCTCAAAATATGTATGTATAAGCATTTGCATGTTGGGAAAACTGAAAACATCGCCTCAAGGTTGGTGGGATTTACACTTGAATTTAGGATTTAGGTCTAACGTTGAAGTCGAAGTTGAAGTTGAAGTGCACATTAGCGATTAAAAGGCATAGGTTCTTAAACGTGTGTCGTGGTTGTCAAAGTTGAAGTCCAAGTTGAAGTGTTGATGTGTGTAAGAATGCTGTTTAAACTTGAAATTGGTAAAAATTGAGGTCAAAAGCTGCTGCAACTGCTAGAAGAGTTCTTACTGATTTATATCTAACCACTACTGGCTCAAACGTTTCATTGTAATCGAATCCTCGCTTTTGCAACGGTACCAGTCGAGTCTTGTACTATAAATTTTTCAATCAGCTTTATATTTCTTCTTGAAATCCAACCATTTATGATGACATTTTGATCAGCTGATCTTGGAACCAAAATCAAAATTTTGTTCTCGGCTAATACATACAACTCATCATTGATTGCGCCCAGCCATTTCGGAGAATCATCAGCCTCCATCGCTTCCACAAGATCAAATGGATCTAATTGCGCGACACAACTCAGCCATCGTCACTGACTCGTCACCATCCATTGCGTTCCGTTTTGGAATTGGGTCCCTTGGAATCGGTAACCTTGAATTTCTCGGTGTTGGTCAGATTTTTCCATCCTAGTCTCCCACCTCGGCACACACTGGTCCATCCCTCTTCTGGTCTTCATGGCATATGTCATTAGATCTAGTCGCCTTGTAAATAACAACTTGAGGCATAATAGATATTTAATCAAATACGACGTCTCTTCTGTTCAAAATCTTACTTCCAGCTGAGTTATACGCCTTATTTCACTCGCTATATTCTACTACGAGTATCTGCCATTTAATAGAATTCAACTTTCATTTTGTAAGTTGTTATTTTGGGATATGGATAAAGTAATTGCTCCCAAAAACTCAAAGTTGTCCCACTGATGATTTTAATTTATCCCGATTTTCATAGGGTGTGATTCTATTGAGAGTCTGAGATGCCGTTCTTTTGTTTAAATAAACAGAAGTATTAGTAACCTCACCCTGAAGATATTGCAGCAAATTTTTCGCATGCAACATTGCCTCAGCACTCTCAACAATCGTGCTAATTTGTCTATCCTTAAAACCGTTTTTTTCAGGAGCTATATGTGTTGATAACTCATGTTTGATCCCTTTGGGTAATAGAAACTTCTTCACTCCATCGTTGCATAATTCCAACCCTCCATCGGTTCTCGATCTTTTATTTAGATGTCCATCTGTCTGAACATTCGTATAAAAATGCATTAGATTCTGTAAAACATCTGTTTTATTCTTTAAGAAAAATACGAAACAGTATATGGATCAATCATCCTTCAATAGCATAAAATAATAAGCTCTACCAATGGAAGCCATGGTCATTTTGCCACATAAATCGATGTGAATCTCACCAGGAATCGCAGAATGCCTTGCACCCTACTAAGGAAAACTCGAACGGTGCTTTCCCATAAACGCTGCCCTCACAGAACGGATGGTGACATTCTCCTTAAGCATTTTGAAGTTCATGTGTCCCAAGCGCTCGTAACAGCAATGCTGTTAAGGAATAACGTTTTTCAGAAGTGAAATGATATAATCTTCACTTTTTTGTAGCAACATAGGAAAAATGCAATGCAGTCATTTTCCGGAGATTTGAGTTGATTGCGCAACGTATCTTTTCCTCCGTTACTAAAACCGTTGGTGTTACATGCTTCGCGTTGTACTCATCTTCCGGATTAATACTCCCATTGGGTGTACATCCCGGAAAGTGAGTGTTAAGCAGGAGTTCGAGTGTTTCATTGCAGGACTCCGTCCTGATGCCATTTGGAGTCTTTAAGAGGCTCCGGTGCTGTTGATGCCGTAGCCATCACTTTTCTGAGCCTAGCTAATTCAGTAGTATTCTCTTCCTCTCTGCAGAAGGCTCTCCACGAAAAACGCTTTGTGTCTGCTCTGAATTTTCATTGGTAGGATTTGTAGACTTCCCAGTCACTGTCTAATCTTGTTCGTTTTGCCACATTGAAAAGTTTTCTAGTCTCTTTATTAATGTCGTACAATTCTTTTGTCCACTTTTCCTTTTTGTTGTTAATGGACATGCTTTCTCGAGAGCTATTTCGAGAATTTTGGTTTGGTCTGTAGTTCTGTCAATACTTTCAGGCTCCTATGCTCCTATTCGTCTGCCTATTTTTATTTACAAAAGTTGGTTCTGTGCCCCTATTTGGAACTATGTAGTATGTTGTTTTCAATTGAAAAATTCAAATACTGACTCTATACAACCTGTTAGATTTTAGTACTTTATAAGAAAGAAAGAAGTACAAAAGACAATAAAGGGTTATAAAAAAATGATAATGGCCATGTGAGACCTAACGAAAATTAATATTAGTACAGTCGTAAATAAATTTCAATATTATGTATTCAACATGTACAGCAAGGAACAATAAACGCTTATTTAAAAACCATCGAAACCGAAGTTCTTTATTCGGACGCCCTTCATCGAGACAGCCTCGATTAAAATCTGTAATCCATAAATTTCCCATTCTTAATTGAGAATTAAAAGTGCATAAATTGGGCTAAATTATTTTATAAAACTTTGCACCAAAAAGAGCATTTCTGGATTGGTAGAACAATAGCTATTATTCGAGGCTGAGCACCCACACTATCAATTGCATGTCCTTAAGAGAAAGTTGGAAGATGTTAAATTGTTAACGATGAAACAATCGAAACCGAAGTTTATTATTTGGAAGTTCTTCCAGGCAGTTAGACAAACGCCAAAACATGTTAATGCAAGAACACTTATTTTTATAAGCATATTTTTAATAGAAGATATTGTTCTAAATTGTAGTATCAACTGAAATACAAATTTCTTTATCCGTTTTTGTTATCTTATATCAAGCGCAGAAATGGAAGTTCCAATAAGACGCTATATTCATTTGTATACCCTATTCTAAGGGTATATTAATTTTGACGCGAAGTTTGTAACATACCTTAATATTGCCCGTAGACCCCTAAAAGTTACTATTCTTATGATCAGCTTCGATAGTAATGTCGATCTAGCCATGTCCGTCCGTCTGTCGCCAAAAATTAGGCCTTTAAACTGGACCTAGAGAGCTGAAATTTTAACCATATACATTTTAACCAAATACTCTAGGGGCCTGAAATAATCAAGTTTAAGGATTTTTGAAATCCTCCCACGGGCAATCCTTCCAAATCAAATTTTGAGCTGGAAAGCTGCAATTTTTTATATATGATCTTCGACTCCTAAAACTGCTCGGGAGATAAAATGTCTAAAATCCGCCCACTGACACGCCCATAATTAAATAAAACAATTTTATTGAAAAGTCAAAGTTTGAGCTAGGAAACTGAAATTTATAATATAGACTCTCTAGGTGTCTGATAGGAATAAGAATAGGGTATCCAACAGTTCGCCCAAGCGGACTGTAGCCCGTCCCTATGTTTTTATTCGCCTTTAATTGATTTTGAGATATGTAAATGGAATCAAACACACTGCTCAACTATAGGTGGAGTTTTTTCCACTCTTTTGTGAATCAGCTAAGATAAGACATTTAAAAACCTAACCCAACCTACTTGAGTGTCATTGCATTCCAGACATTTCGAAACTTTATCTTCAGTTTCTGTGTTCACTATTGTGCTGACCTATTCACTCTCACTTTTGGTTTGTTGTTGTTTACTGGAAATGTTATTTACTACTAATACTTTTCAAACTAAGAGGAAAGAAAGTTTTGATCTATCCTTTTGTTTGGGTGTGTCTGTGTACATAGGTACCCCTGCCTACTTAACTAGACCTGCCGACATCTACTACACATGATGTGTATTGATTAATCATGATTTTATAAAACAAAATGTCCTTAATCTGCGAGATTCGTAACCATGATTGTCTCGAAATTTTAAAAACCTTAAGAGATCCCAATTGATCTCTCGGGTTAGACATTTAAAACTAAAAATTTGTTTTTAATCAGTAGATTTAAGTTTTATTTTTAAACTTTTAAGGTTATTAGTCAAATGTCAATCAAACAAGGATTAATACGAGCATGTACGTTTCGAACTCGTTTAAACTAAAGCACTATGGGAATCGACCCTAATAGAACGCGCACTACCCCGTCAGCCACTACTTATCGTGGTACTACTCCTGGGACAGGGGAAAGCAAAGTTATGCTTAAGATTAAGCGAAACCCAAAGGTCATGAGTTGGAAGTTGCAGGTATGAGTGGTTGTAGCTGCGAGCTTGAAGAGATCTTGGTTAGGCGACGAGATGTCAACTTTCGTTTTCAAGAAGCGAAATGGCGAAACACCGGAAATCGGGCGCGTTTCTTGAAGGTTAGGACAACAGATGTTCTACTACGCGACGGAACAGGGTAGGAGCGGAATCGGTACTCGTATCATCCTTGCGGCAGAACTACTTAGCAGTGTCTTGACCATTTCAAAGTCCAGTGATCGTTTAATGTCTCTCAAACTGGCGATGCAGTGTGAGGTGTGGAATATTGTCAATATTGTGAGGAGAGAAAAAGATTTTCTATGAAGACTGCCATAGAGGACTGCGATCCGGCACCAGGATCTCTCCAGGTGAAAATATCCTTCCTTGGCATGGGCAAGTCATACGGTCTTATCGTTCTAAATACCATGTTCGTCAAACATGCCGGCACCTGGTCACTTGCAGCAGTGGCGGAAATCAAACCCAGATTTTCATTTGGTAGCACGTTTCATGAAGCCTCGGGTTAAAGATTGCAAAGTGATCCTAAGAGAGGCAATCGCCCCGCAACAACGCCTCCTCCAGACAGAAATTTTAATGCCGGCGGGGACGAACAAAACTAAACAAACAAAAGTGTGCAAGAATCAAATGGTACAATATGGACAAAGAGAAATGTGAAGCTTTTATTGCAAATATGCAAAACTATCTCCATCACATAATCAACGAAGTGGAGGATGCAGAGCGCAGAGCACAAGATATGTGGAATGCCTTACTACGACCTTGCTTGGATAGAGCCAAATCACTGCTCGCGGCTTCAAAAGGACAGTATCAACACGCAAAGAAAAATGGTGGTGGACAGATGAAACTAAAGCTGTGCTATGTGACAAGAAAGTGACATTCAAAGCTTCTTTAAAGAGCTCCACTAATAATGGAGATGAAAAATCTTGCCTCGAATTGGAATACAGACTGGCAAAGAGAAAGTGGGCTCAAATTCAAGCAAAGTGTGAAGAAGGGAGTTAGAAGAAACTTCTTCTTCGGCTGCTGATAGAAACCAGACTATCCACGAACTCCGACAAACCAGCTTCAACAGGTTTGCAAACATTTTCAAAATTGCGGCTTCGAAAATGAGGAATACCTAGGAAATTCGTTCGCCAAAGTTCACCAACACTGCTCAAGGGCTGCTGCTTGTGGTTGACGAAAAAATGGCAGCAGTATTGTGAAGGACTTCTAAATGAACAATTTTCGCGGCTATATTTTTCGAGAGCCGTTCCTAACAATGAAGAAATAGTACACGACATTACTGTTAAAGAAATTAGGAAGGCGGTCAAAGACTACAAAAAGCGAAAAGCAATTGAGCCGGACGAGATACCCTCCGAGTAACGGAAAAAGACGGGAGACATCGGGTCTAAATGGCTCATGGTTTCTATCTTGAACCTGATAAGAGGCGATCCAATGCCAAGCCAGTGGAGGAAAAAAGTTTTCTTCTTCACAAAGGAAATGGCGATACGCGAGACTGCGACAATTACCGTTCAATGAAACTGATGTCACACAACATGAAGATCGTTGAGCGGGTTTTAGATAGCCAAATGCGGAAAATGATAAAGCTTTCTGAAGACCAGTGCGGGTTTGTCGCAAGTCAAACAACCACCGCTGAAATCCGAAGTATAAGGATCATGAAGAAAAAATATCGTGATTCCTTAAAGGATTTGCATAATATAGTGTTGGTTGATTTTGAAAAGGCCTTTGATAGACAACCAACGGATCTGTTGTTATACCAAAAGCCACATTTTCTTAAACGTGAGATAGCTTTGATTGTGCAACCCATGATTTAAACATCAAGGGGCGGGAGGTTCAATAATGCATCTAGGCCGGAGCCAGGCGTGGAAGGCCACGTGCAGGCGAGACATACCTTCCATTGAAGTTTGGCAAAATCAGCAGTAACGTATTTACGCGAAAGCTTATTCCACCAAACAACCGATGCGTATGCTATAAATGGTCTAGCCGTGTAAATTCATAGGACTCTTTTCGGGGTAAAAGCCCCCATGTCTTGCCGAAAATGCCCTTGCACTGCTAGAAAACCGAAATCGCTTTGGCAGGCAGTCTTCAGCTCAACATGCTTGGACCAAAAAGGGTTGCTATCCAGGATGACTCCCGGCATAACATAACGGCCACAATCCACATCCGCAACCAACGTTCTATTCATTAGGATTGCTTTAATCCACAGCACCAATGATTCGTCTACGCCATGTTGTCTAACAGAGCGGCACATGCTGTCAAAAGTCGGATTGTCAAAAGCACCCTCAATATCGACTAAAATGCCCATCGCATATTCTTCATGTCAACCGCGCCCTCAATTCTACCAACTAGATTTTAAAGCGCAGTCTGGCAGGATTTCCGCGTTGATAGGCATGTTGCATCTGAGATAGTGGGTGCAATCGCAAGGCAGTTTTGCGGACGTGAAGTTCGACCAGCCTTTCCATGCTTTTCAGCAAGATGGAAGTCAGACTGATTGGTCTGAAGCTCTTGGCGAGTGAGTAGTCACTTCTGCCAATTTTTGATATAAATGCCAGTATAACTGTACGCCAGGGTGTTGGTATGTATGCCAGTGCTAGGACAGCTGTGAAGATTTTCTTCATAGTCGGTAGCAACTGGTCCGTCCGTGCCAGGTGACTTGAAGCCGCCAAAAGACGCAAAGCGTATTTGATAGCCTCGTCCCTTACCACAGCCTTCTCAATATACCAGCTACGCCGAGTTGCTTGTCTTGGCTCACTCACAGTCGGGGCTGGTTGTGAGCCAATTGTTATCTGGTTACCCGGAAAGTGAAACTCCACCAGATGACTAAGAGTTTCCGCTTTCATCTCAGTGAAGGTGCCATCAAGTTTTCTAAGTGATTCCAGTTGGCTGGTTTGCCTTTTTCAGAACTTTAACCACCCTAATAGTTTTACCTAGTGTCTCAATCTTTTCGCAGAAATTCCTAAAAGAAGCACTTTTCGATACCCGAATTAACCTCTAACGACGAATCGCTACTCTCCACTACAACTGATGTGTCTTATTGCAAAGTTGCTGACTCCTACGTGTTGCATTCAGTGGTGGCTTCATCTTCATATCTTTGTGGTGAATATGGGTGGCTGTGGCTGTCTGTATCATGCGGTAAACAGTCATTCTACTGGCATTGACCTTGGCATATACTCGACTTTTCCGCTTGAGAACCTTGAGTTGGGAGCTGTTCTAAGTATTGCTCGCCGTTCTTGAGATGTTGTTGCCTTCCCAACACTTCCTTAGCAATTTTTAAAATAGTTTTTAGGTCCTTAAAATAGTTATGTACTACAGTATGGCCTCTTCCACTCTTGCGCTATAAAGCTGATACTTTGCTTCTTCTCCTTGTTAGCTCGAATTTGTCATTTTTCTCCTTAATGTCTTTCCTTCTCCCATTGTTGCTGATACAATGAAGAGATGTCCTAAACTTTATACTCCACACGCGCTTTTATTAGATTTCGAATGTCAGCAGGTAGATTTTGTATCAAAAAAAGTCCCTGTCCTTGATCAAGTGGGGCGGAGTGTATGTATAATGTTGTTGCTTATGTTGTATTCATCTACTTTTGCAAGTCCAGCTTCTTGTATTCGGATGCATTTGAAATAGTATTGCATACAATGCAAATCTGTAGTAGAATCTAAGACAAAAGGTAGCCCTGAAAATTTCAGATTTAAATAAGTTGCAATATATGCGAATGAAGGCTGTGCGGCTTTTACACACTCACCATTAGACCATAATTTAATATGTTCCGTTAATCTATATATGTTCCGAACTGTGTTATAGGGTTTAAAAACTTTTACATATTATTTTTACTTTATTCTGCAGACTAATCACCCTATCGGCTGAACTATTAGTTGTAAGGAATCATTCAATTTTTGCGTTTCATCTATCTTTGATCCCACTTTTTTTTTATAATTTACTTACGCTAAAGGGGTTTTTTGTTTTTCTGTATTTGTACAGACCCTTATAGTGTTGGAACACAGCGCAGGCATTTTTTGTTGAACAGCAAGCAGCACCTAGCAATGAACTATTACATTGCATGATCTTAGGTGCTACTTACTATTCGAAAGAATAGGAGGATAGAAAAGAAGTTATGGTGCTTTGTAGAGTTCTTTTCTCCACTGGTGACGCCTAAATTGCTTAGGGAGATCTGTATTTACGTGAGTATTCAATTTAAAAATTATGGCCCTGGCCGGAATTCGAACGCACGATCTGCCAACCATCGCACCAATGACACCCGTTTGCATTTTCTTTTGAGTAAACCTATTTAGATAAATTAACAAACAAAATAAATATTCAAAGCATACAAATCTAAGCCATGAGAGTCTTCATTTTCCCAGCAGCCGAAATTTTGCGCAAACAAAAATTAAGGTCGTTAATTTTTTACAGCTTACTTATTACGCAACACTTTTGCAGAGTTTCATATCATAGTTTATCTAAATTCGCGCTTGTACATGAGTACTAAAACCGGTCACCTGTAAGTTTTCTTAAAATAAATAAAAGAAATAAAACTATATACGTATGTATTTACTAGTTTTATTGTACTGAATATGATTTGCATTATATCTTTTTTTCAAGAACATATAAGGATTATTAGGAATACTACAATTACTACATGTTAATTGAATAATAGAAATCAGTAGAAGCTTTGTAGCAATTGGGACGCTTTCTTTGAGGAATACGCGAGGTTGAAGCGATTTTTTGACGTGAAAATCATAAGAAAGACACTATTGGTAGGTAGGTAGAGGTGGCGGTTCGACCTGAACCCGATTAGCACTTGTTGTGCCTTTTTGTTACCACGACTCGTGTGACCTATGTTGTAGTGGTTGTAGAGAATTTGATGTGTGACTATATTCAACCTGTGGAGTTGATACTCGTAGATAAAATCTTGTATCCCTTTGTCCGATATAGCGCTAAGGTCGTCGAAGAATGGTTGATTCAGTGCCCGCAGTCTGGCTCTTGCTAGTGCCGGACATTCACAGAGGAAATGGAAGAGAGTTTCTTTTTCATTTACATTCCCGCAACTTCGGCAGTGGGTGTTAAATGGGATACCTAGTTTGGCCGCATGGTCTCCAATTGGCCAGTGCCTGGTGGTTATCGCCGTAATTTTGGAGACTTCGGGGCGGGTTCTGTTTAGAAGATCCTCTGTTCTTCTTTTGTCATAAGTAGGCCATATCTTCCTTGATATGATGCAGTTAGTCAACCTTCTCCATTGAAGATTGGCTCTCTGCAGGAAGTATGAGTGTATTTGTGTCTTAACCGCACCTAGCGGAATGTGAACCCTTGCAGCGAGTGAGCCGTCCAGAGCTGAGCCCTGCCTGACCAGCTCACCTGCACGCTCGTTTCCTCTTATGATACTATGCCCTGGAACCCAGAGTAGTGTAACACTGAAACGTTCGCCCAGTCGGGCAAGCTCGTTTGGAGGATATGGTAGCCGAGTCAATAGCTTTGATGGCGGCTTGGTTATCTATGAGGATAGCAATGTTTTGTTTGTATGCTGTGTCACGCCCTAGTTGCGTATAGGTCTCTCGGATAGCCAGTAGTTCCGCCTGGAAAACGCTGGCAAAATCCGGCAGGCGAAGGATATTGATATTTTTAGTAATTCCGAGTAGACACCGGCCCCCACACCACAGTTCATCTTAGAACTGTCGGTATATATGACCGTGTCGAACATCGTACTCTTTCACTACTTCGTCCCTCTTCCAACAAGCTCTGAAAGGGAAACTTACTTGAAAGAAGACACTATTGAGTCCGTAATCAGTAGTAACGTAAGGTTCCTACTCACTTCAAAACAAAAACAGGGTTCAAGCTCAAATGTTCAGATATTCACCGATTTTTCTCCGTTGCCCTTTTAAAGACATGCTGTTTGGACATGTTTCTTGGTCTGTTTCCAGGGTTAGTTGCATGTCTTCGGCTTTATTTAGCGAGGTATTTAGTTCTATTCATAATAACTAAACCAAAAACGATCAGAAATATGCACTTTTCTGAGTCACTTCCATTCAATTCGCGCTCTCTTTTGTTTTGAGTATTTTTAATTCGTTGTCCTTGTTTTTTTTTTGCTTGAATTATAGAATCTGATAGTCTTCACAGAATGGCCGCCGACAGTGGCTGCATTGCTAATCGGTTTTAACTCCTACAGCTAGATGTATCGGATCTCTGTGGCATATAAAGTTTCTCCTAATATCCCCAGTGAATTTTTTGTTTTTGTTTTCTATTACTTTAAATATTTTGGTATTTTCGATACTTAGGGTATATTTGAATAAAGTTCTTTTAAAAAAGCGAGAAAGTTGCGCGCTGCACAGTCGTGCACTTTAGCTAAAAAACCAAAAATGGTCCACTTACTTTTGTTTAAATCTCCTATTTACTGTCAGCATTAGGGTTAGATTAAGCATACATTTTCTCCAGCGAGTCCTTCTAGGCCAATTCTCCATCAGACCTCCACTAAGGTGTGATTTCTCGAGTTAATGTTTACTCCAAGGCACATTAACTTCTTGGCTAACTCGAAGTTATTGCTATTTACAGTGACGTTTTGTCATAGGCGCTAGACAGATGTTAATAGCATGTACTTTGAAAGCTCGTTGTTGGTCTTGTCCTTATTAATTACAAAACCAACCAATTTTGCCTGTTCTTCAAACGCCGTGAAAGCCTTTCGCCACCCTGGGAACGGCCGATGGAATCGATGTGAATGGATCTATTAAAGATAGTGCCTTTAATTCCAGAACAAGATTGAAGAATTTGTTGCAGAACGCTTGAGATGCTCACATAGCACGTTGTATAAAATATTTTATGCGACATTAAGCAGGGATATGCCTCGATAGTTCTTGCAAGACATAGGATCGCCTTTTTTAGATGGGGCATATGTAGCTGATGGTCCAGTCTTTGAGCACGTTTTCTTCTACCCATACTGGGTTGATGATTTGGTGCTTGTGCGCCTTTGAAATATGAAAAAAACGAGTGTGCCTTACACCACACGACTGAAGTAAAACTTCATATGTACATATACATGTTTATATATTGTTACGGAGCAGTGCACTGACCCTGTAAATAAACAAAAATGTTTTAGCACAGCTGATCGATTTCCACTGACCCACTTTTGTTACCTTCCCCTCATTGTCCAGATTCCGTCCATCATCCTTCACACTCCAGTACCTGTAAAGAAAAGAGAAAAATTAAAGAAAAAAAAATGTAAACAAATGTTATTTGACAGTTTGTGTTTCGTTGCTAGTTTGTCTTCGCGTTCTCTTTTCTTCCACTTTCTTCCATTCTCTTCCTCTCCTTTCACTTAAATATATTTACATATTATATTTTCCCTTTAAATTTCCCTAATTGGAATCCAGTGTCCCGATTCCAATCCATTTCCGATTCCGTGTTGTGTAATGGCTGATCGTGTAGGTATACGTTTTTATTTTATATTATTTTATTTTTTTTAGTGAATAGGATTAGATTATGTATTTTATGACTAGGAGTATTTATTTTATTGACCACACAAAACGAAAGAACGAACCTTGACGACTGGAAGGTGAACTATTTCTTTCTCCTTCCAGGAATAGAAAGGGAAATTAGGAAGGTACGGATGAAAGAGAAAGGATGGAATAGGGTATAGAAGGAGGATAAAGAAAGAAAGACAAGAGATGGACAAGATCGAAATACTTATGTATATATATAATTTCACGGTCAACCAGTCACAGCTGTGCAAATTTGTTTTCCTGAGCGGTCGTTGCCCTCAGAATTAATTGGTTTTTTTTTTATAAAGTAAATTGCGTGCATTTCGCCATACACTGGCCAACCACCTTTGCCACTAACATCTGGCATGTTTCGGGCTCATGACGAACCCGGTATCAAAGAGAGATTTAGTGAAAGTGAGTTGCGGTTAGGGTAAGATAGTTTTAGTGTAGTTTTAAGTTAGCTTAGATATATTTTAGGGATTAGCTTTTAATTTTTAGGTTAGGTTAGCTTTAACTTAGGTTAGCTAGATTAGTTCGGGTGCTCCTTCCCTTCTCTCTCTTGGGTATCGGCCCAGGTCCTTGGACATTTTCTTCTCCTTCATTCTTTCTATCTTTTTTGTCCGTCCGTCCGTGGTCTACGTAGAGTAGCTTTCTTTCCTTTTTTTCTCTCTTTCACAACTTTTTGGCGTGGACAAAACTTTTGTTGAGCAGGTGGTATATGGTGAGGGGACAAGAACTACCCCCGTCCGACGAGCTGAGCCGAGCAACCACAAGCATGCCGCGTCCTCCTCACCTGTATCAAAGTTGCCCCCGTGGCTCGACCCTGGTTTCCAACATAACATATATACAGTGCGAATTATTTGATTAAACGCAGGCATTTTTAGGAAGTTAAATCGATATTTCTCCCGTCACATGATGGATTCGAAAAAAACGACTATGGTAAATAAGAGACTGTTTTGTTAAAAACAAAATATAAAATTTGTGTATAGGAGAGATTTAGCTAATGGAACTTGTAAATTGTAAATTGAGTAAAAATATTCGGAAATAAATCGGTTCATTAGATTAGACGCAGTGAACAAATCAACGTTTTTTTTGAAGTGAGTATATTTATATTTGACGCTATTCTACAGATTCTTCGCGTTTCGCGAAGTGTTAAGGCAGAAGAAGTGCTTCCTTTATAATTTTGTGTGTAATACGAAGGGTTTTTAAATAATTGCTGACACAATGATCACCTCGCTTAATTTTTCGGGCTATAGCACGGCATGAGAGACCTTCAGAGCAATAAACATCTATTCTTGCGCTTTCCTCCACTGTTAAACATTTTTTCTTTCACATTTTTATTAACACTCAATCAAGAACAATAATTACTTTATAATATGTAAGTACCGTTTAAACCGAAAAAAATATACTCACTTCACAAAAAACGTTGATTTGTTCACTGCGTCTAATCTAATGAACCGATTTATTTCCGAATATTCTTTACCCAATTTACAATTTGTCTTCAAAGTTCCGTTAGCTAAATCTCTCCTATACACAAATTTCATATTTTGTTTTTAACAAAACAGTCTCTTATTTACCATAGTCGTTTTTTTCGAATCCATCATGTAACGGGAGAAATTTCGATTTTACTTCTCAAAAATGCATGCGTCTAATCAAATGAATCGTACTGTTTGTATAATATATACATGTATATACATATACAATACATATATTAATTTTCTACAAATATTTAAATTTATTATGGGTTTTCATTGATAAATTAATAATTTCAAATAGATTTTTTATTTGTATTCATTATTTTCATTATCGGATACATCAGTAATTACTGTGGTTGATTGTAAGACCGAGACAATAGGCTTATGGTAGATATGAGAAATAAGATACATATGTTTTCGAATGAAAATTAGAAAGATATCTAGAGAAAACTGCATCGATTTTTGTGCCATGTCTTGCTCATTTCGGTTATTATTCATTTGTAGTTCTAATTTATCTTGTAGACAGTTTACAGTTGTCCATCTTCGGACGCGAAATTAATATTGAAATCCCCTGCTGAAATTAGTGGCAACGTATGATACTAGGCTAAAACGGCCCCACACAGGGCCTAGAATCTTCCAACCACTTTCATGGGAGGGGGATCTACAGTTTTACGCCGAATCCGATCGGCAAATTTCAGACGTTCAGACGATATAGCTTTCTTCTTTGGATCGGTTTGGATAGATGATAAGAGCTTAGTAGTGTCCTCTATTGAGGAGATGCAATTGGGCTTACCCATTCCACGAACCTTTCCGCCGACTAAATTTTATGGGTTGTAACAAAAGCGTGTATGATACGAAACGTAACTCTCTCTTTCTATCTTCACTAACTTATATTTCCCTCTCAACTTGCGTTTTTCCGGAAGTGTACGTTTGTCTACATACAGTGCCTAAAACCTAGCTTCTCCAACCACTTTCTTTGCGAAGTGGAAGGGACCTACAACTTAAAGCCGAATCCGAACGGCAATTTTGAGAAGCTTCTCATGACAACTGATACCCTTGGATGTTTGTCAGACGTTCGCAAGAGTTGGGGCAGTGAGAGAGAAAGTATCCCTAGAATACTGGTGGCTTTCGCCGAACAATTAATTTCAATTGCAGATACCATTTATAGTCGTGCTTATTTGACAATTCATACGATTGTAAAGTAAGTGGTGCAAATTAATTGTTTGTCTCTATTATGCTTAATTTTCCTTAGTGAAGTGTGCGTTGTATCAACACTCGTGATACTTGTCGCTTAATCAGTTCTGATTGTATCAACTTTTGTTGTTGTTTGCATTTAACGAATAACACACACATTTACGGCATAAGTTATATTCTGATATACATACAAATTGAGATACCTAACACTTTTACATTAAAATGAGAGTCCATTTAACGAAGCAAAATATCTAATATCTCGACACTATGTACATATGTATGTAATCGTATAAAAGAATTATATTTTAAAACCTGTTTCGATTTCAAAATAAAAAGGTTGAAATAAGTTCATTGCGGTCATTGCCAGTTGCTTATTTATGGTTTACCGCTTTGAGTAACAAATGTGTTCGTACCAATAAATATAGCATTTTATCTTTTGAGGGCATTTTCATGTACCAATACCTTATTTATAGTTTATATAAAAAAACAATACAAGTAGGTACATATCTAATCATTGCTTTGTCTTTTATAGGCAATTTAATCTTAGCTTTTAAAGACGAGGTGAAGCAGTATTTAGATTGACTATCTACCATGCCCATAAATTGTTTTATATCAGTCTAGACTACATTGTTTCTCTCTGTAATTACTCCGATGATTAACAAAACAAAGCGAATTATACAAAAAAGTTTAACGCAACTGCGTAAATTGGTGTAAGTCATTCATTATCTTTAATGGACAATATTATGATTCCAACAAACTCAAACTTAATCTCTTCCCAATTGGGTCTGAATAGACAACTTTCTTTTTCTTTATTGTAACTTAAGTTTTTTTTCTAAATAAATTAAAATGTCACCTTGAAAAAATAGCCTAATACGTTTGACAAATAAATCAAAAAACACATTTTTTGACCATTTTTTGGAGTTACAAAAAAAGTCTTTATAGTTCCAGGGCAGAATTTCCTAGGATTTCCGACATAATTTGTTAATCCATTGTTTGCAACATTTGTACTCTTCGGATATATTGTAATTTGTTAAGAAAAAACGTGTTCCCGGTGCTAACATTTTAGTCTTAAAATAAAATGTACTATTGGTTTATTTGAATTATTTCATTTCTCAAAAGATATAAAAATGTTATCTATCATTCTATAGTTTGTTCATGTTTTTGTTCTTAAACAAGGTAGAAACGAATTAACGTTGATAAGAACAAAATATTATAAACATTAATTTTAAGTAAACACTGAGAAAACTGCAGAAACTAAAAGATTAATTTTTTCATGGCCTACTCAATAAACTCGAACTGGCCTCCCGATTTCGTATCACTTCATAACTGAGGCCAATCAAATGCTGATGGTGTTACATTTGTGTGATCCAGGACTTTTTAAGCATATGTACACATTTTTCTTTAACGATTTCGACACGTACGTGTTCCCCCTTTATTGATTATTGGTGGATCTTTCTTTTACGACAACGGTGATCGCCATTCGTGTCACGGATTTGCATGCATAGTGATATTCTGAGCCCGTCCCTGCACGGGACCACCAACAATAGCTTCAGAATTCCGACCGTAATAAAATTCGCAAAGGAGTCTAGTGTTATTTTTCAGGCAACAACTGTCAGCAAAATATGGAACCAAACCAAAAATCTAAGACCGACTTAGTTACTATTAACCAGCAAAAAAATGTGAGGGTTCAACATGAATTCATTCTGACTGTTAAATGCATTAACTAACACAAAATCCAAGGGGTGGCGACGGTCTAGAGCTTAGTGTGTTGGCTTGTGACCCGTGCGAGAGAGAAACGAATGACACCTTGTTTTCTCAAAAAAATCCCCATTATCATGTCCGATTCAGCCGAAGCTGATGAGAGAAATTATGAATTTGTATGATGTATGATGTACCGACAAGAAGGAAGCCGAAAAAAGAAGGGATATACAGAAGGAATTTAGAGAACAACTCGGGTTAATTAATAACAAGGATTTGGTAATACAAATGATGAAGAATTTGCTGGAAGATTTTCTGAAAATGCAGATGGTAGCCCAGCTATAACCCGAGCAGACAAAGAACTTATGAAGACTGATTTTAAATGCACTAAGGAATCCTTGAATGTGGATAAAGTCGATTGCATTTTAAAAATACTCCTTACAACAACTCAAACAAAATTCTGAACCATGGTGGAGAAATTTGGCCAATAAAGGGAACTTTTAAAAGAAGTACAGGAAGCAATAAATAAAGACTACAACGATATCGGTATCAAAATACTTGCAAGCTTTCACTGAATATCATCAGATCGACTTGTTTCATCTTTAAGGCACGTTCGATCTCAAAAATAGCTATTGCCCGAGATACTAAGTTATAAAATGTTAAAAATGATGATGAATATTTTTTCTTATTTTATTTTACAAATATTTTGTATTGTATTTGGTTTTAATTTAATAAAATTTAAGTCCGTTTATTTTTTTCCATCACGTAAAATTTATGACACTATAAGATACTCTGATGCGACACAAAATAAAAAAAACGAGTGTGCTTTAGACCACACAACTGAAGTAAAATTTCTTTAGCTCCATCTATATGCATGTATATATATATTAGGGTGGTCCTTATTTTTCGACTTTTGAATTATCCCCGGGGCACTTTCCCATTTGATTATATACCTCTAAATATGAAATACGTTTTTATACCCTATTCTAGGGGTATATTAATTTTGACGCATAGTTTGTAACATACCTTAATATTGCCCGTAGACCCCTAACAGTTACTATATTTATGATCAGCATCGATAGTAATGTCGATCTAGCCATGTCCGTCCGTCCGTCGGCAAAAATTAGGCCTTTAAACTGGACCTAGAGAGCTGAAATTTTAACCATATACTCTCTAGGGTCCCGAAATAATCAAGTTTAAGAATTTTTGAAATCCGCCCACAGACACGCCCACAAACTCGAAAAAATTTTTTTTGGAAAAAATCGAATTTTGAGCTAGAGAGCTGAAATTTTTTATATATGATCTATGGCCCATAAAACTGATTGGCCCACAATTAAATAAAACAAATTTTGGGAAAAATTGAATTTTGAGCTAGAAAGCTGAATTTTTTTATATATGATCTTTGGCCCATAAAATTGCTTGGGACATAAAATTTTCAAAATCCGCCCACTGACACGCCCACAATTAAATAAAATATTTTTTTTGAAAAAACAAAATTTGAGCTAGGGAGCTGAAATTTTTAATATATACTCTCTAGGGGACCTTTATGCTCATGTGTAAATATTTTCAAAATCCGCCTACTGACACGCCCACAATTATTTTTATTTTATTTTTGAAAGTCCAAAGTTTGAGCTAGGGAGCTGAAATTTATAGTATATACTCTCTAGGTGCCCTTTATGCTCATACTTAAATTTTTTTTAAATCCGCCTACTGACACGCCCACAATTAAATAAAACAATTTTATTGAAAAACCAAAGTTTGAGCTAGGGAGCGTTTTTATTTACAAAAGCTTAGTTTTTTCGATAAAATCCTTTAAATTTTTGTCACGCCCACTTATGAGATATAGGAATAAGAATAGGGTATCCAACAGTTCGCCCAAGCGGACTGTAGCCCGCCCCTATGTTTTTTTTTTTGCTAAGATTTAGAGGTCGCTACCAGCTGCCAAAATTTTTACACAAGCCCTCGCCTCGACCCCTCTTCTGTACCGATGCGTCGAGATTTACCCCGCCCCGCACTTCAGTTCTAATAAGTCATTTACGAGAGCGCACGCGTTTTATTTGTAACGTAATAGTAACGTGTTTCAACGTGTTGCAATGGCGTCTAAAAGTAGCGGACTCAGTAAAGCTACTAGAAATCAATGTAAGGTTTGGCTTATCGGTCAATTATAATCCGAATTAAGAAAATCAACATTGCCATCCATCTTTGAAGATTTTGTAATATTTTTTATGTCGTGAGTATAAAAAAAATACAGATTTTGAGTTTTTTTTTTAAATTCAAACCTTGGTAGCGACCCCTAAATGTCATTTAAAAAATTCCAAAAAAATCCTGAAATAGTTTCTTATGGTATATAATCAAACTACGTGGTGCCCCGACAAAATTAAAGAAAACATTTTTTTTTCTTAGCAATAAGGACCACCCTAATATATATGTTTAGATATGTATATATGTATAATATATAGATATATATACAAATAATAATAATAATAGATATATATTATGGGTTTTCATTGATAAAATGTTCATTATTTTCATTATTTTCGTTATCGGATATATCAGTAATTCCTATGGTCGATTGTAAGACCGAGACAATGTATGAGAAATAAGATACATATAATGTTTTTGAATGAAAATTAAAGACATCAAGAGAAAACTGCATCGATTGTTGTTCCATGTCTTGTGGTAGGCTCATATCGTTTATTATTCATTTGTAGTTCTAATTTATATAGATCACACTCACTTCCGTAACGCATTCACCAGCTTACTCCCAAGTCAAGCGTGCGTAAAGAAGTTTTACTTAAAAAAAAATATATGCTGTTCAAATATTTGGTAAAAAATTGTTTGTCAATATCCGCAATATGTTGGACTGTTTTTAAGCTAAAACATTCTGTTAATTCCATTTTCTGAGAAATGCTTAGTTAACACAGGTTAGCGTCAGCTCCGACTTAACGGAGTTCAGAATACCTGGGTACAACTAAGTGTCATTATTCTTTCTTAACCGCGGTCTCCGACACAGGAGACTGACGCTAACACAGGTAAGCGTCAGCTCTGACTTAACGGTGTTCAGAATACCTGGGTACAACTCAGTGTCATTATTCTTTCTCAACCGTGGTCTCCGACATGTACGTAGTGACGTAAGCATAAATTTGGACAGGCACTAAACTTATAATAAGCCGTAATTGTTACCCTTCACCCTCGTACTGAAATCGCTATTGCGGGCGATTTCAATAAACACAATAAATAATTGAACTCAGACACAAATACCAGGCATTAGGAGTGAATACGCCAACACACTGGACTTATTTCTTGCCTCTCATCCTGAAAAATACACTATAGAAGTATTATCGCCTCTAGGTTCGTCAGACCATTGTGTCATATCAGAGAATTTCTCGTACTCCAACCACATAGGCAAGAAATGACTACAATACCCACATATGATCAGGATTAAAGGGATCATAACCCTCCCACTTAACTGCATCTCTACTGGTCCGCATGGGGGGTTTGCCGGTTCGACTTCAGAAAATAACGCAGGCCTCCCTATTTGGAATCACTTCGTCAGTTAGGCCAATCAAATGCGAGTGTTTAGGCCTGCCTCTTTTTTGGCACGTACATGCTCCTATTATTTCTTACCCGGTCCTGCCTTTGCGAGATTAGTGATCGCCAGTAGTGTCAACCCACGGATTTGACAGTAAACACATTGGGCATTCTGTTCTTTGCTCACCGGGCAGTTTTTAGTGCTATGTTTGGCTTCACATTTAACACAATCAAACTCTCGGTTGCAATATTTTTGCATATGTCTAAAAGCTTGACAGCGTTTACACTGTGGAACAGTTTTTGGCTTTCGCAGTAGTTCAATCTTAACAACTATGCCCATAATCGATCTTATATATATATAAGGCTAAAGACCTCTATTTGTCGTCGATGCCAAGTTTAGGTCTTTTATAACCCCATTTTTAAAAAGATTGTAGGAATCGAGAGCTTGTACAATGTCCTCGACAGTTTTTTTTTGCATCACATGATGGGTAAATGCCTCTAGCTACTATTTTAATCGATCTTGTAGCTTTATTTTCGTACGAGTGCCATTGAATTTTGCGTTTATTCAACTCCTCAGTGATAGATCTATACGCATCGGCGTCTTCGAAGTGACTTTCCAATTGTCTAATTGGAACGCATAGGCTCCTCTAAGTTTGCCTGGCTATTTTGTCATATGGGTGCATTTTTCGTACTCCAACTACAAAGTTAAAGAACAAACTCCAAAAAGAACCGTATGGCAATACGGGAAAGCCAATGGGGAAGAATTAAACGGTGTTTTAAGTGTCATAATGGCACTCCAGCTGTCTCTTTAGATAAAGGCCAACCTGCTTGCTGCTCAGATTGCAGCTAGCTTAACGCTGTCAAATTGTGGTCTATGTCCATCTGTACTCGAGCGCGCAGAATACACCATGGGACCAATCCAGCAAGAGTACTTCAAGATCTGAACATACCCAAATCCGCCGGTCCAGCTGTTATTTCTCCCATCGTTCTGAGAGGTGTTTTTCCACGCTGGCAAAATCACTGCGTAAGATTTTCTATCTATCCTATTCGTCAGTGCTCTTTCCGAGAAGATGGAAAACAGCATTTCTTCAGGCCGTCCCTAAACAAGGCCTGCTCCTGCCGACCAATAGCACTTACGTCCCTTCTTTCCAAGGTCAAGAAAACGCTGATTAGCATATAAAATATCTTGAATCCCGAAAACGTCTTATGTCACTAAAGCGAAGCCCCATTAGTCTACCATTATCCATGAATGGTGCTTGCATCGCTGAAACCGAAAAACTTTCCATTCTCGGCATGTGCGTTACTTACAACCTTCGTTGGAATGACCATTTTATTCGATGTCGCCAAGAACGCTGCGAAATGTCTAGGCTTCCTTAAGCGGTGCAAAAAATACTTCGCCTCTTCTGATATGGCTACAATATAAAGAGCCTTATAACCGCCGAAAGCTTGAGTTTAACGCTGATATCTGTTCCGGTGCACCGATAACATATTTGGAGCTACTCGACCAAATTCAAAAACGTGCGATAAAACTCATTGGTGATTGATACATCGCGAAATGACTTGACTCTGTTAGTCATCGTCGCATTGTCTCCTGCCTTTCGTTGTTCTATCAGTATTTCCTCCATAAGTGCTCAAACGATAAAGCCAAACGTTTTCCTCTTTTTCAAGGTTTCTATTGCAATACCCACCATGCAGTCATGCATTACAGTTCACTCTTAAGCCTGTATTCGGGCGTACAGTAAAATACAAAGAATCATTCCTTAGCCGTACAACACGAATGCTGTGTGCTCTACCATGCGCTACTTCCTTTTCATTAAAATAAATAAATAAATATTAGGCATTAACGGCCCATAGAGGGCCTAAAACCTAGCTTCTCCAAACACTTTCTTTGCGAAGTGGAAGGGACCTACAATTTTACGCCGAATCCGAACGGCAAATTTGAGAAGCTTCTCATGACAATTGATACTCTTGGATGTTTGTCAGACGTTCGCAAGAGGTGGGGCAGTTGAAAAAAACTCAAGATGTTACTTGGCCCCGGCGGGAATTGAACCAGGGACCTTTCGATTAGTAGTCCGACACACTAACCATTGAGTCACTGCGCCCGACACTTCCTTTTCATTACAATTTACAAACATTTAAAACTAACGTGCATCGGCATCTCCTCTCTCTCTCTCTCCAATCCAATTTTACCTTCTGCCCGCACTGTGTAACCTTTTCGTTATAAGGGTACACAAAAAACCTTTCCACCAAAAAAAAACCAAATTATAAAAAAAAACTTTCTCTTCGGACATTTTTAAGGGTAAGGATGCAGTTTGCATCAAAGTTTTTGTTAACACACATATTTATATAAGGTGTTTGGAAGTCAATACTTTGGTTCTTGGATACCATTTTGGAAAAAAAAGTCGTTCCACAGCAAGGGCCCATCTCCAATGTGAAAATCGATCTATTTGTCAAGTGTTCTAATTGTTAGAGAAGTAGGTACAAAATTATATTTTCCTTTTTTACGTGCTGTAGCTGCTCCCAATCATAATAATAAAATCTATGGGTTTTTCAGCATATTTATCAAAGATTTTTTTAAAAGTATTGTTACGTTCATTAGAGAAAAATAATAAAACGGTATGTTTATTACGCATTTTGTGTAGAAAAGTGATCTGAAAGTCAAAAATTTTCCTGGGCAAGAAAATTGAAACTGACTTAAAAATAAATATCTGGAAAGTAAAAAAAACATACATTTTATTTTAATGCAGTTAAAACGAGTTTTATTTCTTCTAAATTAAAGCCCGAAATAAAGTTCCTGTGGAACTTAGCGGAGATGTTTGTGTAAGCATGGGTCAAGGTACATACCAATCAACGTTTCCACACAATCGCGAAAGAGAGGCAGTCCTAAAAACTCCTGCATCACACAAATGCAGCAACACCAGCATTTGATTGGGCTCAGTGACGAAGTGATTCAAAATCGGGATGCTTGCCGTTTGAACCGGCGAACCCCACAGGCAGACCAGTAGGGATGCAGTTAAGTGAGATGGTTATGATCCCATTAATCCTTATTATAGCCTCACCGCCATTAAGGAAGAAGAAGAAGAAGATGGGTCAAGGTACACCAAAATATGTATTTTCTTAAATTATCGGTAAATTATGTCCGCACTTAAGATAGACACTTGCTGCAGAATAATTTGTTTCTTAAATTATACCCCAGAATCATTTCCCAAAGTATTGACTTAACTTAAAAACACCCTGTATAAAGGTAAAGAGAATTAGTATTACGGAAAGGCGGCGGCCTTGTCCTATTGCCGCGGAGCAGCTCATCTTCCGTTTGAAAAATACTCTCACATATGGAGTTTGTCCACTGTATTCAGAGACGAGCAAGTCTAAATGATGTTCCAGACGTGAATTCCAATCTCCAACCCCTGCCTCAATAAAGACTTGTCGCTGACCTTTCTCTATCTTAAAGATGTGTACTTCCAAGTTAGATGCTCTGGTTGGAGTTAATCGACAAATATTTCTCAAGCTCCTTTCCGAGAACAGTACTCGTTGTAGGAAAACAAATATACCTATTAGAGATATGAAATTACAACAAATGAATTTTCTAGCATAATTATACAGTACAAACTCGATTTACGCAACTAAAAGATTTTAAGGCAGTTGCAATAACCAAGGCTGTTGCACTTACCGGGTTACATTTTTTTAAATGATGACATAGCCATTTTACTATGTTTCTGTAGAGATAATGACATGAATGTCATCACCCTATCTAAAATTTAGACATCAATTAACATAATCCGAAATTAAAACCAACGATTTTCATTTATAAAAAAATTACAGCCGGGCGACTTTTGCACAACCTTGTAATTACAAAGAAATTTTTCCAGGTCTAAACAAAACTACATGACTGTGAAATAACGGCATAAATAACGAACCAAGAGGAGAACATGCAAATCAAAAACATGAGTAAACGCAAGAAGTTGCCCTAATCGAGGTAACTGTTATCAAAAGTTGCACTTATAGAGTTAAATAGTGCGATGACTTTAGTGTTAAGAAAATCGAGTAGTTGCGCGAATCGAGGGTTGCATTAACCGAGTTCGTCCTGTATTATTATTGATAAAAATGAAAGAATAAGAGCTGGAAATCAATCGCCTTGCTATATCTATAGAATTGGGAAATGAAGAATCTGCGTGTACGTAAAAAAACACAGCAGATGTACAAAAAAAGAAAATCTGAAGGCGTTTGTTACCTATATACATACATTCCTACATACTAGGCCACTTAATCGTTGCTGATAAATATTTTAAAATATTTAATTTTTAGAGTAACTTTCCTATTTTGTACTCATAATGAATAAAATTGTTTCTCTTACCTTGCAATGTCAAAATCATTCATTTTCTCGTTGCGTGAAAGAATGGATTCCCGCAGTAAAAGCGCGAGTACTTGACATTTCTCGCAATGAGAAATGTTCTAGGAATAAGGTGGATAAGAAAAGCGTCATTTGATCCTCCTGCTTACCATCTCACGCCATGTGTCCCGCCATGTGTCCTCTATACTAAAACACTTTGCTTTTAAGTTCGCTCCGGAGTGACATCCTTCCAGAAGATTACAATTTGCAATAAAACATGTGGGGAGCGTTATCAAGAGTTATAGTTAACCTTACCTGTGACAAAAAAAAAGAATCGGGGTCGGATATGACATCACTCTTATTCGCCCTGTTGACTATGAAACTATTTTTATCGTATGTTCATTATGTAGTTATTTTTATTGCTGAAATGTTTTTATTTCTGATATTTGTCATTGTCTAAACCTTGGAGTTTGATCTCAGATAAAGTGTTGTTCTTATGGAAGACTAATTTAAATCTATGGCGATTTAGACTATTTAATGTCTCATATTTTGTAGAGGCAACAGGTCCACTTGTTTATAAGATCGTCTACATTTTGTTCCACGTAGCAGTCAGGGTCAGACGTTCGCAGATTGTACATGTTTACACCTAAAATTTTAGATCCTTAATGCGTTTACTGAAACTTACCAAATTCGCAAAGCAAATGTCTGACAAGAAATTAACTTGATTGAACTTACTTATCGATCTGATTTATTTAAACAAAGGAGCAGGGCAAACGTGTGCTCTGACGATCTGCGTGAAGCAATACATGTGTGTATTTTTTGTAAAGTTAAAATTTAAAAAATATGTAATTTTATCCGTTGAGGTCGAACTAAATACGCGTACTGCTTTTAGTTTAAATATAATTTAGATCGATTAAGAATTGTGTCTTATCGCAGTGCTGATTGATTACAAATAAAATCACGACACCAT
This sequence comes from Portevinia maculata, assembly GCA_949715645.1. Lineage (NCBI taxonomy): Eukaryota > Metazoa > Arthropoda > Insecta > Diptera > Syrphidae > Portevinia > Portevinia maculata. The sequence continues at coordinate 98,670,214 of OX454525.1, forward strand.
TAAGTGAAGACACAATGCAGCTATGGTACTTAGTGTGCAAATAAAATAAAAGTTTATACAAATAATAACTTAAGACCAGCACACCAAGACAGAGTTTTTGCATATGGAGTGCAAAAGCGAAGAGACAATTAAATAGTTTGCTCGGACCTCTGTTTCTTTAAGACCGAAGCGGTATTTTTTTATGCGATATTCGCATTGTATCACATTTACTTATTTTTTTGTTTTGACGCCTCTGCTCTATATTTTCATATAATAACCATGTTTTCAACTCTGCATGCTGTGTTACAAAATTCCGGTACACCGCTTCAGTGTGTTCGGCTATATTAACGATTAGGTACCGTTTTACCCATACCGGAACCGCGTACCGCTATACCCGTACCGGAGAATCGTACCGCCCTGGTTTGTGGGATCTTTTATACTGCGCGAGAACAGATTCAAGTTTTTGAGCAGCACCAGGAGTGTACAGTGTACATACGCGGTCCATCTTAATACTCGCAGTTCATAATCTGTTGACGTTGCGAACCGTGGTCTTTAATTAGGGGTGTTCATATCCGAGGCTGGTGTCTATATCATAAACAAACTTCTTTTTTTAACTTGGTAGGGAAGTTACCCCGACGGCGACGGTACAATACTCAAACTGAAGGGATTGTTTCTGTTGCTGATAACGATTAATTTATTACTGTGACCACTAAGCAGTACGTCCTAAAGGTTTATGTGCATTAAGGAACTTTATTTGGTATGTGTTGCGGTTTTCGGGTTCACCGATCAATTCAGAATCGCACTTTCGTACTTTTTCTTAAGTATTGCAAGAATGTAAAGCAAATGATCTTTCAATGGGTAACAGAACATTTTTGTTCACTTATCATCGGATATTTTTGAAGTAAAACTTCTTTACGCACGCTTGACTTGGGGAGTAAGCTGGTGAATGCGACACGGAAGTGTAGACCAATGTAGACTTCCGGCGTAACGGAAGTGTAGACAAACGTAGACTTCCGGAGTAACGGAAGTGTAGAAAAACGTACACTCTGTTACAACCCATACAATTTAGTCGCCGGAAAGGTTCGTGGAATGGGTACACACCCTTGAATCTCCTCAATAGAGGGCAATACTAAGTTCATCATCTATCCAAACCAATCCAAAGAAGAAAGCTATATCTAAAACAGTTGCCGACAGATGGAATTTACCGGAAGTGAGTAAAGTTATTGTGTCTATGAATCGTAGTTCATTACTTGGGAATATAGAGCGTCACCGTCATCGTCAGATTTTCAGGTCGGACGGCAAAAAACAAAAGTTAGAGCTAGGGAGCTGAAATTTATAATATAGAATCCAGGGGCCCTTGATGCTCATGTGTAAATATTTTCAAAATTCGCCCACTGACACGCCCACAATTTAAATTAGATGGAGCAAAAGAAGTTTTACTTCAGTCGTGTGGTCTTAAGCACACTCATTTTTTTTTTCTTAAGAGTCCTTTAAAATAGTATGCATTAATTGATGTTCTTAATATTACATTGATGATGAGGATTAGCTTTAAAATCAGGAGTCAGCTATTAAATCGATAGATTTAATTTAAATGCCAAAACAACAGGTTTTATCAAATAAAACCTCGACGGCTTCCGTAAAGGAATTATTATTTATTATGGTTTATATGGGCAAGGATACGTCAAAGTAGTGCTTTCCTTAAATCCTTTGAATCATTGTTGATTTTGAAAACACGTCCTACCTAACCGTGGAATCACCACGTATAACGTACCTATGGCAATAACATTCATTAGCATATTTTTGGATTTGATGATTTTGATAAGTAGTACAATTTTATAAGCAAATAGTAGCTCGAAGATATTTCGTCATACCCAATTTGTAGGAAAGTAAAGAAAAGAAAATACATTAACATTACCAACTGCCCAATTACAAAATCTTAAGTCGTAAGAATAATCGAATCGTATTGACATAAACAACAATATACCTACCGCAAACAGGCTTACCTACTCAAAAAGTTGCACATCGACCATTGTTCAGTGGGATATTTCTTTTGGGATATTAATTTTCCATTGCATTATTACATGCAATTTTCAATCAGAAATTCAGTTTAGACGGCTCATGCGACAGCAACTATGTAGTACGCAATGCGTAGCGGACTTAATGATGAGGTTAATCCTGATCAAAGCTTCGCTGTTAAAAACAAAACGATGATAGAGCCTACCCTACACAATCAATCCAGTTAGGTGCAACTGGAAATGATATCTAACAAAGATTCTCCGAATAGCTCGTTTTTCTCAACGCTTCAACAGACTTATATTTAATAAAAATATAATGTACATTATATCGATTTCAGATTTCTAGATAGAAAATGGATAGGTATCACAGATAAAAATAAGTCACTCTTTCAATTATACAACTCTATTTAGGTACTTGGTGTATTGGACTACTTAGCTGGGGTAAATATTCTAACTCCATCCAGTAGGCATGGGGAAAACCGGCCGTTTAAAACCGAAACCCATTATTTTATTTCATTACAGACAATATTCGTTTTCTCACACCGACACCGGCTCTACATTTTCTTCTCGCTCGTGTCACGTTTATTCGTAACATTTTCGACCGCTTCCACGTTTTCTGTAAACCTAATTATTCGTAAGCTAGTAAGTGCTGTGGTAAGGTGATATCGCTATAAGAAACTACACACACTTCCTTAAAATTGTTGCATTTTTAGAAGTCGAATTCACACACTTACCTAAATCCATAAGGGCTCCGTTTTTTGCCATTTGGCTACGGAACCCTACAAAGGGTGAAATTATTTTTGAACCGAAAACTGGTTTTTCTTAAAACCGGTTATTTAGAGCGGTTAAAACCGACTGGTTAAACCGAAATAAAAAAAGTAAAATAGGAGAACTGTTATTTTGCAAAAACCGCCATCCCTACCATTCAGGAAAATCTTAAAGTTTATTCACTGTCCCACCTCTTTCGAAAGTCTGAAATTCGAGAGTATGAACAGCCAAAGCTTCTCAAATTTAAAAATGGCAGGTCCCAAGATTCGTATCAAAAATATAACAGCACACGCGAATGTCTGACGAAGCGACTGAATAGTCTTAGGTGATTAATGTACTGTTGAAATTTAGTTGAATATTATAAAGACATTTTTAAACACAAAATGTTTGAATATACATTTCATAATAATTCTAGTAGCTCAGTTTTCATTGTGTTGGCCTTCTAATCGAAAGGTATCCGGATCAAATCCCGCCGGGTCAAGTAGCACCTAAAGTTTTTTTTTAACTGCCCCACTCGCGAAAGCCTGACAAACATCAAGAATATCAATTGTCAGTTATATTGTTGACACGAATGGACACCTACAGTGTTTTTTTATGCTGAAGCTAACTTTCTTATGAAAGTGATACTTTCGCCCAAATCTCTAAATATTCTAACGAATTCTAGGGAAAACGTTCAACTCAAGGAGCTTTTTCAAAATCATTTAGTAAAATTTTCAACATAATTTACCAATTTTTAAATATGTTCAAAGACGAAGATAAATTAATTTGTTATCTTTTTACATTTTACAGAATGGAGAGCTTTTGGGTACAAGGTGCTATTGGAGCCATTAATGTGATCACGTTTGTATACGACATAGTAACATTACCAGTATATCTCGTGTTGCAAAGGCCATGGAAGCGAAGACAGGAGGCGAGAAGAGTTAAGGTAAGTACAAATTAACAATCGCCGAAGCAAAAGTTCGAAATAAATAGTGGATGCACCAGTGCTTTAAATGTCTTTTTCTTTGACGGCGAGGCTACGGTTAGGATTAAAATGATCATAACCCTCCATTTTTAACGCATCCATCCATATTGCTGCGGCCGTGAGTTCGCCGGTTTGACCGTAACGATTATTGACGGGCGTCCCGGTTTCAAATCACTTTATCACTGACGCCAGTCAAATGCTGGTATTTAATTTTTTTATAATTTGCGCGTGCAGACGGGATTTTAAGCACCCTTATAATGTACATCATGGGTGGGCAGACTTTTTCGTGTGGCGGACTACTACTAACCTTTTACAAAAAGTCGGGGTCCCCTTTGTAATATTCGTCCTAATATCTTATTCAAATTCTTTTTCCTTTTTATTTTTTTTTTCTTTAGAAATAAAATGGTATTTTTTTTATTTTTTTTATATCAGTTGTCAAAAAATTTACAAAAAAAAAATATTTAACAATTATAAAAAAAAAACATTGCTGCTACATACATCAGAAAAAACGAAGAAATTGAGCAGTTCTTAGAAGTTGAAGCATGGCACTGCATATCGTCCACTATGTTTGCAAACTGAGGTGGGTAATTGCTTACTGCTAATCTCAGGCAGGCTTCCAAGTTTTCATCAGATATGCAGATACGATGTTTTGTTTTTATAGCATTCATTGTTGAAAATGCTGATTCGCATAAATAGGTTGAACTGAAGAATGACGTTAAATTATAAGCAGTGTTGCCAATGGCACTTTCCTAAAATCCTCAAAATTCGATCGCCCCTAACAAATTTGATGGATGAAATTTCAAACTACCCCCTATTTTTATACCCTATTCTAGGGGTATATTAATTTTGACGCATAGTTTGTAACATACCTTAATATTGCCCGTAGACCCCTAAAAGTTACTATATTTATGATCAGCATCGATAGTAATGTCGATCTAGCCATGTCCGTCCGTCCGTCCGTCCGTCCGTCCGTCGGCAAAAATTAGGCCTTTAAACTGGACCTAGAGAGCTGAAATTTTAACCATATACTCTCTAGGGTCCCGAAATAATCAAGTTTACGAATTTTTGAAATCCGCCCACAGACACGCCCACAAACTCAAAAAAACAAAATTTTGGAAAAAATCGAATTTTGAGCTAGGAAGCTGAAATTTTTTATATATGATCTATGACTCCTAAAACTGCTCGGGATATAAAATTTTCAAAATCCGCCCACTGCCACGCCCACAAAAAAATAAAACAATTTTATTGAAAAACCGAAATTTGAGCTAGGGAGCTGAAATTTTTAACATATACTCTCTAGGGGCCCTTTAAGCTCATGTATAAATATTTACAAAATCCACCCACAAATAAATAAAACAATTTTTTTGAAAATCCAAAGTTTGAGCTAGGGAGCTGAAATTTATAATATATACTCTCTAGGGGCCCTTTATGCTCATGTGTTAATTTTTTTTTAAATCCGCCTACTGACACGCCCACAATTAAATAAAACAATTTTATTGAAACACCCAAGTTTGAGCTAGGGAGCGTTTTTTTTGATAAAATCCTTTAAATGTTATATAACAAAATATGTAGAGCGTTCTTAACAATTTAACCATACTTAGACTTTTGTCACGCCCACTTATGAGGGATAGGAATAAGAATAGGGTATCCAACAGTTCGCCCAAGCGGACTGTAGCCCGTCCCTATGTTTTAATTCTTTCTTTGGTCATTAAATATACTAAGTAACAGTATGTAGGCGATTTCTGTTTTCAGTTTTTGTTTTTCAGTTCACTGATTTTTTTTTTTCAACTGGTACGTTTGCAAAAGGCAATACATGCGTAAAAGTAAAAGGCAGATGACCATTATTTTTAATTTGGAAACTGTCCATGTCAGGCATTGTTTTTAAGTCCAAACACCTTACCCCAGTAGTTTTGAGCACTATCTTTTTCGTCAAGTCTATGTCGAACAAAATCCAACATAGCGTGAGATCGCCACTCGCCATCCAGTTTTTGAAGTGTCACAAACTTTTCAAGCACTGGAAATCGCTTCAGCACAGGCATCATTGATTTTGTGTTGAACTGCTGAGTTCTGATGGATTCACAATAGAAATAATGGAAAATAATGTATCCTTAAAATCTAATCTCTTTGAAATGTCCAACGTCAATTCCATCTTGGCATGTTTTATAGAAACTTGAAATAGCTGTAAACTGAACGAAAATGTACCCTTTCATCTCCTTAGATAAAGTACTAAATACTAAAATGTAAAAATCCCCGCAATCCGTACATAATTACACAGCACGGGCATTAAGGAAAAGAGGAAGAAGGAAGGACGAGAAACTGATGCACGTTGGTTTTGAATGTTTGTAAATCATAATGTGTTTTTCGCTGTCCAAAAGTAGGCTAAAGAGTGAAGTGATGCGCATTCATGGCATGGCGGGTATTGTGGATGAAATGTGCTAGAGTTGGAATGCAGCTTGCTATTCCATAAGAGTACTTTTGGTGGAATAATCGATGTAACAATGATAGGCAGGAGACATTACGACGATGGATCAAAGAGGCAAGCGGATTAGAAGGTGTGAAATATGTTTGTCATCGCTTAAGGAAGCCTAGATATTTCGCAGCGTTCTTGGCGACACCGAATATGTGGTCGTTCGAACGAAGGTTGTCATTAACAGACATATCGAGCGATGCAAGTGCCATTCATGGGTAATGGCAGGTTTCGCTTTAATGACATTGGTGCATTTGTGTGACCAAGGAGTTTTTAGGCCTGCTAATTTTTTTTGACATGTGCTTGTTCCCATTAGTTATTATGTTTAAGCTTTTGCAATGCCGGTATCTCCAGATGTTTCAACCCATGGATATGCATGCACAGGCACACTGGTGGGACAGTTTCAATATGTTGAATGTGTCGATAGGCTCACATGCTTGGTAAAATTGACTAGATGTGATTTCAGCCAATAGTCGCCATCTACGACAAGCGCTGTTTTTTTGGGGGAAGATCTTTTGCCCAAAATATTATGTTATTTATTTGTGGGTTGTTTGGAGTAGAAGAAGCACACCTTTGGTGAATTTTATGTAGCATACATCGCGTCGGTTATGGTCGGATATTTTTCAAAATGTACCTCACCCATTCTTCCCATTTCGACTTTTAAATGAGTTTCCAATTAAAAATATTGCATAAATAATCCTTTTATTCCTCTTTAACAGGCAAAAACAGTTAAAAAAGACGACACTCAAGTTACATACCGTACAATTGAACCCCCACGTGAAGTTCACGTTAAAATGTTGCAGGCCAACATAGGCACTCTTGAAAGTATGTTTAATTATGTGACGAAAATGCATTCAACAAAGCGCTGTCTTGGAACACGTCAAATTCTCAGCGAAGAAGATGAAGTGCAGCCAAATGGCCGTGTTTTCAAAAAATACAACATGGGTGAATACAAATGGAAGAATTTTATTGAAGTTGAACGCCTGGCTACATCATTTGGTCGTGGCCTTCGCGAATATGGACAACTGCCGGCCACCAATATTGTGATATTTGCTGAAACCAGAGCTGAATGGATGATTGCTGCCCATGGATGCTTTAAGCAAAACATGCGTATTGTCACAGTCTATGCAACTCTGGGAGACGAGGGCGTTGCACATTGTAAGTTTCTAGTATGGGTGTTGCGTAAATTTGTTCGTTGTTAATAAACTTCCTTAAAGGCATTAATGAAACTGAGGTCACTGCTGTTATTACATCTCATGATTTGCTACCTAAATTCAAATCACTTTTGACTAAAACTCCAAATGTAAGAACCATCATTTATATGGATGATCAGCTTCGGAAGACAGACACCGCTGGATTTAAAGAGGGCGTAACTCTTATTCCATTCTCACAAGTCGTTCGTATTGGATCTGAAAGCAAATTCGGTACGTTGTAACAAGTTAACAATAAAAAGTTGGCCGATACATTGATATGTTTTACAGAGGGTGTGCCACCAAATCCAAATGATATAGCTATTATTATGTACACTTCGGGATCAACTGGTACACCAAAAGGTGTATTGCTCTCACACAATAACCTGATTGCAACAATGAAGGGCTTCTGCGACGTGGTACCTATTTACCCAGATGATATTCTTATAGGGTGAGTGTTCTCTTATTTTTTAACTTTTTTGTATACTTTAGTATACAAAAGAGTAAGAATTGCAATCGTGCTGGAATTTCGAACTCAACCTGAGTATGAGGTATGGATATATGTAAATAGGTCAAAAAAAGTGTATCCCGAATTTGCATCTGTCGCGTCAGTCCGTCGGTCACCGAGGCTCTAGCCACAATGTGTTTACGGATTTTCTTCAAATTTAGGGTTTCTAGGCTCGAGGCCTTTTTTTCCATCATTTGAAATAACGGTACCCACCATGCAACTGTTTTTTACAACACCGATTTTCTCAAAAATGGCTCTAACGATTTGTATCGTTTTTGAAATATAAAATAATGAAGGTGAGCGTAAGAAAATTGCGATCTCATTTTTTGTGAAAATAGTCGAATAACGGTACTATACAAAAATCCTAATATATCAAAAAGCGGCCAAGTGCGAGTCGGACTCGCTCATGAAGGGTTCCGCGCGAATTATAATTATTATTTACTTAGGCACCTATTACAGATTTATTATTAGAAAATAATGGTTCACGGTTTACGCATAAGGTTTATGTTTATGAAATTAAATGTTTTTTTTTTTTTTATATTTGAGTTGATTTAATGAAAGGTATATTGCGGTTTACGATTTATGACGTATTAAAAAAAAACTACTTGCTGGATCTCGTTCAAACCAATTTTCCTTGGAAGTTTGCATGGTAATGTACATCATATATTTTTTTTAGTTTTATCATTCCCTTATTTTAGAAGTTAGAGAGGGGGGGGGGGCAACATTTTAACACTTTGGAAGTGTCTCTCGCGCATACTATTCAGTTTAGATAAAAATGATATTAGAAATCATTTTCCAATTTTATGTGAAGGGTTCCGTTTTTCGCCATTTGGCTACGGAACCCTAAAAACGGGTTAAGTTATTGCTAACAAAATGTACACACTTATTTTAGTACTACAAATTGGTATATAAACCTTTTTGAAAAAAACTTTTTAATTCATATGTATAACAGTTTTTTTAATTTTGAAAAGTTTTACTTTTCTCAAAAACGGCTCTAACGATTTTGATAAATTTTCATGTCTTGAAGGGCTCTAATGATTTTGAAGATTTTTGGGGTTTTAAATGCTTGGAGTAAATGTAAGAAGATGCCATACTCAGGTTTTCGCAAAAGACTCTAATATCAGCACATTAGAAAAATTGCTATCAGCCCGATTCTCATAAGAGCTCCCGGGGAATTTGTTCTCTTTTCCCTTTACTCCTATTCTAAATAAAATTTCCCGGGGAATTTGTTCACTTTTCCTTTTTCCCTTACTCTAAACAAACTTCGAAAGAGAGAAAAAAAATTGCGGGAAAAAGTAGGCATTCTAAATATAAAAAGAGGGGAGTATTTGAATTCATTTGTGTTTTTCTTCCCCAAATATTTGCTCGGGAGTTTATGGAAAAATGTAAGTTTTTTTTAATTTCTACAAACGAAAATGGAATATAAGTGAAATTTATTTAGGTCTAAAATAACAAACAGGTTTCAGCTTCAAATGCTCCTAAATTTAATGGAAGAACACCGGGATATTGCCTGTAGTTTCCACAAAAAAAAACAAAAGAAGAAATGGTATTGTTTTGGCAAAAAGCTGAAACTGCACTTAATTCAGCGGGACCACCAAGCAAGAGTATTTTTGAGTGGAAAAAAGTAATACATTAATTTCTTAAAACGTTTATTTATCTAATTTAACTTATAGGTATGGAGTGATCAACGAAAGTATCAAATAGTATATTGAGGCAACTCCAGAGGAGTAGAGCTATCGCGCAAGCATCTTCTAGCATCTTGCTTGTCCTTGTCGAGTTTTTTTTAACACAGTTTTTTTTAATAATAAATATCGCAATTTCATTGAAAATGTCAAATGTCAACAAATTTCAAGCAATCATTATACGTTGATATCTGACAGAATTCTCTCAATTGTTTTTTCGAACATAAACTCCCGGGGAGAAAGATTCCCGGGGAATTCAGCTCCCGGGAGGAAATATTCCCGGGGAGTTCCTTTCCCGGTGAATATTCAGAATAGGGCTGTGTATCTCAAAAACCGGTGGACACTTCACAATTAAGCTTATTCTGTATTTTGGAACAAATTTGTATACTAAGATTCTCAAAAAAAAAAATATAAAGTAGGTATTGAAATTCATATAACAGTTTCTAAAATTTTAACTTTTCGCAAAAACGGCTTTATCGAAATTAATCTGTGTTGGTATTTTAAATACCTGTACTGAAGGTAAGCAAATGGCATACTCAGTTTTAACTAAAAGACTAAAATAAATGTACTTTCAGTACACGGCAATATTTTAAAAACGGGAAATGCGATTTTAAAGAAGTTTGAGATTTGAACTGAAGCTTGTATTAAGGAGAAATTTGCATGCTCAAATTTTTCAAATAAATCTTTATTTTTTTTTTGTTTTTCATAAAATTTTGTTAATTGTTGTATATTATGTGTATTTTAACATTAAGATCGAAAGCCATTCTGTCAATGATCAATATATCTGCTTCAACCGGAAATTAGGTCTATGAATCCGCATTCTTCGAACAGATATCTGTCATAAAAATATTTGCATATTAAACATCATTATGCATGTTTTGCATATTCATACGTCGTACCTATCCCTTTACTTTTATTATATACAAAGGTATAAAATTAAATCTTAAGATATTTTTTAGCTCACCCATTCACAAATATTAAGATCAAATATAGCTATCTTCATGTAATCCACATTCATAGATACGATTCTTTTTTTCTGATTTTACGAGTCTAGAAAATAGCTAATGAAACAAATTTGATTCGAAACTAATTCTTATACAAGCAAGAAAGTTATCGTGCGTCGTGCACTTTATTTCAAATGTAACCGCCAGGGGTCAGGCCGGTGGTACGAAAAAGCAAAAAAAAAATGATCTTAAAGAAAGTGGTGGTCGCTATGTTGGTACTGTAGTATATAAAAGCAAACAAAAAATTTAATACAGAATCAAGACTATCTGAATATATTTGATTTGCTTCCTCATACTTTTTAACTCATATCAAAAGTCGTTATGCTAAGAGTAGGCCTGCGAAAACCGAATCTAAATGTGAGCAAGGCGTAATTTTGAAGTCAGAAATCCTACATGTCGTGTACTCACTTTATTTATTACGGTCATATGCATCCACGTTTAAATGTGAGAACATATTCATGTAAACTGATTCTCACATAAAAAAATGTGAAATTCCACATGTCGTGTACTCGCTATAAATGGCTGCAAGTACGATTTTGAGCGGAGACGACATTTAAATCGCGCAATCCCGCCACCACATTTTTTTAATATGGTGCGTCTTTCTTTGAAGTCGCTGAATTCAGACACATTTTTTTTTTAAATATTTGCAGATGTATAAAATGCTATCCACTCGTTAACTCATGTGATATCTTACATGATCTATCCGTTTATCAAAAATTCATAATATGTAATAATGAAATGTTCTCCATATAATAATTTACTTGACGTTTAAAGTTTGAAGGTAAGCTACTGGTTTTCGACGCAGAGGTTAGTGTGTTTGACTACTTATCTAAAGGTCGCAGGTTCAAATCCCCCCGGTGACAAGTATGTAATTACTACACATTTTTCCACAGGCCCATGTATGGCGCACATCTGGCAAATATTTAAGAGTATCAATTGCCATGAGAAGCTTCCTAAATTTACAGTTCAGATTCGGCTTGGTATAAGCAAATGGTGGAGAAGCTAGGTTGTAGGCCCTGTATGGCCCGTTAATGCCTAATATTTATTTTATTTTATAATCTAAAAGCAAATACATTTTAAAAATTTGCCAGCTTATTTGTTCGACTCGCTTTAGATAATAGGCCACTTTATATCTTATTGGAAAACAATTTATGTTAATTGAGACCAGCCGAAACACGAAACATGAGAGTGTGTAAAGTTATTTTTTAAGTTACTTAAATCAATATCCGCAGGCCTTCTACTAGCCTTACGTGATTGCTCAAATTACATAGATGTTATCTTTCTCCCTACTCGCCTCTTACGATAAATTCTGTTTTCCCGAAAGCGGTGCAATTATATTCTTAGCCTACGTGGCCAGAATATTTTGTATGTGCCATTAAAACATTAATTTACAATTCTTCTTCAGGTTCCTTCCATTGGCACATGTCTTTGAACTTCTTGCTGAAAGCGTTTGTCTTTTGACCGGTGTTCCAATTGGTTACTCTACACCATTAACCCTTATCGACACAAGTAGCAAAATAATGAAAGGATGCAAAGGTGATGCCACAGTTCTGAGACCAACATGCATGACAACTGTACCGGTAGGCTATTTGCACTATTTTTTAGTCCTTTCTTTTAAACCAAAATCTTTAATTTTCAGCTGATTTTAGACAGAATCACTAAGGGCATCAATGATAAAATAAATTCTGGTTCAGCTTTTAAGAAAGCTTTGTTCAAGTTTTTATATGATTACAAAGTAAAATGGACATCACAAGGATATAGTACACCAATTGTTGATAGGTAAGGTGGCTATATACATATTATCTACTTCCACAATAAGTGTATAATTTAAATTTTACTTTTAGGTTGGTTTTTAAGAAGGTGGCTGAATTAATGGGAGGACGCGTCCGGATAATGATGTCTGGAGGTGCACCTCTTGCGCCGGATACACACGAACAAATCAAAATATGTCTGTGTGTTGATTTAGTACAGGGATACGGATTGACGGAAACAACATCCGGAGCAACTGTTATGGATTGTAAGTAATACATTTTTTGGGAGATAGGTAATTGTCAAATATTTTTGGATTGGCAAGGATATTTTATATGTGTAAAACAGTAACCTGCCAACAAATTATGAACCCTGTCATGGCTTAAATATTTTATTTTTCCATTTTCCCATTCCGCCCGTGGCATTTAACAGACAAGACCTTAAGCAGGTGAATACTGCTTGCTTACTTCAAGATAAAGTACAAACTTCATAAAACACTCTTCATCGGAGTGGAATTGCTTCAGACTTAAACGCCTTCAAAAATAAACTTTAGATTTCAAGTAAGCCCATCTAAGGAGTTGTCAGCCCAAGAAATGTTATATTTTTTGATTTTATTAAGTTTAGTAATCTAAAAACTCATTCCTCTAACTGTTCAAAAAAGTATTTTCCAAAAAAAATGTCGACGGTTCCGCGATGTTCCCTCACACTTAAACAGTACAAGTGCCATGTCCTCTTCAGCTTCAGCCGGAATCAATCCGTGCAATTCTGTTTTTTGCATGTATTACTCAGAAGACAATGTCCTGACAGAATGCCAGATAATGTTCTAAGTAGCTCCGTGCTTAATTTAAGAATTTTTTTTATAAGATCAGATATTTGTCTCGTCTACATTAGCTCAATCGCCCTAAGAACAGCTAAAACTTATGATTAGAGGACACTGTTTTTGTCCGGGAGTCGTATAGACAATTTTAAGCCTGGATGCACAGAGAAGATGCCACAACCCCTCCACTGCCTTAGAGCCATCAGTGTAGAAGGCAATTTTATGAGGTCTTGTAATTACATCCATTTGCCATCCTTCGGGATGTCGAAGTCGACCAAGGGGAAAATTTCATCCCTCAATATAGAATTTCCCGGCAGGCTTGGTCTTTACAACGAAGATTGGTCTTCATTATTGGACATTATTGTCCATTCAATCAATCGATGTGGCCGATTCAATGTAGTCGACATATTCTAGCTTTTCGCACTACATCCATATCTTGGTACAGCTCATAGAATTGGGTTTAGATACTCTACTCCATTCGCCCTCCTCGCACACAGGACTGAATATCCGGAGGTGTATTTTTCTCGAAGAAAAACTTAATATTAGCTTTTCTTTCCTGCTTATCGTCCAGCAATCGACGCCATGAAACAGTACTGGCAGTATCATTTTTTTTTAAGCTTACACTTCTTAGTCTTCCGGGTTAGGAGTTTTGAATCCATTCTTCGTCGGATCTCCACTAAGATGTCATTCGAGGAAATGATGTTTACTCCATGGCAGCTGAACTCCTATACTACCTCGAAGTTTCCGCTACCAACAGTGACGCTTTGTCCTAGTCCGTTGTCAGATGTATGTTTCTTTGTTGAGAGTACTTGGTTTTGTCCTCGTTTACTTCAAGGCTAATCAATTTCTCCTGTACTTCAATAACCATGAAAGCCTCTACCACGGTTCCCAGAGATCGGCGGATGAAGTCGATATCGTCCTCGTATTCCAGTAGTTAAACGGATCGTGTTGACTGCCCTGCTCACTATGTGCACAAGAAGTTTGAAGAAGTCGCATAGTAGCGCATGACGGAATCCGGTGCACATTTGGAAAATTTCGGGCTGTTACCATATTGCGCATTACACCGCGACACAACTGGATCAGGTTTGAAGGGAACCCGAATTCGGCCATCACCACGTAGAGTATATGGTGTCTCCATATTAAATTCATTGGTCTTTTTCAAGATTTGCCTAAGTGTGAATATTTAGTCTATTGTCGATCTGCCGGGCCGGAAAGGCCGCCATTTTTTTTATTGAGGTCGAACCGGCGAACCCAACGGGTAAAGTCCCTTTAATTCTGATCGTAACTTCGCCATAAAGGAAAAGTAGAAGGTATTTTGATAGAACTAGCAGCTAATGTGACTGCAATCAGAGTTGTTAGCTAGGTTTCTTCTATGAATTACATATGTGACTTGATGGCATAATGTTATGCATGTGATTGTGCATAGGTCAAGGGAAATTGCCATTGTCATATTTAGCTTAAGTCGCAAATCGACAAATATATTTTATTATTGTTTATTTACTATGTAGTATTGCTCATTTAGCTTAGATGAATGCGTAAACAAACGATTTCCGAATGAAGAGGTCTAATAACGATTGATTTGCTGAAGAATGTTTACCCAATATTCTTTCTTTTTATGATACATCCATCTATTTCTATTTGGATTTAAGTTGAGATTTTACGTACCATGGGCATCGGTTCCTCAGGTGGTTGGTTGGTTGGTTAGGTAGGCCCTCGATGAGGTACACTTAGACCAGAGAAGGTCCATTGTGATGCCAATTGGGAAGGGGCAGGTAGGTCACGCTGTTCGAAGCTAGAACCATCTACTACTCTTTATAAAGTTGCTTATATCAGCCGTGCAGGCATTGTTAAGATCACATAGATCCTGGAAGAAGTATTTACCTAAAGTAGCCATCCTGATGTAGGCTAGTGCGGGACACGTGCATAGGAGGTGCAGGACTGTCTTCTCCTCTTCCTCATCTCTACAACTTCTACAGAAGTCGTTATAGGGGCCCAGTCTCTGAGCAATGTCTTCCTATTGCACAGTGTCCGGTGATTACGTTTGTAAGGGTAGAGAGGGTTCCTCTTTTGTGTTTTAGAAGTCTATTTGCCCTTCTCTGGTCCAGCTTTGGCCATAATTGTCTAGCGGTGCTACACTGGCTAAGTTGGTTCCATCGGAGGTTTGCTTTTTTTAGCGCGTCGGCGTAGATGAGGTACCTAGCAAATGACATTGGTACATCAATGTTGTCTATAGTTATTCTATTTGTACCAGAGGAGCCTTGTCTAGCTAATTCATCAGCCTCACAGTTCCCTTGGACATCACTATATCCTGGTACCCAGCAAAGGGTAGTGTTATACTGTGTAGCTATCTCGTTAAGAGATACGCGGCAGGCCTTCACTGCCTTGGATCTTATTGTGCTGGATATAAGGGCTTTGATAGCTGCCTGGCTGTCGATGTATATGACGATATCACTTTGTGGTATGGTATTTACCGACAACCAGTCAGCGGCTTGTCGAATTGCTGTGACTTCAGCCTGGAAGACGCTGCAATAGTTTGGTAGATTGAAGAAGAGGTGGATGTCCAGGTCTTTCGAGAAGACTCCGGCACCGACTCCTTCGTGGGTCTTGGACCCATCCGTGGATATTGACAGCGAGTTATTTTTGCGGACATCGCGTTGCGTCCACTGTGTTCATTTGAAGTTCATTTCAGTAGGTAGTCGATCCGTAGAGTACGGAAGATAGTTGTGCATCTTAAGTATGTTGACATGGCCAGTGTCCTGTTCTCTCCATTGGTGGGAGTCTCTCAGTCGTAGTGCTGAGTTGGCAGCCATTTGTTTATCTATGATGTCTATGGGAAGGAGGTGTAGCATGATTTGAAGTGCCGCTGTTGGAGAGGTTCTCAGTGCCCCCGTGCCCAGTGCCTTTTCCATTTTTTTAGAGTGTGGTTTTCTTCTCCAGGGCCATTCACCATTACACCGTATAGAGAATCGGTTTAATTACCGACGTGTACAGCCAATGCATTATGTGCGGTTTTAGGCCCCATGATGAGCCTACAGCCCTCTTGCATGTGTATAGGGCAACCATGGCTTTTTTGGTACGTTGGTTGACGTTTTCTTTCCAGTTTAGCTTCCGGTTCAACTTAAGTCCTAGATAACTAGCACTGTTGGAGAGTTTAAGAGTGGATCCTCTTAACGTGGGAAGCGAGAAGTACGGATTTGTTTTTCCTATTAAAAAGACCAACTTAGTCTTCGTCGGATTGACATTGAGACCGCAGGTTTTCGTCCAGTTTACTAGCTTACTTAGATTATATTGAAGAACATCTGCAAGTGTCTGTGGGTACTTGCCTTATGCGGAGATAGCAACATCGTCCGCGTATGATAGCAACATCGTCCGCGTATGCTACGACCCTGAATTTGTGTCAACGTTGTTGAAAGCTCCCTCTATGTCAAGGAAGGCCACTGAATTTGTCTCAACGTTGTTGAAAGCTCCCTCTATGTCAAGGAAGGCCACTAGGGTGAATTCCTTTATACTGACAGATTTTTAGATGGGGTGAATTAACGAGTGGAGTGCTGTTTCAACAGATTTGCCCTTTTGATAGGCGTGCTGTGACTTTGCTAGCAAGTTACTATCCACCGACTCCTTGATTAAGAGATCTATGATTCTCTCGAGTATTTTTAGTGGGAAGGATGTCAGGCTAATTGGCCTATGATCTTTGGGAGTTGTGTGTGAGGTCTTGCCGGCCTTTGGTATGAATACCACTTTTACCTCGGACCAGGTGTTGGGTATGCTTCCCAGTGACAGACAGTCTTTCAGAATGTACGACAGGTTCTGTCGTATTGTACTGAAGTCCCTCTGTAGCTGAGCGGGGAAGATCCCGTCTGAGCCCGGGGATTTGTAGGGTTCGAAACTGTCTACGGCCCACTTCAGCTTCTCGTCACTGACAAGGTCGGGCGAGATCTGTGAGCGAACAGTGAACTCTGCGGCAGGTCTTTGACCAGAGATGGCGTACAGCCAAGGAAATACGTGTCTATTAATAGTTTGAGCGAATCCTCTTCGGATTCCGCCCATGTTCCATTCGGATTCATTAGGACACTGGGTGTAGAGGGTGTTTTTGAAAGGATTTTGCGCAGTCTGGCCGATTGAGAAGCGCTTTCAATGTTTTGACAGAAATTGCGCCAAGATCTACGTTTCGTTTTTCTTATCTCAGTTTTAAAAAGAGATACGCTTACTTTATAGATCTCCCAGTCCATGGTGAGGCTGGTTAATTTGGCTTTGTTGAAGTTCTTTCAGTTCTTGCAGCGAAGGTTGCTGAGTTCTGTACTCCACCATGGTGGTCGTAAGCCAGCTCGTATTCGCGTTTCTTTACAGGATTCTTTAAAGCTGTATTAAGAACAGAGGTGAACACATTCTTATGCTTATCCAGTTCTTGCTGTGTGCTCGGCATTGAGCAGGCATACGTGGATAGTTTAGCAGAAAGTATGAAGTTGTGTTTTTCCCAGTTTGTCTTCCCACGGTTGCGGAAGACTGACTGTGGTATGATGGGTCATCATCAGGAGAAGATGCGTTGGAAGAGGCGGGTTCCGCCAGTTTAGTTGTCGCTACTGAGCTAGCTTGGTCGTTTTTAAAGAGCCTCGAAGCACCAAGAACTTTCTAGCTTCCAGCTGGGGAATTGACTCCTTGGTCAACGAGACAATTAAGGAGCGACCATTTTTCTTTTTTTCGACATTGTCGACGTTGGGGGCTGTGGGAGTTTTCTTGGGGTGCGGTGACTCCTTCACGATTTTCCAGTCGTTGACTGGTAAGTCTCGGTTTTGGTATGCTATTATTGAGCCTTATTGCGAAGATCAATCGACAATTGATAATTGACTATTTTCAATGTGTGCTATTGTAAACGAACGATTCATTTGGTATTTTTGTCAATCGAATTTTTTTAATTGACTGCGATTGACAAAATCCTTTAGAATCGTTCGTTCACAATAGCACACATTGAAAATAGTCAATTATCAACTGTCGATTGATCTTCGCAATAAGGCTCATTGTGAGCACTTTCGCTGGATCGAGTGGGACCCAGATCCTTTCCTTCGGTCTGTGGGGGATCTTACTCGTGTCCACTACCTTCAGCAAGGCCCCTGGCCAGATTTCACCCATACCGCCGATGGCAGTAGTGATGAAGTCCAGCGAATTTTGATCTTCGCAGGCGATTAGCTTCACATAGCCTTGGTGCCACCCTGCGTCCTTAAAAGTTGGTGGAGAGTTTGGATGAGAAATGATACGCTCTAGAAGGCAGTTCATCACTCTGCCTTCAATAAGTCTCCATTTTTCATAGGAGATCCTTCCTTCATCGTCGGACAAGTCCACTATTGCGACGACGAGACCGTCCTTTACTGTTTCGGAGAGGGTTTGGAAGACGTTGTTTTCCTAGCCTTCTTCGAGGTATTGGACTCCTCATCTAGGGATCGATGAACCAGCCCGATTCGGTAAACCGGTGGCTTGGGTGTTACTCCTCGGAGGAGGATTAGCTCCTATGTTCGTGGAGCGAAGCGAACGACGCTTATCAGTCGCCGTGGTTTGGCTTTCGAGACGGCCTTGTCTATCCCCTGCGCAACTTTCGTTGCCCAGAGGTGTGATTCCCTCTCTGACTGACTCCATTCCTTCTCCGTATTTTTGCCTAGTCGGTCCAGGATTCGTAGTGCCGCGCTATTCGCGCGACCCAGCGACTTCTTTTTGAAGTCAGCCAGTTTTGGGAGCGAAGGGTGAGCTGTGTTGGTTTTCTCAACCACATCTGGCTCTTTTGTGAGCTCGTCCGAGAGCATCGAACAGTCGCTGGGATTGTCCTCAATGCACAGCTCTTTCATGGTCTCCTCCACACGTTTAGTGTTTTTGGAGCAGCTAGCGGTGCCAGGTTGGTCCGGGTTTTGTTGTTAAGTTCCGTCCTCAAGGTCTTTGTTTTTGTTTATATTGGAAATGTTGGTCCCACGAGCTGCGCGGGAAAGGAGGTCACCGGTGGCAGAGCCCCCCACACCACCGTAAGGGACTTATTTTGAAATCGGAGTTGCCCAAGTGTCCGAAGTTCACCGCTATATGACACGTTAACGTAGTGCCATTCATTCCATAGTCACGGTTGTTACACCTGAAATTACGGGTTTTTTTCAAGTTTTCCGCTTTTGATCCGCCATATTTTGTTATCAGCAGTGACACTTCGAGCAGGGTGTGGCTCTTCACCACGTACGGACGGTCTTAGAACTAGCTCTATCGAACGCATCTTCGCTGATCTCCTTCCTTCCTTTAGATCTTGCCACCCGGTTCCTCAGTTAAAACCCAAATGTTTTCTTGTAAAGTATTTTTTACTTAGCTGGACAAGTTCGACGACCGTCACAACCTTTTTCCTTCAGCACGCATATCGATTGCCCGATGGTCAAAGATTTCAGGAAAAGTGTATAATATAAGTGTGTCAGCGGTTAAGATATGTTTTGGTCTCGAGACGAGAATAAATTTCTCTTTCTTGTCATATTAAATAAAACATATAAATTAAATATTAACAATAGCAACTGCCTTATCCGATGTAATGGAATTTGAATTTAATTTGCATAAGTTAAATGTATAGGAAAAGAAAGTGGAAATGTAGTAGAACTAACGTTCACAAATAATTGGTAATTATTAAATAAGTATAAGGGAAGTAGACGAGATAGTGTACCATGATAAACGTATTTATCAGAGAAGATTATTTCTGCATACAATGCAAGAGTATTATAATAATAACGAACAATCATCAACAGTAGAAGAAACCATAAAAAAGCAGGGACAATACAAACTGGAGTGATATGAAAACAAAATGAAGCTACTGAAAAAAATATGAATAGATTAGATCCGTAATCCATAGACAATGAAATGAATAAAATTAGAAGTTTAAACATAACATCTGGATTCCGAAACAAAAGGAATTAAATACATGATTAGGCAATATTAAATCAACAACGGTGGATGATAACAGTTTCCTTTTTTGATTAAGGCGCCCAGGCAACAACTTAGCCTAAGCGGAGCAACGAAGTTTCATGTGCGGGCCAAACCATGCAAAAAAAAAAGGAGAAATCCCTTCAAACGCGTAGCGTGCTTCCCTAACACTGTTTGATTCGAACAAGTAATCCATTTTCTTTGGAATAGATAAATGCAATAAAGTCAAAGGCTCCAATTTACTTTAAAGAATTTTGTAGAAATAAAAATACTGGACTACATTTCAGTAAAGAGAAAGTTAAGCTAATCGATTTTTTGGAAAAGATTCAGGTGATGCAAGAGGCATGCGTAAGTGTGCCTCCAGGTTAGGTTAGGTGGCTGTCGACAGAAGCCGACACACTTAGACCAATTTAGGTCCATTGTGATACCACGTATGTATTATCTACCTCAACTTTGTAGATGGGACTGACCAACGACCCGCGGTTGTTCTCAAACGGTCCCCCATCTACGTACTAACCGCGCCCAACGTCTTTTAATTGCGGTGATCTGACGATAACCGATTAACTCGACGTGGTATGGTCGTTGGTTCCTCCGTGTATCTCCAACTAGTAATGCAATTGAGACAGATATCAACGAAGAAGAAATATATGAAGCTTCACAAAGAATATAAAGATTGTAAGTTATACCGTAGAACAGCAAAAGATAATACAAGAATATCACGATGGATTAGTTGGGAATGGCGGACAAAATGAATTAATAGAATTAAATTGAAGCCGTTCTGCAACACACTAATCGGCACGCATCAGTGTGGCTTCCGGACGGGCAGATCGACAATAGACCGAATCTTCACACTAAGGCAAATCCTGGAAAAGACCAAGGAATTTCATGTCGAGACCCACCACGTTTTCATCGACTTTAAAGCCGCATATGATAGCATTCATCGTCAGGAGCTTTACGATCCCGGCAAAACTGATCCAGTTGTGTCGCATTACACTTAAAAACACGCGGTGTAATGTGCAGTTTGGAAGCAGCTCGTCCGAATCATTCCGTTCTTGTACCGGATTTGGTTGGTCTTGAAGTAAATGAGGACAAGAAACATCTGTCCACCGCCTAGGCCAAAACGTCACTATTGATAGCAATAACTTCGAGGTAGTTAAGGAGTTCATCTACCTAGGAATAAACATTAACTCCACGAATGCCATCTTAGTGGAGATCCGGCGGAGAATTCCCTTGGGAAACCGCTGCTACTTCAGTTTAGCGAAACAAATGGGTTCAAAACTCCTCACTCGAAGGACAAAATGCATGCTCTATCGAACCTTAATCCTACCCGTCCTGCGTTATGGCGCCGAGGGCTGGACGATAAGTAGAAAAGGGGAGCTATAATTGGGTTCTTTTGAAAGAAAAATATTCCGTCGAATATTTGGTCCTGTGTGCGAGGAGGGCAAATGGAGGAGAAGATACAACGGCGAATTCTATGAGCTATACCAAGATGTGGATGTAGTCCAAAAAGCAAAATTATGTCGACTACATTGGCTCGGCCACATTGAGCGAATGGAAAATAATACTCTAGCCAAGAGGATCTTCGACTCCCAGGTCATGGTTCGAGAAGGCAAGGAAGACCGAGCCTCCGTTTTAAAGACCAAGTCATCGCGGAAGTGCTTGGTCTGGACAACTGGAAGCAGCGTGCCGAGATCGCAGAGGGTGGAAGGCTGCAGTGGCTCAGGCAGAGACCCTTCACGGGTAGGGAGCCCGTTAAGTAAATAGTAAGTAATTTTAACAAAGATGTTATAGAGTATTATTCGAGGCAATTGATTTAACAGTTCCATAGAAAACCCTTTTTTCTAACAGTCTAAGATAATTTAAGTGCTTTCCTATACTTTCGCTAGATCGTTTACGTATGAATGGATTTTGGTAGAGGAGAACTCGTAACATATAAGTTCAATGAAGGAATTATTTAAAATGTTTTGTATAAATCACTTAAAAACCAGCAATGCCTATCCACAGTATAATGGATCAGCGGAATGATCGCATGCACGGTTGAGTGAGTATTTAAGGCTAGAAACAAAATTCAACACAAAACCAGAATATTTTAAACTGTCTCGATACGCAGCATTTTACCATTATAAGTCTATACATAACATCACGGGATTTTCATCCTAGAAAATGATAATTCGGAGAAAAGTCAATGTACCGACTAGATTAAGTAATTTAAAGTTTTAAACTTCCATGTATTACACGAGAAATTTGTCAGGTATGAGAACCAATTAAAAAGGTATATACGATAAAGCATTAGTTCTTTTGGTGGACACAACATCATGTCCTATACCACGAATCGCCGTCGATTTTTACGGATGGGTCCAAAACCGAGGACGGAGTCGGTGCCGAAGTCTTCTCGGAAGACCTGGACATTTCACCTCTCCTTTAACCTTCCAGATCACTGCCGCGTTTTTCAGGCCGAAATCCGATATTGTAATATACATACATCGACAGTCTGGTGGTTATTAAATCCCTTGCATCCGGCACAACGAGATCCAAGGCAGTGAAAGACTGCACACATCTTTTAACGAGGTAGCTGGTAAGTATAGCCTCACCCTTTGCTGGGTGCCGGGTCACTGTGACATACCAGGGAATTGTGAAGCTGACGAACTGGATCGACGAGGCTCTTCTGGTTTAAATAGCATAATCGTCATCGATATCGAGGCGCCAACGTCTTATGTTAAAGACCTATTCGACACCAATGCGGTGAGCGAAACCAACAGGCATAAGAGGGGAACCCTCCCCAAATTAGTAAACACCCTCACCGGGCACTGTGCTGTAGGAAGGCATGCTCAAAGGATAGGCATTCCCTACAATGACTTCTGTAGAAGCTGTAGGGACGAAGAGGAAGAAGAGACTATCAGTCACTTCCTTTGCACGTGACCTGCACTCAAAAACATTAGGAAGGCTACACTGGGTGAATACCTTTTCAATGATCTTAATGATCTCAACAACACCTGCACGGCATAGATTAGCTCCTTCATTCAGAGGAGCAAATGGTTCCCTGAGTAAGAGGGTGACCCACCCACCTTACACATCGGCAGCACAATGGACCTATCGCTGGTCTAAGCGCATCCTCATCGAGGGCCGGTTTCAACCAACCAACCAACCATTAGTTCTAAAGTAAAGGAAAAAAAAACATTTAGTCCTTACGAAATGATAAAGAATTTTACTAACCAATGGGAAAACGCCACCAAATAAAATTTATTACAGAAATATCGGATAATTATTGCGGTATTAGGCCCACATTAGTCAAGAACATTATGAGGAAGCAATCAAAGTTACTAAGGAAAATAGCGATTTCATACCAAAACCCAACAAAAGAAATACATTTTCTTGATATCCTAAATAAGCAAAACCAGCTTATTAACAAAATATATATTCATTTAAGTAACTTAACTTCTAAAATGTATACTGTCTTAGAAAAACTGTTAGGAAATATAAATAAAGATAAAAGAAATACTATTATTAGGGAATACTTTACTGAAGTAAATCTCAGAATCTATTTTCTTACAAATCATACCGAATACCATTGGTCAGATTATAGAAGCTATTCTTAAAATTGAATACATCCAATAATAATAGAACCAAAAAAGTTTACAGATTTATTGAAAGAGAGCGATAAAGAACAGGAGAATATAACAGTATAATTCAGGAAATAAATCCTGTATTTTATATACAAGATAACAGACTCGTAGTTGTTTTGTCAGTTCCAGTAGTGAAAAAAAAAACGAAATCGGAAGTTTACTAAATGATTAAAACAACTCATAGAATAAAAGATAAGCCACGTCGTTGAACAGCAAACTAATTATTTTATAATCACAGAAAAACAAGATGAGAACCTTTAAAGTAATTATGTATTTGATAAAGGAAAGCAGAAAATTAGTAACCATTACATATGTAACTACTTAGAATTCAAAATTTCACCACAACGGACCTCATTGGTCTAAGTGTGTTGGCTATTAGCTGACAGTCACCCTAACCTAGGATTCAAAAACAGTATTTATAGTAATGATTGTATGAACAGAAAGAACAGCAATTGTAATTTAAAACAATTTATAGATCATGTTGACATATTTCACAAAATGTCGGATAACAAATAGGTATTTATATGCATTAAGCAAAGATATAAAAAACAAATATTAATGTGGAAAAGAGATAAATAACAATTAAGATCTCATGAATAATATTGGAATTTTAAATTCAGAACCTAACTACACTTTAAAAACAATAGAGTCAATAATTGATTGTAATACGTTAATCGGAGCTAATTATTGAAAATATATGTATATCGTTTTGCTCCTGTTATTAAAATAACAATATTAAATATAAAAAAGAAAACATCAATATGAAGAAAGTAAAACTAAAAGATTTAAAAGAATTACAAGATTTAACCTTTAAAATAAGAAATCAAGAGTGCTTTATTTTTAAAGGAAAATAAGAAATTTACCTCCGCATGTACAAGGTAAAAATATTTGGAATTGGTGGAATATTTTTCATTGTGACCTTAGTTTATTTTATTTTGAAATTGGTTAAAGGAAATGGAAAAATCATTTTCCGGAATTGTTTTAATGAAACAAAAATGACCGGTAATAAAATGAGACAAAACCGTTTACTGCTATGATATGTAATAATAAAAGCAAAACTATTGTAGAAAGAGTAAAAGACCTAACTAACTCTAACGTTTTCAAAGTTAGAAATTTTGAAACAGAGTAGGAACATTCAAAAAAGTGTTATGTTAATAATATGAATTTCAAACAATAATTTGAATGTTGTTGTTCATTTTAATCAAAGGTGGTGTTATGCATTTATGTATATAGAAAAATAAATTTTAGGCATTATCGGCCCATACAGGCCTTAAACCTAGATTCTTCTATCATTTGCTTGTTCTCAAGAGGTGTGGTAGAGGAAAAAACTTTAGATGTTACTAGGCCCCATGGGGATTTGAAATGGAGACCTTTCGATTAGTTTTCCAACACAGTAACCACTGAGCCACTCCGCCCATATGTATATACTTCAAGGGTTAATTACACATTGCAATATTTTGCTAAGTCGCATACCGACAAATATATTGTATTATTGTATTCATCATAAATCAAGTCGCATACTGACTAATAAAATATTTATATTGTATTATTGCTTATTTAGCAAAGATTAACAAATGATATGAAAATTCGTTTTGTTCTGGGTCATCTACCAATCTTCTCTACTAATCATACAGGGTACCAGCTCATTAATTCCACGTAGTTGTTATGTTACAAAAAAAAATATAAGGCAGGGGCCTAAAACCTAGCTTCTCCAACCACTTTCTTTGCGAAGTGAAAGAGACCAACAATTTCGAGCTGAATCCGAATGACAATTGATACTCTTGGATGTTTGTCAGACGTTCGCAAGAGGTGGGGCAGGGGAATAAAACTTTAGATGTTAGTTGGCCCCGGCGGGAATTAAACCGGGGACCTTTCAATTAGTAGTCCGACACAGTAACCGTTGAGCCACTGTGCCCGAGTTGTTATGTTACATCCTTGGTAATATTGGCGCTCCTATGTATGCTGAAGAGATGGTTCTATAAATGCAACATGTAGATTTCTTGATTTGATCTGCCAGTCAGAATTAAGCTACACGACCGTATGTTAACCTAAGTGTAACTCTACCATAAGTAAAATATATTGAGCAAGGAAACCCCTCTTGCTCAAAGGTATAATAGTTTAGATTAGGCTGCACAATGCAGCTCGTCAAGTGAGTCAGACGTATTGAGTTAAGTTCGCTTTCCGTATCTGAACTGAAAGGGCGCTTGGCAAGTTCGCGCAGTGTATTGTTGGATTTAAATAAACAAATATTTTCTGGGTTATATTTTCAGAAGTGGGATAAGAAATCCATTGTAATGAGTGAATAATTAAATCATATAAATTCAGTTTTCATAAAAAAAAATATAATAACAAAACATTCCTGCAGCTGTTTAGCAGACACAAGAAAATACATGAAGATGGAAAAATGTAAATATTTGCGAAATATTTATTTCGGGGTAAATAGATTCTTGACATTTCAAAAGCAGGTATGTTATTAATGGCAAAATGAGGATTCTCTGATTTCTCAAGACGTGTCTGTTTTCCCCTGATGAGTTCTGTTCATTTACTTTGTTAAGAACCGATTTATCATTCAATAGTGGAACTTCAGTTAACTATCAGAAGGAAAAAAAGAAATTGATACAAGAACTACCTATTGAAGGGTTGGCCCTTGACTACAATTGTTGATATCTGAGTGAATAGCTCTAACTGAGTGTGATTGAGTGTGATGAGCAAACTCAGTGAAATAGACGATCTGAGTGTAATGAAGAAACTGAGTGTATTAGACAAACTGAGTGTGGATTACTGAGTGTAATAGAAGAACTGAGTGAACTCGTTTTAATCTGAGTGAAAATATGTACATGCTGAGTGACTATAACAATATTGATTGCAATGAGTTAGTGAACTGAGTGTTCCAAGTTAGATTACCTAATTGAACAGAATGAAGTTAGAGTTGAGTCAAATTACAAAAAGTAATAATAATAAAAAGTTGAGTAAACTGCACTGGGGACAGTGCATTGCAGGATAGCCGAGTTGTTAACCTAAGTGTAACTCTACCATAAGTAAAATATATTGAGCAAGGAAACCCCTCTTGCTCAAAGGTATAATAGTTTAGATTAGGCTGCACAATGCAGCTCGTCAATTGAGTTAAGTTCGCTTTCCGTATCTGAACCGAAAGGGCGCTTGCCGAGTTCGCGCAGTGTATTGTTGGATTTAAAAAAACAAATATTTTCTGGGTTATACGTATTTAAACCAAATGTATAGAATTTCCTTTAGTTACAATACACAATTTTTTTAACGCCTTTTTCTTTCAGACCGAGATATGAGCTTTGGGCGTGTTGGAGCTCCTTTAACTATGTGTGACATTCGACTAGTGAATTGGGAAGAAGGAAACTACAGAGTTACAAATAAACCATATCCACAGGTACATCTTTTGGAATTTTCAAATAAAAACAAATTTTCAAGGCTTATCCTTAGGGAGAAATCGTTATTGGCGGTGATAGCGTCTCACTGGGTTACTACAAACTTCCATCGAAAACAAAAGACGAATTTTTCGAAGAAGATGGAAAACGCTGGTTCCAAACTGGAGACATTGGTGAAATCCACGCTGACGGTGTACTTAAAATTATTGGTAATGCTACCATTTGCGGTCATGAAGTGAACATATTAAAATGATTTTATTTTCCGTGACGCTGCAGATAGAAAGAAGGATTTAGTAAAATTGCAAGCAGGAGAATATGTGTCGCTTGGAAAAGTTGAATCCGAGCTTAAAACTTGCCCTGCTATAGAAAATATTTGTGTGATCGGTGATTCATCAAAGCAATACACAGTTGCCTTGATTGTACCTAATCAGAAACATATGGAGGAGCTGGCTGCTAAATATGGTATTTCAACGAGAACTTTTGAAGAACTGTGTACATCACGAGTTTTGGAAAAGGCTGTTATAAAAGAAATCGAGGAACATGCTAAGAAATGTATGTGAATAGTTGTTGATAAACCAGCTTACCATCATAATAAATTATATTTCCGATTTTAGGTAAACTACAAAAGTTCGAGATTCCTGCGGCGATAACTTTGTGCAAAGAAGTGTGGTCCCCTGACATGGGATTGGTAACAGCCGCCTTCAAACTCAAACGAAAGGACATTGAAGACAAATACCAACATGATATAAATAGAATGTATGCCTCATGAAAATTACTATAAAAATTAAGTAATAAAACACTAAAAAATACCCTAACGTATGTTTTTCTAAACAGGATTTAGGAAAAATCGATAGAACAAATAACTATTATGCAACATTAATTCATACATTATGCTTATAAATTGAAAAGGAGTTTTCGAATTTTGTTAAATTTTTTTCTTAAGACAAGAAAAACAACGCAAAACATTTCAAATATATTTGAAAAGGTGTTTAATTGTGGGCGGCACACATGAATGGGACGTACATATGTGTCCTACAATGCAATAAGTTTTATATAATTTTTCTGCAAAGGGGCAACCTAAGAAATAAGTTATATTGGCCTCCATAAATGAACTCTTAAGGTCCACAAGGCCAAGTAAACGACAAATGTTTTGATTTTACAAATATTTTCATCGGACAGTTTTCATTTTTTTACCACCCGAAATTCTGTGTGAAAAAAATTTTACGAAAGTACATTTTTCTTTCGTTCATCTTTTTACAATTTTCTCAGTACGCGAACGAGTTTGTGTAGTTTCGCACGAAAGTTTATATAAATTTACGTTTGACTATTTATTAGTACGCGAACGAACCTGTGAAAATGCCGGTGAGTACATATTTTTAAAGAATTGTTTATGAGTCGATCTCAGAGCTCTCAGTTTCGTTATACACAACTCTTGTTTGTTGCGCTATATATTTACATGAATCAAATATCAAAAAAACAATTTTAATCGAAAGTCAACAAAAACGCAATTTCTGAATTCTCCTCGAGGTAAATAAAAATCAATTAGTTGCAAAGCTTGTAGTTGGCTCGTTATTATCATAACTGGTTCTATGCCGCTCTGTAAAAAAATAAATAAATATATATTTATATTTAAAAGATAAACCAATTCTGGTACAATAATGTGATAATTAAGGATATAGCGAATAATTATGGCGGAAGCTGCATCGTATTTGGAACTTTGAGTTTCCAAACCAACTAATGATTTACTGTGTATGAAAATAAATAATAGAAGTGTTTTCTCTACAAAACGTTAATAACTCACCCTTGAACAATTAATATATTCTTAGCATAAAATTCCAAAATATTTTGTTAAAAAATAAATAAATAAATATAAGGCATTAACGGCTTCTCATGACATTTTATGCTCTTGGCTATTTGTCAAACTTAACATGTTACCACTCTTTAGTGAAATAGCTGGTTTTTGGTGAAATTAAAATGTGTTTTTGGACAAATATTCACGAAAACAATTCTCGATTTTATTATTCTCGTTCACTTTTTCTAACTTCAATTTTCCTTTTACCATCTATCCACTTTGGGCGAATTAGAAAGGTATTCCTGCAATGTCTATAGTTTACAATTTCCGGTAGAAGTGTTAGTTTACGACGCAGGTTTAATGATCGGGGTTATTAAAAATTGCTTGCGTAAATGATGGTAAACCAATCAACTGTTGGATACGCGCCTTTGTCTCATCTGGGAGTACGACAGAGAACCAAGTTTACCACGTTCAGATACCATGTTAATTTACACACCAAATTCGTGTCATAAGTTTACAACCTTGTTGTAAAAGATTTTTCATACAAATTTTTACAGTAAACTAACGACACTTATATTCAGACGATAGTGTTTCGTGAAGCAATGCTATCGAAATAGATATCGGCCCAGTTAAAAAAAAGATAATACCCATCTCTTTTTAGGCGAGGCCCAGTCGCAATTGTATTAGAACATTATGTAATTAGTGCAAAAAAATAGGCCACGACAGTTGTTTGTTGCCATCCACTTATTTGCTATATGGTGCCACTTCATCCATGTTACTATGTCACCAAAGAAAAAAAAATTACTGAGTAACTACTCGTATCTTATCTCTATCAAAATTGCTTTAATAAAACTTTATTTTCAGCTATGGATAATACAACTTTTAATATTTTTGTGAGTTTATTTAAATACAAATTATCTACAAAGAATTATTTACATTTTAACATATTTGGGGACCTACGTACATATGTGTATACTTTTTTGTTTGTCAGGAAATAAATTTGTCCTGGATGAATTTATTGATTTTAATCATTGGAGGAATTTCGTTTCTGCCTTTTTAACTAGGACTTTTGCAAAAAAAAGTTTCAAAGGCATTGTGGAATTTCCAAGGCATATAGTTGCAACAAGTTTGCCGAAAAGCGGTAACAAATACGACTTCCTTACATTTTCACTTGTCTTTGGCAATGCAAATATTTCTTTACCTTTTAAACAAGTATAACTGGCTAATGGAATGTTAATGGAACTATTGCAAGCCTGATTGATTTAGTTGACAGGGGTTCTTTTTTGAATTGAATTATAGCAAATGCTGAATGCATTGCAACATCAAAAATAAAAGATGGGTATAGCGTATAGATATAGTAAAAGGGCAATGTCGACGTTAATTTTTTTATATTCATAAAGGTTGTTGTAAAATGTTAATTTCTAAATATTTACTGCCCCGATTCTGAAATTTATTTCAATTTATCTGATATGAAGTGGAAAAAAAAATCTGCATTTGAGCTGTTTTTTTTTTTCGTTTTACGAGAAAAGGGGGACACAATCACAATATGTTGGTTTTTTTTTTAAGGTGTCTTTTTTTTATTAAACTCCATTGGACTATACAACTGCATTTTTTTCAAGATATGTACCTATAGTCACTGAGTTATTTGTTTTTACATTAAAATATTCTTATATTTTTCGCATGCGCCGCAATTAAATTTAAACTAGGTACTATTGAATATATTTGTGTATCATGAATGCCTATTATAAGCTTTCTGTTTTCATTAGGTGCTCTTGTTCCTTAATTTTGTTATCAGCATTTCGTCTATGTTTTTCGAGATATTTTCGTTCTCTTTTCCTTTGCAGATGCAATTTTATATAAGCTATTGGAAATTCCACACAGCTGTTCTCTTCTTCTTCTCCATCAATAGCTATACCACGAACAAGTATAGAGTTCGCACAGTTTAAGACGGTTAGAATAACAAATGAAATCGCATGCGATACATAGTAACTCTTCAATTGGTTATCTGCAAATAAAAGAAAACAAACTGTTGATTATTGATTTTCATTTTATACACCAACAAAGTTGATCTTATATAAAGAATTATGTGAAAAACAACGTATAAAACTGTCATACAAATTACTTATGATAACAAAAAGTTGGACAAATGGCAACGTAGTGTATCTTCAATGACCTAGGCATTTATATATGTAATTGAACCCACATGGCATCTCTGAAAGGTAGAACTGGTGTGAAATGCGTAAGATCCAGGGACATGGATTTGCTTTTGACTGGTAGAATATGAATTTCAGTTTGAAACAAACTATATTATAACATATATTAAAGTTCCCATCTTTTTCGGAATTATGCTACAATTGATCGAAGACATAAATGTCTAAATTTCGATTCATTGGGAATCGAAGAATTTCGTTTTTTTTACAAATATGTCAACTACGACGAATCTAAAATGTTCCTTAAAATTCACCATCGTATCGGAAAATGATTTCAGTTTTCCACATGCATCTTCTCGTCGCGTGAATGAGAATACCGAACAAACTGCATTAATATTGCCCTTTGACACCTAGATCAGGTTGGTACCTAAATCTGTTTTTTCAAAAAAAATACAGTTCATGGGTAAGAATGGTTAGTAAAGAGAAGCAGAATATACAACGAAAAACCATGAATCGCCCCCCTAAGCTAAAAATCAACAGGACTCGCATTTTTAGGGATACGTGAACAACCAATATCCCTCCGGGGCACTGTAAATTTGGGTGTAAGGCACGAAGAGGAACAAACTGCTATCGATGTCACTGTTTGGTGCGGCGTTTATGGAGGAAAGGTGATTGGCCCTAGCAACACAACTAGATTGATTTCTGGTAAATATTTAGACCATTCTTATGGCCGTTTTAATAATGTTTCAATAAGTTACCTACCTCTAAGATAAGTCGATTCTAGTTTACTTGACTTGGTAACTTCCATCATTGTATATACACTCCTACACTGTAGAGTGTACATAAAATGCTTCCATTGACTTTATGATGAAAACAATTCTTTGTCTTAAGTCACGACAAGACTTTTATTTAGAAAGGAATGCATCCACATTATATCATGATTTTTCGTAAAAACTTTTTTTAACATCTCAATAATTGTTGTTACGGCGAATACTTTAAAAAGACAAAAGCTTTGGATAACTAGTTGCCTATTAAAAATAATAAAAAAAGGAATAACCTCAGAGTTAACAGTGAAATACATCCACACAATCGTACTTTAAGGAAGACATAAGAATTGAAAGGAAATAGCACCCACGGGCTTTGTTTCTTCTTTAAACTTCCTATAAGCCTATAAGGCAATCCTCAAAAAGAATTAACACCCACAGTTGTTACTGCCACTCGAAAATGATTCATATTTTGCTTTCAATTAATTTCTCATTGCAAGACACGAAATGTCACAGATACTCAATGAAACACAACTCCGCGATGCGAATTTATAGATTACGAACAGGTGCGAGGTTGGATATATGCAAAGTTCTAGAGCGCCAAATTATTTGGGTTTACTTTTGGGACTTAACAACCAATACAATCAAAATAAATATGAGGCATTAACGACCCATACAGGGACTAAAACCTAGCTTCTCCAGCCACTTGCTTGTGCGAAGTGGGAGGGACCTACAATTTTAGGTCGGAATCCGAAAGTATAAAAC
Source organism: Portevinia maculata (assembly GCA_949715645.1). Classification (NCBI taxonomy): domain Eukaryota; kingdom Metazoa; phylum Arthropoda; class Insecta; order Diptera; family Syrphidae; genus Portevinia; species Portevinia maculata. The sequence goes on from OX454525.1 coordinate 98,702,779, forward strand.
AAAGCAAAACAAAATGTATCTTTCTTCATTGATATGATTAGTTACCTTAAGTTTAATAATAAATAAACATTAAATAAAAAAGCTAATTCAATAACATTGTTTTGTTAAGAGCAAAATTATTAATTATATGTGCAATTGACCCTTCTCCTTTCTCTTATCTCTCGGAGACGAGTCCTTCAATACAAACGCGATTCAAGTGAACGAGGTTTGCACACACAAAAAAATGTTTTTGCTCGAACATCGATAGCTTGGTGTTTTTTTTTTTTTTTTTGAAGGATATTTTTCGTCAAAGACAAATAAAAGAACATAATGGAGCGATAAGAAAAAGCTTTTAGGTTTGTGTCCCAAAAATAGTGGAATTTGTGTAGAATGATCTTATGTTCACCATGTTCGCCCCAACTGTGTTCGTACTTTTCAGAACTTTATAATCTGGCCGAATATTCGGTATTCGCTCTTAGGCCGAATATACTATTCGTTTCAACACTAGAAATTACACATCAAAAATACATAACATTTAATAATTAGGTGAATAAGTAAAAGAAAAGAAAAAGGTTTAGAAAAAGGGCCTAATGGAATACGAATAGGAAAGATATCATCGATGCAATATATCGTTTCTGCGAAGTATTGAAAAATATGTGTCGTGAAAGTGTTGTTACTACATATAAGATCGCTTGATGGGAGGTGACCAAATATTTATGGCTTGGTTGGACTAGTTTTATAACTCTTTGGGTTCTTTTATTCTAATTTTATAATATGTCATTTTGGCCAAAATAATTTTGTGTAAAAGCTAATAGAATGGTTCGATATTTTTAAAGAGCTGTCAGGGAACAGGCCGTAATTTGTTGGGTGTAGCCGGACATGTGTTCATGTTTGTTTATATCGAAGATGTACCCAGCACAGCTATTGTAGGCAACATTTAGTATTTGTTTGGACTCCGAGTGTATATTTGAGAAAATTTTACATCCGAGTATTTTAAGAAAAGAAAACTCTTTAAGCATCGATTTAATTGTGAGCAATACAGAGTGCGGCAAAATTACTTCCGTTTTTGGAATGCGCGCCATTCAGGCGGTAAGGGCCATAGCCCGCCGGCTTCGAACTGCCTAAAAAAAACTTTATTTCTCTTTAAATTCTAGATTCGGATTTTAAAATGTGCTTACAATTTTCGGATTGTTTCTAAATTATTGTAACTTTTTGTTACAGAACGCTTGTAATTTGGAAATTTTCTTGTTGTCAAATTGATTTATACCAATTATTACTTACTTACTTAACGGACTCCCGACCCGTGGGGAGTCTCTGCCTGAGACACTGCAGCATACCATCCTGCGCGATCCCGGACACGCTACTTAAAGTTGTCCAGACCAAGCGCTCTGGCATCCGCCATTGCTTGGGCTTTAAAACAGAAATTCGGTCTTCCTTGTTATCTCAAACTTGGGGTTGGGAGTCGGAGATTGTCCACTTGCTTGATGTGACAGCGCCAATATAGTCGACGTGTTTCAGCTTTTCGGACTACATCCACATCTTAGTATGGGTGTTTTCATAAACGTCTGACTAACTAAGACCTGCGTTAGATGTGTTCATAAAGTCAGATTTTTGATCGAACTAACTTAGATGAATTGCAGAAGATATGTTCATAAACGTCATAAATGTCGTCAGCGTCTGGCAGATTGTGCATCCATATTTTTTTGACTGCAGAAAGCGCGGGAGGTAAAAACAAAAATTGAAAGTGCGAAAAATGTAAGTTTTATTGGCAATATTTTAATAATTTTTTATTTACAACCAAATTCAACTTTTTTTTAAGGGAAGTAAAAGCTGCGGCGTGGATTATGGCGAAAACTAAGCTATTAATTCAAAACAGAATTCTGATGGAAAAAGAATTCAACTCTGGGAAAAAGAAAAGATTTCTTTGTGGAGGACGATGCTATATGGTATGAAAAAAGTTGAAACATTCTTCTCCTTTGATGTCTTGGATATCAAAAAATCTGACGTTTATGAACATGCACTGACTACTTAAAATTGTACTTAAGCAGGCCTGCTCACGTTCTGCAGAATAAATGTGTTCAATAATGCAACAAAGAAGAAAGACGATTGTACTAGCGCAGATTTTCGACGTTTATGAAAACACCCTATAGCTCATGAGTTCGCGGTTGTATCTTCTCCTCTATTAGCTCTCCTAGCACAGGACCACATACCCGAAGGAGATTTTTCTTTCGAACGAACCCCATTATTATAATAAATTAATATTAGACATTAACTGTATGGGCCCTAAAACCTAGCTTCTGCAACCATTTGATTGGGCAAAGTTGAAGGGACCTACAAAAGCCTATTCCGAACGGCGAATTTGAGAAGCTTCTCATGACAATTGATACTCTTGGATGTTTGTCAAACGTTCGCAAGAGATGGGGCAGTGGAAACAACTTTTGAATGTTACTTGGCCCCGGCCGGATTTGAACCTGAGACCTTTAGAACCCAATTATGACGTCGCCATTACTTGTAGTGGTGTGGTACAGAAATAATAGTTAAATGTTAAAACTCATATGCTCTACAACATACAGACCCCTTTGGCCTGCCCACCAAGAGCATATTAAAAAGCAGAAAAGTTTGAACTTAGTATTGAATTAATAATATGTAATGGATTGATATTATATGCAAGCGATAAAATTGCTTTAAATAATATATTTTTTTGTTTCCGCAGAATGCTTGCTGTATTTAAAAATGGCAACTTACAGGTAGGTACTCATTGTTTCATTGAAAAGAGAAAATTCACACTTTGAAAGTAATTCCTTCGAAATAAGATTCAGAATGTAGAAACTACAGTAAGTGTTAAGTTATTTATATGATGGTAAAATTAATGAAATTCTAAATACTATTTGATTAAAAAAAAGTAATTACTTGCTTCATAAGTATTTATTCAGAGACTATACACTTGAGATAATAAACGATTTTCGATAATTTGTTGCGGAGTATAAAATAAAAATATTTTATATAGTTATGATTGCACAATACCTGGATATAAATAAACGTCCAGAAGTATCCAAAATCCGCGCCACACGTTGACTGCTCCTATGAAACTTATTAGATAATAGGAATCTGCTAGCACCAGTTTCAATGTGCCATTTACTTTTCTGCATATCCTTCGCCATATTGGTTGTAAAGCAAATGTTATGCCCACTATTCCGTATCCAATAATCTGTTAATGTTAATCTTTGACAGAAATTAATCATGGTTGGCACTTGATTGATAAAACAAATTACTAAAAGAACAAATAAAACTTTATGCTCAGTCATATATACATAAAAATGGTCTGTACGTTGGTAATTATTTGCTTTCTTTAAAATTGTCCGTTAATTCAGTGTACCCAAATTCAGTTTTATCATACTATTTGGAGTACTGTATAAAAGATTGCCGCATTAACACATGCCGTATCTGGACTCTTCTCGATCAATAAATTGCATGTATTAAGATTAGTATTTGCCTTAAACAAAAGGTGTAGATACCTACAAGTTAAAGTTGGTACATACATTACACCTCTTACTACTGAAAGCAGTAGTGTTGACGTGTCTTCCTTTAAGTGTCATCATAGGTGGGTCATCAGGTATGAGTGTATGACTATCGGAAAGATTCTACAAATGGCATCGAATGTCAATTATTCGGTTTTGACATTTTTGAAGTGAACAGAATTAGAATTTGTTTGAATAAGCGATGGAACGCTGCCACGTCGATTCAATCGGTTCTCGTTCGATCATCGCAATTAAACGACGTAGGTCGAGGTTAGTACTTAGATGGGGGTCCACTTGGGAATACCGCGTGTTGCTGGCATCTCTTGCGAACGTCTGACAAACATCCAAGAGTATCAAATTGTCATGAGAAGCTTCTCAAATTTTCCGTTCGGATTCGGCGTAAAACTGTAGGTCCCTTCCACTTCCCCAGAAAGTGGGTTGGAGAAGCTAGGTTGTAGGCCTATGGGCCGTTAAGGCCTAATATGTATTTATGTATGTAAGCGATGGAACGCTATACTTCTGAAGAACACGAAATAATGGCGAAGTACCGCGAACTTCTGAAGAAAAACATGCAAAATGCCATAAAAAGAGCCAAAACGGTAATCAACAATAGCGGCGGCCACTCACATTTAAACAAAAAGAGCGCATTAATTGGTTTATTGTATTCCATACATATAGCATAGGAAAATACGAGAATAAGGAGGAAATCTATTGTTTTTGAGGAAAATTTGTTCAATAGGTTTTGTTTGTTCGGAATCAAAACTGGGAGCCCAATCAAATGCTGGTGTTGTTGCATTTGTGAGATTCATGAGTTTTTAGGCCTGCCTATTTTTTTTAGTATTTCGACTGCATTCTGCTGTTATTGTTTTCTTTTGATATTTATTTTCCGGCGGTAATAGCTCCGAAGAGCTGTGACCCAAGCATTTCTGGCCGTTTCAGGATTAGTGTCATGATTAGTAGTGCCTTTTCTATTTGCGTTAATTTCCATAACGATTTCGAAACGAGCATGCTCCTACTATGTGTTTTTTGGTCTTGTTTTACGACACCACTGATCTCCACTGGTGTCAAGTGATATTTTTAGTCCGTCCGTGCACGGAATTTTACGGTATTCAATAATGAACATTATTCGTGAAAATATAAAGACATGGTTGAAGAATTAATTGTTCATCCGAATTTCAAAATAAGCATAATTCCAATGTTTGAAACTCACCTTTTTATCGAAATAATAAAAAAACATATGGTAAGGCTACAGTGGGAGCGGAATTGAGTTGAAAGCCTTTGTTCATTATGAAGTTTTTTCTAACAACAACAACAAAACCGACTTAAAATGTTAAATATGTTCAGCACGCCCCAAAAAGTGGGCATGTCAAATAACTTTGTATGGGCGATTAATAAGGAGGACATTGTCTACATATTTTGTTACAGTTGTTTTTTTACGGTTTTAATCGAAAAAAAACATCGTTGTTGTCAATTTGTCATCATTCACTTTTCAAAATAACTGCACATTTGAACTGTAAGATCATGAATTTGACGTGTGCTTGGGCTCGAGAGTTTTTTTACATGTTTTTGTTTGCTTGCAATTTCAATTTGTTTGCTTAACTTTCCGTATTGGTTTGAAAACAAGCAATATGGACTTGCACAGAATTTAGATCCCAAGAAATTTCTGTATCTAAGGCATGGCATAGATATATCAAGATTTTTTCGTATGTCAAAATTGTTACAAAATCTTTTCATCAATGTTAATACGTTTGGTCTCAAATCGTTCTTCAAACCAATAAACACATTTTATTCCTCAGCAAAACCCGGATGATCATTTTAAAATATCCACTCGTTTTGGCTTCTAGATTGCCCTGTGTCTCGCAAATTTGTACTCAAACCACAAAATTGGAATATTGCACGGGTGTGAAAATAATATACCCTAAGGCGTATACTTACCTTACTTAAATTATTTATTTAAATACCTCTTATATGTTATGTTAAAAGACACAAAAATTTGAATTTAATCAGTAAAAACTAACATAAAACAAGGACATGCAACTAGACGAAATTTGTGCACAAAATTCGGAGCAACACATCAAAAACGTGAGTACCAAAACACATTTTCGTTAGCTTTCCGCGTTTTAGTTTTATTTAAAATTATTTTTACTATTCTAAAATACATCTTTTAAAACGTAAAATATTGAATTTGCTAATCATGCAGACAGTTAACATGCATTCGTTTTTGATTCGAACACCGTAATGTTGGTATTTATTTTTTTAAGTGTACCAGTTGAATTAGATGTCTAATTACATAATTTGATTCCTAAGGTTTTTGTAGTTATAAAAACATACACAAATACAGATTCTTGGATATCGCTTTTACAATTGAGATTTCTTTTTAGTTTTTTTTTCTTAGTAAAAATTCCGTTCAAAATTATATCCGTTTTAGTTCCTTATAATATATTTCTGGGATACTCTTTCTTTTCATCGTTCATATGTGATTATTCTACATACAGAGAAATCGATTTAGAGGCTATGTAAACAAATTCCGGCAACAGAATAGCCATAGTGTGTGGCGTTAGCGTCATGTATTGACATGAGTGGGTAAGTGGGTTCATTCCACATTTAGTTCCTATTTGTCTGCGTGTAACCATCTATCAGTCTCTTGGCATTTTTTCATTGCGTCCGGTATGCGAGTATTTCTGTTGTCCTCTCCATTACATATTACACTCCACTCTATCGTCCTTCCACATTTTGGACTTATTGCACTTTTAAGAATGCAAGTTTTCGACCAATATTAAGGAATATATGGGTACAAACTAATTACCATGTACGTATCAGCTTCAAGTTTTCTTATATTCATATTTATGAGTTTTCAGGAATGGTGAATCTATAGAGCTACAATAGCACCCGAGATGGTTGCAAATAGGTGTTTTTGGTTATTGTATGCCTCGTTATGTTAAGAAACCATACAAGTTATCAGTGCATTGTCGGACGATGTTTAGTAAATGTCTGCCAAGTAGATCGATTAACACCACAAAAGTGTAAATAAAAAGATATACGAACGTAAGTTTGACACAATTCTCTACACGTATCTTTTTCACAGTCAAAAATTTAAACATGTACATACTCGTATATGTACATTCATATTGTGACGGTTTATTAAGTTGGAAACAATAACGCGTGTGCCAGGAACTAGACTAAAGATTTACAAACTTGGCATATAAGTACATATATGTATAAGTATATGTTTATCACAATTCCATTCATTATTTTTAACAAATATGCAAATTAATAAATTAATTGAAAAAAGTTATAAATTAAATCTTACTAAAGATCCTACTGCTGATTTCAACTCATTGCCCCGATAAAACGTAAGATCTAAAGACTGCCAAACTCCTCTCCAAGCAATAACTACTAATGTGCCAACAACGATTACTGAGAAAAATGTGTCCAAAACGTATAAAAGCGGACGACGATATTTCTGAAAAAAAAAAAAAAAAAATGATTGCAGCTATACGTGTTAAGGTTCATTAGTTAAAGTAAATTGTTTGCATATAATTCCATAAAATAATAAAAATTTTGTATTATATTTTGTAGCGTGACTTCGTGTTAAGCGAAGGTTCCGTGTACAAAAAAGTTCACTTTCGTTCTCCTTACAAAAATTTGACAAACGTACGACGTTAAAACTTAGAAATTTCATCTTTTTTGGATGTTATTTGCTCGATTATCGAAAGCGTTGCCTTTGCGCATTTCTTTGAAGTTATACTTCTTTTGGCGCATTGAGATTGTAACGGAAGCAGTCGGATATCGGAGCCCACTTCGCAATTATTAGATTTCGGAAACCGAAACTTCGATAACGGAAGCAAGTTTGTGTTAGTATTTTATAGGTACATAATTATTGTATTTTTAATTGTTTTGTCCTTACTAACACCTGCACTAAATGATGAGCCTGTGGGAGCACTTTTAGTGCCGGCAAATTTCTGCTCGTGATAGTTGCTTGCTTTAAGCACTCAACGACACAGAACTGATAGTGTATAAAAAAAAAGAAAAAAAAAAGTTCGTTCCGATATCTAAGAAAATGCAATAGCGGGAAATCGAAAATCCGAAAAATTCGGTTCCAATTAATAACCCGGATTGAAGTACGAAATTGATAATATAAAGACAGCCTTAACCGACTACATTGATTGGAATGGAAATGTACCCTTATTAACGCCATAATCTGTACTTTCCATTCTCTTTTTTACCTATTTCAACCTGATTTCGCATACAAAATAATAAAAATACGATCAAACAATGGCTCTTATACACACCCAAATACTGTTTTGACCAAAGGAGACGTTGAAAAATTACTGTCATGAAAAATACTGTAGAAAAACTGGTAATAGTATTGGATAGTTGCATGAAAAGTGAAGTTAGAATGACCATAAAAAGAGTTAACACAAGGGCCTAAGCATTTTTAAATTAACCAATTAATATTGTTGAACATCATATATTCGAGAAATCAAATTGAAATTTCAAAATTGTCGTTCATTTATTCAAAGTTGATAACAATAAACGTCGAATATCGATCAGAAAACAACTTAAAACCTAAAAGGTACAACACTATCAATTACCAGTTACTAGAACACCAATTCAAAGGAAATATCCATACAAAAAAAATGCCCACTACATTCAAATTCCCAATAACCGGCTGTAAAGGGGCCCTTACATGGTCAATCGGTCGACATTATGCATCGTGTATGTGTGGATTGACGCTACCCCTTACACAGTTCAATCGATTGACGTGAAATTTTTAGTTTTTGTGAGTTTTCGTGGTGTACGGATGTGCGATAAGGGAAACGGATGATTGTATTGCATATTTTGCTCTTGCAATATATTCTTGAATTGTACTGCGACATGCACACGGAGATTCGCTGTCTTTAATGAAACTAATTTCATTAAAATACCAAAGAGTTGGTTCACGGAAATTATCAAACACCGGATCCGCTTTTGTTTAATTCATTTAAACGTTTCAGCTCGCGCCGAAAATTCGTTCTCAACGTATTTATTTTTCTGGTGACATCCGCTTTTTGTGCATCAGGATACTTTTCTTTATACTTTTGCAGTAAAACTTAATATTGTTGCATTTTTTGTTTCGGTCGCTATAATCTTTCACTTTGACATCCCATAAACTCGGTATGTTTCAATTAATTCCGATACAAATGCTCGGTCTTCATCGTCCTTCAGTTTTCCGCACATGTTTTCGCTTCCGCGACACAAAACACAATGAAGTGATTACGTCAATCCAACCCTTACACGTATCAATCGGCATGACGTTCATCATGCAAAATCAAACTTGCTTTGATTTTCGTCAATCAGACTTCACCAAATGTGTGTGACTCATACAGATACATTTTCACAAACACATGCTAGTGATTGAGTCATTCGATTGACCGTGTAAGGGCTCCTTAAGAATCGTGAGTTCGTGTCCTCCAGAAAACTGCGCACCGACACGATCCACGTAGGTCCAATCTGGTTGGTTGAAGATGATTTTTACCCTTTTCTAAACATTATTATGTGTGTTTGTATATCGCATATTAGTGCGGTTGCAGAGCGAATTGCTTGCCTGTAGCCTGTGTGGAAGCTGCCGGAAAAGAGAGTCAAATTAGAATGGAAACATTTGTTTGGTTGGATTTGCTCCGATTTTCTACTCTTACTGTCACATTTTAAAGATTATTTCATGTTAATGTTGACCACGACTTTGTGTTAAGTGGTCCGTACGGAGAGTCAATTTTTTTAATTACGTTTTCGATCGGGTGGCAATGGTGCAGTAGTAGTGTATTCGCTTACGGAATGGAAGATCGTGCGTTCGAATCCCGGCCAAGTCCATTACTTTATATCGAATACATGAAATCGTAATCTCCCTAAGTAACTTAGACACCACCCGTGGAGAAAAACCCTACAACTGCACCCAAACACTTCTTTCCTATCTCTCTATTCTTTCTAATACCAAGTAGCTTACACTGTGTTCTTAGCATTATAAGGGTACTGTAACAACGAAAAAAAATCACTTTAGCGTAAGCAAATTATAAAAAAAAAAAAAAAATGGCTGATATCTCGCCAATAACACGTCGTGTAATGTTGTCTTCCAAGGCTGCAATTGACGCTGGATTTTCGGCATATACAGTCAAAATCGGTTATAACGACTTTCAAAGGACTGACGAATTTGGTCGTTATAAGCGATAGGTCGCTATAACCGATATCAAGCTATGTATATACTTACTTTTTTTCGCTAATTTTTCTTTGATTTTGAGCCATAAAATAATAAGAATACACATTTACAAATACACATTTACTGTTTATTAAAAAAAAGTGGAAATATCTAATTGCTTAGTACAGATTTTTCTTTTTTGGCTCATTTTCCTATAAGAAGGTACAACTTTTCGCCTCACAAAATTAAATTAAACTTCTACAACCACTTGTCACACTAAAAATTTGCACTGAGTAAAACTTCCCCAACGTAGAACAAACTCAATAAACGCAAAAGCAAAAAAATAACGTCTACAAACGGTAACTGTAATATATCCCAGATTCTACGAACTTAGATACATCGCATCTACAGAGAATCAGTTTACCGTTCTAGAAAAAAAAATCAGTTGCGCCAACAGCTGCGTCGATTTTAGTCGTTGTAACCGATATTAAATTTAAAAAAAGGGGGTAAAATCGGTCGTCGTAAGCGATATGTCGTTATAAGCGATTGTCGTTCAATGGAATTACAATGGCGCTAATTCGGGACCTAAGAATTTGGTCGTTGTAACCGATACGTCGTTATAATCGATGTCGTTATAAGCGATTTTGATTGTACGAATGATTTGGCTTATCATCACTGTACAAAATATTATAAAGGCGTCAAATCGCACGATCTAGTCGGCTATTACCGACCGGTCCGAAACGAGAGATAAATGGCTCACCGAACTCATTTCGTGGGCGCAGTGGCGCAGAGGTTAGTATGTTTAACTACTAATCTAAAGGTCTCAGGTTCGAATTCCGCCGGGCCAAGTAATATCTAAAATGATGTTTCCACTGCTTCACTTCGTAGGTCGCTTCCACTTCGCGCAAGCAAATGGTTGGAGAAGAAGAAATTTTGTGGACATAATGATGACGGCTATATCTTTGGCGGAAGCAGCCGTATATCGGAAGCCAAAAAAGTAAAAAGAATATTTTCCCAGATGTTCTTAGAAACCACGCACTATTTCTATATTCTACGTTCTTTTCAATAAATTAAAATTTTATCAATTATATTTCTTATCTCACATCCTCTTAAGCAATTGGTATACATTTTCACCAAGTACATACTACCTACATATTTGCATAAGTATTACGCCAACGAAGTACAACTTCTAACGCGCCTACAATGTTAAAATTGCATTGTGATTTCCCCTCTTAGTCGCTTTTTGTGTGTTTTTTTTAAACATATATACATATACTCCATACCATTTAATACCAGATTGTTTTTTTTTTTTTTTTGAAAATGTTACGATATTTTTAAACCGTTCTCTTATCTGTATTCTGTAAAACTACGGAAGGTATACAGGATATAAATAGCGATCACAAAAAGAAATTCGCGGTTAGGTTGAATAATTTAAATTTTAGGAATTTTTTCCCAATAAGGTCATAAAATGTACCTCCTTTTTTGTATCAGTTGATAAAGAACACAATGCGAAATCTACCTCCCTAATGGTTACATGGCAAATAGTACGAGCATTCTTGCAAATATTTTTATCAGTTCCTTTTAGCGTATCCACACATTCACGCATTTAGTTTTCCTAATTGAAAAAATAAATAAATATAGTTTGAAACTTTGCTGTCTAGATCGGTAGTCAAACGGGAGGATGTATAAAAAAAAAGTACCGTCTGAAGCTTTCGCCGTTTACACTGTTGATCAGTTGATTAGGCTTTATTTTAGCATTTGGCCTTATTTCATTTTCGCAAAATAAAATATGGACAACCGTTAAATGTTGACCTTATTTCACTACACCTTCTACATCCTATATACGAAGTTAGGAGTTGAAAAAAGCGTTTGAAATAGGACTTCATCTAGTGACGTCTTCATCATTTTATAACCAATCTGTAGGTAATGACAAAAATACAAAGACTAGCGTTTATAAGGTGAACTAGGGCCAGGGGGCCATAAAATGCAAGCTTGTTTGCGGCTGACAAACGTGCAAGAAAATAAAGACAAAGAATAGACTCCTCAGTTGGTCAAAGTATCATCCTGTTTTCTTAGAGAACGGGTGGAATGCAGGATCCGAATAAAAGTCTATACCATATAGAAAACTAAACCACTTGTGATAAGTAAGTTATGTGCAGAGTATAATACAAGCTGGACCAGCAAAATCCTGCGGTATGACAGCATATTCCAGTATAAGTTGGTTGGCGCTCGATGGTTACAACTTTCTAAGATGAAAATAAATCTTTAGGTATAAAATGCAGTGACGAAAATATCAACGCGATAACTTACTTTCGATATCACTGCCCGAGTCTCTGTCAGCTGAGAAACGGAACAGTTGGAAGCTACTACTTCCAAAAAATACATGAACTTTTTCATATGTGTACCTTTATGTAATAAATAACACAGACTCCAATTTTGTTAATTTTTGATTTAATTGGTTTTTTTGACGAAAAATAAACATATTACACAGCTAGTATTCGTTACGCATCAAATTTCTGTATACAGTAAAGATGTGCAGCATACATTGAGTTAAGCAAAACTCCAAGTCTCTTTTTATACCCTATTCTAAGGGTATATTAATTTTGACGCATAGTGTTTAACATACCTTAATATTGCCCGTAGACCCCTAAAAGTTACTATATTTATGATCAGCATCGATAGTAATGTCGATCTAGCAATATCCGTCTGTTGTCAAAAATTAGGCCTTTAAACTTCGCCTAGAGAGCTGAAATTTTAACCATATACTCTCTAGGGTCCCGAAATAATCAAGTTTACGAATTTTTTAAATCCGCCCACAGACACGCCCACAAACTCAAAAAAAACAAATTTTTCGAAAAAATCGAATTTTGAGCTAGAAAGCTGAAATTTTTTATATACTCGTATGATCTATGACTCCTAAAACTGCTCGGGAGAAAAAAATTTCAAAATCCGCCCACAATTAAATAAAACAATTTTATTGAAAAGTCAAAGTTTGAGGTAGGTCTGTCTGTAGGCTGCTGCGGTTGTGACGAAAGAGTAAAGGCATCTCCAAACACATTTGTCTGGTTTTGTATTCTGGTAAACTTATAGATGCGTGTCTTGTTACCGCCAAGGCGGCTTTTGCTTTAAAAAGGAGACTGCGACGGTCATTGCTATGTGGACCTAATAAGGTCAATCATCGCTCATGGCTGTCCGTTGTGGTTCAACATTGCCCCTAGTTATATGAAAAGGATTCGGGTGTTTGAGAGACAGTATCTTTGGACTTGTCTCGGATCGTTTCGAACTCCTGAATTACATGAAATACTATCCTTACAAGGTCCTATATGATGGGGCACTATTAAACAGGATTGAGAACTTCCTGATTAAGGTGGTTTGAAGGCACGTTGGCGACGGCCAGAAACAAGAGCCTGATATTTGGGGCTATCTAGCCCAATGAAATGCACCTGGAGAGGCATTTATCCATATTGATGCAAAAGAGCATAAAAGAGTGATAGTATCCCGGTATCGTACCACCGCGACTGGAGCGCGAGAGATAAACGGCTGACCCTAAACGAGTACCGCTATTCCTGAGCTCTTTTAAGTTTTAGTTCCACGATTTCGGAAAGGGACAAAAGGGATACTAGGAAACAGTATACCACATTTTGGTGGCTGGTCGAAAAGGAAGTGGTAAACACGTTTTCCTAGGACGGTGTGCTACTTACGTAGCTTCTTCTTAGTTTTAAGTAATCACTAGTTAGATATGTAGGCTGAGTTAGGCCGATTTTGGAAAGAGGTCGGACTCACCAACAGTATATGGTGTTTTCGAGAAGTGACCGATGCTCAACAGCTTTCGTCGAATGCAATTAGGTTGGCGGCAAAATCTACTCCAAAATATGATCATAAATATTCGGTTTGGGCTAAATCTTCGGCCTTTTGTCGCCGAAGGTGGAAATTGTAGCAGAGTGTGCTCGAAGTCGAACGTTTAGTCGGACTCTACTTATCATCCTGATAATAGTTTTTTTTTTTTTTTAATTAAATAATAACAAAATAGTTATTTTAGACTAACTTGTTTAATAAGCTTAGGTTGGTTAATTAAGTATTTGATAAAAAATAAAAAAAAAAACATAAAGTTACCAAGTTTTTCTTTTAACTTTCTTGGTGAATTGATAATAAGCTAAGAATGTAAGATAACTTTTATGCCGATTATCAAATAGTTTATTGACATATGTAGTTAAGTTTAGAGTGCTCGGCTAAGAGCCAATAAGCAAGAATAAGTAACATGTTACTTATGAATAAGATTAATTTTTTTTTCTAATATGTTAGTTTAAAGTTTTGGATAGCAGATCAGAGCAGTTTTTTTTTTAATTTTCAAAGTAGCGGGTACATCACAGCACATAATTTTTTTGTTTTTTCTTTTGAATTTTTCGCAAAGTAGCAAGGCTTTGCAAGCGAGCCAAAATATTTCCATTTGAGATGAAATTTTTTAAGAAGTACCTACGCTCAGCATTTTTTTCTCAATATTTTTTTTTAAGTGTTGGCCAAACAAATAAGGCATGTGTTGAATTTGGTATTTTTGTTTCTGTTTTGGCTTATCTTAACGGTTTTTGCCAAATTTTAGAAAGGAAAGAAGTTGCTGGATTACGCTAAAGTACCTACTGACATTTATATAATTTAATTTAAGAAAACGCTCATGAGCACATAGGAAGATCGACATAATCGCAGGTCTGCGGCTCTCGCATCTCGGACTAATTTAAAACAACTACCACAAACCCGGGATGTTACTTAAAGCTGAAAATAAATAAATATATTCGATCTTATATTCTCATACTCACTTGTGTATTAAACATTGTTGTAATTTTAAAATACATGTTCGACTGATCAACAGAAATGACAAACGGAGCAGCTGTTAGGTTTCTTGTCGTCCTAATAACAACCAAAGCTACTAAGGCCAAGAGAGTTGTTAAAATAATAACTTCCAATGAAGTCTTACTAGTCAAATAATCGCAAAGATTCCAAGCACCGCGCCACATATTCACACAAACAATTCCAAATGCAGCTGTATAACAGCGAGACCCAATATAATATGTCAATCTTTTTTTGTTTGGATCGAACGATTTTTTAAAATTATCTTGACACAATGTGAAAAACAAATGCCCAAAACTTCCCAACGCAAATGAAATCAAAGCAGATTTGCCGCTATCCTGTGGCAGCAATAAAAGTTCGAAAAGTTGCCATGTACCTCGCCAATATGCAATCACACATGGTGCAATAACGATCGAGGACATCATAATATCAATAAATTTCAATAGCAACAAATAGTTATTATTTGAAAATTTAGATACATCTTCCGGTGTGTAAGGTTTTTCGTTCTTTTTTTGCATTTTAAGATAATTATTATTTTTTTTTAACACTTTTATCACTTCACACTAAATAGTTCTGATGTAACTTATGCTGTGGCACCCATTTCAGTTTTTAAGTAAATAAATATTCGTGATATAAAGAGCAAAGGAATACAACTCGGGTGTTAATTCAATGCAAATAAGATTAAAATATTTAATTTCTTATTTAATTTCTGTGTACATTTCGCAATGACAGCGAATAACTTAATCAGCAAAAATATGTCACTTTTCTACGTTTAGTTACATTTTCCCCGAGCGCTTGTTTATAACAATCAGTTGTTTCAGTGTTCACGAAAAATATTTATGAAGAAAATAATCACAGAAATTACCTTCATAGTCTCCTTATTCTACTTCACAGCTTGCAATTAGGCATCGTTACATACAGATATATTATTATGCAATTAAAAAAAATTATCATAATGACATTAGTTGAAAGGCTAATATTAACTATACAAAAAAATATAAACTAATATGATAAAAAATAATTAACGGAAAGCACTGCAGCGCAGAGAACTTTTCTCTGTGGACCTGACACTGCGATGAACTCGACCAATAATACAAGTCTGTCCCCACAAAAATTATATCCGACACAAAATGTTCAAATGAGTACAGCATTGATAACACAAGTACAAAGAGGAAATTTGATTACCTCTTGTGGAATGAAATAATAAAGAATGGAGATGATTTTATTCCCTTTATCTCCGTCGATTGTAGGTACACGTTCAGCGGTATATGGTTCAGGTCAACCGATAAGTAGATGCTATACAAATTAAATAAAAGCATGTTTTATCAAAGATATAAAGATATGGTTAGATTCTTTTCTTTATTTTTAAACTCTATTTTCAGGGTATATGCAATTTGATACACGGTTTGTAACAAACATATTACACGCATTAGTATTGATCGTAATGATTAATATTGAGCCAAAAAGCTACTCACTAAAAACTCAATTTATCCTGCAGAACAAAAGCAAATCAGCTGATTTGTTTCTATTCTGCGGGTAAAACAAAAAATTGAGTTGTTAGTGGGTAGGCAAAACACGCAACATATTTGTGATAGCCATGTTTGACTGTCCGTCATCAATTTTGCGGCCTGAAGGTTTGATCTAGGATGCTGATATATTAAACTCACATACGCTCTTGACTCAAGATACGCGAAAAGTATAAGTATAATCATTTTTATATCCGCCTACAAGTTGATGGACATTAAATTCAAAATATGTAATTTGTAGTTTGCCCATACATTATTTTTTTTACGAGCACTTTTTGGGGCGATTAAGAGTTAAATATTAGATTCTTGGTCATTTCGTTGGAAGACAGAAAAAAGTTGTCTCTAAATATACAAAGGCTCTCAATGACACGCTCTTTTTGGGGGGATATACATTATGTAGATAGGGTATCAAACAGTCCGTCTCAAGCGGACTATAGCCTTTCCACATATTTTTATTTTTGGTTAGTCTAGGACTAAATGATATATAATATGTATATAAAATGAGATTTTTTCAACTATTGTATCTACATTAAGGGGCCAGATATTTTCGGACAATACAATAATCAATTTAAATTGCATTCAGAACCGAAAAACTAGTTTGCCTTCTTCAAAAGAAATTTATATTCATAAGTGAACATTTTATTGTTGGCTTTGTGTCGAATTTTTATGGATCACTGTGAATAGATTCTTATTAAGTTAATAGAAATATGTAGGTATATTGCAATCGTTCTGAAATTTCTAACTCTAACTAATTATCATAAAAAACTGAGTATGTTATTTTGACTATAGAGAAGTCCAAAAAAATGTGTCCCATGTCTGCACGTCTATCTGCCTGTGACTGTTCCAGCCTTTTTGTATTCTGCACTTTTACATAACGGTATCTACCACATAACTGGTTTATACAAAATCTATTTTCTCCAAAGACAGCTCTGCTGTATATAAAAAGTGTAACAGTAAACATATTGAAACGAATACATCATAGGAACGATTTGTATCATTTCTGTGAATTGACTGAGAAGTTGAATAGTTTAATAATTCACGAGCAACATTTTAAGACAAAGATTGGGTCGCTTCATTTTAAGTGCACCAAAAAAGCAAAACGATTTTTTTACGTTTTAATTTTACGTATGGCTATGACTAGGGTTAATCCTCAAGTCAGGTCAACCTTTTGGATTTTTTGACGAATTTTGTTCATGCAGCAAACATCTATCTCGCTGAGATCGCTTATATCTTACAATAAATAGTCGCCAATTTGTTTCATTGTTTTGGCTGGTGCGGGTCAGTAACACAGGAGGTGTGTAATGGTTTTTACCAACCGTTAACGAGCTCCTTCAGTTGCCTTTTCAGGGGCTGTCGTATAAGTCCCTTATCCCAGCAGAAAAGACAATGCTTTATGAATAGCCATAATCGGTTAATCACTCTTACCATATTTGCGACATGGAGCCATATTTCAAATTACTATGCTACCTGTTGATGTTGTTAATGGCGCCCGGCCCTGAATGGCCGTTTATGCATAATAATATAATTTAAAGTTAAAAAGAACAGCGGCAAAAGTTTAGCAGAGATAAAATAACATAAAACAAAATAAATTATGTACGTAACTGAATTTTTGTGTCTAAGCTAAGTTTTCCTTACCTCTATAATAATTCGACGGAATTTTTTTATCACACATCAAAAAAGGCAACTTGTTTTAAAACTGATGTTTTTTAGCTCCAATAAACCAATAGTATGGGTTTGGGTTTCCATTTATTTAAAATATATATCTTATAGATTATTAACATGTGGAAGGCTATAATAACATTTATTTTAGACGATTCACTATACACTCAGATTGACTAAATTTTCAGATACATAACTATAAAAATAGAGTGCAATTTTCTATTGTAAAAACGTCTTTATCAATAACAAATCGTGCATCTGGAATTAAAAAAAAAGTAAAAGCTCAAAATTCTTACATTAAAATGATGATACTCACTTCCATACAGTTTAATGCCTGTTCAGAAAATGTAGCACGTAGTGTAAAACGAGGTCGTAACAATATTTATATTCCGTCTAAAAAAAAGTAAATGTAAATAATAACTATTATGAATGATTGTTTTATTATATAAAAACTATGAGAAAGTAGATAGATATAAGAAGATTGATCTTAATTTTTTGATCTTAGTTTTTTTTCTTTAAACTTTAGTTTCTTCATAGAAGCGTCGCGATTATGATACCTTTTTTTAAAAAAAAAATTGCGACTTGACAATTTTCGTCAAAGAAAAATAAATGTGTGTGCAAAATAGTCACACTTTGAGCCCTATTATGTACAAAGACGTGATTTGTTTATCTAAAGACTTGTCTGTACAAACAAATTGGTTTCTGCTCGCAAGATACACGCTTTTTAGCAACGAAATCTTTGTGTAACGTAACATTTTGGATTTGGAGCCTTTTCCCAAAGCTCTACTATTGACAAATGTACAAGTTGGTCTCAAAAAAAAAACCCTTCCGATACACCGAAACTGCTTCCCTAGTATACAGTATATGTGAACCCGACAATATTTTTTTTCGATTAAACTACAGAAATTCGTTTAACTGTACCATATCTAAGTTCCAGAAATGGATTTAATAGGTGTATTGATGTCCCAACTACCAATGATTTTCCATGCAGGAAGGTTTTAAGCAGATTTCAAATAAATTAACAAAGACTACTTACTTATTTTGAAAACTACAAAATTTATCTAAAAAACGTTCGTTTTGAGTGTTTTCGCGAAAGCGGTTTTTTTGTGCGGTGTAAAAAGGGTATTAATTTTAATGTACTTACCATATTTTCAATTAGCTGAGGCCTATGTCTGCGCACCGTTTTAACTGCTTGAAAAACGTCAACTTCTCCGTGTTGAATAACTTGCTCTATACAAGCATTCGCTGCACAATACACTCCTGCTCGGCTTCTTCCGTCACTAAAAAAAAGTATTTCTTAGAAATAAGTTTTTTCTTCATAATTTGTAAAAGTAGTATTACATTAAATATATGCGAAGTTCTCTGCCAGAAACATCGCGTTCCAAATCACAGCACGCCTATCTCAAGGGCAGATCCACGGAAACGGGTCTCCATGAGGTAGTGCGAACAATTGAAAAATGCATACACTACAAACAATACACACCTAGCAACAACGTACACACGGAAGCTATTCTTGAATCTCTGGTCGAACTGGGCATAGAGGAATCTATGAGGCAATGGATAGCTTCTATGCTCGGAACAAGAGTTATTCAGGCAACACTAGGCAACATCCACTTAACCAAATTTGCCCATAGAGGAACGCCACAGGGTGGCGTAATTTCTCCGCTACTCTGGCTAATGGTTATGAACAAAATTATAGTAAAACTAGACAGCGAAAGGGTCAAAGCTGTCGCGTATGCGGACGACGTAGTGATACTTGTGTCAGGGAAGTTTCCCTCCGTGATAAGTGATATCATGGGGACTGCTCTAGACAAGGTAAGCACCTGGGCTGCAAGTTGTGGCCTCGGCGTTAACCCGAGCAAAACCGAACTGATGCTGTTCACTACCAAAACCGAAATACCCGATTTTACCCTACCCCGCCTAAACAGTCAATCACTTCCACTATCCTTCAGCGCTAAGTATCTGGGTATCGCGCTCGATCCAAAACTTTATTGGAAACATAACAATGAACACAGAGTGAGGAAAGCGTGCATTGGCTTCTTGGATGTACACAGCTGTAGTACGTCCAATCCTCAGCTATGGATCACTAGTATGGTGGCCCGCGTTGAGTAAAGGTTACAACCTCACAAAACTGAAAAGATTGCAAAGAACAGCCAGTGTAGGCACCACGGGTGCACTGAGGTCAGCCCCAACGGACGCCCTCACTGTGCTCTTGCACCTTTTGCCTCTTGACCTACACACAAAAGATACCGGTAAGACTCAGGGAGTCGGGGTGCTGGACTGCAAGGCCATACGGCCACAGCAGCATTCTGGACTCGCTACCAGAAGGCATGGTCACGTTTCCAACCGAATACATCACAACCAAACTAAACTTCAAAAAATGCTTCCAAATAAGTTTCCCTTCCAGAGCTTGTTGGAAGAGGGATGAAGTAGTGAAAGAGTTCGACACGGGCATATACACCGACGGATCTAAGCTGAACTGTGGTGTGGGGGCCGGTTTCTACTCGGAATCATTAAAAATATCAATATCCCATCGCCTGCCGGATTTTGTCAGCGTTTTCCTGGGGGAGGGGGGGGGGGGGGGGTGCAAACATTTTGCCACTTTGGAAGTGTCTCTCGATTTGAGTTTCAGTTCTATGTATGGGGAACCCCCAAAATTTATTGTTTTTTTTTCTATTTTTGTGTGAAAATCTTAATACGGTTCACAGAATATATTTACTTACCAAGTTTCAACAGTATACTTCTTATAGTTTCGAAAAAAAGTGGCTGTGACATTCCCGGACAGACAGACAGACATGACGAATCTATAAGGTTTCCGTTTTTTGCCATTTGGCTACGGAACCCTAAAAAGCAATTATGACCATAAAAACGGATTTTTTTTTGTAGAAAATCTCGGAATATAATATCATGATTGTTCTTAAAAATTTGGCAACAAACTGCAAAATCGTTTGTTTCGGAAATCTATTATTTTGACAGCATTTTTTTCCAACTTTTTCGTAGGTCGCATTACGATGAAATTTTACCGCGGAAAAATAAAAAAAAAAGAAATAACAAAATTTCATTACACTAGTGACTAGTTGTTAATTTCGTACTTCTGAACTTGTCATTTTGATTGCAGCAATCGAATTTGAAATGCTCATTTAAAAGAAATCATTACATACAAACAAACTAAAAAATAATTCGTGTAAAAAGATGTAGTATGGGATGAAAATATCAACATTATGGGAATCCCCGACAAATGAAAATTATGAAAGAGACGTTTCAAGAGACAACCACATCCGCTAACGCTAACTAAAATTCGGACTGGGATGACGTTTCTCTGGTTAGCGGAAATGTCGTGTTTTAAACGCGCCCAATAGATACGGTTTTTGTTCGGTCGGTATTCATACAGGTTAAAACGAATCGTACTGCGGTGTATTTAATCTATATTTTGCTTTTAGTTCATGATTTTTACTTTTTTTTGTACATTAATGTGACTTTGTGGATCTATCGACTAGAAAGGATCAAAAGATCGTGAGGGATAAAAAAATAATACTATGGATCGCTGGCTAAAGTCTGGGCCGTTAAAAATAACCGCTAAAAGCTCCTTAACAGCACACCCAGTATTTACTAAAGAGTCAGCAACTGGCAGGTACCTAATTTGTCCAAACAAAACCATATTTTTATGTAATAATGAGAACCGCATTTGTATTAGATGCGTTTTGTTGACTTTACATTATTTTTTTTTTGTTATCCTCAATTCATATTTGTGAATTGCTCGTTTTCTATATAATTATTCTATTCTAGAGCGAAGGAAAATGACGCTATAGAGACAGAGTCGTCAGAACTTTCTGAAGATTTTGAGGTAGACAATGTGGCTAGTACTATAGGTAGTTCTATGGTGATCAGTGCTGCAGAAAAAAAAACATTAAAAGGAAGTACCACGATTCATTTTAAATCTTGGATTTGCTGAGACAAGTGACAACAAACCCCAATGCGTAATTTGCGGCAAAGTGTTGCCGAACAGTGCGATGTTTCCAGCAAAAATGAAACGTCATTTTGAGGGGATTCATCCAGATTGCAAAAGCAAACCGACTGATTTCTTTAAAAGGAAGTATGGTGAACTTACAAAATCTCAAACAATTATTACTAACCACTCAAAGACAGTGAACGAAAATGCGTTGATGGCGTCCTACTTAGTTAGTTTCCTAGTTGCGCAAACTGGCGAAGCCCATACAATCGCTGAAAACCTTATCCAAGCCATGCGTTAAGGACATTGCTGAATGTATGTTGGGTGAAAAGGCCATAAAATTAGTTGACACCGTTGCTTTGTCAAATAACACAATATCACGAAGAATCGGAGACTTAGCAGAGAATGTCATTTACTTTCGCGAATAAAAGTCACAATATTTGTGCTGCAAATATTTGTGCTGCAAATCAACGGATGTTGCAGGGTTAGCCATTTTATTAGTATTTGTGCGCTACCAATATCTACGGTCCTTTCAAGAAGATCTGCTTTTCTGCAAGGCATTGAAAACTTTAACAACTGGTGCTGAAATTTTTAAATTAATAGATAGATATCCCATGGGTGAACTGCGTTGATGTGTGCACAGACGATACCAAGGCCATGACTGGAAAAACGTCCGGTGCCGTCTCAAGAATAAAACAAAATGCACAGGAATGCAGCAGTAGTCACTGCGTTCTACACCGCCATGCCCTTGCAATGAAAAAAATGCCACTCTCCTTAAAAGAGGTCTTAGACGAACGCGTAAAAATAGTTAACTTGACAACTATGATTTGGGCGACAGATTGTGTAATGAGCGTTGGCGCTTGAAATTATCGTATCTAGCCAATATTTAAAAAAAAATGATTTGAGTGTATCTCTTCAAGGAAAGACAATAACTGTTTTCGATGCCAATGATAAGGTAGAAACATTTAAAAAGAAAATCAAGTTTTGGGTGAAATCTTTAAAAAATCGAAACCTAGACAGCTACCCAATGGTCAGCGAATGTAAAGAGGAAATAGATTTTGGGTATTCCTGACGACATTTTAAGTGAGTTTCATGTTCACCTGCTAAGTTTGGTCGAAAGCTTCCACAGCTATTTTCCGGAAGAATACCACTCATATATTAAAGAAAATGTGTGGGTTGCAGACCCATTGTTGGAAAAGCCAGCTTCTCTGACATCGTTGCAGTTTGAGTGCTTGATTGATTTGACATCAGATTCTTCTATAAAGGCAAATTTTGAAACGAAAAAGTCTTTATCAGAATTCTGGTGTATGTTAAAGGACGAATTCAAAATTTTGTCAGATAAAGCCAAAATAATTCTTCTGCCGTTTGCAACAACATACATGTACGAATCAGGATTCTCCGCCTACGTTGGAGCCAAAACAAAATATAGATCCCGTCTCGATACCCCCTCGCCACCGCGACACCTAGAAATTTCGCTTTCACCCAGATTTAGCGGCAGTCCTCCAGTTTCTAAATGATATGACGAAATATACATAGGTTTGGTAGGGAAGCACGCACCGGTCGAAAAGATACCGGTAATTGCTTACTGTAATAGATAGATTTACAGAACGGCCCGAAGCAAAGCCTATTGTCAACATCACTGATGAGACAGCCTAACTAACTAGACCTACACTGCTACTGTACCGACGACAGAAATACTAGTCATTTAACGAATGCGCCCTGACAACAAATAGAAACCGAACAGGAAAACAGCACTGTGCGCTCATACTTCTGTTTAATATGTATATAATATAGGGTGCAAAAGCAACAATTAAAGTGATTTTCTTCAGCTCGTCGCAAGTGGACAGCAACTTCACAGCCCTCAGTGACGGGGTGATTCAAAACCGGAATGACTGCCGATAGTTTTTAAGGTCAAATCGGGGAACCTCTTCAGGCAGACCAGTAGGATGTAGTAAAGAAGGGGGTTGTTGTCCCTCTAGTCCATGTCATTACATCGTCGTTAAAGAAGAATAAGAAAACGAATATCAACTCGGCAAAGCGCTTTGCCCGGTTGTTCACACACTGGCAAATTTTTAGTAAATATTAGTAGTGTTGAAACGAATAGTATATTCGGCCAGATTATAAAGTTCTGAAAAGTACGAAGACAGTTGGGGCGAACATGGTTGATTGAACATAGGATCGTTCTACACAAATTCCACTATTTTTGGGGCACAAACCTAAAAGCTTTTTCTTATCGCTTCATTTATTTTATATTCTTTTCTTTGTCTTTCACGAAAAATATCCTTAAAAAAAAAACAGGAAGCTATCGATTTTCGGTCTGCACATAAAACTGAATTTTTTCAACGTTTTGTCCAACTTGCTGCTAAGTATTTATCTGCTCCTTCAATCAGTGTCTATTCGGAGAAGCTTTTTAGTGAAGCAGGACTTGTTTATGAAGAAAAAGAAACCGACTTCTTCCCAAAAATGCAGAAAAGTAGATATTCTTGTACACAACTTACTTCTTATTAACTACGCAATTAATTAATAATTTTGCTCTTAACAAAACAATGTTATTGAATTAGAATTTTTATTTAATGTTTATTTATTATTAAACTTAAGGTAATTAATCTTATCAATGAAGAAAGATACATTTTGTTTTGCTTTGTTTATACCCTATTCTAAGGGTATATTAATTTTGACGCATAGTTTGTAACATACCTTAATATTGTCCGTAGACCCCTAAAAGTTACTATATTTATGATCAGCATCGATAGTAATGTCGATCTAGCCATGTCCGTCCGTCCGTCTGTCGGCAAAAATTAGGCCTTTAAACTGGGCCTAGAGAGCTGAAATTTTAACCATATACTCTCTAGGGTCTCGAAATAATCAAGTTTACGAATTGAAATCCGCCCACAAACTCAAAAAAACAAAATTTTGGAAAAAATCGAATTTTGAGCAAGAAAGCTGAAATTTTGTATATATGATCTATGACTCCTAAAATTGCTCGGGAGATAATATTTTCAAAATCCGCCCACTGACACGCCAATTAAATAAAACAATTTTATTGGAAAACCAAAGTTTGAGCTACTAAGCTGAAATTTATAATATATACTCTCTAGGAGCCCTTTATGCTCATGTGTAAATATTTTCAAAATCCGCCTACTGACACGCCCACAATTTAAAAAAAAAAACTTTTTTTGAAAATCCAAAGTTTGAGCTAGGGAGCTGAATTTTATAATATATACTCTCTAGGGGCCCTTTATGGTCATTTGTAAATATTTTCAAAATTTACGAATTGAAATCCGCCCACAAACTCAAAAAAACAAAATTTTGGAAAAAATCGAATTTTGAGCAAGAAAGCTGAAATTTTGTATATATGATCTATGACTCCTAAAATTGCTCGGGAGATAATATTTTCAAAATCCGCCCACTGACACGCCAATTAAATAAAACAATTTTATTGGAAAACCAAAGTTTGAGCTACTAAGCTGAAATTTATAATATATACTCTCTAGGAGCCCTTTATGCTCATGTGTAAATATTTTCAAAATCCGCCTACTGACACGCCCACAATTTAAAAAAAAAACTTTTTTTGAAAATCCAAAGTTTGAGCTAGGGAGCTGAATTTTATAATGTATACTCTCTAGGGGCCCTTTATGGTCATTTGTAAATATTTTCAAAATCCGCCTATTGACACGCCCACAATTTAAAAAAAAAAACTTTTTTTGAAAAGTTTGAGCTAGGGAACGTTTTTTTTACAAAAGCTGCCTTTTTTCGATAAAATCCTTTAAATATTATATAACAAAATATGTAGAGCGTTCTTAACAATTCAACTATACTTAGACTTTTGTCACACCCACTTATAGGAATAAAAATAGGGTATCCAACAGTTCGCCCAAGCGGACTGTAGCCCCCCAGTGGCGGATATAGGATCTCGTCGAGGGGGAGGGGGGGGGTCCACAAAATGTATGCTGTCATGACCTAACTTAACCTCATTTTCTCATTCTTTTGATACATTTTGCATGACTCTACGATAGTGCTGCTTGTGTGGACACACGGTTACCACTGCAAACAATTTTAATTCGGGACATCTACTTCGCGACACAGTGTCGATAATTTTTTGATACACAGATATATATATGCGCCCTAATAAAAGGTATAAAAAATCAAAGCATATAGGTACGTATTATGCGTTGTAGCTTTGTATATACATTCCTATAGTAGCGCCAATCCAGTAGTACCAGTATCCTAATAGGTGTCGCTACTCATACCAAATCGAGAATTAGTTGGCTGAGAGCTTTTGTGCCTTTGATAATTTTATTAATAATAAAAAAGCATTCGTTGAGATTTTTGTTCGTTCAATCATTCAATATTATAGTTCGTCGTTCGTCGAAGAGAAAAGAGAAAGAAAGAAGAAAGAAACGAAGAAATAAACTGCTTTGTCTCTCATTATCGAATCATTCTGATATTATGTAAGTATTTATTTTTCTTTGTAAAAGCCAAATACTTTTTGAAGATTTGCGTTGTGCGTCGCTTCGGCAAATAGTATGTAGGATGAATAGAGGGAGATCATGGAAAAATTAGAAATCTGGCTTTGTCGTCTGCGAGTAGAATGTATGATGGAAGAGGCGATTCGTTTGAAAAGAAAAATTGAATAAAAGCCTATTTCGGTAGGTATTTGAATTATGAATTAATGGATTTTTAGACTTTAGCTATTTTCGCTGTATCTCGTCCAAAAATGTACCGATTTAGGTATATCATTTCTTCAGTATTTGATTCGGAAATATTCAATTTGTGTTGTATCAGCCGTTATTCAAGGAAATAGTTGTTGGATAGGTGTATTTATCTAATTGATGACCTACATTAATATTGGGGCAGGTCACCTGTCGTTTTGCAGTTTTTTGTAATATATTAGTGGTCAGCATCGATAGTAATGTGTATCTACTATGTCCGTCCGTCCGTCCGCCCACCCGTCGGCACAAATGCATGCCTTTACACTGGAGCTAGAAAGCTGAAATTTTAGCAATGTTATCTCTAGGGGCCCGAAATAATAATTTTTAAGAATTTTTAAAATCCGCCCATTGACACGCCCAAAATTTTATAGAACAAATTTGTGAGTTAGAAAGCTGAAATGTTGAATATATGTAGGTATTGTCTTAAGGCGCCCAAAATGCTGTGGGAGTTAACTAACATTGCATCGTCGCCTCTTCAAGTAGCATGTATGATGAGAGGGGGATGATGGAAGGGACGAAAAGTTTTGTAATGAAAATTTTAATAAAATCAAATTTCAGTCTTTTTCCTCAAATAAGAAATTATGAGTTGATCGCTTTTTAGACTGTTACTATATCTTGGAGCTGGTCGAACGTCTGCCATTCCTAAAGAATTTGAAGATGAAATAGCTCGAAGCCTAATAGCACGTTGAATGAAGAACAAGAAATGGGAGTTCCTTCTAACAGAATAGAAATGCCAGAAGTAGGCGGGAAAGTACATCTGCCTATGCAGGGACCAGTTTAGAAAATCACTACAGCGCCCTCCAACCAGCGTTTGTCGTAAAAGTATAGGTACTAAGTGGGAAAATCACATCTATGCAATTTAAACATCCAGATGAGATGAGCCCAGCGACACATTTAACATCTTGGTCAGGGACGATTGAACCTCGCTAATCCATCGCCAACAAAGAATAACTGATACCAATTAGGGTCCGTCACTTTTTCTTCAAGCAGATAATCAAGGGCAATATGATTAGACTTAGGACGCTTCCCTGGTGTACACCTCTTTGATTGCGAAATCCTCGGTGACGCCAACTATACATCTTACTCTTGTCTTTACTCGCTCATACATGTATACATGTCCATGACTATCCGACGTAGATTTCTGGAACTCCTCGTTGTCTTAGCGCTACCCATAACAGATCCGTTGGTTGTTTATTACAGGACTATCCAAAATCAACCAACACCATATGCAAATCCTTCAAAGAATCACTATGTTTTTCCATCATGATCATTATACTTTGGATTGCATCTGTGGTTGATTTACCTGCGACAAACCCGCACTGGTCTTCAGATAGCTGTACTATTTTACGGATTCGGCTATTTAATAACCCCTGAACGATCTTCGTGGTGTGTGACATCAGCTTGATTGAACGGTATTTATCAGTCTCGCATATCGCCTTTTTCTTTGTACAAAATAAGAAGAAAACTCTCCCTCCACGGGTTAGTCATTGGATTGCCACTCATCAGTTTGCAGATGAGAATCATGAGCCATTTGGACCCGATGTCTGCCATCTTTTTCCAGAACTCAGGGGGTTTCTTGTCCGGTAAAACTGCTTTTCGATTTTTAAGGCCTTTGACCGCATTCATAACTTCTTCAACAGCAATGTCGTGTACTTCTTCAGTGTTAGAAACGGCTCTCGGAAAATATATCCCATGAAATTGGTTAATTACTAGTTTTTCGTCATCCACAAGAAGCATTAAGCATTGTTGATGGACTTTGGCGAACGGATTTCCTGGGCATTCCACCTTCTCTCAGCGGCAAATTTTGAAAATAGTTGTTTTTCTGTTCAAGCTGCTTTGTTGGAGTTCGTGGACAGCCTTCTGACACCTTTTTGTCACTAATCACTGCTTTAGCTTCATCTGCCCACCACCATGTTTCTTTGCCGTATTGACAACTTTGTTGATGATGCGATGGAGATAATTTTGCATATTTGCAATAAATGCATAACTTTTTTTGTCCAGGTTGTACCATTTTATTCTCACAAACACTTTACTGTCAGGAGGAGGCGGTTTTGTTGGGCGATTGCCTCTTCCAGGATCACTTTGCTATCTTTAACCCGAGGCTTCATGAAACGTGCTACCATTATGGCAATCAATCTGGGATTCGTTTCCGCCACTGCTGTAAGTGACCAGGTGACGGCTTTGTTTGAGAACGATAAGACCTTATGACTTGCACATTCTCAGGATATCTTTACCCGGAGAGTTCCTGGTGCCGTATTCCAGTCCTACATGGCAGCTTTCATACTCTTCGTTTGACTAACCGCCAACAAACAAAAGTCCCGTATTAGAATATTTTGAAAGCGTGTCCGGTGTTTTGCGGGATGATATTTTCCTGGGATAGACTCACAAAAATTAAAACTCTGGACACGTCTTCGACTCACAAAAAAGGTTATTCTGAAGGTTGGATATTTCAACCGTGGATATTATAAAAAAGAATATAAACTACAGTAATTATTACTAATTTTTGGATTTGAAGTGGCCAACCGCTAGTGCCGGTTCCCTACCTACTCCACACACACATCAAAGCAAACAACTTAGAACATTCTTCAATAGAATTCGCTTTAACATCTCGAAATGATTGCATACCTTCTTATGCAATGTATAAATATTTTCCCAGCCTTTATGCAAAAATCCGTATTCAGTACATATCCAAAACATGTAAGTTATGCAATCTCTGTGTCGATTAAAGTCCCAAACCAGTTGTTTGTGAAAAACCGAATGAACAAATTCTGCTTATATTCGGAGATTTAATTGTGTAACAAAATGCAATCGCAATATGTACATAATATGATTTGTGATACCGATTATGAATGAATACTATACCCCTTTTCTTTGATGAATGCT
The DNA here is from genome assembly GCA_949715645.1 of Portevinia maculata. Taxonomy (NCBI): domain Eukaryota; kingdom Metazoa; phylum Arthropoda; class Insecta; order Diptera; family Syrphidae; genus Portevinia; species Portevinia maculata. The sequence goes on from OX454525.1 coordinate 98,732,019, forward strand.
ACGGCCTCCTTGCAATATGCCATAACCTACCCCAAACTTCCATTGAAAACAACAAATAATTTATAAACCATATACCGCACCCTCTCACCCACACATCATATCCCCATCATGAGAGGTATAAAAAAAAATTCAATAAACAAACGACAAACTACACACTTATGAAAACCTTCAAATATAACGGCGCTGGTCGGAAAAATGTTACTTTTGTTTTCTTCATCACTTCAATTACTTTCGTTTAATATAGCTTTCGTTTTGACGAAAACTTTAATAAGAACTTAAAGCTCCATCTAAATTAATTAAGGACACAAACCAGTTTTCATTATTGATCGATTGAAGCGCCAAAGCTTCTGCGGGATACATGTACAACATTATTATTCGATTTCTTGGCGCTACTATAGGAATGTATATACAAAGGTTGTAGTCACAAACACGTAAAATCACTAATATTGATATATATTCACATTCGAGAAATGTTGTTTTCTGTATCGTACATATCTCACGTGTTCGACATTTTAACTAGGGCGCCAACAATACTGCGATGGCAGCGCCCCGGCGTAAGATTTTCCCCGAAATGCTTAAGCTGTGACAGTATACATCTCTGTCATTCAGACCATTCAGTCTCATGAAGCAGTTTCAACTTACCTTGAACTTCAACCGGCCGTTATAGAAGCTTTGGAAGAAATAAAAAAGTGGAAAGATCGAAAGACTTCACAAAAGGCTTCTCAGCTTTTGACCGCGATTTTGACAATCGAATTTCAAATCTCCTGTCATATAATGGAATCGATCAATTCTATCGTCTTGCCTCTGAGTCGGGAATTGCAGACGAAAAATCAAGATCTATGAAAAATAATTCCGAACGCACAGCCAGACATCTCTATAAGAACGTTGGATTTGGATTCTGGCGACCTTGCAACGTGGAGATATGTCAAAATCCGCGATTCACAAAATCGGCCCCATTACAAGAACTTCCAATAGGAAGTTACCAAAACTGAATAAAAACATAGTGACGGGCAGTGGCGGATCTACGGGGGGGGGGGGGGGTCATCGGATCCGGACCCCCACCAGGGAGGTCCGAACCGATCTGAATCTGAAATGCTGGTATTCTGTCGCCGAAAATTTGCATATTCCATTTTACGATTCTAAAATCCAAAAAAGATTGTTATGTGCAAATAAATGATTTCTCGTATTTTGTCATGCTTAATATTATTATTCAATTCATGTTACTACAACGTATTACGAGTACCAATAGTGCGAAATCTAGAGAAAATCTGAATCGTTTTTAAAATTCCGCGGTTTTTTGAAGAATTCTGGCAGAATTTCGTCTTCCGTTAGTCCAATTTCAGGATGGATACTCAAAGAAGCGAGTCCATTCAGGCGCTCCCGTCCCATTGTACTTCTAAGATAGTTTTGTATTCTTCTTAGGGTCGAAAATGATCGTTCGGGAGTTGCTGTTGTTACGGGTAACACTGCCAATACTCGTAAGATCGTGTTCACGTTTTTGAAACATTTTTATTGATAACCTAAAAAATAACGTAACCATTGTAAGTTAATTATTCGATGTGTTATAGAAACTGATTCTGGAAGTAAAAATTCCGATCTGAAGTTACTCACTAATAGTGCATCGAGCGCATTTTGAATATCTTGATCGGAGATCCGCTGATTCCACATTCTGATCTCTGAGATGAAATTCCTTTCTGAACTGTCCAATATTTCGTCATAAAACTTGTAAAGATCTGCGCATTTTTCCTCATCAAATTCCTGCTTGGAAGGAAATAGTTGTTCGAAACTGTGAAAGATCGATTTGTGTTTTTCGAACCGACTTTGGAGATGAAAAATGTAAGTATCAAGGAATGGAATGTAGAAGGCAATTCTGTAATAATCTTCGACATTTTGTGTTTCAACGCTGCAACGGTTTTTCTGTTGACTGCAATGACGAGGCAATTTCATATTAATTTCGTATTCGGAACAGATTTCAGCAACATTGTCGTAAATGATACGAAAACTTAAATCAACGTTTTCCCGCTTTTCTTTGATATCATTCGTAGCATCATCAGCTAACTTTAGGCCGAATAGGCCGAATACCGAATAGTAACCGAATATTCGTTTCAACACTAAATATTAGGCATTATCGGCCAGAGAGCCTACAATGTACGAAGTTATATTTTCGGAACGAATGTAAAGGGCGGGTTACAACAACTTATGAACATAAAATTGTGTTAACTCGCATTGAGGGGAAATTTTGTTTTTTTTTGCAATTGGTTTTTTCTGACTTTGTTTATATGATCTTCAACTGTCAATTCTTCTTTAATGTCACGGAATCTAAGGCTCTGATAAAATCGTTACTCCAACGATATACACAGCCCGACAACCGATCAGCACCCCCTCTAATCTTTCAGTTTAAATCCAAATAACTCAGAGCTCTGAACACTGTTGCCAGCTTTTCTATGAGGTATGGAGACAAATTTGAACAATCTTGGCCCCAAAAAATAACCAAACTCTACTATGAGGAATACAAAATGTGCACCGATCTTTTGTTTTGGATTCTTTATGCACATTTATTTTGATTAAATTGATTTCAAGCAGTTATATATATAGCTATAATACTTGCACTTTGACAGCCAGTTTTAAGATTTCCTTGACTGGATCTGCTGGAAGTACTCGTAATTTCCGTTATGCGGACAAATCTTCATATTCAATTTACTTGTTGTTTGTGAAAAATCTTACAATTCATTAATGATTTGTTTTTCGACAACTCCTCGATTTTAAAATTTCGACGGTGTTTGGATGTTTTTATGTGCTTTATTAATCATTTATCCTTAAATATTTTGCAAGATGCAAATTCTTGGACTTCGGTACATCTGGTCACAAATAATGGGTTTTTGTACTCCTGCATAGGTCTTGTGAGCTGATATCCCATTCACAATTAAATTTTTAGAAAGTTTTAGTGTACGAGTGTTTTCGAAATAGAAAAAAAAAATATAAAGATTTTTTTATTGTAACAAAGCACAACGTCAACACTGGACTGTCGAGAGGGAAAGGAGAAGAACAATGATTGCGGTTAGTGCAGAAAGAAACACCAACGAAGAAGGAAACTCAGTGGTATTATTAAAGGAAGAACTGAATAACAATGAATAAATTGGTTTAAGTGGTATAAATAGTTTTTGTGTTAAAGTTCGGAAGTGGTATAAGAATTACTCAGTTAAGTATTTAATAAATATTTTTTTTTTCAAATTAAAGTGGCTCAAGGCATGATTGCGGTCTTGTCCTGTTAAACGGTCAATATGGTGTATGCCCATCTATCAAGATAATTCAAAGTTGCTTCGAATAGCATAAGTAAATTAGAAGTATCCAATCCAGCTTCGTTGTGATGGAATTTTATTTAGTTGATATTGGTAGAAGCGCAACAGTGACCGTTATTTTAAAAGCATGCTAAGGATAGAATTCGTTTTCAGTACATGAAAGAGTATTGCTGTTTCTGCTTTAGAACTGCAACGGGTGTATGAGCATATGAACAAATATATCTGGGATGGTAGAATCTGTCGTTGTTTCTACTTTGAGACGAAATATTTTTAAAAGTCGCATTACGCCCTTAAATATTTGGATTGCAGTTGCATGTGACTTCCAATATAATTTGAGTTTTCGGCGTATAGAAAAGCATAAGTTAATCTCTGTCTTTTTGAGCTGAGATGCGAAGATGAATAATGTGTGGAATATAATACGCGATTTGTATTTTGAAATGGTACCGGTAGCGCGTTTTCGGTATACGAAAAAGCAAGCCAGTCTTACATACATACATTTGTGCTTAGTGACGCGATGAAATGAAAAGATCTTGTTGTCGGTTTTCATAGAGAAGGAAAGAGTGATAAACTGGCATTTAAATTTACTGTAAATCAATCTTGACGGTCTAAGTACTATAAAAGATACTTTTCTTAATGTAAAAACCAACAAAATAAATAAATAAATTGAAATTGATGTGTTCGCCCAGCAGTATTGCCGCTGGGGAAATGTAAAAAAACAGATCACCTGTTGGACTTACTCAAGTAACAGGAGATTTAAAATTGTCTTTAAGAACCACTTAAAACGATTTTTTTTGTATAATAATAAAAAAACGACAAAAAGCTTTTATTTAATTTAGATACAAACAAAGTAATACAAATAACTTATAGCGTCAAATACCATACTAAAAATAGATTCGCACTCAGAGTTTCACAATTCCTGAAATCTCTAAAAGATTTGGCAAAATAAATTGGTCTTTGTAGTTTGAATTCCCTATAAAATTCCAAAATTCTGCAATCGGTGTTGTTTTCATTTTATTTGTTTTCTCCTCTCTAAAACGTGGTGAAAAACAATGACATTCATTTAAGAAATCGAATTAATTAATAAATTGGAAAAAATATTTTGAAAGCTTTTCTAGTGACTGCAGATGCTCTTCTCTATGTACATCAACAGCAACACACGGGTCCGAAAATTGCAACTAGGCGAAAAGCTTGTTTTTGATTGGTGACCTATGAAGACTTTTTTGCAACCTGCATGTTTTGGGATAGTATCTACTATTCTGTTCGGGTTATAAATTCGAATGTTCAATATATTCTTCACATTCTGCCCCCAAGTTAGATGTGACATACCATTTTATAACTTTGCGGTATCAGAAACGCCTGTATTTAAGCTAGGTTTTTCAGTTAATATAAAATTATTAGCTAGTTTTAAAAATATCTTTGCAAGCAGTGAATTAAAATTAGTTTCGACTGGAACAGAGTATTAAACTCATTAAAATAGTTCAGTGCGAATTTCAAGAATATAAAGTAGGCTTTCATTTTATCGGAACAAATATTTTCCAGAATTTTCTTTGTGGAAGGAAGTTTATCTTCAGAGTAGGCAAAAAAAAAGGAAATGTGTAATTTCGTTTCACACATCTAGCACTCTATAAATGCAGTGTTGCATGCAAAGCCAACGTGTTAAATTTAACTTTAGCATTCTTTTGCAGAAATCAAACTAAGAATTACACTTGCCAACCGCTGTTTTTTTGGCCTAAGAAGGCAATTGACTAGTAAGGCCTTGTCAAGAAACACTAAGGAGACTTTGTATAAGACCATCATCATCCCAGTCCTGCTCTACGGCGCAGAAGCGTGGACATTAGTAAAAGCGGATGAAGATCTCCTTGGTCGTTTCGAACGTAAAATTTCTAGAGTGATTTTCGGTCCCGTTTGCGTTGACGGGCTTTGGAGGAGGAGATTTAACAGCGAACTCTACGAGCTGTACAGCGACATCGACCTGGTCAAAAAAGTGCGAATCAGTCGACTAAGTTGGTTAAAACATGTAGATCGAATGGACACCAACGCTCCGGCCCGAAGAGAATTCGATTCCAACCCGGAGGGATAACACAGTAGAGGAAGACCTCGCCTTAGGTGGAACGCGCAAGTGGAAGGGGATCTCAACCAACTTGGAGTGCGCAACTGGAGGCAGTTAGCCAAAGATCGTGCTAACCGGAGAGGCGTATTGGTTGAGGCCCAGGTCCACCCCGGACTGTAGCACCACCTAAGTAAGTAAGTAAGTATTCTTTTGCAGGAAACACTGAAATGATCTTGAAATTCTTCCGGTAGTGTATGTGCAAATCGATCTTAAGAAGTCGTCAAGAAAAGCTGCCAAAACTTTGACGGCAGCACGAGCAGCTAGCGAACCACTATGGCAAATACAGTTCATTGATAGAAGGCATTCTGTTTCACCTGTAAGACTTGAATATATAGCCTCAGGACTACAATCCTTAGCATCTATTTCAATCAGTTCCAGTAATACAGTGTTCACTTTACCTGCGTTAAAATATCTTACTAACAACACCAAATTTTTCCTGGAGCTAACATCGGTGCATCGACCTAGACGCAGAAATATTTTCCTTGTAGGTTCGCAAATGTTTTATTGATTTCTAAGGGAGCCTTTTCTTTGCCGATTACCTTTACGTCCAGCGATTTGAGGATGTCAACCAATTGGTCAACAGGCTATATTATTCTCTGCCATTAAAAAAAAAAATTAATCTCAGCCTCCGGGCTTTCATGGATCCAATTTTAACGAGGCTCCTCTGGCCATTCCTTCCTAAACTTCTGATCGTACTCGTACTTTGCTTTCTTCCCTAAATTTGACCTAGAAAGGAATTGGATGCAAGGTACGTAAACAATAAATATTTACGCAACTATGCAAAATGATAATGAGCTACATAGCCAAGCAAAAACAGAATCAAGTAAATCAGCGACGTCCACCAGGAGGAAGGCACCCTAAGGAAGTGTTACATGCCAATGTCACTGTGGTGCTAACAAAAAAACTGGAAAACTGTAGGCATGTATGTTTTTTTGGCTAGATTGCGAGAGTTGTTTTGTTTTAACTTTAGAAGGTATTCAATATATACATATATGTGCGTTGCTAAAGAATAAATTGAATAATGGTAACGGTAATCATTATAATAATGAAAGCTTATAATCAGATTAATAAGGTAATGCCTTTAGTCCGCTTGAGTTGGAAAAAATTGAAGTACCTACATATATTAGACTAACGTCAAACAGTTTCGCCAACTTTATTAATTGTTTTTAGAATTTATAAACATATAATTAAATAAAAATGCTAACTGTTAAGTGCTCTTTAACAGTGGGGAGGACTTCGGCTCTAATGCCGTGACTTTTATTGTATATTCTTTTAGACTATTTTATAAAGTTATAATTTTGTTTACAACGAGGTTGGGATCTCTTCAAATTTTGTAAACTGTAGACTGTGAAAGGGCTGACGTTTTCATTGTTTGCTTATAGAAGAGACATACATACTTCAATGCCGAGGATACAATTTAAGTAGATGAGAGAGTAGTAGGCATGATACGTTGGCGGAGCTTCCTCTTGAGGAGGTGTGGACTGGTTAAAGCGGTGTGGCCTAATCGTAGTTTAACAAAAGTTATGTTCATCCATTTCGAATAAGTTTAGGGATTAATCCGTATTTGATCGCGTCCAATTTAAGTGAGCTTTAATTGTGTAATAAGTCTTCAAATATTCTAAAATTAGTGCGGAGTAATTTCAATTGGGGTTTGTGTACATTTAAGTCAATTTTTTGTTATATTTTAATAAAAATCACTTCATTAAATGTAAAGTTTGTCATGCACTCTCGGTATGAACATGTCTGCTGCTAACATTCGAACAAGAGCTACTTCATCTAACGGAACAACAACACCCACTCTCCTTTCTCCGACGCTAAAGCAGGCATCCTCAAACAGCGTTCCCCTTACTGCCGATGTTCTGGCCGAGCATTTATCTAAACAGGCCAACTGTATCCGTTTAAGTTTTACTGAAGAGATTTTTAGCCTACGCAAACATTTTGTTTCGAAGATTGAGGCAGTTTCTGCGAACTGGAGTCAACAATTTGATGAATTAAATAAAACCGTAGCCAACATGGTTGATCGTGTCAACCAGGTCTAAGAGAGCTTCATTTCAAATGCGCAACTCCAACAGGCTGAAATAACTGCTTTACAAAAGCAATGCAGTGCCTTGCAAAAAAAAGAAGTCTCTTGTGATGCTGTAGGTACTCTTCGGTATTCCTGCTCTTCCCGAAGAGAACATAAGTAACTTGTTCAACCGACTTTGTCATACAATCGACTGCAAGCCGCCTCTCCTGACAAATATTTTACTAACAACAACACATCGCCTCCTATTATCATCAAATTCAGTAGCTCGTTTGAAAGAAACACTGTTCTGATGTCAGCCGTCAACTATTGCAACCAACACCGACCGATCTTTGCTTGCTCGATCTAGGCACCGACTCTGCTTCCAACAATCGGTGCTACCTAAATGAGAGTCTGAAGAGACAAACACGTTCTCTAGCGCTTTGGATCTCAGACGAAATAAACAACTATTTGCTGTCCACACCAAACCCGGAAACGTTTATGTGAAGAAGTCATCTAACGGAAAGAGCTTTCTCATCGAAAACTCTCAAGATCTGCTTGCTGCCGCTGCGACTTCGATTCACCAATGAATGTTTTATTGTTCATCTCATTCTATTGTAAGCTTCATTTTTATTGAGTATCAATTTTCTATTCTCTGTTAACATATTTTGCTCCCAATATTCCTTCTATTTGCTCCCTACACTAAATTGAATACCTTTTCGTTGTGCTTGTTCAATATATGTATACTCCAAATTGTCTTGCAAATCAAGGAAACAGTATGTATGAAAAGTCAAGGTCCACTTTAATTAATATTATATCTAAACGTTGTGAGGGTTTAAAAGTTTGCTACCTGAATGCACGAAGTCTTAATGTTTCCAAACAGGATTATTTTAAATTTTTGTTTTCCAGTTCTTGTATTGATGTAGTCTGATTCAGTGAAACCTGGTCCAAGCCTAATTTATGTGATAGTGTGTATGACACCCCTAATTTCAATCTATACAGAAATGATGGAATTACGAAAACGATGGCGGAGGGGTAGCAATTTATTGTAGGTCATCCATTAAAGCCAATTCCATTGTCAAATCCAATGGACCTGGGATTGAATTCTTAATGATCGAAGTAAGTGTCTCTTACACCAAATGCTTGATTTAATGTGTTTACAATAAAAATCGAAACTGCTCTTCAGATCCATTTTTTTCGCTCTCAGTGATCTTTGTGCAACTTCATAGCATATCATAGTTTGCGGTGGTTTTAATAGTGACATGCTTAAAAATGATACACGTGCCTTTCAGACGAAAGATTTAGGGTCTTCAGTCGGATTGAGCATTGTAAACACCACTTTTCCAACTCGCTTCGCTTCTGATCACTCTCCTAGTCTTCTGGATTTGACTATAGTTTCTAATCAGTCAGGAGTGCTTCTGTTTGATCAGATATCCTTTGTTTTGTCTGATCACGATCTTCTTTTTTGCACATACGACATGAATTTATCACAGTCTGCTAGTATTGAATCGATTACCTACAAAGACTTTAAATCTATTGATCTTGACAACCTCCGTCTAGAAACAGCCTCGGCCCCTGGCTTAGGTGTCGTCTTCACGCAAATGTTAATGATAAGTTTAGCTCTTTTCAGCATTTGTTGGTCAAATTATTTAACCAAAATGTTCCAAGACGGTAATAGTCCAAAACACATGATGCCCTTTGTTCTCTTCGGCTGTGTTAACTGCATTCAAAATAGAAATAAAGTGCCTATTAGATGGAAGCACTGTCAAACAGCTGCTAATTGGAGTGCCTTCAAGGAAGCCCGTAATCATGCCACTTGTATAATTAGGACATCTAAAATGAATTATTACTCATCCAAACTTAACACCTCTTTACCCCCTAAAAAATTATGGAGCAATCTTAGTAAAATTGGTGTCTGCAAAGACAAAGGCACTAAATGTTCTCCCGACTCTGACGAACTTAGCGATTTTTTTCTTGGTGATCCCATCTCGGTTGGTGACATAGGAGTCAACTCTTCAAGGAATTAGTCAAGGTATTTGCCTAAACTGAGGGATTTCGAAGTAGTCAATGAAGATAAAGTAATAAAATGTGTGATGGCTATAAAGTCAGACTCCGTTGGTGAGGATGGAGTACCTATCCGTTTCGTTTAACTTATTTTGCCAATTATTATTACCCATCTCACTCATATAATCAACTGGTGCATTGTTACAACTACTTTTCCCCAGTCTTGGAAAATTTCCAGAGTACTTCCCATTGCTAAGAAACGTGACCCAATCTCTCCATCGGATTTTAGACCAATTAGCATACTGCATTGCCTTTCTAAAGTCTTTGAGAAGATAATCGAGAAGCAAATCTTAAGACACATTTCCAATAACAAATTGCTATATGAGAAACAATCGGGCTTCAGAGCGAATCACAGCTGCTCTGCTGCTATGACAAGGATGATAATATAACAATTGAATACGATAAGGTTCATATCAATCTCCTATGCCTGCTTGATTTTTCTAAAGCTTTCGACAAAGTGAATCACGATGTTCTCAAGTTAAAACTGCTAAACTTCTTTGGCTTCGGTGACCGGGCATGTAAGCTCATAACTGATTATCTGTTGGGAAGATTTCAAAGGGTCACTTCTAGTGGGAAATGCTCAGCTTCAAGACCTGTTGTTCAAGGAGTCCCCCAGTGGTCGATTCTCGGTCCAATACTCTTGCATGTTTATCAATGATCTTCCATCATGTTGCTTACATGCTTCGGTTCACTTATACGCAGATGATGTTCAGCTTCATCTGGCCAGGCCATTCCATCAGCTTGATGAACTGTCCATTGCTATTAATAAGGATCTCAACCAAATAAATGCTTGGGCTATTGCCAACGGCCTACTTTTAAATCCAGCTTATCTCAAGTCATCGCAGTATCAAAACGAAAATTGCAGTTGATCACTGCACCAGCCTTGGCTTCACTATGGACCATCATCTATCTGGCTATAAACATACAAATGTGGCTATGCGTTGCATTTATAGATGCCTACGAAAACTGTGGCCTTCTGCTCACTTTACTCCTGTTGAAACCCTCAGCGTCAATTACAAGTAGCATCAATCGGTCAGCCATAAGTATCAATATTATTCCTCACCTCAGTAATTACTTAAACTCTTCCCTTCTATTTTTCATACGTTATGTTAGACTCTGGAACTCGCTCCCGTCCCAAATCAAATTAATTGTTAATTACAAACAGTTTAAACAGGCAATCTTTCTACATTTTTCGTCCCTCTCAATTCAACCCGAATCCTCTCCCAATCCTTTTCCATTTTCTGCTTTCTTCTGTATACCATAATCATTAAGTATGTATATCATAATATCTAAGTACTATAAAAGATATAATCTTACTGTACGCACCATTCTTGTTATTAATAAATATAGCCAAATATAGTTGGATGCGACCTATTGTTATTGATTGTTAAGCGATGTAACTATAGCTGCTCTACTAAAGAAGTTTCTTTCACTTAAGTTTGTATTTTGTCAGTCGCAATAGGTCAGAGTTATAATAACTGTCCAAATTATTAACTGAGGCACGGCGTAAAAGTTTATTGGTGGTCAGCAAGTTCATTTCGGTTATGCCTTCGTTACTCGGTACTTACATAGGCTTTGACTTGGTAGAAATTCTTGTACTAAAATAAAATTAAGATCATTGTTATTAAGATTTTTAACAGCGATTTTTGCTGATGGGCTGTCTGTCCGTATTACGAATTTGCCACGTATCTTTGAAGATCATTCTATTGTTTTTGGAACGGGAAGTGTCTTCGTGGTAAAAATGGATGCATAGGGAAGAGAATTCAAATGGATAAGACACTCAATGGCTTTATTTTACAAAATGGACAACTCAAAAAAAAACACTAATGTAGGAGATGCTTATTTGTATCTCTTAGATTCCAATTAGGGAACAATACTTATGTGTTACCAACAACAAGCATCTTGTACACGCTCACCGCGTTAAATGAATGATCCGCAGATCAGCTCAAGCTAAACGGCGAGTAACTTGAAGAATATTACTAAACTGAAAGCATTATAACGAATTTAAATTCGATTGTAGTTTGTAAAAGCTTATTTCAAAAGATAGTGAATGACTACCGAGACCGGCCATCAACTAGTGTGCAAAGGAACTCAGTAACCAAGCAACTTCTCAAGGAATGAACACAATTAAGACAAAGACAACTTGTGTTCTTTCGTATCTGCTTCTGGTCGTAGGAAGAAGTAGATCCAGCTGGATGCCAAACTCGACGAAGACATCGATGAAGTCAGTATGAACGAGTCTGTAACAAAGCACAACGACAACACTGGACTTTCCAGAGGGGGAGAAAAAGAACAATGATTGGGGGTAGTACAGATAGAGACTCCAACAAAGAAGGAAACTCAGTTGTATTAGGAAGAACTGAATAAAGATAAATAAATTGGTTTAAGTGTTATAAATAGAGGTATTGTGGGCGCAGTGGCACAGAGGTTAGTGTGTTGGACTATTAATCTAAAGGTCTTAGGTTCAAATCCCGTCGGGGCCAAGTAACATCTAAAACTTTTTACCCACTGTGCCCAGCTCTTGCGAACGTCTATCAAACATCCAAGAGTATTCATTGTCATGAGAATTTTCTCAAATTTGCCGTTCGAATTCGACTTAAAATCTTCGCACAAACAAATAGTTGCAGAAGTTAGGTTTAAGGCCCTGGTAGTGCCTTTTATTTATTGTTTATGTTTTTTTTTATTAATTTTCTAAGGAGCCTTAAAATCGCCAAATTTTGAACCGAAATAGCCCAAATTGGGATAAATCATAAATCGCAATTTCAAAGAGCGAGTGAAAAGCTCGAGTAGCTTAATTGGCGATAAAAACCCAGTTCTGGCAATACTGACTCTGAATATGTACCATGCTCAAATTTTTTTTCATTCTTCTGCAAGTGAACCGTTATTTTGTTTTGCAAAAGTGACAAAAATGAATGCATTTTTTGCGACAGCCGATTAGTGCCTCTACGCTTACGTATTAATTTTTGCGTGCCGTATTTGGGTTATTAAAGTTGTTATTAGTTTAGTTGACCAATTTTCAATTAAATTGAGTAAATATGGCAAAAGTAAAAGCGTTAAATAAATACGAAAAGGCAAAATAAAGACTTGCAGTGAGTGTGGCCACGCAATCCATCAAATATAAAGAAAAATAACCGCAGGTGTAAAGTTATTTTCTCATTCTTACGCAAAGAGCATAACTATGGAAAGAATATAAAGGGCCGGCCATCTCGGATTACAACAGCTGACAAGCGAATTATTTTGATTGCCCAGTCATTTTAGGTTTATCTGCGGAAAAATTCCTAGTGAGCTGAATTTTTGTATACACCTTTTTTACGGCGTTGTAATGAAGATGTGAAAAATCGACATTGATATCGTGCCGACTAAAAAAGTTTTAAAGGTCAAAAGGTCACGAAAATCGGTTTTTAGGAAATATCTTGCGATCTATTGTTCGGAAGTCAATAGAGGTCATTATAAAAATTCTTTGTCGTGAAATTATCTACAAAAATTGCCTCTTGCGCTGAAAAAGCGACTACATTATGACGATGCACTCGTTTCCTCACCAACTGCGAGGTAGAATGCAAGTCGCGTTTTTTTACATGGTTTCCCTCGTAGGCCTGATATGTAATAAGAGGTTTTTTTTTGTTTAAGAGTGAATAATTTTTTATTTGAATACTACTGAAAAAAACAAACAAAAAGACTTTTGTATATAATTTTTTTTTGTCATTCATTGTCGATACCTTCAGTTTCTATATCATTAACAGTGCTGTGATCAGGATTAAAGGGATGATTACCCTCTTACTCAACTGCATCCCTACTGGTGCGCCCATGGGGTCCTTGGGTCGATGACATAGTCATTATTATTAGGGGCAACGATGCAAACGAAGTCACAACACGTATGAAAAACGCCCTTAAGACGGCCCAGACTGGTGCAACAGGAAAAATCTTTCCATCAATCCTAGCAAGGCTATCCTAGCTCCTTAACCAAAAGAAGAAATGTAACCTAGTTCAAATTTTAAAACGACGAGATCGTTAAATATTTCGAAGCAGTCAATTATCTTGCAGTAATCCTAGACAGAAGGCTTATTTTTGAACTTTCACATCTTCTTCTTCCTTTAAAGGCGGTGAGGCTTTGATCAGGATTAAAGGAATCATAAGTGTCCCACTTCACTACATCCCTACTGGTCCGCCTGTGGGGTTCGTCGGTTCGACCTCACGAAATAAAGGCAGCGATACTAGCGTTTTAAACTGTTGTAGACCACGCCTAACTTCTACTACATCACCATCCGATAACAACTCATTGCATATAAAACATTGATCGCTCATTATGAAAACTGTTGAAGAGCATGAAACTACTAAAATAACGTCTTTAACACTCAAGAAATATTTTTCAACTGAGCTAAACACAGTCCGACAGACAGTAGCAGGTATAAAGGGAAGGGTCTCGGAAACATAAAATACAGAACATCTACCAGTGGAGGTCGTTTGTATAATATATAGGAGATTTTACTAAGTTCCAAAACCTCTAAAACATAAGTATATTTTCCACAAAACGCCCAAGTATCAGATAGAAGTTTTTAAGACACTTAACAACATGAATAAAAGCAATAGAGTTTACGCCTTGGTGTACGGTATACAATACCGTATGTGAGTGTATCTAGTCGCTTTCTCAGCGCTCTACTCCAAAAACGGTAAATTTTACAGAAAAATGCAAGAGGCAATTTTTGTAGATAATTTCTCGACAAAGAATTTTTATAATGACCTCTATTGACCTCCGAGCTATAGATCGCTAGATATTTGCGAAAAAACTGATTTTCGTGATCTTTTGACCTTTATAACTTTTTTAGCCGGCACGATATCAATGTCGATTTTTCACATCTTCATTACAACGCCGTAAAAAACGTGTATACAAAAATTCAGCTCACTAGGAATTTTTCCGCAGATTGGGGTTTAAAATGCCTAAAATGACTGGGCTTTAAAGAAAAAATTGGTGTAAAAATATGCGTACGGACTGCGCAAAGAATTTTGTCCTATGCTGAACATTTAAAATAAAATAAAAAACATTCTAATCAAATGTTCGAAAAATGACAATTTTTCCTATTTAATTTGTTAAAATTTTGTTAAATGTTATTAATTGAGTTACTACGGTAACTGTCATTCTTTAGCAAAAAAAACCATTTCAACCGTTCTGTTTGATTGGTTAAGCTAAAAAGACAAGAAGCATAGGGGAAGCTAATCGGTTGTCGGGCAGTGCATTTATGAGAAATCACGGAATACTCAAAATATCGCAGTTTACAATAAAAACTGCTACGTCATTTAATTATTCTTATATTAAAATTCGAATATTATATAAAATGCGATTATACTACTTACGGTGTTACAATGCAAACTGGCCCGTAATCTGATTTTCGCCTCCAGCTTTCAACCATATTCATTAAGTAAACCAATGAATTGGTGGAGCTTGGTACCTGGTATTGTTGTTATAGACTTTAGAATTGTAAGACAATTTTAATTATTAATACTCTACCTTATGTCCCATAGGCCAACATGTTAACTGAAATAACTGCACCGTTCGAGTGGGGGCCTTAACACCTGCCATCATTTCAGTCAAAGATACGATCTAGAAATAAAACGTTTTTAAGTTCTGTGATACATGGTAGCGTAAGTATGGGTTAGCAATCAAATCATGAAATACGATAACGGAAAGGTATGCATGCAACGTCGTAAAAACGTCGTAAACGTCGAAAGTTTGCGAAGTGGTAAATGAACTGTCAAAGGCCATGAAAGTGTTGAGAGTTTTACGAAGTTTAAGATGTTTACATTTTACATGGCAATTGCCCAAAAACAAAACATGTTTGTGTTTTGGTTGTCAAACAAATAATGTTTACTCACATTTGCATTTGCCAACGACATAATACAAGTGTACTCAAAGTCTAAATGGGTTATGGTAGAAACAGATCACCACAGCAGCTTCGACTTTGACAACCACGCCACACGTTTAAGAACTAGTGCTTTTTAATGGGATGGACAACATTTGCACCTCAAATTCAACTTCGACTTCAACGGCCTAAATTCTAAATTCGAAGTTGAAGTGCAAATCACACCAACCTTGCGGTGATGTTTTTAGTTTCCTAACATACAAATGCTTATATTTTTAGCAAATTTTCTCCCTTGTTTTTATTTATTGTTGTCATTTTTCAATGTGGTTGACTCGGCTTCAAATGCTGAAGTTCCCGCTCCTGCCAAGGTCGAAGTCAGAGTTGAAGTGTTGATCTGTTCCTACTATTAGTATTATCTTGCGGCGCTTTTTCAGTCATGTAGTAATTTCATACATCTTTTAAAAGAATGACTTACAACGCCAGAAACAAACACAAGGCAAGACTTGGGCGAACTCTTGAACACCCTATCCATGTTCCTATCCTTCAAAAAGGGTGGGTCATTGGATTGAGAATCCTCGTCCATTTTGGAACACCTTTTGTTCTAAGACTATGAAAAATGTGAAAAAAATCAAACGCCTCCAAAAGTGGGCATGGCAAACGACTTTACAAGGCGTTGTTAAGAAGAGCATTGTCTTCATATTTTGCTATAGCTGTTATTCCCGTGTTTTAAGCAATTACTCGAAAAAAATATTTGTTTCAAAAAAGCACACCCAAAAAGTGGGCGTTGCAAAAAAAATTGTAGGTTCATAATGTTAAGAAGGATATTGTCCACATATTTTAATATTACTGTTTCTTAAGTATTTGTCATGAATGCCTTAAGTAGAGGGCGTGCCAGTAGGCGGATTTTAAAAATTGACTTGATTATTTCGCCAACGATGCCAATCACATACAAAGGAACTTTTAGGGGTCTACAACCAATATTGAGGCTTGTTACACACATACGTCAGCATTTATACACTCTTAGGATTTGGTATATATAGAATAACCTCTTTTATATAATTTGTGTGGACAGTGTAGAATTAAACTGCAAAAATTTGTGAATAAAGACAATTCCAGATTTTCATATCGCCACTCGATTTTCGAAAATAAATACATTTATATGTATGTAAAATGTGCGATATGTAAAGGTTACTTCAATAGCAAAAAGATTGCCTATTTCCATTCCAGTTTGAATTTTTCGATTGCTTTCTTATCACAGTTAGGTACATCATAATGTTATGTAAAATATAAGGTAATCCGTCAGTTGTTAAAATGAGTACATACCTTTTTGTTAATTTTATATTCCCATTGCTTTATATTAAGGTATTTTCTGGACATTACATAATGAACCGAGAAAACTGGCCCATACTTTTCCATTTTTGATTGAAATGGCCAAAAAGATGGGTATTGCTGTGAAGTTATTGGCGGTTGGCATAGTACAACTACAGTAGAGCATTCGTGATCGTAGACCAATGACCAAAATTCACCCAAAGTGTGTTTCATCGGCCACTCAGTAACAATATATTCTCTTGGTTTAGTATAGCCCTGAAAAAAAATATTATATGTGTAAAATAGCGACTTTCATATACAAATTAGTAAAATTAAGGGTGGAAATTTGTTGAAGTTCCAATGCAACGTAAAATAGTATATACATATACCTTATAAATAATTTGTTTTTTTAAGAATTTGATAAACAAATTAGAAGGGTTACCGATAAGTGAATTAAAAAGATACCGGAATCTAGTAAAAAAAAGTCCTGTCAAGTACTTTACATACTTAGATGAATGTAAATATTTTTGTTTACAATCAGCGACACCAACATGGGTTAAGATACATAATGTAGTAAATATTTATTATTCATTTCATTATTCATTATTCATACATTTCGTCAAATATTACCTAAACAACAATCTGAAAAAACTTATATGTACTTACATCAACGAAAACTGAGTTTATGTAATCAGTAAATGCGTTTCCTTGAAACGATGTTAAATACGGTCGGAAATTATCAGCTGAAATTATATTTTTAAAAAGAAACAGAGAAACTTTTAAGGACATGATAAATAAAAGAAATTAAACATATTATATTTGGCTACGCAATTCAGAGACGCACATTTTTCTTTCTTTTTTTTTGGAAAAGAAGACTGATTTTCTTGCATTAAAAACGGCTTTATAAGACGTTCATGTAAACAACACTTTAACCAACTGGATAATTTTCACGCTAAAAAAACTCAGATTATGATGTTTATAAATAAGGATGTCCACATCAAGAGAGAGGACGGTTGAACTGGTGCCATTCTTTCACTTTCCAAAATTGATATAAGGCCATACAATTTTGAGAAAATCTACTTGAATATTCTTACAAGAAAATCGAGCAAAATTTGATTTTATTAAGTCGGATAAGCGAGGCCACTGTGAGGGAAACTAAAAAAAACTATGGACGGATTTTCAACTCACGATCTCGAAGGAACTTTTGCCTTTTTTGCATTAATCCTTAAAACAAAAATTTGTAAGCTAGTCACTTAGCACGATCTAAATAAATTATATGTTCATCGTATGATGTGACTGAAGTCACTAACCAGTTACTGGCCCATTATACTAATGCAGTTCCGCACACAAGTCTTTTCCAAATAAAAAACAAAAATCAATAAGAATTGGAGCCATGACAGCCATAATTCTATAAACCTCTTACAAAACCTCCTTAAGACTTGCCAAAATGATATGCGATCTCATCATATCGTCTATCCGATAGTACATACCTACAGTTTTTCCAATGATAGGTTTCATTTTGACTAGCCCGCTAAATTGTCATGCCAAGTAAAAACTACACCATTAATAAAAATTGAGTGATATACGCTTCAACAACGCACTGAAATTGGTAAAAAGATTTCGCAGTCGACGTGACCTTCTCGCCAAGCAACTGTTAAATTTGTTCAGAAATTTTAGCTATTTGGACAAATAAAATAAAAGATTGTTCTTCGTACATTACTTCCGCGTGTAAGAAGAAAGTGAAAATCAATAGCAACTGAAAGATACCTGTTAAGCGGATACGCTTATAGATAATGCGATGGTATATTTGTGTACATTAATACACATTATAAAATAGATCGTGGTGTCGACGGCTAATGGAGACGTGTAGAAAATGCTTAATAAGCATTGCGTGAAGTCAAATGGCTTTTGCTACACAAACTCAATCTCCATTCACCGAAGGAATTTATACTTTATATAAATAAGAGATATTACTCTGCCTTGCAAGACATTTAAAACCATCATCGATTGTAAACATCCTACGATGAACAATCCCATGCCCATGGTTAACCCATGATCGATTGTAAACATCCTGTGATAAACAATCCCATGGTTTCACGACGCCAACAATAATTGTGCTAACGTAAACAGTCCAGAGACTGATCATGTCGCATACGAGATATGATTAATACGTTGCCAATCTGTTGAATTCGCTATCTATTCTTCACCACCATACCCTTTCTTGTGTGTAAGTGTGCACTGAGTGACTGTGTGCACGGTGAGGATCCATTCGTGCTGAGAACTTTTGTCAATCCCCATTTAGCAGTCTAACGGAACGGTTGTTTTTATTAACGGAGCATAACAATTAACGGAACGGAGCATAACATACCTATAACTCCACAGCCTTTTCCCATGAAACCGATTACTAACGAGTTAGTATTAAGTTTGTAGCTATACAGCTACGTGTGCGTTATCGCATTTAACTATATATAAAAAGCTACTCAATATGCACTGGATACTAATTTGCGTTACTAAACAGTTTGTTTTGAGTAGCTCCGTTTATAGACGGACTAAAACATTTTGTTCAGGGCTAGTCGTAGAGTTTCACGAACTTGGTGAAGAAAATGTAATAATAACAACTATATAGTAATATATAATATGTATATAATAATAGTTTAATCGATAGTAAAATAAGTAATAAATGAAAGAAGTTAACAAATTAAGTTTCAATAAGACACAATACAAAATTGGCAATTTCACATATAAATAAGTCGATACGTACGTGGTACACATAAGACGTCTCTATTTTTCTCTCTGTTATCAGCTCTATGTCCGCCAGCACAGTCACCAATCGAAAATCTTGGAAAAATTGAGAAATATTATTTAAAAAAATTATACTTATATGTATATATACATATGTATGTATCATCAGTGTATGCACAATTTGGAAATAGGGGCTATGAATCAAATATAAATCAAATATCCCCTTCGGGATAGGGGTCAGAATTTACCCGAGGTAGGCATACCGGTCGTAAGAGGCGACTAAAATCCACCCTTCGGGATAGGGATCAGAATCTACCCGAGGTAGGCATGCCGGTCGTAAGAGGCGACCAAAATCCACCCTCAGTATACCGAGTGCATAGAGTATACAAAAAATGCAATGATTAAAACAAAAAGATATACAGTCGGAAACGGATGAGTGCAAAACGGATAAGTGCAAAAACCGTCTTACTGCAATGCTTCAAAAAACCCCATGCCAATTCGCTAGTTTTTCATACAAAAATGTTTGCATAAGAGCAAATTTCTTCTCAGTGCACATCATTTTCAACCCCAAAAATAAGTGCAATTTGTAGGTACATACAACACAATTGTGTTTCTCTTTTTTAACACTATTTTTAAACGTGTCGCCTGACTCATCGCCTGAATACCAGCCATCTGTTATGTATCTATGTACTGTACATCTGTCATCTATCAACAATAAATTCTTACTTAAATGCTTGAAGTTGTAATCGTTTAGCTAATTTTGGATTTTTAATTGTTCCAAAACATGGATTCGAGAAAGCTAAATTGTCTTTCAGTTAGTAAAAAACTAAAGATAATTTATGCTTTAAAAATGAAAATAAAACCAGAAAAGAAATCGCAGCACAATAATGGACACTCCATTTCGACAATTTCAAGAATTTTAAAAGACGAACATAAATTAGAAGCAACAGCCGCTGAAAACGGAAACGTTCAAAAGAAAAGGTTTAAAAAAGGTAAATCTGACTTCACGATATTTGTTACAGAAAGTGTAGTGATAATCGTTATTAGGCAATTATGAATGTGTCGATGCGGCTGTTGCTGTTTGGTTCAGACAAATGAGGTCTAAAGGCTGCCAAGTGTCTGGGCCATTGATTCTTGAACAAGCTACGAGGGCGGGTCAATAAGTCCGTGACTTTTGGAATAAAACACAGATTTTTTGATAAAAAAATAATTTTATTTTTCAACGTAGTCTCCCTTGAGCTCTATAAACTTTGTCCAACGCTTCTCCAATTTGTTTATCCCTTCCAAAAAAAATGATTTGTCGAGGTCCTCAAAATAGGCCTTTATTTGCGAGATGACTTCATCATTGGAGTCAAATCTTTTTCCACCAAGCCATTTCTTCAGGTTTGGGAACAAGAAGTAGTCGCTCGGAGCCAAATCTGGAGAATAGGGTGGATGAGGGAGCAATTCATAGCCCAATTCATGGTTTTTTGCCATGGCAACTGCACATGTGTGCACCCTTCCATTGTCTTGGTGGAAAAGAACTTTTTTCTTGGCCAAATGAGGTCGGTTTTTTTTCAAATCGTCATTGAATCGGTCCAATAAGTTGGCATAATATTCCCCATTGATTGTTCTTCCCTTTTGAAGGTAGTCAATGTGGATTATCCCGCGTGCATCCCAAAAAACAGTCGCCATAACTTTATTGGCTGACAAACCCACCTTGGCCTTCTGTGGCGCCGATTCACCCTTAGAAACCCACTGTTTTGACTGTTGTTTGGTCTCTGGTGTGTTGTGATGGATCCATGTTTGGTCCACGGTTACAAAACGGCGCAAAAACTCCTCCATATTGCGATTAAACAACGCCAAACCTTCCTGTGAAGTTGTTACACGATTGCATTTGTGGTCGACTGTGAGCAAACGCGGCACCCATCTTGCGGAAAGCTTTCTCATGCCCAAGTGATCATTCAAAATTAAAACCACTGAGCCATGCGAGATCCCTACGGCTTCCACAATCTCTCGCATTTTCAATCTTCGGTCGGCCAACACCATATCGTGAATTTTTTCGATTGTTTCGGGTGTAGAGACCTCAACTGGGCGTCCAGGACGTTCGGCATCTTCAGTGCTTGTACGGCCACAACGAAATTCAGTAAACCACTTTTTTACCATTGAAATCGATGGTGCAGAGTCCCCATAGTATTTTTCAAGCTTAGCCTTGGTCTCGGTAATGGTTTTTTTCCGCAAGAAATAATGCTTAATAAGCACACGAAATTCACTTTTTTCCATTTTCTCCTCAAATTAGTGAGTAGTCTGATAAAAATAGCTGTCAAACACAAACTAACTGACGCAGCAAGTTTAAATTTTGATAGGAGTCAACTGACAGATGCCTGTTGACAGGAGCAGTGTTGCCGTTTCAGTAAAGAGGTCAGAAATTCAAAAAGTCACGGACTTATTGACCCGCCCTCGTAAAATGTTCGCCGTTCAATTAGAAGTAGATTTCGAACCGAATCCAGGTTGGCTATCCCGATGGAAGTCAAAAAATAACATTCACTTCTACAAAATACAGGGCCTCTGATGAACCTGCAGCAAAATTTTGGATCGAAAACGTTCTTTTAGGATTTTTAAGTCGATATGACATAAAAGACGTATTTAACGCAGATGAGTCAGCATTATTCTACAAAGCTGCACCGTCAGGCACAACGGCTTATCGATGCGAAAATCCATCTGGGGTAAAAACAGACAAAAGCAGAATAACCTTACTGTTTTTTTGCAATATGGATGGTTCCGAAGGTGATATAATTTCTATTGGAAAATTCAAACAACCACACTGTTTTCGAGGGAAAGAAATACCGATAAAATATTATCACAATTCTAAAGCATGGATGAGAGCAGACGTTTGGTCCAAAATACTTAAAGTGTTAGACTCTAAAATGGAGAAGAAAAAGAGGAAGATCCTTCTTTTTGTGGACAATGCTTCTTGCCATAAACTAAATGAAGGTGTTGAAATCCAAAACATTGAAGTTGTTTTTTTACCTGCCCGTACAACGGCTCTGATTCAACCACTTGACCAAGGAATCATACGAAGTTTTAAGGTAGGATTTTCATTTATTATTCAAATATACAATGCCAAACCTTAAATCGTTTTACAGGCTTATTATCGACATCAAATTGTTAGAAAGCAAATCCTGGCAGTAGAAAAAAATATCGAGTTAAGTGAATTTGTATAGTCAATTTCCATTTTGGATGCCCTAAAGATGGCAAAACGAGCTTGGTGGTTAGTAACACCCACGACAAAGAAAAATTGCTTCAAAAAAGCAGGATTTGTAAAATCGCCAGAAGTCGATCAACAAGATGAAATTGAAGAACTGCTGGAAATTCCACCCGACATGAAGGACGAATTCTCTCGTTTAATAGATATAGACGAAAACGAATTATGTTATGGAGAACTGACCGACGCAGAAATAATTAACGAAGTTATAAACAGTGATCGCATTGAAGTTGTAGCTGAAGAAGTTGGTGTCGACGAAGGTCTCATTCAAATAAGTCGCAAACAGGCCGTACAATCCGTAGATATCCTAAGGTCAAATATGAATCAGATTAATCTCGAATGCGAGGATATTTTGTATCAAATCGAACATAAAATATTTACTTCGATAGGTCCATTGGTTCAAACCTCCATTAAAACTATTTTAACTAAACAATATTTATTATAATCTATACTCTAAGCCTGAATGCAATTGAATTTTGTGATACATATTTAAATGAATAAAATGTTGTGTTTTTTATTTTCCTAGTATTCTTTATAAATACATACACATAATTGTGTATAATATTGATGAGTGCAAATGTGTGCACTTACGAATAAGTGCAAGAGTTTGCACTTACGTATTAGTGCACAAAACGTATAAGTGCACGCAAAGTCGTGCCCGATGGGTTGTGCACTTATCCGTTTCCGACTGTAATACCCCAGGTGGCAGCCCAGTTCTACTGGAAAATCCACACTCTTCGGAGGCAGGCTCTACGGATTCTGGGGAGAGCCATTTATTGCAATCATCCGACCCTTTTAAAAATAGTAAAAGGGTAACTAGATCACCACCAACGGGATCTGTGCCAGAAGCAAAAACTAATCGAAGTCCTACGACGCCAAAAGATTTTGGACGCCTTTCGAGGGACTCAACGAAATGCAAAAGCTTCGAGGACGAAAACAAGGAACTCCGCACTAAGCTTAACCAAATTGAACAGCTTTACCAAGAGCTAAAAAAAGAGCTAGATCAGCTGAAAGCTGAGAACAAAGCACTTGTTGAATCTCAACCTAAAAAACAGCCAGAAGCCAAATCATACCGCTCAGCTAGCCGCGATTATCATACAGACGAAGAAGAGCTAGGGCGCGAAACGGATTGGATCACTAAGAGGAGACCGAACAAAAAACGGAAAGCCGGCTCCTCACCAGAAGTCGTTGTGCTAAAAGATAGACAACCCAAAAAGGCAAATGCCAACGAAATAGAAACGCTAAGGAAAAAACCTCAAAATAAGGTATACCTTCCACCTCCAATTAACGTTGTCGGAGTTTCAGACTACAGAAAGCTAAGTAGCCTTCTTAAGGAAATAGCAAAGTCCACATTCAAAGTAACATCTCTGAATAATAATGTGTGGAAAATAAATGTAAGCGATCCTGAGAGCTATCGCGCAGTTTCTCAAAAACTGAATACTGAGAAGGTACAATGGTACACTTATGAAAACAAGTCTGAAAGGCCGCACCGAGTTGTAGCCAGAGGGCTCCACTCTTCGTGCCGCAAAGAAGATGTTTTGCAAGATCTTAAAACTAAAGGTTTCAAAATTATCGACGCGGTTAATATACTTAAAAAAGAAAAGCAAAAAACGGAACAAGACGAGGAAATTGTTGTCAAACGCGGACTTCCGCTATTCATGCTTAGTTTCGAAAAGTCTGAAAACATGGAAAAAATATACAACATTAAAACTATCCTAAACATAGTGGTTAAAATTGAACCGATGCGCCAAAGGACTCGTCAGATTCCTCAGTGTAAGCGTTGCCAAGGCTACAATCACACGCACACGTATTGCCAAAAAGAGCCGCGTTGCGTAAAATGTGCCGGTAAACATTTATCGAAGGAATGCGCTCTAAGTAGACAAGACCTACCAACATGCATAAATTGCAATGGAAAACATCCGGCAAATTATCGCGGATGCGAAGTGGCTAAGAAACTTCAAAATAGGCGCGACAAAATAAAGAAAACTACGCTACCAATCGCAAATAAAACCAATAACAAACCTGAAAGGGGCAACAATAAAACCAATGAAGGACGAAAAAAGGCTAAAGAAATGGTCAAAACACAACACCCAAGAGAAGGAAAATTGTTTAGAAAAAAGTCACCGAAAGCTGTTCCACAAACATACGCTGAAGCTGCGTTGCAAGGACGCGAACAAACAAATAAAACATCTGATCCAGTCTCCCAAGTTTTCTCTGCAATTCTTGCCAGGCTAGAAGAACAGAGCCAAATTAATAAACGTATGTTTGAAAAACTCGACAAGCTCGAAAATCAATTTCGAAGTACACGTGCAATAATATAAATATGACGGATTTAGTTAAATTAGTGACATGGAATGCGAACGGCCTTCTGCATAAGATGGACGAGCTCGAGATATTCATTCATAAATATGAAATTGATATTTGTTTGATTTCGGAAACTCATCTGACGAAAGAAACCAGCACAAACATTAGAGGATACATTGCCTATCACGCATATCACCCTTCGGAAAGGGCGAGAGGCGGGGCATCCTTGTTGATCAAAAATACCATTGAACACTCAGTCAGTGGAACAATCGAGCTTGACAAACTGCAATTATGCACGGTGAGCGTAAAAATTAAACACATAAAATATGATTTTGCAGCTATCTATTGCCCCCCACGTGCAACGATGGAAAGAAGCGATTTTATAAGTATCTTTGACTCACTTGGACGAAATTTCGTCATCGGAGGTGACTTTAACGCAAAACATACCTTCTGGGGATCGAGATGCATTTCAGTAAAAGGTAGAGTTCTTTACGAAGCCGGTATGGAATTGGGGGTAGACTTTCATTCCTCAGGTAAACCGACATACTGGCCCTCGGATACGGCAAAAACACCAGACCTCATCGATTTCTTCATCACGAAAGGTTTGTCGGGAAACTCTATTGTAGTTGAGGAATGCTTCGATCTTTCTTCTGATCATTCACCGGTCATTTTGACAATTAACGGCTGTCTACGAAAAAAAGAAGGTCCGCCCAGACTAACTAACATGAAAACAAACTGGGAATCCTTTAAAAAATACTGTGAAAGTAAAATCGATCTCAAAGTGTCTCTTCGAACACCCCACGAACTTGAAGACGAAGTCGATCAATTTATTAACGTCATACAATGCTCAGCCTGGAAAAATACTCCCCATAAACGGAAAATAACCACAAATTGCGAAATAACATATCCCTTGGAAATCACGCAATTGTTAAAGAAGAAAAGGGGAGCGCGCAAAAGATGGCAACAATCTCGCGCTCCACAGGATAAAACCACTCTTAACTACCTTTGTAGTAAACTTAAGAGAGAAATTCGGGACTTTAAAAATCGTCAAATTTCTACATATCTTGGAAGCCTAACTGCGGATAAAAGTACAAATTACTCGCTCTGGAAAGCCATGAAAGGCATTAAAAAACCAAAAACGCAAGCGCCACCCATCAGGAAAATCAATGGAGAATGGGCGAAGAGTGACAAGGAAAAAGCCGAAATATTTGCAGAACATTTGGAAGAAACATTTAAACCATTTGATGGTCAAGCGTTGCTCGAATTTCCTGTCCTAACCGTGGCACCTGACAATTATAGAATAAAAAGTGTATCGCTAGCCGAACTACGCTTCGAAATAGAGAAACTAAAATTAAACAAAGCTCCTGGATATGACTTAATCACAGGACAGGTCCTTAAAGAGTTACCTAGGAAAGCTTTAATAAAGTTTGCATATCTTATAAATGCATCGATCAGGTTATTGTACGTTCCACGACAATGGAAGGTAGCTGAAGTTATAATGGTTCCAAAGCCCGGTAAACCACTGAATGACAAAAAATCATATAGGCCAATATCTCTCTTACCGATAATGTCGAAGGTATTCGAAAAACTTTTGTTAAAGCGCCTACATCCGATTATCGAAGAACGTCGATTGATACCTGACCACCAATTCGGATTCAGGATTAAGCACTCTACAATCGACCAGGTTTACAGAATAACCAATGTAATTGAAAAAGCCCTAGAGGAGAAAAAAATATGTTCTAGTGTTTTTCTCGACGTCTCTCAGGCCTTTGATAAAGTATGGCATACAGGGTTGAAACATAAGCTTAGACAAGCTTTTCCGAAACAGTTATCTGATATCCTTAGTTGTTACTTATCAGACAGACTCTTTCGTGTAAAACACGGAAATGATTACTCTGAATTTAAAGAAATCGCGGCAGGAGTTCCCCAAGGAAGCGTTCTTGGACCGATCCTATTTCTAATATACACTAGTGATATTCCTCAAGAAGAAGGCACAACAGTAGCCACATTTGCAGACGATACAGCTATATTAGCGGTCAGTAATACCGTTGAATCAGCAACTAATAAACTCCAACGTTCTATTGACAAAATTTGTGATTGGACAAAGACTTGGCGTATTGCTCTCAACGAGGCCAAATCAACGCACGTGAATTTTACTTATAAAAAGGTAGACAACTTACCCATTTTCATTGATTCGGTACGAATTCCGTACGCAAACGAGGCAAAATATTTGGGTATGACACTCGATGCGAAATTAAAATGGAAACCGCACGTCAAGAAGAAACGCGAAGAGCTCGCCATTCGATGTAAACAAATGCACTGGCTGCTTGGTAGATTTTCCCAACTCAGCATGCAGAACAAGCTGCTTTTATACAAGCAAGTACTAAAACCGGTTTGGACATACGGTATACAACTTTGGGGTTGTACCAAATCCAGTAATATCAAAATTTTACAAACTTTTCAAAACAAAGTGCTAAGAAAAATAGTAAATGCACCATGGTTTATCAGAAACACTGATATCCACAGAGACCTAACTATGGCTACCGTCGAAGATGAAATAAAACATTTTGCCTGCAAACAACAGACACGCCTTCACGGTCATTGCAATATCACCATGCTACAAATTCGAGACGATACTAACCTAGTGCGCCGATTACAAAGGATAAAACCATTTGAATTAGCGCAATAAGATGTAACCGCGTGCTTATGGCGGTATTAGCAGGTGCCTCCACTGGGAAGCTGCCTGCCAAACGCGTAATTTACAGTTTAAATAAAACTACTAGATAGGAATAACCTAGTTGTAGTATGCAGGTTTCGAAGGGAGGTGGTTTTTGTTTTCTTATCTTAAGTGAGAAAGAGTCGCATGTACGATTTTCCACCTACCCTACCCCTATTATTCGTCCGAGCCTAGTTCTGGTTCCAAGTCTCGTGCTTTTAACCAGGATAGGTAACTCTCAGCTTGCTGAGAGTAACGATAATATTACTATGGCTTGGGAGTAATATTAGAAACTCTATAAAAAAAAAAAAAAAAAAAAAATATAGGTAGATTCAATTTTACAAAATGTAAAGTAGAATCTTTTTTTTTGTGTAAAAATAACTGGGTAGGTATAAAAGTAAACAAGAAAGGAAAGCGTAATGCGTATGTTGCTCTGGACCGATGACGTCAAAAACCCGTCACATCGCAACCAAATTCAACACAATTTCCAAAGATCCAATGTGTTTGGCATGTTGCTCTGGACCGATGACGAACGTGATGCAACAAAACAAGATGCGGAACTCTCCATTGCGCTTTTTGTATAGTTGTATAACGGCTTATTCCCTAATGGTGTAAATTGTATGTGCTTTGGTATTGTCTAAATTGTAGCGTGAAGTCAATTATGTTTACAGATCTCCTAAATTGGCATGGCAGTGAGTTCCACACCTTAATAGCGATACGTTAAAGTTATGTATATGTGGAGATGATAAACATTTGATTCTTGAGAGTAAAGCCGGTTGCAGTCGTTGCCAGAGGTACGCTAGTATCTTATTTCCTTTCAGAGGGAAGAGAAAAGTTAATATCATAAAATCTAAGTAACTCTGGATGTACATGCCAAGAAAAATTCGGACCTGAGCTGATATCTGTTCATATCAGCGTATATACTCGTAATAAACGAATCTCACCGTACTGAAAACATTATACAATACAATTAGAACAGCATCGGCAACAACAGTGATTTACCCAGCATCGTTTTAGTTGTAATTGGAAGGCATTTACAGGCTAGATACAGTATTAGGGACCCATACTCTTTACCTAAGATCATTGTTATATCGTCATCCCATGTAGGATGCTGGTTAAAGATAACGCCCAAGTTTTTGACTGTGGTAATGTGGCTTAGTGCAGATCCATTGATACGAGTTTCAGGCATACATTTCAACATGGAAGCGACATAGATTAGTATTAAGCATCATTTTGTTTTGATTTGACGAATCAGAGTTAAGATGGAGATCTTTATGAATTGCTAAGTAGTAATATCTACTAGATAACAAGGATAGCTCAAATGCATCTGCATACCATGTGCATACATATGGACTTTATGGATTTTGCAGTGTTTTAAAACTGATGGCCTATCATTGTAAAAATGGGAAGTAATAAATAGCCAAGAATTGAACCCTCAGGAAATCCAGTCTTCGTTTGAAGAAAACTCGATAATAACTCATTCACAAATACACTTTGCACGCGATCAACCAGGAACCTTTTAATTGATTGTAGTGCTTCTGCTTGGGCTTCAACATTACACCATACTTCGAGCGCACACGGGAGGATCTCTGCCGGCAGAACGAATTGTATACATGAACCTCTTTTTACTGGGGTAGTTCACTAAACACCTTTGAGATTCATATGTCTATACATTTTTGCACACCTTAAATGGTGAACGTTGTGTTTATATAGTTTCAAACCTTGTTCAACCGTTTGAACTCGGTAGAATAGTTTCTGCCGTTTCTTACCGCACACCTCAGTCCCCTAAACACCAAACCAGTTGTATGCCCATTGTATTGCATTTGAATTGTATGTTTAATTGTTTACTGTTAAAGTAAAAAAAACAATGTAGTCTAATCTAATGCTTTGCTGCTGTTGAATGATTATTTTATAGATTTCCATTGCAATTCTTTTGATCTATGAATTTAAATAAATATAAATCCAGCGCAAATAAATTTAAATCCAATTCGCGGAATAACCTACTGTCACTTAACTAAAGCCCCTTGCAAGTCAAATAAATTAAAGTGTAGGTATATAACGATATAAAATCACATATTTGGAAAAACTTGACAAAATACAAAAATGCGCAATAGAACCGAGATATCGCGAAATCGCTTGACTCTCATAAGCATCATTGCAATGTCTCCTGCCTTTCGCTGTTTTATCGATATTTTACGAAAAACCTAGTTGCATTCTACCCTTAGAGCCTTAACAACCATACCACGTCGAGTTAATCGGTTCTCGTGGCTTTGTTCCGCCAGAGGCATTTATCCATATTGATGCAAAAGGGCTGGTACAGACGATGGTATTCCGGTCTTATACCATCGCTACCGCAGCGCGAGAGATAAGCGGCTCCTCCATGACGGGGACGTCGCCAATGCTCATGAGCTCCTCCGTTTTAGTACCGCAATATCGGAGAGGGATAAATTCGACACGGAAAAGCAATTCGCCGAATTTTGGTGGCTTGTTGAGGGGGCAGGGGACAACATGCCCGCCCAGGACGGTGCGTTACTCTAGGTAACATCCTCTTAGCTTATAAGTATAAGTTAGCTAGGGCGTTTTTGGGAGAGGCCGGGCTCGCGAACGTCTGGTGGTGCTTCCGGGAGTTGACTGACGCTGTAAGGCTTCAGTCGGCTCACGGCGGCGCGTGTGCACGTTGACGACTGCCAGGCACCCGGAAAGCAATTAGGATTTTGACTACTTGTTGCGCAAGGCAATGAGTGCTCAGAACCCTAATTATAGTTAGAATACGTTAAGTAGTTTAAGTAAGTAGAATAGGTAGTTTGTAGTTTGTTTTATATAAAAAATATAAAATCTTAATAATGATACCGAGTTTTATTTGATTTTCTGGACGAATACATATGTAAGATTAGTTCGTAAATAGTTTTTAGGCCGAAAGGCAATAATTATAAGATATAGTTAAGTTTAGGGCGTCCGCATAAGGACCAATAAATAAGAATAAGTATCCTGTTAATTTTAAGTTAGATTTAATCATTTTTGTCTAGTACGTAAGTTGATATTCAGTAACAATTAAAAAATGAATTTAAAAGTAAGTAATCGGTTCTCGTCAGATCACCGTAATTAAACGACGTTTGGCGCGGTTAGTACGTATATGGGGGACCGTATGAGAACAACCGCGTACCGTTGGCCACTCCCATCTACAGAGTTGAGGTAGATAATATACGTGGTATCACAATGGACCGAGAGCCACATAAACCAAACCTAACCTAACCTACCCTTAGAACCAACGTCCATTGTTTTCTCATCTTTCCTACTTCCTCATTTCCTTAATGCCTGTGCTGTGTAACTATTTACATTATAAGGGTGCTTAAGGCCCCTTTTGCAGGCGCACATTATAAAAAAAAATCGCAAACAAGTAATAACTTATTGCATAACAATATTACCTTGGAGTTTGCTTACAAATCAACAGATACTCTCTCTGATATTCGTTGACTCTACTGATTGGATCCTTTACAGACTTGGCCTTGAGTCGTTCAGACAGCTCGCTAACGGGGAACCAAGTGTTTCCGCAAATTAAATGTTCTTCAAGGGTGTCGTATACAAATTTATATTGGTCCTAAAGAAAAAACAAAAAAAACACAATGTTGACTTTATTGTTTTTGAAAAAAAAACTTATTTCTTTCAACAACCAGAAACTAATTTTTCACATACCATATTTTCAATAAGCCCTTTTCTGGATTGTCGCATCTTTTTTAAATAACCGTAGACGTGAAAAGATTCTTCTTCCTCAGCTAATTCAAGATTGGAATCAATAGATAAGTATACTCCTGAACGTCCACCTCCATCACTATAAATAAACATAACTTGTTAAGCTGAACTTTCATTTTAAAATAGTACGTTCTTACCTGCAGTGAACCAACATAGGGCCACGTATATCGCTTGCCTTAATAATACTGCCAACTACGGACCGAACGCGACGCCTGAATTCCAAGACTGCATTTGAAAATGGACATGAATGAGAGTACCATTCAGTGTAATGAAATTGATAGATGACCCTTTCTTCAACCACTTCGCCTCTCTTAAATAAACCCGAAAATAACAGAATTGATTCCAAAAATGTATTTAAGATGACTTTTTTTGTACCTCATTTTTTCTGTACAACCGGAAGGTCCTTATATGGAAATTAGCTAATTGTTCCTCTTTTAAAATGTTTATGTGTATATCACCATAGGTTTCGTGAGTGTCCATATTAGGAGGCCAGTATTGTACACACATAACCTATAAAACGAATAATATGTAATTAATAGCGTTTTCCATTGAAGGAATTACGCTCAAAATCTAGAATTGCTCTTTTCAATGCAACATGTTTTGTTTCTGATTCTCCAGAGTGTATATACAATGAATTAGGGCCAGGATTTCTATGCAAATGCATATATTTTTTTGGACAGCCTTAGAAGCAAATGAATCAGATAGTTTTTCGAATTAAGAAATTTGCTTTAAAATGGCATTCAATCGTTAGTGTTATCTTGCTCGTATTGTATGTCAAAGAAGGTTAAACACATTCACTCTGGTTAACGTGAGTTTATTAACTGGCCTTATAGAGAGAGAGAATATACATGTACAGTACTTACAGTGTTTGAAGTAGGTATATAACATTTTATGTACTAGACTCTTATACAACATTTCCCTCCTTTTTTACCATAGTCTGAATTCAATTTATGTAAATAATGTAACAATTCATTCAATGCATAAATGTAAGTAATTCGCAAGAAATAAGTCAGATAGATAAATATAAGATATAAATTCAATAAATTTCATTTCTTAGTTCTGTAACTTTACATTTAGAATAAGTGTAAAAATATATAAAAATTCTAATTTTCTTTATTTTCATATACTCTTGAAGTGCACGATATTGCAATGAGATTTTGTCGAAGATGCTCATTGGCATCATATTTTCCATAATCCGTATTCTATCATTTACTGTGGTGGGCTCTATAGAGATCTGGTTGCTTGATTTCGCGTCCATATCGTGTTTTATAATTTGTCTTTGCCTCGGATATTGGATCCGGGGTAGTAAGAGAGGGTTACGGTTGGATGTGGCATCGAATTGGAGACAGTTGGATTTGGTTTATTCTGTTCTATGTTTACTGGTGAATCTAAAACCTCTTGATGATCTAACATATCTGATGTATCTCTAAAACAGGGTTTATTTAATGATCTTCTTAAATGTGACCTATTTCGTCGCATTATTTCTTGCTCTTCATTTTTTATTATAAACGACCTAGGCGCTCTATGCTTCCCTACTATTTGGGCGGGTTTCCAAGACCGATCTACTCTATATGTAACATTATCTCCTGGTTCAAATGAAATCTCTTTTCGACACCCAATGAAATCATGTGTTCTCTTTTGATTGTTTCGTGATATTCGGTGTTTCTCATATACATCTTCTAAAGCTCGAGGAATCAATTGAAAACTATCTACGGGTAGTTTAGTTCTAAGTTTTCTGCTCATTAAAATCTCTGCTGGCGAGTATCCTAGTCTCGGTACTATCGTGGATCTCTGTTCTAATAAAGCTGCGTAAAAGTCTTTACCCTGGTCCTGAGTTTTCCTTAAGAGCATTTTAGCTATATGCACCCCTTTTTCAGAAAGTCAATTTGACCTTGGGTATCTAGGACTTGAGTAAACAAATTCAAAATTCCATTCCTCAGCGAATTCCTTGAGGGCAAATGAATTGAACGGTTGGTTGTCAGAAACCACAGTTTCAGGGATACCGTGTGTCGAAAATACCTTTTTGAGTGCTATAATAACATCTGTTGCCTTTTTACCTTTAATTTCCTGTATTTCTAACCAGTTCGAAAAATAATCGATCACTACCAGGTACGTCTTTGCTCCAAGCTCAAATATGTCTGTCCCAATTTTTTGAAAAGGTCTTTGAGGAATCTCATGGGTTAACAGTGACTGATTTCGATTAGCAGGCTGAAATTTTTCATATGTTTGACATTTTCGTATAACATTCTCTATGTCCCTATTCATTCAAGGCCAGTAAAAAAAACCTTTTCAGTTCCTCAGGCACTTTTGTTTTACTGTTTGGCCACCCTTTCTTAACCATTGATATAAGACTTTGTAAGTTTTTATCCTCAAGAGTTGCTTTTTCAAATTGTTTTCTTTTAACCTCACTCATATTGATGCTATGCACAACATCTCTGATATCGTCTTCCTTTTCACAGTGGGAATTTTCAATAAATTTTCTAGACAGCAGGTCAGGTACATGCAAATCCTTTCCTGGTATATAATTAAATTTCAAAATATATTTCAACAATTTTATTCTCATGCGCTGCAACCTATTGGATGTTATCTGGCTGATCTGTTTGTTCATTATACCTAACAATGGTTTATGATAAGTCTGAATTTCTACTGGATGTCCATAAATATACTCGTGAAACTTGTCGCATGCATATACAACTGCCAGAAATTCTTTTTCGATTTGCGAGTAATTTATCTCTGTTGGACTAAGACTCTTAGATGCAAACGATACGGGTTTACCATCTTGCATTAAACAGCATCCTAGCCCTTTACTAGATGCATTGTCTGGGGAAAATGAGTGTAAAATAGTTGCTTCACTTAAAACCTTTTTAATTTTTTCCAATACCTGTGCATGCAAAGAGTTTCATTGAAAAACTACACTTTTCTTAAGCAAAGCCCTTAACGGAGAGTTAAGTTCAGAAAAGTTTGGTATAAAAGCCCTTAAGTAGTTCAATGTTCCCATAATTTTTTCCAAATCCTTTCTATTTTTAGAGTCTGAAATGGCTTGAATTGCCCTTATTCTCTCAGGATCTGGCGACATGCCATCGATTGAGAATTCATGTCCTAAATATTTAATTTTCTGGACTTTGAACTGAAATTTTCTCGGATTAAACTTAACATTCACTTCCCTGGCTCTATCTACTAACCGATTTAAATTAATTTCATGTTCTTTTTCAGTTTTACCTCCCACAATAAAATCATCAATATAAATAAAGCATCCCTCTAAGTCTCCGAAGTACTTTTCATTCATTTCTTGGCATTTCTCAGTGGCTGTGCTGATACCAAATGGAAGAACATTAAATTCATATGTCCCGAATGGGGTACTAAACACTGTTAACTGTTTGGAAGTTTCATCTAGAGGTAACTGCCAAAACCCTTCCTTTAGGTCTAGAACTGAAAAAACTGTCATGTCTCTCATTTTATACCTAAAATCATCTAGCTTCGGTATTAGAAAAGGTTTATGAATAATATTGTCATTTAAGTTTTTTGGGTCCAAACATAATCGTAAAGAACCATCTGGTTTTTCAACTACTACTAAATTATGTGCCCATTCCGATGGCCCATTTTTTTATTTATAATTTTGTGTGCCTCCATTTCATCAAGCTTAGCTTTAAGTCGTTTCATCAGGCATATTGGAACACGGCGTGGAGGATTATGTGTCGGCTTTGCAGTTGCCTTCAATTCAATTGTGCATTTTTCTGGGAATCTACCTAATCCACTAAATATACCCTTATTTTAAGAAATAAACTCTTCCTTTGTTATAGAATTAATTGCATATACTCTCTTTATTAGACCTAGTTCCTCACACGTGCGTAAACCAAGTATTGGCTTTGCTTTCACATCAGCAACAACGAAATTCGCAATTTTTTTTTACTCCTTTATGGTTGATTTTAAGAAACACCGTACCCTTTGATTTCAGACTGTGACCACCATACGCTTCTAGATTCACTGTAGTTTTATTTAAATTTGGCTTATCTCTTATCATGTTATATCTTTTTAATGGAATTATGTTAACTTCTGCACCACTGTACAGTTTAAAATTAATTTTTAATTCATTTACCATTAGTGTTTCACACCAACTTTCTCCAAATTCTATTGCCTATCCAATTTAAAAGTTTTGCCCATTTTTTAAATTTACCGAATCAATATACAAATTTTCAAAACTAGAGTCCAAATTATTTGAACACGTTATGTCACTCACCTTTTTTCTATATTCACACACCACAGCAAAATGATTTTGCTTACCACAGAGATTACATCTTTTCCCGTACGCTGGACATTTACCATAGACATGCTCTCGGTTGCAATATCGGCACTGCTTGGTATTATTTGGCCTTTTATCTTGTCGTCTACTTTCTCTCTCAGATCTAGAATTAAATACAAATTGCTATACATTATTAGTCCTATCAAAGTTTTTTTTTTTTTTTTTGTTTTTGCTTAGAAATATCATCCACCGATTTCTTCACCCCGCTCTCCTGCATCGTCATGGCCTGTGATGATGTTATTTCAGCAATCCGGCAATACTCCTTTGCTTTGCAGGGTAGAGTCTGCTGTTCCAATAACAATCCTATCCCTTATGATTGAGTTCTTCTGATCCCCAAAATTACAGCTTTCCGCTAATCGTGCGATATCAGCCATGAAATGATCGAACGGTTCTCCATCTTTTTGCGATCTTTTGTAAAATAAATACCGTTCGTAAATCTCGTTCGTACGTGGATTACAATAGTCTTCAAATTTCGATATGACTACATCAATATCCTTTTCTTGTGCAGCAGTCAATTGAAAGGTTTTGATAAGTTCAATTGCTGCATCACCAGCACAACTGAGGAATCTGGCCACTTGTACTAATCCATCCTCTTTGTTCGGCTTAGTCGCTGTAGCATATACGGTATAAATTCGCTTGAATTTAGCAAAATTTTCTTTCAAATTTCCCTCTAGCACCAGAGGATCGGGCTTTTTGAAATCCATTTTATTTTCTATATTTTTCTTTTAACTGCACAATTTTCAGTAGTTTTTAATTTAATTTTACTTTTGCACGTTTTTTTCTATACCGGCTGCGCCATGTTATGTTGCTCGTATTGTATGTCAAAGAAGGTTAAACACATTCACTCTGGTTAACGTGAGTTTATTAACTGGCCTTATAGAGAGAGAGAATATACATGTACAGACTTACAGTGTTTGAAGTAGGTATATAACATTTTATGTACTAGACTCTTATACAACAGTTAGCGCATATTTTTGCATATTTTGATATAAATGCATAGTTTGGCTTATTGAGCATATTTAAAAAATAAATGCATATTTTTCGTGCATATTTCAAAAAAAAAACTTTAAACACTTAAAAAATTGATTTCAAAGAAATGCAAACGAACCTTAAATTTTTTTTTTCATATGCCGACATCCCTTTAGAAAAACTTAGCAACACATATTTGAGATTTTTTCAAAAAGTACACAAAAGAAATTATACCCAACGAATCTACAATAAGAAAAAACTATGTTGAAAAAGTTTTTACTCGTGTTTTCGATGAGATTAAAATAAATCTAAAAGATAATTTTTTCTGGGTTTCCATTGATGAAACCACTGATATACAGGGTCGATTTGTTGCTAACGTAGTTGTTGGTGTCTTACATCAAGATGAGGAAATTAGCAAAAAAAAAACTTAGCCAATGTTATTAAGCTGGACAAAACAAACCACGCTACAATCGCTTGAGCTTTTGACGAATCTGTAAACTTATTTGGAGACAATATAGAAAAAAATAAAATCCTTTTGTTTTAACGGATGCAGCGCCTTATATGGTGAAAGCAGCTCGTACATGGAAACTATTTTATCCAAAAATAATTTATGCCACTTGTCTGGCTCATGGACTTCATCGAGTCGCTGAAGATATTAGGTCCGTTCGCGTACTTTATGTTTAGAAAAATGAAAACTGCCAAATCTCCAAAATCGAGGGAGAATCCTCTCATTTCAAAGAAAAGTACGCGAACGCGTTTGTGTAAAAAAATGATAAACGTCTAAGTTTGGCTTGAAAAGAAGCAACCGCCGTTTTTTTTTTTGCTGGCAAACTCGTAGGATTTCATCATTTGACAGTTTTCATTTTGCATATTAGTTCGCGAACTTCAAAGATGTTGACACACTAGTGTCAAACGGCAAAAAAAATATTTTTAAAAGCTCCGTCCCGTGTAAATGTTTTTAAAGAAAAATATCCGGAAATTCCTCTTCCACCTCAGCCCATTATAACACGATGGAGAACATGGATTAGTGCAGTGCTGTATTATGCCAAATATTTTGAGCAGTTTGAAAGCGTTGTTAGGGAATTAGATGACTTTGATGCTGTTTCAATTAAAAAAACGAAAGATATATTCAACCAGCCATTCTTAAAAAGCCAATTGGCTTTCATAAGTTCAAACCATTTGTTTCTCAGTGAGACTTTAGTAAAATAAGAGGGGTGGAACTCGCTTAAAAAACAAATAAATTTAATGGACGCAGCAGTTTCAAAAATTAATGCAGTAGAGTCTAAAATGGGTCAATCTGTTTGTAAAAAATGGAAAATGTTCTTGAAAAAAAAGAAGGATATATGAAAATGAAAAATATCTCCACCTGTACTGATATTCCATATTCAATAAATGAGATTGTTTCATTAATAATTGCTCCACTAACGTCTCTTGACGTGGAGAGGTCATTTTGCATGTAGAAATGTTTTTTGAGACCAAATCGCCAAGGTTTCAGTTTTGAAAACTTCAGAAAAAATTTCATGATTCATGCGGTGCCGTGAAATAAGGCCAAGCGAAATAAAGCCAAATCTGAAAATTTGGCCTTATTTCACTTTACAATAGTGAAATAAAGCCATATTTCAACATTTGGCTTTATTACACTATTTATTACACTATGGTAAAGTGAAATAAGGCCAAACCAGTTTGTGAAATAATACCAAATATGGTTTTATTTCGCTTAACGAAAGTAAAATAAAGCCATATGGGGGAAAATATGGCCATATTTCAAATTTCCAAAGCGAGATATGGCTAAATGTTGCGAGTTGAAACTGTACTTTAATAGGGAAGTAGGTAATGCAAATGAGTAAATATTTGCGTCACATGTTAGTCTAAGAAAATTTCATTACTTGGTGATAGTCGCCTGATTTAACAACGTTGCGAAATGGAAAGTAGTGCAAGCGATTTAATATTCCCGTTCGAGTTTTGTGAGGGTTTTAGAAAAGGAAGTGTTCTCCTTTATATTCCTGAAATTAAACATTTGTATGGGTTTAAAATGAATTCAAAAATGTGTAAGCGGTATACTTGCTATAATAAAGCATGCAGTGCTAGTGCTGTGATAGATTTTAATAATGAAAACTTGACTCGAATCCCAAAATCAAGTGCCGCGCATAATCATTCAAGCGCAGAAAACATTAGAATGGAAATGAAAGTTATTAGTGAGATCAAAAAAGAATGTGCAAATACTTCATTAAAAAGAAGCGGGATTCGGGAAGTATTTGATGAAGTTTGTGCAAGACATTGAAAGCGCTTCAAGTTTGGGAAAATCAGAAGGCAGCTTATAAACATTAGAAACATTAGAAACAAATCAAATCAAATTCCCCAAAGCTCCCGTTACTGTAAAAGAAGTGTTGAACTGTTTCAAAACAGATCATGTAATGAATGATTTTGGCATGTCACGATACCGAAAGGGCGAACCCTTCTATAGGTGCACAGTAATGGAGGATAATTTTTCATATTCAATCTTCGTGTCCCCAACAATTGCAACTGCCATCCAAAAGTTGCCAGAGACAGCGAACCGCGAATATTTATTGGATGGCACTTTCAGTGTTGTTCCATCTTGCGGCTACAAGCAGCTTTTGATCGTGCACTTTGCTCATGATGAACATGTATGTAATAAAAAACTAATTCGATGTGAAATCGCGAATTTTTTGCTGGCTTTTATAACTGAAATAAAAATAATAGCATTAAATTCGCTCGAATTTTTTGCTTTTATTTTTATTTCAATTAAAAAAGCCAGATTTTGTTGCTATTATCTGTATTTCATTAGTTTTTCTTATTGAAATAATGGAAATTGCAACTTTTAAAATGTTTCATACCCATGCACAATAAATACATTCATATACGTATATATTATTTATATATTTTAAAATATTACAATATCAAGTTTTAAAATATTTATTATATTCATATATGTATATGAATGTATCTTTTGTGGGTGGGAATACCTGAAAACCGAATTTGAATATTAATGTGCAAATGTAATTGGTTTTTGTACTAAGTAGAAACGCTTTTTTTAGGTCTACCCATTCATTTACGTGCTCATGAGTAACAAATCGGAAAAAATATACCTTCATCTTTTCCAATATATTGAAGCAAATTTGTTTCAATTTAAACCCAATTCATTCGTAACGGATTACGAAAAAGCATTGCGAAACAGTCTTAAGAAACTTTTTCCAAGAGCACAGTTAACGGCCTGTTGGTTTCATTATTGCCAGTCTGTTAGGAGGAAGGCGTCTCAAATAGCGACATTTGTAGGCTCCCTTAATAAGAACAAGGAAGCGAACCGACTCTTCCGTAAGTTCCTAGTACTTCCGCTGCTGACACCTGGCGATATGTATTCAGCGTTCGACGTTCTATGTACAGAAGCACATGGTAAAGCATTCAAAGCAAATGGGGAAAGTGTTTTCAAGGATTTCTT
This sequence comes from Portevinia maculata, assembly GCA_949715645.1. NCBI lineage: Eukaryota > Metazoa > Arthropoda > Insecta > Diptera > Syrphidae > Portevinia > Portevinia maculata. Next base: position 98,772,139 of record OX454525.1, read on the forward strand.
AATATATTATAAGCGGCAATGGATGGACAAGGTAATGCATTATTTAAAGTTATTATAATAAATTTTTTGTTTGAGAAATACAACTAATTTAGGAAACCCCATCTGCTGTTTCTGTGTTTGGGAAATCTAATAGGACGACAAGTGCTCTTGAAGGTTACAATAGTCGCCTCAGTCAAAAACTAACAAAGCACGGGACTTTCTTTAAATTTATTGACTGCTTGCTAGATGAAGACTATATTAAATCAAGGGAATTTATCATGTCCTTAGATGGAACGTTTGACATTTTTGAACCTCCAAAAAAAAAATTTAAAGACAGGCAACTACAGATTGGGGCAAGCTTGAAAAAGTTGTATAAAAAAATAATTTCAATCAATCATTTCTTAAATCAAATGACAAGCAACAATAACAACCTTGTTAATGAAAAATCTGCAATTTTGACATATCTTCGTGAGAGTGAAGAAGAAGTAGACCAAGATCCTGTGGATCAAGATCTTTGCAATGCCGGTGAAATGAGAATCCTGTGTGCCATTTGTTTCACAAATGAACGTTCTATTCTTCTCCAACCGTGTAAACACTTTAAACTGTGTTCAGATTGTTTTACACAAATTTCGGAGAAGTACATGAAAGATAATAATCCAATTCTGTGCCCAATTTGTAAACAAATTGTTCAGAATAGCACACGAATTTATTGCTAAAATGACTTCATTTATGGTAAAGATTACTTTCCTTTGCAAATAAAAAAACTGTTAATCATACTGCTCGTTTCATTTGATTTCTACTAACGATGTTAAAAATTAAATTTTTTGGGATGGAGTACATATACTCGTTCATGCGAATAAGGAAGCACGTAATGTATATATAAAAATGGATGTACCTGTGAATGTTTATATGTATCAATATTAATTAATTATGCAAGAAAGAAGAAATATAATTTTTTTCCAGAATTACATTATACTCGTAGTACATAATTATGCCTTGTTTCACTACCTTAAAGTGAAATAATGCCAAATGAGCTCAAAGCGCAATAATGCCAATTTGGCCTTATTTCACATTACCATAGTGTAATAAAGCCAAATGTTGAAATATGGCTTTATTTCACTATTGTAAAGTGAAATAAGGCCAAATTTTCAGATTTGGCCTTATTTCACGGCACCATTCATGCTAACAAAACCTACTTACGAAACTAATGTACATATTATTAATACTACATATTTATTTTTTGTTAAACCTACCTGAATTTTATGTTTTATGTTAATTTTATCTACTTTTTGCTGTAAAAACTTTGTATGATTGAAAGACTGAATTTTTTTTATTTCAATGTTTTTTTCTTTAATTTTGAATATTTTTGCAGCATGTTTTGTAATATTTTGGATTTTTTATGGCATATTTAGTCTTTTTAAGTGCATATTTTAGGCGCATATTTTGTGTTTTTTAGAGCATGAAAACCCGGGCCCTAATTCAATGATCATACAAAGTATATGTCCTGCTTCCTAAAATTATTTAACAGTGGGCAGTTCAATTGCAAGGCAACTACTAGTCTCTACTATTTTACCCTTCCTCATTGATCGAATAACTCACGTGACAATCGTTTGGCAAGTGGACAGAGGTTGAACTAGCAGAGAACTCGCAACTCGCAGTTGCCTTACAAATTCAACAAGCCCAATAAATCAATAACACGTTTTCCTCACTCCTCACTTTGTATTGGTTCATTATAGAGCAAATCTCTCAAAAATTTGAGATCGCACCTTTCGTGTTACGGGCAAATCTGGAATTGCTCTTTTTTTTCAATGAACAAAACCGAAAAAGATTTGATCTTTTGAGCAAAAGAGCAGGGGTAAGATTAGACTGTATGCCAATGCCAAGTGGGCAAATAATGCCCATTTCTGAGGGTTTTAGCTGTCAAAATAGGGTCATGAGTTGTAATAGACATGACCATAATGATTTTGACAGATAAATTTGACAATATAGGAAGTAGTGTAATCGGACATTGAGCACGAATGCGAGAATAATGACCTAATGACCATATGAAATTTATTGAAATTTGGTAATACTATTTCTGATGATTCAATTATCATCGATTTTTAGCATGGAATTTCTTATAATTTTTGTAGCGTAAATTTATTAAGTCTCTTTTTTGTGCTAATAATTTGTGTTAATAAGTGGTTTTATCTTTTTGTTGATATTTGCTTTTTATTATAAATTGTTTTTCTTTTTTCTTGTGATATTTTGTCTGTGCAGAAAATTGTTTGTTCTCAATTTATTTTCTGCGAATTTGTTGAATTGTTGAATTTGCGTTTATATTAGTTTATGTTTTTATATTGTTTGTATATGTAGTTATTGTTTTCTTTGTTTCTTTTAGATCCATAGCATACGGTGTTACCACCTTAACAGATTAAAAAAAATCCTTCCAATGACCACCAACAGTAAGCAAATATGATCACTCCGGTCCTTTTGGTCACGTATACAACCTTGACAACGCTGATCTTTTAGTCATTTGATAAAGATAATCTAGAGAATAATTGGCATGCAATCTTATCTTACTTTTTGGAATCCGTATGAGTCATTGTCAGGCAAATTCGCCGTACTACAATTACTACTACAAAAACGAATTGTTCGATATCGATATTCATTTTCAAACCACAAACTCAAAACACCAATTACAATAAACTTGCCTGAGAGACAATCTTAATGAACTTACCTTTGTAAAATCAAATGTTTTTGTAAGCATGATGATTACAATTACATTTTCCTGCCAGACCATTTTCCAAAATGCATTAACTGTTTCTTCAGTTGGACCCTGAGTTACAATGTAGGCGTTCGGCTTTAATAGACTCTGCAAAAAAGAAAAAAATTATAGACATTGGTTAACAAAATTACTAAAAACATTAATTAAACTGTTTACTAGAAGTTGGGCCAACATTTTAAATACTAACATCAACATAGGAAGCATTAACATAATCTGATTCTCTGGACCCTTCCTCTTTCTTCAAAACAACACGGTTGTAATCATATGGAATACATTTGACATTTTGATTCTTAATATGATTGTGCTTCTTTGTTGCATGCCTGCATGTGTTCCCTTCCACCTTAATTGCAGTCTGAAATTATATAAATATGCAGATATCAGCAAGCTAAGAGCAAGAATATTTGTACCGCAATGATATGCAAAACAGTAAGTATAACAATTAACATGTATAGGCACTTACCATGAACTCGAGCTTATGTAAAACAGGAAACTTTCGTCGTTGCTCGCACAGTCTTAAAAATTTTTTAAGACTTACAGGGGTACTTGGCATAGCTCGCGACAGTGAATTTGCCTCATCTATAAATGGAAATGTCTTATTAAAATGAATTATATGATTTTAATATAGTATAACTTACTTCGAACCTCTAGTCGTATTTTGTCTAGAAAATAACAAATGCTTATATTGAAATTCGCAACTTGATAAAGAAATGTGATATTTATTTTAAAGGTATTAAATATATGGCATGCCTTCCCCTGATCAGCAAATTGAGTTCCTACAAACCAACATTAATCAACTTTTTAATATCCACGTGCCGCTTAAGACAGCATCTGTAAGACATGAAGTTATTCCATTATTTACAACTTATATCCGAGATCTTATGAAAAAGCGTGACGAGGCGTATAGCCGATGGAAGCGCTTTCGAGTAGAAGAACACCATAGGATATACAGAAACCTCCGCAATAACGTTGTTTGCAAAATACGTGCCGCAAAAACTCGATTTTACTCGGAACGCTTGAACCCCTCATTGACTGGTAAACAGTTATGGAAGAACTTGAAGGAAATCGGTGTAGGAAAGCAAAAGTGTAGCCTGCTTGATCACGTTTATCCCAACGAACTTAATAGAAGCTTTGCGTCTTACACTCCCTCAACTGTTCCATCTTCTTCTTATGTTTCCAACTTCAATCATAACACTACGTTGCCTTATGAAGCTTTCGAATTTGTCTCTGTAGAACAAGCGGATGTTGTTGAAAGTCTACTCTCTATCAAATCTAATTCTGTAGGAGTCGACGAAATTCACCCAAAGTTTATAAAAGTTATCGTGCCCACAATATTACAGTATGTCACCCATACCTTTAAACACATTTTTACTACAGGTCTTTGGCCTGGAAGAAATCTAAAATCTTACCAATTCCTAAGAGTCGCACGGGTAAAGAGTTTCGTCCAATTGCTATTCTTTCTTTTCTCTCTAAAGTATTCGAAAGAATAATGCAAAAGCAAATAAATAGTTATCTCAATACAAATAATATCCTAAGTTCTCATCAATCTGGCTTCCGTGCAAAGCATAGCTGTACCACAGCACTCCTTACTGTGACCGACGATATAAGGCAGCGCTTAGATAATAATGAAGTCACGTTTTTGGTGCTTCTTGATGGCTTCTCTAAGGCATTTGACACCGTCAACCACACTATACTACGCGATAAACTTACGAAAAAATATAACTTCTCTCACACTGCCGTAAGTCTCGTGTCGTCGTATCTTGAATGTCGTCAACAGGCAGTATTGGTAAACAATATTATGTCAGAATTTCTTCCTAATACATGCGGAGTTCCGCAAGGTACTATTTTAGGACCCCTATTGTTCTCTCTGTATGTTAATGAGTTGCCTTCCATCGCCACATGTTCACAAGTTGAAATGTATGCCGACGATACGCAACTTTATATGAGCTGCTCACCTGACTCAATTAATGACTGCGTCAGCTGCATAAATTCTGACTTGAAAAAAATCTCAAATCGGTCGGAACAGAATTTGCTTCAAATAAAACCTAAAAAGTCCAAATGTATTGTTATATCCCGAAAAACTCGTAGCACGTCTTCATTTCCACATATCTTACTTAATGATGGTGTAATCGAATATGTGGATAGCGCAAAAAATCTGGGTATGGTATTCAATCAAACGTTAACTTGGAATGACCATATTAACCTTACAGTGGGAAAAGTTCACGGTATTCTTCGTTCTTTGTGGGCGACACAACACTTCACTCCCTTAAAAACACGAATCCTGTTAACAAAGACCCTAATTACTCTCATATTAACCTATGGTTGCGAAGTCTTCGGAAAGAGCGATTCGATGAGTAGCCGGAAACTTAATGTCGCCTATAATAATGCAGCTCGATATATTTTCGGTCTGCTTCGTCACGACCGCATTTCACTCTTCTCTTACCGGATCAGTAACATCACGTTTGATAGGCTCCTACAGTATCGGACAATATCTATGCTGCATAACATAATCTATACACGTCAACCCTGTAACATTTTTAACAGATTAACGTTTGGTGCATCTACTAGGACCAGACAAATTTTACCCCCGCGATTTTCTTGTTCGACGTCGGAACGTCAATTTTTTGTAAATGCCACTCGACTCTGGAACTCCCTCCCTCGCCAAATCAGAGAAATAAGACTGAAAGAGATTTCTAACGGAATTAAAATCTTACTTGTCCGCTTATTAAATTTTATTATGTAAATTTTATAAATTTCCGTTAATTTTGTTTACATATATACATTGTAGGTATAAAGTTCATTTTTCGGAATTGTCTAATTTTATTTGGTCGTTTATACTTTAATATATTTCAATTTATTTTTTCAAACTGTGTTTTCTCGTTGCCTTTATTATTTTGTTATATTTCATCTGGCCGTATATATATACATTTTAATTTATATTTTAAGTCGTATGTGTGTTGTTTAATGGTAGCTTTCATCAATCCCATCAATTCTGTTATGTTTATAATAAGCTTATCACTTCTTTAAAAGATATAATGTATCTTAATGTGTAAGCCTTCAAAATCAAATTAATAAAAAAAAATAAAAAAAAGTAAAGGTTCTTACAAACTGCTGCGATGGCGATAAATGAGTAAACCAGCCCACGCGGTAGCGATAATTCTCTCAGTTTGTTTTGAGTTCTCAGCAGAGAAGGGATAAATGTGTAGCTCAAGTAATGAAGAAAAATCTTGCCTTAGCAGACGAAAAAAAAAGTTTTTTTCCGAATTGTTTGGTGGACAACAATGGATTTTCCAAAAGGACACGTGGAACGGAGTGTAATATAATATTATGAATAAGTAAAAAGAAAAAACATTGCCACAGCTAAAGTTACTTAAAATTAATAGCAAATTATTTTTAAATAAAAAATCTACTTATACTTAAATCGATCATATCCCAAACAGTAATGGTTTCTCTTAGACACCTAGACAATGGTTAGTTGGCAGCATGATTTGTCGTGTGGTATGGAATTTATAAAAACAATCGGTTTCTAAGCATCCTCGCAGGAACGAAGTTAATTAAGGTCAAAATATCGGAACAATAAATATGATTTGTCAATACATCACGAATGAACATAACCTGCGAGAAATGTTATGTCATAATAAGGCAACAAACATTTAAACGTGTATGGATCACAGAACTCCTTTGAATTGCGCAAGATTAATATTAAATGGTTATTCATTCATTATTTGGCGACTTAGAAGTGTATCAGCCGAATTGATAAAAACTTTATTTGCCTCTAATTCACAAATTAACCACAATGTGGATTAAAAGTTAATTCACGGCTCATTTATTAAAACTCATGTTAATACATTAGCTAATTGTCGTTAAGTAATAAATGGTATGGATAAATGGTATGGAGATACCCCATTTGGTTTAAAGATTCGTATGAGGGTTAGTTATTAAAGAGGACAAATTGGTTAATGGTAAAATTCTGTTAAAGCTCGGTACTAAATCATAACTTTAAAACTTACTACCTAATAGTCGATATTTGAGCTGATTATTAGTTAGGCCCATTGACAGCCAGCCGCTATCAAAGCTATCGCACAGTCACTATATCCTCAAAACTAGTGCTATAGAACACCGAAACTAGCTGTCCTTATTCAATTGTATTGATCTGGGTTCCAGGGCAGAGTATCGTTTATGGAAACGAGCAGGCTGATAAAATGGCCAAGGAAAGTTAAGCCCACCACGTTTCACTTACGTAACCAATTCATGCTTCGCTCAAAGCAGTCAAGGGAAACATGACATCAGAATACCTCACGAAAGCCAAGCTCAGATGGAGAAGGCTGACAAACTAGAGTTGGGTAGTTCCGGACCTAAATAGTTCCAGGAACTATGTCCTCTCTCGGATACATTTCCACTCGTTCCACAAACTGAATTTAAACATGTCCATAGTTTCGACTACGTAGACATTACAACAATAACGAGAAACAAGACGAGAGCTGATAAGTAAATGATAAGTAACGAGTTGAGTTAGCGCCACACAAAAATCCACAAACCACAACTACACTCTATACTGGGACATGGTTCCAGGAACTAGTTCCGACCGGAAAAAGAACCGTTCCATGTTCGTTCCGCCTTTGGAACTGTTTTGCACAACTCTATGACAAACTGAGTCACACCCAAGAAAATGTGGCAAACTACAACAATGCAAAAACCAGTAACTTCCTCATCCCACACCAAACCCACTGCTGCAATTGCAATACTACTACAACCGAAAAAGACACCCTTTATGAGCATTTCCGGCACTAATGTGGACCAGGCAAAGAAGAAAGTCTTATTTGATACGCTTGAGGAAGTCTCTGAGACAAGCATTAAGGACCTTATAACCGTCTTAAATTCTCCAGGTTGGGTCTGGAGACTGCAGTTATGCCATCAACTAACGCTACTTCCCAGGTTGCGTGAATTTGTGGTTATAAAACGGCACTTAGTGCAAGTTAAATTTTGAGCAAAACCGTCACAACTAACTAAGTAGCCCGCACATAACAACATAGATAAAACGATTGACGTCTTGGGATCGTGAACAAAATTTTTAAATTCGTTATGATTAATTATGAACTTATATCAACTTACAACCAGACAACAAATTATTCAATCTAACTTAAAATGAATAGTATTGTTATAGATTACTGGTAGTCCAAATAACAGCTGTACAAAAGGTACAAGAACATCACCAAATGTGCATACGAATACGAATATTCAACCAAAACGAGATAACAACTGCTATGCAAGTACTTTATCTGCTTTTACTGAGCCAAATCCCAAAAATAATTTGCTGATTAATTTTAATTAATACTCCTCAAATAATACGAATTAAGTTCAATACTCCGCAATTGAAAATTTTCAGCACTAACTTCGCTGTTTAATTGAATGTAGCTATAGCTACTACCCTTTTTCATACCCTATTACATTAAGTAATATGTTAGATAAAACTGAGAAATTGAATATAAATTTGTTCATTTATTTTCTTTTCCCGGACGAAAAACTTTTCCGGTTTAACTTCTAAGTCAATTCACAGAAATGATACAAATCGTTTCTATGATGTGTTGTTTCAATGTGTTTACTGTTCCACTTTTTACGTATTGCTTTAACTGAGCCCTCACAGCGATCAAATCAATGCCTTTTATAGCTGCTCTTTTTCTATGCTACTCTCTGCGATATTAAATAGGTATTATGTTTTAGTGTAGCATACAAAACATATTATGAATTAATTCAATACATAAGTACAATACATACTACACAGATTATAGAAAACGCAGTTCAAGTTATAGAATGTTTCTTACCAAATGAAAGCAGTCCACTATTAAGCATACTCAGCTTAATTGCGCTTGGAAAGGATACGAGCTTTGCCGAATCAGAGTTCTTTCTCTTTTTTTCGAGATCCGTATACGTGGAAGAGGACCTTGAATTTAAAAAAATGAGAATTTTTTTTATAATTTTATTACATATATACCTCTAATAATAATAATAAATATTAATTAAAATAAAAAATATAAATCGTTGAAAGTTGATAAGGAATTTCAATATTATGATGCATGTTAATACCATAACAAAGACAAGAAGGAATTTATGACTCACTGATTCCTATATCAGTAAAATTAAAAAAAGAGTACAACCTTAAAACGGTTCTATCCCAACAGAACGGGAATGAACCTGTGGTCTCATCAAGTAAGACGATGATTGTCTGACGATATCGTTTTGACAATGTTTTTGTTTCGTGTAACCTTTAAAATGGCTGTCGTCTCAACCTCATCGTTTCGACGAATCATTTCCTGCTTCACATAACCATTTTATGTACACTCTACAACACTATCATGAAGCCCCACCATCATGGCGTATGCATCGGTTGTCACGATTTCGATTTAGCTGCGAGATAAATTTGGTTTGTTTCTTGGCTTTGATAAGACAGCAGGAATAATGAATTTATTGTGTGGAGGTAATGAGACCAGTGGCCTATTTCACCAACTTACAAATTTGTATTTACAAGCATTTTTTAACAAAATTTGTGATTTTTTGATTTATGTCGTTTCACCAAACTGTGGGTATTACAAATTTGTAGTTGTATTCTACAAAGGGAAATTTGTGGGAATATTTCTCTTTTTGTTTCACCAAAAGTTATTTATAGTTGTAATTTACAAGTTACAAATTTGTGAAAAGTTGACTTATTTGTGAGTTTGCGTTTCACCAAAGAAAATTATTTTCAAAATTTGTGTAGTATGTGAGAATATTTTACAACTGCAAATTGACGTGTAATTCCTCCTACAAGTTTGGTTTCATATTGAAAGTAATCGAAAAAATGTCTTTGTAACGAAGGCATAGTAGTAGCGATAGTAGCGAAAGTGACGATCATGTTTTAATTTTAAGAAAAAAATGTAATTTCGGAGTTATTTAATTTTAATGAAAAATTTCGACTGACTCGATGCAAGTCAGAGGAAATAATTGCAATTATTGGGCCACAAATAGCCGACACGACTGAAAAAAACTTTGCATTAACACCAAGGCAGCAGTTTCTCACAGGCTTGGAAATTGAGGTCAATACCAGGGTGTAGCAGATATGCGTGGGATATCTAAATCGACCGTTTGCAGATGTGTTTCTCGCGTTTGTGCAGCAAATGTTAATTTATTGTTTGAAAGTGTTGTATATTGGCCAAATATAGACGGAACCTTAACAAACATAGATGCCCCTGGCGAGTTTGAATCTGCATATGTGGACAGACATGGACAGCACTGCATAAATGTTATGTTGGAATGTGGGCCGGACTATACCTTTTCTAACGCATATGTGAATTGGCCGGGAAGTGTCCACGAATCAAGGGTGTTAATATTATCGAAATGTTCACCACCACTGAGGATTCAAACGACGCAGATACTAAAAATGCTGAACATTTGTATGGCCGGGCTTCCTTAGAATATGTTTTAAATCAATTCATTAGCAAATATCATATTAAATAGCGAGACTTTTGAACTTTAAATGAAATATATGTTTATTTATTTTATTTTTATTTTTAGTAGTCACTTAATTTTAAAGTTTTTTCTTCCAACACTTTTATCTTCTCTTTCAGCTCTGCAGTGCCCAAGTCGCGTTCCTTTTTCAAGGCATTCAACTGCAAATTATAAATTTCGAATTGAAGCCTCCTTTTCTTCAATCGAAGAATATCCGCTTGCTCAGTTAGCATTTTGTTGTTGCGCTTGGGCTTTTTTGATGATACTTGAAGTCTGATTGAATTAAAAAATACTTACATATATTTTTTAAAAAAATGTGAGAAACAAGCATTTGCATTTACCTTATTTCGCCTTCAATATCCAACACGTTTGCGCACTGGGGTTTCAGTACCTCTTCAGTAGGTACTGAAGAGGACTCATCAACTATGCCTTGAACTGTTGGCGATTTTTTACCGATAATATCAAAAATAATATTATCGAGATCGGTTAAAATGCGACTAGTGCCACCTTCAGAACCAGTCTTCTTTGAATTATCAAGTTTAAGCTAAAATATAAAAAAAAAATGTATATGTACCTATATTATGTACCTACTAGAGTAGCCCGTTTTTAATTTTGCCACGCAATATCTCGAAAATATTTCCAATTCTTTCCTTTTTGAATTAAGAGGATAATGAAATTAAAATATCTTTCCACGCGTTTACTTCATCCAAATAAAACCTCCTTCTTTTCTCTAATCAAGGAGACAAAAAAAAATCTTATTTTGCTCATTCATATTAATTCCGGGATTGCACGACGATATTCCACAAATTTGTGAAAAAACACTTGGGGATTACACATTGCACAAAAACCCGGTGCAACAGGATTTTTTTCACTTGTAATCAACATGTTTATTCTTACAATTTTTTTTTGTCTAATCACAAATTTGTGGGTTTATATATTTGTATTTGGTGAAACAGAAAACCAGATTACAAATTTGGATTTGTGATTCACAAGTACAAATTTGTGGTTGTAATTTGTAGTTTGGTGAAATAGGCCCCAGAAGTATGATTTCCCGTAAAATGAAAGAAAAATTATCCTTTGAGTGTAAAAAAGAAACAAATATATGTTTTTGTTTCTTTTAACTTGTATTAAATTCAAAGTGAAGAAGGTCAGGTAAGACGAAGAGCTTCCATTGTGTTCTTAAGATTTCCTGACCGAGGTGAACGAAAGGAAACTCTGCGTAATTGGCTATTTTTGCAGGATTAAATTTGTATTTTCTCTTTGATTTGAATTTTTAACACAATAGTTGTATTAAATTAGTACTTTTATGTTTTTATGTAATAGTAGAATGTTTTTGTTACTTTTAACCTACATAAAATTCAAACTAAGTTAGGTCATCCAAAATAAAGAAATTCATTTTCCGTATTCTTTGGATTTCCTAACTTAGGCGAACAAAAGAAATGTCTGCAAAATCGAACATTTTTGTTTCCTCTTGGCTTCGGATCATGCAATTTCTTTGTGTTTTTATACCCTATTCTAATGACATATTAATTTCGACTCATAGTTTGTAACATACCTTAATATTGCCCGTAGACCCCTAAAAATTACTATATTCGAGATCAGCATCGATAGTACCTAATTACCTCTAGGGGCCGAAATAATCAAGTTTAAGGATTTTTAAAATCCGCCCACTGCCCACAATCTCAAAAAAAACTAATTTATCGAAAAAAACGAATTTTCAACTAAAAATTTGAAATTTTTAATATAATATATTGTGTTTAGGCCCCCAAAATGCTCAGGAGTTTAAAATGTTGAAATCCGCCAACTGACACGCCCACAATTTAAAAACAAAAACTGTTTTATCAGAATAGAATTTATAAAATATACTTTTTAGGGGCCCTTGATGCTCATGTGTAAAGGTTTTTAAAATCCGCTCGCTGACCCGAACACAATTAAAAAAAAAACCGTTATGCCGAAAAAACGCTGAAATTTGGATTTTATATTCTTTGGGGCCGCTTAATGCTCAAGTTTAAATATTTTCAAAATCCGCCCAGTGACACGCCCACTATTAAAAAAAACATATTATTGAAGAAATCATTGCATATAAAAGTCCTATTGAGTAATTGCTTTATATAAAGTTTACTGCCACGCCCACTTAAAAGGGTGTTTTTTTTTCTTAAAACTCTATTTTTTAAACAAAATCCTTTAAATGGTGTATAACGAAAATATATAGTGTTCAAATTCACCCATACTTAAACTTTTGCCACGCCACCTTTGTGAGGCATTGGAATAGGAGTAGGGTATCCAACTGTTCGCCCAAGCGGACTGTAGCCCTTGCCTTTCTTTGTATTTGATATTTTTAAAACTGTTTTCTTTTTTAACGAATGCCGCCAACAATATATTTGAATGGTTTCATAACTTTTATTGGGAGATGCAAATTTCATTTAAATTTTTGAACAATATTAAGGACATTCCTATGTAGATTTATGGAAATGTTTTTTTTATGTCACCGAGTAAAAATAAGAATTGGATAGAATCATTGTATATAAACTTTATACTTGAAATTTGGAAGAAAACAGTCGAAAGAAAACCAAACAAACTGGTTTGTCTCTGGTTTGAAATCTGTCGTCACGCCGGCGCGGCGGACCATATTTCGATAGTTTTCTTGCTACCGGAACAAATTCATGCTGAAAGTAAGTAACATACACTTTTATTTGCTTCTTTTTTTCGCAGGAGAATTTGTTGCAGAAATGGTAGTAGGTATACCTTATAAGAATATGTATTGTTTTAAGAAATAAAATAAACATGAACAAACATTTTTGATTTTTATTTTGCTTCCAACCGATACCCCATTCTCATCTAGCCTCGATTTTTTTGGATCGTTTTGGTTGGTGCAGGGAAATAACTTCACGGGCAATAACTTCACCTGGGCAATAACTTCACCTCGAGTGGGCAATAATTTCACTTTCAAATTGCGAACTTAATGCCCACTGATGGTGAGCAATAACTACACTTTTTAGTGGGAAATAAATTCTCTTAACATTTTATGATAATTCAAGAAACGTACCTCGCACCTACCCCAAATCAAACAGTGACCCCAAGTAGGGGGGTTGCAGGGGGGCATGCTGCATGCCCCATATGCATTGCACTGTTTATGGAATCTACTTGCGATTTCGCAACTAATCCCATAAACAGTGCAATGCATATGGGGGGGCATTCTGCCCCCCTGCAACCCCCCTGCTTGGGGTCACCGTTTGATTTGGAGTGGGTGCAAGGGTCTTTAGTTATAATAGACAAATTCTCAAATTATAGGTGGGAAATAACTTCACAAAATTTTGGGTGAAGTTATTGCTCACCATCAGTGGGCAATAACTTCACAACAAAAAAGTGAAGGTATTGCCCACTCGAGGTGAAGTTATTGCCCGTGAAGTTATTTCCCTGCACCGTTTTGGTTACGCTTTTTGCTGAGCACAGTGTACTCCTCGCAATACATACACATGTGAGTCCGCTGCTAATACAATTTACATATGGATCGGCACCACGTTTTTCGGAACCGTATGCGGAGCCGAATGCAGAGTAGTCCATATGTCATTAACTCCGTTTGCGGACGTAAAACGGAGTCTCTTGCTTGAAGGGAAAACACAAAACTGATTTCTTTCTTGCTACATAAAAAGCTATTACTATCCATCCTTTTCTAAACAGAAAGCCAGAGCCACCCAACCATTTCGAAATGTAAACAAACATTTATCTTCATTCTTCTAGGAGAATAGCATGAACATGAATGCGATTCACTTTTGTTTGACATTGACGTATCCTCAGTTTGTGAAAGAAAAATCCACTGCTCTACCACAATGCGACGACACCGTCGATGATCTTCATGATAGTACTATAGAGTGTACTTCGTCCCACGTGCTTACAAACACCTTCTCAGGGTCCTTAAGATAGCTATGAAAAATAGTTGGTCCTCTTCCAATGTAAGGCGGATAGATTTGCCTCGTTCCTGGTAAGCTCCAATTCGGCCTATTTTCTCCTTAGTTAATGCATTTTTTTACCCATAGTTGTTGTTTCTATGAAATTACGTTTTGAACTAAGGTCACAATGCCTTTATATTCGATTTAAATTAATTATGATAACACGTATATTTACTTACTGTTCGTAAACAGGTGGAACGAAAAAAGGACTCATTTTATGACCTTACTGTGAAAAGCATCATAAAAATTGATTTTATCTACCTATTCCCAATTTTTTTTTTACAACATAAACAGAATATAGCCTTCTTTCATATTCCATTTGGTTTTTCCCATATTATGGAAGGATTTAAAAAATTCCGTTAAATTAAATCAAGAAACTACATGTTCGTAAACACGTGGAACGGAGTGTACATACATATATACAATGACGTAACTCAACAATCATCGTGTTATCTATCGTCAATCGCAATATTTGTACACATACAGGCCAGAACATATATAAGAAACACTCATATAAGAACAAATCGCTTAGAAGACAGGCATGTGAAACTCACAAATGCATTGTTTCTTATATACGAGGTTCGCATATAAGAATAAGTAGGATATAACAGAATTTGAGAGCCTCTCCTGACAACTGATACACTGTGCCCACAAATGAAATGTTGGCCCGGGTAAACTGGGCCCATGGTGTTCCGGCACTGAACCCTGGAAGTCTGGTCTGGTTCGCTGACGGTTCAGAAATGGAATTTGGTATGTGAATATGTCCCACTGTTTTCCAGACCGATATCCATGCCATTGAGATAATAATAATAAATAATAAATAAACCTTGACATTAGGGGCGCCAGAAACCCTAAAGATACAATATATTTTCAGCTAGCAGTGTAGGCCATTTGGGCGAGTATTTATACAAAATAAAAAAAAAAATACAATTACTCATTATATAGTTTAACGTTACAATTTGCACTTCTCTACATTTTTCTTCAACTGAAGTTTGGAAAATTAATTTAGTTAAATAATGTATTAATGTGAACAATATTGAAACAAGGATTAAAAAGTTAAAGAGTTGGCAAAAAAATAATCTCGGTGGATACTGTTTTTCTACATTCAAAATCCCACGGGTATACAAATGCTTATATTTGAATTTACCCTTGTTTGCCCCGATACTGCTGTGAACTAAATAAAGAAAATTTCCAAAGTGCCGTCTAATGCCGCCCCTGCACATCTTGATAAACAAACGAAATACACCAACTGCATAATGCATTTGTGTACCTATATAAAAAAAAAAAAATGCAAGTATACATAAACGCCTATCTCCTGTTTTTTTTCCAAAATAGGGTACATGGCAATTAACCATTTTATTTACGTTACATCGGCCAATTGAAATTGAAATACGTTATGTATGTCCATACAAACCCTCCCATCCTCAATATTTACGTCTATTTTTTCTCACATCACATTTTATCAATTTGCCAACAATCAGATCATATCGTGACATCATAAATTTTGTTCACTGGGAACAGTTTGAATCACCCTATAAATGCACTGTTAAAAACTGCTAAAGGTTACATATTAAAAAAAATAGCTATAATAACAATTCAATCTGATACAATCTATTTCTTTTTAATTAAATAAATACACTTAAATATCCAAGTACCTGGATCTGTGCTTTCTTATTGATTTGCTCTGGCGAGCCCCTCCTTTGGGAGCCACATCATCCATTTCTTGACGTCTTTCGTATCACCGAATAATTTATTGACAAATAAGAATCAAATAGAACATATCGCCCTCGTTCGACCTGCAATTGGTGTATGAATAATTTACAATTTGATTATAAATTAAATTGCATTCTTACTTTAATAACGATACTCAGCAACAGCAATCTAAAGGAATGTCATATCTTTAATATGAAAACACAGAACAAGGATTAACTCACATAACTTCATAAAATGAGAATGACGTGAATGTATGGCATGCGCCTCTGATCCAAAAATAGGATACAGCGAGTTAAACTTTTGTTTGTATGCTTTGGATAAAAATAACACGTGACTACAAAAGTGACTACAGAATCTAGAAAATTTCAAATCTTTTTCACGGCAATGAATACATAAATTTAATTGAAGCTCTTTTTTATTAAGAATTTTATAATACTTAACAATTTAATTCGAAAGACCAAATGAAATATTAAATTTATACCCTTTTTTTGATGTGCTGTTTAATCTAATTAATCTAAATATTTATTCCGCTCTGCAATCAAGCAATAGCGCACTGGCTCATTTTTTGGTACGTTGAGGTCGAGGTTCGAGTCCAACCCCACCTAAGATTATTCACAGCAACATTTTGCAAAAGTTTGACGAGCATCCAAATTGTAAACTGTCCTGAGAAGTTTCTTGATTTTGCCCCTCGGACTCGTTGTTAAACTGTAGGTCCCTTCATCAATGCCCAAAATATAACTCCACAAAAACCAATGTCTGGGGAAACTAGGCTTTGGTCTGTTTTTTTTTTGTCGGGGTGTGTGAGACTTTCTGCACTGGAGCACTCAGACTCAATACTGGTCCATTGTACTACCAGGCAGACACACCACATTTTACTGTTTGAATTTACTCGTTTTTCTAAGAAAAACGAGAAGGCGCTTCAATGATAAGGAGCTTAGGTTTACAGCACGCACCAAATACCTGCCACCTGATACGAGCAAAAGCAGGACAATCACAGAGGAAATGTTCCGCAGTGTCGTCGCTTTCTCCACAGGCTTCGCAGTTGGTGGTATCGCTTAGGCCTAGCACCTTAAGGTGCTTGGCAAAAACGTAGTGTCCCGTAAGAACGCCAGTGGTCTGTCTGCAGTCTTTTCTGTTGAGAGACAACAAGAATGCCGCGGATTTCCCACGGACATCGGGGAGAATTAGCTTAGTCTGTCTGCACCCTGGAGAGTCATGCCAACGGCGATTGTGTTCATAGGAAACCCAACCGTCAATGGAAGCCCTGACCGAGGACGCAGGCAGACAAATCGCTGGTTCAGGTCCTGAGAAGCCCCCCTCTGAGCCTTGTCTAGCAAGTTCATCGGAGATCTCATTTCCCGTGATCCCGTTATGACCCTGGACCCAGACAAGTTTAAGTGAATTCAGCCTTCCGACCGAATTCAGAGATATCTTGCATTCACGTACTATTTTGGAGGTAGTTAAGGGTTTGAGTAAGGCCTTAAGCGCAGCCTGACTGTCGCTACAGACGCAGATACTTCGCCCCCTCCACCTGTTCCTCGTAACATAGTCCATGGCCATTAGGATAGCATAAGTCTCTGTTTGGAAGACTGACGCATATTTGCCTAACGGGAAAAAAGTCTAACGTTTTCGCTCTCCACGAAGACACCAGCACCAGATCCTTGATCGGTTTTGGAGCCATCCGTGAAGATTCGACTGAATTCCCTTCCAGGTTCAGAGCCCGGCCAGAGCCAGTCCTGAACGCGAGGAAAATCGACCTCGTAGTTGCGCTTTAGCCGAAGTTGCGGTGTAATCGCATCAGACGGCATTTCCATAAGACAGGAGTCGAAGGATAACCGTTGCGCAAGTTCATCAAAACTTCAGTGCGAATTATACCAAACGCCACCTCTTCTTATACGTGAGATAGCTTTGATTGTACAGCCCATGATGTAAACATCAAGGGGCGGGAGGTTCAATAGTGCATCTAGGCCGGAGCCAGGCGTGCTGGGGAAGACCCCCGTGCAGCCGAGTCATACCTGCCTTTGGATTTTGGCAAAAGCAGCAGTAACGTATTTACGTGAAAGCTTATTCCACCAAACAACCGATGCGTATGCTATAAATGGTCTTATCATAGCCGTATAAATCCATGGGACTCTTTTCGGTGATAAGCCCCATGTCTTGCCGAAAATGCCTTTTCACTGCCAGAAAACAGACAGCGCCTTGGCAGTCTTCAGCTCAACATGTTTGGACCAAAGAGGTTTGCTGTCCAGGATGACTCCCAGATACTTTGCTTCATTGGAGAGTTGTACTGTGACGCCTTTTAGCACTGGCTGAGTCAACCCGACCAGCTTCCTCCTTCTCGTAAAGAGAACAACCTCAGTTATAAGAGGATTGACCGAGAGCCCAGTCCTAGTGCACCATTCGTCGATCACGGCAAGCGCCGCCTGTGCCTTGGCGCATACAGTCGCTAGGCATGATCCAACAGAAAGCACGGGAACATCAGCCGCGTACGCCTGAGCGTATACATTAGAACTGTTGAGTGCGTTCAACAGAGAGTCGACCAGCATACACCACAGCAGTGGAGACAGAACGCCGCCTTGCGGGCAGCCTCTGTTTACCCCCGCCATAACATAGCGGCCACAATCCGCATCCGCAATCAACGTTCTATTCATTAGCATTGCTTTAATCCACAACACCAATGGTTCGTCTACGCTGTGTTGTCTGGCGGAGCTGCACATGCTATCAAAAGTCGCATTGTCAAAAGCGTGAAATCGCAAAGCAGTTTTGCGCACGTGAAGCTCGACCAGCCTTTCCATGCTTTTCAGCAAGAAGGAAGTCAGACTGATTGGTCTGAAGCTCTTGCCGAGCGAGTAGTCACTTCTGCCAATTTTTGGTATAAATGCCACTGTACGCCAGGGTGTTGGAATGTATGCCCGTGCTAGGACAGCGGTGAAGATTTTCTTCATAGTCGGTAGCAACTGGTTTGTACATTGTTGCAGCATGGCTGGGTATATTCCGTCCGTACCAGGTGACTTGAAGCCGTCAAAAGACGCAAAGGCGTATTTAATGGCCTCGTCCGTTACCACGGCCTTCGCAATATACCAGCTACGCCGAGTTGTTTGTCTTGGCTCACTCATAGTCTCGGTAATCGGGGCTGGTTGTGAACCAATTGTAATCTGGTTACCCGGAAAGTGAGACTCCAGCAGATAACTAAGAGTTTCCGCTTTCGTCTCAGTGAAGGTGCCATCAAGTTTTCTAAGCGAGTCCAGTTTGGCTGGTTTGCCCTTTTTCAGAACTTTAACCAACCTACTAGTTTCACCCAGTGTTTCAATCTTTTCGCAGAAATTCATATAAGAAGCACTTTTCGATACCCGAATGAGCCTCTTATATTCCTTCTGCTTCGATCGGTAGAGATTCCAGTCTGTCTCCAAATCAGTCTTGAGTGACCTATTTAGAAGTTTTCTAGCTTCTCTTCGGATTCTTTACAGTTCCGAGCTCCACCAGGGAACCGGCGTTCTGCCAGGGGGTTTACTTACTGGGCACGTCAGTTCGAAACAGATAGTAATGGCACTATTCAGGTTTTGAACAGCATCCTCTACCTTTTGTCTCGTCCTGAGTTTGGTTGGAGTTTTGAGAGTTTTTCCCATTTCCTCCCTGAAGCGTATCCAGTTGGTTTTTCTTGGATTCCTCCTCTCCTGCAAAGTTATGGCTTCGCATTCGAATTGGAATTCGATATATCTATGATCTGAGAGGGACGCCTCCGAAGAGACCCTTCAGTTGATATCGCCTTAAAGTATCGATTTGATAGAGTCAGGTCGATCACCTCCTGTCTTCTTGACGTCACAAAAGTTGGCTGTGAACCAACATTGTTGATGGTAAGATCAGACGATAGAATGAAATCCAGGAAATGGTTTCCTCGCATGTTGCATTTGCTGCTGCCACAAACAGTGTTCTAAGCATTGGCATCGCAACATATAGCTAAGCCCATCTTCCTGGTGTCGCAATAGTCGATGAGTTCAGCAATTGCCCTTGGTGGTGGAGGCACTACCGAATCATAGTGGAGATAAGCTGACGCCACGATGAAGGTCTTCCAATCTCAATTCGTTTCGTAGCTTATGACTGCAGCAACCAAATATTGGCCACAAAATTGTCCAAGCATTGTCGCTGAGAGAAGGTTCGACACAGCAAGACAAGCCCTGGGCCTTTCGGACCCCTCGTCACACAGTATCGTTATGCCACGAACACATCCAAGGCCACAGATGCGATTTTTCCACACCCATGGCTCCTGTTATGTGGGGTTTTGTACTCAACCCGGAAAGCTTCTTGCTGATTAGAGCAGTAGCAGCTTTCGAATGTTGAAGGTTAATCTGGGTAAATATAATTACTGTGTTTTTCTTCGCGACAGCCAATTTCTGTCCAGTGGTGCTGCAAGCACTGCTGGTTGCAGAAAATGTTTCATCCAGATTTTGTGCGCGGGGACCTCCAGGAGTTAGAGGTATTACAGTGGAAGGGAACGCAGAAGGTGCGTACGCAGTTCCACCGGTAGGAGTGCTCGAAGCCTGTTAGTGCTTTTACTTTTTAAAAACATCTTCTCTCAATTTGTAGAACTATTGATTTTTTTGTATCATAGCTACTCTGTGGCATATTACATGCTGGTTTCCAGCTGTTCGTTGTAAAATAAAATAAAAGGACTGGTTTATCCATTACAATTAACATAATACGAATTTTCAACATTAGATACTTTGGCAAAAAGTTGTCAGAGTATAAAGAGAGCTCAACGAAGAGAAACACTCAACCTGCTGCCAAAGATAAGAACAAGTTGCTCCACACAACATGGCAACATGACAACGAGGCAAATGAAAAAACCTAAGGCTGACAGGTACCACTAGAAAAAAGTCCGATGGCATAACGATAAAAGACGATTTTGCATAGAATATAGCAAAATTTATGTAGGTGTAATCACCCAGCTTGATAGAATCAACGAGTTTAGATCGTAGACTCATCTGGAGGTACTTCACCAGCACGATTTCATCACTTGCGATAAATACCAAAAAAGAACTCTGTTTTTTTTACTTTTAAATATTTTTTTTTAGCTCTTGACTTATATCAACTTAAATACTAGACAAAAATGATTAAATCTAACTTCAAATAAAAAGAATACTATTATTTTAGATTATTGGTCCTTATGTGGACTCTCTAAATTTAACTATTACCTTTTGGCTTACTATCCTCTGAGCCAGACTTTAAAAAAACAGTTCTTTTTGAAATATTGGGGTAAAATGTGAATGCACGAAATCATCAGCCAAGTGTGGAAACCTATAAAAGCTCCATTTGGGAGCTTTCTTTATAACGACCTGAATGACTTGACTAAATATGGCATTAGTAATCTCTTTCGCTTCATTAGAGCCTCTACATGGTTCAATAAGAAAACTATCCTACCTCACGTGTTATCTCAAATGACGGCATATTAGTAGGTTTCCTGACAGCCACTCTAACCTCACCGAAATATGGATGGAACTGAGCATGCCCGATATCTAAAATGATCAACTTTACTTAAGGTTCCTATGCGATCTTATCTCTATTGTTTTATTGACACGAAAATAAGGTAGAGTGAAATAACACCAAACGCTTTATTTCGCTTTGTGAAAAAACGAATTCGCTTACCCAAAGTGCAATAAGGCCAAATAGCTGGTGTAACGACATCAGTCCCTTGGATATAAGTTCCAAATTCTTTTGTCAATACTTTTTAATAATATACCCAACCTCGCACCACCAAATCCAACAGTGACCTCAAGCAGCGGGGTTGGTGGGGGCAGCATGACCCCCCCATACGCATTGCACTCTTTATGGAATCTACTTGTAATTTCGCAACTCTACGTCGCCATTAAAATCAGAAGTAGATCCCATAAACAGTGTAATATCTATCGGGGCATGCTGTCCCCTGCAATCCCTGCTTGGAGTCACTGTTGGATTTGGATTAGGTGCGAGGTTGGGGTAGGTGCTATATGTCAAATATGTAAGCAAATTGTCGAAAACAGTCAACCAATTGAAAGTGAAATAATGTCAAATTGTTATTTTACTTTCACAAGGTGAAATAGCTCCAAACTTTAAAATTTGGCCTTATTTCGTTTGGCGTTATTTTACTCCAGCTAAAAATAATCCGATCAAATTTACAACTATGCACTTACGGATTCTAATACTAACTAGTAAGGTTTCTATTGTGTTCTGACCTTGATACTGTAATGTACTACTACCTTTAAATTTATATTTCTTGCTTGTTCTGTCAAATACCAATTTGTGTATTATATATATATTTCAACACGTGGCTTTTTGCATTAGATCATTTTTGTAATAAAGAGAGTTTATCGATTAACATTATTAACTTCTTATTTGGAGATACAACAGTGGTGTCAGAATTGGGATAGTTACACACAGAAACAAGTAAGAATGTCTCTATCACCTGAATTGTTGGAGTCGCTTACGGGCATATTTGCTGGAGCGATCCACAAGGCTGTGACGGATGCAACCCAGGCAGCTATTACCGCTGCTGCCCCACCGTCGAAGCAATCTTCATCGAAATCACCATCAATTTCTATGACCGAGTACAAATCATCAGAATCGACATCAGTTAGCGATTACTACAACCGCTTCGATTGGGCACTTCAGCTTAGCAAAATCGCTGACTCAGAGCATCATCACTACGCTCGGGTTCACATGGGAGCACTGCTGAACAATGCTCTAAAAACGCTTATTAGCCCGAGACTACCAGATAATCTTACGTATCAGAAATTAAAAAAAACATTAGTGCAACATTTCGATGTTACTAAGAACGAGTATGCTGAAAGCATGGGTGGCGACGGTGTAGAGGTTAGTGTGTTGGCTTGTTACCCGTGCGGTGCAGGTTCAATCCCCATGGGAAACAACAACATACGCCACCCATTCACATGCCTCTACACCAAAAGGAGGAATTCTGCCTGGTAGTACAATGGACCGTTACCGAGTCTGAGTGCTCTAGGATTTAGAATTCCTTTTAAAAAACAAAATGAAAAAAAATAAAAAAAATGCTGAAAGCATAAAATTTCGTCAGATTGTTCAGCAGAGTGGTGAGACAATTGCGAATTTTATACTGCGACTGAGACAAGGGTCTGTGTACTGCAGCTACGGACGGCAACTTCCTTGACAGAATGCTAATCGAACAACTAATCTATGGGGTCGAGTGTCGTGATATATGCAATTAGATAATAAGCAAGAAACCAACAACATTCACCGCTGCTTATGAAATTGCGCACTCGCTCGAGGCAACTCGCAACACAGCAGCCGATGTGCAGCAGCATGTGAAACCACCAACAAACTGGGATACGCGCCCCCACAGATTAAACAAAGCAAGAAGTTAGGGTACCGAACATCATCACCACTCCACCGAAGACAACATCAAAGCGAATCAGATGGTAAGAAAGAGATCCGAACTTGTAATGGATGCGGACTGCATCTTTTTCGAAACCAGTGCAAATTTCTAGACGCAGAGTGTCACACATGTGGGAAAAAAGGGCACATATCAAGAGTTTGCAGGTCCAAGGCAGCACAAATCGCTGAGGAAAGATCACCTTTTCTGCCGTCACCGGGAACTGGTGATTCCGTTCAATTTTTAAGCAAAGTCAGCACAGTGAATGCATTAGGGCTAACAGACAGAAAGATGATAGTGGTGCAGATCGATGGCCGTGAACTGGAGATGGAGTTGGACACTGGAGCGCCTTGTGGTATCATTAGTTTAAAGACTCTTCGCAATATTAAACCAAAATTTTGCTTACAGAAATCGGACAGACAATTTGCAAGCTATTCGCATCACAAAGTACATTGCATCGGCCGCATACCTGTCAACGTTACAGTGGGGAAAACTGTTCGAAGATTAAACCTCTATGTCGTTGAAGGTGATTTTGATTTCGCCAAACTCTTTTCGACTAATGATCCTGTCAAATCACTTACTACAACAACAACAAGTTTGCCCCCAGAACAACAGAAACTCCTCGACCAACTGCTCACGCGATACAAAGAAGTATTCAGTGACATCGCCGGGGAACTCAAAGGACCGCCAGATGTATCACCTGTTTTCGCAAAAGCACGCAAAATTCCCTTGGCCTTGAGGGATATCTATGCAAAAGAAATTGATGCTAACAGTGCTTCGGGATTCTACAAAAGAGTAGAGTATTCAGAGTGGGCGTCGACAACGCACGTTGTGGCGAAGAAAAATGGGAAAATTCGAATTACGGGGAACTATAAGCCAACCCTCAACCCAAGAATGATCATCGATGAACATCCGATTCCACGAGCTGAGCATTTATTCAATCACATGAAAGGTGCTCCCGTTTTTTGCCACCTAGATGTCACGGACGCTTATTCACACCTTGCCATCGACGAAGATTTTAATCATGCTATGACCTTAAATACACCGACACACGGATTAATTCGTCCATTTCGTGCCGCGGCGGATGGAAACAGTATTTCGAGACGTGCCTAACGTTCGAAATTCTTTCGACGACATATTTATACATGCGGATAACTTCGATCATCTATTAACAACCCTTGACACAACGTTAGAGAGAATTAAATCACATGGCTTCCGACAGAATAGACGGAAATGTGTTTTTGCTACTCCTAGCGTTGAATTTTTGGGCCACAAGATCGATGCACAAGGGGTGCATAAGTCGGATAATCACGTCAAAGCAGTACGAGATGCCCCAAAGCCTACGACGCCTGACCAATTGCAACTGTTCTTAGGTAAGGCAACTTATTATTATGCTTTTATACCAGATCTTTCCACCAAAGACAGGCCTCTTCGAGATATGCTACGAAATAAGAATTTCCAATGGACGATTGATGCAGACAAGGCATATGTCGACATCAAGAACACATTGATTTCCCTGCAGGTACTAATGCCATACGACCCGTCACTACCACTGCTGTTAGCTACAGATGCTAGCAAAACAGGATTGGGCGCCGTACTATCACATCGACTGGGGAGTGGCCAAGAACGGCCAATTGCTTATGCAAGTCGCACAATGAGTGCAACGAAACAAAGATACCCACAAATAGACAAAGAAGCATTAGCCATCGTCTGGGTTGTTCAAAAGTTTTTCCTATATCTGTACGCCCGCCACTGGACACTCATCACAGACCACAAGCCGTTAACACAGATCTTGCACCCAGAGAAGTCTTTACCTATACTCTGCATCAGTCGTATGGCGAATTATGCTGAGTTTCTCGGGAATTTCGACTACGAAGTCACTTTCAAAACTACAAAGGCTAATGCTAACACCGATTATTGTTCTCGTGCTCCACTACCAGCAGATGCCAACCGGATCCACCGCCGTGCACCAATTGAGGGAGAACAATCGGAATATGATCCATTTGATAACTTTACTGTTCGACAAAATTTGTATTTAATACAGCAACTTCCAGTTCGTGCTACTCAAATCGCTCAAGAGACGAAGAAAGACACACATTTGGGTAAAATCCTGGGAGCGCTGGTGTCAGGTCAGTGCCTAATACGCGCAGAATACAAAGCACCAGAAACAAATTATAAGCTAGCTGCTGATTGCCTGGTTTTTGAACACAGGGTTGTTATCCCAACAGTTGTACGCAGCGCAGTTCTCAATGATCTTCACACAGCCCATCTGGGAATGATAAAAATGAAAGGCCTAGCGCGCTCGTTTGTATTTTGACCTGTGCCCATGTTCTGTAACTCATGCGATAACTCTTCGCATCGAAAACTTTGGAACACAAAATTCCACCGTTTATCGCATGTGGAAAGAAGTTGTGTTCTGTAACTCTATGCGATAAAATATACCTTGGTAACTTTTAATATCATGGGAAATTGGAAGGATTGTCAAAATATTGGAAATCTAAGGGTAGTTCGGCGAGGAAATTCAGTTTCAGTGTGTATTTACACGTTGTTGGGGGTGCCGTGACATAACCCCAAGCGTCATAAGCCCAAACCTCGAAATTTGGCCTTATGTCGCTTTTTGAAAGTGACATAAGGCCAAATTCCAGCATTTGGTATTATGTCACTTTCACAAAGCGTCATAAGGCCAAATCCGGAAAGTGACATAAAGCCAAATTTTCGAAACCGTACCTCGCACCTACTCCAAATCAAACAGTGACCCCAAGCAGGGGGGTTGCAGGGGCATTGTACTGTTTATGCAATCTACTTGCGATTTCGCAACTAATCCCATAAACAGTTCCCCCTGCTTGGGGTCACTGTTTGATTTGGGGTAGGTGCGAGGGCAAATTGTTGAAAACAGCACCAAGCGAAAGTGTCATAAAGCCAAATTGACCTTATGACGCTTTTCCAATGTGTCATAATACCAACTGCTAAATTTGGCCTTATGTCACTTTCACAATGCGACATAAGGCCAAATTTCAAAATTTGGGCTTATGACGCTTGGGGTTATGTCACGGTACCGTTGTTGGGATAGGAGCGCTGTAGCGCGACTTTTTAGCGGATTATCGGAAAATTACGTGTTTCTGTTGAATTTTCAAAAATATGATGATCGCCCGTTCTGCTAGACTCAGAAGAATTTTTTTGAAATTAATCTGATCCTAACGCTGATTTAAGACAGCATTATGTTCTACGAGTATGTTGATGAATTTAATGAAGTTAAAATTTTGCATTTATTTTGTCTGTCTATGAAAAAATAAATGAAATAACTTTTTTTAAAAAAACAAGAACCTTTTGCTCTCTTGTTGGATGTACCAAGCTGTTTATTTTTGTAGCAATACAGTTCCAAGAATGTTCAAAATGGATCTAATTTAAGTGCTTGCTGAATTCTTTACTGTTTTTATTAGTTATTTTTTATTTCTCTTGCATTTTTTTAAACGTTTAACTTGATCAACGAACTGTATATTTTGTTAAATAAAAAATCATAAATGTTCACTGTCCACTATCCGTTTAAAATTGTTCAATATCCCTTTCTCGCAAGCCAATTGAAATGTGATAAATTTTGACAGTTGAAGTGAATAATTTATCGCATTCGAAAGTTACAGAACACCGATTTATCACATATTTCCAGGAGTTTCATTTCACAATGTTCCATGTGGTATAGTTTTCGCATCGCATAGTTACAGAACACGGAAATGTGATATAGTGAATTTTTGTTTCAATTCACATCGTTCATGTGATAAATATAACGATGCGATAGTTACAGAACACGGGCACTGGTATTGATGCGGACATTGAACAAGTAGCAAGATCGTGCAGCATGTGTGTCAAACATGCTCATGCTCCTCCAAAGTTTTGAGACTATCACTGGGAGTACCCTAAAGCTCCATGGGAGCGCATTCATATAGATTACGCCGGACCATTCGCTGGTATGATGCTGGTCATCATCTCGGATGCTTACAGGAAATGGCTCGAGGTCAAAACCACCAAGACAATGACGACTGGTGCCACTATCGCTATTCTTGAGTCTTGACTATTTGCTGCTTATGGAGTTCCAGTTACACTTGTCTCAGATAATGGGACAAATTTTAATTCCATGGAATTCAAAACATATCTGCAGACTGTGGGAGTAAAATTTCATAAGCTAACTGCACCGTATCATCCATCAACAAACGGAGAAGCTGAGAAGAGTGTCCAAACCGTAAAAGATGCACTCAGAACAATGGGAACGGCAAAAGGGTCCCTACATCAAAATTTGAATGAATTCTGTGATAGGTAGGTTGCAGGAGTTTGGACGGTTGGGATATGAAAATGACAGGAGACCGGATGAGGATGGGACTATTGGAAGGGAATCGTGATGGGATGGAAGGTGTTGTGTGCGAGGAGCATGGCACGCTTGCGTTGCTCGGCCGAGCTCGCCGGACTTGGGGGATTCTTGTCCACGCACAACAACGAGTACCTATGCACAAAAACATATATCGTGCCAAGACTTACAGGTTGTTTTTACTAACAGCAGACGGACGTTGTCACATTGAGAGGGCGCTGACGATGGAACCAGCGGGGCCGTTACCCACCCTACCTGGAAGTTCCCCAAAGAGACGGATGCCTCAGCCGGATCAAGCCATCCACCGAAGTGCTTTAGCGCACCTTACTCCACCCCCTGAAAAATAAAATTATTCCTTCATTAAGCCTTTATGGCTCAACAAAAAAAGACAAAAGACCTCCGCTTCATTTGAACATGGAAGTATATAATATTTATTACTATTGATTTTGCTTTAATTTGACAACCATGAATAAATAAATTAAAGAAACAAAAAAAAACTTAAGATACAATTAATTACAATTTACCGAAAATATTAATTGTTAAGTTTTGTCTCCAATACGTGCAGACAAGGGGACGGTAGTTCAGGACTTTTCTCCCTGACGCGGTATATCCTACACTTAAATATTACGGTAAGCCTACCTATAAGGAGCTCTCTATAAGGGTACAAAAAATTTTAACTCTAAACGAGATCGCGAACGATTGACGGAGAGGACGCATCGGAAACTTAACTTATTACAAAAAAAAAACACTAATCCAAATTACGCTATAATCTATTAGAAATGATCACTATGTGTCTTCAGTTTTAAATCTGAGTGTAAATTTATATAGACATGAAATTATTTATTTGTTCTATTTTCTATATAACATATAGCATCTGTATTGCCGGTTTCGTGGCGTAACGTACATAGGTTTAATTAAAAATCGTGTGTCGTAGATGTAGCTGCGTGTATATGGGTGGTTATTTATTAGAAACTAATTTAATTTATCTTCACGATAGATGAAGCGCTCCATAGCGGATAGCGGATCTCTTAACGCCTTCGGTCTGTGATGAAGGTGCGTAGCGGAGTCTTCATAAAGCAATCGGAGAAAACAAAAAATGCGGCGGCCAAGACTTCCTTTATCTATTTGCTTGGAATGCCTTTGACCGTCGATTGACCTCTTTGTTCACCAAAGAATTTCACCTAACCTAACCGCGAACGATTGACGGAGAGGACGCATCGGAAACTTAACTTATTACAAAAAAAAAACACTAATCCAAATTACGCTATAATCTATTAGAAATGATCACTATGTGTCTTCAGTTTTAAATCTGAGTGTAAATTTATATAGACATGAAATTATTTATTTGTTCTATTTTCTATATAACATATAGCATCTGTATTGCCGGTTTCGTGGCGTAACGTACATAGGTTTAATTAAAAATCGTGTGTCGTAGATGTAGCTGCGTGTATATGGGTGGTTATTTATTAGAAACTAATTTAATTTATCTTCACGATAGATGAAGCGCTCCATAGCGGATAGCGGATCTCTTAACGCCTTCGGTCTGTGATGAAGGTGCGTAGCGGAGTCTTCATAAAGCAATCGGAGAAAACAAAAAATGCGGCGGCCAAGACTTCCTTTATCTATTTGCTTGGAATGCCTTTGACCGTCGATTGACCTCTTTGTTCACCAAAGAATTTCACCTAAGAGACGATAGTCTCATTATATACTATTATTTATTATTTGTTAACGACTCACCAGTTAAAAATTTAAAACAATTAACACTGACTCTAATATTGTTGTCTTTTCTTATTTGATTAAATTAATTTCCTTTACTACAAACAAAAAAAACGTTAAGAAATTCAAAACAACAACGAAAATTCTAGAAAAACACCTTTAAATATATGTTCTATGTATGTATGTATAATATCACTCCGGTACAACCAAAGACGTTTAGTCGTGGCTACTTTTAACTTCTAGTGCGCGATGGTATTCCCTTTTAAATAGAGCTAGACAATAATGCCCCATCATTCTCCCACCACCACCCACTACCACTATTCCAAAAACCCTATGTATCCATACTCGTTTTTAAGTGACCCGCTACCCAGATCATGCTACCCTTTTCGAATCATCCCAACGTCCTACTCTTTGAAACAATTGCTAATGCATTCCACAACCTCGGCCAAAGAGCTTTTTTCCAGGAATCTATTACTTTCCTTTATTTTCCAACCAACCATTGCTGTCAAATAACTGACATGTCAACAAAACAAAAGGAAGATAAATCCCGGCATTATGTGCTTGCTGCCTTTATTGAATAAGTTTTTCTGATTAAACAAAGTGTTATTAATGTATTAATCCTATTTTCTTTTCTTTTACTAAAGGTTGTGACAGAAATGGCATCCTGTGCCCGTGTTCTGTAACTATCGCATCGTTATATTTATCACATGAACGATGTGAATCGAAACAAAATTTCATTATATCACATTTCCGTGTTCTGTAACTATGCGATGCGAAAACTATACCACATGGAACATTGTGAAATGAAACTCCTGGAAATATGTGATAAATCGGTGTTCTGTAACTTTCGAATGCGATAAATTATTCACTTCAACTGTCAAAATTTATCACATTTCAATTGGCTTGCGAGAAAGGGATATTGAACAATTTTAAACGGATAGTGGACAGTGAACATTTTTGATTTTTTATTTAACAAAATATACAGTTCGTTAATCAAGTTCAACGTTTAAAAAAATGCAGAAGAAATAAAAAATAACTAATAAAAACAGTCAGAATTAGTGGAGAAGAATGTAGGTATAGGTACCTAGGTACATTCTGTCGAAAGAATTCAGCAAGCACTTAAATAAGATCCATTTTGAACATTCTTGGAACTGTGTTGCTATAAAAATAAACAGCTTGGTACATCCAACAAGAGAGACTAAAGGTTCTTGTTTTAAAAGAAAAAATATATTTCATTTATTTTTTTCATAGACAGACAAAATAAATGCGAAATTTTAACTTCATTAAATTCATCAACATAGAACATAGCGTTAGGATCAGATTAATTTCAAAAAAATTTGTCTGAGTCTAGCAGAACGAGCGATCATCGTATTTTTGAAAATTCAACAGAAACACGTAATTTTCCGATAATCCGCTAAAAAGTCGCGCTACACCGCTCCTATCCCAACGACATGTAAATACACACTGAATTTCCTCGCCAAACTACCCTTCGATTTCCAGTATTTTGACAATCCTTCCAATTTCCCATGATAATAAAAGTAACCAAGGTATATTTTATCGCATAGAGTTACAGAACACAACTTCTTTCCACATGCGATAAACGGTGGAATTTTGTGTTCCAAAGTTTTCGATGCGAAGAGTTATCGCATGAGTTACAGAACATGGGCACCGGTTATTTTCACTAACCTAGTCCATGCTCCGCAGCAGCAATTGATTAGGGGAGACAAGGAACGCGGCAGCTCGAGCACAGGTATTTTTATTTTAAATATTTCTACCTAAGGTAATATGTTTTATTGTTTTCAGGCATCAACATATGCGACCATAACAATTCCTTCGTCAGTACAGGAAAGCACCAAATTCTACCACTGGCCAATCACCGTCCCAACTTTTCTTAGGTCATTCGCTCCGAACACGTCTGGATCTTGTTAGGCCTGAAGACATATACACGAGAGTCACCGAAAAGCAATGTGCTTCGTTTAATCCGACATTTCGCACGCTTCAGCCAGCCCAATCAGTATTTTTCCTTTCAAATAACCCTCGTATGGATAAATGGGTACCAGGCACAATTGCAACCCGACTAGGGGACCTTCACTATGAAATCGATTATTTTGGAAAACGAGGCAAACGACACATTGACCAAATCCGGAGACAACTGGGAAGTAATGCGAAGGATCCCCAAACGTATGGTCCCTCTTCCGAAAGGAGTCAACCAGCTCGCGTTCGTTTCCATAAAGAATTCGCAAGTTCTGCACTCATACCGGAAGGACATTTAGCGACAGCACAATCACCCATTCAAAGAACGCAATGAAGCGCACTAGAGATTCCAGGGAGTTTTCTCAACGACAGCTCAGCAGCACCAGGATCAACGGAACAAATTGCACCACCTGTCGCTGTCAGCTCTCCGCGCAAACGGATTTTCACTCCACCAGTGAGTCTACGAAGTCCGACGAGACCAAAGAACCCCCGAGTTCTTTTCTCACCCTGAAAATTCACCTAGAAAACAACGTTGGAACACGTAAGGAGGGAAGAAATACTGTGTTCTGACCTTGATACTGTAATGTACTACTACCTTTAAATTTATATTTCTTGCTTGTTCTGTCAAATACCAATTTGTGTATTATATATATATTTCAACACGTGACTTTTTGCATTAGATCATTTCTGTAATAAAGAGAGTTTATCTTATCGATTAACATTATTAACTTCTTATTTGGAGATACAACAGTTTCCCGACCAGCCAAATCTATACACTGATAGAAATCTTGTAAAATTCTTTAAAAGAAATATGAATACATTTTTATTGAGCAGGCGTAAATGGGGAACGGAGATAATCTACCAAAACTAACGAGAATTGACCAGAAAGCTTCTCGTTATAAAAAACCACAGTAAGCTTCTCCCGGATCAGTCATTGAGTGATGTAGAACAGATTGCGTAAAGCATAACAAGACTAACTACTTAGCCAAGCCTAATATGAGTTATATACGCTTCCGCACCATCTGTGAATCAAAACCATTTGCTCACCCCACATATACAGTTCGATAAGTTAACAAGGCATGCCTTGATTTATTAACTGGCTTCGCTGTTCTTAAGCCAGTATCACAAATTTCCCTCGCGATCAACTGCAACAATGCTAAAAAAAAGGTAATGCGAGTTGGTTCCAGATGGTCGGTCGATGATGATTCCAAACTGTCAGAATGGTTTGATTCTGCAGGTATCCCACAAAGATGAATCCCGAGTCCCATTCCATTCCGCTGTTCATTGATGAGATTTGTTATATTCTTCTTGATGGTATCATTTTTGAGAGATATTTTATCAAAATCATTCTCAGATGACTTGGTTTTGCTGGCCTACAATCCCTTAACCCTTATTATACATGAACGTGCTTTTTAGGGCCGACAGTGGAGAAGAACCAATAACGCCCAGATTTGTATAGGACGTGAATTCAAGTACATTGGCGTGTTGCTAACATCTAATTTAAACTTTGGCAATCATGCTTAGAAAGATCAGTGAAGTTAAGCTGGCGCTTAACATTATGTGTCTTTAATTGCTGCATTAAAAATATTGGCCTTTCATTCAAATGCCACAGACGAGCTATATAAGATAGTCGACTTCCACAATTAGGTGCATAAAGTGGCCTAATATACTAAGGCTTTGATTAGATTATAAGCCAAGTGTCATACAATCTGATCAGCATATCTCTTATGACCGTTTACAAATATGAACTCAAGTGTTATCAGGGGGCGAAGCGCCGCATCGATTAGTAACGATATCACTCACCACTCGTTAACTGATGCGGTAATTCGGCCCAGGAATTACGTACGTATGCCACAAAAAAACCTCCGCGAAGGGTCAGTCACCTTGACGTGTGTACCATCATTGCATTCGATGGTGCCGGTGCGGAGGCTTACGGCGCAATGACTCAACGGACTGTGCTGTCGCTAGTAGGGTTACCTATGGCAGCCAGTCCCCTGAGGAGTGCCAACTAAGAACTGCCCAGGACATTCCGTCCATCCCCCACCTCTACCCCCCCCCCCCCATCATGATCCTCTGACCCACCCTCTCTCACTCCCCTCCCTCTCCCCGTCCCGTACCCAAACCTAATTCCAGTGGTGGAGCGAGCATAGAGTAAACCGTGCCCAAGGATGAAAGGTTGGGGGTCAAACCAACCGCGTACGAGCTCCCTCAGGTGCCCAGGCGAAGACCTTGAGGTAACTAAATGCCTTACCCCGGCATGGCGGCGCTGCCGGGGCGGACAATCCCTTCCGGCCTTACTCGTGGGATTCAAAATTTCAAACCAACAAAAAAAAACACAAAACAAGGATGTTGACGATGATACGCTAAGTATCGGCGGTGCGGACGACACAATAATGGTGGAACCGCACAACATACAAAACGAGGCTCTAGAGGCCGGAAACATGGATGAAGAGATATCGAAGGAAAGGGAAGAGCAGCTGTTAGCTGAACCCTCCGATGAGAATATCGAAGTAGTGGCGGTGAAAAAGAAAAGGAAACTGTCCCCTGGTCTGCTGAGGAAAAGGGAATTCAAAAAGGCCAAGCACATCTATGGCATTCTCACCGCCAAAGACAAATCCAGCCTAACGGAGAAGGAGAGAGCCACGCTAGAGTGGTCCAGGGAAGTCATCGCACAAGACATTCTCACGAGGCCCGTGCTGCCGAGACCAACGATTGTGCCGAAAGACGAGGCCAAAAAGCGAGGTTCAAATAAGCCGAGGGATGACGTCGCTAAGATGGACCCCAAGGCCCAGAACAGAAGCGCAGACAGGAAAGAGGCGAAGCCAATCTGCAGGGAGCCTAGCAATAAGCCCGGCCCTAGCGGACTACAGCTAAAGCCGAACTCAGGAGGTAGAAGAAGTGAGTTCGCCTCAAAGAGAATGCGGTCTTCGGAAGACTCATCGAACGCCCCGAAAAAGGCCAAGCAGACAACCACCGTGAGCCTCAAGGGGGCGCCAAGCACGGGGGTCACCAGCCATGGGGGCAGATATAGCGAGGTAACGAGGAACCCGCTACAGCTAGCTGTGGTGGACGCCAAAAAACCGAGCGGGCAATATGCAGTGGAGTGTGGCAAAAAGATAGAGCAGGCCTTAGGCTCAGCGATTGTCAGCCACATACTCAAGAATGCAGGTGCAAATGCCCCCGCCTATGGCAAGATGAGGTGGATAAAAGGAATCACTTACATCGACTGTAAGGACCAGGCTTCCAACGACTTTGCCAAGACGGTGATAAACGGCCTAGTACTCTGGGAAGGAGCAATACTCAAAGCTGTCCCCATAGAAGAGGTCCCCAAGAAGGCAAAAGGGAGAATTGTCATCCCCGAAATGGGGGTGCGCAAAGAGGAAATACTCCGCGTCTTACAAGCGCAAAACCCCCAGATACCTATGAAGGAGTGGGAAATCGTAAGCGCGGAAGAACCAAGAAACGGTGCCAGAGGTTATATAATCGTCTTCGATGAACCGCCAGCACTCTTGAAAAAAGATATGCAGATGTCGTTATCTTTTGCCGCAAGCGAGGTTACCCTCAAGCTGCTGAAACGAACTGCAGAGACCGAAGAGGCGACCAACGCTAGGAGGGAGGAGACTATGCTCATCAATGAAGATAGTCCAAATCAACCTCCACCACAGTAAAGTCGCCTCAGACAACTTGAGGCTGCTCCTTGAGCAGGAGCAGCTGGATATGGCCCTAGTCCAAGAACCATGGATCAATAATGATCGAGTGATGGGGCTAGGGTCAAAAAACTTTAACACCTTTTACAGAAATGATAGAGGAAAGGTGAGATCGTGTATCGTAACAAACAAGAACCTTCATGTACTAATGTTATCTCATTTCAGCACAGGTGACTTGACGGTAGTGGAGGTTAGAGGGAAAGAAGAGAACTGCACGGTGGCGTCAGTGTATATGCCCCACGATGACGACACATCAGTCCCCCCGGATTCGGTAAGGGCGCTTGTATCAGCGTCCGAAAAAGGTAAGAAAAACTTAGTCTTAGGCGGTGACGTTAATGCCCATCACACTATCTGGGGCAGCTCAGATATCAATTCAAGGGGCGAGGCTTTGTTTGACTTTGTACTCAATTCCAACCTTCTTGTCTGCAATAGGGGTAATGATCCAACCTTCATTACAGTGAACAGAAGGGAAGTATTAGACGCAACATTTGTATCTCAAGACAGTTCCGTCCAAGTTACGAACTGGAGAGTGTCCAGCAAGGCATCGCTTTCAGATCACTGCTGGATACTTTTTGACATACAAATTACACCCCAGGATAGGAAAATTTTCAGGAACCCAAGAAGGGCGAACTGGGAAAGGTTCAGCTCAGAACTCCAGAGGTTCAAGAACGTATGCCCGGTAAAAGACCTTAACACCGAACAAGAAATCGACGACGCAGTCGAAACGCTTACTACGGTGCTCTCGAATTCCTTTGAAAGATCCTGCCCAGTTAGCAGAAAAAATGGGAAAAAACGCCCACCCTGGTGGAACTCCAAGATCGCGGAGCTAATGCAGGCATCGAGATCTAGATGGAACCTCGCAAAAGAGGGACTTATCGAATGGACGACATACAAGGAAAGCGTTAAACTCCTCAAAAGGGAGTTAAGATTCGCCAAGAGGAACTCCTGGAGAAGTTTCTGTGAATCAGTTGAATCCACGACGGAGGCGTCGCGGCTGAGGAAAATACTAGCAAAAGCACCGATACCGATGTCCTCGCTAAGAAGGAACGACGGTAGCTGGACAGAATCGCATGAGCAAACGCTGGCGGCACTGACAGAAACCCACTTCCCTGAATGCACTGATGTACGCGATACAGCTACACAGGACACGAGACGGGGAATGGATGCAGATACAATCGACGAAATAATCGACGAGAGAAAGATAGCCTGGGCAATCAACTCGTTTGCCCCCTTCAAAGCTCCAGGAGTGGACGGTATTCGGCCAATAATGCTTCAAAAGTCTGAGGAAGCTACTATCCCAAGGCTGAGATGCATCTACTCAAGCTGTCTAAGGCTATGCTATGTTCCGATGGCTTGGCGAGAGGTGAGGGTAATATTTATCCCAAAAGCAGGGAAAGCCACCCACACAACACCGAAAGACTACAGACCTATTAGTCTGTCCTCATTCCTGTTGAAAACAATGGAACGACTACTTGATATGTATGTAAGAGTGGCTATAGGCGACAACTACCTCTCGGACTCACAGCACGCATACATGAAGGGAAAATCTACAGATACTGCACTGCACAGGGTAGTGTCAGTAGTGGAAAGGTCCTTGGAACACAAGGAATACACTTTGAGCGCGTTTCTAGACATAGAGGGTGCCTTCAACAACATCGAGGCCGATGCGATTATGCACAGCCTAAGAAGGGCCCATCTCAATGACAGTCTCTGCGACTGGATTGGTCTTATGTTAGGCACACGACGGATTAAGTCCTACCTAGGAGACATGTGCATTGAGAGGAAAGTAAGCAGGGGAACACCACAAGGTGGCGTCCTCTCTCCACTCATATGGCTCCTGGTAATAGACGAACTTTTAAAGACACTGGAGAGGGAGGGCTTCATTGTAAGCGCTTATGCCGACGATGTAGCAATCCTTGTCCCAGGAAAATTCATACCAGTTCTCAGTGAACGACTCAGCTTCGCACTCTTACTTGTTAACAACTGGGTTGCGGGCAGAGGACTGGGGGTAAACCCAGCGAAGACAGAAGTTCTGCTGTTCACAAAAAGAAGGACATTACCGGTGTTCAAACCACCAAGTATGGGTGGAGTGGACCTGCAAATATCCAAGACAGCAAGGTACCTGGGCGTTATCCTAGACTCCAAACTCACTTGGAAAGAAAACATAGAGGATCGGGTTAGAAAAGCGTACGTGGCACTATATGCATGCAGACGAACGTTCGGTAATACGTGGGGATTCAAACCATATGTGGTACACTGGCTGTACACAACCGTGGTGAGGCCCATTCTCACGTACGGCGCGGCGGTATGGTGGAAGGCGACTGAAAAGAAGTGCTATCTTTCAAACCTCACCAAGGTCCAAAGGACAGCCTGCATCGGGATAACGGGGTCATTAAGGACTACACCCACTGCAGCCATGGAGGTTCTACTTAATCTCGTACCCCTGGACATCTACTGCAGCAGTAAAGCAGTAAAAACGGCCATCAGACTCAGAGAGTTGGGACTGTGGTCTTTTAAACCATACGGACATGCCTCCGTGGAGACACAATGGAGCGCATCGAAAAAGAAAGTAGCTACTGACTACTTACCCCACACCCTTGTCTTCAAAAGGAGATTCGATATCAGAATCCCCCAAAGAAGCGAATGGAGTAACAAAATGGTCACGAAAGAAGAGGAGATAGCTATCTACACCGACGGATCCAAGATGGACGTGGGTACTGGTGCAGGCATCTTCTGTGAGTCTCTGGACCTGAGTGAATCATTTAGGCTCAGCAATGAATGCAGTGTGTTCCAGGCAGAGACAGCTGCGATCGCACAGGCGGCCAAGGAGGTACAGAGGCGAAAAATAGCCGACAAACACATCACCATTTACTCTGACAGCCAAGCGGCTATAAAAGCTATGGAGTCAGTAGTAATCAGGTCAAGGGCGGTGTTAAGAGGCAAAAAATACCTAGACGAGATATCAGCTGCCAATACGGTAACCTTATGCTGGGTACCAGGTCACAATGACATCTCGGGCAATGAGAAAGCGGACGAACTAGCAAGGAAGGGATCGGAGATGAGTGCATCTCTGGCCCTAAAATCCATAAGAACCCCGCTAAGCACATTAATGCTAAGTATCGACACTGAATCCTTGAGTAAAGCAAACTTACGTTGGATCAATCTTGATACATGCAGACACACAAGAGAGCTCTGGCCAGCGGTCAACCAAACGAAATCAAAAACCATGATCGGGTTTAACCGCAAAGACATCCGAACACTGACTGGGGTCCTCACTGGACACTGTATAGTGGGCCTACACGCGGAGCGGCTGGGCATACTGCACAACGACTACTGCAGGAGCTGCAGGGACGTTGAAGAAATAGAATCTATACGTCACCTGCTATGCGAATGTCCTGCCCTTAGAACAAAAAGATTGAAGATTCTTGGCAGCTACTTCTTTGAGGAGCTGGAGGATCTGGCTGCTTTAGAGCTAAAGAAACTCCTGAGATTCACATATGAATCAGGGTGGTTCTGTTAAAGCGTATTACCGAGCTGTTAAACAGCGGTTTCCTTTATCTCTCTTTTCAGGTTCCCGGAAATTTTAAAGAATCCCTAAATGGACACAATGGACCCAACTGGTGGTCTAAGTGAGCCGTGACACCCGTCACAAGGGCATCCATATACCTACCTACCTACCTATGCCACAAAAAGACCAAACTGACCATATCCCATTTAAAGCATTTTTGGGATGGGATATTTAAGCTTATGCTGTCAAAATGCGAAAACCCGTAAGCCCACCGCGTCAGTTTCAATTTCTTTTTACGATAACTCAGCATATTGTGTCCAGTAGCGCCATAGGACGATCTCTTTATATCT
Organism: Portevinia maculata; assembly: GCA_949715645.1. Taxonomy (NCBI): domain Eukaryota; kingdom Metazoa; phylum Arthropoda; class Insecta; order Diptera; family Syrphidae; genus Portevinia; species Portevinia maculata. Next base: position 98,811,020 of record OX454525.1, read on the forward strand.
CTGGCAAAAAGTAACATAAACGAATGGTGGGATATAATTTGCAATGAGAATCGCTCAATCTGATGACAAAATATATGACCAGCATTAAACCAGATCTCTTTTCGGTTGAAGAGTCTAAAAACTTAGCTCACCTACGAGTGGAGAAGGTCATTGATACGTTGCGGCAAAGGTATTTAATACTTAGCAACACGCAACCTATAGCATGTATTTCGAAAAAATACTGACACTAATGAAATGTACGTGGACAAAATAGTGCTTAACTGCTGTGCATTGGTAAATTTAGTAAGTCCATAGTAAATTCAACTTTGCAAAGTGCAGATTAAGAATTAACTAGGGGTCGCCCCGTGGTCGAAATTCGACCAATTTTTTCTATAAGTTCATTCCCCCTCTCTCTCTCTCTCCCCCACTCTCACTCCCACATACCCTCAAGCACACAACTTAAACTGTGCGCATACAAAGTCGTTGCTCGTGGTTGTTACTGCTCTGTGAACGGAGTTACTACAACAAATGCATGCACATATGAAAACGCGCTTCGCGGCTAAGTCGCCTGTTCGCGCGTTTATTGACGTTTATTGACAAAGTCGCCTGTTTGTTTTTATACCCTATTCTAAGGGTATATTAATTTTGAAACATAGTTTGTAACATACCTTAATAATATTGCCCGTAGACCCTTAAAGTTACTATATTTATGATCAGCATCGATAGTAATGTCGATCTAGCCATGTCCGTCCGTCCGTCCGTCGGCAAAAATTAGGCCTTTAAACTGGATCTGGAAATAATCAAGTTTACGAATTTTTGAAATCCGCCCACAGACACTCAAACAAACTAAAAAAAAACAAAATTTTCGAAAAAATCGAATTTTGAGCTAGAAAGCTGAAATTTTTTATATATGATGTATGAGTCCTAAAACTGATCGGTAAATAAAATTTTCCAAATCCGACCACTGACACGCCCACAATTAAATAAAACAATTTTATTGAAAAACCAAAATTTGAGCTAGGGAGGTGAAATTTATAATATATACTCTCTAAGAGCCTTTCAAGCTCATGTCTAAATATTTTCAAAATCAGCCTACTGACACGCCCACAATTTAAAAAAAAAAAACCTTTTTTTTGAAAATCCAAAGTTAGAGCTAGGGAGCTGAAATTTATAATATATGCTCTTTATGCTCATGTGTTCATTTTTTTTAAATCCGCCTACTGACACGCCAACAATTAAATAAAACAATTTTATTGAAAAACCAAAGCTTGAGTTAGGGAGCGTTTTTTTTACAAAAGCTTCGTTTTTTTTAATAAAATCCTTTAAATGTTATATAACAAAATATGTAGAGCGTTCCGCATAATTCAACCATACTTAGACTTTTGTCACGCCCACTTATGAGGGATAGGAATAAGAATAGGGTATCCAACAGTTCGCCCAAGCGGACTGTAGCCCGTCCTTATGTTTTTTGTTTGGCAGATCACTATCTACCTAATACCTTTCAAATCCAGTTTGTTTGTGTTTTCTTCCTCACACACTAACAATTGACAATTGAGTGAGAATAAGGCAATAATAGCCAAAATAGTTTACAATTTGTATTTGTTTTTTATTTTTCATACATAAAACTTTTAATTAACAATAAGTGATTCTATTCGTTACTACTAATTTAACTTAAAAAATCTAAATAACAATTCAAACATTTTTTTTGATCTTACTAATTGTAAAGTGATCAATGAACATTTAAAATTTCTCTATAGGTATACCTACTATGTTTTTTGTAAAAACTCTGTCATCCTTATAAAGTTTTCCCTGTCCATTTTCTTCATTAACGTAAAATGTTAAACCATTAAAAGACCTTACTCTACTACACGCAAAATATAGCTGACCGTGTGAAAACACTGGTCGCCTCAACATTATTCCAATTTTATTAAAAGTTTGTCTTTGCGATTTGTTTATCGTCATGGCAAATGCAGGTATAACAGGGAATTGTGTTTTTTGAAATTGAAAGGGTAACACAGTTCCCGAAAAATTCGAATTAATTCTTGGTATCAAAATTCGTTTTTTCACTGCTGTTCCCGTTAATACCTCACAATCTTAAGTATTGTGGTGCATGCGCTTAACCCTCAACCTTGTTCCATTAACTAAACATTGAGCTGTATTTAAATTACGTATTAACATAACAATGCAATTTTCTTTCAAAGTTAACTTATGTGGTGGCATCCCGCTTATTGTTAATAAATTTAAAAATTCTATTGAAAAATCATTTGTATTTATACCTTCGTTTTCCATTATTTTATCGTAACTGTTGTCGTTTTTTTTTGTCCATTGACACGGTTCAAAATATCACCATTAATGAGAGAGCAATCTTCATTCGTTGGTGCTAAAATTGCTCGCTTAAGCACTTCATCCGACAAAATTGTCTCTCTTATATCACCGTAAATGTCTTCAATGATATTATTCATATTTCCGATTGCACTCTGTGGTATCTCAATGATATCTTCACCAAATAAATCATAAGTAGTCAAATCTCCATGTCCCATTTTTTTTTTTTAAATTTTATAAAATCCATTTCTTCGGGAAGAGCTCGCATATTTTGATTCAACTTAACTTTATGGAATTTATGAAATTTCTGCCAACTTATAATACAATTTTCTATCAAAACTGAATTTGGAGTAAATCACCACATAATAAGACAGATTTGCCTCCAAATAATTTATTTTTTTCTTCACCTGAAGCTAAATCTCTCAATAACTTGTCTATTACCTTAAGTGCAATTTTCGGACACATTGAATATTCATCTATCAATATCAAAGATGCTGCACTTATAAAACGCCCTTGACTACTATTTGGTCGCACATTGGCTGAAGAATTTTCTAAAATAGGTATGGGAATTTAAAAACATTGTGTAACGTACGACCATTTGTAAGTAAAGTTGATGCAATTCCACTGTAAGCGGTAGCTATGCAACGTAAATTTAACGCATTCATAATATGGATGATTGCAGTTTGCACAAATGTCTTTCCACATCCAGCATTCGCTGACAGACAAAAAACATTTGATCCAGTATCTTTGTATTGTACTTCACGCAAAACTTGATTAATTATATGTTTCTGTTCGTTATTTGCATCATCATACATTTGCTCATAAATGAACTGTTCGTCAAATACGTCCACAGTATCTATATCATTGACTGACAAATTTCTTGGCACAGGTAAATTAAATGCTTCACAATTTAAGTTATGAATAATTAAAACCTGACTGAATTTTTTAAAAAAAAACATTTGTTTGTATTTATGCACTTACAATCTGAAATGTATTAACAATGAACAATAAATCAAAGAACTTGTTGTTGTTTACACTTGTTTTCACATTTTTTTTGTTTAGTTTGTTATTTTTCACTTAAAAAAAAAAAGAAGAAAACTTAGGCCACTGTATAATATGAACGCAGTCAAACTCCCAATGTACCGGTTCAAATGTGAGTTTGTTATTTTTCAATTAAAAAAATAAAAACAATTTTATATTGGGTAATACCACAAATTAAGTAAATTTTAAGTTAAAAGTATAATATATGTAGTTTGTAATTATTTGAAACTAAAACACAAGAAAATTGGAATGTTAACCTAAATAAATTAAGAGTTTTAGTTGGAATATACATATAAGTTGTAAAGTAAGTAATATATACGATTATAAATACAATATTAATAAAAAGAAGAATTCACAATAAAAGGATATTGATAGTTAACAAGAAATTAACACAAACAATCATTTGTTTTTCAATTTTTGGTCAACATGTTCACTGTTTTTATTGCTTTTTTTGCTTTAACATACTTTTCAGGTTTTTTCTTTATAGATTGTTACTTTTTAACCTTTAATAGCTGCTGTTTTCACTTTAATATTCACTTCATAACCAATCACAATGATTATTCCATACGATTTGTGCAAATTTCTGCAATTTTGTCCGTAGTCTGAGTAGATACTCCATGCATATATTCCAAGTAACAGTGTGAAAGGAAGATCGAGCCAAAGTTTCATAAGCGTTCCTGCAAATAAATTTAACAAAATTATTCACAATTGTTATCAAGACAGAGTAAACATCTAATAATAATTGATTTGTGAGAAGTCTCTTGCATAGGATTACTTGCGTCCATATCTTCCTGTAAATACTCCTCTCCGAAAATTCGTTACAGTTAAAACTTCTTCAGCTTGCAGGGTGCTTACGACCTCTTTTATTCTAAGTAAATAAGTAACAAAAGTGTTTTTATTGTTATGGGTAAGTAAAATAGATAAATATATGTGTGTACACTGTACATACCATTAGGTCCCATAGAGTAAATTTGTATTTCTCTTAGCGCTCTTTCAGTCACACGTTGACGGTACCGATTAAATCGACTAGCTGCAAGTGTTGGGTTGGATTTACTGAACATACCTGCAATAAATTGCTTACAACAGACACGAGCTATTTTAGTGTTGAGTTCCTTTCTGTTTATAGCTTTTAACCATTTCCTGTGTCTTTCCTCAGACAGAGTTTTAAGTTTAGGGCTTTTTATTCTTATTTGAGGAATGTTGTATATAGATGTATAAAATGTATGTTTAGAAAACTTTTCATCTTATTTGCATCCAAACAAAAATATTTTTTTGCCACAACTCCATTGTCACGATTTCACTTTTATTTTTTTACAGAATCTTAATATATTGTTAACTTTTTAGTATTCCAAAATAGTGTTTGGATACTCCTTCTTAGTTCTGGAAACTTGTTTCTGTTAAAATTCACTTTTAATATAAAATTATTACGAGATATCCGCAACGAAAACATTTTTTGCCACAACTACGCGATTCTCACTTTTTCAGTTTTATTTTTTGTACGCAATCACATTATAATGTCAACTTTTTAATATTCCAAAACGTGGTTTGGATAATCCTTTTTAGTTCCGGAACTTTTTTTTTGTTAAAATTGGCGTCAGATTAATGTCATTTTGACACAATCGATAGCAATTCCGATAACATTTAAAAAAGCAATCATAGATTGGTAGCAGTTTTTATCTGGGCTAAGGCATAAGCCCCGATAATTATCCGGGCTAACGAATCCTATATAGGATTGCGTATTTGTATGGAAAACTTGCTAAGCCCATATATGATTGCAAAAAAAAAACTCTTACCCGGAAAAATACTTTCCCATTGCAAATTAACATTAATGAAACACGAAATTTTTTAATTAGAATTTTTTATTTTATAAATTATTCTGCTTTATTTTAAGCAAAACTTCTTTTAATGAAGCTATCTTTTTCGATTTGCGGCGAACTTTTTGATTAAGTACTTTCATTTTTCTGTCTTTATCTTTAATCAACGTTCTTAAAATACTTATTTTTGTTTTCATCTTTTTGCTTCTAGGTGGAGTATTTAGAGATGATGCCCCATCAGAAGAGACCATTGCTCTTTTTAAAGTCATTCTCCGATTCTTTGTAAATTTTAAATACATAAGTTAATAAATTTTAAATAATATATAAGCACTTGACTTACAATCAGAGCTGGATCATGAGTTGTTCCAACTGTTGGTGGGAAAATAGAAACGCACTCTGGAACTATTTCTTCTACTTTAATATTAGCAGTATCTTCTACTCTCGGCGAAATAAGCCAAACTTCCTCCACACCATGGTGGTCCATATTACTGCAGCTTGGAATGTCTTGGCTAATGAAAACAAGTTAAAAAGTAATGGCACATCATGTTTTAAACACACAACAGAAATGTTGATGTAGGTACACAATATTAGCAATAATACCCTTCATAGAGAGATGGTACTGCAGACGGCATTAGTCTTTTCCTCTTCAAATTGAAAATAAAATCGCTGGCATTAAAGTGTTTCGAACACACAACACTACGGATCGTTAGGTCTTCATTTTTAAGTTTCAGGGCAGAAATCCAAAGATTTCTTTTGAATGCACACTGAGGAAACCTTAAACACGAACGGAAAAGTAAAAGCCATAAATTACAGAATAACTAGATAATTACTTGCGTCCCCTTTGCCCTACAACACCTATTTGTTTACGGTTTTTAAAGAATTTTTGAAATTTCTGTGCCCATGTTCTGTAACTCATGCGATAACTCTTCGCATCGAAAACTTTGGAACACAAAATTCCACCGTTTATCGCATGTGAAAAGAATTGGTGTTCTGTAACTCTATGCGATAAAATATACCTTGGTAACTTTTAATATCATGGGAAATTGGAAGGATTGTCAAAATACTGGAAATCGAAGGGTAGTTTGGCAAGGAAATTCAGTGTGTATTTACATGTTGTTGGGATAGGAGTGGTGTAGCGCGACTTTTTAGCGGATTATCGGAAAATTACGTGTTTCTGTTGAATTTTCAAAAATACGATGATCGCTCGTTCTGCTAGACCCAGACGAAATTTTTTTTTAAAATTAATCTGATCCTAACGCTGATTTAAGACAACATTATGTCGATGAAAATCGAGTTAAAATTTTGCATTTATTTTGTATGTCTATGAAAAATATAAATGAAATAATTTTTTTTTAAAAAACAAGAAACTTATGCTCTCTCCTGTTGGATGTACCAAGATGTTTATTTTTGTAGCAACACAGTTCCGAGAATGTTCAAAATGGATTTTATTTAGGTGCTTGCTGAATTCTGTTTTTATTAGTTATTTTTTATTTCTTTTGCATTTTTTTAAACGTTGAACTTGATCAACGAGCTGTAGGTATATTTTGTTAAATAAAAAATCAAAAATGTTCACTGCCCACTATCTGTTTAAAATTGTTCAATATCCCTTTCTCGCAAGCCAATTGAAATGTGATAAATTTTGACAGTTGAAGTGAATAATTTATCGCATTCGAAAGTTACAGAACACCGATTTATCACATATTTCCAGGGGTTTCATTTCATAATGTTCCATGTGGTATAGATTTCGCATCGGATAGTTACAGAACACGGAAATGTGATATAATGAAATTTTGTTTCAATTCACATCGTTCATGTGATAAATATAACGATGCGATAATTACAGAACATGGGCACTGGTGAATAAAACCTTTAGCAAAAATACTACATTAAAAATTCGAAAATCCGCAAGTAACATCCCTGCTAATTACAACATCTTTGTATATTTGCATTACAGTTTATAACATCCCTGAGTGTCATTGAGTTAAAGAGACATTAGTCCCCCATTTGTTTTGGCACGATGTTCTGCACATAGTTTTTTTTAGCAAATTCAACATTTTTGAGAAGTTAATTGACAAAATGTTTATCAAGAAACGTAATGCCTTACTTCATTTTGAATTTGGTGTATAATTTTACTTCTTTCACTCAAAGGGTTTTTCAAAATATTTAAAAAAAACTTACATGTGAAAAGAAATCTGTCCACCACTTTTATTATTGTAGCTTTTACAATTTTTTATTAGGCACCGCATTCTCTTATAATCACTTAACGCGTTTAATGTAAAAAAAAACAATAAATACACAACGTATCCCGATTTTAATTAAACACTTCTTGTTCACTTGGTTTAGCTTCAATTTTTGTGACCCTGTGGGGGATTAGTGTCACACACATACTGCGTGTGTGAAAAAGAGCTATTCCTTGGCTGTTTATTCATTGCCTCTCTGCTTGTTTTATTCATCAGCAAAGAAAGAAGCAGTTTTCTAACAAGCAATCTTTAGGTAAGGTTAGGTTAAGGTGACTGTTAGCTAATAGCCAACACACTTAGACCAATGAGGTCCGTTGTGATGCCACGTGGATCGGGAGTTTCGACCTCTACTCGCTAAACCATTTGGAGCTTCTAATGAAGCGCGATGTATTAGCTAAGTCTCTGAGTTCATTAAGGAAGAAGGCTCCTAGATAGAGATTTCTTTTATGGGACAGTGCACGACATGTACAGAGGAGATGAAGTGTAGTCTCCTCCTCCTCCTCGTCCCTGCAGCTTCTAAAGAAGTCATTTGAATAGACGCCAAGCGTTGATGCGTGCTTGCCTATTAGACAGTGTCTTGTAGTGACACCTATAGCAAAGCCAATGTGCAGTCGGTTAAGTGAGATTAAACCCAAAGAGCGTCGCAAATCCAGCTTTGGCCAGGTATGCTTGGTCGCTGGAAACGTATTACAACATGTCCACCTAAGGTTTGTACTTTCGACTGCAGATATCTGAAACATAAGTTTACAAGTAGCGATAGGTAAACCTAATAAAACTTTATCAGGTAGAAGAGGTAATGCGGTTCCATTTTTGTGGGGATTCATCTGCCCTACAATTCCCTGGGATGTCTCTATGCCCCTGCACCAAATAGAATTCAATATTGAACTGCTCTGCCATCTCCTCAAGAGATGAACGGCAGTCTATGGCTACGATGGAGTTTGAAGAGACTGAGTCCAAGGACTTTAGCGCGGCTTGACTATCCGAGAATATACGGATGTCCTTACCGGATATCACATTTCATTTCAATTATTGAACAACATGTACAAGTAAGACTTAGTCTTTTATAGTACTTTAAAAATAGAGGATAACATTTGATGGTTAGACCTACACTATACCTAACAATTAGTAAATAAGAAAAATGTACAAAAAATAATAATGAAAACACTATTTTAGGAAGGTAGAAAGGGGAAAATGAGTAGAAGGAAAGGAGTAGAAGAAATTTAAAGAAAGGGCTTTGCTGGAAATGAATGAGCAACTGGTGCCTTTTTTTTGATGGCACACTAACGCGACCTAGCAGGATGGGTAGAGTACTTGAATACAAACAATAGTTACTACGGCAGCTCAGCTCTAAAGTAGATCCGTCTCGAGGTATGCGTCCTAATCTATAACACGTATTTATGTTATTAGAAAAACTATGTATACGTCCTATTAGATTAGGGTGCATAACTCGAGACGGATGTACTTTAGAGCTGAGCTGGCGTAGAAACTATTGTTTGTATTGAAGTACTCTACATATCCTGCTAGGTTGCATTGGTGTGCCATCAAAGAAAAAAGGCATCATTTTTATACATGGCCCTTTGAGAGTTGTTGCTTTTTTTTGTTTTTTAAGAAAAGTACTCCAACGCAGATTTTTTGAATTGAGTAGCTCCAGTTATTTGTTTTGTTGCATTGGGCAAAGAGTTCCAAAGTGTAGTGGCATGAACAAAGAAATGGCGAGATGATATTAAATAATGTAATTATATTAAAAGTTCTGGAAGAGCGGGCAAATTGAAGCTTTTCAAATAGATATGGTGGCGATTGATTGTGAATTACTTTGTGCAGAAAGACACAACATCTTACATCTTAAAACTGCTGAGGTGTACAACCGAGCACTCTTTTATTATAGTTTGATATATGATCATATCGCCGAAGGACATTAACATACTGTAGGAAATCCTGAACGTACGCCATCTTTCGGGAAGTAGCCTGTATTTCGCAGGAAATACTGCTTACCGAACACTCGCCCTGGCACGAGCTCGTCACTCGCGCGTTTAAGAGCTGAACGCACCCCAAACAACTTCACGGCTGTCAAACAGTCGGTGCGAAAGAGTTAGAGGCTTCCGGCATCTTCGCCGCGGCCATATTAAATTAAGTAGAAATCTGAACGTGGTCGAGTGTGGACGGTACAATTGTGGTAGGGCTAATAAAAAATCCCATACCCCCAAATTCCCAGAGAAAAAAAGTGGATACGGCTCAGGAAATAGCCTTCAGGGCGAGGCACCTGCATTAATTGGCGGATTCCAGCACTTTACGGCCGATGCACATCGCCGGAATAGGGACTAAGAGAAACCACACCCTCGAAGCGATTCCCACCAGGTAGGACCCCCCCCCCCCCCCCCCCTCTCCGCCGGGCTGACAAGTGTGCGTCCTTTTTTTTTAGGAAATACGCTTGGAACACGAGCATGCGGCCTAGTAACCGATGCTACTTTTAAGCAAACAACTCTAACCGGCTGGAGTATCCCGTCACAACGGCGGACTCAAGCAGCAATCACCAGAGCCCAGCTCCCGAGTAGGGGCGAAGCACCTCCTCATTCTCCTCGGACGAGCGGCATCAGCATCACCAAAGTGTAGATTATTGTAGATTTAGGATTATTAATTGTGTATTCTTGGGAGCCTTCTGCCCATACCCACCCCCATATTTCCAACTTCCTCAGACTTAACGTCGACGAAGGAACCAAAATAATGAGCGACGAGATATTAATGAACACCGTCCACCTGTTCAAGAAGAAGCCACAGACTCGAGGCAAACCAACGAGTTTTCATTCGTGAAATACAGTTTATTAGAGATACCTTAGATAGAAGATTGGATAATTTGAATTTAAATACTCCCAATGTGAATCCTACGAGACTTTCGAACGCTCGTTCTGACTTTGAACATTTTTTAATAACGCCTCGTTTTCTACCCAACGCAGACAAGCACCACCAATAAGTCAACAAACTTCCTCAGTAAGTTCAGTTTGTAAAAATGAAGTTTCACATTTTATTTGACGGGTCCGAAAATATCCACGATTTTCTTTTTAAACCTTTTTATTTTATTTGTCTGAGTATGCACTCCCAGCAAACGCCCCAAACTTGGGTCCAAATTGAAATGCAATGGCATATAGAAAGCGAATTGTACAATGAACGTTTATATCACCAGGTCGTTTCTCTTGGACGACATCAGTTTCTTGAGTACCAAATGTTCGATGTCAATCTACGAGATGATTATCAGGTCCATTTATGTCTTTGTCAAGTTAATTGACCAGCCGTTTGAAAAATTATGAGCATTTTCTCTTTATTTTGGTATTAAGATTACCTTTATCTTCAAGAAGACTGCCTTTAACTCTGTACTCCCACGAAGCCACAGCTGCTTCTGACCTGAAAGTTTGCAAATAAAGAGAACTTTGCAGTAGTTCTTTCTATTTACTGCTTCCAACTTCTTTGCATATTTAAATGAATCCATTTTCCTGAAAATATATCGAGAAACTATTGATTATTAAAAAAAAATTTACTTTTGTTTGCTGATTCCTAGTATTTTCCCGCCTATCGCGGATAATTATTTTATTTGTTTACCCTCCAAATTTTTGTTTACATTTGATTTGGCATCGATTTGGCAGCTGTCAAAAAAGTCCGGATCTCTATTTAACTTTGAAGGGAACAGTTATCCCGTTTACATGAGAGATTCAATCCGGATTCAATCCGAATTGAGTTCCATGTAAACGCAGATTGAAAGATTGAGGGATTGACTCAATCCGATGGCAAAATTTTCTGCGATTGGATTGAAAATCAGCATGCAAACGCAAATTGATAGATCGAGAGATCGAGTGAGAGTGTGTGTGTGCGGCTTTTTTCCTGTTCTCCTCACTTGTGCTTCATATAAAACGTTTGAGTTTTGCAAAAACATTTCACACGCCGCCGTTATTTTTTCGTCCATTTTTATTAATTTTTCCAAACAATTTTAGGTGAACGCAACCAAAAACCACCGTCACAAACCCAACTAAACGCGAAATACGTATATTCAGTACGAACAGAGAAACTGAATTCTATTTCAATTTAATCTCTCAATCCGGTGAGAGCAGAAACCTGCCTCGAATTTCAATTCAGTTTGAATTCGATCTTTCAATCGGTCATGTAAACGTACTAAGTGATTTTCTCTTCGGCATCGCTTATTGCTTGGAATGTTTATTTGCATTTGTATTTTGTTCCCCGGGATTTAAAAAAAAAATGAAATCCTTTTATATCGCGATGGCGCGCGGTGTGTGTGGTCATAATCACACATGGCGAGCTGTCAAAAGCACAATCGCACATTTTAATCTATTGCAAAAGGGTTGGGCTATAGGACTTCTCACCAAGCTATCTCTTTCTGAAGTGCCGCATCCCTTTCTTAAACGTCAAACGTCAAAAGCAAATTGAATGAAAACAATGTCAGTGTTAAAAGAGCAAAAAAAAAAAAAACAAAGAAACAGCTGAATGAAATGAATAATCATTGTGATTGTTAATAAAGTGTATATTTAAGTGAAAACAGAAGCAATGAAGATTAAAAAGTACCAGCTTATAGAGAAAAAACGTGAGAAAGTAAATTAAAGTAAAAAGTTGCTTCGAAACAGAAATATTTTTTTGCCACAAGGCAGAGCTATTGTCACGGTTTCACTTTTATTTTTTGTACAGAATCTTAATGTATTGTTATTTTTTGAGTATTCCAAAATAGTGTTTGGATACTCCTTTTTAGTTCTGGAAATTTGTTTTTGTTATAATTCACTTTAATATAAAATTATTACGAGATCTTTGCAACAAAAACATTTTTTGCCACAACTACGATATTCTCACTTTTTCACTTTTATTTTTTGAACGCAATCATTATAATGTTAACTTTTTAATTATCCAAAACGTGGTTTGGATACTACTTCTTAGTTCCGTAAATTTTGTTTGTTAAAATTGGCTTTGTTATAAACTTTTAGTAACTATTCGCGAAGAACTTATTTCCCGTCATGAAAATTCGCCATTGTTTTCATTCCTTTCATTCAGCTGTTTGTTTTTTTTTTGTTTCTCTTTTGACACTGACATTGTCGTTTTTTTCTCTCTTTTGACACTGACATTGTCCTGACAAACCCTATTGAAAAAGTGCAAAACTTCTGGAAAATTTTAGTTAGAGTATTTTGTTGTTTTAGTTTGTAGTGAAAGAAAATATTGCACTTTTGCAATGGTACCTTGACCAGTTGCATTGGATCAACAACACCTATATTATGTAGGTACCTGCGTTTTCCAATATAAAAAAAATGCTTGTTAAATTTACGTGCGTAAAGTGCAATCTGATATTATGGGCATAAAATACATATTCTTTGTGTTCGCTTATAGCGTTTTTCATTGAAAGTCGAAGGAATTTTAAAATCTAGAATTGCTATTTTCAATGAAAAAGGAGGTACCACCCACACTATCTGTCCTACCTACTGAAATTATTTTTCAATAAATGAAAAACACGTTTTCCTCACTTTGATGTTTGACGTAAGGCAATAAGAGCAAATCTTTCAAAAATTGAACATTGCATCTGACGTTTAGGTTTACTCTAGAATTGCTTTTTTTCTTCAATGAAATCTGCCTAACCGTAAAGCAACGAATTCTTTTAAGCAAAAGAGCAAAATATTATCTTCAATTAAAAATTGCATAAGTTTCAGAAGCCGCCGGCCGTACGCATAGCTCCGACTATTATATTTGGTGCTTCACGCTTCGAGCATCTTGTTTATCGATAGTGATGAGTGGGCGCCTTGAATTTGCAAGGCAAATACTAACATTATTCATTCAAATTCGACGGAATCACTCTCAAAATCTGCATCTGCATTAATTAAAGGAACAAATTAGTGAATTTCTTTGGCGGGAGACGAGTTTTGAGCGAATATTTTGTAAAAAGTTAATAATAAAGCGAATTATAATAAACAAAAATTGTAGAATAAATTGTTAGTATCGAAATACTATTTTTGACTACTGAAAGTAAACAAATAGGATTGTGTACAAAAAATTAAAATGAAGCCTTCCTTGTGGCAAAAAAAATATTTTTCTTTGCAAAAAACTTAAGTTGATCAATTTTCTATATATACTTTATACGACTAAATACCTACAAACGAACATAAACAATTAATTCTACGAAATTATTCAAAAAAGTGAAAATGTCTGTAAATTGCTGCACCAAGAGTTGTCGAGCCTTTTCGTCACCTAACTTCGCGAAGTGCTCTATTGGTAAAGTGGTATCACACACACCATCTGTCCTAACTAAATTAGGAAATTATTTCACAATGAATCAGAAGCACGTTTCCCTCACTTTGGCGTTTGACGAAAGGCTAATTATATAAACTAGGGGTCGCCCCATGGTCGAAATTCGACCAATTTATTCTATAAGTTAAAAAAAAAACAAAGTCGACTGTTATACATATTAATCGGAAAATGAAATTATTCGACATTGCATTCTCTGATTTCATATGATATAAAAATTTTCCGCCATTTTCAAGCAACTTCAAGCATTTTCAAGTAACTTCAAGTATGTCCAAGTAACTTCAAGTATGTTCAAGCATTATCAAGTAACTTCTAGTTTTCAAGCATTTTCAAGTAACTTAAAGTAACTTCAAGCATTTTCAGGTAACTTCATTAACTTCAAACATTTTCAAGTAACTTCAAGTTTTTTCAAGCATTTTCAAGTAACTTCAAGTAACTTGAAGCATTTTCAAGTACCTTCAAGCATTTTCAAGTAACTTCAAACATGTCCAACTAACTTCAAGTATGTTCAAGCATTATCAAATGCATAACATGCACAGCAATGTTGTTGTTCATTTTACTTGCTGTAATTCATAATGTGTTTTATATATGTGGATAATTTTTGTATTGTGCACTTCTATGTATTGTCCCCTACCGAAATATATATAGTGTTGGCATATTTATATGCCGTATAATATCAAAAATGGGTGGAAACACGTTATAGGCAACTCCGTATTAATATATAGATAATAAATAAATAAATATTGGGCATAAACGGCCCATATATGGCTTACCTTCTCCAACCATTTGCTTGTGCGAAGTGGAGGGTACCTGCCATTTTTATCCGTATCCGAACGGAATTTAAGAAGCTTCTCATGACAACTGATCCTCTTGGATGTTTATCAGACGTTTGGAAAATGTGGGCAGTGGAAGAAAACTTTAGAGGCTATTTGTATGCATTGGTAAATTAAAGAGCAACTCTTTCAAAAATTTGAGATCGCATCTTGCGTGTTCGTGTGGATCTAGAATTGAACATTTTCTACAATGAAACATGCAAAACCGAAAAAAATTTGCTACAACTTTCACCATTTAAGCTCTGAATAAATATATAGCCTTTCGGATCACAAACGCGTTTAAGGAACTACCATAGGTAAAAGAGAGTTCGTGATACATTTTGTTCTGCCGGCAGAAATCCTCCCGTGTGCGCTCAAAGTGAGGTATGAATCCGGTTTTATGCGGGTTGAACAAGTAGTCCCATGTGTGTTGGTCCAATGAGAGCATGCTATATAGCACGATTCAAATTCATTGTTGATGTAGACTGGGTGTAATAATTAAGCGCTTTTTTTCGTTCATTGAACGGAATTAGTCAATTTCATGGCGATGCGGTATTTGGATAAAAAACCGATAACTACATTTATAAGTTTCAGTATTCAGTCCATTAGAAATATATTTAATTTTTGTTTTTTTTCGATGAATTTTGTCAAGTGTATAATTGATCGAGTTATTTCGTTTTTTGTAGGAGAGTCTGTTTGCATCCAGATTCTTTTAAAAAAAAGTATTTTAACTACCGCGTATTGTCAAAGCAGCCAAATAAGCGCAATTAGATACATACATCCACGGGTCAACAGAATTCAAAAGGGTGTAAAGTTATGTTTTGTGAAAATGTCATTCCTCAATTAAGTCCAAAAACAATGCTAAACTGGAAGTTGTGAGCAAAGTAAAATTTGTTAAAATACCTGCAGATCAATTTTAGTTTTAAGGTACGCATTAAATATGCTTTAACAGTAACAGTTTCGGAAATTATTTAATTGCAACACGCGACATATCAACGATATTTTTTTTTTGCCATTCTTTGTTGAATAATTTTCTTTTCGCTATCGACGAAAGAACAAAATGGCGGAATAAGTTCAGTGAGATGTTACAAACTATTTTTTCCTCGGATGAAACCATTATTAATTTTTTTTTCATTGGTTAATATGATGTATAAATGAATGGAAATAGTTGTGAAATTCAAGTGCGTATATTTTAAGGGTTTTCATAAATGAATTGAACGTTTTTGACAACATTGCGACTTCATGAATACATCAAGTATGTATGGTTTTGGTTTTTGTAGTTTGTTTTCATTTTTATTATTATATTTTAAATCATTATAATTTGTTTGCTTATAAAAAGTTTCTGGTTTTTTATTATCTATAATCTACATTAAAAAGCTTGTTTAGAAAAAAGTGCAGCACTGAAAACTGCGCAGTTTGGTGTAAATATTTTTTTTCATTAGGTAGACTTAATAAAGTTCACCTTTGCATTGTAACCCTACGTCATCATTATGCCAAATTTCTTTGAATTGCATTCAGTAAACTAGTTGTGTTAATTTTTGAAAGGTTTAACTTTGGCTAGTGGCCTTATTTTGTCTTTAATACGTCCAGAGCCTCATTATTTCTATTTTACATTGCTTTCCTTAATGTTATTCTACCATCAGTTTTTTTTGGATAAGGACAAAGTTGAGAGAAGTATGTACAGATATAGCAAAATAAAATTAAAAAATTAAGCTTACACATAAAAACGAACTCATTTAACTTTCTCGCACTAACAGGTGTGGCTTAAGCCGCCGCATTGCATCCCAATTCGACCGCTTTAAATAATGGCGATGAATTAAAATTATCGATTTGTATATTGTTATGGTCCCAGCAAAACTATTGAAATTGAAATATTGTATTTCCTGTTTATAAAAGTAATCCTGTTTATAAAAACAAACCACATTCACTTAATTGCAAATATCTAAATCTACGATCATTGTTGATGGAATAGGTATCGAAAGATCGTCACTTCCATTTGTTAAAAAATATAAATAAATAAACATCTGGCGTTAACGGCCAATACATTGCCTAAAACCTAGCTTCTCTAACCATATTCTTGTCCGAAGTGGAAGGGACCCACAATTTTAAGCCGAATTCTAACGCCGAATTTGAGCCACTTCTCTTGACAATTGATATTCTTGGATGTTTGTCAGACGTTCGCAAGAGGCGGTGCAGTGGAAAAAACTAGATGTTATGTACTTGGCCCCGGCGGGATTTAAACTGGGGACACACAAAGCTGTATTTGATCAAATACAATCTTAATGTATGACTGATGATGGATCTAGTGATTCATTTAATGCCTATACTATGCTCTGCTGCAATGAAGCGCAACAGGTCAGTGAGCGCGACTTGTTATCGCAAAGATGGTGCTTATAGTTTTTGTTTAAATATATCATGTTACCACCACAAAATAAATAAAGAGTTTTTCAATAAGAGTGCTACAAAAGTTTTAAATAAAACAAAAACGGTTTTGGATATCAATGAAATTCTTTATTCCTGTGAAAGTACGTTCGATGCCATTATGTATGGAACTCGATTTCTTTTGCATGGCCACCACGGGCACGCTTGCAGAAGTCAAGACACTGAACCCACTTTTCGACGGTTTTCAAGTATAAATCGGCCGATACTGCTGCAATTTCACGTTCGATATTCGTACGAAGTTCATCAATCGTCGCTGGCTTGTTGGCATAGGCCATAGACTTGACGTAGCCCCACAGGAAATAGTCTAACGGCGTCAAATCGTACGACCGAGGCGGCCAAGCGACTGGACCATTTCGTGAGATAACACGGTTTCCAAACTTGGTTTCCAATTAATTGATTGTGGCATTCGCTGTGTGGCTTGTGGCGCCGTCCTGTTGGAACCACATGTCCTCCAAGTCCATATCATCCAATTGGGGCCAAAAATATTCGGTTATCATTGAACGGTAGCGATTCCCATTCACAGTAACGTGCCGGTCTTGATCATCACGGAAGAAGTACGGCCCGATGACGCCGCCGGCCCATAAACCACACCAAACCGTAATTTTGTCGGGATGCAATGATGACTCATGGAGTACGTGTGGATTGCTCTATGATTAAGTCTATGGTCTATGCCAACAAGCCAGCGACGATTGATGAACTTCGTACGAATATCGAACGTGAAATTGCAGCAGTATCGGCCGATTTATGCTTGAAAGCCGTCGAAAATTGGGTTCAGCGTCTGGACTTCTGCAAGCGTTCCCGTGGTGGCCATGAAAAATAAATCGAGTTCCATACATAATGGCATCAAACGTTCTTTCACAGGAATAAAGAATTTCATTGATATCCAAAACCGTTTTTGTTTTATTTAAAAAAAAACTTTTGTAGCGCTCTTATTGAAAAACCCTTTATAAGACATCAACTGCACATTAATACCTGACTTCTTCAAAAATTAAATACTGCTAGTTTTCTCTAAGTTTATGAGAAACCGCAAAATAACAAACAATTTTCGTTAACTGTCATACAAGCTCAATTTTCAGACAACAAATCAAAAAAAGTGTTCAATTTCAATTACTTATTTCGCAAAGGAAAATTAGTACAACTTTCGAAATCAGTTCATACCTACAACTACTTAAATATCTCGTAATTTATATTTATGTATAATGGTTAACTGGCAGACCCAACCGGCTTCGTTCGAGTGTTGTCACCGCATCTATTATTATATCCCCCGAAAGTGGGCGTGGATAATAACCTTAAACATTTGACTTAATGTCCAACTTTTCTACATTTGGGTCACAGCCTCCCAAAAACTATGCTAGTCAAAAAACTTTCTTTGACGAAATATTAAAAAGGACATTCTCTACATAGTTTGTGAACACTAGAACCACAATTTCCGTCATCTTTGACGATAACACGTTCAAACGTTATTTCTTAACATGAGATCAATTTTATGATTTGACCAGAGAATAATTTATAGAAATTTTATTAGTTTTATTGACGTCTTAGTAGTTACATGAAAATTAAAATTTAAACAGTCTTCCATAAAAAATTAAAAGTTTAAACAATAATTTTGTTTCGTTTTAAGAATTTCTTATGGAAATTATATTGCGTAGTCATAGTTCAAGAATTCTATCTTATAACTGGGCTTCTAAAATCCCCGTATGATTACGCGCCTTTGTGGTCGCCAATCAATGGGCGCGTTTAATATGCAAAGGCGACTAGTAGTCTAAAGTGACCATTCGTCCCACATTACGTGGGACAGTCCCACATTTACTTCAACTGTCCCACATCGAAAATTGTCCCACAAAACTAGATGTTGTCCCGCACTGTCCCACGAAATGTAAATTTTTCGTGCCGAGTAGCATTAAAATCATTTTTTGAAAACTAGGCTTCTGAGCTCTGGTTAAAATTTTTCCATAACATGGCGTCTATATTCCACGGCACTATAAAATCAATAGAGCAGGAAACCCTAAATGTATGGAAGTTGCCGAAATTTAAAAAAAAAACTGAAAAATAAGCTTCAAAAACGAATCGCTACTCAATATTTGCCACTAGTGCTAAACGATGAATTAAGCAAATTGAAAGAAGCAGGTCATATACAAAAAAGATGGTTCCTAGAATTCTAGCCCATGTAATCAATTTTTACAGTACATCTTTTAAATATGTATATAGATCTTTGAACTGAACAGTTCAGTGATGTAAGTCAGTTCAGATGGGTGTTACTTAAATCAGAAATTATTTGGGAAAAAGTTCAACAAAATTTAAGTTATTTAAATATGTACACATTTTCCAAGTCATAAAATTAATGAAAATGATTTGTTTAATGAAATATCATGCATAAAGAAATATGCAACCGCTAATAAATTACAAACCTGGATAAAAAAATATCAGTTGATATGACATATGAGATGGGTGGACCTTTTTCGCACTTGAAAAACTGCGACATTCCATACCAAAACTCCAAAAAGTTTGTTGAATACACCTTCTGTTTGCCGGGAACTAATACGTCGACGGAAAGAATATTTTCAGTTGTGAATAAATTGTAGACGGTAGAGAAGTTCCAACTCTCTGTCGAGACAATTAAAGCGATATTGACTGTGAGATCGAGCTATTCAAGCTGCCAACATTTCTTAGAAGAAGTGTCGCAAAATAATAGTTTATTGAAAAAAATTCATTCTTCAGAGAAATACATAGGTAGATGTATTTAATTTATTATATGTAATATAATTTATATGATGTATAACTAGCTGTCCCGTGCTCGCCTTGCTTCGCCAGTCTGACACTTCTCAAATTTAAAACAAAATACTTGCTGATAACAACTGATAAAGAAAATGTCGAGAGTGTCCCTACTCATTATTTGGATATACTCTTGAGTGTGACTCCCTCTCAATCTCATTTACATTTCATACCCTATCTTTCTCAATCCCATGGCCATGCGCCATAAAAAACATAGGGACGGGCTACAGTCCGCTTGGGCGAACTGTTGGATACCCTATTCTTATTCCTATCCCTCATAAGTGGGCGTGACAAAAGTCTAAGTATGGTTGAATTCTTAAGAACGCTCTACATATTTTGTTATATAGATAACATTTAAAGGATTTTATCAAAAAAAACGCTCCCTAGCTCAAACTTAGGTGTTTCAATAAAATTGTTTTATTTAATTGTGGGCGTGTCAGTACATGGTTGCCACTGAACTGGAAAATCAGGGAAAGTCAGGGAACGAACATTTGGTCAGGGAATGTCAGGGAAAGTCAGGGAATTTCGAAAACAGTCAGGGAAAATTCCCGTAGTGTGTATTTTTTTTATAATATTAAACAAAATTTGTATGTCGAGCTCTGAAGTTTACCCACACAAAATTTTATTTGTGAAAAGGAACACAACTTTATATCTTTTCTGTTCTGTGCAATATTTTTGAATAAAATTTATGTGGTTTTCCATTGGGAGCAAAAATGTTACTTTTCATGAATCCACATTTTTTCTTATTTTGGGATCACATTTCGCAGATCTCGATATCTTTCAAGATATACCCACGCACCATTTCACTAATTCACCAGTATTACCTAATAATGTATATACCGTGGACATTTTTAATTTGATTGATTGAGACGATTTTGGTTTCGAGAAAGTATAGCGTTTGCACGCAGTTGTATTAATTGCTATTTGCTAAACAGCTAATGGAGATGCCAAGGAGCATTGAAAAGCATATCAATCCTATTTTTCGATCCATGCGCTACGAAAAGTCTGAGATAATGCTTAAATGGAAAACCACATCTTCATTCTTTCCGAAAAAAAAGATATGCAAACTTAGCGAAATTTGTTCCCTTTGCTAAGGAAGATTTTGTATAGTATAGTTTTTATTTTAAGGCAATAACGGCAAAGCAAGATGCAAATTATGCAAACAAGAATTTGAGTTAAGCAACATGGGCCAAAGGGCTTTGGTGTCGCATCAAAATGGACTAGCGCATAAGTCAAATTCTAAAGCTTTGACGTCACAAAAAATTGATACTTTCTTCACTGCGTCTCATTCATTGGTCGCCTCTAGTAGTCAAAAACATCTCAAAATACACCAGAAAATACTAACGCTCAAAATACACAAACAAAATATTTTACTTTCGACAAGACCGGTTCCATTGTCGCAGAGATAAGGTGGTGTCTGTATATTATTTCCACCAGAGCGTCCTTGAACTCGGCTGTGGAAATTAGTGATCTTTTTCGATTGATGTTCCCAGACAGCCAAATTGTTAAGTTAGGAAAAACTAAGAGTTCCTACGTTATCAACCACGGTATCTCCCATATTTCCATAACAATCTTTTGGATAAAGTAAACAAATGTGACGACTTTGTTATATATTTTGACGAAGCACTGAACAAAATAGCTCAGAAAGGACAAATGGATTTAGTTGTCCGTTTTTTGATGAGAAAAAAGGATTTGTTTGCAATAGGTACTTAGAAAGCGAGTTCATGGGATCTTCAAAGTCAGATGACATTTTAAAACATTTTGACAATGGAATCCGATTTTTGAAAAAAGAGAAACTTCTTCAAGTATCTATGGATGGCCCAAACGTAAATTTATCTTTTTTAAAGAAATTTAAACAACAGCGAAATGAATTTGATCCGGATGGTACGCAGCTACTAGAATGTGGTGTGTGTGGTCTACATGTAATACATGGAGCCACGAAAACCGGACTTACAAATTTTTCATGGGACCTGTACATTCTTTTAAGGCATACGTTTCCAAAGAAAGTCCTGCAAGAAGAAGCTTATTTACCTCCAAAACTAATTGTACTCGATTTCCCCTGAAATATTGCGGTGTACATTGACTAGAAAATAAAATCTGTTTAGAGAGTTGAAGCACTTTTTTTCTATGACAAATTCAGATTTACCAAAAAATACTTCCAAGACAAATTGTTAGACTGCAAACTTGCATTTTTCCATACAATTACATCTGATTGTGAACCATTTTTATCAAAATTTCAAGGCGAGAAACCATTGATATTTTACCTGGAGATCTCCTCATATTAAAAACTTATTGCATCGCATCGTCAAAAAAAAGTATATCAGCGAATGCTCCATAGGATCTCAATCGATCTTTCAAGTCAATCCAATCTTCTGGAAATAAAAAACGTTGACGTTGGCTTCAAGGCAACGAAAATCATCAATGCAATAAAACAAAAAGAAAATTTTTCGAAAAAAAAGATATTTTAAAATTTAAACTGGATTGCCGCAAAATTATTATAAGCATAATATCAAAAATCGAGCAGTCTTAATCCTAGAAATATTTTGCAAAACAACGGTCTCTACAGTAAAAGATTCAAAAATTTGCTTCAAATTTTATATAATGCCAACAGATTGTTTGATACATGCGCGGAAAGGTCAAAATTGCAGTACATAATGCATGTACAGTTGCAAAGTTCTACTTTCAGCTTTATGGCAAAAATGAAAATTTTATAGATCTTTGGCATGTTATAAAAATGTGTTGCATTTTATCGCACGGAAACGCCTCAGTTGAGAGTGACTTCTCAATTAACAAGACTCTTTTGGTCGAAAACCTCCTTGAGGAGTCACTAGTCGCTCAGAGTTATTCGACCAGGTACATTAGCTGTTCGTTTAACTGCTAATATAATTTGCTGGTCATTTATTATTAACATTATTAGGAAATACAGGACCTTCTTTATCTTCAATAATTATTATAATTTTATTAATTACACAAATTGCTTTATTAATATTAGAATCAGCTGTAGCTATTATTCAATCTTATGTATTTAAGAGTCTTAGATGGCGTGAAAGAGGCGGAGGGGAGTATCGAAAGTGGAAATAAATTGAAAATTAATATTTAATGTTCGATCCTCTCATAGCCGCTATACACAGCAGTTAGAAGAAAAACTTAAATTAAAAAAAAAGAAGATGGGTTAAACGAATTAAAAAGAAAAAGGGAGGAAGAAATAAAAAAAAAATTATAAGGAAAAAGCAAAAATTCGCATTCAAGAAGAGGAGAAAATAAATTATCAACTCTCCCTTTTAAAAAAAATAAATTTGTCTGTTCTTTAAATATTTGGGACTAGTGTTTAAATGCGTCATTTTGTTTGCTATATTTGCAAAATTTGGTCAGGGAAATTTTTAAAACTGGTCAGGGAAAGTCAGGGAAAAGTCAGGGAATTTTTTTTTTAATAATAATGGCAACCATGCAGTAGGCGGATTTAAAAAAAAAATAACACATGAGAATAAAGGGCCCCTAGAGAGTATATATTATAAATTTCAGCTCCCTAGCTCAAACTTTGAATTTTCAAAAAAAAAAAAAAAATTGTGGGCGTGTCAGTGGGCGGATTTTAAAAATATTTACACATGAGCATAAAGGGCCCATAGAGTGTATATATTATAAATTTCAGCTCCCTAGCTCAAACTTTGGATTTTCAAAAATTAATATACCCTTAGAATAGGGTATAAAAAAATTGTTTTATTTATTTGTGGGCGTGTCAGTGGGCGGATTTTGAAAATTTGTTATTAGGAGTCATAGATCATATATACAAAATTTCAGCTTTCTAGCTCAAAATTCGATTTTTTCCGAAATTTTGTTTTTTTGACTTTGTGGGCGTGTCTGTGGGCGGATTTCAAAAATTCGTAAACTTGATTATTTCGGGACCCTAGAGAGTATATGGTTAAAATTTCAGCTCTTTAGGTCCAGTTTAAAGGCCTAATTTTTGGCGACAGACGGACGGACGGACGGACGGACATGGCTAGATCGACATTACTATCGATGCTGATCATAAATATAGTAACTTTTAGGGGTCTACGGGCAATATTAAGGTATGTTACAAACTATGCGTCAAAATTAATATATCCTTAGAATAGGGTATAAAAACAACACAAACTGCAAAAGGTGCATAAAAAGAAAGAAAGAAAAAGCACATTGCACAAAAGGTACAGGTAGAGAAACAGATTTGTGCCGCACACACACACAAATTTTCCTCCACTGACGATCTAGCTTCAATTGACCATTTTACTTTTTTGAATTGTATAAAATTTATAGTTTATTGCTTATTGTTCAACTTCAGGATAACCTACAAAGATGATTTATGATTTATCTTAAAATCTTTGTACATAATTGAACTTTATATTAAAAAAAAAAATATTTCATTTGGATGAGTCATTCCAAAGCTAGGAGCTAGAAAGCATTCGAGAGTTACAACTTTTCTTAGATAGTAGCTTAGATCTCTGCTTCTGGACAGCGGATGAAGCATTTTCCCGCGGTAAAAAGCCTATGTCCATTCTCATGCTCTATCTGTGTACCAAATTTCATTTAAATCGGTTCAGTAGTTTTTCCGTTAAAGCGAGACAGACAGACAGAGTTACTTTCGCATTTATAATATTAATATGGATTTATAATATGTATATTTATAAACTAATGTTTTTTTTGTTTCTTGCAAATTTTTATGTTAATGCGCTTTTTTTAAAATCACCTTGATTTAACTGCGCTAAGCTAAGCAAAGTGAGTACACTGTCTTGCCGTTTGGGCGTGCATGCACCCAAATTCTCAAAATTACATAAGGTACCAAATTGTACCAAAATGCAACTAGTGGAATGAAATCAGTTGATATCATTTCATTAGACTATTTTAAATCTTTATAGGCATTCCACCCCACAAAAGAAGATAACTCACACAAATTTTTGCAGATTTAAGCTTAGCGCATTTAAATCAAGTGGATTAAAAAAATGAATTTTTGAAGTGCGGATTAAAGTAAAATCTAGTCATTTCTTTTTTAACTGAACTGACTTTATTTTTATTACTTAGCTATGTTACGTTTACTTTTTGTGAAAATTCATTGAATTATTTTGTTATTTAATAGTTACTTTTTTTCGTTTGAAATTAGTATTTTTCTTTGCATTCTGAAATCTCATTAAATAAAATTGGAACTGTCCCACATTAAACAAAATATATATTTGTACCTATATGATTTTCTGGTGATTTTCTTTACTTTGTCCCACATTTTGGATCTGGTCACTTTATACTAGTTCCAACTATTTTACACTTCCTCATTGATTGAATAACTCACGTGACCATCGTATGGCAAGTGATAGGGGTTTAATTATAAGGGAACTCGCAGTTGCCTTACGAGTTGAACGCGCTCCATCTAAAGTTTGTATATCATAACAACTGCCGTTGACAGACATGAATCAACCATTTGATAAATGACATCACCTTTGAGGAATAATTAGTAATATTTTCCCCCTGTTTTCAGCTATCGTTTCTATTTTCATTTTATACTATGTTTACACCGACACGAAATTCGTCATTTCAGCTTAATTCAAAATTTGAATAAAAATGTTCATCATTTCGCCATATATTTTTCAAGATTTGGAAATGTTGATTTTCGTCTCTGCAATCAGAAGTTTGTCAAATCGAACAAACCGCACGTCAATCTGACGATGAATAAGAAACTAATTGGAAATAAAACATCCGCCAAAATATGTATTTATTAAAATAACGGCAAACGTAGACTAAAAAATTATATAAAAACAAAGAAAGACTACGGCCTTGGGCGGACCTAATCCCAGCTTGAGTCATAATGCCTGAAAAGACAGGCAGCGAGGACTCATCCAAAAATGTATGCATTAACGCACATAAAACACGTGCAGTAAGAAATTTCCAGCATTCAGTATGCTTTTTGCGTGACCTAAATATCACTGAACGCCCAAACAGACTAAAATGCTAGGTAATGTAGAATTTCACAGCACGAAACGTCGAACCGGAAAAACTGTATCAAATTGTGCTGTTCTACTATTATTGGTGCAGTAAAATTAGAAATATAACCACCATGCAGCAAGAATCGACATGCAGTAAGAAATATTTCAATTTACATACAAAATCACCTTACTGCACGTCTGTTTCAGCCATAAGGGCATTCATGCAACGTTGTAAAACCTTTGAAAACGTCGATAAATTCGAAAGTTTTCGACGTGGTAAATGATCTGTCAAAATTTTTATGAAAACCTTTTCCAACAAGGTGGTAAAATTTCGACACGAATTTGGTGTGCATCAACATGGTAAACGTGGAAAACTTTTTCAACCAATCAACGGTCGAGCTGCAGTTTTCCTGTGACATACTGAACGCCCGTTCCCTCTTTCACACTACACAGGCGAAAATAAGGCGTGTATTCAACAGTTGATTGATTAACCATCATTTACACAAGCATTTTTGGGGTGTTCATCAAGCATTCGTCGTAAACTTTCACTTTTACGAAGATGATAAACTTTCGACATTTCGACATTTCGACATACGAACCCAAAATACAATTTTATTCACGAACAACCGTTTGTATATTTTTGTGTATTAAGCATTATTAGTACAATGTTAAGGGTTTGTTTGTTATGGTCCTTAAATAAATAAATAAATATATGTATCTAGTTTTCATATTTTTGCGAATTAAACGAAAAAAGGGGGGTTACCTTTGAAAAATGCCAATACACTTGTCTGCCGCAATTCTACGCCAGACAAATAAAAGAGCGCTCAGTTATTTTGTGAAGCCCGCGAATTGCTTCTTTAATTTCCTTTTGTAAACTCGCCCCACAGATCGCCTGTTTGCAATCGCAGGAATTCTGCAATGTCTGAACTGTCCATTTTGTGTTGGAAATCATTATGACAATACTGATTTACTTAGCTGGCACCCGACCCATGAAGTGTCTCAACCTGAGACTCTGCAGCCTTTTTCTAGCTGTCGGTGTTAGCGCACAGACCTTGTTCTAGCCCTTAGTATATAACGAATAACAACATTATTATTTAACGGATAATAAAATTATTATTAGTTTAATGAACTTTAACTTCAAACTCCCTGTATTTAACGTTTATACAATAAAACATATAGAATATAGTACATATCTATTTATAAACGTACACACTCTTCACAAACAGGAATAATAAGATCTAGTGACACAAATTACTTATCAATTGCATTTAATCCAATCAGTAAGCTTACGTTTAAACATAACCAAAAAACTTAATTCATCCCTAATTGTAGTAAGAGTTTAGAAACCTATTGCTGATGTATTAAAAAAACATATCAACTACGAGGGGCGTTCAATATATTCTGGGTATCGATATGAAGGAAAATGCGAATTCAATTTAAATTGTCTTTATTTTTCAATATAATTTCCCCTAACATCAATGCATTTGTTACATCTTGAGATAAGCTTTTTTAAACCTTCAAAAAAAAAAAAATCCTCTTTCTCTGCAAAATACCCATTTATTGCCGACTTGAGTTCTTCATCATCCGAAAATCTTTTTCCACGAAGACATTTTTTCAAATCCGGAAACAGGAAATAATCACTAGGGGCAAGGTCTGGACTATAGGGTGGGTGTTGGATTTCTTCTTCTTCAACACACCCGCTGCGAGTTTACCCCGTCTTTTCTTTTTAATTTCCTCCCGCAAATTATGCAAAGTGGAAAAGAATGGTGTGAATGGTACCAATTGAAAGCTTGGTGATCTCTGCCATCATTTTCACCTTTATTCGGACATAGTCAAGAACAAGTTTTTCGACTTCTTTGATGCTTTCTCCCGTACAAGCAGTAGCCGGGGCGCCGGAGCGGGCGTCGTCTTCAATGCTCTCTCTGCCTGTCTTGAACTCACTTGACCACTTTTGCACAGTTGATAATGAAGGTGCGGAACCCTGGTAAACAGCCACCATCTCTTCATGAATAGTTTTTTGACTTTTTCCTTGCTTAGTGAGAAATTTAATTACAGTGCGATGCTCAATTTTCACCATCATCGTCTCAGTTGCCATTATGATTCTGTTTAACTAGAGATAAAACGCGAATTATATGAAATTTTACATGAATGCACTAAAATAATAGTATTACTTGATAAATAAGTCAATTTATATACGAGTATACAACGACAGCTTCACCCCGATACCGAGAATATATTGAACGCCCCTCGTATATTTATCAATAGCCGCGTTTTGTCATCGCTACTGATCTATATAGATCATGCCATGAAATTAAAACGATCTGGATCATCAATAAAAACTTAGGAAAGTAAAATTATTAAAGTACTTCTCTGGCTGTGAGTTTTGGAGTTACATTTTTGATTCACAAAATTAAACCCGATAGAACACAGGATATCATAGAGTTGTTGTTCTGTCGATGATCTGTATGTATGTGGAATTTCGATATAGCAGTAGAAATGGCGTCGAGTACAACACAGAGTCAATCGCAAGTTTAATTCAGTGTCATTTATAACACTTTATTAATATTATTTTATTACTAATTTCTTCTTTAGTCTAGAAACAGCACCTCAACTATTCTTTAAAATTCAGTTGATCACTATTAAGGTGGTGTTCAAAAACAAGATTTCTGCCTGGTAGTACAATAAACCGTTACCGCGTCTGCGTGCTCTAGGATTTGGATTTCTTTTTTCAAAAAAAAATCTTCCTAATTACTTCACTGGTTCTGATATCAGTCAGTGGTAGGTGAATAAATGCTTATTTGTTTGACTTCAGTTTGACTTGTACTCGGTTTTTTAAATCGTTGAATATATTAGCCCCTTGTCGCTCAGTTCAGGTTCAGGTTCCGTAAGGTATTCTTGGCTACTTTTCAGAAGTCGTCAAATTCCAAGAATCTGTATGTTGACATTATAGAAAGAAACCTTAATTATATTACACAATTATAGTACACAATTTTCTGAACGACAATTCGTTTTGTATCTATAAATAAAAATTTAATTCTGTTCGTTGGTGGGCGCATCACTTGAGAACGTGTGGACCGATTTGATGTACCGTAGACTTTTGCGTGCTGCGTTTAATGATTGTTTCTTTTGAACTTGTTGGTGTCTAATATGGTTGGACTGCTGTATCACGTTTTGAACAGTTCTACTACCTTCAACTTCAGTTTTGCCTTGATTTTGCTTACAGAAAGTCTTGAATTTTAAGCAGCTCTCAGTATCACCCGTCGATCCTGACTTGTTGTTGCTCTACTTACCCTTCCTTTTCAGCTCTCAGGGTGCTTAAGATAGCTATGAACAACAGTTGGTAGTCTTCCAATGTTACCAATCTTACTATCTTAGGACTAATTTTATTGGGAAAAGCACCATACAAATTGAATTTATCTACTTGATCCCATTTTTTGTTTACAATATTAACATATTGTTCCCTGCTTCATATTGCATCTATAAATATAACACTCCTTACAGCTAAATTTATTGAATATTGGTTGCAACGGTGCACGGAACAATAAACAAGAATCTTTCCATTTGACAGTCCTTAGTTTTTCTGAATGTAAAAAAAGTTTGACCAGATTCGTTTTAAGAAGTTTAACAACAGTGTTACTTTTTACTTAACGGGCTCCCGACCGGTGACTACATCCACATCTTGGTACAGCATATAGTAGAGTTCGCGGTTGTATCTTCTCCTCCATTCATTCGCCCCTCTTCGCACACAGAACCAAATATCCAACGGAGTATTTTTGTTTGAAATGAACCCAATATAAGCTCCTCTTTCCTACTTATCGTCCAGCAGTCGGCATAGAGCAGGACTGGCAGGGTTAAGGTTCGATAGAGCATGCATTTTGTTCTTGGGGTGAGGAGTTTTGAACCTATTTGTTTGGCCAAACGGAAGTAGCAGCGGTTTCCTTAGGTAATTCTCCGTCGTATCTCCACTAAGGTGTCATTTGGGGAGCTGATTTTTAGTCTTTAACTACCTCAAAATTATTGCTATCAACAGTCACGTTTTGTCCTAGTCGGTGGACAGATGTTTGTTTGTTTTTTGATAGCATGTATTTAGTCTTGTCCTCATTAACTAAAAAGTCTCTAACACGGCACGCTGGGAACGGCCGATGAAATCGATATCGTCCGCATACCCCAGTAGTGGGACGGATCTATTAAAAATGGTGCCTTCCGTGTTCACACGTGTCCTGCGCACTTTTTTTTCCAGAACAAGATTGAAGTAGTCCCATGACAGCGTATCTCCTTGCCGAAATTCGGTGCAGGTTTGGAATAATTCGGAAGAGCTGCTTCCAAACTGCACATTACACCACGTGTTTTGAAGTGTCACGCGATTATAACTGGATCAGTTTTGCCGGGATACCATATTCGGACATCACCATGTAGAGCTCCTGACAATTAATGCTATCATATGCGGCTTTAATGTCAATGAAAAGATGGAGTGGGCCGACTTGGTATTGGTTGGTCTTTTCCAGGATTTGCCTCAGTGGGAAAATTTGGTTTGTTTTCGGTCTGGGGCCGGAAGACACATTGGTACGTGCCGACTAATGTGTTACATAACAGCTTGAGACGTTCAGACAGTACGTTGGATAGGATCTTATGTATAACAATAAGGGTTGTATGTTTAAAAATATATATTACATGCAATAATTGAAAAATACAGTTTGAGTACAGTTTGAATACATTCAAATTAAGTCTTCGTTTTTAACACAAACGAACACATGGAGTGACATAGTTATACAGACACATAATTTTGTAAGTGCAGACATCCCGGCTTTTTACTGGCAAAACTCAAAATGCTAACACTTGTTAGCAATGTCAGAGGTTACAGATAAAAAAAAGTTTTACACAAAAGTAAAGGAACAATGGCCAACGGCGAAACCGAAGGATTCGGTCACGTTATTGTTAACGGTATTGAACCAGATCACAGGTTTCTGATATGATTAAAGCTCGTGATGCAAAGAATTGTATGCTCTCCTTTACATTCCCCAAACGACGATTAACCAACCAGGTTTATCACACAGTTGATTCAGTTTAATCATACGCCGGCCGCCTAAAATTAGGTCTGTTCCCTTACTTTCCGAGTATCTTCAAGTGAATTCTGAAATATTGACGAAGTTACAAAAAGTAAACGAACACTTTTTTTTAGTAAGATGTAGTACACAAATTACATGACAGCAAAAACATCGAATGAAAAATCAAAGCAATATGTGAAGTCGAGATTAATGGAAAAAAATTGAATAAAAATGAATAAGAGAACAATTCTTAATTTAGTATCGTTATTAGCAGGTTCAATTTAATAAGAAAGAAATCATACGCATTTATATGAAGAAAAAAACTAACTAAAATATCAAATGCAATATTAAGTATTGTGAGTGTTTTTATATTGTCACTTCAATATAAAATAAAAGAAACACACTTTGTTTTTACAAGAATTAAATTACTTTATTTAATATTAGTATTCTTTACAATTATTAAGTGCGTGTGACTCGGTCAATGTAATGTGGCGGAATGAATGTGATATGTGATATATGTATATACATAATATAGAAATGCGATTGAGTGAGCTGTCAAGTTAGTTCAATGTAATTCAATATGCAACAAGTGTGACCGCTGTTTTACAACCTTGCGAAATAACTTTCTTGGGTAGAAATTCCAAAAAATTTCAGTTGTTGTGAACTAATTTGCTCTCTCGGGAGCAATCTCTTTTACCAAATTGGTGTGTAAGGGAACAATTTTTAGCAATTTTTAGTAACTTAGAGTAGCTTTAAGTTACTTGAAAAAGTAAGGGGACAGTCAAATTATTATTTTGGGCAACTTAAACGTCCATGACTATGATTGGCTACGATATTCCATCAATTACAGGCTAAGAATATCACCCTGAGCGCCTCCCTAGAAAACGGCACTTCTCTTAAAATACGACTGCGAGAAGAAATCACATACACTTCACTTAGTCTCACTTGATTTGACTTTGACTTTTTTTTTAAATCCTTCGATAAACTGGTAAAAACCAAATGCAAATGAAAGATATTATAGTTATTGGGAAAAGCATTGTTTCCAAACAGTAGCTTAATCTACCTGTTATCATATTTTAAATCAAATGTAATGTCATTAAGAGTATTAGGAACTCATAGAAAAAACAACTATGGGTAAAAAAAATTCATTAACCAAGAAGAAAATGAGGGCTGGCGACGGTGTTAAGGTTAGTGTATTGACTTTTGACCCGTGCAGTGCAGGTTTAATACCCATGGGGAACAACAACAACATACGCCACCTTGATTTCTGTAACCTCTACACCAAAAAGAGTATTTCGGCCTGATAGTACAATGGACCGTTATTGAGTCTCTGGGAAATAGGCCAAATTTGAGCCAACATAGCTGGTAAGATTGGAAGAGGACCAACTGTTGTTCATAGCTGTCTTAAGGACCCTGAGAACTATGGAAAAATTCGAAAGGAAGATTAAGCAAAGCAACAACAATTTAGGATCGACCGGCGATACGGAAAGCTGCCTCAAATTCAAGACTTTCCATAAGTAAAATCAATGTTGAAAGTGCAGTTGAAGCTAGTAGATCAACTCTTTACATTACAATTTCCAAACTCAAAAACGCCTATACGACCCACAAAAAGTTCAACGACAATATTTGCACTGGATTCCTTAGTATCCATCATCAATCATGACATTACTTTCAAAATGTTGTACATAGACTCGTGTGCAACTTGACTGTGCTGTGTTGCATCTTGCATCTAACACAAAACAGCCGCATCAAAAAAGAGCTCATATTACTTCATACGTTATATGACACACAATAAGATCATCGGTACTTTTCGCATTGGATGTCCTAGCATCTATCTTTACTCTCACGACATAAATTTTAAAATTTTGGAACTAAATTTGTGCGAAACTTTACTGTAAACTTTATGTGTTGCATCTGCGTAAGCAACATGCTCACCCGCAACCAAACATAACCAATGCAAACATACATTATACGAATATACGAAACACAACACAAATAAGTTCATGGGTAATGTTTGCACTGTCTGTTATAGTTCAAGTTTCAATCATCTCCATCACTCCCAAGTCCGCACGACATTTCATATAACTTTTCAATTTGTGTGCATACATTATGTGCGAGACTTCACTTTAGGCGTCCTATCCGTCCAATACATTTGCAATGAGTTTTTACATGCAAGATCAATACAACTCTGTTATATCCATACTTTAAGCTCATACTGAATGAATTATGTTGATCAATAAAAAATTGTATCGGTTGTGGTGTGAAGGATCTTAAGTAGGAGAAACAATAAAATTAAGAATGATTGGAAAATAGAATCGAAGAATTGAGTTGACGTATAAAAAGTTATTATTTTTTCTTTGCTTAAACGTGATGCAATAATTTACTTCATATCTTAGCACAGTTTATCTCCTATCTCTTTATCGATGATACTAAAATAACAACAAATGGAAAGTTATGGTTCATTTCGGTTCACTCATACAAAAATTGAATGTTCATAAAATAAAAACAAGAAATTCGTCATTTCAGCTTAATTTAACAGTTGACCCGAAATGCTTATCATATATGCATTTCAAAATATTGAATTTCGTCTCTGCATTTGAAAGTTTGTCAAATCGAGCAAACCATATAAATATCCACTAGCACGTCATTCAGCGCACTGACTTAAAAAACAAGTAAACTATAATGCATAATATCTCAAGTGAACCATTACAGCAACTATATTTCTATAGTTTGCGATAGAACATGCTGTTTTCGCATACTATAATGCCTTAGTGCAGTGAAATCGTTGCCTCTCTCACAGCAAACGAAATTTGTCAGTTGCAACAAGCAACTTCTGCTTATGCTTTTTTGTTTTGCTTTTGCTATCCGTTATTGTAAGTGGAGACAGCGTGTTAAAATATTTATTCAAAAGACAAAATTTCGCGAAGAAGAAAAAGGTGAGGAGAAATAAAAACGTCTAATCTTCAAAATCTATGGGGAATCTAATTTCAAAGAAAAGTACGCCAACGCCTTCGCAGAGAAAAATGAAAACCGTCAAAGTTTGCCTCAAAAATGAGCATATTTTTTACAGTTTTCTGAACGCAAGTATTAACTGTTTATTAAAAGCAACTCTTTATCCTATTATGTATTAAATTGCAGAGTCAGTACTCGGTTAATCAATGGTCTCGGTCGACTTCTCGCGGCGTTCGTCACCCTTCGAATGTCCTCTTTTGTAAATAGGGTATGGGATGTGTAAAAGGCTGGTTCTAACATTATGCCGATCCTGACGGTTGAAAGGCCTCTAACAACCCAATTCGTCTCTTAAGATCCTGATTTTCATTTTCATGCTTTATTTATCACACATCGGATTTTCATTTTCATCAAACCAAAGAAAATCTTCATGACTCTCGTCCTCTTCGTCGTTTTTTAGTTCTTCCATTACTTTTTCAAAATATTTCAGCTTTCTATGATTTCCTGGGACACCGGCAACAATATATCTATCGTTTGGTAGCTCTGGCGTTGATATACGAGCCACGATACCTTGCTTCCAATTTCCTTGATTGGCCCGTAGCAGGAACCTCACTTCGTATTAGGACAAGATCGCCAGTTTTATACTTTTTGACAAACCTTTCGGCATTGTGTCGTCTCTGCTGATAACGGTGGTCGTTTACTGTGTCGTCTCTGCTGATAACGGTGGTCGTTTACGATTAGCTTCAAAGCGGCTTGTCTTTGGTTTAGAATGCCAACAGGTTTGGCCCTTGAGCCTCATCTTCAATAATACTGCCATTGTATCCACGAATTAAGTTGAAAAGAAGTTTAACTGGGGTATTACGAGTATTACTTTCTTCAGGGTCTGTAGACATCAAACGATGGGGTAGTCTGTTGACTCGCTCCACTTGCCCGTTAGCGCGTGGAGTCGCTGTTGCACTTTTCACATGAATAATGTTATGACTTGAACAATAGCTTTCGAAGATTTTTCCTTTGCTGTCTAGTGGACTGACCTAGGTAAAGTTACAAATTGTGATAAGCTGGGCAAAGTCCAACGCACAGCTTGTATGTGCATAAGCGGAGAAATCCGAACCACCCCCTCCGCAGCACTAGATATTTGCTAGATCTGATACCCCTCGACATTTTAAGCAGTCAAACAGCGGCTTGTTCTGCTGTCCGCCTAAAAGCTACCTCGAAGTGGGTTAACAATAATATTGGCCCCTGCATCATTGTGGACTCATTTGAGTCTCTACCAGGAAACATAAACTACACCATACCCCAATTACATTTCTGAAAGAACTTCCAAGTCACTAGTCCTTCCAGATCATCTTGGGATGACGCTTTTTTTGCCTTTTTTTCTTCCTAATCATTGCAGCGTATTTCAGGCGGAAATTATGGCGAAAAAAGAAGCCCTGACGTGGCTGAAGAGAAATGTGATATCCACAAAGGACATCCGTATCTTCTCAGACAGTCACGCCGCGAATAAGTCCGTGGATTCAGTCTCTTTAAATTCCTTCGCAGCCCATGACTGCCGTTCATCTCTTAGGGAGATGGCGGAGCAGTTCAGGAAACTGAAGGGTAGATGAACTCGCCAAAAAGGGAACCACACTCTCTCTTTTACCTGACAAGGGTTTTCTGGGTATACCAATCGCCACCTACTTCAAATTTTATTCAAGCTAATCGAGAGAATAAACCTTATGTGGGCAAGTAGTAATACATGTCTAGCGACTAAGCATATCTGGCCAAAGCTGGACCTGCGACGCTCTAAGAGTCTAATCTCACTAAACCGACTGCATATTAGCTACACTATAGGTGCCATTACAGGGCACTGTCTGATAGGCAGGCACGTATCGAGGCTTGGTGTTTATTCAAACGATTTCTGCAGAAGCTGCATGAACGAGGAGGAGGAAGAGACTACACTTTTCCTTCTTTGTACATGTCCTGCTCTCCCCCATAAAAAAAAATCTCCATCTGGGAGATTTCTTGCTTAATCATCTTACTGATTTAGCTAACACTGACGGTAGAAGTCTATCGCGATTCATAAGTAGCTCCAAATGGTTTAACGAGTAGTGAAAGAAACCCCTAGATCCGTGTTGTATCACAATGAACCTAATATTGGTGTGTTGGCCTTAGGCTAACAGCCACCCCAACCTAACCTAACCCAACATAAGTCCTCGATAATGTTTGCAGTTATGTCCATACCGCCTACACTTTAAGTTATTTACTTTCGATTGTTCCTAGGACACTTACAATCTGCATTTTTATGTCATTTTGATTGTCAACATTGAAAAGCGGTGCCGACTTAATCAATTCTTCTGCTGAAAATTTATTTAGCACTTCGTGCTGTTTTTGCAGCACTCTTAATCAAGCCAGCCGCTGAACTTCAATATTTTTTCAATTAAATATTCTCCCGAACCTTAACTCGCTTTGATTAATATTATTTTTTAAATTTTTCGCAAAAGTTCTTTGTCTAATTTATTAGAGTATTCTTGGTTTATTACCTGAGTTATTTACGACACACACAACTGCGTCAATATACTTACATGGTAGGCATTTTTTTTCTGTTTTCAATGTTTTTCTTCACAACCCTATTACAACAACTTCTGTTCCCTATCCCACTTCTGAATCTATTAACTATTTATTTAAAGCAACCTTTTGTCTTATTTTTAAATAACAAAGTCAAGACTCGGTTTATCAATGGTCTCGGTCGACTTTTCTCGGCCCTCGTCCTTCTTCCAATATCCTCTCTTGTTTTCTCTACCTTTCATGATGAACTGGTGGAATGATATGGGAAAGGAGATCGAATATGGGATGTGTTGATTCTAACGCGAACGGGCTTGAAATATGGAGCGCAAAATGTATATACATATTAAAAAACACACAAAGCCACACGTATCCCATTTACATAAGAGATCCAATCCCGATTCAATCCGAAATAAATTCCATATAGACGCAGATTGAAGGATTCACTCAAACCGATCACAATTTAGTTTGTTATTGGACTGAAATCCGCATGTAAACGCTAATTGAAAGATCGAGATAGACCAAAGACAAGTGAGACAGTGTGTGGCGCCGCCCTCCTTGATTTCTTTGTTGTGTTCATTTGACTGGGATTTTTGTCGCCACTAATATAAGGCTAAACGAAACACGTATTTAGTAGGAATTGTAAAACTGAATTCTACTTTAATTCAATCTCTCAATTTGGTGAGAGATAAAAAGTGGCTGTAATAAATATCTGGTGCGGTTTATTTCCCTAAATTTTTGGATAACTTATTTTTAATTTAATAATTTTGATAACCTAAATTATCGGTGCTTCTAACATAGAAATAGAATGCGTGGCGTGCTTATTGTCAAATAATTGCTTTTCCTTAACCAAAAATTAAGTAAGAATTTAAGTCCTCACCCCAGATCTATCAACGTCCTCTTGAAAACTGCATCCTCTCAACACCAAAGCTTAAACTATTGTATCAATTCCTGTTAATTATAGTGAAAATGTTTTCAGATATAAAATAAATAAAAATGCGTGATTCAGCTCAAGAAATCAGTTCGGATGTCTGGCATCAATGGATACTAGAAGCCATTGCAAAAATCCGATCGCAAAAGCAACGTCCAAGCGTTCAAAGAATCTGCCAAGCAATTGGTAGCCATCACAAATTTCATGAAGACATTGTTGCTGAGAAACTCGAAGAAGCTGTAAACTCTGGTGCTGTGATTAAAGTCTATAATAAGGGCTTGCACTCCTACAAGGCACCGATGGCTAAGAGAAAAATCACAATCGAAAAGAATACAAATCTTTGCAAAGTCGTAGCAAAAGCTGTGCACGATCTCGGCGAGTGTGAGGGCTCCACCTTCAAGAGCATAGAGAACTATGTGCAAAAGTTCAATAACATTGAACTCGGCACTGACACCGATTTAAAAGTTGTAATCAAGAACTCAATTAAAAAAGCAATAGATGCAGGCTTTTTAATTCAAGATGGCAAGCTCTACAAAAAAGGACGATCCTTGACAACTCCAAGAAAATCTGCAACCACTGCTGATAGCTCGACGGAGAGAATAAACAGAGTGAGTGTTCATTGATGTCACAACCTAAATAAAGCTTTTACTAATCTATATCTTTGCAGGGCGATCCAATGTGTTCTCAATGTTGTGGTACGGCCGAACGAAATGGAAGCGGCATACCCGAACCACTCAGCTCATGTGATAACTGTGGCATGTCACTGCATACGACGTGTGCCAACATTGCCGGCAAATGCAAATCACAGTCACAAGTCCTGCTCTATATACTGGCGACCAAGGGCAACAAGTGGCATTGTTTCAAATGCAAGGCATGTGAATTGTGTAATGATTGTAAAAAAGGGCCATGCTTGTTGGACTGTTATATATGCCAGAAGAGCTTTCATTTGACCTGCTTAAATCCCGTATCCGATAAAAAGCCGAAAAGTCCATGGAGGTAATTTAATATGAAGTGGGACCTTTCATATAACTGGTGGAATTCTTTTCAGGTGCAATTATTGCTCGGAACATGGATTAAGCGCAAAGAAAAGATCGTCCAATAGGAATAATTTGGATGATTCCTTATCGCGCCGGGGCCTATTGAAATCATCTGACGGAAAAACTGCAAAAAAATGGTTAGGATATGCTTTACTTATTTGTCAGGCACTTAGCAATATCTTGTTTTTTTTTTAACATTTGCAGGATATCAAAATCTTTGGCAATGAAAAACGATTCATTGAACTACACCCCCGGCAGGAGGTCACAGAAGGATAAATACTTGTCAGCGGAGTGTGGCAGTGATTTTGATTCGAATCAAGAGGATGACGAAGATGAGGACGATCAAAAAACAGTCATAGAGTCCACCAAAAGAAAACACGTACAGTCGTTGTTTGTTGACATGAAAGGTAAGCCATCCACATCGACATCGTCTCAATACCAGGACATAAAAAAGAACGACAAAATGTCGAAAGAAAAACAGAAATTCTTCAGACATTCGGCCTTTAATAGCGATCGAGTGGTCAAATCTACATTGAGTTTACCAACATCACTAAAACCTAACAAGATGCAGAAACTATCCGCTAACAGCACATTGCATGGATCAGGTCATAAAGGGGAACTTAATGAATGTGGTGAACGTCAACGGAAGCTTTCAGAAACATCTTCTTCGTGTTCATCTAGTGACAATGATGAAGACGATGACGAAGAAGACACTAGTTCGTCAGACTCGTGCTCATCCAGCAGCTCAGCTACAGATTCAAGTGGCAGTAGCTGCGAAAGTTCTTCATCCGGCGATGACGATGACGAAGACGACGCAGACGATGACACGGAAAAGAGCGACAAATCAGAAATAACTCTATCTCGCAACAGTAAGAAGAATACATCAAACACAGCGGACCGGCTGAGCGAGCTGAAGTGTAATCTTTTTCAAAATGATGACTCGAACGTGAAAGATGAGAATATCTGGGGCTTTGCAGCTGTCGCTAAGAAAGATGTAGATATCTTTTCAAAGGTCAACAGCAATAATTCGTCGTCTAAAGAAATAAAAAAGAAAAATACTCAACTCAAAGGCTTATTTGATGGTTTATCTCATATATTTACGACGTCTAACTACTCGCGCACCAGCCTTAAAGGTAAAGATATGGAAACTGATAGCCCGACAGAGGGTTTCCTAGAAGAAAACTCAGCGAAAGTCCAAAAGGAAACCAGAAGAACGATCAGAAATGATCAGCAGAGAAGCAATCATTTTGTTTCAGAGGTACAGGAAAAAGTAACGCATTACGAAACTAATCAAAACTCTTCTTCTTTGTCAATGTCATCAACTGTGAATGAGGACTCAACAACAAGCAATAAAACTTCTGGATCCCTGTTCGCTGCCAGTAATCTAATATCAAATCCACCCCCAACTGTTTCCGAAACGAGCGAAGGCATGCTAATAAATAGTAGCAATAACAGCAAGAAGCGTATAACTTCGCTCATATCCATGCCACTGGAAAAAAAGAACATATTTTCATCGAATACAATCAATGAAGAGGTGCCTTACCTGACCTCGAAGACAGTATTGAATGCTGCTAAATACTACAACGAACATGATACGGCCGAGTTTGGCAATGGCATTTTCGAAGACAAAAATCAATTGGATTTCGCTCAGTTGAGTCAACGTAGCTACCAATGTAATATTTTTGACAACGCAGAAACGGGCGATATAGCGAATCCATATTGTTTTCCACAATTGGGTAAGAGAACAGTTTATTTTACTTTTTTGTTTTTTTATAATTAGCAAAATGTATATGAATGAAGTTAGACAGCTAATAAACATTCACCCCTGTCGTAGAAAACGACGAATCTGAGATTCCCTATACTAACGCCTTTCGTGTGCATCGTATAAAACGCCGGGCAAACTGTGTTCCCGATCGGGGTTTTTAGTCAACAATGCAGCACTTCTATCAAATTTCAGTGCAATGCTTATTTAAATCAGTGACCAAACTCTCAAAAGTCCAACTCATCAACGACTGGGGAGTGGTTCTTCACAAATTTGCCTCTTATTTGAAGATCTATTAATGACATTTCCTTTAATCGAGAGTCAATTCAAATTCCATTTTAATCCTGCTCCGAAACAGTCAGAAA
This sequence comes from Portevinia maculata, assembly GCA_949715645.1. Classification (NCBI taxonomy): domain Eukaryota; kingdom Metazoa; phylum Arthropoda; class Insecta; order Diptera; family Syrphidae; genus Portevinia; species Portevinia maculata. The sequence goes on from OX454525.1 coordinate 98,851,299, forward strand.
TGAGCTGTCTTATTCTAAACTCAACAATCACCCCTATCATGGAATCCGTCGGGGGAACGATCTGCTAATAGTGAACAATTTGCATCGTGTAATCCGCAGACGTGAACCATCCACATGTCGGTAACGTGAATGAAATTCACTGTATAGTGGAAAACGAACGGATCGAATCTATCCATGCATTTGACATCCACAGTTTTTATTTTCTTTTCACTGAATTTAATTTTTACAAAACAAATTTGTTTGAAATGAGCTGTCACATTTGAATTTCCTGATCACCAATAGTGGTCGGTAAGGGAGAGTATCCGACGGATCCCACGATAGCAATTTTCTGTTCACGTGAATCGAATAAGTGAAGTGAATCTCAGATCCGACGGATTCCACGATAGGGATGAATATCATTGAAACTAGTTGCCTTTGGCATCAATATAGATTAATGCCTCCGGAGAGAGACTGGAACGTACACACTAGGTACATATACTTAGAGCAATAATGCCCAAAGTTCAGGCTATTGTTGCTGCATCGAACCACCTTTAATATGAGATTGTCAATCCTGTTCAATTCGCAGGCTTGGTCATGCTAGACATTGGCCGGTTTTGGCATATGGAGTTCCGGAATGGCTTGACTTCTGCAAATCAGCAAAAATAAAATTCTTAAATTAATGCTCAATTTACCACGGTTTAATTCGACAGCTCGGCTCCACGAGAGAGCAAAGGTTAGCCCAATCAAATCTGTCTTGTATCAGCTTCGAGCTAATTTTGTTGAGAAATGTTCTTCTTTACCTCTGCGCATTACTGCTCAAGTAAATTGTGGGCTATGTGCAATCCTAGTTTAAAAGTATTATTTTTATTTTTATTTATTTTTTCTTAAAGAACAAAATATCTTAATTAAAAAATAACAATAATTTAATTTTATAAAAAGGTAAGTGTATTTTTTAAATGGTTGTAACATTAATAAAAAGTTTTAAGAAGACACCTGAGCCATCATTCGAGCAACGATTTTATTCTTAAAATTCTCTGCTTATTTTGTTATTCAAACTGTCAAAGTACTTTTTAAAAGTCTAGGCACATCAAATAAAAGGTTCATGAAATGCATAATTAGTCTTTGAGATCATCTCCTTTTAAAATCTGGTATGCCTTAAAGTATGAATATTAGAATTTACGGATACCCTGGATCACAAAAAGCTCAAGTCAACGTTTCTATTTAAAAGATCGAATGCAAATAACACTTCAGATAATTCTCTACAATAAACAAGACACAAAAGAGTCCGAGCTCCATCCTAAACCTCTCAATGCAAACAACAGAAATTTCTTTTGGACAGATTCAAGATTCGTGATATCAACATCATACCGCTAAGAACAAGTTACACTACAATTATTGTCGTTGTATTTGCCTACTTGGTTTTTCGAATTTTAGCCCCGATTAAGTGGTGAATGCCACAATGGACCTATCATTGGTCTAAGTGTGTTGACTTTGGCTGACAGCCACGTCTACCTAACGTCTACCTAAGTGGTGAATGCTCTTTACTTTTCAAGGACTTTTATTTCCTGTTGATTTACGTATATAAATATAGGTTATACAGAAATATTCAAATTCATAATATAGATACGTACGTTTTAGTATTCCAATTAGGCTATACAATATATAGTATACTTTTATGTTTTGTTTTCTATTTCTTTCTTTTACAATATAGTATAATAAGTATAATTAAAAGATTAGTTATTTTTCATTAAATTTAATTCTAGAATGAAACACGGCGTGGTTTTCAAATTGTTCCTCCCTTTGTTCTTCTGACAGTCGACCTTATTTGGTCTAAAGCCATTGTTGCTATTTCTTGACTAGCCTTTAAGTGCTGCCAGGTTTGGCAACACTCCCCCTGGTAAGCTAGTTCCAAGAACTTGCTTTCCATCCTTGTGAAACCTGCCTACATCGAGTATACAAAGTTTAGCTGTATGCCTTGTGTAAACACCGCTTGTAGTTTTTACAACAGCACTTCTTGCTATACCGTCTTTGCCCGGTAGGGTTTTTATGATGATTCCCTTTGGCCAGCTGTTGCGTGAGTTGTCCGCATCAGCGATGATAACGACGTCTCCCTCTTTTATCGGCTTTGATGGAGAATGCCACTTCGTACGCCTTGTGAGGTCAGGAAGATATTCGCTAATCCAACGTCGCCAGAATCGATTTGCGTATTGCTCGCTGGTTAGCCAGTTCTTCCGCAGTAGAACTCCTTCGTCGCTGAGCAAACCGGTAAGTTTCTCCCCATTCGATGAGCCCAGTAAAAAATGGTTGGGTGTTAACGCCTCTCCCTCGTCACTACCTAAGGGAACGTAAGTAAGGGGACGAGAGTTGATGACCCTCTCCACCTCAGCCATCATCGTAAGCAATAATTCGTCTGAAGGTTTTCTTGTTGGGGAGATACTACTCAAAGTTTGCTTCACTGAGCGAACTAATCTCTCCCAGCTACCTCCCATATGTGGGGAGGCAGGAGGAATAAAGTTCCACTTCAGATTTGGTCCAACGAAGTTCTTGCTTCTTTCAATTCATTATCAGCATTTCAATTCAATGCAACAAATTGCTTGAATTTTCTATGGTCGGAATTTATCCAACTCAATACGGTTTTGGAATCAGACCAAAAAAAATCTTTCATTTATATCTATTGAGTGTCCGGCAGTAATAATTTTTGCCAATCTTGTCCCCAGAACAGCTGCTTCTAGTTCCAGTCTAGGTATCGAGATAATTTTCATGGGCGCTATCTTTGTCTTGGAAGCTACCAGACTGTACTCGACCGTATTCCCACTGCATACACGAAAATAAGCCACTGCTGAGTATGCGACTTCGCTTGCATCAGCAAATATATGCATCTCTACTACACAATTTTTGTTGAACGAAAGCTGCTGCATATATGGTCTTTCCACTAAAATATTCTTTACATTTGGGATAAAACTTTTCCATTTTTTAAACTTTTCTACATGTTCCGGATTGATCCTTTCATCCCATTCCACTGCAGAAGCCCAGATTTCCTTTAATAAAATCGTTAGCAACCCTAAGAAGTTGGCTATTAGATCAAGTGGATCGAAAACTGACATCAATACTTTTAGAACTTCTCTCTTAGTAGGCCACAAATTTTCGGCCATCACATCAAATTTGAGTGTATGTGTATTAATTGCGAAGGAAAATAAATCAGACGAAGGGGACCACCACATTCCCAGAATCTTTTCTGGGCCAGATAGAACCCGCCAGTTACCAATATTCTTCTCATCGTTTGTAGCTTTTGCTTTTAAGTTGTTGACGACCGTTCGCGAGTTTGATAAAAATTGTCTAATATCGAAACCAGCTTGTTCGTGTATGAAGATGGCATCCCTTGCTAATTGCATTGCTTCGTTTTCGGAGTCAACGCTATCGAGGTAATCATCTACGTAATGATTTTCGATAATTGCTCTCGCCGCTCGTGGATACTTATCTGCATAACATTTTGCATTTGAATTTTTAACAAATTGCTCAAAACGGGGAGAAAGTCGAGCCGAAGGTCATTACTTGCATTGCGTATTCCTCTATTATCTTACTGTCATGATTCCGCCATAAGAAACGCTGAGCATGTTGGTTCGATTCTTTTATCCACACTTGGTGGAACATCTCTTTTATGTCCGCACAAATTGCAATTTTACGCTCTCTGAAGCGAAACAAAACCGATAAAAGAGATGGCACAATATCGGGACCAGATAGCAACATTGAGTTAAGAGAAATTCCGTTTACCGCTGCCGCAGCGTCCCATACGATCCTCAGTTTGTTTGGTTTGTTATGGTTGAAGACCGGAAAAATCGGAAGGTACCAAGTTGGTGACATCTTTAGGTGCAATTCTTCTTGGCCTAGTTTTCTTGCATATTTTTTCTCCACGTAATACTCCATTTGCTTGTTCACGTTGTCGAACAGTTTGCGGTCTTTTAACATTTTCTTTTCTAAACATAACAATCGTCGCTCTGCCATTGGACGACTAACGGGCAGTTCTTTTGTGTCATACTTGCACAACAACGGAACGACAAAGTGTTTACCTTTTTTTGTTATGTTGTTTTCTATGAGTGATATAGCTCTTTCATCATAACATGAGCGCAAAATTGTTTTTGTACCGGTCGACTCAATTGATATGAACTCTTTAAACAACGCGTAAAAGATTTTCATCTTCCGTTCGCTGACAGTCGCAGATGTGGAAGTTGAAATTACTTTGTTTTTTATCGCCTGCTCTAAGTTCCCGTTTATATGGCCCATACACCGTCCAGCCTAAACGCGTTTTTGACGCAACGGGCTGGTTCTCGGCTCCTTCTCGTGATCGCAGTGGAATGCTCAGCCTCCATTGATCCAGGCCAAGCAAGATACGTGGATTTGCATGCGAATACGATTCGATTGGAATCTTTTTTAAATAATTATATCTGTTTGCTAATTCTTGTGCGTTTATACTTTGTTGTGGAAGGTCGAGCGACTTAACAGTGTGTATATTGAAAATTTTGTACCTCTTACTGGACGAATTTTGTGAGATTTGTATGTTCACTCTCGTAGAGGTGTTTTCTGTTCTATGTGTGTTTGCTGTCCATTTAAGACACAGAGGCTGCGGCTCTCCTACAGTGCCCAGTTTCGCAGCGAGATCGTCGTCCATGAGAGACATCGAGGAGCCATCATCGAGAAAGGCGAATGTGTTTATTTCCACGCTCCCGTTGTACAATGTTACCGGAATTATTCTAAATAAAATGTTATTTTTTTTCTAATTGGTGATAACAATTCATTTGGGCGTTTGTATTACTTTGTGTGATGTGCCTGATGTGTTAGTGTCACGCATTTTATGTAACAACCTATGGTGCTTGTAGCTACATCCATCAATGCCACAATCCTTTACAAGACTGCAACGATTCATACCATGTTGGCGAAGGCATGATCGGCAGACTGTATATCGTTTAACGACGTTCCATTTGTCGTTTAAATTCATATGCAGAAAATGCTGGCATTGATCCATCGACTTGCAGTTTGATTGACAGAGTGGACACTTTCGCTGATTTGGTTCTGAATGTGATTTAGCGTCTTGATGAACGTTCAATGCTGCTTTAGATGAGGTAAAGCTGGTAATATTCAATGGTGTTACTTCAGAAGCTGAGTATGCTACCTCGGATAGCCAGGCGCTGTAAACGGAAAGATTAGGCGCACTTACTGTTTTTCGGTAACTACCCCAATTTAAACGTATTTGCGGTGGCAACTTATCGGTCAGTTCCTGGAGCAGGCATGGATTTGCTAGATGGTTATGTAGTCCACCTGCTTCCATAACCGCGCATATATTTTGCACTGCAAGAGAAAATTTGATTATAGATTGCAGCTTTTCCGAACGAGGTGCTGGTTCTTTCCTTATTTTTTCTATGAGGCTATTAATGATTGCCTCTGGCCGACCAAAGAGCATTTGTAAGGTGCTTAAAACACCTGGAACTTGTTCTGGGATAAGCAGTCTACATTTCACCGCGTCAAGTGCTTCTCCCTTTAAGCAATTTTGTAGTCGCCGCAGATTATCAATGTTTGTGTACGCACATGAGGTCGTTGAACTGTTGAACCAGCTGATAAACAGAGGCCATTCCTCTGACCGTCCACTAAATGTTACTTGCTCCTTTGATATTAATTGTCGTGCTGCCAGTTGCTGTTTGCTCAGTGTTGGCGTTTCTATCGATGTGCCATTTTCGAGCTGAGTATCTGTTCGTGCTTCGGCAATCGTTGTGTTGTTGGATGATGAACTTGACGCCTTTTGTTGGTTATGTTGGTCTAACATGCTATTTGGGTCTTGTAATAGTTTTGCCGTGCCATCATTGCCGTCGTCATCCGAAGTGTCGGATGACAGCTCCCTTAACAACGCGTATTTTCGTTCAATATACTCTCTATCCCGCTTTTTCTTCAGTTGCCTCTCTTCCTCAACTTGTTGTAATAGTAACAGACGTCTTTTTAAAGCGTCCTTCTTGGTACATTCCTGATACGTAACGTGAACAGGGTCGAGGTGCTTTTTTGTTGGTGGAGGTTTCTGAGTGGTCGGAGTTCGCTGTGGAGGGGGTCAATATGGGCAGAAGAAGTTGAAGCATTCCATTGGCTAGAGGCGATTATGTGATCATACTCGCACAATGCAGTTTTTTGTGCTGTTGCTTGGCATTTAGAACAACGCCATTCCTGCTCCTGTATTGAAGCAGTGACTCCAACGCAGGCGAAATGGAACCATTCATCGCAGGAGTCGCATTGGACCATATCGCCGCTCTCAATTTTGTTGCATGCCTTGCAGTTGACAGACATTTTTAGCAGAAGGAGTGGCTTACATGGCAGAGGTAGAGATTATGGGTGGATCAACAATTACTACGACTTACCTTACGTTCTTGGGTGGTTGGTGAATATGCAATTTCTTTGGGAAGGATGGTGGCGTTGGTAGCAAATCGTTTCTGGCACGAGGTAAAACGAAATAAAAGTTATATTGTCGTTGTATTTGCCTACTTGGTTTTTCGAATTTTAGCCCCGATTAAGTGGTGAATGCTCTTTACTTTTCAAGGACTTTTATTTCCTGTTGATTTACGTATATAAATATAGGTTATACAGAAATATTCAAATTCATAATATAGATACGTACGTTTTAGTATTCCAATTAGGCTATACAATATATAGTATACTTTTATGTTTTGTTTTCTATTTCTTTCTTTTACAATATAGTATAATAAGTATAATTAAAAGATTAGTTATTTTTCATTGAATTTAATTCTAGAATGAAACACGGCGTGGTTTTCAAATTTCTCCTCCCTTTGGTCTTCTGACAGTCGACCTTATTTGGTCTATTGTTGCTATTTCTTGACTATCCTTTAAGTGCTGCCAGGTTTGGCAACAACAATATTCCAACAAAGAACGAAGCAAGGAGCGATAGATCGATTTAGTGATATAAGGATCGTTAAATTCTTTAGATCTTAGTTTAGCGAAACCTAGCATACAAATACTTTTAGAGTTTACATTGTCGATATGGTGTTTGGAAGTTAGTTTCTTTTTTTTGTCTATTGTATTGTGTTTGCAGTGGGGTCACATCAGTAGACGACAAGCACTAAGACCTAATGGTCCATTGTACTACAGCATAGCTTCGCGCAGGTGGTAATGGTGCGATGGTAGTGTATTCGCAAAGTGATTGGCAGGTCGTGTGTTCGAATCCCGACCAGAGCCATGCTTTGTAAAATTGAATACACACAACAATTCAAATCTCCCTTAAGTAATTAAGGCGCCACCTGTGGAGAAAAAAAAAACCCATCGCACCAAAAACTTCTTTCCTATCCTCCTATTCTTTCAGTAGTAAGCAGCACCCAAAAACAGGTAATGAATCATTTGCTGGGTGCTGCTTGCAGCAACGAAAATACCTGCGCTGTGGCAACATTATAAGGGTACTGTATCAATTACGGAAAAAATAAATAATCCCTTTAGCGCACGCTAATTATAAAAAAAAAGAAAAAAAAAGCTGCCTGCCTTGGCAAAGCGAAGGATAGTAGCAAGCTATATCTCGCCTAACTCATATTTCTAGACAAATTGTTTACCTAGAGTATTGAGCCTGGTTCTGGCGAAAGGAGGCCATTCACCGATGAAATGAGATGCCGTTTCATCCGCCTCAAGGCAACACTCACATAGGCCAGAGCTCCTTACGCAGAAAGTTTTTAAATGCTCGTTAAGATGACAGTGAGGAGACCAACCAAGTATCTCAAGTCTTCTTTCAATTCAAGCAAATAATTAGCTCTGCTGATTTTGGGACTGTCGCAATGCCTGCATGAGGCAAGGTCATGCCTGAATTCGGAAAGCTGTTGACGTAGAGCCTCAGTCATTTCACGTTTGTGAACAGATCAGCAGGATCATTTGGATGATTGTGGGCCAATGAATGCTGTCGATGAGCCTTTCCTGACCACAGCATCCAGCTAAGTGTTACAGAGTTACACCTTCCCAACCTGTACGGCTAGCCATAGTTTCCTCAACAACTTATGAGGTAAGAATGCCAGCCGAGCTGGCTTTGATAGCGGTTTGGCTATCTGAGCAGATGTATAACGTTGAAAGTTTTAACCTTTTCCTTAACAGGATATTAGCGGCAATCGCAGGGATTTCTGCCTGAAAATCAGTTTTTTTTTGTCTACCCAAGGCTCCGGAAAGACCGTCAATGAGTGACCCATCCATATAAACGGTGACATCACCCGGCCTAAAGCCATTCCACCTCTCAAGCCTCGTTTCGGCTAAAGAGACGGATATGCGGGTGGCAATGGTGCGATGGAAGTGTATTCACTAATTGATTGGCAGGTCACGCGTTCGAATCCCGACCAGAACCTTGATTTTAAAAATGGAATGCACCCAAATATACAGATCTCCCTAAAGTAATTTAGGCGCCTCCAGTGGAGAAACACCCCTACAAAAGCACCAATACTTCCATCCTATCCTCCTATTCTCTCAAAATATAGTAAGTAGCACCTAAAAACAGGAAATGAACCATTTGCTAAGGTGCTGCTTGCAGCAACAAAAACAAAAAATGTACGCTGTGTTTACACTAGAAAACCCCCTTTGGCGTATGCAAATTATATATAAAAACATAGGGACGGGCCACAGTCCGCTTGGGCGAACTGTTGGATACCCTATTCTTATTCCTATCAGACACCTAGAGAGTCTTTATTATAAATTTTAGCTCCCTAGCTCAAACTTTGGTTTTTCAAAAAAAAAAAATTTAATCGTGGGCGTGTCAGTAGGCGGATTTAAAAAATATTTAATCATAAGTTTAAAGGGCACCTAGAATGTCTATATCATAAATTTCAGTTTCCTAGCTCAAACTTTGACTTTTCAATAAAATTGTTTTATTTATTTGTGGGCGGATTTTAGAAAATTTATCTCCCGAGCTGTTTTAGGAGTCAAAGATTATATAAAAAAAATTTCAGCTTTCTAGCTAAAAATTGATTTTTTTCGATAAATTTGTTTTTTTGACTTTATTGGAGGATTTCAAAAATTCTTAAACTTGATTATTTCGGGCCCCTAGAGAGTATATGGTTAATATTTCAGCTCTCTAGGTCCAGTTTAAAGGAATAATTTTTGCCGACAGACGGACGGACGGACGGACATGACTATATCGACATTACTATCGATGCTGATCATGAATATAGTAACTTTTAGGGGTCTACGGGCAATATTAAGGAATGTTACAAACTTCGCGTCAAAATTAATATACCCTTAGAATAGGGTATACAAAAAATATGCCTGTGGCAGCACAATTTATATGAAACTGTTCACATTTAGATGGTTCCAAAAAAAATAATGGATAAGGGTTTTTAAACGGTCGTTTTGCCACTAAGAAGAGCGGTCATAACTTCTTAAATACCACCAAAGCACTAGGATAATTTCCTTGTCCATCGTTTACGAAGTCTCTGATCTCAACCTGATCGGTGTACGTGCGAACACGCATGCCCGGTTGCCTACTTCCGTTTAAACAGTAGGAACGAGGCCTCACTGTTCCATTCCTGTCGTTCAGGTAGGATGATTTGAAAACGGCGCTTAAAGAAGTCAAATGCATTCCTTAAACTGGCTCAAATTTGTGAGGTGCAACCCGCTATTGCCAGCAAGGTGTTTTATTTTAAAATCTAGCGGGATAACGTGCAAAAAGGTTTCCAGTGCCTGCCGTGGGAGTATATGCTAGCCGTTCTCTGCACCGTTGCTAGTTTTTCAATAAAGGTTCTTTTGTTAGTTGCCCTCCACCACTCAAGTGAGCCATATGTAAGTATGGGTATAACCACCACTAGATATACTCAGTGTACAATGGCGGGTTTCAGGCCCCATGTTTTGCCTATTGTTCTTTAACAAACAAACGGGGCGTTATACGCTTTCTTAATTCGTTCTTTTATGTTGAGATTCCAATTTAATTTTCTATCTAGGATTACGCCCAGATACTTTGCACTGTCCGTAAGGGACAGTTCCACTCCGTTAAGTTTCGGGAGATTGAAGTGCGCTATTTTGTGTCTTCTCGTAAACAGTACTAACTCCGTTTTCGAGGGGTTTTTGCATTTGCGTAGTTATTCAAAACTGTACAAATAGAATAATAAATGTTTTAAATGTTCATGTTTCGTAACTTTATTTAATCATGGAACAAAGATTCGGTCTCATCCGATTAGTCAAAGTACTATTTTAAAATTATTAGGAAATAACAGAACTTACCTATCTATTTCTCTAGTTACAGATATCTAGATAGATATCTTATCTGATATCTAGTGGGTTTCGACAATTTTACACCGTCTGGCAAGAACTTCGCTGCGTGTAAAACGTCTTGGACTTACATATCTGTATTCAGCAGAGTCTTCAATAGACTAAAAAAAAAAATTGTGTGGTTACGTCAAATATTAAAAAATGTGTTTGATCCTGGACTTTAATCGCGTCTGGCAAGGACTTCGCTGCGTGCAAAACATCTTGGACTCATGTTTTCATGTCTAAGAGGGCATTTTCTATGTTTATTGAAAATTACATTTGGTTACGTCAAAAATATTAAAAAATGGGTTTGATCCTCGACTTTAGTCTGGCAATGACTTCGCTGCTTGCAAAACGTCTTTGACCAATATTTTCATTTTTAAGCTGATCTACTCTGTAGCTTAGGGCTATAATCAAGTGTTTACACTTATTATTACTACATATAGTGAAAAATGACGCATATTCAACGCGCTGTCACACGCTTCGGCTGTCACGATTTGCTGCTAGACTGTTATTTTCGATGCACTCTACTCAGGCTACACAGTAATGCAAATATCTTTCGGTTACCTCTCAGGTCGAAAAATTACTTCGGGCTCTTGGTCTATTAGCCCAATTACTGATTTTCTTTAAGGCAGGCTCTGTGACCACACTGAAAGTATTAAAATATTTTCCCTGCACTAGTATAACCACGTCGTCCGCATACGCTGTGGCACCTATCCCCATTGACTTAATTTCCTTTAAGACGTTGTCAATGACCAGTACCCAGAAAAAAGGCGATAAGACTCCGCTCTGTGGGGTTCCTCTGGTTTCAGACATTCTGGTGGAGCTTTGAACATGGGAGCAGTTTTTGTTCCTGTTTGCAAGCATGTTGCATACCCGGTTTATGATGCCCTGTTTAATGTCAGCGTTTGTTAAAGCGCGTTTTATAGCTCTACACTACGTTATTCAGGGCTCCTGCCTCATCAACTACCCTCAACTCCCTAATTTACATTTTGTCTGTGTTAGAGAAGAGCGTTACATCTAAAACCTCCTGTCTGTTACGTATCACAAAAGTAGGTGAATTCCCTTCATTAAATAGAGCTTTTCCACCTCCCCTTTTGCAAATGACCGCCGTCACATCGCCAGAGCTGTAATTATTAAATATAGTAAAATATAATATTAAATTAAATATAAAACATAGGGACGGGCTACAGTCCGCTTGGGCGAACTGTTGGATAAGTGGGCGTGATAAAAGTCTAAGTATGGTTGAGTTGTTAAGAACGCTCTACATATTCTGTTATATAATATTTAAAGGATTTTATCGAAAAAAGGCAGCTTTTGTAAAAAAAACGTTCCCTAGCTCAAACTGGATTTTGAAAAAAAGTTTTTTTTAAAATTGTGGGTGTGTCAGTAGCGGATTTTGAAAATATTTACACATGAGCATAAAGGGCCCCTAGAAAGTATATATTATAAATTTCAGCTCCCTAGCTCAAACTTTGGTTTATCAATAAAATTGTTTTATTTAATTGTGGGCGTGTCAGTGGGCGGAGTTTGAAAATATTATCTCCCGAGCAATTTAGTCATAGATCATATATAAACAATTTCAGCTTTCTAGCTCAAAATTTGATTTTTTCGAAAATTTTGTTTTTTTGAGTTTGTGGGCGTGTCTGGGCGGATTTCAAAAATTCGTAAACTTGATTATTTCGGGACCCTAGAGAGTATATGGTTAAAATATCAGCTCTCTAGGCCCAGTTTAAAGGCCTAATTTTTGTCGACGGACGGACGGACATAGCTAGATCGACATTACTATCGATGCTGATCATAAATATAGCAACTTATAGGGGTCTACGGGCAATATTAAGGTATGTTACAAAATATGCGTCAAAATTAATATACCCTCAGAATAGGATATAAACATAGGGACGGGCTACAGTCCGCTTGGACGAACTGTTGGATACCGTATTCTTATTCCTATCCTTCATAAGTTGGCGTGACAAAAGTCTAAGTATGGTTGAATTGTTAAGAACGCTCCAAATATTTTGTTATATAACATTTAAAGGATTTTATCAAAAAAAAACGAAGCTGTTGTAAAAAAAACGCTCCCTAGCTCAAACTTTGATTTTTCAATAAAATTATTTTATTTAATTGTGGGCGTGTCAGCAAGCGGATTTTTAAAAAAATTAACACGAGCAGAAAGGGCCCCTAGTGAGTATATATTATAAATTTCAGCTCCCTAGCTCAAATTTTGGATTTCCAAAAAAGTTTTGTTTTTAAATTGTGGGCGTGTCAGTAGGCGGATTTTGAAAATGTTAACACATGAGCATAAAGGGCCCCCTAGAGAGTATATATTATAAATTTCAACTCCCTAGGTCAAACTTTGGATTTTCAAAAAAAAATAATTTTAAATTGTGTCAGTAGGCGGATTTTGAAATTTTTTACACATGAGCATAAAGGGCCCCCTAGAGAGTATAGACGGAGAGCTAGCGACCGATTTACTCACCTCATTTTAGCAAGGCTAAAACTTTGGTCATAGAAAGATTTAGGCCTGACAATTATAAAAATGACCGTCTTACACTCCGGTACCCTTCATGAGTTGGAGTTGCTGATTGCCCCCCGTCGCGTGCGGACGTGTTACTTTTTTGATCGCAATTTCGGTGTCAGTACATCGTCAAACATATGCATACCGGCCAAAACAGTTTGCGAAAAAAAACAACAAAATCGCGCAGTGTGTGAACAAAAAAAAAAAAAATCCACATAGAGCCAGTGCCGGTGGCAGTGCTGAAACAAAAAAAACAAAAACAAAAGCGAAAAAAAGCAACAGCGTAGGGTAACCCTCCGTCCCCCATCCCACTTCATCACTGTTGCTTTTTCTTGACTATTGCATGTGTCGTTCGATTATCGTTTGGGCACTTGCAATGCTTGGGTAAAGGCAGCATCGGGCGAATAGCGGGGTCGTGAGTTGTTGATTTTGTTGGTGGACCAAACAAATTACCGTACGGGCATAACACCTGCGGTAGATTGTTTTGGAAATCTAACGTATGTTTTCAATTCACGACTTATGCTTAGTTAGCGTCGGAGTTGTGTTTTCTTTTATGTTTGTATTTTCTAATGTGTAGGAATTTCGTTGTGGATGTCAGCAACATTCGTGGGTTGAGGAAACATTTTTTTACATTATACGCCCATGTTTTTCATAACAAACCAGCTGTTTTGGCACTTAGTGAAACCCAGGTTGGCGTTGGCTCTGATTTAACAGACTTTAGTCTACCTGGGTACAACTTAGTGCCATTATTCTTTCCCCATCGCGGTGTCGCCGTTTATATACGTAGTGACGTAGCCTACCAACTTCAGCCCCAGTATGGTCAGTGTTCCAATCCGGAATTTAATTTCATTTGGTTCAAATTGCATGTCCGTAGGCAATTAATCCACTACTGTTTTATTTACAGAAGCCCCAACTTGGACAGACATTCAACTTATAATGAATTTGATGCCCTGTCCGATTCCATTACAAGAATTGTGACCCTTCATCCTCGTTTTGAAATCGTTATTGCGGGCGATTTCAATATACACAATTCAGGCTGGCTTCGACATTCTGGTCAGACAACACCCGAAGGAAGGTACGTCGCGATCTTTGCTGAGGTAAATAACCTGACTCAGCTTGTAAATGAGCCGACACGAATACCGGACATTAGCAGCCAAACTGCCAACACTTTGGACTTGTTTCTTACCTCTCACCCCGACAAATACGCTTTGAACGTATTATCGCCTCTAGGTTCGTCAGACCATTGTATCATATCAGCGAATTTCTCGTACTCCAACCACATAGTTAAAGAACAAACTCCAAAAAGAACCGTATGGCAATACGAGAAAGCCAATTGGGAAAAACTAAACGGTTTCTTTAAGAGTTTTAACTGGTCGCTGTGCTTCCTCGACAGCGACGTGGATGCTGCTGCTGATATGATCACGAACATAATTCATCTGGGCATGAAATCTTTTATCCCTAACAGGATTAAAAGTATCAAACCCAAGGTTAACGCGTGGTGTGACTCGAGCTGCAAAGAGGCTATCAGGTTAAAAGAGGTAAGTTTTCGGCTATTCAAAGCCAACCCATCTGAGGAAAGCCGTAAAAAGTTTTAACGAGCCAGAAATGACTGCAATGCCCACATTAATCGTGTCAAATTCTCCTATGACCAAAATTTGAAGCAAAAAATACTATAAAGTCCCACGGGTAGTAAAAACTTTTAGTCATTTGTTAAAAACATCAAGAATTCGACCTCATCATCTGTCCCGACACTCATTTACAATGGCATTCCAGCTGTCAGCTCTATAGATAAGGCCAATCTGCTTGCTGCTCACTTTGCATTCAGCTCAACGCTCCCAGATTGTGCTTTGTCTCCCCCTGTACTCGAGCGCGTAGAATTCTCCATGGGACCAATCCACTTTCGCACTCGTACAGTGGCTAGAGTACTTCAAGATCTTGACGTTCACAAATCCGCTGGTTCAGATGGTATTTCCCCTATCGTTCTGAAGAGGTGTTCTTCTTCGCTGGCAAAACCATTGCGTAAGCTTTTCCATCTGTCCTATTCTTCAGGACTCTTTCCGGGAAGATGGAAAACAGCATTTGTCCAGCCTGTACCAAAAAAAGGCGAATCTTCTTCTCCCTCCTCCTACCGACCAATTGCACTTACGTCCCTTCTTTCTAAGGTCATGGAAACGCTGATAAACCGTCAGCTAATGAAATATCTTGAATCGCGAAAACTTCTTAATGACCGGCAGTATGCTTTTCGTAGCAACAGGTCCACTGGTGATTTGATGACATATCTAACCGAAAAGTGGAACCAATCTCTTCATCAAGGTGGTGAAAGTAAGATCGTTGCGCTTGATATTTCAAAGGCATTCGACAGAGTTTGGCATCAAGCTCTCTTGTCGAAAATGCGTGCATTTGGAATCGATGATACTCTTCTTCAATGGATTAGAAATTACCTTTCGGACCGTTCAATTCAAGTTGTTTTGGACGGTTTCAAGTCTGCAACTCACCAAATAAATGCTGGTGTCCCCCAAGGCTCTGTTCTGTCCCCGACTCTCTTTCTCATTTTTATAAATGATCTCCTGTCTGTTACTTCTAATCCAATCCATTCCTTTGCTGATGACAGTACCCTCAGCTTCTCATATTCGTTTCTTGGGTCACGCTCCTCATCTTCGGGTGTGGAACTGGAACGGTAACGTATGTTAAGCTCATTAAATTCCGATCTTAACAGCATAACTCAGTGGGGTAAAACCAATAGAGTGGAATTTAATGCTTCCAAAACTCAATGCTGTATCCTGTCATTAAAGCAAAACCCACACACACTGCCATTATCTATGAATGGCACTAACATCGCTGAAACCGAAAGACTTTCTATTCTCGGTATGTGTGTTAATGACAACCTTCGTTGGAATGACCACATATTCGATGTTGCCAAGAACGCCGCGAAATGTCTAGGCTTCCTTAAGCGTTGTAAGAAATATTTCACCCCTTCTAATCTGGCTACAATTTATAAGGCGTTTATTCGCCCGAAACTCGAGTACAACGCTCATATCTGGTCCGGTGCACCAATAACTTATTTGGAGCTACTTGACAGGATCCAAAAACGGGCGATAAAACTCATTGGCGACCGAGACATCGCGAGATCGATTGACTCTCTTAGTCATCGTCGTTATTTTATCGTTATTTCCACCATAAGTGCTCAAACGAAATAGCCAGTTGCATTCCTCCCCTTGAACATTTTCAACCGCAATACCCGCCATGCAAGGAATGCTCATCAGTTCACCCTCAAGCCTGTGTTCGGACGTACAGTGAAGTTCAAAGAATCTTTCCTCAGCCGTACAACACGAATGTGGAGTGCTCTTCCCGCTCCATTTTTCCTACACATTATAACCTACAGACATTCAAAACCAACGTGCATCGGCATCTCTCCTTTTCTTCTCACCCTAATTTCCTTAACGCCCGCGCTGTGTAGCTAATACATTATAAGGGTCCCAACAAATCCCTTTAGTGCGCGCTTATTATAAAAAAAAATGAGGCCTTAAGTTTAAGGCTTGAAGTTGTAAAAAAAGTGCCCATTCACCTCATTTCAGCAAGGCTCATATTTTAATATATCGTTCATTGATTCAATATATACACGAAAATAACAATGTAAGACGTTTTAGCCCTCCATGACATGCTGTAAGACGCTCGTGTATATGTAAAAAAAAAATGACCCCATTCACCTCATTTCAGCAAGGCTGGTATTTACACATAATTAAGATGACATAAAACACACATTTCAAGTGTAAGATGTTTATTCGGTCAATAACCCTCCGTAAGATGCTGAAAATAAAATTAAGATAACAATGTAAGACGTTTTAGCCCTCCATGACATGCTGTAAGACGCTCGTGTATATGTAAAAAAAAAATGACCCCATTCACCTCACTTCAGCAAGGCTGGTATTTACACATAATTAAGATGACATAAAACACACATTTCAAGTGTAAGATGTTTATTCGGTCAATAACCCTCCGTAAGATGCTGAAAATAAAATTAAGATAGAAACAATTACATCCATTTTAGAACGAAATAAATCGCGTATATTTTTGTTTTTAAATTAATGTTTTGAAATACATAAATATTTAAGTAAAATTTTTAAGAAAAGAGGTATATATGTATTAATTCTTATTCAATTTCGCAATTTGAATCAGATTCATCAGAATCGGAGTCTAATGAAGGAGCTTCTTGATCATCGTCTGAAAACAACAAATTGTTATATTTTTCGAAATAATTTGAATTTTAAAATGTTTACCAGGGTCATGATTAATATTTGGGTAGAATGAAGCCTCTTCAATCACATCACATACGGTTTGTGGATGTTGGTTTCCATCAAACCAATGGAAAGCATATTCATTGTCTTTAAGACTCCATCCATTTTTAACTGGTAACAACATTGTTGGATTTTTTAGATATAAATTTATCCACAAAGATGTAATATATTTCGTTCTCAATAAATGCTGATACAATACGGCCTTACAAGGAGGTATGCTAGTAGCATCAAATCCTTTTATTTGTTTGTGAAAAGCTTCATTTGAATTTTTTACAATGAAATTCTTCATAAACATTTCAAATCTAGCATCATTAACTTGATTTACGTTTTTTACTTTGTACATATTACAAATAAATTCTTCAAAAGTTTTAAGTAATTCAGCGTTTGAGTCAGTAAAATCACATATTTTAGCAAAGGCTTCTTGTTACTGCTCGTATTTTTGCATAATTTTAAATGTTCCTACTTCTCCTTTCCGATAAAAGGCTGGATTAAAATCACACCCTGTGAAAGCATGTAAAGCAGGTAAGCTTTTGGAAAGTGAATCGCCTAGTTTATTAAGTAGTTTGGAAATATCAACATATCGTTGATAGTTGCTCACACCAATATCCATCCAAATTTTCATTTGTTCACATTTTAAGTTGTTCATATTACCAAGCAGTATTATTAAGACATCTGCATCAGAACATCTTATAATAACGTTAGCGCAGTATTCGATGCTGCAAACATTGAAAACTATTTTAGTATCGGCTTCTTCGTGATTTTCGCAAGTCAGTTCTTCATTTTCAGTTCTGATTACCCTGTCACGGTCGGTTTTAAAGGTGTGACACTTTTTAAAACTCAGATTAATGACTTATTTGTCAATGAAGGGGACCATTTACGAGAGCTACTTTAAAATTAATGTTACGAAGAATTACGAAGTTCGAAAAATTTGTTTTTTTCAGTTTGTGGGCGTGTCTGTGGGCGAATTTCAAAAATTCTTAAACTTGATTATTTCGGGACGCTAGAGAGTATATGGTTAAAATTTCAGCTCTCTAGGTTCAGTTTAAAGGCCTAATTTTTGCCAACAGACGGACGGACGGACGGACATGGCTAGATCGACATTACTATCGATGCTGACCATAAATATAGTAACTTTTAGGGGTCTACGGGCAATATTAAGGTATGTTACAAACTATGCGTCAAAATTAATATACCCTTAAAATAGGGTATACAAATTATGCGAGAGTGTGTTAAGTGTAAGACTTCTATTCGCGGAGAAACAGGTATACAATGTGAAGGAGTGTGTGGCAAGATTTTATATACTGCCACTAAATGCAGTGGCCTTGACCAATACTCTGTGGACATCTTAAATTCTAATCATATGATTAGGTTTATGTGCGGAGATTGTGTTGTTTACATCCAAAATATTGGTCTTGTACTTAAGGATGTGCAAGAAACAGTGCAAAAGAATGGAAGCAACTTGAAGGAGTACAAGTTTGAGGAATCATTAAAAAAAAACGAGAGGAAATTAACAAATTGCTGCAAGCGATAGAATTTACATAATGGGTAGAAGAATCTACATAAAAGCAATGAAAATAGCTCAAGAGACTTGTTAGAAAAGTGTGAAAGAAATAAAAAAAATGAGTGAAGTGAAAGGTTCAGTTAAGTACATAGTGAGCAAGTTTGTGATAATGTCAAACAAATTTCAAATGATAATAATCTAGTGATAAGAAATGAAATTATTAGAGAAATAAAAAGTAAATTTAACATATGCGGATCAATTAACAAATAATAAAAATTGTTTAACGGTTATTGTGAAACCAAAAAAGTGCAGGAAAATGCAAAAACCTAAGAGGTGATAAAGAGAATATCGATCCAACGGCGCTCTCTTTAAAAGTTAATATTGTGTTAAAAAAGAGGGTCGGAGTGGTTGTGATAAATTGTGATGATAATGAATCAAGAAATACTCTTGAAAATAAAATGGAAAAAAATTGGGTGAAGATTATGACGTCTCTATACCAAACATGAAAAAAACATATATTAGTATGTATGTGGAATTAATACTGTGTTAAAAAAAAAAGAATTGGAAAAGGCGGTTATTTAGCAAAACGAATTAGTGTGTGCAAAAAATTGTGTAACATTTTATTACAAGGCAATTTTGCAGTTGAGAATAGTGATTATAATCTTTTAATGGAAAGAGGGAAAATTCATATTGGATTGTAGATATAGGTGCATTGTTAACGATTATGTTCCAGTGAAACGATGCTACAATTGCTGGGGATATAATCACATTGCTATTGTGTGCAAAAATAATAATACAATACAATGAAATAAACTGTTTCATTAAACATTCATATGACCAAAAAAAGCCGACGGGAAAAATACAATTTCCTTTATCACACACAAAAATAAAATAGTTTGTGCGAAATGTGGTGAAAATCATGAGGCAAGATCGTGTTCAAATACAAATTTAAAGTGTAATAATTGTCTGAGTGTAAAGAAAAATCTTGGGTTATGTCTCAATGTGGAACATGACTGTAGAAGCCACTCTTGTGAAGTGTTTAAGAAAAAACTTAAAGCTCAAAGAAGCAGAATAGCGTATTAGCAATCAACATTACGCCAAAAAAGATATCAAGCAATAGTTTAAACTAAGTTTTAAGTTTCTCATCATCGCCTGATATCGAGCTCTATCCACAGTAACTGCATTGCCAATTTCATCTTCGAAGAAAAGATGATGGATCAATTACGCCACCACACCAAAATCGACAACATACAGTAACTTTTTTTGGTTTCATGGGCCTTTCAAACAATCTTCTAGGATTTTCTTCAAACCAAATGCGACAGTTTTGTTTATTGACATAACCGCCAATTTCAAAATGAGCCTCATCGGTGAAGATAATTTGCTTGAAAAAATTGTCATTTTGTTGTTGCTTCTCTATGGCCCAATTAACGAATTGCGGACGCACTGCGTGGTCAGTTAACATTCTTGTGTTAACTGTATTTTGTAAGCCCTTGCATGCAGATCTTTGTGCAAAATGTTAAACAAAGTTGTTGGTTTGAGGTTGCTGAGAACGACGACGAATTAACGTCCTTGGGTCTTCAGCAACACTTCTGCTAAGAGCTGCAATATTTCCACCCGAACGATCACTATCTATCATCTTTACTTCTCTGATCTTGAACCGAACCAGTTTCTTCAAATTTATGAACGATAAGTTTAATAGCACCGTTTGACGGAGCATTTTCTCTACCGTATTTTAAACGAAATTTTCTTTCAACTTCTGCAAAACTTTCACTATTTTTAAAATAAGTTTTGATAATAAAAACACTTTGCTCAATAGTGTACCGATCCATTTTAGCTAACGGGAATGTATTTACTTGATACCTGAAAAAACTTCGGTGTAATCTACTAGCTGCAAAAAAAGTAGCGGCCAATTTAAAATGATACGTCAAATTTGAATGCCCTTTATTTCTTTATTTTTTTACTACAAACGTATAGATTCCATGAAAAGGCACCTTCGGTCAGAATCTACTACACGTCGTATGCCTCTAAAATGCGACCATACTTTTATTACCCATTTCCGGCCTCTGCTGAAAGGTATTTTTTTTTTACAGTGGGAGGTGGTAATCTTCAAAAGGCGAAACCGAAACTGAAACATATTCAGTAACAGTGTGGGATATTTGCCCACTAACCCCCCCCCCCCTCCTTTTTTTCGGTTTCCCTGCGGTACGGCCGTCTTGGCATTTCATCGCGGGGGCCTTCCAATTATTGCACCAAGTCGTTAGACCAATCAGCAATTTGTCTTTCATATCTTATATGTTTTGTATTATTAACTACAACTAGGTTTCCCGAAATAGGAACGTTGATGCCTTCCCATTAGAAGTTCCTGCTAAATCCACAGTTTTAGACGCAGTAACTTCTAGCTCTAAGTCTAAAGGTTTGGTTCTTTCTAGACGGCGCAGTAAATTTCTTTCATACAAAACTTGGAGGACTCTAACATTTACGTGTCTTTCTAGTCGACTTTTATGCTTTCTCGCGTAGTTTTTGATTTCGTCTGTGATTGTTTTAATGCCGAGATTTCTGTGGATATCGCCATTTCTGATATACCAAGGCGCGTAAAAAATACCTCTTAGCACTTTGTTTTCAAAAGTTTGTAAACTATTAATGTTACGTAATTTTTGACAATCCCAGAGTTGTATACTATATGTCCCACACTGGTTTTAGAACTTGCTTATATAAAAGCAGTTTGTTCTCTATATTAAGCTCGGAATATTTTCCGAGAAACCAATAAATTTCTCTATATTTATTATGTAGTTCTTTGGGTTTTTTCTTTACATGCATTCCATACATGTGTCATTCCAAAATACTTAGCCTCGTTTCGAAACGGAATTTGAACCGAGTTGGACCGGCAAATTATTTATTTTCTTGTTTTCACTGATGATCAGTGGCGGAGGACGTAATTTTATTATTATTATTATAATAAATTAACATATGATTACAAATACATATAATAATTAATAGTGAGAGCACTAGCTGCAGAGGCTTACGGCTCTATGGTGTTGCTTTTTTGGCAACTGCTTACGCTTTTCGTCTTTTTGTGATTCGACTTCCGGTGAGGAGCCAGCTTTACGTTTTTTGCTAGGCCGTTTCTTTTCGATCGAATTCGTTTCGCGTCTTAGCTCTCTTCATCCGTCTGGTATTCGCGAATGGGTGAGCGATGTTGGCTAACTTATTTTCTTTTTGTGGGTACGTATATTTTAAGGCATAATTTTCTAACCTGAGCAAATCTACCTCTTTCTTCAGCTCACGATAGAGTAGCTCCATTTCAGTCAGATTAGTACGGAGTTCCTCCTCAATACTTTTCATTTTCACTGAGTTCCATTTTTCGCGCGCTTGCGCTTCCGGCGGATTTCCTTTTCCGGACACGTTCGATCTTGTTGGTGGAGATTGAGTTACCTTTGTAAATTTTGAGAAGGGATTAATCGGAATAATTGGCTTTCCCCAGAATCCGTAGAGCCGACCTCTGAAGAGGGTGGATTTTCCAGTGCACCTGGCCTGACACCTTGGGTATTTTATCTTTTTGTTTTGTCCATTGCATATTTGTGTTTACACTACGCTTTATAAGAGAGGGTATATTTTAGTCGCCTCTTACGACAGGCATGCCTACCTAGGGTTTATTCTAACCCGTACCCGAAGAGGGTTGCTGAAAGGTATACAATTAAATTCCAAGATTCTTTTTAACTCACAAATGCAAATAAGAAAAATCAAATATAGATATTTACATGTGATCGCTATTGTTACGATTCTTTTTTTCCTAATTATATAAAATGGCTGAGGAAAAAATGTGATTCGAAACCGATACTTGTAAAAGCTAGAAAGTTATGTCGTACGAGTCGTGCACTTTTTTTTAAGGGAGAAAGTACAAATTTGTCAGATCTACAGAAATATCTGTAATGTTGGTACCACTGATTGTGATTAAATTTTACGAGTTAATTTATAATAATAGCCAAATAGCAAAAAAACGGAACCCTTATAGATTCGTCATGCCTGTCTGTCTGTCTGTCTGTCCGGGAATGTCACAGCCACTTTTCTCCGAAACTATAAGAGCTATACTGTTGAAACTTGGTAAGTAGATATATTCTGTAAACCGCATTAAGATTTTCATACAAAAATAGAAAGAAAAAAACAATAAATTTTGGGGGTTCCCCATACTTAGAAATGAAACTCAAAATTTGTTTTTTCATCAACACATACGTCTGGGGTATCTATGGATAGCTCTTCACAAATGATATTGAGGTTTCTAATATAATTTTGTTTCTAAACTGAATAGTTTGCGCGAGAGACACTTCCAAAGTGGTAAAATGTGTCTTCTAAACTTCTAAAATAAGGAATTGATAAAACTAAAAAAAATATATGATGTACATTACCATGCAAACTTCCACCGAAAATTGGTTTGAACGATATCTAGTAAGTAGTTTTTTTTTTTTAATACGTCATAAATCGTAAACCGCAATTTACCTTTCATTCAATCAACTCAAATATAAAAAAAAAACATTTAATTTCATAAACATAAACCTTATGCGTAAACCGTGAACCATTATTTTCTAATAATAAATATGTAATAGGTGCCTAAGTAAATAATAATTATAATTCGCGGGGAACACTTCATGGGTGGAAAAGAATCAAACCCATTTTTTAATATTATTATATTAGGTATACAAGTAGAATTTGTTTGATGCTGAACTTTTGTCGCGTCTGGCATGGACTTGGCTGGGTGCAAAACGTCTTGGACTGATAATTTGCTCAAGGGGGCATGTGCTATGCATGTTGAACAAAATTTCATTCGGTTACACTCATTATTACTATTGTGGAAAATAACGCATATTTAACGCGCTGTCACACGCATTGGCTGCCACTATTTGCTGCCAGACTAATATTTTCGATACACCCTCTACTCAGACTACACAATATGCAGATATCATTCGGTTAGCTCTCGGACCAAAAAATTACTTCGGGCTCTTGGTCTAATTGCCTGTTTTTAGGTGCTACTTACTAAATGTTTGAAAGAATAGGAGGATATGATAGAGGTTTTGGTATAGTTGTGGGGTTTTTTCTCCACGCGTGTCGCTTAAAATGCTTTATGGAGATCCTTAGTCACGAAGTGAGGTTAGGTTAGGTTTATGTGGCTGACGGCAGAAGTCGACATTAAACCAATTTAGGTCCATTGTGATACCACGTATGTATTATCTACCTCAACTCTGTAGATGGGACTGGCCAACGGCACGCGGTTGTTCCCAAACGGTCCCCCATCTACGTACTAACCGCGCCCAACGTCGTTTAATTGCGGTGATCTGACGAGAACCGATTAACTCGACGTGGTATGGTCGTTGGTTTAGTCACGAAGTCAACTATGTATATAAAATATTTAACTAGTGTGAAACAATGTATCTTTTAAATAACCAATAATCATGACCTTATTACAATCAGGAAATTATCTCAACAACACCATCGCTACTGAAACCAAACAACCCGTTTGATAACGATAACTTTTTCATCTCTCTTGATCTTATAAGATAACAGTCATAGTCAATTAATCCAAAAAATCCTAAATCCTAATGCTAACCAATTTTCCGGTGAATCGCTCCCAAAATTCCGAAATATGAAATATA
The DNA here is from genome assembly GCA_949715645.1 of Portevinia maculata. NCBI lineage: Eukaryota > Metazoa > Arthropoda > Insecta > Diptera > Syrphidae > Portevinia > Portevinia maculata. The sequence goes on from OX454525.1 coordinate 98,875,494, forward strand.
TCAATATAAATAAATAAATATGAAAATATAATGACGCTTCACGTCAAACAAGATGCTTCTTGAATTTTGTACGCCGTGCAGCTCGCACAAAATTTGATTTGATTAAATAATAAATTAAGAGTAAGAAATCGAGTTTTCATTTTATAAGTGGTGAGATACCACAAATTCGTGACCCCGCACATTTTAATTCAAAAATTAATGAAATATACTTGATTTGGTCCCGCGTTATTATAAGCGACATACGGGCACCACACCTCTTGTTCAACATGGCGAATCCGAATCAAGAAGGCGGCTGATGAAACCCTCAATTCGAGTTGTAAGGATTCCACCATTCTGGCGAGAAATCCTTTTACTTTGGTTTGCACAGGTGGAAGTCGCATTTGCAATTTCACGAATCGCTGCTGATACTACGAAATATCGATTCGTTCTAGTGAATCTAGACGCATCAACACTTCCGTTTGTCTCTGACATCGTTGCTTCACCACCAGCAAAAAATCGCTACGAGGTAGTGATGGCACGATTATTCGAAAATTTTATATTAATCGGTTATTTTCTTTTGGTTAACGATTTAATTGTATCGAATTTTCCCTTTCGATTAATCCCACAATTCAAACAAATCCGTTCTCAGGATCCCACAGCTTTGTCCAAACTTAGAGAACCATCAGAAGCGAAATGACTAAAATTGGACATAGAGACGACAGCATTGCGAGTGGAAGTGAATTGTCTTCGACGGGTGATAATTCGATTTATGGGCTCACCATAAGACTTTGGCCCACAAACGACGAAGAACGGACAATAAATTAGCACATCCTCAAGACTAACTAATGCTCCGGTTCTCGAGTTAAAACGAAATGTGGTTGATGCTTGGGAGGTGATGAAATCGGTTTACCCTAAGCTATGCACTCTCTCCGAAAAATATTGCTGTTTGATTGGGACTTACGTACCATCCGAACGGCTTTTTTCAAAGAAGGTGCAACTGCTACGGAAAAACGGAATCGTTTAACGACGAAACACCTATCAGAACTCTTGTTTTTGAATTCAGTTTTTAACAAATAATGTATTTTTTTTCTTTATGTATAAATTAAATTTAGTGAATTAAACGCTTAATAAATTATTTTCGTATTATTAAAGGTGGTACAGCAAACAATTTATTTTTGAAATTATTTTTCATGACAATATCAAATTTTAACCGAAAAACCGATTAATCGGTTAATTTTGTTGCAATTAATCGCGATTAATAATCGCCCCCTTCGATTAATCATATGATCAATTAATCGATTAATGATTTTTTTTGCCATCACTACTACGAGGCAAAGATCAAATATCGTCTGATCTCGTCATTCGACGAAACGAGCGAGTCAAGACTCCGACGCCTTCTCCGAGGCACTGAGATATTGTTAGAAAAACCATCTTACCTCTTCCAGCGTATACGAAATCTTCGTGGTTTTTGTCACGCACGTATCGATGACATTCTCATCGCATCGACGAGCCTTAAAGGACACGAGCAACACTTACGAATTGTCCTCGACAAGCTTCAACAACACGGACTGTCCATCAACGTGTCTAAGTGCTTATTCGGTCAACGACCTCCGTTTATCTGAAGACCACCTGAAAACAGAACCGACGCGATTCAAATCTATCCTAAACTGTTGCTGAACTACTTAATATTTTGCGATCGTGCAACTTTTACCAGCTTAACGTCAACATGCCAAATGCTGCCGAAGTCCACATTCCACTTATCGAATTGGCCATACCGTGAAGAAAAACGACAAACCCGAAGTTGTTTTGAACACTACTGCAGAAAACGCACTTGAGAAATGCAAGCAGTTGCTGGTTGACGCTGTCCACTTGGCCTTTCCTTTACCAAATGCAATGCTAACACTACGATGTGACTCATCTCAAAAGTCAATCGGTGCAGCACCAGCACAAGATTTTTAATGTACATACTTGATATACATTTTGTATTTATTTATAGTTATTAAATTAAAACTCTTGATATTTATTCAACGTTTTATTGTCATTTCGTTGGTGTTCATACCAAGACAGATCCAAATATGTATATCATATTCATCCATGCCACTTTTGTTGCTACCCAAAGCAACCATTTCACACCGCCCGTTTTCAATCATAACGAGTCCTTTATAGAGAATGTTGGTACCTTTTATTGCATCGTTACTCGTCACGTTCACTTCTTCATCAATAATTAGTAACTCGCGAGCGTCTATGGTTATTGTCAGAAAGAGAATCGCGGCACTGAAATTCACCTTTGGCAAACCGAATAATTTTTCGACACAGGGCTGACTACATAGCTTTGGAAATTATATGATAACTTTCTAGTGATCTACGATTTACAGCTACCCGAATCTATTAATGTTAAGCATTTCGCACCATTCACAAATATTTCCTTCGTTTATCCCATTTCTGGCCGCGCACTATTCAAATACTTCTCACACCCGGGTTTTCTTTGATCCGCAGACAATTCCTATACAAATAACCGAGCTCGCAATACTTGTAGCAAATTGGGCCCAAGCTTCCCGTGGTCTTCCTATTGGTTGCGGTTGGAAGATTGAACCTACGGACGGTGCACCCTCAGGGCTCTTGTTAACGACAACGGCCAACGAACCGTTTTTTGCAACGGGCCGTCGTCCAGTGTTGTAAAGATTTATGTGCATGTTTGTTAACGCAACGGGCAATCATCCGTTGTCCCTCGGTACGACGGTTGACGGCCCGTTGTAGTGAACAATGTTGATCAATGTGAGTTTGTTGACGATGTCGGACTTCTAAGCGTTTTTTTGTGAAATGGAAGAATACGAAATGGAGTTCTCTATTGAAGTTTTTTTATAACTTGAATTAAAAATAGACCAGTGCTTTGGGATAAAAATCTTCCCTAGATTATAAAAATAAACAATCAAATTTGTATTGAAGATCAGTGAATGTATTACCGGATGCCAAATACTTGTAAAATATGGCAGCGTACACCACCGACCATCCGCAATATTAATCAAAATCCATACGAAGAATATCGTACTTTAGAATTAAGTTCATCCACAAATTTAATTTCAAATGAACATGAAAAACATATCATGCTGGGAGAAAAATTTCGACAAATACCGATGTTTCTCCTAAATCGATGAAAAGTCTTAATACGTCTTAAAATTGTCGATTCCTTTGATTATGATTTTGCTAAATAAGCTGCTACAATGTACATTATGTAGGTATATACATAATTGTAAGTTATTGAAATAAATTTTTACGTTGCTTTATATCTTGTAAATACTTTCCTATTTTTTTAATAAAACAAAAATACTACTAAACTTATTGTTTTATTTATTTTGTATCTACAATGAAAGTAAAATAAATTATTCATACACTACATAATCATGTATTATGTACATATACCTTGTGGTTACAGCCAATCTTTCAGCAGGAGTTATAGAAAGCCGCATATTAGTATCAGCATGTCTTAATTTATCATGAATGGTCCATTAAAAGTTTATTAAAAGTTGTTTGGCTCATTCGGAAAAAAATTAAAAAATGTTGCTTCATCCTTTTTTAAATTATCAATCAGAGTAAAGAAAATACCACAAAATGGGTTGTGTCCAGTTCTTTTTCTTCTTTCTTTCATTTTTTACAGATTCTTATGCAAATAATACGCCGCAATAATAATTGTTTTCTTTCTGGTTGACATACCCTGACATACCCACTTACTTCTTATTTGAAACTAATGAAATTTTAAACAACGTGCATCTTATCAAAAAACAGCAGTCAACAAGAGCAGCCGTTGCCCGTTGAAAAAACGGTCGTTAAATCATAAGGACCTTCATTTGCACACACTTGGTTTAGTGTCTTCAACAAGTCAGAAAATACTTCGGAAACGTTATAGCTGAGAACATTCGTTGCAAACCATCATCGGACAGACCATTGATGATATAACTTATTATTGCGTTGTCGTCTAAGCAAGCGTGATGCCCGAGGGACAGGATTCTATTATAATATATACTCTATAATCTTTTATTTGTGTGTCATGTGCTTTTACATCATTTGCCCATAAGAGTCGGTTGCGTTAATGACACAAGAAAATCCGAGAGGAAAGCGGATACAAAATCAGACCACATGCTCGGGCATCTATCCATAATTTAGCGATTCCGTCACGCAGTTTTTAATTATTCAACCCGATTTGCCAACTGCACCAAAGAAAGACTAACGCTACTCGGATCAAGTTCTTGGCAGAACGGTTAATAATCGCGAATTGTCTTGATTATTTTTTTGAATCGATTGCAATTCAGTTTGTTGTGATGTTACGTTCTGACTTTTCTTTTATCATTTTCAAAAAATAATTCATTAGTGATCCTATTCACACGAGTTTAGCTGCAGGTGTGCACTTTATTTAAAGCAATTTTTATTATCAGTGGAACTTTAATATATATTTGTATTATTTAAAATACATTCATGAAAATTGTCAATTTTTTCTTCATATGTTTTTTTTATTTGGAACATTTGATATATTCAGTGTTATTCGGTGACGTTTTTAGAATTATCTTGTAAAAAAAGATGTCAACAATTTTATCGTTATATGTGTGTCTAGTTTATTGAAAATCGTAAGACTTTTACAAAACGTTTTTATATATAGTCAGCTATATTAGACTGAGCCTATATATTATTTGGATCTCAGGCTCATCCAATTCATAAACCAACAAGAGCTTGCGAATTTAAAATTCTTTAATTCACAAGCTAGTTGTGGCTAGCTAGAGTTAATATTCTTTAACTCGCAAACCACAAATAGCTTATGAATGAAATATATTTTTATTTACAAGACACAAATAGTTTATGAGCTTAATATTCTTTAAAAGTATGAATTAAATATTCTTTAATTTACAAGCCACAAAGAGCTGGTAAATTGAAATTCCATTCAATTCGTAAACCCAGAAGAGCTTGCGAATTAAATATTCTTTGATTCACAGGTTGATAACTGAATTGAACGAGGGCTTAAGCTTTTTCAACCCTGGCATATACACACCGTGCAACCGACGTTGCAGCGGTAAAGATTCGTTGCTCGTGGTTAATGCGTGAGAAAGTGACAATGAAGGAATTAAATTTTGTATCTAATGTTGTGCACTCGTTTGCGCTTGTATATGTGGTGACAGCAAGCAAATCGTCGAGACGGCGTTCGATTTTGTAACTTTTCCACCGATAACGTGAATATCCACTTAACCAAATCAGTTGCCTTCTGCCCCTCAGAAAACTCATACTTGGTTCACTTTTTGAGCCCGTAATTTTATCCAGTTATTGACTCAAAACTTCTTTTAATTTCTTCACTGTCAACTTTGTTAATGCATATAGATCCATAGCCCATTTCTGACATTGTCACAGACGTAGTATTAAACAGAGACCAAATACCTATATAGAAATAAAACTCTCGTTATTAATTCAACGTTTTACTGTCACCTCGTTGGTGTTGTTCATGCAAAGAATGACCCAACTATATCAAAGGTAGGTGGGAATAGGGAAAAGTTGTAGAGTATGGAAAGAGATGGTAGTATGTATCAGTATAAAACAAATATCTGAGTGCTGCCACTGGTTGAATGGTTGATGATAGTATTAATATTGAATCATTTTTAATTCGTTGTTTCTATCTGTATTACCGTTCTCTCTTATCATTTCAGAAAATCAGCTACCTCCTGGCATAACAGAAAAGGATGTCAAGATGTACAAAGAAATTCGGGAGAAATCCGCAAAGGCAGTATCGGAAATAGAGAACCCCAATCGAAGATTAAACTTGGCTATTCCAGGTTTGAACCCATCATTGCTAAGCCCGCCTTCTCTTGCACTTGCCGCCCAGCAACGCTGTCCAGCTGCTATTGAATTCGGTAAATGGGAAATTCAAACGTGGTACTCCAGTCCATTTCCACAGGAATATGCAAGGTAACAAGATAAAACTTTCATCATAACGAACTTTTGTCATGGTAACCAACCCTTTTTCAGGCTGCCCAAACTGTTTCTCTGCGAATTCTGCCTAAAATATACCAAAAGCAAGGCCGTGCTTGCGCGCCATCAAGACAAATGCTATTGGCGCCATCCACCTGGTACGGAAATCTATCGGAACGATGGCATTTCTGTATTCGAAGTCGATGGTAACATCAACAAGATCTACTGTCAAAATCTGTGTTTACTTGCGAAGTTGTTTCTGGATCATAAAACTTTGTACTACGACGTGGAACCATTCCTATTTTATATCCTAACCAAAAATGATAAAAAAGGCTGCCACTTGATTGGATATTTTTCCAAGGAAAAACACTGCACGCAGAAGTACAACGTGTCCTGCATAATGACAATGCCGCAGTATCAACGCCAGGGCTTTGGGCGATTCCTAATCGATTTTAGCTATCTTTTAAGTCGTGAGGAAGGTCAACTGGGTACGCCAGAAAAGCCTCTTTCTGACCTAGGACGGGTGTCTTATCATGCTTACTGGAAGTCTGTGGTGTTGGAATATCTCTACGAGCACAGGAACAACGATAAGATAACCTTTAGAGCTTTGGCAAATGAAACCGGTCTTTTTTTGCCGGATATTGCGTTGGCGTTTCAGCTACTCAACTTTGTGAAGCTCGGTCGGAAAAAAGGTGACATTCGTTATAAGATTTACATCAAAATAAACTGGCCAAAAGTATTAATGCACAACGAGCGGGTGATGAAGTCTAAAACTAGAATTCCGATTGAATCGGAATGTCTGCGATGGACCCCACTTTTGTCAAACATACCGGTGTCTCTGAGCATGACAAAGTTTAGTAATTCGCCGTCAGACGAGGAAGGCGAAGCTCCTGCGCTTCGTTTATCGGGAAGAAATCTACCAATCAACAAGCACGCGCGTGTAAGCCCCGAATTGTATCGCATACGAAAGGTTCAAACCAACAACCAGTCCGACATAACGCCGAATAAATCCATTCCAAAGCCACTCGACGACCCTAAGGAAGCAGATGCTAAAAATGAATGTGTATCAAGCATCCTTGGGACAGACGAGGTTAAGGAAAAGCCTAACTCAATAAAGCGCAGGAAAATATTACCAAAAATTGAATCGACCGAACCGGTGTCGCCTCCACAAAATGAAATCACCTTTGACGAGGGCCTGGAAACGACATCTTCCGGTAGAAGACGCGCCCGTCCAATGAAATTTATCGAGACCACTTTCGGCGACGTACGAAAACATTCGAGAATCGAGAATCAAAAGCGTAACAGCTTGCGAAATGCCGTACTCGAAGAGAACCTAAAGGTTGCGGCAGCGACTGCCATGAAGCGAAAACGGAGCAAAACGAAAACTGAAAGTGATAACGATAATGCTAACGAACATGATAACTTACCCTCGGTAATAGTTGAGCCGAAAAGAAGCCGCCTTAGTCTGCGATCAAAACTCGAAACCGAGAAAACCCAAAAGTACGTTTCGACATTACTTCGAAGGCGACATGATCGGCTTGTGTCATCGACACGTAAGAAAAGGTGGCGATCAGATGCAAACAATGTTATACCGTCAAGCAGATCCTTACGTTTAGCAAATAGAAAAAACCCCACACAGCTCTCAAAGGCGGCATCATATGCAATCAAAAGACATGACATCAATGAAATCATCAGCGATCAGAACACAGATTCTATGGATCTGACAGTTTCAGATTCAAGCAAGGCGAAAGTTGATCCTGCAAACACTGTTAATCGAAAAAAACGCTTCAATAAAAAAAAGAACCCAAAAGCGACTGTGACCCTGGATGGCGCATGCAGCAGCCATGAGCCACATCGATCAAAGCTAAGCGATAACACCGCTTTAAGTGTGCCTTCACCTATCGACTTCGACAAGTGCACTAACGAGCAAGAATCTACTGACAAAATACTAGAGTCACCTGGAAACACATCCACCCATGATAAGGACTCGTCCGTTGCAATAAGTAATGACGTATCCGCACAGGAGACCAACAAAACAATAAACGTGGCGCCCAAGCTCCGAGGAAAAAGAAACGGCACACAGCAGCGGCCTGATGTATCCATGTGTTCAGACAGCTGTACTACGGACGATAGCAAAAGCGACGACTTAAACAAGGTCGTAATCGACGACTCGGCTAAGGCGGAACAAAATCTTGCTTTATCAAATTCTGAGGTTATGCCTTTCAATCCAAACTTACAAACAAAAGTTACGAATGAAGTGGAGGAGAAGGTGCTGGAAGCGGTAGCCAAAAAGACTAAAAAGTCGCTACCATCTGAAGCTTTTCGAGGCAAGGCGAGCTGTTCACCTCCTGAGAAAAGCTGCGCGGCTCCCGTACAGTCAAATACAGTAACAGCTTTGTCTGAACAAGATGAGAAGGCTGTCAATAAAATACAACCCAAGTGTATGCCGGACAATGAGAATTTAATTAAGAATAACAGCGTAGAACGCTTACATAATCTAGAACCGGCACTGTCCAATGTTGCATTTGAAACGGTCAGTGCTGGCCAAGTGGACACGAAATCCGAAACGGTGCAAGAAAAGGAAGCCACTGTATCTGATGCGCCAAAAGTTAAAAAAGCCTTAAATGAATGTGTCGATGTCCCACAAAGACCGCAAGTCATTGTGGACAATAAAATAGAGATAAAGGAGAAGATCAGTGAGAGTATTTCTGTTCCTGTTTCAGTTCCTATAAGTAGTGTTTCAAAGGAATCAGAATGCAAGCTGCAACCAGAACCTCAACATCAGGAGCAAATTACTATTATACATCCGTTATCTGCAAACGAGAAAGTTATTGTGAATGCGCCAGCAGAAATCAAGAGTGAATCAATTGGTAGCCAAACAGCAACGCCGTCGGTTATAGCAAGAAATGTTGAGACGGCAAAAATTGATCCTGTACAAAGCCTCAATAATAACGCAAAATTTATTCAAAAGCAGACTGCTACAGGCAAACAGCATCAGGCTAATGAAAGTCCGCCTGCATCTGAAAAATCCGACAAAGCTCTTGATACACCGCAGAACCAGGAGAAGACCTATCCTCCTCAATATCAAAACCAACTTCAACAGAATATGACTTCTCATCCAACCACATCGCAGCCGCAACAACAACATAAACAACAACAGCAAAATAATTTCTCACCATCTGCTCCAATGAAAAGTAACATTGTCCCATCACCACAGGAAATTCCTGAAAATTCTATCAGACGGCAGGAAATCGTTCCACAAATCGACCTAACTGCAACGAAATCCGTCGATAATCAACAGCACAAAATTTCCGACCGAGACGACAGTCGTCGGACATCAAATTTTCAGCTGCAATGTGCTCATAAACCCACTGTTAAGCAAAAGCCGGTCAACGCCCTGCAAAACGACTCGCTAAGGAGCTGCATCGACACTACACAAAACACGACAGAATCTCCAGATGCAGTCGAAGAGGACAAGAAAACCAACGTGGAACGCATCAAAACGGAAACCAAGAAGCAAGTCGATCAAATCAAAACAGAAAAGACGCAGCAAACATCTTCTGCATCGCCCAGTTGCGTGGCAACATGGACGACAACACTCTCCACGCAGACCAACAAAAACCCCAGTAACTCAAGCAACAAGAACTCTAATTCCAATCTAGCAAGGTGTACAACCACTGTCAAACAAGAGGCCAATGCCTACGGTGGCATGCATATACCGTTCACGTCCGCATCGTCTTCTTTAACGCTAACCTCAATGTCATGCTCACCATCGCAACACGAGAAATTCCCAGTCGCTAAGAGTCTGGAGCAAAAACAAGCTCACGCCGCAGTGGAATTGAACAAAATTGCTCCACAATTTGCAATGAATCAACTGCCAAACTATCACGCATCTCCCCATCCACAGTACTGGCAGTGGGACTACTATCCCGGATACAATCTCTCCCATTTGGATGCAAGTGCCGTTCAAAAGACGCAAAACAAATACCACAAAGACTTGGCCACGTCAATGGCGTACGGGCACAGTTTTACACAGAACCTTTATCAAAACACCTTAGCCATGCAGCAGCAGCAGCAGCAGCAAAATCATCAAATGCAACAAGCCATTGCGGTCCAAAAGGAGAAGCAACGCGTCGACAGAAAGAATAGCAGTTCCAACACTGACAAACAATTATCAAACAATTCTAGCCATAGCAGTAACTCAAAAAAAGAGGATAAACTAGCAAAAGACACCAGCAACAGCTGCAGTCTAAACAAACAGCAGCAACAACAACAACAACAACAACAGCAGCAGAATAACTTTGACAATAGTCAGCAATACAGTCAGAATCAACAGCAACAAGCAAAAATAACCAACGGCAGTGTGAACACCAAACATAATATGAAGTCGTTGGACCATACCTCACACAAGCACCCGGCAAATATATCCCAACAACAAGGTGTTTCAATACAGCAGCAACAGCATAATGCATCAACAAGCGCCCTTCAGAACCAGAACACGTTGAGTTTAATGAATCAACAACAGCAAAACCAGCACCTTCCACAGAAAGCCAGTCACGATCAAGACTTGACTGGCAACTCAACCCCGAATCTGGACAACATGAAACAAGGCTCATCTTCCACTGAGATATCGTCAATGGTTGTATACACACCTGATTCAACAAATAACTCTGTGCACGCGCTACATCACTACGATCAGTGTGACATCGATGTTGCACAGCTTGGTCTAGAATCTCCTGCGAGCATTGCCAGTGATATAACTTCTCAAAATTCCGTAGAGAATGTTCGTCCGCCAAGTGTGCAAATTCAGCATCAGCAATTTGCTGATTGTTCAATGCAGCAGACGCAGACGAATTCGTCTGCGATTCACATGGCGATTCATCAAACAAATCAACAACAACAACAACAGCAGAGCAACATGAATATGTCTGCATCAAGTCCGCCGCAGAATATAAGTTTGATGGGAATATCTGGGAATATGGCCAATCAGCAGCAGCAGTCGCAGCAGAATCAAAACCGCAAGATATCGCAACAGGTTGGTGTTTTTTTTTTTATACCCTATTCTAAGGGTATATTAATTTTGACGCATAGTTTGTAACATACCTTAATATTGCCCGTAGACCCCTAAAAGTTACTATATTTATGATCAGCATCGATAGTAATGTCGATCTAGTCATGTCCGTCCGTCCGTCCGTCCGTCCGTCTGTAGCCAAAAATTAGGCCTTTAAACTGGACCTAGAGAGCTGAAATTTTAACCATATACTCTCTAGGGTCCCGAAATAATCAAGTTTACGAATTTTTGAAATCCGCCCACAGACACGCCCACAAACTCAAAAAAACCAAATTTTGGAAAAAATCGAATTTTGAGCTAGAAAGCTGAAATTTTTTATATATGATCTATGACTCCTAAAACTGCTCGGGATAAAAAATTTTCAAAATCCGCCCACTGACACGCCCACAAATAAATAAAATAATTTTTTTTTTACCCTATTCTAAGGGTATATTAATTTTTGAAAATCCAAAGTTTCAGCTAGGGATCTGAAATTTATAGTATATACTCTCTATGGGCCCTTTATGCTCATGTGTAAATATTTAGCCCTTTATTCTCATGTGTTAATTTTTTTTTAAATCCGCCTACTGACACGCCCACAATTAAATAAAACAATTTTATTGAAACACCCAAGTTTGAGCTAGGGAGCGTTTTTTTTTTTGATAAAATCCTTTAAATGTTATATAACAAAATATGTAGAGCGTTTTTAACAATTCAACCATACTTAGACTTTTGTCACGCCCACTTATGAGTCATAGGAATAAGAATAGGGTATCCAACAGTTCGCCCAAGCGGACTGTAGCCCGTCCCTATGTTTTTTTAACTTTTTTCAATCTAATTTCGTGGACCCATCATTGGGCAGGAGTCGAGGAAGCAATATTGCATATATAACTATCTCGTTTACTTTAGTATAATTAAGAGAAAGACACATTAGATCTAATGAACTTATTAAAAAAAAACAATTGTTAATTTGTTACCGCGGTTTCTCATTACGCTGCAACGTTAACCGGGAGAGTGCCTGACGGAACTACAGAGAATGCTCGTTAGGTTAAGATGTAAAAAAGGCGCCACACAATAACATCTTGCTCAAACCCACGCACTCCGAATCGTGATGAGAAGTGAGATTCGCTTCCTCCGCTGTTTTGAACTGAATTTATCACAATCAATATTGCAATATTGGTTTAATTTAAAATACTTATAAGCTATCTTAATTCTAAGTACAATTTTGAACTTAAGTTTACGCCAAAAACTCTTAACTTATATACCACTCGATTCTGCGATATAACTCCTCGCGCTTAGTCTCGTCAATTCGTCACACACAAAGAAAAAACTAAAAAAAGCGAAGCACCCTCTGTAGATTTAATTCAACGGGCCGCGTCGTCGACCGCCGCGCCATCGACCAAATTATTTGGTGACGTCTTTATAAAATTTTACGATCTCGCCTATACCTTAAGATACTTTCGAAGTCGAGGGAACACTTCTTATTACGCAGATAAATGATTCGGTAAGGACAAACTCATCTTGTAGTTGTTGTCCTTAACGTGTTGGTGTGCTTCTTTACCTGTTCAGGTGATATGCGGAGGCATTGCTGTACCACACTTCACAGCTCCCCAGATGACGTTGGCAATTGATTCGGAGATATTCCGTTTAATTTGCACCTCAAATGAAAAACTACAACCACAGTACTTATGCTCTCCTATTCAAATAAAAGAAAAAAAGCTACCCTGATTTCGAGCCTGATTTTCTTTACACTTATTAATCTGAACTGTATAAATAAAATAATTTACTTTTATTAGAAATGTCAACATGAGCGAATTTAAATTTACAAGATAGAGCCTCACCCTTAATAGAACAATTAACATTTTTTCATGATCATGATCGATTCCCAAATTAGAAACATATCAATTATATTGTCAATAAGTCCGATTTTATGCTGGGGCTTATGCAAGCTTCTTCAAATAATACTCCTATCTCAACTAAGGCGGCTTTATAGTGACATTGTTTTTTACAGTAGCTTTAATTCGGTCATATAGATGCACGGTCATGGAATGCGGAAACAGCATTCCACATTCGTGTTGTACGGCTTAGAAAGGATTCTTTTTATTTCTACTGTGCGTCCGAAAACTGGCTAGGGTAAACTAATGCCACTTCTTGGTATGGCGTGTTGTGCGGTTGCAATTTCTTAAGGGTGGGCGATAGACAGGAGACATTACAAAGATGACTAAGAGAGTTAAACGTTTTCGCTATATCTCGATCGCCGATAAGTTTTATCGCGTGTTTTTGTATTCTGTCGTGCAGCTCCAAATATGTGATTGGGCAGCGGCCAAGATATGAGCGTTGTTTTCAATTTTAGGGCGATAAACGCCTCATAAATTGTAGCCAGATCAGAAGGGGTCAAATATATCTTGCACCGTTGTCATAAACACACATACCGAGAATGGACAGTCATTCGGTTTCAGCGATGCAATTGCCATTTGTGCAAGGTATTAAAATTTTGCTTTAATGACAGAAGACAGCATTGCATTTTGAAAGCATTAAATTCCACTGTATTGGTTGTACCCCACTGAGTTATGCTGTCTAGATCGGAATTTAATTAGCTTAACATACGTTACCGTTTCAGTTCCACACCCGAAGATGAGTGGCGTGACCCAAGAAGCGAATATAAGAAGCTGGGGGTTCTGTCATCAGCGACGGTATGAATTGGATTAGAATTAGATCAGAGAAATTCAGAACGATAGAGGAAATACTTTCCGTAGATTTGTGTACATCAAGATCTTGAAGTACTCTTGCCACTGTACGAGTGCAAAAGTGGATTTGTCGATGGAAAATTCTACACGCTCAGGTGCAGGCGAAGATAAAGCACAATCTGGGAGCGTTGAGCTGGCTGCAAATTGAGCAGCAAGAGGGTTGGCTTCTGAAGAGCTAACAGCTGCAATGTCATTGCAAGTCAGTGGCGGTATTGATGTCGGCGCCGAGTTCTTCGTATTTTTTAAGAAACAACCAAACATTTTTGATACCTGTGGGACTTTGTAGGATTTGTTGACTTAACTCTTACTCTTAAGCGAATTAGACACGATAAATGTGGGTATTGCAGTCATTTCTGGTTCGTTTGAACTTTTTTAGGCTTTCCTTGATAGCTTTGCAGCTTGAGTTTAGGGATAAAGAACTTTATTCCTAAGTAAATGATATTTGTGATCATCTCAGCAGCACCATTCACGTCGCCGTAAGGGAACCGTTTAGTTCTTCCCATTTGGCTTTCTCGTATTGCTTTACGATTCTTGTGGGAGTTTGTTCTTAAACAATGTGAGGTACGATAAATTTACTGATATGACACAATGGTCTGACGAACCTAGATGCAATAATATGATTATAGCATATTAATCAGAATGAGAGGTAAGAAATAAGTCCAGTGTGTTGACGGTTTGACTACAAATTTTCGGTATTCGGGTCAGTTCATTTACAAGCTGAGTCAGATTATTTACCCCAGCAAAGGTCTCTTGTCTATCCAGGAAACCAATTTATATTGTGTATATTGAAATCTTACACAATGACGATTTTAGTAATAGGAAAAATGTCACAATTTTAGAAATGGAATCGGACAGAGCATCAAATTCATTAAAAGATGAGTTTCTATCCAGATTTGAACTTCTGTAAATAAAGCAGTAGCGAATTAATTGCCTACGGACATGCAATTTTAGCCACATGAAATTTAATTTCGGGTTGGAACAGTGGCCCTATTGTGGTTGAAGTTGTTAGTCTATGGGTGTTTTCATAAACGTCGAAAATCTGCGCTAGTACAATCGTCTTTCTTCTTTGTTGCATTATTGAACACACCTATTTTGCAGAACGTGAGCAGGCCTGCTTAAGTACAATTTTAAGTAGTCACTGAATGTTCATAAACGTCAGATTTTTTGATATCCAAGACATCAAAGGAGAAGAATGTATCAACTTTTTTCATTTCATATAGCATCGTCCTCCACAAAGAAATCTTTTTCTTTTTCCCAGAGTTGAATTCTTTTCCATCAGAATTCTTTTTTGAATTAAAAGCTTAGTTTTCGCCATAATCCACGCTGCAGCTTCTATTTTCTTTAAAAAAAAGTTGAATTTGGTTGTAAATAAAAAATTATTAAAATATTGCCAATAAAACTTACATTTTTCGCACTTTAAATTTTTGTTTTTACCTCCCGCACTTTCTGCAGTCAAAAAAATATGGATGCACAATCTGCCAGACGCTGACGATATTTATGACGTTTATGAACATATCTTCTGCAATTCATCTAAGTTAGTTCGATCAAAAATCTGACTTTATGAACACATCTAACGCAGGTATTAGTTTGTCAGACGTTTATGAAAACACCCTATGCCACTACGTATATTAGTGGAGAGAATAATCTGTGTTTCGTTGAGTGCCAAACAGCTGGTTTTGTATGGAATACATGGGCGCTTAAAGAAAAAATTCTTCCTTAACCCACGGATGCTGCTCACATCTACTATAATATCTACACATTACAAGACAAATATCAAAAACTCTGGCGCTACCTAACATACTGAGCCTTATTGCGAAGATCAATTGACAGTTGATAATTGACTATTTTCAATGTGTGCTATTGTGAACGAGCGATTCTAAAGGATTTTGTCAATCGCAGTCAATTAAAAAAATGCTATTGACAAAAATACCAAATGAATCGTTCGTTCACAATAGCACACATTGAAAATAGTCAATTATCAATTGTCGATTGATCTTCGCAACAAGGCTCACTGTCTCCACTTACGATAAATTCATAGCACAAGCAGAAGCAAAAAAAAAGTTAAGCTGACTAACTGTCAAATTTCGTTTACTGGCCATTTCATAGCATACTTTGGTCGTTAACGAGAAAGGGAGAGGTACCGATTTTCATCGAGACCATCACTGAACTAAAGGCATTATTGTATACGATAACAGTGTGATTTCTATCGTAAACTATTGAAAAAATATAGTTGCTGCAATGATCTCCAGCATGCATTATGGTATTCTATCAATATATTGTAAGTGCAGACCGCGTGTAAACGAATATCTGTAAAATTTTCCAAAACAAATAGCCGCATGTGTTATGCCCATACGATAACTTGATCAAACAAAATCAACAGCAACACGACTCGCTATCCGCCAGATGCTGTCTCTATCCAACTGTAACAACGTCGCCTTAGTGACACAAAAACGTATGTCAATATTTGCTAGTTTTCAGGAGAGACGATTTTGTGATTTGTTTTACTATTTTTCCTACTATTTTTCGAAAAAAATGTTGATACGGCAAGTGCTAACTTCTAAACTACTTCACCTAGAGGTAAATTTTTTTGTCACAATATATAGAATGATATATGAAGAAAGGTGTCATACCCAGTCCAAAATCGTAAAAAATGGTAGTTACGTTCTTGTGTCACTAGGGCGACGACAAGTGCTCGTATAAACGTAAAACTTCTATAGTCGAGAAAAGCAGCAGCAAATGAAAGGGAGTGGGAACGGAAAATTGCCATTTTCACGCAGGAACGGATTATTTATTTCCGTGAAATAAGTCATCAGTCTGTTTCTCCCTCTCCATTACTAACCGTTGCAAATAAGTGTGTACCTTCAACGTGAATTTTCGCTTCTGCTCTTTTTTCATAGATTTACCTTGTAAGTGGTACATGTTCACACAATTTTAGTACTGTCGGCCCACCGTCGCGTTAAAGACTTCCATGAAACTTATCTCATACCCATGAATTGTAACCAAGATTCCCTTTTCATTTAAGGTTCGTGCTGCAAATACCGGTGGACAGCGTTCATCAACGCCAAAAATCAGTCGCTCTGGAAACAATTCCAACAATCATCAGAGGCAAACCAGCAGAAGCACGCCCCCAAGAATAAGCACTGCAGCAACTACCAGTAATGCTGTCCAACAGCAGCTATCAAGTCCAAATCAACCCATGCAACAATTAACCCAACAACAGCAAAATCATCAAAATCTGCAGCACATGCAGCAATATGGCCATTTAACGCACGTTCACCACCATCAGGGAATGCATCAATCTGCCGAATATTTAACGCTGCCCCAAATGGGTCAAAACTATTCTGGTAATTCCCCCAACGCGTACAACCCCGTATCAATGCCGACAGTTATACAGCACAGGATGGCTGCCAGCCATAGTACTCTTGCTGTACAACACGCACTGTCTAGTCCACATCAACGTCTTGGGCCATCGCCATCGTCTTGCGCTGTTTCATCGTCTGTTAACAATTTCTATGCAGGCGGCAATTCGTCATCACAAACACCAGGTCCAATGCCAACTCCCAGCCCAATGGCATCATCTGCTTCAGCAATGCAAATAAATACAGCAACTGCAGCACCTGGAACAGTACAAAGTATTGCATCTGTCGGTCAGCCTGCACAGGGACAAGGCAATGCAGCCGTTGCCGCAGCATCAGGAGGTGCCTCGTTATTAGTTGGTAATTTGTCTAGTCTTTCTAAATTACAACAGCTAACAAATGATTTGGAAGTTCAAACAAGCAATACATCTCCAGCGGGACAGGTCAACTTGACTCCACCACCAAATCATCATCCCCACAGCACAATGACGCCTCCACCATCCCATCTAGTGAATCAGAATCGGAATCTTACAACGCCACCAGCCTCATTACAACCACAAATATCACCTCTGCAGTACCATAAATACTACCCCGGCAACATGAATGGCGCGGCAACTATAACAACTCTCTCGGAAAACTCAGCTCGTCCGTTGCGCAATGCCTCTTCCGCTCCTGTGCAACACATGTCAGCAAGCGGTCGCTCGTCCAGCGTCGCGCTCAATCCGAATCTGATGTCTCCCTACGGCGCACTGAACGGCTATCGGATGACGACGCAACAAACAGCTGGCTACATAACCAACACAGCGACTGCAACCAGCTTCATCAACAGCCCCGCAACACAAATTCCGGTACAAATGGGTGTTATGAATATGCAATCGCAATACCAAGACGCCAGTGCTATTCAAAGAGCCGCCCAACAGGGTGGCATGTACCCTACCTACAGCCCATACATACCGCTTAACGGCACCATGAGAAGATAGGATAGAAAAGTTGTTAAGGATCGGGATAAGTAAACTAGGACACAGCTAAATCAATCAAACCTTGACAACTTGTCCAGAGCTCACACTTTAATGGTACACATCTCCTAATGAAAGTTCTTCATATGTTTGTGAATTGCAGCTGTTCATTAGTGAGCCATTAAATGAACGCTCTTGGCAATGTTACACTTTAACTATAAATGCGTGTTTTACACACCACATCAATGATTCACTTGGAGCTATTGATTAGTTATCCACTTCACACAACATTCAAGAGCAAATTAATTTCATATGTTTATATATTTATCTTCTTTTTTAAACTATCACCTCTTGAACAGGAATAATTCATGTATGCGTGATTGTCATGCAACATTTCGGTGTCTATGTCTACTATGTCGATTGTAGCCAGAAAAAAGGAAATAACTTAGAAGTATAGTTGTAAACAGCTTCATAAAACGTCCTGAGAAACAAAATAAAAATAATACAAATTCTATTTTCAGTAATATGTTGTTGATAATAATATGTAAATAAAATAACACTGTTGTTTATTACTCCTAAAAAAAAGAAGACAAAAAATGGTTCACGTTTTTATACATACATATTTATATTTAATGGACTTATTTATCAATTGACTTTAGACCATGTATATAACTGTCTCAGTTATGTCTTCGATTTTGCTTTAAACATTTGTGGTGTTTTTTTCTCTAAATTTGTAGGATCAAGTATTTGTATTTGTAATTTCGCATGTAACAAACAAAAACTGTTACCCGGTTACCCAGTATAATATGTTCTTAAAGGTACAGCATAATGCTTATTATTATTATTTCATTCATAAGTATTCGAAGTAATGGCGTAATCAAAATGTAAATATAAAACCAAATTACATAATTTCTTATGTTGAAGCATTATTCTATTTTTTTTTCCTATTGAATACATCTTCAGTACTAAATAAAGATCATACATTTAAAATAAAAACAAAGAGTACATTAACAGCAATCAAAAAAAAGAAGTGTAAATAAAAAAAATAAACGTTAAAGTTATCTATACATATAATATTGGAATTTTCTTGTAAAGGTAAGATTAGACTGCATGCCAATTGTGCATTCAAATGGCCGCGGGCAAAGGACCAGCTTCTATCTGTCAAAAGACCAGCGGTATATTAGACTACGTTATCACAATGACCGCTTTAGTTATATTTGTGCTGCTGGTCATTTATGTCATTTGCTAATGTTACGTTCGCGTACTTAATGTGTAGAACAATGAAAACTATCAAATCTCCAAAATCAAGGGAGAATTCTCTCATTTCAAAAAAAAGTACGCGAACGCTTTTGCGTAAAAAGATGAAAAACTTCAAAGTTTGGCTTGAAAAGAAGCAACCGCTATGGCAAACTCATAGGATTTCATCATTTTACAGTTTTTACCAGCTGAAATTCTGTGTGAAGAAAAATTAACGAAAGTACATTTTTCTTTCGTTCATCTTTATACCATTTGTGGTATGTTTATTGCATTTGTGTAGTTTCGCACGAAAGTTCATATAAATTTAACAGGCCTATTCTGCTATTCACGTGAATCGTAGATTCGATTCCCTTTCACTCTGGCTTTCCATTCTGCTATCCATCGGGTGAACTACATTATCCAACCCAATTTGACATTCAAGTTAACAGCTTTCATGTGAAAATAATACGAGGTTCGTTGTTTGCAAATTGAAATTAATGTAATCGATTTGATCTCTGTTTACGAAAATCTTTGGAAAGTTGGATATGTTGTTTTGATTAATTATTTTCAATAAAATTAAAAATATAAACAAACAGGTATGAATAGTTTTGGACTTTTTTTTCCACTTCCAAACAGTGGAATAAGAAAATCATCAAATAGAAAACTTCGCAGAACCAAATGTGGTGTGCCTGGGGTTGTTATGTGTGTTGACGGTATGCACATTCCTCTTAAAACACCTTATAAAAATCCACATTTGTTCTAAAACAGAAAAGGCTACCACAGCCTAAACACAACGCTGGTAAGTGCAATAAAATGTGTTTTAAATTTTACTTTGAAAAAATTTCCTTTCAGATATGCAATCATAAGCAGTGGATTACCTACGTTGACGCAAGTTATCCCGGAAGTG
Source organism: Portevinia maculata (assembly GCA_949715645.1). Lineage (NCBI taxonomy): Eukaryota > Metazoa > Arthropoda > Insecta > Diptera > Syrphidae > Portevinia > Portevinia maculata. The sequence goes on from OX454525.1 coordinate 98,895,671, forward strand.
TCACGACCGTGGTTACTGACTCCTTTTCGAAATGTAGAAACAGGTTCCCAACAATCCAAATTCAAGACACAACACTGCAAAGGACGAAATATTATAGAGCGAACTATTGGTGCATTGAAAAGTAGATTTCGATGTTTGGATTTGTCCAAAGTATTACAGTATTCATCTCATAAAGCGGCACAAATTATAAACGTGTACTGTGCTCTACACAATATATGTACATAGACATTTTGAAGTATCTCTTATCAAAAAATAAGAAATTATTGTTTTAAATTGACCTCTGTTTATTGTTCTGCTTCTAAAAATGTTAATAATCTTTGTTTATACAAATAATCAAACAATAAACTTAGATGTTATTGACCACCAACCAGACAGACGATCCATTAAATGAAAAACCCGCAACATTTTATATGTGGATTTGAATTGTATAGAACGAATGCGTTCACGTGAATAACAGAATACCGCGCAGTATTATCGATGTTACCGACATCAACGAGGTGAATCCAGATTCAATTCGAATGAATAATAGAATAGTGTTCAGTGAAAATTGAAGAAAAATCCCCCCCGATGAATAGCAGAATAGGGGTGTAAGTTTGCGCATTAGTACGTGAACAGACCTTATATTATGTAGAGTTAACTGTGGTAACGCTGTATATGTCAAAGCGAAGATTAATTTTTCGATCAAAAGAAATAAATAAATAACACTCATAATCGCAAACAGGAAAGGAATACCTAGGTATTGACCTCGATTACCGTTGTAGTTTTCGACTCCAAAATACACGACTTCCAAATCTGTATTATGCTTGTCGTATCACACGACAAAGATCGGATAAAAATGTTAAATGTCTTTTTGTACTAGATTTGAAGTCGTCTCACGACTTTACGTTAAAAAAAACTCAACACCACTAAGGACCTTTTTTTGTCATTTGCAATTTTGCTCCCGACAGGTAGTCGTGTGATTCAATTAGACTGTATTTCAGCGTTTGTAATGGATTTTTTTTAAGCAGAATTCATTTCTTCTGAATGGAAATATTTGAGTTTGAAATATTCAGTTTATTTGCGTTTGTCCGTTGATCAACTTCAACTGTTAGAAATACCTAAAAATGGAAAAGAAATAAAAATTACAAACAAAAGACAGTCAAAAGTTCTTACTTCATTAATGGGGAAGAATTTATATCTGGCAAAAAGATTCAGCAGAGGGTTAAAAAAAATCGATTGCGAAAAATCTTGAACCTCTACTGCTACAAAAATTAACAGCTATTGCCCTCCAACAAGAGATGGAAAAGGTTGGCAAAAGGTATGTACCGACTTACAAATATTTTAGTAATAAATGTTGTAAACTAATTTTTTTTGTAAAAGTTTGGGCAGATTTAAAATAATAAGTTAAAAAAAAAATGTATGCACAACAAAAAGGACTCACGTGCAACTGGAGGAGGCAACTACAAACATGCGATGGTTAGGTTAGGTTAGGTTGGAAGGGAAGTGCACAGCAAGGCTGCTTTGCTTGCACGGGGCCCATTCGTCCATTGTGATCCCTTATTGTTTTATGTGGTAAACCTACATTTACGATAAAACACTTACCATACTCAGTTTAGGTTGATCTTGCCGGTTGGCCTATTGGAACCAACCTGTGTTCTTGACAAACCTGATAGTGTCCTTCAGTGGTACCTGCGCTACGTCCTCTAAGTCTTCGAAGAATCTGTTGCCCAGATAGCGAAGTCGAGATGTCTGAAGGTTTGGACATTCGCAGAGCAGGTGTTTGATGGTCTCGGTTTCTTCTATATCTTGACAGCTCCTGCAGTAGTCTGGTGAGCTGATGCCCAGCCTGCTTGCCATTACACCTATGGTGCAGTGGCCTGTCAGTACGCCAGTTAAGATGCGTATTTCTTGCTTATTCATTTCCAGAATGCATTTTGTTCTTTTTTCGTCAATTCTTGCCCATAGACTGCGAGATATAACACAGTCGTGCCTTTGGGACCAGGTAGTGTTAGTTTGTTCCCTCAGTTTTTGGTCAATGTTTGTTTTTGCTGCACTAATTGGAATGTCTATTAACGTAATGGCGTCTATTGCGTCAAGTTCTGACCCGATTCTCGCTAGCTTGTCTGCCTTTTCATTCCCAACAATGTCGCTATGACCAGGGACCCAACAGAGAGTGATCCTGTGTCGTTCGCCTATTTTGTTGAGGGATTCTTGGCAGTTCTTGACTGTTTTTGACTTTATGGTTTCGCTGTCTAGTGCTTTGATAGCCGCCTGACTGTCTACAAAGATTTTGATCGTGGAAGGATCCAGATTCTTCGCGGAGATAGTTTCTGCTGCCTTGTCGATGGCGACAATCTCAGCTTGAAAGACGCTGCATTCATTGGGAAGTCTGTACGAGTCCTTTATGTCTAGGGGCTCGCAAAAGACTCCCGCTCCTGTACCCACATCCATTTTCGACCCGTCCGTATAGATATGGATTTCTTGCACGCTGACGTGCGTGTTCCAGTTCTTTCTTTGGGGTATGTATGTGGAGTAGTTTTTCTCAAAGTTTCGTTTGGGGATTAAGTAGTCCGTTTTCCTGGATAGATCGATACCCAAGTAATTGTGAATTATAGAGCCGTGTCCATAGGAGCTGTGCCTCCAGATGTTTGCCTCCTTGAGGCGGAGGGCTCCTTTGGCTGCCATGCTGCGAATATATTCACCAAGCGGTGTTAGGTTTAAAATGACTTCCAGCCCGGCTTGGGGTGTTGATCTCATTGCTCCCGTTGTACCAATACATGCTAATCTCTGTACCTTTGAGAGGTTATGGAGATAGGTAGTCCTTTCTGTTGCCTTCCACCATACAATTGACCCGTATGTAAGTATGGGTCGTATGATCGCTGTGTACATCCAATGGGTTATGTAAGGGCGCATACCCCAACGTTTGCCAAAGGTCTTCTTGCATACGTAGAAGGCGCATAGTGCCTTTTTTGCTTTTTCTTCTGTGTTACGTTTCCACGTAAGCTTAGAGTCTAGGATGATGCCCAGATACTTTGCCTCCGGGGAAAGTTGCAGACGAATTCCGTTTAGCTTCGTCATATCGAATTTCTCGATTTTTCTTTTCCCAGTGAACAGAACACATTCGGTTTTGACTGGATTAACTCCAAGGCCGTTCGGTCTTGCCCACGAGGATAGTTCTTTTAGGGCAGATTCCATAAGTTCAATAATAGTGGGGAGATACTTGCCACTTATTAGAATTACAATATCGTCTGCGTATACTACTATTTTCGTTCTTTTGACCTTTAGAGTCGTTAGGATTTTGTTGACCACTATGAGCCACAGGAGGGGAGATATGACGCCTCCCTGTGGGGTGCCCCTAGTCACTGTTTTCCTTATGTAACTCTCACCGATCTCTGAGTTACTTACTCTGCTGTTGAGCATTTCGTAAACCCAGTTCGTTATTTCTTTATTCGCTCCGAAGTCTTCGAGCGCTGTTTTTATGGCCACTGTTTTAACATTGTTGAAAGCTCCCTCAATGTCCAAAAATGCAGCCATGGTGAATTCTTTGTGGTGTAATCCTTTTTCTATTACTGACACAACTTCGTGCAGGGCTGTTTCAACGGACTTGCCTTTGAGGTAGGCGTGTTGAGTGCTGCATAGGTTGTTTTCGTTTCGAAGGTCCCTTGTGTATAAGTCGATTATTCTCTCCAGTGTCTTTCGGAGAAAAGAGGAGATACTTATCGGCCTATAATCTTTTGCTGTGCAGTGTATATGTCTCCCTGCTTTTGGAATGAATATCACTTTAACTTCTTTCCAGCTTTGCGGTATGTAGCAGAGTCTTATACAGCTTTTGAAAATGACTTTTAGCCATGGCAGTATTACACTAAGAGCCTGTTGTATCATTGCTGGTATGACATTATCTGGTCCCGCCGATTTGTAGGGATTGAATGATTTGATTGCCCAAGCAATTTTGTGCTCTGTTATAATGCTTTCCATTGCTATTTCCGTTTGTGTGCCTGGCGGAACCGGAGTGTAGTTGTTCTCACACCCAGTGATTTCACTAGACTCCGGAAAGTGGGTATCCATTAATATTTGTAGAGTTTCTTGGCTGGACTCTGTCCAAGAGTCGTCAGCACGTTTAATATAGCCTGGGACCGTGGGGTCTTTGGATAATACTTTACGTAGTCTGGCGGCCTCGTTTGTACTCTCTATGGATTCGCAGAACGTATTCCAGGATTCCAGTTTTGCTTTCCTTATTTCTTTAGTGTATAGATTAAGTTCGGACCTATACTTAGTCCAGTCTTCATCTGCCTTACTCTGTCTTGCTTTGTTAAACAGTTGTCTTACCAATGTTCGCCGCTTTTGAAGCTCGCTGGTCCACCAAGTTGCCTTTTTGGGTTTGCGATTGCGAGAGATGGGACAGTGTTTAACAAAGGCTTTGTGCATATTTTTGGTAATATAGTAGACTGCGTTGTCGATTGAGTGAGTGTCGACAAACTTGTCCTCTTTTGGATGCTGTGTGTACTCACTGACCGTTTTCGCATAGTCTGCCCAATTTGTTTTCCTAGGGTTCCTAAAATTTGGTTGTGCCATATATTGTAGATTGACTGTAAAGAGTATTCTACTATGGTCTGAGAATAGTGTTCTCTCGACAAACTCTCCAGTCTTCTACCCTAACATGATCAGTGTTGCTTTTGAGAGTTATGTCTAGAATTTCTGCCCTGTTTCTATTTTGGAAAGTGGGCTGGTTTCCCCTGTTACACAAAACTAGATTTGTGGAGATAATGTATTCAAACAGCGACTCACCTCTTTCATTTATTTCTGAACTACCCCACAGCGTGTGGTGAGCATTCGCATCGCAACCTACCACCAAGGATGTGTTCCGTGTGTTAGCGTGTTCAACTAGTTCCCGGACTGTATCGGATGGTGGGTTTACCTCCTCGTGTGCCATATAAATTGAAGCGAGGATAAGGTTCCTTCCAGGAGCTTAAATTTTTACAGCCACTGTGTCTCCATTGCTGTACCTGTGAAGAAAAAATGTATTACTAACGGTTTTTTTTGACTAGAATACAGCTTCGTACTTTACCTTCTTCTTTGGTGTGGAACAGATGGTAGTATGGCGATTTCAGTCCTTGGATTTTATTTTTAAAAATCCAGGGTTCCTGAATTAATGCCCCGTCCACGCTTACCTCAGACATGAACAGCAGTAGGTCGTGTGTTGCTGCTTTACAGTGATGCAAATTAATTTGCACCACTAGCAGCTTTTGCAACCTTTGGCTCTTCATCTTCTTCCAGCCGTGCCCTTACGGCACCTAGCCCGAACTTCAGTTTGCTGCCTGGGGTCTGCCTTATACTTGCTGCAGAAGATTGGTTGGTCGCAAAGCAGAGCTCCTTGCCGTCACCACTTCTTCTGGAGTATATCTTCACCCACTCCTTGATTGGGATGTTTTTGTTCTGCCCTGCGAGGAGGACCACGATGTTCTCGTCCTCTTTTTTATCGAAGGGGGGTGGTATCCAGACCTTGGCTTTCTGTCTTAGTGGTAGTGCGGATCTTGGTATGACCTTGAGTTTGGCTCCCTCCCACAGTTCGCCAATGCTGGCGAAGGTTTTGGAGAGAAACTCAAGGGTATGCCCGTCTCCACACCCCACTATCTTCACGCCCTTGTGCCATCCGGCCCTGTCAAACTCGTAGTCTGGTCCCCCATTTCGGATGTTGACCATCATAGCCTTGAGGAAACATGCGATACTTTCGCCTCAAGAGGAAGCTATTTCGAATCTGCTCTCGTTGGAAAAAAAATTAAATCCAAAAGATGTGGCTATTGGGGCTCCAACTATTTCAATAGTTCAGTCACAATCGCCTGATTGTAATATCAACCATCCGTCGACATCGCAGGCAGTTTCCACCCCAATCCCTTCTACGTGGAACGATTTTTCGGAATCAACATCCATAGCTCTCTTTCCAACAACAGACATTCAATCCGCTCACTGGTCACATGAGGCTGAAATGAATCCAACTCCAACTAAATCAAGGATTCGAAGTGATTCAAGGAACCGTACTAAAAGTCACCGCTTTAAGGAAAATAGAGAAAATTTGTTAATTGAACAAACCAAAGTGCAGGAAAATTTGTACTCAGATTTCAAAAAAAGTTTAAAAAACATTGAAAAAGTGTTAAAGGAGAGCGAAAGATATAATAGGAAGCGGTTCAAAGTAGACAAGGAGGAAGTACAAAAGAATGGTCAATATAGAATGGAGGACACCAAATGGAAAATGATGGACCTTGAGTTACGTGCGAAGCGAACTGAATTACAGCTAAAAGCTTTAACTTCTTAAATGACTTATTTTTAGGTTTCTGCTTTACATTTTAAAACATAGGGGCGGGCTACAGTCCGCTTGGGCGAACTGTTGGATACCCTATTCTTATTCCTATATCTCATAAGTGGGCGTGACAAAAATTTAAAGGATTTTATCGAAAAAACTAAGCTTTTGTAAATAAAAACGCTCCCTAGCTCAAACTTTGGTTTTTCAATAAAATTGTTTTATTTAATTGTGGGCGTGTCAGTAGGCGGATTTTAAAAAAATTTAAGTATGAGCATAAAGGGCACCTAGAGAGTATATACTATAATTTTCAGCTCCCTAGCTCAAATTTGGACTTTTAAAAATAAAAATAAAATAATTGTGGGCGTGTCAGTAGGCGGATTTTGAAAATATTTACACATGAGCATAAAGGGCCCCTAGAGAGTATATATTAAAAATTTCAGCTCCCTAGCTCAAATTTTGGTTTTTCAAAAAAAATATTTTATTTAACTGTGGGCGTGTCAGTGGGCGGATTTTGAAAATTTTATGTCCCAAGCAGTTTTATAGGCCAAAGATCATATAAAAAAAATTTCAGCTTTCTAGCTCAAAATTTTATTTAATTGTGGGCGTGTCAGTGGGCGGATTTTGAAAATTTTATGTCCCAATCAGTTTTATGGGCCATAGATCATATATAAAAAATTTCAGCTCTCTAGCTCAAAATTCGATTTTTTCCAAAATTTTGTTTTTTTGAGTTTGTGGGCGTGTCTGTGGGCGGATTTCAAAAATTCTTAAACTTGATTATTTCGGGACCCTAGAGAGTATATGGTTAAAATTTCAGCTCTCTAGGTCCAGTTTAAAGGCCTAATTTTTGCCGACGGACGGACGGACGGACGGACGGACGGACGGACATGGCTAGATCGACATTACTATCGATGCTGATCATAAATATAGTAACTTTTAGGGGTCTACGGGCAATATTAAGGTATGTTACAAACTATGCGTCAAAATTAATATACCCCTAGAATAGGGTATAAAAATATATACATATTTCCTTTTTTTTATAATGAATTCATTTAATTTATTTTTTCTAATAAACTTCATAAAACTAACGAATTGAGTTCATTATTTCAATTCGGATTCATGTAGCTGTTTCGCACACTGCATCATTAGGAATGTTCTCACCATCGCCATCATTGTCACCATCCTCGAAAAAATCGGATAAGGAAGCAGGTTGGTTCCCATCACCAGTTTTATAAAAATCATATATTGTGCAAAGCTGCCAATAAATTTACAATCTTCGTTGCCTTTTCTGCATTGTAATGCAATTGTCGTGCAAAAAGAAGACGGCGAAAACGATTTTTCAGGACTCTAATCGTAATTTCAATTATATTTCTAGCTCTTCCATGAGTACCTGCTAGTCTAAGCATATACGGGACTGATGATGATCGGAATGTGTCGGGAATGTTTATCTCAATTTCATCGAGTAAATATTTGAAGGCTGTCTTCGACAATCTGAAATATTTGACAAATCTAAGAACATACACACAGGTTATATTCAGTTTATCAATAATACAAATCAAATACAAATCAATTTACACTTACTTTGAATTCGGCAAATCAAATGGGTTTGAGCGGTCTCTAATTTGTGCTCGTGTTGTAATTATTTAATGCTCTTTCATTAGCTTCATCTTCATCACTATCTGAACTGTAGAACATTTCAATACTATTCATTTTAGTTCTTTAGAACTAGAACTGTAGGATCTCATGCATTGTGATTCGATTTTTATAAAATTGTCCACTACCTACATACTTTTGAGTTTCACAAAACCTGGAAATAGGACAAAAATACTTTAAAATAAAAAAAAAGGCCAGCAAACTTGTACTGAAGATTGCTGAAAATGTGAATATTTGGTTTCGTTTGGTTAAATAAATAATGCACACAAATATAACTAGGACATGACCATTATTTATTACCTATTATAAATATGTATATTCAACCATAAAATAATAAACGAAACAACTCACTGCACACACAAAGATGACAACTCAATTTATCAGGAATCACGAAATGCTACGTCTGTACGATGTTTTTTTATATGTGCGGTGTCTGCACTGCATCGGTGTTTACACCCATACGCACATATGCATGTGCATTCACTCAAATGCCCATAATTCACACACCGATGCAGCTACAGACATCGCACATACATCTATCTGTCCTTGTCTCTCTGAAGCAAAGAACCAATGAATAAGAAGTACATGAATAACGTTTTTTTATTCTCGTTTTGACATTACTGCTTGTAAAGTTGGACAAATTTTTTCAAAGTACCGTTTTCATTCTGATTCTGACCAGTGAAAACAAAATATTAAAAATAGGCGTTTTTCTTTTTTAGCTCCGAGCGGGGCACTGAGCTGTCAAAAAAAGAACTGTGTTACTTTTTTAACTCGGAGCGCTCTGAGCACAATGTCAGTGGGCGGATTTTATAAATATTTACACATTAGCATGAAGAAAGTATATGTTGGGGCTCAAAGAAGACATCACAATTCATAGTTAATTATTTAACTTACTTGTTACATTCAATTAAGTTCAACTAAAAGTATTAAAGTTTTATTGTATTAATTTATACCATTTAAACATGAATTCAAATTTGCTGCCAATGAAATAATATTCACCATATTTTCTTTAATGTTTTTGTACTAAACCATTGTATGTACTCAGTATTAACTTATAGCAGCAGCTCCAATAAAGATGGCTTTTTCTTGTTCAACGTATCGGTTCTTTTTATTCTCCCGTCGTCTACATTTTTTTGTTTTTGATCTATCGCCAATCACGGTGTCGGTTGCGTTTTTTTAACATTAACTGCAATCTCGCCCCATATTCGTTTCCCGCAGGAATAATATTGGAGGATCTCATAAGATCAAACTAATGTTCCCTAGGAGCAGGCCGAAAAAGCTCTGCCTGTACAGTATAATTCCAAATTTCCGCTCCCTAACGCAATCTTTGATTTGTGGGCGGATTTTAAAATTCTTTTAAGATGACAATAAAGGGTCCCAAAAAGTATTATCTCGACTGTCGAAGATGCTGCGAACCAAAAGACGAAATTCGACATTGGACGCCTTACCACACCTGGAGTATCCAGAGTCTACACAGAGCGGATGAGCGAGAGACTCTCCTCTGTCTTCACCACCCACAAGCGCCAACAATTTGTAGAACTGATATCATGACATCATCAAGGAGGAAGCCGAAACCACTTTAGGTTACCAGCCAACCTAGAGAAAAGGCCCTTGGTATGATGATGTATGTTCTTATCGGAAGGAGTTGACAGAAAATGCACTTTAAAAAACGCTGCAATTCAAAACAAGGGCAGCAAGCGAAGAGTATCGAGCCAAGAGAAGGTATTAGAAGAAGAGGGCATACGCAGTCTCCCAGCTCAAGGAAATCGAGGAGTCTCGCGATCGAAACAACATCCGGAGATTTTACAAGAAAGCTAGCCAACTGGCCGTTGGCTTTAAGACCGGAACGCAGACTCTTCGAAACAACGACGGGAACCTAGTCACCGCAGTATTTCCAATAGCTGCTAAATAGGTATCATGTAGAGAGAGTGATAGGGCAAGAAGAGAACCCACGCCCTGTCAATGAGGAACAGATTTCACCACCCAGTATAGAAGAGGTTGGCTTAGCTATAAAAAAGCTAAAGAACAATAAGAAGTGATGGTTAACCAGCTGAGCTATTCAAATACGGAGGTGATGTTTTGGTAGGGCGCATGCATCACATCATCAAACAAGTATGGGTGGAAGAAAGCATTCCCAATTACTGGACTATCAGTTCCATAGCTGATGTCTTGGAAGAACTATCGAGGCATATACCTGCTTAATGTCGCATATAAGATCCTATAAAACTTACTGTGTGAACGTCTGAAGCCGTTCTGCAACACACTTACTGGTACGTGCCCAATGTGGCTTCCGGCCCGGCAGATCGACCGACAATAGACCAAATCTTCGCACTAAGGCAAACCCTGCAAAAGACCAATGAACTTCAAGTAGAGACCCGCCACCTTTTTTATCGACTTTAAAGCCGCATATATGATTGCATTTATCGTCAGGACCTCAGGATGGCCAATCCCGGCAAAACTGATCCAGTTGTATGGCATGACACTTGAAAACCCGGGGTGTAATGTGCAGTTTGGAAGCAGCTTTTCCGAATTATTCCAAACTTCCACCGCCTAAGACAAAACGTCACTGTTGATAGCAATAACTTCGAGGTAGTTAAGGAGTTCATCGACCTAGGAGTAAACATCAACTCCACGAATGACACCTTAGTGAAGGTCCGGCAGAGAATTACCTTTGGAAACCGCTGCTCCTTCGGTTTAACGAAATAAATGGGTTCAAAACTCCTCATTCGAAGGACAAAATGCATGCTCTATCGAACCTTTATCCTACCAGTCCTGCTTTATGGCGCCGAGTGGTTGTCGATAAGTAGAAAAGGGCTTTTATTGGTCCTGTGTGCGAAGAGGCCGAATGGACTCTATGAGCTGTACCAAAATGTGGATGCAGTCCAAAAAGCAAAATCACGTCGACTACATTGGCTCGGCCACATTGAGCGAATGGAAAATAATGCTCCAGCCAAGAGGATCTTCGCCTCCCAGCCCCCTGGCTCGAGAAGGCAAGGAACACCGAACCTCCGTTTTAAAGACCAAGCCATCGCGGTTGCCAGAGCGGTTGTCCAGACAACTGGAAGCACCGTGCCCGGGATCGCAGACGATTGAAGGCTGCAGTGTATCAGGCAGAGACCCGTCACGGGTTGGGAGCCCGTTAAGTAAAGAGTAAAATTAGAAGTTTCAGCTTCTTAGCTCAAAATTTGGTTTTCGATAAATTTGTTTTTTTTTTTGAGATTGTGATTGAGATCGGCAAATTTTAAGTATTATAATTTTTATATTTTTTATAATTTACTTACGCTAAAGGGGTTTTTCTGTAAATATTACAGTTTGTTCCACAGGAACAAAGCGGAAGCATTTTGTTGTTTAACAGCCAGCAGCACCTAGTAATGGCGTATCTCATTGCATGCTTTGAGGTGCTACTTCCTATTAGAAAGAATAGAGAGATAGGATAGAAGTGATTTGGTGCAGTCATTGAGTTTATTATTTACCACGGATTGTGTCTGAGTTGCTTAGGGATATTTAGGTGTCATGTATTCGATATAAATTAATGGACTTGGCCGGGATTCGAACGCACGACCTTCCATTCAGTAAGCGAATACACTACTACTGCACCGTTGTAACCAGCTTGATTATTTCGGCCCCTAGAGAGTATATGGATAAAATTTTAGGGGTCTACGGGCAATACATAGGTATGTTACAAACTATGAGTCAAAATTAATATACCCTTAGAATAAAGCATAAACAACGGCTGAATCAATTGATGGGTCAAATCGGTGAATTTGTATGTCGGGTTAAGTTTAGGTTAGGTTTAGGTGGCTGTCGGCAGAAGCCGACACACTAAAACCAATTTTAGGTCCATTGTGATACCACGTATGTATTATCTACCTTAACTCTGTAGATGGAACTCAACTGGCCAACGAAACGCGGTTGTTCTCAAACGGTCCCCCATCTACGTACTAACCGCGCCTAACGTCGTTTAATTACGGTGATCTGACGAGAACCGATTAACTCGACGTGGTATGGTCGTTGGATGTGTCGGGTTTAGGTTTATAATAAAGCGAATTATAACAAAAAAAAATCCAGAATTAGGAAGGAGTATCCAAACAGTATTTTAAATACCTAAAAAATTAAAAATATAATAGGATTTTGTACAAAATATAAAAGTGAAACCTAGAGAATAGCGTTGTGGCAAAAACATAATTTTGTTTGGAAACAAATTAAGTTGAACAATTTTTTATTCATACATTTTATACTGTTTAATACAATCGAACAAAAGCAATCAATGAATAACAAAATTATACAAAAAAAAGTGAAAATGCATGTAAATAGACCTTCGGCACGAACTGTCAAAAATTTTATGGTTATGTTCTGAATTCGAGCTGGGGGTCAGACAAATAGTTAAGTGTTCGCATTTTCGCGGTAAAAATAAAGAAATATTTCAAAAACCTTAAAAAAACTAATTTAAAATATAAAAAAATATGCCTTCAATGTGCTTTGTAGGGGGGTTCTCAAAGCGTAGTGGACGTGATACCGATGTGCGATTTTTCCGCTTTTCGGCAGTGCAGAAAAGAACCCCGCAAATGCTAACGCTACCCAACGAAAGAAAAGCAGCATGGTTTAATGCAATCAAGAGGGCAGATCTGAAGGAAAGCTCACTTGTTCATTCAAGAATATGCTCCAATCACTTTGCCGCAGGTACGTATTCAATTTAGAAATAAATAATTGCACAATATTATGAGATATTATTGCAGGTTCCCCGGCATATTTGAGGAACACGCTGCATCCGGACTGGGTTCCACATTTAAGAATGGGATATACAAAACCAATAAATGTAGATGCCAGACTTAAACGCTTTGCGAGGACCCAAAAGCGGCAACTTAAAAAGCAGAAGGCAACGAGCAGTAGCGCTCCTCAGAATGTGTTGCCCGAAATCATCGCTGAAACGGAAGCGCCAGAAGAGTTGAGTGAGTTAGATGCACTCAAGGTTCAACTTAATTTGAAGGATGAACTCATTCAAAATTACAAAGAGAAAATTAAACAGCTTGAGGACAATTTAAAAGAGGTAATTAGGTGTATTTTATTATTTTCACTTTAATGTTTATGAATTGTTTCTTCTGCAGGTAACTGATGACTTCGAATCAAGGCTGAGGGAGAAGTGCGCTGAAGTCGAAGCAAAGACTGAACTGCTTCGCGTTAAGGGAAAGAGCATCGATGACTTTAAGGATAATGATGATAAAGTTGTCTATCTCACCGGTCTCCCTAGTTTCACCGTTCTGAGTCATCTATTTGACTTCGTTAAGGAAGATATTATGTCAAGCCTTACGAAGAACATCAACGTATTTGATGCTTTTGTGATGACTCTGCTAAAGCTACGACTGGATCTACCGTTGACGTATTTAGCATACAAATACTGCGTGTCGCTAAAAACCATATCCAGGATATTTCACGACAACATTATTGTATTCAATGCCAAGATGTCACCAATCGTTCATTGGCCCGATAAAGATGCGTTGAGGAGTAACACACCACAGTTCTTTTCAAGAGTTCTGGGAAATACCTTTACAGCCATAATCGACTGCTTCGAGATTTTTATTGAAACCCCAGGTAAACTATATACATGCATTTATGTATAATTTGAAATAATGACTAAATTTTTCTCCTTCAAAGGTGATACTCTTGCGCGCTGTGAAGTGTTTTCATCGTACAAGCATCATAGTACGATGAAGTACTTGATTGCTATTTCTCCAGGAGGTGCAATCATATTTGTGTCTAAAGGATATGGTGGGAGATGCAGCGACAAGACTGTGGTTGAGACCTCCGGATTTCTCAATAACATTGAGAGCGGTGACATCATCTCATCAGATCGAGGGATGTTGGTGAATAAAGTCATTTTGGAGAAAGGTGCAAAACTTCTCATGCCTGCATTTCGGGACGGAAGAGATCAAATAGCACCTGATGATATTGAGCGGACAAGAAACCTAGCGAAGGCAAGAATCCATGTGAAACGTGTGATTGGACTTCTTCGTCAAAAATATTTGATACTTACCAATCGAAAGCCAATAACGGCAACATCACAAGTAGGTAAATGGCGATGAAATGTATTTTGATTACATTGTTAAGTCTTGTTGTGCATTAGTTAATTTAAGTCCTTCTGTTATTAATATTGATAAATAAAACACAACATTTTTTATAGTGGAAAACAATTTAAAAAAACCACTGTTTATTGCATTCAAAAATAAAAAAATAAAGTTTAATTCAGTTTCAGAACAAAATAAAATTAACATAAAATTAACAAATAAAACTTAAAAGTAAAAATAATCATTTATGTGTTAGTATTTATTATTATAAAAGTAAGTAAAAGTAAGTACGAAAACTAATTCTTGGCAATACGATTCGAGTAGTATCGCCCCAACAATTCTAATAACACTACATTATAAAAATAAATATCAGTCTTACAAATTTCAGCTTCAAAAAACATTCTATCAAATTGAACTTTTAAAACTATCTTAAAATTAGGTGAAAAAATACAAAAGTAACAATGACTAGACTTTAAAATTGCACATTGCATTTGGATTTGAAAAAAATATTGATGCCGCTTATTAATTTTCTACTCTCCGTTCTCCTGGATGATTGGGCATTCGGACTTGTTTAAAAATGTAACCACGTCACCATCCTTAAGGCAAAATGGACATTTAACTTCCACTGGAAATTCTCCACAGCAATCACATTTCCAAATACCATCGGGGGAGCAAGCATAGTAGGATTTGGCGTGGTCTATCACAAGACCTGACTTCAAAATCTTCAAGTTGCTATGATTTTCTTTTTCGGAACTTAAAACATATTCTATGCCATCGGTGGTTTCATGACGGCATCCATATTTAATTGCTGGTGTAAATATTTCATCCTGCCCATAACAGATATTCTTTAACAGGCTCATGGAAACGTTTTCTATTTTTGTCCGAACAGCTTGTTTAAATATGGATGCCGTTATCCTGCCAATTCTTAGCTTATGCCAGTATCCACAGCTTGATTGCCTAACTGTTTGATTCTGGGCAAGCTTAACCTGTCCCGAACTTAATTTAAAAACGATTTCACTTCCGAGTTCCTTAAGTTGTCCACTGTCGAGGCTATCATGTTTTGGCTTATATAAACTGGCCATATACATATGGCTTAAATGCTCGCACTCGACATGTGGGGCCATCAAGGAACTCAGAGCATTGAAGTCGTCAAAAGTTGCCATAGCAACAAGGTTTGTTTGCAACCCATTAATGTCTGCACCCATCCAGCGTCGTATAGCTTATCCCCGCTCAATGCCTTTACTGCTTCAAATTTGGTATGGGAGGAAGTATTTTTTGAATGCAGTAAGTAGTTAATTACTTTTAAGTAATCCACATTTGTTGGCAAAAACTGGTCCGAATATTTCAAAATATACGGATCTTTATTTGCAAACAAAGAGAATTTATCAATATAAATTTTCCTTCTTTCTGCATCCAGCTTCTTCCCATACTTGGACAACTCCATTTATCTGCAAATATATTAAAAACAATATTAAATTTTATAAAACAACTCACTTTTGTTCCTCGATCTGCAACTCCCGCGTAAAAGCAACAATTTTCGTTGACTTGACCACCAGCTCAAAATGTAAACATTGATGAACTGTCATCTGTCAAAAAGGAAAAACCCCCATTGATGTATCAAGAGCTGCACATTCCGTTTTGGTCAACATGTTCACTATTTTTTTGTTGTTTTTTTGTTTTGCTTTAACATACTTTATCATGCTTTTTGTACTTTTTTCCCCCATAAATATACACTTTATTAACAATCACAATGACTTTTTCATACGATTTCTGCAAATTACTGAAATTGTATCCATCAATTATTTTTTGACGTTTAAGAAATGAATTCGGCACTTCAGAAAGAGATAGGTTCGCGGAGTACTCTACTGAATCAGAAATCTGAGATCAAAAGCCGAAGTGGCGAATGGAAAACCGCGTAGGTTATGTTTCCGAACTGAATGCAGCCGCTGTCAAAGTCAAAACGCGGACCACATGCTTACAAAATTATTTGCAGGGATTTTGGTATTTGTTTTGTTTGAATTGAACTCGAATTGATGCTGATTCAGGGAGTTGAGGTCGAATTGAGTTATCGTTTCATTTAAAAAATTTCCAGTTACAACGGTCCATAATTATAATGTGTTAAATCAGAGACGTTATGATTTAGGAATCTATAATGGATTTAAAAAGAAAGATGCAAATTTTGTGCCTGGCACATAGAATGAAACTCAACACGATACTGC
This sequence comes from Portevinia maculata, assembly GCA_949715645.1. Taxonomy (NCBI): domain Eukaryota; kingdom Metazoa; phylum Arthropoda; class Insecta; order Diptera; family Syrphidae; genus Portevinia; species Portevinia maculata. The sequence goes on from OX454525.1 coordinate 98,911,879, forward strand.
AAATTCAACAAAAGAATTATTTAAGTGCTATGAGAAGACGAAAACAAAAATTTCGTAATAGAATTCTAAAAACCCTCTTAAATGCTGCGTTGTTACAACAACAAACAATTGTTAGTGCCAGTTCCTTTTACTCTCAACAGCTGAAAAGAATTAGCATCACAAGCCGAAGTAGGCGCTGGTGGGAACATTTTTTAGAATCGGATGATGTTGATGAATGGATAGATAACTTTCGTATAGACAAGAATACCTACCTACTTTTGTGTGAAAAAGTGAGACCCGAACTTCAACCGCATGTTGGGTCGCTCAACCGAGCTTTGACCGTGGAAATAAAAGTTGCAATGGCCCTTTACAAGTTAGCTACCTGCGCTGAACATAGTTTGGTGGCGAACAATTTTGGGGTACACAAATCTTCCGTGCATCGCAGTGTACAACAATTTTGCCTGGCTGTAGTAAAGATCATTTTGCCAGAAGAAATAAAAATGCCTGACATGAAAGGATTACAAGAAAACTGTTCAAAATTTGAAGAAAAATGTGGAATTCCTCAAGTCATGGGAGCACTTGGCGTCTATCATGTTCCCATTACACCTCCATGGAAAGGTCACAATGATTTTATAAATAAAAATGACTGGCCATCTCTTGTCCTACAAGCTTTAATCGATGCCAATTGCCAGTAAAAACTGTTTTGATTCAAATTTGAATGAAATGTTAATTTTGATCATATTTTAGGTTTATGAATATAACTGTCAATCACCCGGGAAGTACCGATGCCGATGTAGTGCTACGGGAATCGTCCTTGTATAAGAACATTCAATCAATGGAAAGAGTGAGTATCTACCATGTCTATTGCTCACTTTTTGTATTTTTTTTTTTAATTTTATACAGCCAATTAAAGATGTCAATGGGATAAATGTGAAAGCTTTTATTGTTGGCGGCCCAGCATATCCGCTCTTGGATTGGCTAATTAAACGCTATGATATACCTGAAAGTTCCGAGGAAGATTCCTTTAATGTTTACCTCGGAAAAGCACACATTGTGGCGGTGAACGCCTTTGAAAAATTAAAAATACGATGGAGAATACTGCATAAGAAAAAAATATATGCAGACATTGGTTTAGTTCCGGCAATCGTTGCAACCTGCTGCGTGCTCCACAACATTGCAGAAAAGAATCAACTTCCAATTAAAGAGAGCTGGCTAGGTGCAGATATTGGGCAATACCAACCACCCGAGCTGTCGGAAATTGCAGAAAAACAACGCAAGGCCGTTGAAATTCGTGATCATCTAAAGACATACATGGACATTCATTATCCTACATTGGAGAGTTGATTTTCAAATTGAAAGCACGCTGTGGTATTTTATTTAGCTAAAATATATTGTTATCTGACTTCAATATGAAGAATGCATCATAATAAAAGTTCCTAAAAATAACATCGTATTATTCGCACTTCATGTTGTTACATATCTTTCGACTATCCCCCATGCCACTGACAAACTTAAAGTATTGCATTATTATAATTTTTTGGCAAAAGGGTTCCGATCAAATACTTTAAAACGACAACAGAATAAGTATAGAGACAACGTTATTTCAAACAACAGTGATGTGATTTTTGGCAGGTCTAAATTTTGATACGCATTAGTAAATAAAAAAATTGTATGAACTTTGCACTTTATTCATCCTCATTCTCCGGCGAGAATACAACAAACTCAAAAGATTTACCTTCGGTGTTTGTAATTTCTGTTTTTGGTCTATGAATACTTATTTGTTCAGAGTTGCAACTTTCATTCGACAGAAGCTTCTTCATTTCGAAAAAAAACGTTTTATTTGCGTCATCGACCATCTTTTTATTCTGCCGATTAAACTTGTCCATGAGTTCTTCTTCCTTTTTCGAATACAACGTAAACTCGTAGTCAATCAATTTTTTTTGATTCCTGATTAATTGCTTTTGTAAATCTATATTCATTTTCTTTAATTTGGTTGTGAAATTGTCCACAGAACTACTGACTCGTTTTCGTTTGCTCTCTGCTGGAGGTAAGGCATTTTCCTCGACTTCATCTTCATAAACAATGAAAGGATCACCTCTGGGCGAATTTTCTGAGCAAAAGAAAAAACACCAGTAAGTTTTTTTTTATTTCAAAGCTTGCAAATAAAATACCTGTGACATTAAAATCTGTTTCCGAGACATCACTTTTGGATTGTAGTGGTCTGGATCCAAGTAAGCAATCCAGCTCTTCAAAATAATCACAGGCGGTACTTCCAAGTTCTCCATTTGATTTTTTTGCTGAAAAATATCCCTTCTTTAAATTTTTCCATTTTGTATGAATTTGAAGAGCGTTTTTTCTTTCAAATCCGTGTCGTAAGAACTCTGTGTGGATTATTTTGAATATTTCATTTGGGCGATGCTTTCTTCCATCTATCATTTGAAGGATGTTTTTTTCCTCAAATATTTTGAAAAGCAGAACGCATTCTTCGTCTGTCCACAGATTTCTAATACTTAGTGGCGGTGACATACTTTACAATTTTATAGAAGTCAACATCCAAATTCCGAACTAGCAAAAAAAAAAAACTTCACATGAACCCCGCTTCCTTCGTCGAGTTCAAATACATTTAACGATACAGTCAACTGAACTCATGTAGTATGTTTCCATGAAGAGTTTAATTTTTTATGTGAAAGTTGATAAAATCGAGGAATGTAGAAGTTAAACGAGTTTACACATGAGCGCGACTTTCCCGAACTAACGATTAGACAAAGTGCGAAGAAGACTACTTTTAATGAATGTATAAACAGAAAATTTCCAATATTACTATTCCAAAAGCGGGATATGTGACCAGGGGCCATGTTCTGTAACTTAGGCGATAAATTTTCGCATCGTTATAAATTGGAACAATTCGTTCCGCTTTTATCGCGTCTGGAAAAAGTAGGGTTTCAGCCAGCGAAAACTAAAATTGAAAGAAAGAATCTTGAAATTATTTTGGCAAATTAATCTCGATTAAAAATTTAAATTTGATAGAAAGATAGGTATTAATTCCAAAAAAAATGTGACATTGTCGGAGATATATGAGCAACGCAACAAAATGCGAGTCCAACGCCGCAGACTTAGGGACAATACCAACCCTTCTGAAATGCCTGAGAAACGATTCCGGGAGCTTTACCGTCTAAGCCGAGATTATCTTAATTGATGAAATGCGTCCACACATGAAGCAGCGACAACGGAAAACGTTCATCATCCCTATCCCTATTCGTGTGTGTCCCGCATTGCACTTTTTTGCCTCTGACTCTTACCAAAGAGACATTGGGCAGGACTTTTCGGCGGTGATGAGTCGCACAGTCGTGTCGAGAGTTGTAGCTGAAGTCTCTTTGGTACTACAAAACAAGCGCACTAAAGGGATTTGTTGGGACCCTTATAATGTATTAGCTACACAGCGCGGGTGTTAAGGAAATTAGGGTGAGAGGAAAAGGAGAGATGTGGATGCACGTTGGTTTTGAATGTCTGTAGGTTATAATGTGTAGGAAAAATGGAGCTGGGAAGAGCATTCCACATTCGTGTTGTACGGCTGAGGAAAGATTCTTTGAACTTCACTGTACGTCCGAACACAGGCCTGAGGGTGAACTGATGAACATTCCTTGCATGGCGGGTATTGCGGTTGAAATGTTCAAGGGGAGGAATGCAACTGGCTATTTCGTTTGAGCACTTATGGTGGAAATAACGATAAAATAACGACGATGACAAAGAGAGTCAATCGATCTCGCGATGTCTCGGTCGCCAATGAGTTTTATCGCGCGTTTTTGGATCCTGTCAAGTAGCTCCAAATAAGTTATTGGTGAACCGGGCCAGATATGAGCGTTGTACTCGAGTTTCGGGCGAATAAACGCCTTATAAATTGTAGCCAGATCAGAAGGGAAGCCTAGACATTTCGCGGCGTTCTTGGCGACATCGAATATGTGGTCATTCCAACGAAGGTTGCCATTAACACACATACCGAGAATGGAAAGTCTTTCGGTTTCAGCGATGTAAGTGCCATTCATAGATAATGGCAGTGTGTGTGGGTTTTGCTTTAATGACAGGAGACAGCATTGAGTTTTGGAAGCATTAAATTCCACTCTATTGGTTTTACCCCACTGAGTTATGCTGTTAAGATCGGAATTTAATGAGCTTAACATACGTTGCCGTTCCAGTTCCACACCCGAAGATGAGGGGCGTGACCCAAGAAATGAATATGAGAAGCTGAGGGTACTGTCATCAGCAAAGGAATGGATTGGATTAGAAGTAACAGACAGGAGATCATTTATAAAAATGAGAAAGAGGGTCGGGGACAGAACAGAGCCTTGGGGAACACCAGCATTTATTTGGTGAGTTGCAGACTTGAAACCGTCCAAAACAACTTGAATTGAACGAAAGGTAATTTCTAATCCATTGAAGAAGAGTATCATCGATTCCAAATGCACGCATTTTCGACAAGAGAGCTTGATGCCAAACTCTGTCAAATGCCTTTGAAATATCAAGCGCAACGATCTTACTTTCACCACCTTGATGAAGAGATTGGTTCCACTTTTCGGTTAGATATGTCATCAAATCACCAGTGGACCTGTTGCTACGAAAACCATACTGCCGGTCATTAAGAAGTATGGAAACGCTTACGCAATGGTTTTGCCAGCGAAGAAGAACACCTCTTCAGAACGATAGGGGAAATACCGTCTGGACCAGCGGATTTGTGAATGTCAAGATCTTGAAGTACTCTAGCCACTGTACGAGTGCGAAAGTGGATTGGTCCCATGGAGAATTCTACGCGCTCGAGTACAGGGGGAGACAAAACACAATCTGGGAGCGTTGATCGGACTGCAAAGTGAGCAGCAAGCAGATTGGCCTTATCTATAGAGCTGACAGCTGGAATGTCATTGTAAATGAGTGTCGGGACAGATGATGAGGTCGAATTCTTGATGTTTTTAACAAATGACCAAAAGTTTTTACTACCCGTGGGACTTTGTAGTATTTTTTGCCTCAACTTTTGGTCATAGGAGAATTTGACACGATTAATGTTGGCATTGCAGTCATTTCTGCCTCGTTTAAACTTTTTACGGCTTTCCTCAGATGGGTTGGCTTTGAATAGCCGAAAACTTACCTCTTTTAACCTGATAGCCTCTTTGCAGCTCGAGTCACACCACGCGTTAACTTTGGGTTTGATACTTTTAATCCTGTTAGGGATAAAAGATTTCATGCCCAGGTGAATTATGTTTGTGATCATATCAGCAGCAGCATCCACGTCGCGGTCGAGGAAGCACAGCGACCAGTTTAAACTCTTGAAGAAACCGTTTAGTTTTTCCCAATTGGCTTTCTCGTATTGCCATACGGTTCTTTTTGGAGTTTGTTCTTTAACTATGTGGTTGGAGTACGAGAAATTCGCTGATATGATACAATGGTCTGACGAACCTAGAGGCGATAATACGTTCAAAGCGTATTTGTCGGGGTGAGAGGTAAGAAACACGTCTAAAGTGTTGGCAGTTTGGCTGCTAATGTCCGGTATTCGTGTCGGCTCATTTACAAGCTGAGTCAGGTTATTTACCTCAGCAAAGTTCGCGACGTACCTTCCTTCGGGTGTTGTCTGACCAGAATGTCGAAGCCAGCCTGAATTGTGTATATTGAAATCGCCCGCAATAACGATTTCAGAACGAGGATGAAGGGTCACAATTCTTGTAATGGAATCGGACAGGGCATCAAACTCATTATAAGTTGAATGTCTGTCCAAGTTGGGGCTTCTGTAAATAAAACAGTAGTGGATTAATTGCCTACGGACATGAAATTTGAACCAAATGAAATTAAATTCCGGATTGGAACACTGACCATACTGGGGCTGAAATTGGTAGGCTACGTCACTACGTATATAAACGGCGGTACCGCGATGGGGAAAGAATAATGGCACTAAGTTGTACCCAGGTAGATTAAACTCTGTTAAATCAGAGCCAACGCTAACCTGGGTTTCACTAAGTGCCAAAACAGCTGGTTTGTTATGAAAAACATGGGCGTATAATGAAAAAAAAATTGTCCTCAACCCACGAATGTTTCTGAAAATACAAACATAAAAGAAAACACAACTCCGACGCTAACTAAGCATAAGCCGTGAATTGAAAACATACGTTAGATTTCCAAAACAATCTACCGCAGGTGTTATGCCCGTACGGTAATTTGTTTTGGTCCACCAACAAAATCAACAACTCACGACCCCGCTATTCGTCCTATGCTGCCTTTACCCAAGCATTGCAAGTGCCCAAACGATAATCGAACGACACATGCAATAGTCAAGAAAGAGCAACAGTGATGAGGTGGGATGGGGGACGGAGGGATACCCTACGCTGTTGCTTTTTTTCGCTTTTGTTTTTGATTTTTTTGTTTCAGCACTGCCACCGGCACTGGCTCTATGCGGATTTTTTTTTTTTGTTCACACACTGCGCGATTTTGTTGTTTTTTTTTCGCGAACTGTATTGGCCGGTATGCATATGTTTGATGATGTACTGGCACCGAAATTGCGATCAAAAAAGTGTCGTAACTCCAAGTTGGCAGGGAAATGGATAAAATTTCCAACAGAGGAGGAGTATCCTGCTATTAAACAAATGTACATTTGTCTTTTTTTTTTTTTTCAATAAAAAAATTCCTATATTTTTTTATTAAAACTAGCTTTTTTGAAGCAACAGGGTTTCCTGTGGTGATTGGGACGATCGATTGTACCCATGTGCGGATCGCAAAGCCCAAAATTGAAGTTGAGGCTTGCTATCTCAACAGAAAGGGATACCATTCCAAAAATGTTCAATTGGTGTGATTATACAGTTTTTTTTTAAATAACCAATTTATAAAATTTAACTTCCAGATAAGTGATTTCGACCTTCGAATATATGGCGTGTATGCCAGGTTTGGAGGTGCGAATCATGATGCATACGTATGGGAATGTTCCCAAACCAAAGCACTGTTAGAACGGCGCTATGAAGCTAGCGAGCCTGGACAATATAGCTTTTGGCTATTAGGTATGTATAATCTTATTTTATTGATCTATTTATGAAATTCTTGAATTTTTTTTTGTTTTTCTTAAAGCAGACTCTGGATACCCACTGCGTCAGGCTCAACTGAGTCCTCAAAGCAGTTTTTCGTTGCCTAAAACTAGGGCTTCCTTACTCCCCTCAAGCTTCAGGAAGCATAATAAATGCGTGCTGTGTTCTTCACAATTTTCGTGTAAAACACAGACACCTTGGCGATGTTCCAGAAGACCCGAAGAATGAAGAAGAAGATGATGATATTTTTCATGAGCAGAATTCAGTCTACCATTGAGCAGCATTGGTGATTCGAGACCGCCTCAAAAGGAATTTTGCATCAATTTATTAAAAAATATGACAAAACAAGGCTCTGTGATTCTATTCGCCACTAACTTGTAACGAACCCTGTCATCGCTCTCACGAAATTCACAACAGCAACTACATCAGCATTAATATCGATATACGCAGTGCAACTACACCTTAAGATTAATGCGCCAGCGGAAGAAAACCGAAACTTCCAATGTGAAGGGCTGAACGCTACCCGTGAGACAGAGACCATAATTCTCAAAAGATCTGTCATCAGCTTTCTTTCAAATTTGTGACGGCCAACCAGGAGGACCTGCCAGGGAAATTCCTGGACTCACCAAATCGAAAATTGGAATGTTAATTGGGAAGGAATCCCCCAAATCCAGTGCCATCCACCATCCAGGCGACTCAGCAGCCAAGGTAAGGACGATATTCGTCCGCTTAACATTATTTGCGACCGGCGACCGCGACACGGACCGGACCGCTTGGAACGTCCCACGAGGACTTCACCAATCGACGAGTCTCAAGCACTCGTTCCATCGGACGTCATCACCCAAGCCATTGCGCTGACGACACGCGTAAGTATGCACACATTCGCGTTGCAAATCAGCCCAATCTGACTGCAAATATTCTTTTCCAATTAAAGTTTAGATTTTGTCAGCACCCACGAGTCTGCAGCACGAACAACAGCACGGCATCGACCGGCGGCTCAGGCGTGCTACACCTCAGCAGCAGCAAGTGCAGACGCTCGACCGTAGTGGCGAGCCTTTTGAAATTTCCAACGCTGAAATTTCAGCCGCGACGCATTCATCTCACCAGATGCAGAACCATCAGCAGCGTCAAGAAACAGCAGAACCATCAGCAGCGTCAAGAAACAGCAGTACCAACAGAAGCAGACCAACAGCAGCAGAACCACCAGCACCCTTTTAAAGACCCGTTCCACGGGCAGTGTATAGACATAGGCAGTCGTAGTTTTTTTTCTGCTAGTGTATTTATTAGTAGTGCCACTCGGATCGGGGTCGGCTTAACAGCCCCATCCTCAGATTTTTTTTCTCATATTATAATTAATTATATACTTATATTAGTATAACAAATCGGAAGTGTTATCTCGTTTGATCTTTGCGTCATCCACGCGCATTTCGCTATTCATTAGAAAACGTCGAGCCGCGTTAAGTTTCCGAGATTACAAAGACTTCGGTTCGCGATAATCATATTCGCGGATTTATTTTATCATTTCGGTGTTCGTTCAGCATTTTGCGAACATTTTTGTGCTACCGAGTCGCGTGTGTTACATCGCTCCGGCGAGACTGCAAGCGCTTAACGCGCCATAGCACAAGGTTGATACGTGAAGTCCTACACGGACCATGCACTCTTTTTTTTTGGTTGTCAAATCACAACGCAATTTTAGCTAGAATTCCTTCACGGAATCTCGACAGTCATGTACATTTAAATGCACATGCGTCACTGTTCTTTTAGTGTATTTTTCCAACAAGGAATAGTAAAATGTCTTACAGATACGAAAGGGTATAGCAGTGTAATATTGCTCAGCCTTTCTAGACGTGTTTAGAAGTGTTACTCCCAGATCGGGTGGGTAAATTAAGTCATGCCGACGCAATCGAGTTTGTAGGGGTCATTGACCTCAGGCAACGTAAAATTAATTGGAATCAGTAAAGCCTAGTTGAGCTATTTTTAACAGGGAGTGATGTCGTATAGGGCAAAGTAGTATTAAAAGCGCGATTAAATCTTAACATCAAAAATAAATTCTACAGGTACAGGAGCAAATCATCGCTGTGCGCACATCGGGGAGGAGCATCCACGTAAGTCTTTTATTTCACCTGTCACTTTAACTCGCTATTAAATTCATTATATATTTATATATATATTCACAAATATACATTTATCACATCATCTCGCGTTTAACCCCATACGTATTCACACCTGGTAGGACGAATACCTATCGATACCGATTTGCTTGGGTTATTAAGAACTAACCTACGTGTATACTTAAAACCTGCCACGATACATGACGCGTATTATACAGAGTCGGTAGCATCAAGATCTAATTTCATCTGTGTTTGGTAAATTAAAAACGAAGTTCGGGTTTGGACTTGAGTCTTCCTTTTGCTCACCGTAAGCAAGGTTACGAGCTGATACGGGATTTACTCTTAAAACCCGAATTCAGCGTACAGTGTCCCAGGTCACATTACTTGGTTAGCACATTTCTAAGTCAGTGTTATCTGTAATTTTATCCGTATTATTACTTTTATTTTGTTCGCGTTTTCCTTCCTGTTTTATCTACGGACGTATTATACTCTTCGGGTATAGTCCGGACACAAGTGCAGTGACAATAGTGGTGTTCCATCTAGCTGTTAAGCTACGTTTTATCTTCCGTTTTGTTTAGAATTAGTTCGCTCGGCGACATCCTTCAGATAAGCCTAGAAGCGAGTCGTTGTTCGACTTTTGTTTAGATTTAGTTCGCTCGGCGACATCCTTCAGATAAGCCTAGAAGCGAGTCGTTGTACGACTTTTGTTTAGATTTAGTTCGCTCGGCGACATCCTTCAGATAAGCCTAGAAGCGAGTCGTTGTTCGATTTTTGTTGACTTTTAGATTAAGTAAGCCACCTTTGTTAAATGATTAAGTTAAGGATTGACTTGAATAAATATTGAAGTACAAATGTACAGGTATGTGTGTACGGTGCATCATTCTCGTCGTTAACGTGTCCATTCAAGGTATGGATTCGTAATTCACTGGTAGGGGTCGGAGAAACCTGAGGATGATGAGAGCGAGAGAGGGAAGTAAGTGAAGAAGAGCCTTCAAGGCACAAAGGGACAGTAGTCCCTTTCCAAAGTAGGGGTCGTCGCCAACAGTGCGGCGCGACGGCCATGGCGTGCGCGCGAATGCGCGGCGGGGCGGGCCAGCACAGGGGAGATCTTTCATCTCTTTCCTCCCCTATCGTCGAACCTTTCAGTTCTTTTCTACCTGCGCTCAGCGGAAACCAGCTGCTACCTTCATTACATCTTTAGGCATGGGATAGCAACATCGGACCGGATGAGTCTTCTATCGTGGTTACCCACATCCCCTCCTCCTAGTATGCGGTTATCGGGGGCAGTACAGCTTGCCTTCGTTTACTAGAGGAGCGGTTATAGAACTAAGTTTTTGAATTCAGGCATGTAAAACTCAAATGTAACAACAGTCCGGGGCTCGCTGCGTGAATCCACGCCCGCCGTTGAGCTAGCGCGCGGCGGAGGTCAGGCCTGGCGGCGAGTGGCTGGACACCCCTTCTTCGTTCCCAGCAGCGGTCGACGAGGCCCTAAGCGCCTGTAAGCGGGGGCCCGTCGATCCTTCGAAGACAGTCCGGGAATGAGCGGCTGCTTCTTCATTTGATATTTTTCCACGCACGGCCAGCTCGGGAACAAGGAAGGGTTAGGTGGGAGAAGTCGTGACGAGCGACGGGAAAGCTGAAGATTGCATGGAGCCAATAGCCTCGAGGAGCAGCTGAGGGTAATCCCTGGTGGCAGCGTAGAGTGGCCAAAAGAGTATGCTTGTTCTTCTGACAGGATCGCTCCCACCGTGGTGGTGTTACCAGTGGCGGTCCTGAAGGAAGCCCGAACAATCGCAAGGGGACCGACCGGTCCATGGCCTTGTAGGGGTTTCTTTTGGTTGCTTTTGTTTCCTCCTCGCAGGGGTTAATCCCCCTTCCATCAGCGCTTCTATGCATCCTTCAGCCTCGTAGATCTGTCACCGTAGGATGTGACAGAACGGTGCGTCCGCACTAGGTGGCGCGGGCTTTAGGCGCTACTGGTGGCGCGTACCGTGGAGCCACAAGGTAGCTTTCCTTGGTGGTACTTCCACAGTTTTTCTTTACGAACCGTTCAACGCGCTACGCTCTCTCGGAATAAACCTATAAGCTTACGTTACAGGTGGCGCCCAACGTGGGGCACGAATTACGGCAAGGCCTATCGGGAAAAGTGGGGCCTGATGATGTTACGCTATGGTACTTTGTACCCATAGCACCTATATAGTTTCTTTTGGTATTTTTTTTGAATTTTTCCCTCGAAGCTTCAGCTTTGGCATGGGGTATACCTTTTTCGGAGTTTAGTTTGTTTTTCAGTAGATGTATCGACATCTTCCTTCAGGAAGAACACTGGTAGTGTACCAGTGGCGCGAGATTCACTCCGCAGTTCGGAGCGACTACATCCGTTCGCTATTACGGCAGCCCAGTCCTAGGCATGGCTCGAAGTTCTTCGCCATGCTCCATAGTTGCGGGTACTGCAGTGGTGGGAGCATTCTCGTGCATTACCTTGAAGAGGAGTGGGAGATCCATAGTCCAGTTTCGGGCAGGGGATTTTCGCCTGATACTAGTGTGCGTGGAAGTCACTCTATCCCAGCGGGCGAGGTCAAGCCTCGGCGCTTTCGGGATCATTTACAAGATGGAGGAACCGGTTCTTAGACGATGCGCGCTCGGCAAGTGGGTGAAGTTCCTTCCCTACGCGCGCATCTGTTGCCGCACGTCTCATAAGTTCCGTCGATCCTCACCGGAGGAAGCAAAGCTCAGGCATGCGAACTCGGCAAGTGGGTGAAGTTCCTTCCCTACGCGCGCATCTGTTGTCGCAGCCAGAGTAGTTTTGCGACACCTCCCCAACAACTCAAGAAATAACAATTTATTCATTATACCAGGAAAAAACGGCAGCAAGTAATAGAGAAAGAGCGGAGAGATTTGGTTTCCTCTCTCTCTCAAGCCTGGGAGTAGCAGCTTACTCCAGGTCAAGAACCTCAGAATTCGACCCTACCTAAATCGACGTATATTAGTAAGAACAGTAGTATTATTATTAATAGTAGACACTTGGATTAAGTAGTTACGTAAGCATCTTCTCGTAGGACTTAGTCTATATCTATTTGTTGTGTAGTGTATCCACTTATTGGCACCACTGCCCCTAGACCAAAGTCCAATATGAAAGTGACGTAACATGTAAAGTGCAATCGAGTGAATGAATCAGACACAAAACAATTTAATTCATGTGTGTGACTCAATGCACTCAATTGCACTGAACGTCACTCAATAGAAATAAGATCTTATAGAATGGTGCATAGCCAATAGGAATAGAGAATAAGATATTCATAATCGATAATGTAAGTAGAAGTAGGATAGGAAATAAGTATAACAGTTATAATTAACAAAGCAAATAGTATTTAAGGAATAGAATTTAATGAATAAAAACAGATTCAACTTAGAACTCAATTCGGCAGCATTGCCTTGTTTTACTTTGTTGGTCTCAAAAGTTGCGGCGAGAAATCGCCTGAAACAATATAGCGTGGTACGCTCATATACCAAACATAGCGAGGTACGCTTAAATACCTAACGACTGCTACGCACCAAACACCCTTCGTTTTTAAACACCACATGGCGATCCTGCCAAACTGTTGTTGAAATTCTAAGAATTCCAACAGGGAGGGGACCAAAATGAATATACTCGTATGTGCCTCATTAACAAAGCTGAAATAAAATTTGTGAATTGATTCGCTCGGAAAGTATAAAGGCGAACCGAACATATTTGCCTCACTAATAGAATAGTCAAAAACTAACAAATACAATACGCGCAAGCAATGTACGACAAAACGTACCTAGACGCGATATTAAATATGAGTTTGAAGCAGTACGATGATGTCAAAAACGAATAAGAGAAGAAGCAGCAACCGTGCAACCGAGAAAAAGAACGCGTGGAGGACGCCAGGTCAAGGCACGTCAAAATATTGCGGAACTATACCGCATAATTGCCATAACAACTGGCATTAAACAAAAGAACATCTTCATAAACAAAATAAAAGAAGAGAGGAGAGCGAACTATGGGAAAAGCCCAAAGCAAACCATCCTCACAAGCGACAGTGGTAAATAACATACAAGGAACACCAGGAGCTCCAAATTTCAACATCAATCCCAGAATGGATAACGACAACAGTAGCAATCTTTATAATAGTATATATAGCTTATAAGATAAGTAATCATTTTAAAAAATACGTGCACAAGCACAAAACCAGCAATATTATTAGCAATGTATAAAAAAAAAAAAAAAAAAAAAAAAAAAATTGTTTTTAAAAGTACCTATGTAAATTGTAATACAGAAAAAAAAAAAAAAAAATATATATACCAAATAAATGGAAGAAACAAAAAAACAATTAGAAACAATTTTAGTAAACTTAAAAAAGAGTTCAGGAAGACGTTACAAACAGGATACAATAAAATCCAAATTAGATTTGATAAAGGCACTAAAAGAAAAATTTGAAGCCATAGCAGATATCCAAGAAGAAAATAAAACGAGTATAGCACTAAAAATTGAATTTAGAGCAATATACAATCAAACAAGAGACTTACTAGTAGAGCAACTTGAACTTTCAGACATAGAAGAGGACAAAGAACAAGAATCCAATATGACAGACTTTGACCTAGGAATGGCTATGAAAGCCATAACAACATTCACAGGGAACCACAAAGAACTAGACAGCTTTTTAAAAATAGTTGAAATCATATATAAATCACTAAAAACCACATGCACGCAGGAATTTATTGAGTTCGTTGTCCACGTCAAGTTAGCAGCTAATGTAAAAACAGCCTTAGGTAGCCAGACACCCAGTACATTTTCCATGTTAAAGACACTGCTCAAAGAAAGATATAGGAACAACACAACCATACCCCAAATTCATAATACACTTTCCAGTCTCATACAAGAAATCTTACAGTAACCTCATTTAAGGATAGATTACTTAATACCATAGCTGAGCTAAATAGTCTACAGATTGAAAACCTAGGAAATGAAGCAACTGAAGCGGAAAAAACGGTAATACAGAAAATTAATGACATCTATGCACTAAACATTTTCAAAAATGGACTTAACGAAAATCTCAAACAGACAATCTTTGCATCACAACCCAAAACACTAACAGAGGCAATAAACCTTGCCACGGAATTAGAAAACACAAACACACACTCATTGATGCATTACAGACGAAATCCACACCAACCTTCCAACAACTGGAACAATAAACGAAACCAACAACGACCAAACAATAATTGGAACAACAACCGAAACCAACCCCACCCCAATAATTGGAACAACAATCTAAATACACACCAACCCACCAACAACTGGAACAATAACCGAAACCAACAACGACCTAACAATAATTGGAACAATAACCGAAACCAGAACAGTAACAACAATAGAAACAACACCTCCAACAATTTCAGACCCCAAAACAACAACAACAATCGAAGCTCATATAGAAACATGACGCATCGAGTACGAACATTTAATACCAACCAAAACGAGGGAAACGAATGCGGCTCGGAATACGTGAGTACTCCGGACAGCCAAAATTAAATGTTTACAAGATATCGGACACAAATTCTAATTTCATAATAGCAAAATACAATAACAAAAATATGACTTTCCTAATTGATACGGGTGCTGACATTTCAATTTGCAAAATAACAACCAAACTTGAAGATGAAGAATATTTCCCTGAAAAAAGATGTAAGCTAACGGGTATTACAAACGAAGAAGTATACTCCTTAGGAACTATTCAACTAAGTCTTCAACTATGTGAAACTATATACGCTCACGAATTTCAATTAGTAGAAGACAAATTTCCTATTGAAACAGATGGCATTCTAGGCAGAGATTTCTTCAGGAAATTCCTTTGCAAAATAGACTACGAAACATTTACCATATCCCTTAGCGATGACGAAAGAACCATAACGCTGCCAATGCAAACAAAACCCCTGCACACACTTAAAATCAAAATACCTGCAAGAACCGAAATGATACAACCGCTAAGAATACAACTAAACGATGACACTCTAATTACAAGCAAAGAAATAGCACAAGGCGTATTCATAAGCAACACCATAATACCAAAAAGTGGAATGGCACATATCAAATTATTAAACACGAACGACAAGGAAGTAATATTAAATAATGTTACCTTAGATATGGAACCACTTAAGAATTATGATATATTGGCATATAAAAAAGAAAACAAAAACGATGAACGCTTCAAAAAGATTATGGAAAAATTAAAAATCAACTGCGAAGACGAATATGCGAAGAATGCATTAATTAACATTTTTAAAAAATACCAAGAAGTATTTCATTTAGAAGATAAACCACTAACAACAAACAATTTTTATACTCAGAAAATAGAAACTTCCGAAAACACACCAGTATACATAAAAAATTATAGACTCCCGCATGTACATAGAGAAGCCATATCTGAACAAGTCGAACAAATGCTAAAAAATGACATAATAGAACATTCGAAAAGTCCATATAATGCTCCGCTATTGCTTGTACCAAAGAAAAATGTTGCAGACAAAAAGAAATGGAGAGTCGTAGTAGATTTCAGAAAACTAAACGATAAAATAGTGAACGACAAATTTCCACTGACACGATTAGAAGACGTACTCGACAAACTAGGACGAGCGAAATGGTTTTCCACCTTGGACATGACTAGTTCATTTCACCAAATAGGACTCCACAAAGACTCAAGACCAAAAACCGCATTTTCTACGTGCAACGGGCATTACCAATTCAAAAGACTTCCATTCGGACTAAAAATCTCATCCAACAGCTTTCAAAGAATGCTTACCATTGCTTTATCAGGATTAGAATCCGAAGCCTTTTTATACGTAGATGACATCATCATCTACGGGTGCAGCTTAAACCACCACAACGAAAATCTAGTGCGTATTCTTGAACGATTGAAGCGATCTAATCTGAAACTAAATGCAGACAAATGTAATTTTCTTTGCCCAGAGGTAGTTTACTTAGGACATCTTATAACACGTGATGGCGTAAAAACAGACCCCGCAAAATACAAAACAATAAAAGAATACCCAACTCCAAAGAATGCAGACGAAGTCAGACGTTTCATAGCTTTCTGTAACTACTACAGGAGATTTATACCCAACTTTGCTGAAATAGCACAAAATTTGAATGCTCTACTAAAGAAAAATGCAAAATTTAATTGGAACACAAACTGCCAACAAGCATTTGAGACATTGAAAACCAAACTCATTGAACCTCCAATTCTACAATATCCAAATTTTGATAAACCATTCATTTTAACAACGGACGCATCAAATTTCGCTCTTGGAGCAATCCTATCGCAAGGCGAAATCGGTAAAGATCTACCTATATCATACGCAAGCAAATCACTTCAAAAACACGACCTAAACAAACCCGTAATAGAAAAGGAACTACTCGCCATTCAGTGGGGAATCAACTTTTTCCGACCATACCTATACGGTAAAAAATTCACTGTTGTCACCGACCATAGGCCCTTAGTATCCCTATTCTCACACAAAAACCCATCCTCAAAAATGACTAGAATACGGTTAGATTTAAGTGATTATGATTTTGAAATAGTTTACAAAAAGGGAAAAATGAATACAAACGCAGACGCTCTGTCTAGAATCAAAATAGACTCTGACATACTTAAACAAATGATACCTACGGATATCAATGAGAACTCAAAACAAACACTAATCATCACAAGGAGCATGTCCACGAAAACGGACAACAATAAGGAGAAATGCAACTCTCAGCAGAAGCCTGATCAACTTCAAATTTGGGAATGTATATCCATTAATGACGTCAAAAATATAAAGAAATTAAAATTTAATATTGATAGAAATGCTAGGAATTCAAAAATAACGATTGATAACAATCTAGTGCACGTGCGATGTAGCGATAAATCAACGAATCCAGATTCGAACATGAGGAAGCATACATCAAATATAGATAAAGGATCTAACGATAACTCAGCGACGCTAGAGTCGACACTGAAGAAATTAGCATCCAGAATGAAGAAAGAAAATATTAATGAGCTAGCCATAACAAACAATGATGAAATATTTAAACATTTTGAAAAAGAAAAATTTAAGGAAGCATATGCAAATATAAAAATAAATGGCCAGAATCCTAAGCTGAAAATCATAATATACAACGCTCCCCAACAAATACTTGATGATATCACAAAATACAAACTCATAGATGAATTCCACAATTCTTTGCACGGAGGACATTTAGGTGTACGAAAAACCCTAACAAAACTAAAACAAAGGTACATATGGCGAAAAATGAGCCAAATGGTGAAAAAATTCATAACAAACTGTGATTCATGCGCAAGAAATAAACAAATAAGACACACGAAAGAACCAAAAACGATAACAGATACTCCCAACAACAGTTTTGAAGTGGTCTCGATCGACACTGTCGGACCATTAAGATTATCAAATGAAAAGAGATACATTCTTACAATGCAGTGCGAGCTAACAAAATTCGTAGTAGCATATCCTATGACATCAAAAAACGCAACGACAACAGCTAAAACTATGGTAGAAGAATTTATTCTTAAATATGGACACGTTAAAGTTCTAAAATCAGACAGAGGGACAGAATTCAATAACGAACTGATATCAAATATATGCTCTCTATTAAAGATTAAGCAAACATACTCTTCTCCATACCACCATCAAACGATAGGTTCACTTGAAAGAAATCACAGGGTACTTAACGAATTTTTGTTATCAGTTATCAACGACAATGAATGGGATAAATGGGTCCCATACCTCACATTTGCTTATAATACAACACCACATGTAGATACCGGGTATTCACCATATGAACTTGTCTATTACAAATTGCCGTGCTTACCCTCCGACACCATAAATAACAAAACAAAAATATACGACTATGACAATTATGCTCACGAGCTAAAAATCAGGTTACGATATGCACTCGCTAAAGCGAAAGAAATGACAATGAAAACAAAAGAAAAAAGAACATTAAATGAAAACAAAAAATACTACAATAGGTTAGATTTAGATGTAGATGACTTAGTATTACTAAAAGTAGAAAATAGAAAAAAACAGCAAGCACCATATATTGGTCCATTCAAAATATTAGAAAGAAAAGGAGTAAATTCAATTATAGACCAGAACGGACTACACAAAGAAGTACATAATAATCTATTGAAAGCCTATAAACCAATTAACAATTAACAAAATAAAAAACACAAATTTTAGTTCATAAATTATCAACTTAGAAAAACATCTAATTTATTCCCTAAAATTTTTCTTAAGGGCAAGGGTGTAGTGTATCCCCTAGACCAAAGTCAAATATGAAAGTGACGTAACATGTAAAGTGCAATCGAGTGAATGAATCAGACACAAAACAATTTAATTCATGTGTGTGACTCAATGCACTCAATTGCACTGAACGTCACTCAATAGAAATAAGATCTTATAGAATGGTGCATAGCCAATAGGAATAGA
This sequence comes from Portevinia maculata, assembly GCA_949715645.1. Classification (NCBI taxonomy): domain Eukaryota; kingdom Metazoa; phylum Arthropoda; class Insecta; order Diptera; family Syrphidae; genus Portevinia; species Portevinia maculata. The sequence continues at coordinate 98,930,534 of OX454525.1, forward strand.
GAATAAGATATTCATAATCGATAATGTAAGTAGAAGTAGGATAGGAAATAAGTATAACAGTTATAATTAACAAAGCAAATAGTATTTAAGGAATAGAATTTAATGAATAAAAACAGATTCAACTTAGAACTCAATTCGGCAGCATTGCCTTGTTTTACTTTGTTGGTCTCAAAAGTTGCGGCGAGAAATCGCCTGAAACAATATAGCGTGGTACGCTCATATACCAAACATAGCGAGGTACGCTTAAATACCTAACGACTGCTACGCACCAAACACCCTTCGTTTTTAAACACCACATGGCGATCCTGCCAAACTGTTGTTGAAATTCTAAGAATTCCAACAGGGAGGGGACCAAAATGAATATACTCGTATGTGCCTCATTAACAAAGCTGAAATAAAATTTGTGAATTGATTCGCTCGGAAAGTATAAAGGCGAACCGAACATATTTGCCTCACTAATAGAATAGTCAAAAACTAACAAATACAATACGCGCAAGCAATGTACGACAAAACGTACCTAGACGCGATATTAAATATGAGTTTGAAGCAGTACGATGATGTCAAAAACGAATAAGAGAAGAAGCAGCAACCGTGCAACCGAGAAAAAGAACGCGTGGAGGACGCCAGGTCAAGGCACGTCAAAATATTGCGGAACTATACCGCATAATTGCCATAACAACTGGCATTAAACAAAAGAACATCTTCATAAACAAAATAAAAGAAGAGAGGAGAGCGAACTATGGGAAAAGCCCAAAGCAAACCATCCTCACAAGCGACAGTGGTAAATAACATACAAGGAACACCAGGAGCTCCAAATTTCAACATCAATCCCAGAATGGATAACGACAACAGTAGCAATCTTTATAATAGTATATATAGCTTATAAGATAAGTAATCATTTTAAAAAATACGTGCACAAGCACAAAACCAGCAATATTATTAGCAATGTATAAAAAAAAAAAAAAAAAAAAAAAAAAAATTGTTTTTAAAAGTACCTATGTAAATTGTAATACAAAAAAAAAAAAAAAAAAATATATATACCAAATAAATGGAAGAAACAAAAAAACAATTAGAAACAATTTTAGTAAACTTAAAAAAGAGTTCAGGAAGACGTTACAAACAGGATACAATAAAATCCAAATTAGATTTGATAAAGGCACTAAAAGAAAAATTTGAAGCCATAGCAGATATCCAAGAAGAAAATAAAACGAGTATAGCACTAAAAATTGAATTTAGAGCAATATACAATCAAACAAGAGACTTACTAGTAGAGCAACTTGAACTTTCAGACATAGAAGAGGACAAAGAACAAGAATCCAATATGACAGACTTTGACCTAGGAATGGCTATGAAAGCCATAACAACATTCACAGGGAACCACAAAGAACTAGACAGCTTTTTAAAAATAGTTGAAATCATATATAAATCACTAAAAACCACATGCACGCAGGAATTTATTGAGTTCGTTGTCCACGTCAAGTTAGCAGCTAATGTAAAAACAGCCTTAGGTAGCCAGACACCCAGTACATTTTCCATGTTAAAGACACTGCTCAAAGAAAGATATAGGAACAACACAACCATACCCCAAATTCATAATACACTTTCCAGTCTCATACAAGAAATCTTACAGTAACCTCATTTAAGGATAGATTACTTAATACCATAGCTGAGCTAAATAGTCTACAGATTGAAAACCTAGGAAATGAAGCAACTGAAGCGGAAAAAACGGTAATACAGAAAATTAATGACATCTATGCACTAAACATTTTCACAAATGGACTTAACGAAAATCTCAAACAGACAATCTTTGCATCACAACCCAAAACACTAACAGAGGCAATAAACCTTGCCACGGAATTAGAAAACACAAACACACACTCATTGATGCATTACAGACGAAATCCACACCAACCTTCCAACAACTGGAACAATAACCGAAACCAACAACGACCAAACAATAATTGGAACAACAACCGAAACCAACCCCAACCCAATAATTGGAACAACAATCAAAATACACACCAACCCACCAACAACTGGAACAATAACCGAAACCAACAACGACCTAACAATAATTGGAACAATAACCGAAACCAGAACAGTAACAACAATAGAAACAACACCTCCAACAATTTCAGACCCCAAAACAACAACAACAATCGAAGCTCATATAGAAACATGACGCATCGAGTACGAACATTTAATACCAACCAAAACGAGGGAAACGAATGCGGCTCGGAATACGTGAGTACTCCGGACAGCCAAAATTAAATGTTTACAAGATATCGGACACAAATTCTAATTTCATAATAGCAAAATACAATAACAAAAATATGACTTTCCTAATTGATACGGGTGCTGACATTTCAATTTGCAAAATAACAACCAAACTTGAAGATGAAGAATATTTCCCTGAAAAAAGATGTAAGCTAACGGGTATTACAAACGAAGAAGTATACTCCTTAGGAACTATTCAACTAAGTCTTCAACTATGTGAAACTATATACGCTCACGAATTTCAATTAGTAGAAGACAAATTTCCTATTGAAACAGATGGCATTCTAGGCAGAGATTTCTTCAGGAAATTCCTTTGCAAAATAGACTACGAAACATTTACCATATCCCTTAGCGATGACGAAAGAACCATAACGCTGCCAATGCAAACAAAACCCCTGCACACACTTAAAATCAAAATACCTGCAAGAACCGAAATGATACAACCGCTAAGAATACAACTAAACGATGACACTCTAATTACAAGCAAAGAAATAGCACAAGGCGTATTCATAAGCAACACCATAATACCAAAAAGTGGAATGGCACATATCAAATTATTAAACACGAACGACAAGGAAGTAATATTAAATAATGTTACCTTAGATATGGAACCACTTAAGAATTATGATATATTGGCATATAAAAAAGAAAACAAAAACGATGAACGCTTCAAAAAGATTATGGAAAAATTAAAAATCAACTGCGAAGACGAATATGCGAAGAATGCATTAATTAACATTTTTAAAAAATACCAAGAAGTATTTCATTTAGAAGATAAACCACTAACAACAAACAATTTTTATACTCAGAAAATAGAAACTTCCGAAAACACACCAGTATACATAAAAAATTATAGACTCCCGCATGTACATAGAGAAGCCATATCTGAACAAGTCGAACAAATGCTAAAAAATGACATAATAGAACATTCGAAAAGTCCATATAATGCTCCGCTATTGCTTGTACCAAAGAAAAATGTTGCAGACAAAAAGAAATGGAGAGTCGTAGTAGATTTCAGAAAACTAAACGATAAAATAGTGAACGACAAATTTCCACTGACACGATTAGAAGACGTACTCGACAAACTAGGACGAGCGAAATGGTTTTCCACCTTGGACATGACTAGTTCATTTCACCAAATAGGACTCCACAAAGACTCAAGACCAAAAACCGCATTTTCTACGTGCAACGGGCATTACCAATTCAAAAGACTTCCATTCGGACTAAAAATCTCATCCAACAGCTTTCAAAGAATGCTTACCATTGCTTTATCAGGATTAGAATCCGAAGCCTTTTTATACGTAGATGACATCATCATCTACGGGTGCAGCTTAAACCACCACAACGAAAATCTAGTGCGTATTCTTGAACGATTGAAGCGATCTAATCTGAAACTAAATGCAGACAAATGTAATTTTCTTTGCCCAGAGGTAGTTTACTTAGGACATCTTATAACACGTGATGGCGTAAAAACAGACCCCGCAAAATACAAAACAATAAAAGAATACCCAACTCCAAAGAATGCAGACGAAGTCAGACGTTTCATAGCTTTCTGTAACTACTACAGGAGATTTATACCCAACTTTGCTGAAATAGCACAAAATTTGAATGCTCTACTAAAGAAAAATGCAAAATTTAATTGGAACACAAACTGCCAACAAGCATTTGAGACATTGAAAACCAAACTCATTGAACCTCCAATTCTACAATATCCAAATTTTGATAAACCATTCATTTTAACAACGGACGCATCAAATTTCGCTCTTGGAGCAATCCTATCGCAAGGCGAAATCGGTAAAGATCTACCTATATCATACGCAAGCAAATCACTTCAAAAACACGACCTAAACAAACCCGTAATAGAAAAGGAACTACTCGCCATTCACTGGGGAATCAACTTTTTCCGACCATACCTATACGGTAAAAAATTCACTGTTGTCACCGACCATAGGCCCTTAGTATCCCTATTCTCACACAAAAACCCATCCTCAAAAATGACTAGAATACGGTTAGATTTAAGTGATTATGATTTTGAAATAGTTTACAAAAAGGGAAAAATGAATACAAACGCAGACGCTCTGTCTAGAATCAAAATAGACTCTGACATACTTAAACAAATGATACCTACGGATATCAATGAGAACTCAAAACAAACACTAATCATCACAAGGAGCATGTCCACGAAAACGGACAACAATAAGGAGAAATGCAACTCTCAGCAGAAGCCTGATCAACTTCAAATTTGGGAATGTATATCCATTAATGACGTCAAAAATATAAAGAAATTAAAATTTAATATTGATAGAAATGCTAGGAATTCAAAAATAACGATTGATAACAATCTAGTGCACGTGCGATGTAGCGATAAATCAACGAATCCAGATTCGAACATGAGGAAGCATACATCAAATATAGATAAAGGATCTAACGATAACTCAGCGACGCTAGAGTCGACACTGAAGAAATTAGCATCCAGAATGAAGAAAGAAAATATTAATGAGCTAGCCATAACAAACAATGATGAAATATTTAAACATTTTGAAAAAGAAAAATTTAAGGAAGCATATGCAAATATAAAAATAAATGGCCAGAATCCTAAGCTGAAAATCATAATATACAACGCTCCCCAACAAATACTTGATGATATCACAAAATACAAACTCATAGATGAATTCCACAATTCTTTGCACGGAGGACATTTAGGTGTACGAAAAACCCTAACAAAACTAAAACAAAGGTACATATGGCGAAAAATGAGCCAAATGGTGAAAAAATTCATAACAAACTGTGATTCATGCGCAAGAAATAAACAAATAAGACACACGAAAGAACCAAAAACGATAACAGATACTCCCAACAACAGTTTTGAAGTGGTCTCGATCGACACTGTCGGACCATTAAGATTATCAAATGAAAAGAGATACATTCTTACAATGCAGTGCGAGCTAACAAAATTCGTAGTAGCATATCCTATGACATCAAAAAACGCAACGACAACAGCTAAAACTATGGTAGAAGAATTTATTCTTAAATATGGACACGTTAAAGTTCTAAAATCAGACAGAGGGACAGAATTCAATAACGAACTGATATCAAATATATGCTCTCTATTAAAGATTAAGCAAACATACTCTTCTCCATACCACCATCAAACGATAGGTTCACTTGAAAGAAATCACAGGGTACTTAACGAATTTTTGTTATCAGTTATCAACGACAATGAATGGGATAAATGGGTCCCATACCTCACATTTGCTTATAATACAACACCACATGTAGATACCGGGTATTCACCATATGAACTTGTCTATTACAAATTGCCGTGCTTACCCTCCGACACCATAAATAACAAAACAAAAATATACGACTATGACAATTATGCTCACGAGCTAAAAATCAGGTTACGATATGCACTCGCTAAAGCGAAAGAAATGACAATGAAAACAAAAGAAAAAAGAACATTAAATGAAAACAAAAAATACTACAATAGGTTAGATTTAGATGTAGATGACTTAGTATTACTAAAAGTAGAAAATAGAAAAAAACAGCAAGCACCATATATTGGTCCATTCAAAATATTAGAAAGAAAAGGAGTAAATTCAATTATAGACCAGAACGGACTACACAAAGAAGTACATAATAATCTATTGAAAGCCTATAAACCAATTAACAATTAACAAAATAAAAAACACAAATTTTAGTTCATAAATTATCAACTTAGAAAAACATCTAATTTATTCCCTAAAATTTTTCTTAAGGGCAAGGGTGTAGTGTATCCACTTATTGGCACCACTGCCCCTAGACCAAAGTCAAATATGAAAGTGACGTAACATGTAAAGTGCAATCGAGTGAATGAATCAGACACAAAACAATTTAATTCATGTGTGTGACTCAATGCACTCAATTGCACTGAACGTCACTCAATAGAAATAAGATCTTATAGAATGGTGCATAGCCAATAGGAATAGAGAATAAGATATTCATAATCGATAATGTAAGTAGAAGTAGGATAGGAAATAAGTATAACAGTTATAATTAACAAAGCAAATAGTATTTAAGGAATAGAATTTAATGAATAAAAACAGATTCAACTTAGAACTCAATTCGGCAGCATTGCCTTGTTTTACTTTGTTGGTCTCAAAAGTTGCGGCGAGAAATCGCCTGAAACAATATAGCGTGGTACGCTCATATACCAAACATAGCGAGGTACGCTTAAATACCTAACGACTGCTACGCACCAAACACCCTTCGTTTTTAAACACCACATGGCGATCCTGCCAAACTGTTGTTGAAATTCTAAGAATTCCAACAGGGAGGGGACCAAAATGAATATACTCGTATGTGCCTCATTAACAAAGCTGAAATAAAATTTGTGAATTGATTCGCTCGGAAAGTATAAAGGCGAACCGAACATATTTGCCTCACTAATAGAATAGTCAAAAACTAACAAATACAATACGCGCAAGCAATGTACGACAAAACGTACCTAGACGCGATATTAAATATGAGTTTGAAGCAGTACGATGATGTCAAAAACGAATAAGAGAAGAAGCAGCAACCGTGCAACCGAGAAAAAGAACGCGTGGAGGACGCCAGGTCAAGGCACGTCAAAATATTGCGGAACTATACCGCATAATTGCCATAACAACTGGCATTAAACAAAAGAACATCTTCATAAACAAAATAAAAGAAGAGAGGAGAGCGAACTATGGGAAAAGCCCAAAGCAAACCATCCTCACAAGCGACAGTGGTAAATAACATACAAGGAACACCAGGAGCTCCAAATTTCAACATCAATCCCAGAATGGATAACGACAACAGTAGCAATCTTTATAATAGTATATATAGCTTATAAGATAAGTAATCATTTTAAAAAATACGTGCACAAGCACAAAACCAGCAATATTATTAGCAATGTATAAAAAAAAAAAAAAAAAAAAAAAAATTTGTTTTTAAAAGTACCTATGTAAATTGTAATACAAAAAAAAAAAAAAAAAAATATATATACCAAATAAATGGAAGAAACAAAAAAACAATTAGAAACAATTTTAGTAAACTTAAAAAAGAGTTCAGGAAGACGTTACAAACAGGATACAATAAAATCCAAATTAGATTTGATAAAGGCACTAAAAGAAAAATTTGAAGCCATAGCAGATATCCAAGAAGAAAATAAAACGAGTATAGCACTAAAAATTGAATTTAGAGCAATATACAATCAAACAAGAGACTTACTAGTAGAGCAACTTGAACTTTCAGACATAGAAGAGGACAAAGAACAAGAATCCAATATGACAGACTTTGACCTAGGAATGGCTATGAAAGCCATAACAACATTCACAGGGAACCACAAAGAACTAGACAGCTTTTTAAAAATAGTTGAAATCATATATAAATCACTAAAAACCACATGCACGCAGGAATTTATTGAGTTCGTTGTCCACGTCAAGTTAGCAGCTAATGTAAAAACAGCCTTAGGTAGCCAGACACCCAGTACATTTTCCATGTTAAAGACACTGCTCAAAGAAAGATATAGGAACAACACAACCATACCCCAAATTCATAATACACTTTCCAGTCTCATACAAGAAATCTTACAGTAACCTCATTTAAGGATAGATTACTTAATACCATAGCTGAGCTAAATAGTCTACAGATTGAAAACCTAGGAAATGAAGCAACTGAAGCGGAAAAAACGGTAATACAGAAAATTAATGACATCTATGCACTAAACATTTTCAAAAATGGACTTAACGAAAATCTCAAACAGACAATCTTTGCATCACAACCCAAAACACTAACAGAGGCAATAAACCTTGCCACGGAATTAGAAAACACAAACACACACTCATTGATGCATTACAGACGAAATCCACACCAACCTTCCAACAACTGGAACAATAACCGAAACCAACAACGACCAAACAATAATTGGAACAACAACCGAAACCAACCCCAACCCAATAATTGGAACAACAATCAAAATACACACCAACCCACCAACAACTGGAACAATAACCGAAACCAACAACGACCTAACAATAATTGGAACAATAACCGAAACCAGAACAGTAACAACAATAGAAACAACACCTCCAACAATTTCAGACCCCAAAACAACAACAACAATCGAAGCTCATATAGAAACATGACGCATCGAGTACGAACATTTAATACCAACCAAAACGAGGGAAACGAATGCGGCTCGGAATACGTGAGTACTCCGGACAGCCAAAATTAAATGTTTACAAGATATCGGACACAAATTCTAATTTCATAATAGCAAAATACAATAACAAAAATATGACTTTCCTAATTGATACGGGTGCTGACATTTCAATTTGCAAAATAACAACCAAACTTGAAGATGAAGAATATTTCCCTGAAAAAAGATGTAAGCTAACGGGTATTACAAACGAAGAAGTATACTCCTTAGGAACTATTCAACTAAGTCTTCAACTATGTGAAACTATATACGCTCACGAATTTCAATTAGTAGAAGACAAATTTCCTATTGAAACAGATGGCATTCTAGGCAGAGATTTCTTCAGGAAATTCCTTTGCAAAATAGACTACGAAACATTTACCATATCCCTTAGCGATGACGAAAGAACCATAACGCTGCCAATGCAAACAAAACCCCTGCACACACTTAAAATCAAAATACCTGCAAGAACCGAAATGATACAACCGCTAAGAATACAACTAAACGATGACACTCTAATTACAAGCAAAGAAATAGCACAAGGCGTATTCATAAGCAACACCATAATACCAAAAAGTGGAATGGCACATATCAAATTATTAAACACGAACGACAAGGAAGTAATATTAAATAATGTTACCTTAGATATGGAACCACATAAGAATTATGATATATTGGCATATAAAAAAGAAAACAAAAACGATGAACGCTTCAAAAAGATTATGGAAAAATTAAAAATCAACTGCGAAGACGAATATGCGAAGAATGCATTAATTAACATTTTTAAAAAATACCAAGAAGTATTTCATTTAGAAGATAAACCACTAACAACAAACAATTTTTATACTCAGAAAATAGAAACTTCCGAAAACACACCAGTATACATAAAAAATTATAGACTCCCGCATGTACATAGAGAAGCCATATCTGAACAAGTCGAACAAATGCTAAAAAATGACATAATAGAACATTCGAAAAGTCCATATAATGCTCCGCTATTGCTTGTACCAAAGAAAAATGTTGCAGACAAAAAGAAATGGAGAGTCGTAGTAGATTTCAGAAAACTAAACGATAAAATAGTGAACGACAAATTTCCACTGACACGATTAGAAGACGTACTCGACAAACTAGGACGAGCGAAATGGTTTTCCACCTTGGACATGACTAGTTCATTTCACCAAATAGGACTCCACAAAGACTCAAGACCAAAAACCGCATTTTCTACGTGCAACGGGCATTACCAATTCAAAAGACTTCCATTCGGACTAAAAATCTCATCCAACAGCTTTCAAAGAATGCTTACCATTGCTTTATCAGGATTAGAATCCGAAGCCTTTTTATACGTAGATGACATCATCATCTACGGGTGCAGCTTAAACCACCACAACGAAAATCTAGTGCGTATTCTTGAACGATTGAAGCGATCTAATCTGAAACTAAATGCAGACAAATGTAATTTTCTTTGCCCAGAGGTAGTTTACTTAGGACATCTTATAACACGTGATGGCGTAAAAACAGACCCCGCAAAATACAAAACAATAAAAGAATACCCAACTCCAAAGAATGCAGACGAAGTCAGACGTTTCATAGCTTTCTGTAACTACTACAGGAGATTTATACCCAACTTTGCTGAAATAGCACAAAATTTGAATGCTCTACTAAAGAAAAATGCAAAATTTAATTGGAACACAAACTGCCAACAAGCATTTGAGACATTGAAAACCAAACTCATTGAACCTCCAATTCTACAATATCCAAATTTTGATAAACCATTCATTTTAACAACGGACGCATCAAATTTCGCTCTTGGAGCAATCCTATCGCAAGGCGAAATCGGTAAAGATCTACCTATATCATACGCAAGCAAATCACTTCAAAAACACGACCTAAACAAACCCGTCATAGAAAAGGAACTACTCGCCATTCACTGGGGAATCAACTTTTTCCGACCATACCTATACGGTAAAAAATTCACTGTTGTCACCGACCATAGGCCCTTAGTATCCCTATTCTCACACAAAAACCCATCCTCAAAAATGACTAGAATACGGTTAGATTTAAGTGATTATGATTTTGAAATAGTTTACAAAAAGGGAAAAATGAATACAAACGCAGACGCTCTGTCTAGAATCAAAATAGACTCTGACATACTTAAACAAATGATACCTACGGATATCAATGAGAACTCAAAACAAACACTAATCATCACAAGGAGCATGTCCACGAAAACGGAAGCAAACATACTCTTCTCCATACCACCATCAAACGATAGGTTCACTTGAAAGAAATCACAGGGTACTTAACGAATTTTTGTTATCAGTTATCAACGACAATGAATGGGATAAATGGGTCCCATACCTCACATTTGCTTATAATACAACACCACATGTAGATACCGGGTATTCACCATATGAACTTGTCTATTACAAATTGCCGTGCTTACCCTCCGACACCATAAATAACAAAACAAAAATATACGACTATGACAATTATGCTCACGAGCTAAAAATCAGGTTACGATATGCACTCGCTAAAGCGAAAGAAATGACAATGAAAACAAAAGAAAAAAGAACATTAAATGAAAACAAAAAATACTACAATAGGTTAGATTTAGATGTAGATGACTTAGTATTACTAAAAGTAGAAAATAGAAAAAAACAGCAAGCACCATATATTGGTCCATTCAAAATATTAGAAAGAAAAGGAGTAAATTCAATTATAGACCAGAACGGACTACACAAAGAAGTACATAATAATCTATTGAAAGCCTATAAACCAATTAACAATTAACAAAATAAAAAACACAAATTTTAGTTCATAAATTGTCAACTTAGAAAAACATCTAATTTATTCCCTAAAATTTTTCTTAAGGGCAAGGGTGTAGTGTATCCACTTATTGGCACCACTGCCCCTAGACCAAAGTCAAATATGAAAGTGACGTAACATGTAAAGTGCAATCGAGTGAATGAATCAGACACAAAACAATTTAATTCATGTGTGTGACTCAATGCACTCAATTGCACTGAACGTCACTCAATAGAAATAAGATCTTATAGAATGGTGCATAGCCAATAGGAATAGAGAATAAGATATTCATAATCGATAATGTAAGTAGAAGTAGGATAGGAAATAAGTATAACAGTTATAATTAACAAAGCAAATAGTATTTAAGGAATAGAATTTAATGAATAAAAACAGATTCAACTTAGAACTCAATTCGGCAGCATTGCTTTGTTTTACTTTGTTGGTCTCAAAAGTTGCGGCGAGAAATCGCCTGAAACAATATAGCGTGGTACGCTCATATACCAAACATAGCGTGGTACGCTTAAATACCTAACGACTGCTACGCACCAAACACCCTTCGTTTTTAAACACCACAGTTGAAGTGAATTTATTAATGATATAAGTACATAATGTTAAATCTAAACTGTTCAGTTACTTTAATTATTGCCGATGTAAATGTGCATTAACCCTACAATAATATTATGACAGTTTTGGTTTTGTGAATTTATGACATTTTCTACCCTTTGAATGACACAATACATTTGTTCATAATTACGAAAGGAAGTGTTTTAATTTGATTGAGTTTTTAGAGGAGATTTTAGATTGAAAATAAAGTGAGTAATTAAATTAAAAGAATCAGCATTTGATTACACAAAAACATTTGGTCCTATCGAGCCTTTTTTTGAGTGTTGAGTGCTGAAATTCCTGAAGAAGTCTTCTCATCAATTGGAATCCATTTGCCGGCGAAGGTTCTTTGTCTGGAAAAACCGTAAGTACCATTACTTACTTTATATACTTACTCTATATACCTGCAAATATAAAAGAACAAAAGAAAAATGAGTTCAAAGGCCATCAAAAAGACAATACAACAAATGGAAAGGGATGTCAATAGTTTCAAGGCCAAAAAAGAAGCTGCCCCTAAGACACGAAGTGTAAAAAATTATGTTTCTACGCGTTTAACTTTGTTGGAGGAACAGTTTAAAATGATTTCCACGCGTTGTGAAGAGTTTGCCGATGCGACGGACGATGAAGAGGAGGTGCAAGAGATCGACAAGCGCTATGAGCTGGCCAGAGATATGTACATGGAGTACAAAACGGAGCTGCTGGACGAGTTGGATAAGGAGGATGTGGACAAGAAACCAGTCGGCACTACATCTTCACGTTCCGAAATCCGGTTGCAGAACATCGCTTTGCCAACATTCGCTGGAAGCTACGAAAATTGGAGATCATTTTACAACACCTTTTGTTCGCTAGTTCACAACAATGAATCGTTGACTGAGATTGAGAAATTTCACCATCTCAAATCTTGTCTGACAGGTGAAGCTGATCGTTTACTTCAACATTTAACAATCGAAAAGGGGAACTATGAAATGGCGTGGACAATTTTAACATCACGCTATGATCATAAGCGCGTATTAGTTAATGCGCAATTCAAGGTTTTTTTTGGTCAGGCAGTCTTGCATAATGAAAGTGCATTGGGCTTAAAGAATTTGCTGGATATTTCCACCGAGTGTCGACATTCCCTTAAAAACTTAGGCCTCCCTGTGCAGCACTGGGATTCAATACTGATTTATATTTTGTTGCAAAAAGTTCCAGGTTCAACACAACAATTATGGGAGGAGAAACTGGGTTCAAGCAAGGAGTTGCCGACATTCACCGACTTTTCGGATTTCTTGGAAACCAGATTTCGGACACTGGAGGTCTTGGAGCAGCAGAAGCCGAAACCATCGAGTAAGAATGCCACATCAAAGGTTGCGTTTCACGTAAAAAATCGTCAAAAGGAGCAATTTAGTTGCAAAGTGTGCAACAAAGGCCAACATTCATTGCGGAAATGCAACAAATTTTTGAAAATGGACATCTCGGAGCGGTACAACATCGTAAACAAAATTAGCGTCTGCGAAAACTGTCTGGCTTATAGCCATTCCACCCAACAATTCCCTAGCCAAATGCGTTGTTATTATTGCCAGCAAAACCACAATTCGTTACTCCATTTCAACAATAATCCAATCAATCAGCACCCCATTTCACACTCACACTCATACCCTACACAACACACTAATCCCTGCAATATACCAAACTCTACACAATATCAAATCTCTGACTCAAACCATACACCACACAATAGCAATAGAATACAGTCCATTAATCAAACCCCACACGCAAATACTCACACAAACTCATATCAAATCAGTACAATTAACCACCCCCTTAACCCCTCTGCATCGAATTTTCAACCAACCGGGACTGAGCAGCCGACAACATCAGGGGCATGTAGATCCTGTCACTCTATACAGTATGAAAACACTCAGGTCCTTTTAGCTACTGCTGTAATCAAGGTTAGGGACTCAAGGGGAGTTTTTATAAATCTTCGTGCCTTAATTGATTCGGGTTCAGAAGCCACTTTTATTACTGAGGATGCCGTTCAAGCGTTACAACTCAAACGTCGTCGTATTTTTTTGAATGTGTCAGGGCTGGGTAAGGTCAGCAGTGGTACATGTCATAGTTCAGTTGACATAACATTCGGGTCAAACCACTCGAACTTCGTGACTAAGACACGAGCCTACCTTTTTAAATCACTGACTGGGCTTCTTCCGGCCAAGGAACTGACAATTAGGAAGTGGGATCACATCAATGGTCTACGATTGGCTGATCCGTGCTTCTTCAAACCCGCCACTGTGGATATACTTCTGGGAAGTGACGTCTATTCGGAAATCATCCTGCCAGAAATCATCCGAAATGATGAAATCATGTCACCAATAGCCCAACACACTTTGCTTGGATGGATCCTTATAGGCAAACTTCGGTTGGAATCGACCCCTATTCGAAGCTTTATGCAGGTTTTTGATCTAGACTTTCAAATGCAAAGATTTTGGGAATTTGAGGAATCGAAATTCCAGAATTTTGAGGCCCAAGAAGATAGAATATGCGAGGAACACTTTGTGGAAAACACCAAGCGGATGCCCAATGGAAGGTTTCAGGTCAGGCTGCCCTTTAAGGAGATGCGTTACCCGGCAATGGGAACATCTTTGGACGGAGCTTTAAGGAGATTCTATCAGTTGGAGAGAAGGTTTCTGCACAACCCCACATTGAGAGAAGACTACACGAAATGTATAAAGGAGTATATTCAACTAGGTCACATGAAGCTACTTGAAGAAGAGGACAACACAATACTTGCAACTCCTTACCATTATGCTGTTCTGCACCATGCTGTATTCAAGGAAGCGAGTTCGACTACCAAGTTGCGAGTTGTCTTCGATGCTGCAGCCAAAACTTCCGATGGTACTTCACTGAACGATCATCTGCTAGTAGGTCCTAAAATACAAAACGATGTTTTAAATATCATTCAGCGTTGGAGAAAGCATCAATATACGTTTACGGCTGATATGGAAAAAATGTATCGGCAGATCTTCGTGGACAGACAGGATGCCTACTATCAGCTGATATACTGGAGAGATGATCCACAGCAGCCCGTGAAGCTTTACCGACTGGACACAGTTACCTTTGGTACTGCATCTGCTCCATATTTGGCGATTCGGACGCTTCACAAGCTGGCGAACGACGAGGAAGCAAATTTTCCCAAGGCTGCCGTTGTTTTGCGTGAGGACACGTACGTGGATGACGTTATCACCGGAGCAGATACAGCTGAAGAAGCCCCAGAAAAGAGAGAACAGTTAAGATCAATGTTATCATCAGCAGGTTTTAACTTACGAAAGTGGACCAGTAATTCCTTGGATCTTCTGCAACATCTTCCACCGTCATACTGCGAAGTCGACTTTTCATTGCCGTTTGACTCAGCCAACACACACGTCAAAACCCTCGGCATTAAGTGGCAACCGTTAAGCGACTCGTTCTCGTTCCAGAACGTCGAGTTGGGAGAGGCCGAAGTCACCAAACGCACAATGCTTTCGACGATTGCCAGGCTTTTTGATCCACTCGGGTGGATTTCACCGTGTATTGTGAAGGCGAAGCTGATGATGCAGGAACTTTGGTCACGAGGCTTGGACTGGGACAAACCCATTACGCCAGAGCTGAAGCAAGAATGGCTTGCTTTTCGGGAAGATCTTCCAGCTGTTGAGCAGATCTGCATTCCTCGGTGGCTCCAGGTACACGGCAAGAGCAAAAATCTGGAAATACATGGTTTTAGTGACGCTTCCGAGAAAGCTTATGCAGCGGCAATTTACCTGCGAGTGCTGGACGAGGAGAACAGGATCCACATGAATCTGTTGATTTCCAAAACAAAGGTTGCGCCTTTAAAAAAGATTACTGTACCACGCTTGGAACTTTGTGGCGCCGTCATTTTAGCAAAACTTTTGAACGAGACATCTACAGCACTAGGATTTCAAAATGTCAGGATGTTTGCATGGACGGATTCGCTTATCACTTTATGCTGGATTACAGCCACTCCTTCGAGATGGGAAACGTTCGTATCCAACCGAGTTGCGGAAATCCAAAGGCTCACTAAGTGCGATATGTGGAGACATATTCCATCCCAACACAACCCAGCAGATCTTGCGTCTCGTGGCGTACTTCCATCTTCACTCGTCGGAAACAAATTTTGGTGGAACGGGCCAGAGTTTCTTCACCATTCTTGGGAAATTTCTTTTCCCGCTCAACCCGCTTCATTGGAGACTAACGAAGGGATGCGTTCTACGAGGGTACACTGCATCACACAGGATGAAAATCAGCTTAGCTTTTTAATCCATAGGAAGTCGGAGTTGTCTTCAATTGTAAGAACAATTGCACGCTGTAATCGATTTGTTTTTAATGCAAAAAGACCCACAAATGAGAGAAATTTCGGCACACTATTGTTCAAGGAACTTCATTCAGCATTATTGACAGCAGTCTATGTCGTGCAACAGGAAATGTTTTCACATGAGTTAGCAGATGTTCGACAAAAAAGTACAAAAATTAAGGGGTTCAAATCCTTAAAACCGTTTTTGGACAAACACAACATTTTACGCGTAGGTGGTAGGCTACAGAACTCCGCGCTCAATTACGAGCAACAACACCCAATCATTCTTAGGCCCAATCATCATTTTTCGCGTATTGTGATAAAAGAGGCACATGTAAGGACTCTACACGGTGGCGTTCAGTTGATGATGTCGTACTTGCGAAGCAAATATTGGATTTTCAGCATGAAGAATGCAGTAAAGAGGTGCATCCATAGCTGCAACACGTGCTTCCGGTACAAGGCTCGACCGATGACGCAACTGATGGGAAATCTACCTGCCTCTAGAGTATGGGTTTCGAGACCGTTTAGTCATGCAGGTGTGGACTATGCAGGCCCCATCGACGTCAAGACCTGGAGAGGACGAAACGCCAAGAGCTTTAAGGGCTACTTTGCAATTTTTATTTGCATGGCGACCAAGGCGATTCACATCGAGGTCGTCAGCGACATGACGACTCAGTCATTTGTAGCTGCATTTAGGCGCTTCACTTCACGAAGGGGACTCTGTAGTCAAATGTACAGCGACTGCGGTACGAACTTCATCGGCGCGAATAAGGAGTTACAGAAACTTTTAGAAGCAGCGAAATTCGACTGGGATCATGTAGTCGAGTCACTTGGCAAGGACGGAACGCAATGGCATTTTATTCCACCAGCTTCCCCCAACTTTGGAGGATTATGGGAAGCAGGGGTAAAATCCATTAAGTTCCATCTCAAACGAATTGCTGGAAACCAAACGCTAACATACGAGGAGCTGGCAACTCTACTTACGCAGATCGAGGCATGCCTCAATTCGAGGCCATTATGCCCTTTATCGGAAGACGTCGAGGACCTTAACGCGATTACACCAGGACATTTTCTCATAGGAGAAGCTATCATCACCGCACCACAACCGGAGTATGCAATCGACAAGATGGCCCATTTGGATCGATGGAAGAGGGTACAGGCAATTATGCAGTCCTTTTGGAAGCGTTGGAGCAGCGAGTATCTCACACGTTTACAACACAGACCGAAATGGCTAAATGAGGAGTCGGATGCTATTGCCAATGGGGACCTGGTTTTAATGAAGGACGAAAGGTTGCCGCCTTCGAAATGGAGTTTGGCACGAGTCATAGCATTACACCCAGGAGCTGATAATTTGGTACGTGTCGTAACACTGAAGACTCCTATTGGCGAGTTAAAACGACCAATCAACAAATTATGCCGCTTACCTTCAAATTCATGCAACGTAGAAAACACAATAATTTAAACAAACACACATAAAAATAACATGAATAACATGAATTAATCAAATACACATCACATAATACATCATTTTAAAACAAAATGAAATATATTAATATTAAAACGAAATAATACTAAATAGTACTATTTTTCAACGAATACAACACGAAAGCACTAAAGTCACATCACTAGTACAATTTCTACTCAACACTTGCACTCAATCTACAAATTTCATTCATGCCCTATACCACACATATCCACACACTCATAGTAACATGTTTACATTGAAATACAATGGAAAATGAAACATTCAACACAAAATGAAAACATTATCAATATAAATAAGGTACTCACCTGAAATTACATAACACAACACAACACAATATAATAATATAATTTAAATTCAACCCGACTGAACAAACGCAAATTAAATAAAAACAAACTTTTTAATCAACAAAAAAAAACAACCGAGCGACGCCGACGCCGATGCCAACAACTGATAACGATTACAAGCCGAGAAATATTATCTACGTTAGGGCAAAAGAGATAGCTATCATGTTTTTTTGTACCTATGCTTGTTATTGTTTATGTTTGTCTCCTTTATTAATCAATACAATTATATATTCGCAGAGAAGAAGATAATGATAACAATGTCAAACAAAACGAGGGAAATAGTAAATTGGCGATTATGTTGGAGCTTTGAAGTCAGGGACGTCCATCTTATTACCTCAATAAGATCTGTTCGATGATGATAATGGTGCTCGTTGCGAACAGAGTTCACGGGGGGGAGAATGTTGAAGTGAATTTATTAATGATATAAGTACATAATGTTAAATCTAAACTGTTCAGTTACTTTAATTATTGCCGATGTAAATGTGCATTAACCCTACAATAATATTATGACAGTTTTGGTTTTGTGAATTTATGACATTTTCTACCCTTTGAATGACACAATACATTTGTTCATAATTACGAAAGGAAGTGTTTTAATTTGATTGAGTTTTTAGAAGAGATTTTAGATTGAAAATAAAGTGAGTAATTAAATTAAAAGAATCAGCATTTGATTACACAAAAACACTATTATTATATATATTTTCATTTATATTCCATTATATATTCGTAAGATATAACATACATTTTTGAAGTCATATATATATATTTTGTGGGATCGCACGAGATCCGACAAAACCACATATTGTTAGAAGGAACTAAGGTCACCCTGAATAAGGACCTCAGCTCCTACCCTTAGAAATAGTTTCGTAAGGTTATTAGCAGTAAGTATCAATTTTTGGCTCGTATCGGGTTGGAGGAATCTTTCCACCGATACGAGCATACAGTCCATTTAGTTTGAAGGTAGTTCAGTATGTCTAACCCGTCCAACACCGGTCGACTTGATAGCTCTTGGAAGCCATCACGCCGTTCGGCCAGAGGCATAGGGCGGGAGGGAACTCCATCCAGCCGCGAAGCGATCCGAAAACATTCGGGACAGCCCAGCGAGCAGGGGCCCTTTAGACCTGACAACCCAGACAACCCGGTAGTGTCTTCGGATACCCGGGAATACCAGACTTTCACCGATTCTCGGCCAAGCAGGGAGCCAGAACCAGTATCTCGTTACGACATACTGTTTCCGTTTCCCATAGACGAGCAGTCACTCGAGCCTAGCGAGGTGCAGCCTTCGGGTGGTGCAACCGCGTTAGCAGCTACTTCCATTCAGGTCGTTCAAAGACCCCCGGATGCAGCCAGCGCACTCGACCCGGATGGTTCTGTCGGAGGCGAGACCAATGACAGCGCCCAATTCGAACGCTACATACAGCAAGTCGTTACGGCTACTGTAGGGCTAAGGCGCGCCGATGAATTGAGATACATAAGAGAGGAGTTAGACCGCAGTCGAGCCGTAATGCGGTAAGACATGGCGGTGATTTTGAGAGAAGCAGTTGTGGGGCCTAATCCCCTCCTTCACCAATTACCTTCGGGGCTTGGCACCGCGCAAGCGCGGGAAGGAACAGGACCTCCCGTCTCGGCCTCTCAACAGACCCAACCAGCTATGACAACGGCCGCGCATACCAACCGCCGGCCGGAATTTATTTTGAGTACTAATTTCCAACCCGCAAGTGTACCCCGTACACATGGCGAGGAGCTCCAACGTGGACAACTTCCTGGCGCAGCTAAGCCAATGTAATCTTAACGATTCATCGCTACGACCCACTGTCGAGAGGCAAGCCTCCTCGCAAGGGCCGTCGCAGGCTAGCTCTTTCCCACGATACCATAACATCCCCAAGTGGGACATACATTTTGACAACGAAGAATTGAGTATAGACGATTTTCTGCTGCAAGTAAGCAGGCAACGCGAGGCATGCAACGCCTCCTGGGCAGACGTGGTGCTGAATTTCCACCTTCTGGTGAAAGGGCAGCCCAAGCTCTGGTTCTGGGGGTGGATTAAAAAGAACCCTCAAGCCTCTTGGGAAGCGCTACGTCTGGCTCTACTCGAGCAGTACAGAAGCCTCGAATCCGATTTTGACATATATCGACAGATGTCGTCGCGTCATCAGGGCGAATCTGAAACGTTCGACGCCTATTATGGTGCACTCCTTAGGCTCAACGCCAGATTGACGTACCCCAAAGCGAATAGGGAACTAATCGAAATAGTTTAACGTAACGTCAAACGTCAAATCGGGCAGTACTTGCTCACGTTCAACACATCAGACATCGCTGAGCTTGTGTATGTGTGCAGAAGTATCGAGAGATTTTTAGGCGAAGCTAGAGGAGATTTCTCCAGCAGACCGAAGTTCACGACGGGAACCCCAGTACGGAGAAACGTCTGTGAACTTGAGGAAACTGATCCTAACGATCCTTCCTCCTTGGAACTCGAAGTGAACGCAGTAGCCTTCAGGCAGCGCGATCGCACCAAACTAATTTGTTGGATTTGCCGAGAGCCCGGACATACCATGTTCGAATGCCTAAAGCTGCCGCAGAAACCCTTCTGTTTCCGATGCGGCCTAGAAGACGTCTTCACGTCAAATTGCCCACGGTGTCGGGAAAACCTCAGGTCGAACTACCCTCGAGCCGGAGAGAGCAGTTCGAAGACCAACCGACCGGCCCTAGAACAATGAACCCAGACTTACCAATTACCATCCTTAAGCGACCAGACGATCCAACCGGGGATACGTCGTCCAAAATCTCGGAACGTCAACCGGAACGCGAGACAGCTGAAGCCAAAACTTCCACCTCTGGCAATAGCGTCTCCAGTAAACCCATTCATCACCATAAGACCTACGACCAACGTTGGTCAGAGTACCAAACCGCTAGGGCTCGTATTTTCGGGAAACCCATAACATCGGCCCGCATACGCAGAGTTCGAAAAAGGTACTTACGAAAACGAAGATCCATCGCCGCAATTGCAGCTACAACCCTGCAGGTTTCGCCACGTGCAGACGGAGACCCACGACCGTACGCGGACGTGAAGCTTTTCGACCGATTATGGTCTGGTCTCTTAGACACCGGCGCCTGCATTAGTGTTATAGGAGGAGCGGGAGTGGACTATTTGTCGGCCAACCACATTTCGTGGAAACCCTTTTCTTCGACGGTTACTACCGCCGATGGCCGACCACAGAAGATTGTCGGGATCTTGCATTCGAAGATCTCATTTTCAGATCGGGAGGAAGACCTCACTTTGTATGTGGTCCCTTCTATCTCACAGGAATTAATCCTGGGAGTCGACTTCTGGAAGAAGTTCGACTTAGCCCCAAGCGTTATACCGAGTTCGCCTTTTAACCCATTGGATGTTAGCAGCATCAAAGTAGGCATCGACATGACCGGGGACTCCATTCCAAAAGCGGAGATTTTATCTCACGCTCACATACTCACTCCTGAGGAGAACCAGCTCCTTGACGAAACTCTAAAGAAATTTCCGTCCTACGCCAATTTAGGCTTAGGGCGAACCCATCTCATGACCCACGAGATAGACACCGGAGACGCCGTCCCCATCAAACGGCGTCATTATCCAGTATCCCCAGCGGTAGAGGAAATCCTCTATGCGCAACTGGACCGCATGCTTTCTATGGACGTGATTGAGATCAGCCCAAGCGCGTGGAGCTCTCCCGTAGTATTGGTACGGAGAGGCGATAAGCACCGAATGTGCTTGGACGTGCGCGATCTCAATCGCGTCACTAAAAAGGATGCGTACCCGCTGCAGAACATAGAAGGACTACTCGCTCGTCTGCCAGACACTTATTTCATGTCTAGCGTAGACCTTAAAGACGCATTTTGGCAGATCCCGCTGGACGAGAAAAGTAGAGAAAAGACGGCATTCACTGTCCCAGGGAGACCGCTTTACCAGTTCAAAGTCATGCCCTTCGGGTTGTGCAACGCGCCTCAGCGATTGTGCCGCCTGATGGACCAAGTCATCCCAGTGGAGTGGAGGCACAAAGTGTTCGTCTACCTGGACGATTTGCTGATCATTTCCAGCACCTTCACGGAGCACCTTGAGCTATTGTCCGGGGTAGCACGCGAGTTAAGCGAAGCCAGCCTCACTATCAATTTGGAGAAATCCAAATTCTGTTTTCGAGAATTAAAGTACCTAGGTTTCATAGTTGGAAACGGAGTACTTAAAGTGGACCCCAGTAAGGTCCAAGCCATTCGAGATTTTCCAGTCCCGCAGACCGCGAGACAAGTTCGCAGATTTCTTGGTATGGCCGGATGGTACCGCAGATTCGTCAGAGACTTTTCCTCTTTGTCGGGACACCTCTCGGACACGCTGAAGAAAGGTATCAAGTTTCAGTTCGGCGAAGAAGCAACGGAGTCGTTTCACGCGATAAAGGAATTGCTCGCTTGCGCACCCATCCTGGCCAACCCTGATTTCAAGCGGCAGTTTATAGTTTCATGCGACGCCAGTGCCACAGGCATTGGGGCCGTATTGAGTCAGCTTGACGACGAGGGGAACGAACGCCCTGTGTTCTACTACCCGCACAAGTTGAACCCTGCCCAGCGAAACTATTCGGTCACGGAAAGAGAATGCTTGGCAGCGATCTTGGGGATCGCGAAATTTCGACCTTATATTGAAGGTTATCGTTTTAAAGTCATCACCGATCATGCAAGCCTGCAGTGGCTCATGAGTCGAAGAGAACTTAAGGGTAGACTAGCGCGATGGAGTCTAGAGCTTCAAAGCTATACGTTTGACATTGAGCACCGGAAGGGGAGCTTACACGACGTACCAGATGCGCTATCACGCGTTAACGCCGTGGAGGCACTCCTAACCAACGTCTCAATGTTGAGCGAGCTCACCGACGTACTGCACGTAGACCTGACGGATCCTGGTTTCAATTCGGACCAGTACCGTCAGATCATCGACAGCGTCGGGGATAACAACCACCAGCTACCGGATCTTCGGGTCACCGACAATTTGGTGTTCAAGAAGGTCCATAGTAGTACAGACAACCCCATCCATGACGAACACGCATGGAAGCTCTGGATCCCAGCCGCGCTAACCGACCACTTAATTCGACTGGCTCACTGCCCACCAGAAGCTGCGCATGGCGGCATAAGCAAGATATTGTACCGGTTGCGAGCGCAATGTTATTGGCCTAACATGGCCTCACACGTAAACGAGTTTATCGGCAAGTGCGATATATGTAAGACAACCAAGGCACCCAATCACACCCTTAGGGCGGAGATGGGGAAAGCATTCGTAGTAGACCGTCCCTTCCAGCACGTCTACACCGACTTTTTGGGTCCATACCCTCGGTCGAAACGCGGGAACACCCATGTCATAATTGCCTTAGACCAGCTTTCCAAATTTGTCGTAGTAAAATCGATACGCAGAGCGACGACTGAAGCGGCCATTCGTTTTCTCCGCGAAGAAGTTTTCTCGATATTTGGAGTGCCGGAAACGTTGCTATCCGACAACGGCAAACAGTACATAAGCAAAGAGTTTGACAAGTTTGTAAGCGCCCACGGCATACGGCACCTTCGAACAGCGGCCTATTCACCTCAGGCCAACGCAAGTGAGCGAGTGAATCGTTCAATACTAAGCGCCATCAGAGCGTATATCGGGTCAGACCACACCGCCTGGGACGCTCAATTGCAACCCATCGCAAGAGCGCTGAGAACTTCTATCCACGGTGCGACAAAAATGTCGCCTTACGAAGTCGTATTCGGACAACGAATGATGAAACACGGAAGCGATTACGAACTGCTCCGAAAGCTCGAAGGCCTTAATAACGCAGAAATCGAACTCCTGCCGAAGCCATGCCGGATGAACATCCTCCACACGCATGTTAAAGACGCGTTAGCTAAAGCTCACGATAAATATGCAAAGCAATACAACCTCCGTTGCAACCCGGCCAAGTACAAAGTCGGAGATGACGTATATAAACGAAACCACGCACCTAGTAACTTTCCAAAAGGAATCAATGCGAAATTCAGCCGTAAGTTTATCAAAGCCAGAGTGGCTAAAGTAATAGGTAACTCATATCAGTTGATAGATGATCAAGGGAAAGACCTAGGAATAGTACATTCCAAAGACATCAGGAGATGAAGGCACTCAAGCCTCATCCATCCCGTGACGGGTAATCACCGTCCGAAACCCCCCCTTATCCAATCCTATCCCCGGAGTAAAACATACATTTCATCCCAACCGTCCCTCATAAGAAACAAAAGAATTACATAGTACAAGATCGACCACCTATGGTTTGAAATAGGAATTTTATAACAAGAAAAATCACAAAAAAAAATATAAAACCGAAAAAAAAAAGGAAGGAAGAGCGAGAAAGCAAAACACAGCTCCCAGCGAAAGGAGAACACGAGCAATCGATAGTATATGGCCCGAAAAGCTCAGCCTGTGCACGAGACTCGGCACTCAACTCGAAGGGCGATGGTCAGGTTACGATTTCCTTCCCGGTTTCCGTCGTGAGACTCGGAAAGCCAGAAGGTGTGTAACGAACCCCTGTCATCGCTCACAACAGCAACTACATCAGCATTAATATCGATATACGCAGTGCAACTACA
Source organism: Portevinia maculata (assembly GCA_949715645.1). Lineage (NCBI taxonomy): Eukaryota > Metazoa > Arthropoda > Insecta > Diptera > Syrphidae > Portevinia > Portevinia maculata. Next base: position 98,955,187 of record OX454525.1, read on the forward strand.
CCTTAAGATTAATGCGCCAGCGGAAGAAAACCGAAACTTCCAATGTGAAGGGCTGAACGCTACCCGTGAGACAGAGACCATAATTCTCAAAAGATCTGTCATCAGCTTTCTTTCAAATTTGTGACGGCCAACCAGGAGGACCTGCCAGGGAAATTCCTGGACTCACCAAATCGAAAATTGGAATGTTAATTGGGAAGGAATCCCCCAAATCCAGTGCCATCCACCATCCAGGCGACTCAGCAGCCAAGGTAAGGACGATATTCGTCCGCTTAACATTATTTGCGACCGGCGACCGCGACACGGACCGGACCGCTTGGAACGTCCCACGAGGACTTCACCAATCGACGAGTCTCAAGCACTCGTTCCATCGGACGTCATCACCCAAGCCATTGCGCTGACGACACGCGTAAGTATGCACACATTCGCGTTGCAAATCAGCCCAATCTGACTGCAAATATTCTTTTCCAATTAAAATTTAGATTTTGTCAGCACCCACGAGTCTGCAGCACGAACAACAGCACGGCATCGACCGGCGGCTCAGGCGTGCTACACCTCAGCAGCAGCAAGTGCAGACGCTCGACCATAGTGGCGAGCCTTTTGAAATTTCCAACGCTGAAATTTCAGCCGCGACGCATTCATCTCACCAGATGCAGAACCATCAGCAGCGTCAAGAAACAGCAGAACCATCAGCAGCGTCAAGAAACAGCAGTACCAACAGAAGCAGACCAACAGCAGCAGAACCACCAGCACCCTTTTAAAGACCCGTTCCACGGGCAGTGTATAGACATAGGCAGTCGTAGTTTTTTTTCTGCTAGTGTATTTATTAGTAGTGCCACTCGGATCGGGGTCTGCTTAACAGCCCCATCCTCAGATTTTTTTTCTCATATTATAATTAATTATATACTTATATTAGTATAACAAATCGGAGGTGTTATCTCGTTTGATCTTTGCGTCATCCACGCGCATTCCGCTATTCATTAGAAAACGTCGCGCCGCGTTAAGTTTCCGAGATTACAAAGACTTCGGTTCGCGATAATCATATTCGTCACTGTTCTTTTAGTGTATTTTTCCAACAAGGAATAGTAAAGTGTCTTACAGATACGAAAGGGTATAGCAGTGTAATATTGCTCAGCCTTTCTAGACGTGTTTAGAAGTGTTACTCCCAGATCGGGTGGGTAAATTAAGTCATGCCGACGCAATCGAGTTTGTAGGGGTCATTGACCTCAGGCAACGTAAAATTAATTGGAATCAGTAAAGCCTAGTTGAGCTATTTTTAACAGGGAGTGATGTCGTATAGGGCAAAGTAGTATTAAAAGCGCGGTTAAATCTTAACATCAAAAATAAATTCTACAGGTACAGGAGCAAATCATCGCTGTGCGCACATCGAGGAGGAGCATCCACGTAAGTCTTTTATTTCACCTGTCACTTTAACTCGCTATTAAATTCATTATATATTTATATATATATTCACAAATATACATTTATCACATCATCTCGCGTTTAACCCCATACGTATTCACACCTGGTAGGACGAATACCTATCGATACCGATTTGCTTGGGTTATTAAGAACTAACCTACGTGTATACTTAAAACCTGCCACGATACATGACGCGTATTATACAGAGTCGGTAGCATCAAGATCTAATTTCATCTGTGTTTGGTAAATTAAAAACGAAGTTCGGGTTTGGACTTGAGTCTTCCTTTTGCTCACCGTAAGCAAGGTTACGAGCTGATACGGGATTTACTCTTAAAACCCGAATTCAGCGTACAGTGTCCCAGGTCACATTACTTGGTTCGCACATTTCAAAGTCAGTGTTATCTGTAATTTTATCCGTATTATTACTTTTATTTTGTTCGCGTTTTCCTTCCTGTTTTATCTACGGACGTGTTATACTCTTCGGGTATAGTCCGGACACAAGTGCAGTGACAATAGTGGTGTTCCATCTAGCTGTTAAGCTACGTTTTATCTTCCGTTTTGTTTAGAATTAGTTCGCTCGGCGACATCCTTCAGATAAGCCTAGAAGTGAGTCGTTGTTCGACTTTTGTTTAGATTTAGTTCGCTCGGCGACATCCTTCAGATAAGCCTAGAAGCGAGTCGTTGTACGACTTTTGTTTAGATTTAGTTCGCTCGGCGACATCCTTCAGATAAGCCTAGAAGCGAGTCGTTGTTCGACTTTTGTTGACTTAGATTAAGTAAGCCACCTTTGTTAAATGATTAAGTTAAGGATTGACTTGAATAAATATTGAAGTACAAATGTACAGGTATGTGTGTACGGTGCATCATTCTCGTCGTTAACGTGTCCATTCAAGGTATGGATTCGTAATTCACTGGTAGGGGTCGGAGAAACCTGAGGATGATGAGAGCGAGAGAGGGAAGTAAGTGAAGAAGAGCCTTCAAGGCACAAAGGGACAGTAGTCCCTTTCCAAAGTAGGGGTCGTCGCCAACAGTGCGGCGCGACGGCCATGGCGTGCGCGCGAATGCGCGGCGGGGCGGGCCAGCACAGGGGAGATCTTTCATCTCTTTCCTCCCCTATCGTCGAACCTTTCAGTTCTTTTCTACCTGCGCTCAGCGGAAACCAGCTGCTACCTTCATTACATCTTTAGGCATGGGATAGCAACATCGGACCGGATGAGTCTTCTATCGTGGTTACCCACATCCCCTCCTCCTAGTATGCGGTTATCGGGGGCAGTACAGCTTGCCTTCGTTTACTAGAGGAGCGGTTATAGAACTAAGTACAGCGACAGTTATTTTTCTTTTGAATTCAGGCATGTAAAACTCAAATGTAACAACAGTCCGGGGCTCGCTGCGTGAATCCACGCCCGCCGTTGAGCTAGCGCGCGGCGGAGGTCAGGCCTGGCGGCGAGTGGCTGGACACCCCTTCTTCGTTCCCAGCAGCGGTCGACGAGGCCCTAAGCGCCTGTAAGCGGGGGCCCGTCGATCCTTCGAAGACAGTCCGGGAATGAGCGGCTGCTTCTTCATTTGATATTTTTCCACGCACGGCCAGCTCGGGAACAAGGAAGGGTTAGGTGGGAGAAGTCGTGACGAGCGACGGGAAAGCTGAAGATTGCATGGAGCCAATAGCCTCGAGGAGCCGCTGAGGGTAATCCCTGGTGGCAGCGTAGAGTGGCCAAAGGAGTATGCGGGTTCTTCTGACAGGATCGCTCCCACCGTGGTGGTGTTACCGGTGGCGGTCCTGACGGAAGCCCGAACAATCGCAAGGGGACCGACCGGTCCATGGCTTTGTAGGGGTTTCTTTTGGTTGCTTTTGTTTACTCCTCGCAGGGGTTAATCCCCCTTCCATCAGCGCTTCAATGCATCCTTCAGCCTCGTAGATCTGTCACCGTAGGATGTGACAGAACGGTGCGTCCGCACTAGGTGGCGCGGGCTTTAGGCGCTACTGGTGGCGCGTACCGTGGAGCCACAAGGTAGCTTTCCTTGGTGGTACTTCCACAGTTTTTCTTTACGAACCGTTCAGCGCGCTACGCTCTCTCGTAATAAACCTATTAGCTTACGTTACAAACTGAAACAAGAAGTAAAAGACGAACCTTTTTTTGTACGGTTAAACTGTAATTTCATGGCAGATTTGGTTAATTATAAAGAATTGTTTTATTATTAATATAATAATTATTTTTGTTGTCCAAGAGTCTGAAAGAAATTGTTATGCAGCAACTTCATTATCATCTGCTGCTGGTAAATCCAAAGACTTCGTGTTGTGCAGCCCGGGTAAGTACCTAAGTAAAGTAAGTAAAGTATTGATTTAAATAATAATTTTGGTCACAATGCATTATTAAACGCTTTTACAAATATAAATTCTTTTTTTTACCCTTTTTTGTTCAGCCATCCTTTCTTTTCGCGTGCTCGTTGTAAGGCGATGAAATTTGACGTTTGAAATGAAAAACTTAATGCACTTCGATGATACAGAACACCGATTTATCGCTTTTTCCAGTTGTTTTGTTCCGATGTGTTCCATTCGATAAAATTATCGCCTGTCAAAGTTACAGAACCTCATGATTGCGATAAAATGAGTTTTGTTTCAGTTTTGGACGTTTCGCGATAAATTCAGGGCTATTGTGATGTGAACAAAATTCCCTACGGAATATTTCCCATTTTTCAAAAATAGGTATCAGCATGAATTTCGAAAAAAGGGAAAAAATTCCCTCCGGAATAAATTGGTATCGTAGACAAAAATTCCTCCCGGAATTTCGCGAAATTCCCTCCGGAATATTTCCTTCGCAAGTATGCTGGTGGAAATTCAAAAATCTAAGCATTTTGTATGTGGATAAGTAGTCGGTTGCTTTTAAGTTTGTATTTTAAATCTCAAATAAAAAGAAACTTTAGCTTTAGAAAAGAAGAAGCCTTTTGTCTTTATGTTTCTTCAAGTTTTATTTCGATAATTTTATATAAAAATAAACATATAGGTCTAACTCAACTAATCAAAGGCAATTGGAGATGATGGTACATTTTTGAGATGGAAGCCGCGACGATAATAATTTAATGTCTAATGAAGCTTCATTAAAATATTTTTTAACTCAAGCATTAGCTTCTTCAATTGCCAATTGGCCTCACTACGAATAGGAGCAAAGAATAAATTTTACAAGCTTCCAAGGAAGGAATTGAGCAGCGTAGGACCTCCAATGTCACTTATTTATGTCACTTCACTAAATCGAACGCGAGTATAATAAAATAATTAATAACATTAACACAATTTTATATTAAAAAACATACATTACCAAAATCTTCTCAAATATGAGCTTAAGTTATAATTGAATTAATAGCGATTGACAACTGTCAATGCCTTCGAACATAACTTCGAAAATTCCGGGGGAAATAAATGCCGATGGAGATTCAGGATATTAGGAATAATTTCCATGGAACAAATAATGTTCTGGGGAATTTATTTTCCCCCGGAATTGCCGATAGCCCTGAATATAGCCATGCGATAATTACAGAACATGGACACAGGGCCCATGTGATATATTCAGGTTCTGTAACATTCGGGTGCGATAAATTATACACTTCAACTGTCAAAATGTGTCACATTTCAATTGGCTTGCGATAGAAAGGGACATTGAACAATTTCAAACGGATAGTGGACAGTGAACATTTCTGTTTTTTTATTTAACAAAATATACAGTCCGTTGATCAAGTTCAACGTTTATTAATGGAGAAGAATGTAGGTACATCTTTCGAAAGAATTCAGCAAGAACTTAAATTAGTTCCATTTTGAACATTCTTGGAACTGTGTTGCTACAAAAGTACATTGGTACATCCAACAAGAGATGACCAAAGGTTCTTATTTTTTTAAAAAAAAAAGTTTTTATTTCATTTATTTTTTTTATAAACTGACAAAATAAATGCAAAATTTTAACTTCATTAAATTCATCAGCATAATGTCGTCTTAATTTAGCGTTAGGATCAGATTAAATTCAAAATGTGAGGCCAGCAGAACCGAGCGATCATCGTATTGTTGCATGTTTGCTTGAACTGTGTCATTCAGCATTAATTAGTCAACTGCGCCATCTAGTAGAAAGTGGCCATATTACCGATTTTGGCAGCATTTGAATAGCAGTTTGAATAGCTGTGGAATAACTAGTACATACATGATGTTGTTCTCGAACCTTCTAAACGAACCTTCTCAACGAAGCTGGAAATTTCGAAAGGTGTCACTAAGAGATATAAATAGATGTCGCAGGAGCACCCAAGACATTCGAGTTGTGAACCGCGATAAAGAAGGGCGATAGATGACAGTAGTGAAAAGTATAGAGAATATTGAATAAGAGAAAAGTGATTGTTTATTTAAAGTGATTAATTGTGAAAGTGAATTGTTGAATTAAATAAGTGAATTATTAAAATAATAATCAAGAAGTAAAAGACATTGAAAGAGAACTAATAAAGATTAATTAAATAGAATTACGTTTTATCTTTTCGAATCCTAGCCCGGATGTAACAGTATTTTCGAAAATTCAACAGAAATGCTTAATTTTCAGATAGTCCGCTAAAAACTCGCGCTACAACACTCCTTTCCCAACAACATGTAAATACACACTGAATTTCCTCGCCAAACTACCATTCGGTTTCCAGTATTTTGACAATCCTTCCAATTTCCCATGATATTAAAAGTTAAGAAGGTATATTTTATCGCATAGAGTTACAGAACAGCATAACTTTCCACATGCGATAAAGGGTAGAATTTTGTGTTCCGATGTTTTCGATGCGAAGAGTTACCGCATGAGTTACAGAATATGGGCACAGTTTATAAAAAATATATTAAAATAACAGGATTCAGCACAGCTTAATTAACCAAAGTTCGAATCCCAAACAAGAATATCTGTTAGCACGCTTGTGTCCTATAATGTCCAATAGATGGGAAATATAAACAAAAAAAACTCCTCAAATAGCAAACAGGCTTCAAAAATAATCGTAGTGCTTGCCCTGCCACTCGCAATTTATAAAATCAGTCAATAAACACCAAAATAATTTTACCATAAGGTGTTGGTTTGATATATTGTCGCATGTTGGCTCAAACTGTGACATTCAGCAGCCATTAGTCATTCGCACCGCCATGTAGTAGAAAGCCATATTACCGATAATTGGCAGCATTTGAAAAGCAGTTTGAATAGCTATGGAATAACTAATTATGTTGTTCTCGAACCTTCTGAACTTAACGAATCTGGAAATTTCGGGAGGTGTCACTAGGAGATATAAACAGATGTCGCAGGGGCACCCAAGACATTCTAGTTGAGAACCGCGATAAAGAAGTGCGATAGATGACAGTAGTGAAAAGTATAGAGAAAAAGTATAAGTATTGAATAAGAGAAAAGTGATGGTTTATTTAAAGTGATTAATTATGAAAGTGAATTGTTGAATTAAATAAGTGAATTATTAGAATAATAATCAAGAATTAAATTGAAAGAGAACTAATAAAGATTAATTAAATAGAATTTCGTTTTATCTTTTCGAATCCTAGCCTGGATGTAACATGGGTGTCAGAAGTGGGATAAAACATATTCAGTGCGAAATTAAAGTGATGTGAATTAGTTTTAAAAAAAAGAAGAAAAAAAAAAACGCACATTGAAACTACTACAGCTCAGTATACCGCAGTTAAAAGCTGAACTAGAAAAGCGGAATCTCTCCACAGCTGGAGGAAAAAGTGATCTGGTGCTTTGACTGCAGGAAGCCGTTGAAAACGAAGGAGAAAACCCCAAGTCCGTTTTGTTTGACGTAGCAGAAGAACAAGTAAGTACAGGCGTTGATATGACTGCTATGATGGAATTACTTCTGGCTAAGTTTGATGAACAGAAGAATTCCCTAGAACAACAGACAAATTCACTAGATTCCAAATTGGATGAACAGAAGAATTCTCTAGATTCCTAATTGGAATCAATGGACTCTAAATTTGATGAACAGAAGAATTCCCTAGATTCCAAATTGCAATCAATGGACTCTAAATTCGAAGAACAAAAGAATTTCATAGTTGCCGCCCAAACGAGCGCTGTGTAAGATTTTAAAAATGTTCTCGAAGGAAAACTCGAAGAAATCGACCACAAGTTCGAGAAGGTTGAAACCAAATTCGACGAAATTCATCAGACGTTTTACAAGCATGCAACAAACTTGGAGAACTTGGCTAAAGAGCTCGAGAAAGTGAAGAAGCAGAAGGCTCGAGAAAATTTTGCGGACTGAACGAGAAGGAAAGAGATGCAGCCTTCTATTGTCGATGGTCAAACATCATGGCCAATTTATAAGAAACAGTTTGAAGCAGCTGCAATGGCGAACAGCTGGGACAACGAGGAAAAGTCGATTGCGCTAACGCTCGCAATAAGAGGTACAGCTGCGGAGTTACTCCAAACTGTCTCAGAAGAGAAGCAACACAACTACGACGCCCTGGTCAAGGCTATAGAGATGCGCTTCGGTGATGAGCATATGCAGCAAGTGTACAGGGTCCAGCTACGCAGTAGATTCCAGAAGAGGGGAGAAACACTTCAACAGCTGCAAGCAGATATCGAACGCCTGGCACATTTGTCATATCGTAATGCTTGTGAGGTTCTCATCAATGAAATGGCTGTGGAGGCGTTTATCCAAGCCATTGAAGATAGACAACTGCAAATGGCCGTAAGAATGGCTGGAAAGAGAACTCTCGCTGAGGCCCTAGCATTTGCCTTGACAATGCAAGCTGCTGATCAGGCATCGCATGTGTTCCACCGCGTAAGGGAAATGACAGCCGTTGAATGCTCTTGTCAAAGAACGGACATCGTAGACCGGAACAGAGATAATAGAGGTCAAATGCGCTGCTGGAACTGCAACAAAATAGGGCATCTACAAAGACAGTGCAGAGCTCCACCCAGACAAGGCAGTTGTCCACATTTTGGGCCTAGGAGGCGCAACGAAGAAGCACCTGGCAGGGATAACATCCATACTGCAGATATAGCTTCGTAGAAGCTGCAGTCGGGAAACGTGTAAGGACCAGCTTCGCGGGGCAGAAGTTGGTTTCCGGAATCGACGACCCCAGGACCACAATTCAAGTCTACCAAACCAAACGCGGAAACCAGGGTCTAACAGTGGAAGCCTATATCGGTCAAAATAAGTGCGTGGCAACTATCGAAACCGGTGCCACCGCTTCCGTTATAAGGAGGGACATCGTCCCTCAGTCTTGGTTGCACAACACCAGCAGTTACTGTCTGAAAACAGCAACAGGAGCGACAGCGAAAGTGTATGGAGAGGTTATACTAACAATAAATTTTGCAGGATTAGCATTCTCCCACGCTTTCCTAGTAGCCGATATATGTGACGAATGCATCATTGGAATCGATTTCATGAAGGCGAATGATGTAGTATTGGAAGTATTGTAGTATTGGGATGCAAGTACTCAAGTATCGAAACGTAGAGATTCCGATGGTGTACGGGAACGAGAACGCCACATCCCTGAGGACAGTCATTAGTAAGGACGAGGTCCTACCACCTTCTTTAGAGAAACTGATTTGGACAAAGCTGTCCTGGGGCCCACCGATTCTTTCTAGTTGAGCCAGAAGACAACCACTGCCGAAACTGCGTTGTTGGAAAAATGCTTGTCGAGCCTAAGAACAATATGGTTCCCGTACGAGTTCTTAATGCGGACCGATTCGTCAGCCTCCCAGACGATTACCATTGGCTAAGCAGACGGAGGTTGCAGAGATGGTGTCGACGATGGAGAAGGAAGGAGTGATCGAATGCTCTAAAAGCTCATGGGCATCTCCAATTGTTCTAGTCAAAAAGAAATATGGCAGCACTCGGTTCTGTGTAGACTATCGCCAACTGAATAATGCCACCAAAAAGGATAGCTACCTTCTACCAAGGATTGACGATACGCTGGATACACTGTCCGGAGCCCGATGGTTTTCCACTCTAGATCTGAAGAGTGGCTACTGGCATCGTCGTTGGAAAAACGTTTGAAGAACATCAACATAACTTGAAGGAAGTGTTCCAGAGACTACGAAGTGCACAATTAAAGCTTACCCCAAAAAGTGTGATCTCTTTAGATCTGAGGTCAAATATCTGGGGCACATCATCTCGTCCGAGGGAGTAAGGACTGACCCAGAGAAGGTTAATGCGGTGAAAAATTGGTCCGTTCCCAAAGACAAACACCAACTGAGAAGCTTCCTGGGACTTGCAACTTACTACAGATGGTTTGTGAAGGACTTTGCAAGGATCGCAAAGAGCTTGCATCAACTGACGGAAAACGGAAAACCATTCAAATGGTCAGGTGTATGCGAAACGAGTTTTAAGAGTCTCAAACACTAACTGTGTGATGCTTCAATTCTAGCGTACCCTACTCCAGGAAAGACATTTATTGTAGATGCCGACGCTAGTAATGTTGGGATCGGAGCCGCTCTTTCGCAGATCCATGATGGCCAAGAGAGAGTAGTTTCCTACTTCAGTAAAGTGCTATCCAAGCCGGAGAGGAACTATTGCGTAACCAGGCGGGAACTCCTGGCTTTGATCCTGGCAACAAAGCACTTCCACGAGTACTTATATGGGCAGAAATTCATCCTACGTACAGATCATGCGTCTCTAAAGTGGCTGCTGCAGTTTAAGGACCGTAAAGGACAAGTCGCGAGGTGGATTGAACGGCTGCAGATGTATGACTACGAGATACAGCACCGGAAGGGAACTCTTCACTCCAACGCAGATGCCCTCTCCCGGCGGCCCTGCAAGGCTGATTGTAAACATTGCGTACGCCAGGAGGAAAAAGATAAAGTATCAGTCCAACGGTTGAGAGCTCAACAGGAAGATCCGGATATCGAGCCGATTCTCGCCTGGAAGGAACATGGTAGCAAGCCGGACTGGCAGGAGATCTCCAATAAGAGTCCGGAACTGAAGGCATACTTGGCACAATGGGACTCACTTCATGTTCAGGAAGGTATTTTGAGAAGAAAATGGGAAAGTTCGGATGGAACATCAGCCGTGATGCAGCTTGTGGTACCCAGATCGAAAGTCAACGAAGTGCTTAGGGAACTGCATGATGGAGTGTCCGGAGGTCACTTGGGAGTAAATAAGACACTCGAAAAAGTGCGAGAACACTTTTACTGGATCCACGCAAGAGACGATGTCGAAAACTGGTGCCGAAAATGCGCCACTTGCGCAGCCAGTAAAGGCCCGAGAGTAAAAATGCAAGGCAAGATGCATCAATACAACGTTGAAGCACCCTTTGAAAGGATTGCAGTTGACATCGCAGGACCGTTTCCAGAAACCAACAGTGGAAACCGCTATATCCTTTTTGGTCGAACCATCCGGTTACCTACTGAATTGATGTTTGGATCTCCGACTGATGAAGCAACGAATGAAGGTGATTATGTTGCGGATCTCAGAGAAATCATCAGAAACATTCATCGGAAAACTAGGGATAAGATTCGGATATCCAGCGACCGCATGAAGACTAGGTACGATACAAAAGCAACCATCACAGGATTCCAGGAAGGAGATCTGGTATGGCTATACAACCCTCATCGCTGAAAAGGCATCTCACCTAAACTACAGCAGGATTGGGAAGGACCCTATAAGATAGTGAAGCGCATCAACGATGTTGTCTACCGGATCCAGCGAGGAAGAGGCAAGCTGAAAGTTGTCCATGTGGATCTTCTCCATCGCTACCATGGTGAAAATATTGACGTGCTTGTTCGGGACGAACAAGTTTAAGAGGGGGGTATTGTCGCATGTTGGCTCAAACTGTGACATTCAGCATCCATTATTCACTCGCACCGCCATCTAGTAGAAAGCCATATTACCGATAATTGACAGCATTTGAAAAGCAGTTTGAATAGCTATGGAATAATTAATTATGTTGTTCTCGAACCTTCTGAACTTAACGAATCTGGAAATTTCGAGAGGTGTCACTAGGAGATATAAGGTCCGTTCGCGTACTTTATGTGTAGGAAAATGAAAAGTGTCAAATCTCCAAAATCGAGAGAGAATCCTCTCCTTTCTAAGAAAAGTACGCTAACGCTTTTGTGTAAAAAGTTGAAAAAACATCTAAGTTTTTCTTGAAAAGAATCAACAGCTGTTTTTTTTTTGCTGGCAAACTCATAGGATTTCATCATTTGACAGTTTTCATTTTCTTGCCAGCTGAAATTCTGTGTGAAGAAAAATGAACGAAATTACATCATCTACATACATGTAGTTTTGCACGAAAGTTTTTATAAATTTACGTTTGCATATTAGTTCGGGAACGGACCTATAAATAGATGCCGCAGGAGCACCCAAGACATTCTTGTTGTGAACCGCGATAAAGAAGTACGATAGATGACAGTAGTGAAAAGTATAGAGAAAAAGTATAAGTATTGAATAAGAGAAAAGTGATTGTTTATTTAAAGTGATTAATTGTGAAAGTGAATTGTTGAATTTAATAAGTGAATTATTAGAATAATAATCAAGAATTAAATTGAAAGAGAACTAATAAAGATTAATTAAATAGAATTACGTTTTATCTTTTCGAATCCTAGCCTGGATGTAACAATATTATACAAAGTTAGTGGGTCTTTTTATTCTGCTCACGAAAAGGTGGCGCCTACAATATCCTTGCTGCAATTTGTCCACAACGTTTCGTCGCGTTCCTGCTACCAACGACTTAAAAAAAATCGAGTTTAACCTAGAACTCCGAATGTCATTAGGATTTGTTTGAAGCTTTCCAATTGGAAAAGTACCAGCAAATCCTAACAACATTTGGATTTTTGGTCTAATCGTAGAAAAAGATTAACAACTTCGACTTCAACTTTCAACCACACCCCACGTTTTAGCACCAATCCTTTTTAATGGAATGGAACATATTCGTACCTCAACCTCAACTTCGTCTTCATAGTTAGAGCTAAATCCTAAGTCGAAGTGCAAATCCCCCCAACCTCGCGGCGATGTTTTCAGTTTTCCCAACTGCAAATGCTTATATTTTGAGCGAATTTTCTCTCCTGCTTATATTTTGACATAATTTGTTTCTTTTGCTTACAACAACTTTTTGTTTTAAGGCTGAACTATAATAGAATATGGTTGCGGACGACCACTTCCGTAACTGTGCGAATACATGCAATTTGTATTGTACGACCATAATAGCTTTTCGCTTCGATTCGTTCAGTTTTCGTTCACTTTTGCTCACTTGCGAAAAAGCGAATTCAATCGCTCTTTCTCTTTCTTTTGTTCTTTCCTACAAAAATTTGACATTTCATTTCAACAGCTGTGTGCATTTAAATTTGGAAGTTCATAAGCAATGATATTTTGTTTTTATTGTTTGTAAGGTAGGTGCGTTTGCAATTAATATAATTATCATTTGAAAGAACACAATTGTTTTTAAATTTCATTTGCATAGATACCAAGCATTTATCTACACAAATGGCGGCTTGCACAGAGGACTACGATTTTCTTTCCCTGCTTATAAACTTAGTTCAACAAAATAAATTGCTGTACGAAAAAAGGGATCCCTTATATTTTAATCGGCTGAAGAAAGAAAAGGCTTGGGAGGATATAGCGAGACAAACCAACAAGACAGGTAAAATAAAACAGCATATAAATAAACTTTGTCCAAATGCAAATACTTGCTAATTGGATGGTTTTTAAAGCTTCCAAATGTAAAACGAAGTGGACACATCTCCGGGAGAAATTCTGTCGAGAACTGCGCAAGGAGGACAGGCCGTCTGGTAGTGGAGGCTGCGAGGAAACTGGATGGGCACTATGTATTCTCCGAGATGCTGTTTTTAAAAGATTCCATGAAGCCCAGACGGTAAGTTTGTGTATCTATTGATCTTATTTGGAAGTTGATATTGTTTCGTTCTTGTCACAGAACGCGATGTAATGAGATATTGGATGACGTGACGGATTCTAACTCTCGTTCACCTGGTGAATTTAGTGGCAAAAATACAGGCCTTCACCGAAGACTCCAACCAGTCCCTTGCAACGTCCACTCCCGCAAAGTGTAGAAAAGTGGCAATTGGGGATTTATGTGACCGATTCGGATCAGCAATCGGGAGGATGGAAGAACGCTTCTCAGCCATCATCCCAGTTGCAACTGACGACAGTGACGAATTGTTTATGAGAACTGTTTTGTCGATGATGAAAGATCTGCCATTAGTTGCCAAAGATAATTTAAAGGAGCACATATTTTTAAAACTCCTTGAAATAAGAAGGGAAAACCAAGAATAGTTTAGGTTTTTTTTATTATTATCTTTTTCTTAATATTTATTTACCAGCAGAACATGAAGTGCAAATATTCTGTTATTTTATTGTTTTTATTATTATTATTATTACTCTTATGAAGTCCAAAAAATGAAGTGCAAATATATTTAAAAAAAAGTTACGGAAATGTTGTTGTTTTTAATTTTGGTTCAAAAATTCCGTTAGAATATTTCGTACGGTTGTTGATGATCTTCCCCCATAGTGATGAATATTACCTGATGGCACAATTGACGGAATGCTGCTTCGAAATACACTTCGCCATAATCCATCGTGATGTTGGCCATCCGAGTCCTCCCAATCCACATAGTTGTTAGGACAATAAGATGAATCATTGTCCTTGTTTATCATTATGAAATTGTGCAACACCACACATGTGCAGTGTTGTGAGCAATATGCGCCAACGGGAGGCAAAGATTCCAAAACTGTTCTCTATGGTACGGTGAGCTCTCGACAGCCGTTTGTTAAAATTTTCTTTATCTGATGGCAACAGCACGCCTGAATGTGGTCGCATTAAATTTAGTCCAAGGGGAAAGGCAGCATCAGCAACAAAGTAGTGAGGAATTTTCGTTCGGCTGTTGGGCAAGTTTTTGGTGGCAGGAATTGGAAGATCATTGCTCAAAAGCCTCTTTCCAAATCGACTTACTTGAAGAATACCTGCATACGATTTGAAAAGTACCATTAGATGAGATTGAACGATATATTTTTATTACCTCCGTCACTTTGACTCCCGTATGCGCCAATATCTACGTATGTGAACCGATATTTAGCGTCACATGCTGCCATTAGGACTATGTGCTTCTTATAGCAATAGAATTGGCTGCCACTTTTTGGAGGACACCTTATTGCAATGTGCTTGCCATCAATTGCGCCAATACAGTTGGGCATACCCCACATATTAAAAAAGTCAAAGGAAATCTGCCTGTAATCGTCGGAGTTTGGCTCGGACATATATATGGGGAAGAGAGTTTGCCACAGTATTTCTGCTGTCTCCAATATAATACATCGTACAGTTTCTTTCCCCAGCTTAAAGGACCAAGCCAGCGACTGTATCGATGTACCTTGCGATAAATAACTGGTGAAATAAAACGAAATTACTTATCTTTATTGAAAAAAATGGTTATGGTTTCGCAAATAGAATTTGGAATTTCGAAAAACTGTTGATGTGGAAATGTTAGTTATAATTTTAGAATATGTTCTGCATCAATTTTTACTTAAGGAAACTAATATTTGCAAATTTAAGGTTTTTCCATACAAATTTATTTAATTCACCACTGACAATAATGTCAAAATGGCTGCATGGGTGGGTGTATATGCTAGGTGGAGTTGATAACAAAATACTTGAGTGGAAGAGTTCACGCTTGAGCATGGAAATGTTATGTTTATTACATACCTATGTACATATATATATTATATCTATATATATATTTATATATAATTGATGGCAAAAATGTATATAGGATTTGTTATTAATTATTATGTTTTTGACACCATATTTAGGAACATATTTAGTACAATGAATTTGAGGAGGATTTGCAGTTGATAATGCTACTTTAACTCGATTTTTTACTTTTCATTTTATTTTACCTTTTATTGTAATAGCCATAATAATAATTCATTTATTGTTTCTTCACCAAACAGGTTCTAACAATCCTATAGGATTAAATTCAAATTTAGATAAAATTTCATTTCATCCATATTTGTAGTACTGTTTCACTAAATGATGACACGTCCGTTTGGTTTTAACGCGATCATAAAACTGACCCTCTCTTTATTCTTTTTCTTAAGCTAACATATGTATGAATGTGTGTGTATATATAAATATAATATAATAATTTAAGAAGATATCTTATACTGTATGTGTATATATATAATCACAGTTTATAAATGAAGGTACATGAGTATAAATATGGTCTGACAGTGTGAGTTGCATGCTTAACTCTTACAATAATTACTACAACTCGGCCATCCTGACCATTAAGATCACCTGATCTTGCAAATTTACAATCAATTATTCGCTTTACTCTTGTTCAGCCATGGTTTCATATTGCCAACCGCCCATACTCCTTGGTAAGGTAGTCGCGACTGTTGAAAACCGTCAACATCTTTAAGCAGATATCTGTCGTTTCGTAGGACTTTTTCGATCTGGTAGGGTCCTCTAAATTTCGGTATCAGTTTTTTAGACGCCCCCGGGTGCGAGTCAAAATTTTTTATCATAGCGTAGTCTCCTACATTATATTTCGTGGGCTTGCACCGTTTTTTATCTACGTATCGTTTGTTGTATGCCTGTGACTTCTTTTGTTCTAGAGCTGCTTTGCTACGTGTCTTTGCCAGGTCGCGTACGTCTCCTGACTCTAGTTCTGTCAAATTTTCCCTAAGTTCATCCGACCATTTGCCTTTTTGATTCACTCCAAACAACATTACACTAGGATGTTCTTTTGTAGTCCTGCCCACCGTGTTATTGAGTGTATGTTCGACTACCTCTAAAACGTGGTCCCAAAATACCCCTTCTTCTGGTTTAACTAACTTTGCTATCATTGGTCCCAAGCTCCTGTTTACTCTCTCTACTTGTCCGTTTGCTTGGGGTGAACCTGTCGCAATCTTTATGTGTTGAACACCTTCTTTGGACAAAAAGTCCTTGAACTCTGCCGAGGTAAAACAACTACCCCTATCTGAAATAATATACTTTGGTCTACTATATGCTCTAAAATAGTCCGTTAACGCTCGATTTACTTCCTTTGTATTTGT
Source organism: Portevinia maculata (assembly GCA_949715645.1). NCBI lineage: Eukaryota > Metazoa > Arthropoda > Insecta > Diptera > Syrphidae > Portevinia > Portevinia maculata. Next base: position 98,971,624 of record OX454525.1, read on the forward strand.
AGTTTTAGTCGGGTAGAGTCTCACGAACTTTGTAAAAGCATCTATTACTACCAGTATATATTTTTTAACCGTCCTTGAATTGTCTATTGGACCATAATGATCTACATGGACCACCACGAACGGTTTTTCTTCTTTAGGTATGTTGTGAATGAAACCCTCTTCACGTCCCTGTTTAGCCGAAAAAGCAATACACTTCAAACAGTTCTTTATGTGCGATCCTATCTTCTCTCTCATTTTGGGAAACCAGTAACTTTTTGACACCAACTCTAACACCTTATCTGTTCCTACATGACCTACTTCGTCATGATATTTATACAAAACGTGACTTTCCATTTCTGTTGGTACACAAAACACGACACTGCCATCATTTTTCTTTCTATATACCACTCCGTTTCTCATTTCATATAAATTATGGTTCGATCGTTCTAACAACTCTTTAATCTTAACTATATTTCCGTCTTTTCCTTGGCATACTATCAGGTTTTCCTCGAAAGTATTCGTTTCGATCGTTAGAATATTTGTCGACCTACTTAACGCGTCGACGTGTTGCATGCGAGTACCTGCCCTGTGTGCTAGAGTGTAATCAAAATTTTGCAGTTCTAACGCCCATCTGGCAATTCTAGGGTTGAGTTCTTTTTTGTTTGGCGTTAGGGTCAATGAATTACAATCAGTTACGATCTTGAACTGTTTACCCTCTAAATATACCCTAAAATGTTTTAAAGCACTTATTATTGCCAGCGCCTCCAACTCAAAACTATGCAATTTTGCTTCGTAGTCTGTCGTTCTCTTTGAAAAATAAAAAATCGGATGTAACTTTCCGTCTTGCTTTCTTTGTAGCAGAATCGCTCCAAATCCCTGTGCACTTGCGTCGCAATGAAGTTCTGTTTCGTCCTTTGGGCTATACAGTGCCAAGACCGGAGCTTCTATCAATTTGTTTTTCAAGTTTTCGAAGGCCTCTAACTGTTTGTCACCAAACTTGAATTCCCTATCTTTTTTTGTAAGATCGTACAGTGGTTTTGCTATGGTCGAAAAATCTTTAACGAATCTACGGAAATAAGAACATAAACCCAAAAAACTTTGTACCGCATGAGTTTTTTGTGGAACCGGTAATTTTTTTATAGCTTCGATACCCCTATCATCTGCCTGTATACCCGCTCACGTAATCGTAAAACCTAAATATTTTATTTTCTTTTGTAGAAACTTGCATTTATCTATCCTTAGTTCCAATCTATTGTCTACCATCCTCCTCCAAACTTCAGAGAGTATTCTAAAATGGTCTTCGTACGTCGTCGTAGCTATCATTATATCATCTAGGTATACTATAACTTCATCTTTCCTAATCATGTCTGCAAATATCTTGTTAATGTGTCTTTGAAACGTTGACGGCGCGTTTTTCAAACCAAACGGCATTCGCAAGAATTCGTATTGCCCCAACGGCGTAATGAACGACGTATATTTTACTGCGTCTTCATGCATGTATACGTGAAAAAACCCGTTCTTGAGGTCTAGTTTAGAAAAAATTGTCTTATCTACCAGTTTGTCTAGTAAATCGTCGATCATCGGTATCGGATAACTATCTTTTGCAGTGGCTTTATTTAACGTACGAAAATCTATACACATTCTAAGATCCCCTGTTTTCTTTTTCACCAGCACTATCGGCGACACGTATTCAGATTCGCTTTCTCTAATATACCCTTTACTGATATATTCGTCTAGTAACGAACTAAGTTCATTTTTTTCGGCATACGACAAACGACGCGGTCGACACTGAAACGGTTTTATGTCATTTAGCGTTAAATTCATTTTAGTTTTTATTACCGGTTCCGTAGGGCGATCGGCAAGCAAATAATTTGACCTATATAACATTTTAAGCTTTTCTTTATGACCATAACATACGTCTTCACCAACTTCTAAATCCAATTCTGAACTATCATTATCTTTACAGTCGATTAACAAGAGCTGTTTTTCAAAACGTTCACTATCATTTTCTATTTCATTTGAGCAAGTTGTATTATTCTCTAACTGTGAAACTAGTTTAAATTTTCCACTTTTTAGGAAATCCCTCCCCAAGATTGCCTCATAACTCGTCGATCCATCGTCTATTACCATAAAATTTACTTTAATTCCAACTTTTTTATAAAAAAACGACGCACGACACCATTCCATATATTTTAAGCAAACTTTTATTTAACCCGAAATATTTTTTCCGCGTGTTACATTTATATATGGATATATTAGTCGGTATACACGATCTTCTAACCATACTTATCGGACTTCCAGAGTCTATGAGGCAGTCAAAGAGGATACTATCACTATTAACAATAAACTTAAAATACAAACGTCTTACGTAATCATTGGCCTTGTCATCTTCTGACAACTGATGTACTGCTGACTTCCTCTTTGGCTTAGAACACCCATTTGCCATGTGTCCCACCAAGTTGCAATTATAGCACCTGATTACAACTCTTTGTCCTTCCACTTGTCTATCTTTTGCCGTTCTATCTGCTGTCAATCTCGTCTGTTTGTTGCTAAATGTATTAGCAGTCGATCTCGTTTGCACCTTCCGCTGAGTTACTTTGCCGAACGCTCGAAGTAGTCCTGCCTTTGTTGTATACCCCTGGACACGGGCATATAACCTTATGTTGTCATCAGAAAATCCCTCAATCGCGTATTCAATCCATTCTTCTTCGTCCATTTTCAATCCAGTCGCCAGTCTCACTTTGTCGTCAAAATATTCACTGAAAGTTTCGCTCACTTTCCACTTTCGGTTTTCAAATCTTTTTCTCATCTCCATCTTGTTTTGTTTTGTACCAAAAACTTCTTTCAACTCCTCTGTCAGGTTGTCTACGTCGTCGTCTAAAAAATTTGCTTGTGCGTGCAGCCATTTTTGTGCCTTGCCTTTCAATTTACTTACGAAAAGTGCGTGCAAATTTTTTTTCTCCACACCGTACACTTCTTCGACATTCCTTAGCTGTGCCAGCCACACATCAACACTTGCCGTTCCGCTAAATTCCGGCAACATTTCCTTCCACAATCCAATTTGTTTCGCCACGTTAAATTCCCCTGTCGTACCGTCCGATCGTTTTTCCCCACCTTCTGCTTTAGCTTCTGCTCTATCGTTTGATTTTGCGATCCGTTGCCACAGTTCATTTTCACTCATTATGACGTTGTTTTGTTTTTTTTTTTCAGCTGCAGTGTCTAGCGGCTATTTCGATCTCTTCTTGTAGTCGTCCGTTACTTGGATGTTCTCCTCGCACATCTGCTGCTATGAATTCGTTTGAATTCAATACTGTTTGTTATTGCGAAGAGAATAAAAAAAATTTTCGCGGTGACTGAACAATCGGTGACAAAAAAAAATTCGCGGCAACACAACCAACTTTGTGGTAAACACACAATCTGTAACGCCAATTTTATTTTTCACACAATTTCACTTGTGGCAAGCTATTATTTTGTTTGTTCTGTTTTTTTTTTTTTTTTTTTGTTTTTTGTGTAATCCCACTTCTGAGGAATTTGTAGTACTGTTTCACTAAATGATGACACGTCCGTTTGGTTTTAACGCGATCATAAAACTGACGCTCTCTTTATTCTTTTTCTTAAGCTAACATATGTATGAATGTGTGTGTATATATAAATATAATATAATAATTTAAGTAGATATCTTATACTGTATGTGTATATATATAATCACAGTTTATAAATGAAGGTACATGAGTATAAATATGGTCTGACAGTGTGAGTTGCATGCTTAACTCTTACAATAATTACTACATATTTTAGTTACAAAGATTTAATAGGATTTATTATTATATTCTGTTTATGAGATCTACTTGTGATTTCACAATGGACCTCGCACCTATCCCAAATCTAACAGTGAACTCAAGTATACAATCGACCTCGCACCTATCCCAAAGCTAACAGTGAACCCAAGCAGGGGGGTTGCAGGCGGGCACAATGCCCCCCATACACATTGTACTGTTTATGTGATCTACTAGTGATTCCACAACTTAACTAAACGCATTCTCAATCTAGAAAAAGAAAACCCAAAAGAAACACGATTGTCTCTAAAGGATAGTATCCTTAATGCGAATTCTAACGTTCACAGCATTTTTTTACAATGGCCCCTATTGCGAGTGGCGATTACTGATAGATGAACGACATTTATCTATTGTCAATCGTCGATTGTAGATTTTGGTATTGTGAATGGTAATTGTGATTGACATTTGTCGATTGGCAATCGCTTGTTGTCGTTTAAAGTTTTCTGACCGACTGTCTAGGTATTCGTGTTATGAAGAAGAATATGCACTATAATTGTATTTAACCAACTTACATGTTTGCAAACAATATTTTTGTTTTCTTTTTCACAGACAGTCGATCAGAAAAATTTAAACGACAACAAGCGATTGCCAATCGACAAATGTCAATCAAAATTACCATTCACAATACCAAAATCTACAATCGACGATTGACAATAGATAAATGTCGTTCATCTATCAGTAATCGCCACTCGCAATAGGGGCCAATATTTCCCAAGATTACATTAAGTGAATCCTCTTTTAACTCGATTCGCATTTTAATTCGAATTGAATCCACATTCAAACTCTCATAGTCTAGTTAATATATGAACCCACAATTAATAGCGCTGAATGCTGTTTTTTTCTGAATGTCTTTTCAATGGAATTTATTGACGGATTGAGGTTAAAAACGAATACTTTAAACATTTTTTTTCGGATTTTTACGCGTTTTCTTAAGCTATAATTTGTGCAAACGTTGTTTTTAGACCTTCCTCTACCTACAAAAAAAAATTCGGTTAGGAAAGCGAAATCCTATTTGGGAAATCAGTTCCAAAAAAATATATACACATACTCACAGTAAAATTACAGCGAATCGACATTCTGTACTAATTGATTCTCTGATGGATGTTTTTGTCAGGAACGGTTTTATCAAATCCAACAACACAGTATAAAGTTCTTTACTCATCGTGTAGATAAAAAACTGAGCACTATCTAACTCTTTCATTTTTATAAATGAAACACTAAAAAAACCATTTCGATTTCGGTCTCGGTTTATGCGGCGCACACAACAGGATCTTTTTTTTCTTTTGTTTTTAAAAGCAATAATATCGTTTAATGCACTAAAAGCTAAAAGCATCCATCGCAAGATGCAACAATTTGAAATCATCCAGTAATACTGAATGTGTATTATTCATTTCTTTTGGTTCAATAATTTTGCAAAATATTGTAACACGCACAAATGACAGGCAAAACGACTTCCACTCTGACAATCGCTTCCATTTACAAAAGTCTTTATGGGCAACTTGAGTAATTGACAGTACTGAAGAAAACTTAACTTAGAATTTTGACATTAGCTTCCGATTGCTTCCGACTATTATAGTTCAGCCTTTATTCTCGAAGTTGCATTTTTCAGTGTGGTTGACTTGACTTCAAAAGCTGAAGGTCTCACTCCTGTCAAAGTCAAGTTGAAATTGAGGTGTTGATCTGTTGCAGCCATAAGTTCGAGCGATTTTTTAAATTGTCGCTATGTGGACTTTTTATATAAGCGCAACTAGCACGAACGAACGAATAGACAAACGTGACTCTAAATTTTTTTATGGGGCTACATTAAATCATCAGAGCCAATATTGAACGATAAATAGTGACCGTATCGGTCGAAATGTGCAGCAGAGTCGTGGAAAATTGGATTCAACGTATCGACCGCTGCATACGTTCCCGTGGTGGACATATGAACGAAGTCAATTCATCAATAAAAGTTTTGATGGTAATTCAAGGCAATAAGTTTTTTTGAGATATATTTCAAAAATAAAAACAAAAAAAGGAACAGATTATAATCAAATTAAGTTTTTAAAGAAACGTTTTTACTCTACATTTATGTGTTTTTATAGTTAGCTGGAAGAGAATAAGGACATGGAAAGATGCAGCCCGAATTTTAGTATACGGTATACCCAAACAGCATCTATCAGATGTTCGCCTTTCTCTAGTGGCAGCAGAAATTGACAAAATCATTGCTGGCAACGATGAAAAGTAGGTATTCGTTGACGTGAGTGCATTGCTGAAATTTATTTTTTATTTGATACCGAGCTATATCAGTCAACACACCAGAACCGCCACTACCAAGGGAGAGCAAATCAAAGAAACCACCACAATGGGTACCAACAACGCCCAATTCAAGTCACTTGGATGCTGTGCCACTGGCAACCTCAATCAATCACAATCGTGTCAGCACCAAGAAAGTATGCACTTTTCCCATGTTTCGATGATACCGACCCAACTGCGAATATGGAGAATGCCGCCCAGCGAGAGTTGTTGGTACCAATTCGTTTGGACACGGAATTATGAGAGACACATTTACTTGAAATAAAAACGGCAAGTGAATGAAATTTGTTGCTCCTAGCAACATTTAAAGACTTTTATACAGTAGGTTAATATTTATTGAAAGAATCAAATCAAAACACAAACAAAAAAATAAGCCTTCACCTCGCCATCTTGCAAGCCAACAACCAACGACAAGATTTGAATCCAACTTGTGAAAACATAAGAAAGAGAAAGAAAATTATAATAAGAAAGAGATGACTTCATCCGTCATCTTATAGGCAAGTTCAATGATAATTGTTCTTAAGCTGCCAAAACATCAGCCACATTCCCCCCCCCAGCAAGGGAGCTCCATCATCTGCTGCCTTGCTTTCGGTCCCACAGCTGATGTCCAACACTGTAAGCTTCGCCACTGGTCGGTCAAAAACCCCGTTTGCCGTCCTTACCGTCGCTCTTCTCACCTGACCATCTTGGGCTATGATGGTACTGACAACAATCCCCTTAGGCCAAGTACATCTCGGTAGATTTTCGTCGATGATAATTACCACATTACCTTCCTTTACTTGCTCCACCTTTTCGAACCATTTCGTTCGCCTCGTAAGGGTGGGGAGGTACTCACGTACCCATCGCTTCCAGAAAACGTTTGCCACCTGCTGCACTTTCCTCCAGTCTTTGCGTGACATGAGTTCCCGATCCTGGAACCCAAAATGATTGGGTGTCAATGCTTCAGCGTCCTCTGGTCCCAATGTGACGTATGTAAGCGGGCGTCAGTTAACCACAGCCTCTATTTCGACTAATGCTGATTGGAACGTCTCATCATTTAAACGCTTGTTTCCCATGACTTCTTTCAGGATCTTCTTCACCGTACCGTTGAGTCGCTCCCAACTGCCACCCATGTGTGGAGCAGCTGGGGGGTTGAAAAACCACTTCGTGCGCGGAGTTGTGAATTTGCAAGCAAGCGCCTCTTTGTTGATCAGCTGGATCTGTTCTCATAACTCCTTTTCCGTACTGTTACATCCAGGCTAGGATTCGAAAAGATAAAACGTAATTCTATTTAATTAATCTTTATTCGTTCTCTTTCAATGTAATTCTTCATTATTATTCTAATAATTCACTTATTTAATTTAACAATTCACTTTCACAATTAATCACTTTAAATACACAATCACTTTTCTCTTACTCAATACTTATACTTTTTCTCTCTACTTTTCACTACTGTCATCTATCGCACTTCTTTATCGCGGTTCACAACTAGAATGTCTTCGGTGCTCCTGCGACATCTATTTATATCTCCTAGTGACACCTTTCTAAATTTCCAGATTCGTTGAGTTTAGAAGGTTCGAGAGCAACATAACTATGTATGTACTAGTTATTCCACAGCTACTCAAACTGCTTTTCAAATGCTGCCAAAATCGGTAATATGGCTACTTTCTACTAGATGGCGCTGCAACTTGACTAATTGATGCTCAATGACGCAGTTTGAGCAAACATGCAACAGTACCAACGAAATTCGTTCCATTGTCCGAATAAATCTCGGACGGTGTTCCTCTCCTTGCAATAAAACGCTGTATACTCATAATGCAGGAATCGGTTGACAACGAAAACGCCACCTCAAGATGAATCGCTCTGCTTGTGAGGCAGGAGAATAACACCCCCATCGCTTGACCTGACGCCTGCCCTGCACGACCAACATCGGTCCGAAGTAGTCAACACCGACGAACGTAAAAGGCCTTCGAAATGGTCCAAGTCGGGCCCGATGTAACTGCGCCATCTGAGGAACCCTCGGAGTTGCATCCTTTATACAACAACGGCCACATTGTGATCTAACTGATCCTACTAAAGTGCGTAGTGCAGGGATAAAATATTGTTGCCTGACCTCGTTGTACACGTTGGCATCGCACTGGTGTCTAAAATGTCTGTGATAGAAATCGACAATTAGAAAACTCACCCTACTTTTCCTGGATAGAAGTACTGGTCGCCTGGTTTCTTCTTTGACAAACTCGGCGTAGTCAATTCGTCCTTCAAGACGCAGGACTCCATTTTCGTCTATGTACGGGTTAACTTTACGAATATGACTGGATTTCGGAATCGATTTTCCAATTTTCAGCATAGCCAACTCGTCAGCATACTCTGCCCACTTCGACATCTTCCATAAGATCACCTCCGCCTTTTGCAGCTCCTCAGATCGAATACGACCCTTTACCATATCATCAAATTTTACTTTACTGATCGGCTCTAACAACAGTGGATCGCTCTTCAAAACATTTGCCTTCGCCCTTTTTCGAAGATTTCGGCAGTACCGTACAATCCATGCAACTACTCCACGAAGTCGTTCCCAAGTGGAAAAACGATCAAAATCCACCACCAGTGCCTGGATGCCTTTCTCCACTCGGCCTACGTCTTCCTTCATCACCAGCACGTATTTCGCTCGCAGTTCCTCTTCACAGACCTTTTTTTGCCTCCAATTAACTTCCTCAGGCCAAGTTTCTTCCGGCTGGAGCAAAAACCCAGGTCCCGCAAACCACCTGCTCTCCTTGACAAAAGAAGGTTCTTTCGTCCATTTTGTCGCTTCGTCTGCGACGTTCAGTTTGGTGGCTATCCATCGCCAGTCATCCACCTTGGTCTCCTCCTGTATCTCCCCGATACGAAACATCACGAACGGCTTGCATATCTTTGCATCCGAACGCAACTAATCCAATACTGTCTTCGAGTCCGTCCAGAAAAACTTCCTGTCTATTCTGAACCCATGACCCTTCACGATCGCCTTAGCAAGCCGTGTACCGATGAGGGCTGCCTGGAGCTCCAACCTGGGAATGGAGACAAGGAGCAGTGGTGATACTTTGTTTTTTGCTGCCACCAGTGCACATTCGGTTGCGTAACCATCAGAGAACCTCAGATATGCCACCGCCGCCATAGCCTCCTTACAAGCGTCAACAAATATGTGCAGTTGCACTGAAGTAGTATCTCTCCTCGTCAACGTATTATAGCATCTCGGAATACGCACGAGCTCCACATTCGCCAACAATCCCCGCCATGACTCCCACTTGGTTGCTAAAGAGCCATCGACAATGTCATCCCAGTCCAGGTTCTTCCGCCACACGTCTTGGAGTAATGCTTTTATTTTCACCAAATAAAAAGCCACGAGCCCTAGAGGATCAAAGATGGACATTAAGATTCTAAGTAATTCACGCTTTGTCCGCAATCTGGCCCGAGACAAAATATCCTCCTGTGTTTTTATAAACCGCAAAGAAAATGTAAATTCGTCATCACTCGGACTCCACCATAGACCCAAGACCTTAGCAATATTATTTTCGTTGCCACAGTCTATTTTCCGACTTTCGCTTTCAACAGATTGCCCAAGAGCCTGAAGCACCTTCTCGGAACTCGACATCCAACTTCTCATTCGAAAACCTGCCTTGGAATGTATTTCTCTTTCTTCAGTAGCCAGTTGCACAGCCTCTTCAATGGTATCTACGCTGTCCAGAAGATCGTCCATATAATGATGCTTTAAAATGCTTTCCACCGCCCGTGGATACTTCTCGGAAAACTCAGCAGCATTGTCCTTGACATATAGTGCGATGCTCGGAGAACAAGACGCTCCGAAAGTAAGTACCTTCATTTGATAGATGTCTGGATTGCGATCGCAGTCACCATAACGCCAAAAGAACCTTTGTGCGCACTGATCCTCCTTGCGCACATGGATTTGGTGGAACATTTCTTCTATGTCCCCAGTGATGGCCACCTTATTCGATCGAAAACCTTCAGGAAGCTCCGTCAGTTGGTCGGGACCCTTTAACATTATCTTGTTCAATGAAACACTTTGTGCTGAAGCGGCCGCGTCCCAAGCCAACCGAACCATTTCCGGCTTGTTCGGATTGGTTACGATGAATGTCGGCAAAAACCAAGTCCGTGGTGATACCTCATCTACTTCTTCCTTACTACACCTTCTTGCGTAGCCTTTCTGTAGCAAACTGGTCATCTGTTGATTGACGTTGGAACTTATCATAAGGTCAGAGCGCATTTTCCCCTCCAAACAGCATAGGCGCTTGAATGCCATTTGATAACTGCTCGGTATAGAAAAGTTGTCGTGCCGCCACAGAAGACCACACTCAAAAGCTCCATCGACTCGCTTTGTTGTAGCTGCAAGAATCTCCTTTGCTCTAACGTCATCACCCGATGCCGTTCGCACTTGAGCAACACCACTGCCCTCTAAAGCGAAATGTTGTTTCAAAAATTCGTGCAAGTCCTTGTCGCACTCGCAGATCTGGAAGTTACCGTGAGACTCCAGCTCACTTTCAACGCCACCGCTGATACACCATCCCAATCTTGTCTTGATGGCAATCGGTTGGTTCCATTTGCCTTCCCTCACTTTCAATGCCACTACTGCCCTCTCATTATTAAGACCTATGAGAATGCCACATTCAGCGTTAACGTATGGCATCAACGGCAGCCCCTTGAGATGATGGAACCTCTCCAACAACTCCTGTGATACTGATTGTGATGGAAGAGCAAGCGACTTGACAGTCCTTACACCATTGAGCCGCAACCTTGGATACTCGTCTCTATCTATACCATGTGATGAAATCCCCAGCGACACAACCTCGGATTCTTCTTCACTACGAGTGGAGTTAGCCGTCCATCTGAGGCACAACGGTTTGGGAGTGCCTTCCAATATGAGCTTCTTCGAAATCGATTCCTCCAACAAGGTAAGTGAGGAACCGCTATCCAGGAAAGCATACGTCTTAACCTCCTTACTAATGCCGTACAATACTACCGGCAAAATTCTGAATAGCGTTCCTATTTCCTTGTCGTGCTGATGAGAGTGGCACGCACCGACATCGTTTTCGCCCCCATAATGCGGCAACCGATGATGTTTTAATTTACAGCCTGCAATGCCGCACTCCTTCATATTGTTACATTTAGCTCGCCTAGAGTGCTTAAGACAGCGATCGCAAAGTGACGTTTCTGCAACCAGTTTGCGGCGATCCTGAACCGAGAGCTTCTTGAAAGCGTCGCAATCTTGTTGCATTCACCTGTTTAGGAACAAATAATAATTTCTTAATATTAACAAAAGGAATTTTAAATAAACATACCCTGCATGAGTCGGATCTTCATAGTTTCGTCCAATCTGTTTTGTTTTGTATCTTCTGTGGTTGTCAATTTGACATGTACCAAAAATATCCCACCCAGGGAAATGAAAGCAAGTGGTGCCAAACTTAGATTATTAGAACTAGTCCGAGAAGAGAAGATTTAAAGAAGGATAGAAGATAATTTGAGAGTCAAAAGTGAATTACTCTCTAGCGGCAAAATGTATGTTTTACCGAAATGAGGAGAGAAAGAAAGGAAAGATGTCCGGTTGGAACTTGGAAGTAAAATGATGGAGGGTTAGAGGAATGAGAGTAGGATCTGCGAACTGCGAGTCATTTAAGTTCGAACTGTGCAATGACGTAAAAGTGCACGTTACATTTTTTTTTTTGAAAAAGTGCATAACCGATGCAATTTAAATAGAAGTTTGTGAAGGTCAATGCAGAAGTCATTTAATTTAACTTTTAATTTTTTTACTCAGTGCAAATAAAGGGAGAGTGATTATTTTATTTCATTTTTTTGTTCGGTATCCCTAATATAATTTTAAATAGGCACCAACTATTGATTAATTCAAAACGGCAACCGTCATCAAGGCGATCACTGACCATCCTCTGTAATACAAAGGGGTCGGCATCGCCAATTTTCTCGTAATTCGTTAGAATTCAAATGAATTAAAAATTAACAAAGAAATCGAATATTGCTACAAATAAAGTGCTTTAATCATACTATCTGGATATTTTTGATGAATACGACGGAAATTTATTTTCAAATGGTGTACGCTGAATAGAGTGAACATTTGAGTCCAGAAAACTATGACCTTCACACGGTGACCCCGAAATTTCACCGAAATACACCGTCCATATTAATTTTTTTGTTCTTTGGATGTCTTAATCGTTTTTGCTACGAATAATTATCATCGTTTATCTTTTGATAAAAAAAAAAAAATTTGTAATTTTTTTTGCGTGATTATTTCTTGATTTTTTTACTACATATAAGTTTTGTTTCCTTTTTTTTGTAATTTTTTGTAACTTTTAAGTCGTTTTATCTTGTAAAAAAATCGGGTTCTCTGTCGCCCCTGTTTTCTTTCAGTTAAATCCCGTGAAAAGGGCTGTATAAAGATAAGCCTTCGCCCCCTAAAGAGAGCTCCTTTTAGGTAGGCAGTCGTATAAAGAGAAGTCGCATGAGAAAAACGCATGCAGTTAGGGTTGCGACGGTAGGAACAAAGTTTTTGTTTTAACTAGGTTTAAATGCTTTGCTTTCTTTTATGATAATTTAGTTTAAGTTTTCGTTTATATTAGTATAATTAATAAATTTTAAATCACGCTTTATGATAAGAAGCTCGTTTTGTTTTAATGTGAGCACTTAAGTGCTTAATGGCGTGCTAATTTAAAATTTTCAGGGGGAGTCTAGGGTGCGCTAGAACTACTTTGGCGAGATGATTTAATTGAGGACAACGTCGACATATTGGGGAAATCCAAAATGGCCGCCGGATTTCCAGGTGGGGAGGGAAAAGGTCATCGCTGATCAACACCGCAGCGCCCTCAGTGTGGTAAGCCCAGTCCATCCGTAAATGTAGTTTAAAAGAAACGGTTTTTTTGTTATTTGGCATGTTTTATGTTTTGTCAAAGGCTTCGTAGTGTAGCGTGGACAAGAACCACCCCATTCGGCGAGCTTAGCCGTGCTTCGCCAGCATGCCGCGCTCCTCGCTCGCGACCTTCATCCCCTTTCCATTTCATTCCCATCCTAAAGTCCCATCCACATCCTTGCTCCCAGCCCAAATTTTGTGCTCCTCACGCCCTCTATATTCCAGCAACCGGCCTATTACAATCTGTCAAGCGATGACTCTGATTGCACACGTAACACTTTGCTCTAAAAACCTTTTTTGCACCTGCGTACCCATTGTCCTATTGTCCTGTACATACGCATGGACATGCCCCGAACGTCTGTCCCCCTTGTTGCCATCATCCGAATACCTTGTGATTGTTGCAACTGCCTCTGCCCTTGCAAACAATCATTCGCCGAAACCCCTGATATTTCGCTCTATATCGCTTGTCTTTGTGCCCATCGCCCATTCCAACTTCATGGCAGATGGCAATTTATCGACCAATTTCTTGAGCAGCACCGGGTTATTAATGTGGTCCATCAGCTCCGACACTTCCATGGTGGAACTTAAATTCATAACCGCCAACGCATACGAAATTATGGTTTCCAAACGCTCTATTTTCGGAGACGGAAAATCCTCCACTTTCCTAATGAGCTCTTCGATGATGAGTTACGGTCTACCAAAGAGCATTTCAAGAGTAGACATAACTGACGGTACAGATGTAGGAAGCAGTAATTGACTGCTTACTGCTTCGAATGCTTTACCCTTCAAAGCCCTCGGCAGCCGTATCAAATTCTCGTCGTTCGAATAATTGCACAGCACCGTGCTGTTGCGATAATTGCTTATGAAAACAGGCCATTCTTCCGACCTGCCAGAAAATGTAGGCAACTCCTTCGACAAACCCTTTCTTAACGCAATTTGTTTCTGTGTAAGAAACCCCTTTGTCGCCTCAGACGGGACTTCCATCTTTGTGTGTGTGACCCAGTCCTTTGTTCGCCGAACAATAGTGCCCCCATCACCCTGGACACTGCCAACCCTGGAACGTAACACCACCGATCGCCCATCGCTGCAAATACTACTACCATCGTCATCCTGCTATTCTCTTATTTTCAGTAATTCGAATTTCTTATCCAGGAACTCCTTCTCCATATCATTTTCCTCCTTCAGTCGAAGCAATTCGAGATCCAACACTCGTCGACTTCGGGAAGAAGCACCACTGCGAACACTCCTACTGGCTGGTACTAAAGTGATATTGGCGACCGAGGTCGGTGTGCATCCCGCAGACCTGACGCTCCCTGCCGTCGCCGAAGACACTTCTGATTTACACTTTTGACAGAACCATTGTCGATTCTTAACCGAATCGTCCACTCCTGCGCATCCATAGTGCAACCAGACCTTGCATCCATCACAACGTACCATGTTGTCCGCCGTATTTGGTTCCGTGCAGAAATTACAATCTGCTTTCTTCGACATTTTGTCAGGCAACAGGAACAAACACGAATATTTTCCAGAAAATTTCCGAAACAGCTTAACGAATAGCTTTGCAACTATTTTTGTTGGAATTCTTGCTAATTTTTTAGAATTTTTGCTCCTAGTAACATTGAAAAACTTTTATACAGTAGGTTAATATTTATTGAAAGAATCAAATCAAAACACAAACTAAAAAATTAGTCCTCGCGAGGTGAGCCAACAACCAACGACAAGATTTGAATCCAACTTGTGAAAACATAAGAAAGAGAAAGAAAATTATAATAAGAAAGAGATGACTTCATACGTCATCTTATAGGCATGTTCAATGATAATTGTTCTTAAGCTGCCAACACATCAGCGACAAAATTGATGAAGCCTTTGTGTCCTTTTTCGTTTCTTTTTGGTTTCAGAGAGCATCATCACTTTTGAACAACTTAACGAAGTACTTTGCGATGATTTGGATCTCAATCCAATGCCATTTGTGCCAGCTATGTCCGAAAAGACCAACAAGCCAGAGGGATTCGCAATGAAATTGCGCACATACGCCATCTATGAATCTTACTTTCAACGATCGACTGAGCGACGTTTATCTAGAATCAAAGTGTTTTATCAGAAAAGTTATCGTACTCAAAGCTTTCTTATATTCTTGTTGTGTTCTTTCCATCAACAAAGAAGAACTCTAAAAACGCAAGTCGTACCCAACCTGATTCGGGAGTGACTGCTTAAAGCCAGAAGATCGATATCATATTTTCATCCCTGCCAATTCAAAGCCAGGGGCAGCTGTGGAAAGACAATAAATTTATATTTTTAAGCCATTACGTTCACTTCACTCACCTTCGATCCACTTTGAGAAAACAGCCCTATTCTAAATATTCCCCGGGAAAGGAACTCTAAATGCCCCTATTACGAATTCCCCGGGAATCTTTCTCCCCGGGAGTTTATGTTGGAAAAAAAATTGAGAGAATTCTGTCAGATATCAACATATGATTGCTTGAAATTTGTTGAAATTTGACATTTATTATTAAGAAAAACTGTGTTAAAAAAAAACTCGACGAGGACAAGCAAGGGCTATTAGAAGATGCTTGTGCGATAGCTCTAATCCTCTGGAGTTGCCTCAATATACTATTTGATACTTTTTTTGATACCTATAAGTGAAATTAGTTAAATAAACGTTTTAAGAAATTAATTTATTACTTTGTAATTAATAATATTAATGCAGTTTCAGCTTTTTGCCAAAACAATAATGTTGCGGAGCAGTGAACGCGATTCTAAATCACACATAAAGGGGGGAACTTACCTTATAAATACTCATAACAACCCTGTACGAAAATATATTTAAATGCCAATTTATGCCCTTGATTCTTTTTATTCGTGTTGAGAACGCCAAGAGGCCACAAGTTATCGTAAGAATTTAGGTATTACTCGTATATTATATTATATCCATTCATTTATTTTTGTAAATTTATATTCCAGAAATAAAACATTCAAACTAAAAAAAACAAATGAGGAGATTGTTTTTAATTCAGGGCCGAACACGAACAAAGTTTTATTTGATAACTTCTGAGAAGTTATTAGCCGAACGATGGTACCACATTCACCGCCGCCGTCAATGTCATGCGGTAAATTGCCGGTCTCGTTAAACAGCCGAACCACGCCCACCGGTTTGGAAATCTCAGAGCCAGGAGTTGATGTAGATGAGTCCTCACAACGGGAAAATACAACAGCACAAGAAAATCAGCCGATTAGAAGAAGTAACCGTGCCACAAAAGGCCTGCCACCCGCCAGGTTACACGACTATGATATATTCAGCACAGTGTCTGGTAGCAGCCAGTTGCTAGATTGTGTTGCTAAGAGTACCTACCAACACAGCGTCCAATGTGCCAAATGTAGTTTTTGCTGGCAACCTGCCGCCAAAATTCGCCATCCATTTCGCCGCCGCCGAACATTGTACAGATTCATTGGGCGTTGCTGCTGGTACAAATCAGATTTCTAGTATTGTCATGACAAATGCCGCCACTGCCTTTTCACAGTCCTCAACCGCCGTCGATCACCAGCCACAGTTGTTAGATGCTGATAACAATAGGGTGACATGTCTGGAAACGGCCAACGCAATTTTGTCTGCGCAGTTATCTGACCTGAAAAAACAATTTGCCAACCTGGCAGTACAAGTAAATTCTAATCAGGACGGCTCATGCCTACAAGAAACACTATTTAGTTCAAATAGTAGCCAACCTTCATTAGAAATACCACTTATAAGAAATTCCGCTAACGCCTGTCAGTTTCAGATAAGCCAGTACCCCAACACAACAGCGTTCGGAACAGCCGTAACAACAGCCCAGCCGGTTACAAATTCCCTGTACGGACAAACTCCAGGACAGATAGTAAGCAGTCACATCTACTCAACAGCCACACAGCCAGCACCGAGACATCCCTACGCCACCACCAATCCATATCAGCTAGTCGTAGGAACTCACAGCCAGGTCCGAACTACGTAGCGCAACATCCATCAAGGCGGACTCATAGACCTCCTTTGTATGGAATCGACTGGCAGCCAACAACATCTTGCCAATCCAATGCTGTTGGAAGAACTGGTTGCAAAGTTACCAATGCTAAAGAGACTTGAATGGGTACAATTCTCGTACAACATCCAGCCATACCCTAGTCTAAGGGATTTCAGTGCATGCATTCAGGAATACGCGAAGTTTGCCAGCGTAGCATTGTGTATTTCATATCCAGGGGTGATTAAAACAAAAAAAAGCGGACGTCAGGACACTCTTTCATGCTATCGAGAAAGGAGCTAATTCATCAAATCCAGTGAAGTCAAATAAGGTGTGTGTACTATGTTGAAAAGGGCATGGTCTGGTTCAGTGTGATGGTTTTCTGAAAATGAATGCGGTGGATCGATGGAAGTTGGTGAAGGAGAAGCGAGTGTGTTTCGGATGTCTGATGCCAAGGCATAACATCTCAACGTGCCGCTATAAGAAGCGTTGCGAAGAAAGTCACTGCGGCAGATTTCATCACCGTTTACTTCACGAAAAGGGACAGTCACAAGCAGCAGCTCCATCGTCATCGTCGTCGAAGGAGAGAGAAGAACAGCAACCAGGGCTAGATCCAAACTTACATGCACGCACTTCAGTCACCACAAAAGTTCTATTCCGAGTGCTGCCCGTTAAGTTGTATGGACCAAAGGCAGTTGTAAGTACATACGCACTCTTAGATGATGGGTTTTCGGTGACAATCATAAATGACAGCATTGCTTCGCAACTGGGTCTAACAGGAAGGAGTCAAACAATGTCTCTCACCTGGATTGGGCAAAAAAGAACTTCCCAACCAACGAGCTTCGTAGACTTGGAGATTAGTGGTGTCGCCGAAGGAAGTAAGCGTTACGAAATGAAAAAGGTACGTACACACAGTGATCTTTCGGTGCCAATGCAAACGATGGACGTCAATAAATTGAACGTAGGAGATGAGGTCAGATCACTGCCAATTTGCGGATTTGAAAACGCCGTTCCGCAAATTTTGATTGGACTGGACAACTGGCGGTTGATAGCGGGTAGTGCAACGGTGCTGTGCGCTCCGGAGGGACCAGCTGCAGCGCAAACTCTACTCGGATGGGTAGTTTATGGTGCGTCTGATAACCACGATAACGATTCAATCTATCACGTATCGGAATCCAACAACAGCCTGTCGCAAATGGTTACGCATTACTTCTTAATGGACAGTATTGATATTACTCCGTCCATGCTGCCGAGGGAGCGCGAAGATATTGTGAGGGCAAGGAAACTACTACAGGACACCACCGTCAAACAACACAACCATTTCGAGACAGGACTTCTCTGGAGGGAGGATCACATAGTATTGCCTGTTAGCCTGCCGATGGCAAAGAAACGTCTTGCTGCGATCGAACGCACATTGCAAAATGATCCTTCGTACGCTGCCGATTACGAGACCATCATCAGGGGATACGTTACCAAGGGTTACGCACGCTTATTGTCAACCAAAGAGGCCAACGCGAAAGGACCTAGAACGTGGTACCTTCCGCATTTTTGCGTTCATAACTCGCACGAAGAAGGAAAATTGCGATTGGTGTTTGATGCTGCAGTCAAGGTCAACGGAACTTCGCTAAACTCATCTTTGTTGAAGGCTCCAGAACAGTGTCAGGATCTTCTAGCCGTTTTGCACAAATTTCGAGAGAAGCCTATTGGAGTGTGTGCAGATATACGTGAGATGTTCCACCAAATCACCATCAAGAAGGAGGATCAAGATGCGCAAAGGTTTTTATGGCAATCGAGGGATGTTGAGACTGTGGATACGTATGTGATGCAGGTGATGGTTTTTGGTGCCACCTGCTCTCCTTGCTCAGTATGTCAAGAACCGCAACGCTCAACAATTTGCCGATAAATTCCCTCAAGCTGTCAAAACCATAATAGAAAATCATTATGTCGACGATTTGGTGTGTAGTTTTGAAAACGAAGAAGAAGCATTAGCCATTACAACTGATGTCATGAAAATACATCTGAGCGGAGGTTTCGAGCTTCGAAAGTTTTCTTCAAATTCATCTAAGCTACTCGCCAGTCTCGTCTGAAGTGGTATGTGAAAGTATAGAACGGGTTATAAAGACCGCAGCCCCTTTTGCGTTGAAGAGTACACACACTTTTGTAGCTAAAAATGTATGGTTTGATAAGGATTGCAGAAATCTCCGTAAACTTTCGTTCGTTTACTTAAAACTGTTTAGAACGACCAATTCTCAATTTTTCAAAAACATCTATCTTCGCGTTAATAATGATTTTAAAAAAAATGTGCTCGGTTAAGAAAATCACCTATTTAAAAAACGTGGCTAAGAAATTGGAAAACTGCACAAACTCAAAGATATTTTGGGAGACAGTGCGCAATCTTGGTGGGCGCAATCAGGGTATGAAGTTCTCTTTAGAAGCTGAGACGTTAGCAGCTCATTTTAAAACTCTACTCTCAGCTGATGAAGACCTTCATACCTTTGATTACGCGCTACCTGATACTAGAGTCAACGAGCTGGATTTAGAATTCTCATTGCCCGAATTGGAAGTAACGCTCCAAAGATTGAAAAACAGCAAGGCTCCTGGCCTAGACGGCATACCAGTCGAGTTTTATAAAAACAGCACTATTGATTTTAAAAACTACCTCGTGTCTTTCTATAACAAAGTGTACAATGATGGATGTGTCCCTAACAGTTTCAACGAATCTGTAATTTTTGCCATTTTTAAAAAAGGTGATGCTAACGCTGCGGAAAATTATAGAGGTATTTCAATCTTAAATTCAATAAGAAAAACTTTCACTGCAATCCTATATGAAAGGCTCTCAAAATGGATTGAGGATAACAGTCTTTTGAGCATCTTTCAAGCCGGTTTCCGCCCAGGTTTTTCAACCATGGATCATATCTTGGCCATTTCAAGCATTGCTCAACAATTTATAGATAGAAAAAAGAAACTATACACTTGCTTTGTTGATTTTAAAGCTGCATTCGATAAAGTCAATAGACAAGCTTTAATATACAAACTTTCTTGCATTGGTTTGTCAAGAAAGTTTCTCGAAGTGTATGCAAGTCTTATTTCGTCAACAAATGCAAGGGTATGGGACGGTTTCACATTTTCAAATCGATTTGATACAATTACAGGTGTTCCTCAGGGTTGTATCCTCAGCCCATTATTATTTGCCCTGTTCATAGATGATGTCTGCGAGCTTCTTCCGGGTGGAGTTAATTTTGCTAACATTATAATCAAAGTCCTGTTGTACGCGGACGATCTAGTCATGCTTGCTGATAATCCTTTCACGCTTCAATTGCAAATAAACCGTCTAAGTTCATTTTGCGAGTCTTGGGGCTTGCAAATTAATACCCAAAAAACTAAGATTGTTATATTTGAAAAGAGACAATCAAGAAGGCGAGCGGAAGAAAAATGGTCTCTAAACAATACACACATTGAGGTTTTACAAGAGTTTAAATATTTGGGTGTCCTCTTGACCTACAATTTAAGCTATCTAAAGCACTCCAAAGAAAAAAGCAACGAAGCTAAATTGGCTCTTAATATAATGTGGCCAAAGTTTTTTTCGAACCAAAATGTTGATTTAACGTCCAAGTACAAAGTTTTCAACGCGACAGTAAATGCATGCATGGCATATGGCGCCCAACCCGTCGGATACACACACTTCGAAGCTTTTGAAACTGTACAAAGGAACTTTTTTAAGAGGATATTTCGTTTGCCTAACTCAACACCCAACTACGCCATATATGTAGAGTCAGGAATAGTCCCTATATATATACAAAATTTGAAGGCAAATGCGAACTTCATTACTAGAGTGATGAAAAGAAGTGAAACTTGTCTTCACAAAATCATCTTAAGAAAATTAATTAATTAATTAAGAAACTAATGTGACCGATTGGCAGGCTCAGTTTTCTGATGTGATTGCTAAGGTGGATCACAAAATGTTTCTGGATAACCTTTCCAGAGCATCTTCATCTACTTCAAGAGCTATTTATAGTCATTTAAACCTTGAACTGCCCTCGGAAGTCTCTTACTTTAGTAATGAATTTTCAGCCTCGGTTATAAGTATTATTTTTAGAGCAAGAGTTGAAATTTTAAATTTGAACTTTATACCTCGATCAGACTTGCCCCAGCTATGTGATCTATGTAACGGAAGAGTGAATGAAGATATATACCATTTCGTTGCTGCTTGTCCTATTCTACAAGAAATTCGCCGGTTGCATTTTCGGGAAAGTTTTATATCTTTGGACAAACTTTTTGAAATTTTAAATGGAGCAATGGGCTGGCTCAGAATCTTTAAATATTGCCAACATGCTCTTTCTTACCGTAACAGTTTCACATATTAAACTTAGTCGATTACCCACTTATTGCAGTTTTGACCAAATTTTATACCTAACTATTTATTGTTTTGTTTCTGATCATACTAAATTTGATAATATCTCTTTTGTGTTTCAAATCACGTTAAAATTGATAATATTGTATAAACAGCTATTTCTAACCAAATTGTGTATTATCTTGGGTTTCAAATCATGTTAAAATTGATAAAATTTTGTATAAACAGCTAATCAAATTAACCAAATTGTATAATATTTTGTGTTTCAAATCACGTTAAAATTGATAGCATTGTTTTATATAGTAATATTTCTTCATATCTTTTGTTAAACATTTTTTCTTTTTTTTTTTCTTTTTTCCTTTTCTTTATATTTTAAAATTTTTGCTTTTTATTATTTCTTTTATTTTTAAATCATATTATGAAATGTCATCTCAGGCAGACGGCAGTATTGCCATGTCCTTATTCTTAAGTATACCAATTTGTAAACTTTATGATGAAAAAATAAAGAATCTATCTATCTATCTATCTACTCACCAGTTTACAGGAAAAGAGGCATGCACAGGATTCCTCAGCCAACATGGATATTGCGAACAAATCAACGAAGATTCTTGGCATGCACTGGATTGCGGCAAACGACCTATTTACATTTCGTCTCAACTTCCACCGAACTAGTCCGAGCATAGTAAATGGAGAACGGTGTCCCACCAAAAGAGAGTGCCCCAGTATCCTGATGTCCATTTTCGACCCTTTGAGATTGTTGGCCGATTTTACAATCCATGGTAAGCTGATGCTGCAATCCTTGTGGAAGAAGAGTACTGAATGGGATGAGGAGATACCGTCTGGGATGCAGCGACGATGGAGACAATGGATGTTGATTCTGGAGACAGTTGGAAAATTGAGTGTGCCACGGTGTTATGCGTCTTTTGTGTCCACTGCCGCTGACATTCAACTGCATATCTTTGTGGACGCCAGCGAGGAGGCTTTTGCTGCGGTTGGGTACTGGAGGATCGTTGATCAAAGTGGTGCAGCTGTCACCGCATTTGTGGCAGGTAAAACGAGGTACACCAATCTCAAGCTGACATCGATTCCCCGCCTTAAGCTGCAAGCTGCAGTCTTGGGTGTTCGACTTCGCCGAAGGATAGTTCAGGAGGATAGTCGCCGATTTGGCCACTCGAGCCAAATACTTGGCCAGCTACGAACCAGGAGGAAGATGGATAGACGGTCCAGCGTTTTTGCTGTCCAATGAATCGGGATGGCCATCGATTCCGCAGAGCCATATTAACTCGGACCAAAATGAAGAAATACGTGCGCACTTCAGACAGGACATCTTCCATGTAAGTAGCTTAGGAATCGACTTAACTAAATTCTCCTGTTTCCTAAGGCTGAAACGTGTCGTAGCTTGGGTATTGCGTTGGCGTAGTCGTCGCCAATCGCAGCGCAACGGACTGTGTGCCACCGAACTGCAGTATGCTGAGATGGTGTTATGCCGTATGGCGCAGATGCAATGTTGTACAGACGAGTACTCGACATTAAATATGGGCCAGCAGGTCGACAAATCCAACCATCTACACCGCCTGACGCCCTGCTTAGACGAAAACGGTGTTATTCGACTGTCTGGACGTATCGATTTCGCTGTATGTGTTCCTGTGGAAACAAGAAGGCCAGTCATACTACCGAAAGACTGCTGGTTATCCAAGCTCGTTGTTAGACATTTTCAGTAGCGTTTTCAACACCAAAATACGGAAACCATCGTATGTGAAGTTCGCCGCCTCTTCTGGATACCACATCTAAGGGTACTAGCCAAGACCGTAGCGCGCGAGTACTGCAAGGTCCAGTCAGCAAAACCTACGAATCCACAAATGGGACAGCTTCCAAAGGATCGACTTACGCCATTTGTCGGCCCTTCACGTTTACAGTGGTAGATTACATGGGCCCTTATCTGGTAGCTGGCGGGAGGCGAAGGGAAAAATGCTGGGTAGCCTTATTCACGTGCCTAACCATACGTGCCATTCATCTGGAGGTGGCGAATGACCTGTCTACGGATGGTTTCCTAATCTGCCTTCGAAACTTCGTAAATAGAGGAGGTGTACCTGTACGCATCCGCAGCGACAACGGGACGAATTTCGTCGGGGCTGAGAAGAAGCTGAAGCTGAAACTGGACATGTTTGACCAAGACGCTATCAGGACACATTTTTCATCGAGAGGTATTCAGTGGATCTTCAACTGCCCATCAAACCGTAGTGCCGGTGGATGTTGGGAAAGACTGGTGAGGTCTGTCATAAGAGTGCTGCTGGTGACGTTAAAGGAAATCGTCCCAAGGGATGAAACTCTACGAAGCGTTCTTATTAAAGCCGAGAACATTATGAACTCGCGGCCACTGACTCACCTGCCGCTAACATCTGAGGACGAGGAACCGCTTTCGCCCAACCACTTCATATTGGGATGTGTCAACTCAACCCAAACACCAGGCGCTAATGATGATGGGTCAATCAGTTTAAGGAAACAATGGAGAATCGCACAAGCCTTAAAAAACCGTTTCTGGCACCGATGGATAGCTGAATATTTGCCGGACCTAACGAGATGAACTAAATGGTACGAACGAGTAGCTCCTCTGGCAATCGGGGACTTGGTGATTGTGTGTGACTCGAATTTGGCCCGAAGCTGTTGGCGGCGAGGAAGAATCATGAGTGTTCTCGGGCTGTGATGGTCAAGTACGCTCGGCAGAAGTTCAGACGTCGTTAAGAGTGTGTAAAAGACCCGTCTCCAAGGTGGCTAGATTGGACGTGGGTGAATCTTCAGCGAGAGCGATTCACGGGGGTCGGGATGTTGCGGAGCAGTGAACGTGTTGCGGAGCAGTGAACGCGATTCTAAATCACACTTAAAGGGGGGAACTTACCTCAAAAATACTCATAACAGCCCTGTACCGAAAATATATTTAAATGTCAATTTATGCCCTTGCCCCTTGATTCTTTTTATTCGTGTGCAGAACGCCAATAGAGGCCAAGAGGCCACTAGTTATCGTAAGAATTTATTATATTATATTATATCCATTCATTTATTTCTGTAAATTTATATTCCAGAAATAAAACATTCAAACTCAAAAAACAAATGAGGAGATTGTTTTTAATTCAGGACCGAACACGAACAAATACCATTTCTTCTTTTGTTTTTTTTTTGTGGAAACCACACGCAATATCCCGGTGTTCTTCCATTAAATTTAGGAGTATTTGAAGCTGAAACCTCTTTGTTGTTTTAGACCTAAATAAATTTTACTTATATTTAATTTTCGTTAGTAGAAATTAAAAAAAATACATTTTTTCATAAACTCCCGAGCAAATATTTTAGGAACAAAAACGCGGGAAATGTATTAAAATGCTCCCCTCTTTTCATATTTAGAATAAGGGAAAGGGGAAAAGTGAACAAACTCTCCCGGAAATTTTATTTAGAATGGGAGTAAAGGGAGAAGATGTGGCGACACGACACGAACGGCATGACGTCACGACAAACCGCGAAGAACAGATGCAAATAATCAAGCTGAACGCAGCCAATAAAAATACGACAATGACAAGAAGAAGAAGAAGAAGAAGAGGAGTAGACGACGACGCCAGAAGGTATTGGCTAGTGAGTCGTGACGGTGGTAATGGCGTTTTGACCGAGGAAAGATATAGGATCCTCTTTTGTTAATTAAGGTCTTTTTGTAATGACTAAATTAACGTAAAATAAAATCTTTTTGTAATCAGTAAAGTAACGTAAAGTAAATAAACGGAAGCTAAGTACCAACCACACAAGTGTCGTGTACTCAATTTTATTTCGGAGCACGCTGAACATTTAAGGCCCTGGTGACTTCCAGGTTACAACACGCGGTAGCACCAGGAGTACCTTTAGTGGTGACCCCGACGTGATACCGTCGAACCCAACGTACGGTCAGGCGAATTACCGCAGATACCGCAAACCAACGACGAGGGCATCCACACCACGAACGCAAACCCTCCAACGCCAACAAAAGCAGCAGCAGCAGCATACCGAGAAACGAGATATTGCAGGCCAAAACCCCGTTACTTACAACCGCAAACTAGCGTTGCACGTCATTTCCTTAGCAGTATCACACCATCGAGCAACGGACCACAGTAATCCAGGCAGCCAGCAGTCGCCATTGTTTTTTTTTTTTTGTGTCATATATTCACGTTTATATTTTTGTATTACCGTATTTATTTATTTTTTTTTTTTGTGATTTCTTTTTCCTCTTTCTCTCTTTGCGTTTGTGAAAATTAAAAATAAAATCTTTTTTGTAGTTTGTGGTAGCAAAGCGCCTCACGTTTTACAATCATTTACGCTTAAATTGGTGTCTGTGAACGTCAAACAATTTGGAATTTTTCTCTTTTGCTGTTTCGTAATTTTCCATTCCAGATCATCATCTGTGATTCCTACGGTCAAATCCTACCAACGTCACGATGGAGCGCGAACAACAAACAGCAACCAACGAGACGAACCAAACCAGGATACCCTCCACCAGCGATTCTAGGAGCCATACACCGTTCGCAAACAACGAAGTAAGTGCCTTATCCATTAAGAATTTGCCTTTTTGGCCGGAAAATCCGGATGTGTGGTTCGCGGCGTTAGAAGGCCAGTTTGCGGTGGCCCAAATTAGGTCGGACAACACAAAATATTTTACCGCGCTCGGTTTATTAGACGCAAAAACAATTAACGTGTGTAGGGACGTAATCCTCAATCCGCCGGCAAACGGGCTTTACGACAATTTAAAGAAAATAGTTCTGTCGCGACTTACCGAGTCTGATTACAGCCGGTTACAAAAACTTTTACACGAAACATCGTTAGGCGATAGGAGACCAAGCGAATTGTTGCACGAAATGCGTTCCCTAGCCGGCAACCAGTTTCCAGACGCGATATTGCGTAATCTTTGGCTGCAACGTCTGCCAGCGACGGCCCAGGCCATTCTCACTTGTTCACCCGAGGCATTAGATCCCCTGGCACAGACCGCGGACAGGGTGATGACAGCACTACCTGCGGCCCAAGATATTTCTGCAATAGGCCACAACCAAACGGAGGCTGCGCATTCTAACATCAGTGCAAAGGCCCCATGCGAGCGGGACTGGGAGAGCCTTTGGCAAGAAATTGCTGCGCTTCGTAGGCAACTAAACAACCAGCGTAACCGTCAGTCTGGAGATAATCCACCCCGAGCACGCGACATTAGGCGGCCAGGTTCTAGCGACCCTGTCAACCCCCGGCATTGTTGGTACCATCGCCGTTTTGGGAATCAAGCCATCCGTTGTGTCTTTCCCTGCAGTTTCAGTCGCCGCAATACTAGCGTGTCGGAAAACTGAAGGCCCAGTCGTTGGCGACTTACGAGATGGGCAAGCTCTCAGCAAAGTGTCGCTTATTTATCCCCGATCACCGGAACAAATACAAGTTTCTCATAGACTCCGGCGCGGACGTTTCGGTCCTACCAGTCAGCACTGCCAAAACGAAACCCACTGCTGGCTCCACCCAACTGTTCGCAGCGAATGGTTCGACGGTCCGTACATTCGGACACGTTAGATTAATAGTGGATTTGGGTTTCAAACGGAAGTTCTCGTGGGTTTTCATTTATGCCAACGTCGACAAAGCGATTATAGGGGCCGATTTCCTAAAAACGTTCGGGTTGTTAGTCGACTTGAAGAATGGTCGACTCATCGATCCGTCCACGTCAAGCCGAGCACAAGGGTTCCTGGCGCAAGGCTCTACTCCCAAACTCACTGTCCTGGCCCAGACTTCAGTCGACGCAGACATCGGCAAAATAATAAAATCTTTCAATATAGTATCAAACCAAAACGCTTTCGTGGGCAAGGTGCAGCATAATATAACACATCCCATCATAACGGGAGATTCGCGACCCATCTCAAGCAAACCACGTCGTCTGCCTCCAGACAAGCTAAGAATCGCAAAAGCCGAATTCGATTTTATGCTTCAGCAGGGCATCTGTCGACCCAGCGACAGCCCATGGGCTACGCCTCTACATCTCGTGAGGAAAAAGAATGGGGAATGGCGACCGTGTGGGGATTACCGTCGGCTTAACGCTGCCACACAACCCGACAGTTACCCCATACCCCACATTCAAGACTTCGCCCATCAACTACATGCCACCACAGTTTTCTCGACAATCGACCTGGTACGTGCATACCACCAAATCCCCATTAATGGAGACGACGTCCCCAAGACCGCAATAACAACACCGTTTGGGCTATTCGAATTCACAAGGATGACATTCGGTTTAAGAAATGCGGCGCAGTCTTTTCAACGCTTTATGCATATAATCTTGCGGGAGCTACCCTTCTGTTTTGTTTATATAGACGACATCTTAGTCGCTTCAAAAGAGCGCCGAGAGCACCTAACCCACCTCAAACTACTGTTTGCGCGCTTGGAAAAGTACGGCCTGGCCATAAACGCGGACAAGTGCAGGTTCGCCAAAGAGCAGGTTTTGTTCTTGGGACATATGATAACGGCGGAAGGACTCCAACCCTCTCCGGATAGAGTCCAAGCCATTGCGGATTTTAAACAACCCAAAGACGTCTCCGAACTAAGGAGGTTCTTGGGTATGCTTAATTCTTACAGACGTTTCGTACCGCGGGCAGCCGCGTCGCAACTACCGCTAACTCAATTCCTAAAAGGCAGGAAACAGAAAAGCGACCGGACCGGTATTAAGTGGTCCGCGGAAACCCTCAAAGCTTTTCAACAATGCAAAGAGGACCTATGCAAAGCAACAATGTTGGCTTTTCCAGCTCCCTCCGCTCAGTTGTCCCTCTGTGTCGACGCTTCGGATTTTGCCATCGGTGGAGTTCTACAACAGAGAATAAAAGGCGCTTGGCAACCACTTTCCTTTTATTCGGTTAAGCTTGACCCAGCGCAGCGCAAGTATAGTGCGTACGATCGGGAACTTCTAGCTATAAACCTTGCCATCAAACACTTCCGGCACTACCTGGAAGGGCAGAATTTTACCATTCTTACCGATCACAAGCCGTTAACTTTCGCATTCCGTCAAAAACCCTCCAAAGCATCGCCTCGACAATTACGTCACCTAGATTTTATAGGGCAGTTTTCCACGGATATCCAATACATTCCCGGCAAAGATAACGTGGTGGCCGACACACTGTCGCGTCTGGACGAAATCTCGTTACCACCGGAGATAGACTTCCAGACGATTGCCAACGCTCAAGCTGTCGACACCGAGTTGAGCAATCTTGTCTCTGCTGAAACGGCCTTGAAGCTAGTAAGAGTTGTTTTGCCGGGTTCCATAAAAGGACTCATCTGCGATTGCTCAACTAGCACACCACGCCCATACATCCCCGAGTCTTTTCGCAAAAACGTTTTTTTTAAAATGCACAACTTAGCTCACCCAGGAGTCCGAGCTACAGTCAAAATGATCACCCGTAAGGTAATATGGCCAGTCATCAATAAAGACTGCCGCAATTGGGCCCGTTCATGCCCAGACTGCCAAAAATCAAAGATTTCCAAACACGTCAGAAGCCCACTGGGATGTTTCGCGCCAGTGTCTCAGCGGTTCGACGAAATTCACATAGACCTAGTAGGGCCACTTCCGCCATCGGAAGGGTACAGATATGTCCTCACTGTCATCGACAGATATACGCGATGGCCTGAGGCTATTCCACTACGCGACATTACGGCCGAAACAGTGGCAAACGCGCTAGTTACAGAGTGGTTTTCACGTTACGGCGTACCTTCCACCATAGTCTCAGATCAAGGCGCGCAATTCGAGTCCGGATTGTACAAGGAGCTATGCAAAAGACTAGGGGTCGAGCACCGCCGAACCACGGCTTACAACCCTAAGGCTAACGGATTCCTCGAAAGGTGGCACCGCACTCTCAAAGCGGCCCTCAAGTGTCACAACAGTGTACAATGGACCAGAACGCTACCTCACGTCCTTTTTGGACTCAGGTCCACGTACCGCGAGGAACTGCAAGCATGCGCAGCAGAATTAGTATTTGGGCAGAGCATCCGACTGCCCTCAGATTTGCTAGTCGCAAAGAGTGCGGCAATACCGCAATCCGATTTCGTCAAGGAACTCCGCCAACATTTCGACCGCGTCCGGCCAACCGCACCAACGCGTCACGGTAGCTTCAAACCCTTTGTCTTTAAAGAACTAAGAAACTGCTCACACGTTTTCGTGCGAGTGGACTCCGTTCGCACGCCACTGCAACGTCCTTACCAAGGGCCATTCAAGGTTATAGGCCGCGACGCTAAGACCTTCCGGTTACTGGTCAACGGGAAGCAAACGGTCATCGGGATTGACCGCCTCAAACCATGTTTCGGAGAAAGCGAACAAGAACCGAACAGTAATCAGACTCAACCCAAGCAAGACCTCGCGCCAAAAACTGTTCCTTCAGCCGCGAATCATACACCACCGGAAAGAAGTAGTAGTAGCGGGAGGGCAATTATACGCCCTGGTAGATATCGTTGAAGGCGCTAACCTAACATTCAACTGGTGGGGGAGTATTGCGGCGACACGACACGAACGGCATGACGTCACGACAAACCGCGAAGAACAGATGCAAATAATCAAGCTGAACGCAGCCAATAAAAATACGACAATGACAAGAAGAAGAAGAAGAAGAGTAGACGACGACGCCAGAAGGTATTGGCTAGTGAGTCGTGACGGTGGTAATGGCGTTTTGACCGAGGAAAGATATAGGATCCTCTTTTGTTAATTAAGGTCTTTTTGTAATGACTAAATTAACGTAAAATAAAATCTTTTTGTAATCAGTAAAGTAACGTAAAGTAAATAAACGGAAGCTAAGTACCAACCACACAAGTGTCGTGTACTCAATTTTATTTCGGAGCACGCTGAACATTTAAGGCCCTGGTGACTTCCAGGTTACAACACGCGGTAGCACCAGGAGTACCTTTAAAGAGAATAAATTCCCCGGGGAGTTGTTATTGAGAATCAGGCTGATAGAACCGTGACTTTCAGCATAAAATTGTGGCGGTAGCAAGAAAATCATCGAAATTCGGTCCACGATTTTTAGTTACCATAACCATTGGTTGAAATGGCTGGACATTTTTGACAACAGTGTCAGAGAGCTTAGGCAAAAAATTCTACCTACCAATGAAATCTTTAAAGAAATGCCAAAACAGGCTATGGTTTCCAAAATGGAGCACGAACTCGGCAAAACTGTTGATGTAGAATTATTTATTATAATTTTAGATAGTGTTCTGCATCAATTTTTACTTTAGGAAATTAACATTTGCAAATTTAAGGTTTTTCCATACAAATTTAATAAATTATTTTTTTATTATATTTACCTCGATCCTACTCCAAAGCTACTAGTGAACACATGCTGGGGTTGCATTGTACTGTTTACGGCAAAGTATTCGAACGCTTTTGTGCAAAAAGATGAAAAACGTCAAATTTTGGCTTGAAAAGAAGCAACCGCTGTTTTTTTTGCTGGCAAACTCATAGGATTTTATCATTTGATAGTTTTAATTTTTTACCAGCTGGAATTCTGTGTGAAGAAAAATGAACGAAAGTACATTTTTCTTTCGTTCATCTTTTTACCATTTTCTCAATACGCGAACGCGTTTGTGTAGTTTTGCACGAAAGTTTATATAAATTTACAGGTCCGTTCGATTACTTTATGTGTACAAAAATGAAGTGTCAAATCTCCAAAATCGAGAAAATCCTCTCATTTCTAATAAAAGTACGCGAACGCTTTTGTGTAAAAACTTCTTAGTTTGGCTTGAAAAGAAGCAACCGCTGTTTTTTTTTGCTGGAAAACTCATAGGATTTCATCATTTGACAGTTTTCATTTTCTTGCCAGCTGAAATTCTGTGTGAAGAAAAATGAACGAAACTGCATTTTTCTTTCGTTCATCTTTTTACCATTTTCTCAGTACGCGACCGCGTTTGTGTAGTTTTGCACGAAAGTTTATATAAATTTACGTTTGCATATTAGTTCGCGAACGGACCTAATAGCACTGAATGATGCTATTTTCCGAACCCCAAAGAATTTTATTGACAGAGTGAGGTTAAGAACGAGTAATTAATTCTTTTTTCGAATTTTTATACGTTTCCTAAAGCAATAACTTGTGCAAACGTAGTTTTTAGGCATTTTTCTACATAAAAAAAACAATAGTCTATAAGAAGTACGTGCAACATGTTGGGAAATCGGTCCCCAATGTAAAAACCGAAAGTTAAGAAATTTGTTTGATATGATATGTATTGGGCGCGTTCAATTTTTAAGGCCTATAAGTTGCCAGTATTCAAACATCATCACTTGCCCAACGATGGTCACGTGAGTTATTCGACCAATAAGGAAATGGAAATAGTAGGGACTACTAGTTGCCTTGCAAATTGAACGCGCGCATTAACTCTTCTGACGTTTCCTAAGAATTAAGGGTATTTGTCCATTCAGTTAGACAGGTTAGGCAAAAGACAGACCGAATGTACATACCTTGTGCCATTTCTACATAATCTTGTAGAAAAAATGGCACTTATAACAACGCGCCTCTTTAGATCTATGAATTCATTAGGAAGCATAACGTGTAAGTTCATAATAATTTCGACCAAACTATTTTTAACAAATGTTTTAACAGCATCCTTATGTTCGCTACATCTGTCATCAAAGTCGTACCAAAAAAAAGAAATCCCATGTAACGTTGTTATGAATGTGCCTAACAGGAGCAAAAGCATAAGCAATGTAGATTGCAAAACTACTTTTCTAAACGTGAATAACCTATTGTCGTCACAAGGTACTGGTCGACTTTTTGCTGTTGTGCACTTGTGTGGAAAGCAATTCAAAGTTACATCTGGCGACATAATCGTCGTTGAGGGATACTGGCCGCCGACCATTGGTGATTGCATTCGCCTAGAAAAGGTTTTACTTGTGGGTGGAAATGATTTTACCTTGTTTGGAAGACCGATACTCGAAAATGGGCTTGTCGATGTTCAAGCTACTATTGTCGAAAAAACCTTAACACACACTAAAACTCATTTCAAGAAAAAGAGGAGGAAGCAGTTCATGAGAATTAACTTCCAACGGTCTACAAATACTATGATTCGCATAAATTCAATAGAAATACCTGGAAAAGTTAACGAATCTAACAATGTGAATGCTGCAAAAACTGTCAATTTGTTTTAGGCTTTTTAGTATAAAATAAAAATTCTTATTCACTTCAGATAAGCGTTATCAATCGATTTGTTCTAAGGAAAGGCGTAAGGGTGTACAAATGCATATGTGCCGCGTCGAATGGAGGAATATAGTCGGAACTGTTACCATTAGGTTCATAGCATAAGCGAAATACTTGGTTATATGATAAGGAGGAACCATATAAAATATTAGGCATTAAAGCCCTTACTGGGCCTGAAACCTGGCTTCTTCAAACATTTGGTAAGAGTGCTTTGTGGTCATAGGCAAGGACTCAAAATTTGTCATCTGAATGCACAAAGTTTGCTTCCTAAAATAGATGAATCTAGAATTTTTGTAGATTCCAAAGTTGATGCAATCTGTGTATCTGAAACTTGGTTTTCCCAAGATGGCAAGGATGCCGTATATGCTTTAATCGCATTGGTGGCGGTGTAGCACATTATGTAAGAACGGATCTAACTTGTGAACAGAAATGTTTTTTACCCATTGGATGCAATTTTGAATATATATTATTTATGAGAGAAGATTGTGTTAGATTAGGTAATATATAGAGACCAAACAAGAATATTAATTTAACGACTTTATATGAATAACTGGAAGAAATATCAACCACCGCAAGTGATGTTATTGTTTTCGTTGATAGTAATTTTTTTTCTGGAAACTCATCTCACTGAAAACATAAATGAGCTCGACCTACATCCAGCAAATACCCAAGTTCCCACTCATTTCACGAACACCTCCAGCACCTTTTTAGATATGTTTTTTTTTGCAAATAAAACTGACGGGGTACAACTTTATGATCAGATTTCTTCATTAGCATTTTCAAAGCATGATCTCATTTTTCTTTCATTTGATTTTAATAATAACCGCACAAGTTTGAACAGTTATACATTCAGAGATTGTTAACAACATGCCTTCACCGGATGAGGGCCATAGCAATATCAATCACCTCTTTGATACACACGTCCAAAAAAAAACTGCGATTGTAAGTGATAAACGAGGGCTTCGTTAACGAATGAAATTCAACTGTACAACGTGATCAGGCATACCATCGATGGAAACGCTTCCGGGTAGACGAGCACCAACAAGTCTACATACATCTAAGAAATAATGTTGTTCGTGAAATTAAAATTGTTAAGATGCAGTTTTATTCACCAACACAAACTTAGATACACAAAGACTTTAGAGTATCCTCCGTGAGTTAGGGATTGGTAGACAAAAGTTAAGCTGTTCAATTGATATTGACTTCAACGAACTGAATCGGAGGTTCTTATCGAATCCACATCCTAGAGCCTCAGTAGCAGGTCAAAGTAGTACTTACAGTCGTCTGTCCTACTATTTGAACAGTTTCACCATTATTCTCTCCAAGAATAGAAAACATGGATGCAGTCGACATTTTTTGTCAGTGAAATCAAATGATGAACATTTGTATGGAGTTCATCCCGTTTTTATTAAAGCTGTATAGCCATTACTACTTCCGTACATTACCCATGTGATCTATACAATTTGTATGACTGGAATGTTTTCCCGCCATTGCAAGATGGTCAAGAAGATGATTCCTATTGCTAAGAACTCAACAGGCGATGAATAAAGACATATTTATGCTACCTTTTCTTTCCAAAGTTTGTGACAGAACTATGAATAAGCAAAAAATGAGCATCTTTTATGTAATAACACAAAAAAAATCCGCATTTTGTACCAGACATAGCTGTACTAATGCTCTGATGAACGTTGTACAATATAGAAACCATGTTACCTTCGTGATCCTTCTGGTCTTTTCTAAAGCTTCTGATATTGTTGATCACTCCATTTTAATTGATAAATTTCGTTACCTTTGTAGCATGCCTCCTTTTGCTGTAAAGTAACTTTCGACGTATTTAAGTGAGAGAAACGCGCGGTTCTTAGGTCAATTGATACTCTTGGATATTTGTCAGACATTCGCAAGAGGTAGGGCAATGGGAAAAAAAATCTGGGTTTTACTTGGCCCCAGCGGCATTTGAACTAGGCGCGATTAGTAGTCCAACACACTAACCACTGAGTCCCTTAACGCATTAAAACAGCACTAATGTAATGCTATATAAGAACACCAATATGCAAATTAGGTTTCGTGCTTAAGAGTAACTAATCACTGATCAGATCCTTACAATATGTTTACTCAAAATGACGAAGAGTCAATTGCTTCTGGGTTGCCAGATGATAATAGTCTTGTTTCTCTAAGCTCCTTTTTCGATAAAGGAAGCTTTTAACCCCCAACGAAGGGTATTAGAATTGGTCAACAAGAATCTAAGTATAGGATGTTCTGTTTCATCAACCTATGCTCATGCTCCTAAATTAATAAATAAAAAAATGTTTTACTTTTAGTGTTACCACAACTTTAATTTTTTATTGTATTTCTCTAACATAATCTTAAACAAATAAAAAAAACCGCGAATGCGACTTGTTTGTATTACGGTTAGCGAATTTTCAAAATATCTTTGCTTCATTGGACGTTTAATGTCGAATTGAAGAAAGAGCCTTCTCTTTTCAAAATATATTTGCCTTCATAAGATGTAAAGCTATAATGGCGAACTGAATAAAGAGGCTTCCTTGTATTTTATTATATGGGTAGCGATTTTATAAAATTTATTTTCTTAAATTGGACGTTTAATGCGAATAATTTTTTAAAATTCAGCAACTATAATAAGTACAAGCAAATCATATTCGCCATCATTTTTGTTTGACTCGCTAACGATAATAATTTAATACATACGTTTTGGATTTGGTAAGACAATTATGGGAAGAGAAACCAAATTATCGCTGTGGAGCAGGTTTTGGTTTAGGAATTTTCGCTATCAAAGCCTGAATTTCGTCTTTCTCTTTCCAATCCTTCCATACTTCAAACAAATTAACTATCGAACGAACTATTTCCTGCACCTTATCCAGATCCACGTTAAGCTCAGCAAACCAAGATTTTAGGTCCTTTTGCAAGATAACACACGCTATTTGCAAACACCCGATGGCAATCTAAAACAAATAATTATACATAAAAAGTAAACACACGCACAGGGTCTTACCTGATACGGCGGGTACAGCAGGCATACGTCGGTTCTTAATGAATCGTTAATAATTCGCCAAGACAGCGTTAAAAAGTTATCCTCTTGTCCACCAATATCTTGAACGAGTTGCAAGAGCGGCCTGTACGGCTGATATACAATCAGGCAGCAATCTAAATTTTCTAAGAGATAGAATTCGCACTCTAGAATGTGATTTATTCTATATGGGAACTCTTGTGAGTAGGCGTAGTTGAATTTTGTTTTTATTACAGATTGACAAATCGAAATCAATCGAGAATTGGAAATGACTCCGAATTCTTCTACTTTTGAAGCTAAAAGTATACATGTTGGCGCCAGGAGCAATGGATCTATATGTTTAAGAGAATTTCTGGCATAGAATCGCTTGAAATAAACCGTAGCTGTGGCTATGACTTGCTGACGAAGTTTTAACTGTTCGCCCAATACTTGAATAACGTTTGCGAAAAAAATAAATATTTTCTGGTATTCGTCTTCCGTGAGCACTTGCAAGTCCTGTTGTCGTTCACGTACTAGATCGTGTCGATCAAGAATCCATTGCTGGGCATGTGAGCTCTGCCAAAAATTACCAGCCATTATTCTTGTAAAATGTCTTCTTCACTAATTGATAACGAAACTATGCTCATCAAAATGTTATAAAGTTTCACTCATTGTCAGAATCAGGACAACAATTATCATACAAATTATATGTAAATGTTAAAAAAAGAGTATCGGCGTTTCAGTTTTATATGCCAAGCAAACTTCACCCAAACTGATCTCTGCACCATCTATCAGGATTTGTTCATATCCGAATCTATGATGGAACTTATTGAATATATGAGCACACAATTTGTGAGCACTGACATCACGAGAAACCTCGCAAATGTAGCCCAAATAGGGCTTGTCACGACAATGTCAGTGTCAAAAGAGAGAAAAAAAAACGACAATTGGCGCGTTCAATTTGCAAGTTAACTGCAAGTTCTCTACTAATTAAATTTCTATAACTTGCCAAACGATGGTCACGTGAGTTATTTGATCAATGAGAAAAGGTAAAATAGTAGTCACTAGTAGTTGACTTGTAAATTGAACGCGCCCAATGTCAGTTGTCAAAAGAGAGAAAAAAAAAACAAACAGCTGAATGAAATGAATAAAAACAATGGCGAATTTGCATGGCGGGAAATAAGTTCTTCGCTAATAGTTACTAAAAGTTTATAACAAAGCCAATTTTAACAAAAAAAAAAATTTACGGAACTAAGAATTAGTATCCAAACCACGTTTTGGATAATTAAAAAGTTAACATTATAATGTGATTGTATTCAAAAAATAAAAGTGAAAAAATGAGAATATCGTAGTTGTGGCAAAAAATGTTTTTGTTGCAAAGATCTCGTAATAATTTTATATTAAAGTGAATTATAACAAAAACAAATTTCCAGAAATAAAAAGGAGTATCCAAACACTATTTTGGAATACTCAAAAGATAACAATACATTAAGATTCTGTACAAAAAATAAAAGTGAAACCGTGACAATCGCCTTGTGGCAAAAAAATATTTCTGTTTCGAAGCAAATAAGTTGAAAAGTTCTCTAAAAAAAAGTCAAAATGCCTGTAAGTTGCTGCATCCAGAGCTGCTCAAGCCATTCATTCAATACTGTGGACTGCAAATTTTATTTGTTTCCTCAAATAAGAATGAAAAGCCCTAAACTTAAAACTCTATCTGAGGAAGGCCACAGGAAATGGTTAAAAGCTATAAACAGAAAGGAACTCAACACTAAAATAGCTCGTGTCTGTTCTAAGCATTTTATTTCAGGTATGTTTGTGCATTTAAAATAAAATAAAACCATAGCGGTTGCAAAATATCTACTGTTTAGGAAAAAGTGCGAATCTTTGTGATCATTTGAACCCGGACTGGGTTCCTAGTTTGCACCTGGGATACGCCAGTAAACCGAACCCAGCACTTGCAGCGAGTCGATTTAATCGGCACCGTCAACGCATGACTGAAAGAGCGCTGAGAGAAATACAAATTTATTCTATGGAACCTAATAGTATGCACATTGTACACACATATATTTATCTATTTTACTTACCCATAATAATAACACTTGTTACTTATTTACTTTGAATAAAAGAGGTTGTAAGCACCCTGCAAGCTGAAGAAGTCTTAACAGAACCAGATGCGTTGGAAGAATCTATGGAACCTAATGGTATGCACATTGTACACACATATATTTATCTATTTTACTTACCCATAATAATAACACTTGTTACTTATTTACTTTGAATAAAAGAGGTTGTAAGCACACTGCAAGCTGAAGAAGTCTTAACAGAACCAGATGCGTTGGAAGAATTTTTGGAAGAGGAGTATTTACAGGAATATATGGACCCAATTAATCCTGTGGAAGAGCCCTCTCACAAATCAGTTGGTAAAGTTCATTCTGTATTGAATAAGAAGATTGTGTTACTTTTTAAATTTATATGCAGGAACTCAGACTGATTTAGTAGAAGAGACTTCTTACAAAACAATTGGTAAAGTTTATTCTGTATTGAATGAGAAGATTGTGTTACTTTTTAAATTTATATGCAGGAACTCAGACTGATATAGTAGAAGAGACTTCTCACAAAACAATTGGTAATAAATATTTATGCTGTATTGATAAAAATTGTGAATAATTTTGTTAAATTTATTTGCAGGAACCCAAACTGGTTTAGTTATGAAGGAAGTCGACTCTGTATTTTCAGCGTTGAGGAAGAAAGAGCTAGCATCGGAAAGGAAAGAACTTGAAATTTCTGAACTTAAAAAAGAAATTTCAGAGTTAAAAATGGGAATGGCTTGCTTCAAAGATAGCGATGCCAAAACCAGGTATTTTACTGGCTTGTCACACTATATCACATTAATTACAATTTACAAGGCAATTGAAGAAAACATTCCAGACTGTTTTAGAAAAGGCCTGAACAAATTTCAAGTTCTTGTCCTAACGCTTATGAAACTTCGGCTCGATCTTCCTTTCACGCTGTTAGGATATATGTTTGGAGTATCTACTCAGACAGCTTCTAAAAAGTTTTATGATTGCGTTCTCGTTCTGTGTTCGGAACTCAGCTGCTTTGTTTCCTGGCCCGACAAAGATGTTAGAGTGCATTACACAGGAGTACTTCAAACGTGTTTTTGGAAATAGACTTGCTGTTACTATAGGTTGCTACGAAATCCGAATAGAGAAATCCGGTAAGTTACAAATTTAATAATAAAACAACTATTAACTAACGTAATTATCACCATATATGAACTAATACGAAGTTTCCTTAACCACTACGGCGCTTAACACTAAAAGTTGATTCATTCTTTTCCTTTTCAGGTCAACCTGTTGCAAGAGCAGCTATATATTCCTCCTACAAAAGTTCCGAGACAATAAAATATCTCATTGGGATAGCTCCGAGTGGTGCTATCGTATACACATCTAATCAGGCAGACGGCAGTATTGCCATGTCCTTATTCTTAAGTATACCAATTTGTAAACTTTATGATGAAAAAATAAAGAATCTATCTATCTATCTATCTATCTACACATCTAAAGGATATGGCGGAAGAAGTAGCGACAAATTTATATCGGAGAAATCTGATTTTTTAACTTTCTTGCAACCTGGAGATCGTCTTATCTGACAGGGGATTTTTAATAGAAAAAGCAGTACGGTATAAAGGAGTAGAACTAAAGATACCAGCATTTCTCCAAGGTAAGCTCCAACTACAAAAGTAACCAAAGTTGGATTTGGTTATAAAAATTTGGAGTTGAATTTGAAAATAATATGAATGATTTTCATTCATGAGATACTCGTCGTCCGATACCTTGTAAATGCAACAATTTTTTACTTTAAGTGTTGTGTCTACATCTTCGCCGTTTCTTAAGGTAAAGGGACACTTCACTTTTACCGGGGCAAGACCACAGCACCTGCATTCGAACATAGCATCTGGCGAAGCAGCGTAAAAACATTTATCTTTGATGAAAATTCACAGGAACTGGTTTTGCAATTTTGGTGTTTCTTTTTCAAAAATGTTTCCACGTACTTCACTGCTTGCTTTTCATTTCGCCTTCCATAAACGGTGGCAGCAGGAAAACGTTTTTGGTTTGCAAATTTTGTTCAGCAAACTCATGGAAGGTCTGCTTTTCTTCTTACGAACCACTTCCTTGATAACGAAGCAGTTACTCTCCCAATTCTAATTTTTTGCCAAATGTTGTCAGGTGAGAGGCTCTGTAGTCTTGTTAGAGATTCAATTTTTTTTACAACATCTGATTGCACAGTAAAATCTAGATCTCGCCCAAGATTTTCTAAATGTTCCCTTGAATAGTTGACATATTCATCTTTAAACAAACTAGACAGGTAAATGTCTTGAAGGAAGTCTTTGAGCCCAATCACAATGTGCATAAGCTTGCATATGCAAAGGCTCTGCAAAGTACGAATGTACTAGACTCCCTTTATCAAACCGCAATGTGAATAGCCCTGCATTCGTTAACTTTTTTCCGTTTCGTTAAGCCTATGCAAAGTACGCCAGCAGCCGTACATTGCATAAGGAATCTAGACATTTCAAAATAGTTGTTGATGTGCAAAACGTTTCAATGGAAGAAAGAGTATTTTTTTTTTAATTATTAATAAATAATGTGAGGCAATATGAAGCCATTTATAATAAAAGGCATTCGTGTTACTCCAACAAAGTATTTAAAGAAAAAAATTGGAAGGAAATCAGCAAATCAGTCGGAAAATCAAGTAAGACAATATCATGTAATGATAGAAATATTCTTTCAATGAAATTATGTTAATATTTTTCT
Source organism: Portevinia maculata (assembly GCA_949715645.1). Lineage (NCBI taxonomy): Eukaryota > Metazoa > Arthropoda > Insecta > Diptera > Syrphidae > Portevinia > Portevinia maculata. The sequence continues at coordinate 99,011,973 of OX454525.1, forward strand.
AACAGGAGATGAATGCAAACGAAGGTGGCGTTTATTACGAGAAAGATTCCCCAAAGAAGTGAAAAAGAAAAATACACCATCTGGTAGTCGATGGGCTGATAGTACGGAGTGGTACTTGTATGACCAAATGCTTTTTTTAAAAGATTTTGTTCAACCACGACAGTAAGTTTAATTCTCAATAAAATATGTAGATATACGTTATAATGGAATACATTACTATTTTTAGGACAAAATACAACGAATTCGAGATATCTGGTGACACGTTCGTCGATTTTTCGACATTTCCAATCGCTGCACCACATACAACACCTGCACCTTCATCTGCACCTTCACCTGCCCCTGCATCTGCACCTGCACCCGCAGCTGCCCCAGCATCTGCACTTGCACCTACACCACCGAAAAAGTCAAAATTTGAAGATGTCTGCTAAAAATTTAACGACACACTGAAAAAATTCGATGCACAAATTTCAACATCACGGCATCCAGCGATTGCAGACTCATCGGACGAAATTTTTTTTCCTTCCATTTTGCAATTCTTTTTGCAAACTGTTTAATTCGTTTAATAAACGAAACACTTCGAACAAACTTGGAATATTATATTTTGAAACTTCCATTTTGTTTGGGTTTGGTTAAAAAAAAATGTAATTTGAATTTTAACTGACAGCTTGCTTATGCTATTGTGGTTTGACTATGCATTGACAGTGCATAAGTGTACATAGGCGTGCATACGTTGATTTTTGACAGTTTTGCATATGCAAGCTTATGCACATTGTGGTTGGGCTCTTTGTCAGAGCTATTGTCGACTAAAAAATCGCTTACTAGAGTAATAACTGCAGGGTTAATGTCCTTCAAAGTTTGGAGTATTTCCTTTTTTTTCGGCAGTAATTTTGCAAACAAAATCAGTCCTGGAACGTGGTATTGGGTCTTGTTTCTTGAAACCTAAATTTTCAATTTCTGAATAAAGTTGATTTTTAACAGGAGCCCTGTGCCAATAGCAAGCTACTTCTGTTACTGAAAGCTGAAAATAATAAGTCAATAATGTTCATAAAAGCAACAAATAACCGATGTCCTTTGTGTAATTTGTTTGTGATTTCTGTGTGTAAGTTGGGTGTGCTTTTGTGTTCATGTGTTTAGAAAAATTAATATGAAAAGTACTTGAAAAAATCTTACATGGTTGGCAGCGCAGCCTCTATAAACGCTTTCCAAGCCAAAAAGCACTATCCCAACATGCAAGCATGATTCAAACAGCCCTGCTTTACAGTTGCAGTGAGCACATTCTATGCATCCATTTATATGTACCAACACCCAAGTTTCAAGAGGCTTTTCGTTTAGCCGTTGGGAATGTAGCACCTAAAAGTAGGATCATCGAAATAAAAGCTTATGAGTAATTGAATTAATTTATTTTATACCTTTCCAAGTACTACAAAACTTTTGATAGGCGGGTGGCTTTAACATCTTTGAGCCATCCAGCCTTAAAAAGATCTTGAGCTCTGTTCATGGTCTGGCTATTGTTAAATTCGTTACCAGTATACACAGACTTCTCATTAATCAAATAATCGTGTATAGCACAAAACCTCACATTTCTGGGTAAATCTTTGGAATAATAGAGCAAGTACGGGTCTCTACCGACCTTCTCAATTTTCGACATATAGGGGAGTTTACTCAACGCGTCGAGACCTTTAGCATAGCTAGATAGCTCCATAATTCCACTATGAGCTTAAATATTCTTAAACAGATAAAGTTATGTTCACGCCGTGAGAGTTTAAAACCAAATTAAAAAAGAACACTTTCAATTTCGACTTTTTATTCGCGCACACATTTTTCAATTTTTGGTCAACATATTAACTATTTTTATTGTTTTTTTGTTACTTTAACTTACTTTCTCACGTTTTTTCTCTATAAGCTGGTACTTTTTAATCTTCAATTGCTTTCCGAACAAAAAACGGAAAGCCGGCTCCTCACCAGAAGTCGTTGTGCTAAAAGATAGACAACCCAAAAAGGCAAATGCCAACGAAATAGAAACGCTAAGGAAAAAACCTCAAAATAAGGTATACCTTCCACCTCCAATTAACGTTGTCGGAGTTTCAGACTACAGCAAGCTAAGTAGCCTTCTTAAGGAAATAGCAAAGTCCACATTCAAAGTAACATCTCTGAATAATAATGTGTGGAAAATAAATGTAAGCGATCCTGAGAGCTATCGCGCAGTTTCTCAAAAACTGAATACTGAGAAGGTACAATGGTACACTTATGAAAACAAGTCTGAAAGGCCACACCGAGTTGTAGCCAGAGGGCTCCACTCTTCGTGCCGCAAAGAAGATGTTTTGCAAGATCTTAAAACTAAAGGTTTCAAAATTATCGACGCGGTTAATATACTTAAAAAAGAAAAGCAAAAAACGGAACAAGACGAGGAAATTGTTGTCAAACGCGGACTTCCGCTATTCATGCTTAGTTTCGAAAAGTCTGAAAACATGGAAAAAATATACAACATTAAAACTATCCTAAACATAGTGGTTAAAATTGAACCGATGCGCCAAAGGACTCGTCAGATTCCTCAGTGTAAGCGTTGCCAAGGCTACAATCACACGCACACGTATTGCCAAAAAGAGCCGCGTTGCGTAAAATGTGCCGGTAAACATTTATCGAAGGAATGCGCTCTAAGTAGACAAGACCTACCAACATGCATAAATTGCAATGGAAAACATCCGGCAAATTATCGCGGATGCGAAGTGGCTAAGGAACTTCAAAATAGGCGCGACAAAATAAAGAAAACTACGCTACCAATCGCAAATAAAACCAATAACAAACCTGAAAGGGGCAACAATAAAACCAATGAAGGACGAAAAAAGGCTAAAGAAATGGTCAAAACACAACACCCAAGAGAAGGAAAATTGTTTAGAAAAAAGTCACCGAAAGCTGTTCCACAAACATACGCTGAAGCTGCGTTGCAAGGACGCGAACAAACAAATAAAACATCTGATCCAGTCTCCCAAGTTTTCTCTGCAATTCTTGCCAGGCTAGAAGAACAGAGCCAAATTAATAAACGTATGTTTGAAAAACTCGACAAGCTCGAAAATCAATTTCGAAGTACACGTGCAATAATATAAATATGACGGATTTAGTTAAATTAGTGACATGGAATGCGAACGGCCTTCTGCATAAGATGGACGAGCTCGAGATATTCATTCATAAATATGAAATTGATATTTGTTTGATTTCGGAAACTCATCTGACGAAAGAAACCAGCACAAACATTCGAGGATACATTGCCTATCACGCATATCACCCTTCGGAAAGGGCGAGAGGCGGGGCATCCTTGTTGATCAAAAATACCATTGAACACTCAATCAGTGGAACAATCGAGCTTGACAAACTGCAATTATGCACGGTGAGCGTAAAAATTAAACACATAAAATATGATTTTGCAGCTATCTATTGCCCCCCACGTGCAACGATGGAAAGAAGCGATTTTATAAGTATCTTTGACTCACTTGGACGAAATTTCGTCATCGGAGGTGACTTTAACGCAAAACATACCTTCTGGGGATCGAGATGCATTTCAGTAAAAGGTAGAGTTCTTTACGAAGCCGGTATGGAATTGGGGGTAGACTTTCATTCCTCAGGTAAACCGACATACTGGCCCTCGGATACGGCAAAAACACCAGACCTCATCGATTTCTTCATCACGAAAGGTTTGTCGGGAAACTCTATTGTAGTTGAGGAATGCTTCGATCTTTGGGATAGCTCCGAGTGGTGCTATCGTATACACATCTAATCAGGCAGACGGCAGTATTGCCATGTCCTTATTCTTAAGTATACCAATTTGTAAACTTTATGATGAAAAAATAAAGAATCTATCTATCTATCTATCTATCTACACATCTAAAGGATATGGCGGAAGAAGTAGCGACAAATTTATATCGGAGAAATCTGATTTTTTAACTTTCTTGCAACTTGGAGATCGTCTTATCTGACAGGGGATTTTTAATAGAAAAAGCAGTACGGTATAAAGGAGTAGAACTAAAGATACCAGCATTTCTCCAAGGTAAGCTCCAACTACAAAAGTAACCAAAGTTGGATTTGGTTATAAAAATTTGGAGTTGAATTTGAAAATAATATGAATGATTTTCATTCATGAGATACTCGTCGTCCGATACCTTGTAAATGCAACAATTTTTTACTTTAAGTGTTGTGTCTACATCTTCGCCGTTTCTTAAGGTAAAGGGACACTTCACTTTTACCGGGGCAAGACCACAGCACCTGCATTCGAACATAGCATCTGGCGAAGCAGCGTAAAAACATTTATCTTTGATGAAAATTCACAGGAACTGGTTTTGCAATTTTGGTGTTTCTTTTTCAAAAATGTTTCCACGTACTTCACTGCTTGCTTTTCATTTCGCCTTCCATAAACGGTGGCAGCAGGAAAACGTTTTTGGTTTGCAAATTTTGTTCAGCAAACTCATGGAAGGTCTGCTTTTCTTCTTACGAACCACTTCCTTGATAACGAAGCAGTTACTCTCCCAATTCTAATTTTTTGCCAAATGTTGTCAGGTGAGAGGCTCTGTAGTCTTGTTAGAGATTCAATTTTTTTTACAACATCTGATTGCACAGTAAAATCTAGATCTCGCCCAAGATTTTCTAAATGTTCCCTTGAATAGTTGACATATTCATCTTTAAACAAACTAGACAGGTAAATGTCTTGAAGGAAGTCTTTGAGCCCAATCACAATGTGCATAAGCTTGCATATGCAAAGGCTCTGCAAAGTACGAATGTACTAGACTCCCTTTATCAAACCGCAATGTGAATAGCCCTGCATTCGTTAACTTTTTTCCGTTTCGTTAAGCCTATGCAAAGTACGCCAGCAGCCGTACATTGCATAAGGAATCTAGACATTTCAAAATAGTTGTTGATGTGCAAAACGTTTCAATGGAAGAAAGAGTATTTTTTTTTTAATTATTAATAAATAATGTGAGGCAATATGAAGCCATTTATAATAAAAGGCATTCGTGTTACTCCAACAAAGTATTTAAAGAAAAAAATTGGAAGGAAATCAGCAAATCAGTCGGAAAATCAAGTAAGACAATATCATGTAATGATAGAAATATTCTTTCAATGAAATTATGTTAATATTTTTCTAACAGGAGATGAATGCAAACGAAGGTGGCGTTTATTACGAGAAAGATTCCCCAAAGAAGTGAAAAAGAAAAATACACCATCTGGTAGTCGATGGGCTGATAGTACGGAGTGGTACTTGTATGACCAAATGCTTTTTTTAAAAGATTTTGTTCAACCACGACAGTAAGTTTAATTCTCAATAAAATATGTAGATATACGTTATAATGGAATACATTACTATTTTTAGGACAAAATACAACGAATTCGAGATATCTGGTGACACGTTCGTCGATTTTTCGACATTTCCAATCGCTGCACCACATACAACACCTGCACCTTCATCTGCACCTTCACCTGCCCCTGCATCTGCACCTGCACCCGCAGCTGCCCCAGCATCTGCACTTGCACCTACACCACCGAAAAAGTCAAAATTTGAAGATGTCTGCTAAAAATTTAACGACACACTGAAAAAATTCGATGCACAAATTTCAACATCACGGCATCCAGCGATTGCAGACTCATCGGACGAAATTTTTTTTCCTTCCATTTTGCAATTCTTTTTGCAAACTGTTTAATTCGTTTAATAAACGAAACACTTCGAACAAACTTGGAATATTATATTTTGAAACTTCCATTTTGTTTGGGTTTGGTTAAAAAAAAATGTAATTTGAATTTTAACTGACAGCTTGCTTATGCTATTGTGGTTTGACTATGCATTGACAGTGCATAAGTGTACATAGGCGTGCATACGTTGATTTTTGACAGTTTTGCATATGCAAGCTTATGCACATTGTGGTTGGGCTCTTTGTCAGAGCTATTGTCGACTAAAAAATCGCTTACTAGAGTAATAACTGCAGGGTTAATGTCCTTCAAAGTTTGGAGTATTTCCTTTTTTTTCGGCAGTAATTTTGCAAACAAAATCAGTCCTGGAACGTGGTATTGGGTCTTGTTTCTTGAAACCTAAATTTTCAATTTCTGAATAAAGTTGATTTTTAACAGGAGCCCTGTGCCAATAGCAAGCTACTTCTGTTACTGAAAGCTGAAAATAATAAGTCAATAATGTTCATAAAAGCAACAAATAACCGATGTCCTTTGTGTAATTTGTTTGTGATTTCTGTGTGTAAGTTGGGTGTGCTTTTGTGTTCATGTGTTTAGAAAAATTAATATGAAAAGTACTTGAAAAAATCTTACATGGTTGGCAGCGCAGCCTCTATAAACGCTTTCCAAGCCAAAAAGCACTATCCCAACATGCAAGCATGATTCAAACAGCCCTGCTTTACAGTTGCAGTGAGCACATTCTATGCATCCATTTATATGTACCAACACCCAAGTTTCAAGAGGCTTTTCGTTTAGCCGTTGGGAATGTAGCACCTAAAAGTAGGATCATCGAAATAAAAGCTTATGAGTAATTGAATTAATTTATTTTATACCTTTCCAAGTACTACAAAACTTTTGATAGGCGGGTGGCTTTAACATCTTTGAGCCATCCAGCCTTAAAAAGATCTTGAGCTCTGTTCATGGTCTGGCTATTGTTAAATTCGTTACCAGTATACACAGACTTCTCATTAATCAAATAATCGTGTATAGCACAAAACCTCACATTTCTGGGTAAATCTTTGGAATAATAGAGCAAGTACGGGTCTCTACCGACCTTCTCAATTTTCGACATATAGGGGAGTTTACTCAACGCGTCGAGACCTTTAGCATAGCTAGATAGCTCCATAATTCCACTATGAGCTTAAATATTCTTAAACAGATAAAGTTATGTTCACGCCGTGAGAGTTTAAAACCAAATTAAAAAAGAACACTTTCAATTTCGACTTTTTATTCGCGCACACATTTTTCAATTTTTGGTCAACATATTAACTATTTTTATTGTTTTTTTGTTACTTTAACTTACTTTCTCACGTTTTTTCTCTATAAGCTGGTACTTTTTAATCTTCAATTGCTTTCCGAACAAAAAACGGAAAGCCGGCTCCTCACCAGAAGTCGTTGTGCTAAAAGATAGACAACCCAAAAAGGCAAATGCCAACGAAATAGAAACGCTAAGGAAAAAACCTCAAAATAAGGTATACCTTCCACCTCCAATTAACGTTGTCGGAGTTTCAGACTACAGCAAGCTAAGTAGCCTTCTTAAGGAAATAGCAAAGTCCACATTCAAAGTAACATCTCTGAATAATAATGTGTGGAAAATAAATGTAAGCGATCCTGAGAGCTATCGCGCAGTTTCTCAAAAACTGAATACTGAGAAGGTACAATGGTACACTTATGAAAACAAGTCTGAAAGGCCACACCGAGTTGTAGCCAGAGGGCTCCACTCTTCGTGCCGCAAAGAAGATGTTTTGCAAGATCTTAAAACTAAAGGTTTCAAAATTATCGACGCGGTTAATATACTTAAAAAAGAAAAGCAAAAAACGGAACAAGACGAGGAAATTGTTGTCAAACGCGGACTTCCGCTATTCATGCTTAGTTTCGAAAAGTCTGAAAACATGGAAAAAATATACAACATTAAAACTATCCTAAACATAGTGGTTAAAATTGAACCGATGCGCCAAAGGACTCGTCAGATTCCTCAGTGTAAGCGTTGCCAAGGCTACAATCACACGCACACGTATTGCCAAAAAGAGCCGCGTTGCGTAAAATGTGCCGGTAAACATTTATCGAAGGAATGCGCTCTAAGTAGACAAGACCTACCAACATGCATAAATTGCAATGGAAAACATCCGGCAAATTATCGCGGATGCGAAGTGGCTAAGGAACTTCAAAATAGGCGCGACAAAATAAAGAAAACTACGCTACCAATCGCAAATAAAACCAATAACAAACCTGAAAGGGGCAACAATAAAACCAATGAAGGACGAAAAAAGGCTAAAGAAATGGTCAAAACACAACACCCAAGAGAAGGAAAATTGTTTAGAAAAAAGTCACCGAAAGCTGTTCCACAAACATACGCTGAAGCTGCGTTGCAAGGACGCGAACAAACAAATAAAACATCTGATCCAGTCTCCCAAGTTTTCTCTGCAATTCTTGCCAGGCTAGAAGAACAGAGCCAAATTAATAAACGTATGTTTGAAAAACTCGACAAGCTCGAAAATCAATTTCGAAGTACACGTGCAATAATATAAATATGACGGATTTAGTTAAATTAGTGACATGGAATGCGAACGGCCTTCTGCATAAGATGGACGAGCTCGAGATATTCATTCATAAATATGAAATTGATATTTGTTTGATTTCGGAAACTCATCTGACGAAAGAAACCAGCACAAACATTCGAGGATACATTGCCTATCACGCATATCACCCTTCGGAAAGGGCGAGAGGCGGGGCATCCTTGTTGATCAAAAATACCATTGAACACTCAATCAGTGGAACAATCGAGCTTGACAAACTGCAATTATGCACGGTGAGCGTAAAAATTAAACACATAAAATATGATTTTGCAGCTATCTATTGCCCCCCACGTGCAACGATGGAAAGAAGCGATTTTATAAGTATCTTTGACTCACTTGGACGAAATTTCGTCATCGGAGGTGACTTTAACGCAAAACATACCTTCTGGGGATCGAGATGCATTTCAGTAAAAGGTAGAGTTCTTTACGAAGCCGGTATGGAATTGGGGGTAGACTTTCATTCCTCAGGTAAACCGACATACTGGCCCTCGGATACGGCAAAAACACCAGACCTCATCGATTTCTTCATCACGAAAGGTTTGTCGGGAAACTCTATTGTAGTTGAGGAATGCTTCGATCTTTCTTCTGATCATTCACCGGTCATTTTGACAATTAACGGCTGTCTACGAAAAAAAGAAGGTCCGCCCAGACTAACTAACATGAAAACAAACTGGGAATCCTTTAAAAAATACTGTGAAAGTAAAATCGATCTCAAAGTGTCTCTTCGAACACCCCACGAACTTGAAGACGAAGTCGATCAATTTATTAACGTCATACAATGCTCAGCCTGGAAAAATACTCCCCATAAACGGAAAATAACCACAAATTGCGAAATAACATATCCCTTGGAAATCACGCAATTGTTAAAGAAGAAAAGGGGAGCGCGCAAAAGATGGCAACAATCTCGCGCTCCACAGGATAAAACCACTCTTAACTACCTTTGTAGTAAACTTAAGAGAGAAATTCGAGACTTTAAAAATCGTCAAATTTCTACATATCTTGGAAGCCTAACTGCGGATAAAAGTACAAATTACTCGCTCTGGAAAGCCATGAAAGGCATTAAAAAACCAAAAACGCAAGCGCCACCCATCAGGAAAATCAATGGAGAATGGGCGAAGAGTGACAAGGAAAAAGCCGAAATATTTGCAGAACATTTGGAAGAAACATTTAAACCATTTAATGGTCAAGCGTTGCTCGAATTTATTGTCCTAACCGTGGCACCTGACAATTATAGAATAAAAAGTGTATCGCTAGCCGAACTACGCTTCGAAATAGAGAAACTAAAATTAAACAAAGCTCCTGGATATGACTTAATCACAGGACAGGTCCTTAAAGAGTTACCTAGGAAAGCTTTAATAAAGTTTGCATATCTTATAAATGCATCGTTCAGGTTATTGTACGTTCCACGACAATGGAAGGTAGCTGAAGTTATAATGGTTCCAAAGCCCGGTAAACCACTGAATGACAAAAAATCATATAGGCCAATATCTCTCTTACCGATAATGTCGAAGGTATTCGAAAAACTTTTGTTAAAGCGCCTACATCCGATTATCGAAGAACGTCGATTAATACCTGACCACCAATTCGGATTCAGGATTAAGCACTCTACAATCGACCAGGTTTACAGAATAACCAATGTAATTGAAAAAGCCCTAGAGGAGAAAAAAATATGTTCTAGTGTTTTTCTCGACGTCTCTCAGGCCTTTGATAAAGTATGGCATACAGGGTTGAAACATAAGCTAAGACAAGCTTTTCCGAAACAGTTATCTGATATCCTTAGTTGTTACTTATCAGACAGACTCTTTCGTGTAAAACACGGAAATGATTACTCTGAATTTGAAGAAATCGCGGCAGGAGTTCCCCAAGGAAGCGTTCTTGGACCGATCCTATTTCTAATATACACTAGTGATATTCTTCAAGAAGAAGGCACAACAGTAGCCACATTTGCAGACGATACAGCTATATTAGCGGTCAGTAATACCGTTGAATCAGCAACTAATAAACTCCAACGTTCTATTGACAAAATTTGTGATTGGACAAAGACTTGGCGTATTGCTCTCAACGAGGCCAAATCAACGCACGTGAATTTTACTTATAAAAAGGTAGACAACTTACCCATTTTCATTGATTCGGTACGAATTCCGTACGCAAAATATTTGGGTATGACACTCGATGCGAAATTAAAATGGAAACCGCACGTCAAGAAGAAACGCGAAGAGCTCGCCATTCGATGTAAACAAATGCACTGGCTGCTTGGTAGATTTTCCCAACTCAGCATGCAGAACAAGCTGCTTTTATACAAGCAAGTACTAAAACCGGTTTGGACATACGGTATACAACTTTGGGGTTGTACCAAATCCAGTAATATCAAAATTTTACAAACTTTTCAAAACAAAGTGCTAAGAAAAATAGTAAATGCACCATGGTTTATCAGAAACACTGATATCCACAGAGACCTAACTATGGCTACCGTCGAAGATGAAATAAAACATTTTGCCTGCAAACAACAGACACGCCTTCACGGTCATTGCAATATCACCATGCTACAAATTCGAGACGATACTAACCTAGTGCGCCGATTACAAAGGATAAAACCATTTGAATTAGCGCAATAAGATGTAACCGCGTGCTTATGGCGGTATTAGCAGGTGCCTCCACTGGGAAGCTGCCTGCCAAACGCGTAATTTACAGTTTAAATAAAACTACTAGATAGGAATAACCTAGTTGTAGTATGCAGGTTTCGAAGGGAGGTGGTTTTTGTTTTCTTATCTTAAGTGAGAAAGAGTCGCATGTACGATTTTCCACCTACCCCTATTATTCGTCCGAGCCTAGTTCTGGTTCCAAGTCTCGTGCTTTTAACCAGGATAGGTAACTCTCAGCTTGCTGAGAGTAACGATAATATTACTATGGCTTGGGAGTAATATTAGAAACTCTATATAAAAAAAAAAAAAAAAAAATTGCTTCTGTTTTCACTTAAATATACACTTTATTAACAATCACAATGATTATTCATTTCATTCAGCTGTTTGTTTGTTTTTTTTTTTTTTGCTCTTTTGACACTGACATTGTTTTCATTCAATTTGCTTTTGGCGTTTGACGTTTAAGAAAGGGAAGCGGCACTTCAGAAAGAGATAGCTTGGTGAAAAGCCCTATTGTATACATAACATATGGCAGTGCTCGCAAATTCGCACATACAAGTAGGTACGAAGTTCGATCTGTGTCCCGAAACTCGCAAATGATATGCTTGCAAATCCAATCACGAATTTTGTACCCTATTTGCGAGGTGTTAACACGGTTTGCGACAGCATTTGAATGTCATGCATTTTCATCAATTGTGGATTTGCGAGCATGACATTTACAATTTGTCATAGTCACTTTGGAGATTTATTATTTCATATTCAGCCTTATTGTGAGTTTCTCCCGGAAAATATTTCGCCTGGTGAAATTCTGTCCGCCCGGAATTTTAAAAGCTATTGTGAGTTTCACCCGAATGATATTTCACTTCGAATCGACAGTGACATTTCGAACACACCTAATTTGTGTGTTTGACAGCTTTAAAATATAAAGTGCCAAATAAATTAAATGCAAAAAAGAAATAGGGAAGATAAGAATATTTTGTATTCAATTGCATTGCGTAGTACTGCGGTTCTTAAAAATAAAATACTTAAGAACTAGTTATTCGGAAAAAAAACGCCAAATGAAATAAAGCCAAAAATGTAAACATTTAACGGCGCAGGGACATCAGTCGCTTTGAGTTAAGTTCCAATTGTTTAGTGTTTTTTTTAATAAATACTGTGCATATTTTAAGAGTTTATAAAATAGCATTCCAATATTTGCTAGATATGCTTACCAGTCCAAACAAAAATAAGCGATTCCACCCACCGTGAAACTCGCAGCTTGTTTACGGTGTTTTTGCAGATGGTGGATATCAAAAAGGACCAACAAATTTCAAGTCGAGACTTAAGCCCCTATTCCAAGTGGCGATTACTGATAGATGAGCGACATTTATCTATTGTCAATCGTCGATTGTAGATTTTGGTAATTGTGATTGACATTTGTCGATTGGCAATCGCTTGTTGTCGTTTAAATTTTTCTGATCGACAATAGGCGAAAAGAAAAAAGGGATTTTTTTCGGGTGGAATCTTGTTCACGCGAAACTCACAATAGAGCTTCAGATTTGACTGTCAATTTTTTTGATTTTTTTTCTGTTTTTCCCCTGACAAATGTCAGAAAAAAAATGGAGGGTAAACAAACAAAATCATTTAGCAGTAATAGGGGGTAAAATACTAGGAATCAGCAAACAGAAGTAAGTTTTTCTATTAATAATCAATAGTTTCTCGATATATTTTCAGGAAAATGGATTCATTTAAATACGCAAAAAAGTTGGAAGCAGTAAATAGAAAGAACTGTACTGTAGTTTGCTTTCTTTGCGAACTTTCAGGTGATGGCGAAGACGAAGCTGTGGTTTCGTGTAAATAAAGTGTTAAAGGCAGTCTTATTGAAGATAAATTTAATCCAAATACCAAAAGAGAGAGAAAATTCCCATCATTTTTCACACGGCTGGTCAATGAACTTGACAAAGACCTATATGGACCCTATAATCATCTCGTAGATTGACATCGAACGTATTTTACTCAAGAAACTGATGCCGTCCAAGTGAAACAACCTGGTGATATAGACGTTCATTGTACAATTCGCTTTCTATATGCCATTGCATTTCAATTTGGAGCTAAGTTTGGTGCGGGAGTGCATACTCAAACTCGTCCAGTAATCACATCAGCCCTTCAGCAATTTATTAACACACATAAATTACAAGATAATTTATATATGCAAATTTTTGTTTACATTCGATTTGGCACCTGTCCGCGTCCCTATAGGGCTGATTGACGTGTTTTTGCTTCTTTGGAGAATAATATTCCTTAACAATAACATTTTTCGTTTCTGAAAAAAAGAAGTTTAAGAATTTAATTGCTCTTGGGGAAGTGAAGATTTCAACATTGACTACCTATGTTTATATTTCATGGTTGCCACTATTATTTAAAAAAAAATTCCCTGACTTTTCCCTGACTTTCCCTGACCAGTTTTAAAGTTTTCCCTGACCAAATTTTGCAAATATAACAAACAAAATGACGCATTTAAACACTAGTCCCAAATATTTAAAGAACAGACAAATTGTATACTTCTAAACATTCCTTTTAAAAAAATATCAATGAAACAATCAGTTGAGAACAAGAATAAGGTATATATATCCCTTTTTAAAAGGGAGAGTTGATAATTTATTTGCTCTTCTTCAACCTGGGCTTGAATGCGAATTTTTGCTTTTTCCTTATGAAGTATTTTTATTTCTTCCTCCCTTTTTCTATTTAATTCGTTTACTCTATCTCCTTTTTTTTAATGGAAGTTTTTCTTCTAACTGCTGTGTTTAGCATAAATATTAATTTTGAATTTATTTCCACTTTCGATACTCGCCCAGCCTCTTTCACGCCATTAAGACTCTTCTCTGAGCGACTAGTGACTCCTCAAGGAGGTTTTCGACCAAAAGAGTCTTGTTAATTGAGAAGCCACTCTCAACTGAGGCGTTTCCGTGCGATAAAATGCAACACATTTTTATAACATGCCAAAGATCTTTAAAATGTTCCTTTTTGCTAAAAAGCTGAAAGTAGAACTCATCAACTCTACAAGTAGATTCGTTGATTATAAAGCTTTTGTACTCTTCTTTTTAGGGCTGTCTTTGCATCTGTACATGCATTTATGTACTGCAATTTTGCCCTTTCCGCGCATGTATCAAATAATCGGTTGGTATTATATAAAATTTGAAGCATATTTTTGAATCTTTTACTGAAGAGACCGTTGTTTTGCAAAATATCTCTAGGATTAGGACTGCTCACGTTTACAATCAAATCGTATATTAATGGGCTTCGTTCTTCGATTTTTGATATTATGCTTATAATAATTTTGCGGCAATCCAATTTAAATTTTAAAATATCTTATTCCGAAAAATTGTCTTTTTGTTTTATTGCATTGATGATTTTCGTTGCTTTGAAGCCAACGTCAACGTTTTTTGTTTCCAAATGATTGGATTCACTTAAAAGATCGATGGACACAAGTTGAGATCCTATGGAGCATTCGCTAATACACTTTTTTTTGACGATGCAATACGTTTTTAACCATTATGAGGAGATCTTCATAAATGTTAAATATCAATGGTTTCTCGCCTTGAAATTTTGATAAATCACAATCAGATGTAATTGTATGGAAAAATGCATATTTGCAGTCTAACAATTTGTTTTGGAAGTATTTTTTTACGTTTTCAATTGGCCTTGGTTTTGGTAAATCTGAATTTGTCATAGAAAAAAAGTGCTTCAACTCATCAAATATGTTCAGGCATCTCTCTAAACAAATTTTGTTTTCTAGTCAATGTACACCGCAATATTTCAGGAAAAATAGAGTACAATCAGTTTTGGAGGTAAACAAGCTTCTTTTTGCAGGACCTTAAAAGAATATGCAGGTCCCATGAAAAATTTGTAAGTCCGGTTTTCATGGCTCCATGTATTACATGTAGACCACACAGACCAAATTCTAGTAGCTGCGTACCATCCGGATCAATTTCTTTTCGCTGTTGTTTTAATTTCTTTAAAAAAAGATAAATTTACGTTTGGGCCATCCATAGATACTTGAAGAAGTTTCTCTTTTTTTCAAAAATCGGATTCCATTGTCAAAATGTTTTAAAATGTCATCTGACTTTGAAGATCCCATGAACTCGCTTTCTAAGTATCTATTGCAAACATTCCTTTTGACTCATCAAAAAAACGGACAACTAAATCCATTTATTCTTTCTGAGCTATTTTTCAGTGCTTCGTCAAAACATATAACAAAGTCGTCACATTTGTTTACTTTATCCAAAAGATTGTTATGGAAATATGGGGAGATACCGTGGTTGATAACGTAGGAGCTCTTAGTTCTTCCTAACTTTAAATTTTCAGCAATTTGGCTGTCTGGGAACATCAATCGAAAAAGATCAATAATTTCCACAGCCGAGTTCAAGGCGGAAATAATATACAGAGACCACCTTATCTCTGCGACAATGGAATCGGTCTTGTCGAAAGTAAAATATTTTGTTTGTCTATTTTGAGCGTTAATATTTTCTGGTGTATTTTGAGATGTTTTTGACTACTAGAGGCGACCAATGAATGAGACGCAGTGAAGAAAGTATCAATTTTTTGTGACGTCAAAGCTTTAGAATTTGACTTATGCGCTAGTCCATTTTGATGCGACACCAAAGCCCTTTGGCCCATGTTGCTTAACTCAAATTCTTGTTTGCATAATTTGCATCTTGCTTTGCCGTTATTGCCTTAAAATAAAAACTATTCTATACAAAATCTTCCTTAGCAAAGGGAACAAATTTCGCTAAACAAAGTCAATCGAAATAGACTATTTTGATTATTGATGTACAAGTTTGCATGCCTTCTTTTTCGGAAAGTATGAAGATGTGGTTTTCCATTTAAGCATTGTCTCAGACTTTTCGTAGCGCATGGATCGAAAAATAGGATTGATATGCCTTTCAATGCTACTTGGCATCTCCATTAGCTGTTTAGGAATTAATACAACACTGCGTACGCAAACGCTATACTTTCTCGAAACCAAAAACGTCTCAATCAATCAAATTAAAAATGTCCAAGGTATATACATTACTAGATAATAACGGTGGATTAGTGAAATGGTGCGAAGGTATATCTCGAAAGATATCGAGATCTCCGAAAGTGATCCCAAAATAAGAAAAAATGTGGATTCATGAAAAGTAATATTTTTGCTCCAGAGGCTCCAGACTTCAGAGCTCTACATAAATTTTTTTTAATATTATAAAAAAAAATAGACACAGAGTGAATTTTCCCTGACTGTTCTCGAAATTCCCTGACTTTCCCTGACATTCCCTGACCAAATGTTCGTTCCCTGACTTTCCCTGACTTTCCAGTCCAGTGGCAACCATGTATTTGCTTGGTTCTGTAGAAAAAAAAATGATTTATCAATTGACTAGTATCGGTTTGCTTGTTTCTGTGAGAAATAAAACTATTTAACAATATTTTGTTTGGGTTTTTGATTGCTTCTGTCGAAAAAAGATTCATGTTCGGGTACGGACACGAAGGGATACGCAGCGAAAAAACCAAGTGATTAGAGCAGCTGGGTTATTCACTATTTGTTAATTACCCTCGTATTGCTTCCGGCATCATTGTACCATTTATGACTATGGATAGGGACATTTAAAAAAAAAGGTTCTGCAATGAAATAAAAAATAAAAAAATATACACGTTTAAACCTAGAATTTGTCGCAAAGCAATACCGATGACTCTGGATAATTTTCCTTATCTTTATTTTTCGTCTTCTGCGTACACTCGTCGCTGTCGGTTTTTACAATTCAAGTGACAGGAAAAACTGGGATTCTCCCTGAAGTTGGTTGCAGTGAGTGTAGCAGTTCTTCTTAAACTTAAACTGGTTACAATTTATAGAACGCAGATGGCGTTCGTCAAAGGAATGTGTTCAGTGACAATTAAAAAAATGAATGAAAACACAATGCTTACAACTCGGCCAACCTGACAATTGGTCGACCACGAGCAAAACAAATAAATTTACAATAATAATTAAACAAAGTTATTGATTACAACTTAAACCTACATCTGGAGTGGTACTCCGGTCCTCAACAATTACAGCCTCGTCAATAGGTCTAGGAAGCCACTTCCGCATTCTTTTTGCTTCAACAACCCCATCGTAAGGCAGCTGAGTCAACTGGCAATTTTCGACGTCGCGTAACACATATCGATCATTTCCTAGAACTTTATGTACAACATAAGGTCCACGGAATTTCGGCAAAAACTTTTTATTTGTCCCCACGGTAGTATCAACGTTTGCCATAACCACAAAGTCGCCAACCCCATAATCATTAGACTTCTTACCATGCCTGAGGAAATAACTCAAATTATACTCCTGAGACCTATCAATTTCTTTTGAAGCTTCTGCCCTAACTTGCAGGAGATCTCGAGGATTGTCTAAACTCAATTTATCGGCTAGATGCTCTGTAATTTCGTCTATTACTTCCCCTCGCTGCTCTACGCCGAACAGCAACATACTAGGAGAATTTTTCGTCGCCTTGTGGATAGAATTATTAACGGCAAACTCTATCTGAAGTAGCTTAGATGACCAATCGGCATGATTAACAGGTTCACATAATTTTCCCAGCATAGCTTTAATCACTCTGTTGACTCGCTCCACTTGTCCATTCGCCTGGGGAGAAGCCACTGCTACTTTAACATGCCCTATGTTCCGATTCAGCAAAAAGTCCTCAAATTCGGTTGATGTGAAACACGTACCCCTGTCGGTAATAACTCTTCTAGGCCGGCTATAATATTGAAAGTATTTTCCTAGTGCCGCCCCACTTCTTTCGTACTTGTGGATTTCGTCGGGTACAACTTAACAAATTTCGTAAAAGCGTCTACTATGACCACGGCAGCGGACCGAAATGGTCCAAGTGAGTAGTATCAAATGGTACTGGCTTCTTGGGGATATTAAATAGACTCCCTTCATTGGAACGAACAGGGGCGGCGTACATGAGGCAATTGAGGCAATTTTGAATGAACCTCTCGACCTTTCTTCGCATACTTGGGAACCAATAAAAACTGGCAATTTTATCGTAAGACTTATCAACTGCCTGATGTCCGTATTTTTCGTGAATTAACCGGATGACATTATCCTCCATTTCATTCGGGACATATAGGACTTTACAGCCGTCGTTCCTTACTTTGAACACAAGCCCATCCGTCAGCTCAAAATTTTCAATCTCTTCAACCTCCATACGATCCCGCAAAGCCTTAACTACGTCGTCCCGTCCTTGGGCGACCTGGATTTGAAAATCAACGTCGTATAGATCCCAAACGAAAGCAATCCGACATCGGCTCAGAGCATCTACGTGCCCCATGGAGGCACCACTACGATGCTGAATCTTATAATTGTAATTTTCAAGCTCTAAAGCCCAACGGGCAATCCGTGGATTAACTTGCTTCTTTTCTAACGTCATTGTCAAAGAGCTATAGTCGGTTATAATCTTGAAAGGTATCCCTTCTAAATAAACGCGGAAACGTCTTAATGCATAAATGATAGCGAGCGTCTCAAGCTCAAAACTGTGATACCTAGATTCGGCATCGGAGGCAGTTTTCGAAAAATATGATATCGGATGGAGCTTTCCGTCGTTTTGCCTTTGCAGCAGGACAGCTCCAAACCCGACTGAACTGGCGTCGCAGTGTAATTCTGTCTCTTTCGCAGGATTGTAAATAGCCAGCACAGGGGCCTCAACCAGTCTCGATTTAAGTTCTATAAATGCATTACGGCATTGTTCGTCAAAGTCAAAATCGGCATTTCTTTTTAATAAATTTTGCAACGGCTTTGCAATTCGGGAAAACGAGGGCACAAATCGCCTAAAGTATGAAAACAACCCGAGACACGAGTGCAGTTGCTTCTGGTTCGTCGGGACTGAATATCTTTTTATAGCGGCAATATGAGATTCACTCGGGGCAATCCCCCGCGGCGTAACGGCATATCCTAGGTACTCTAACTCTGTGTAGCAAAACTTACACTTGTCAAGATTTAACTTAAGGTTTCGTTGCGTAACTCGTCTCAGCACAGTTCGCAATAAAAGCAAGTGTTCATCAAAATCGGCAGTAGCAATCAATATGTCGTCCATATAGGCGACTATTTTACCTGAATCGATTAGGTCACGGAAAATAACATTCTTAAATACTCCCACATCACATTAGGGGTCACAAGCGCAGTGAGAGGTATGGATTCCTCAGAAACTCTAACTTAGTGAAATCCGCTCTTCAAGTCTAGCAGTGAAAAGTAGTTCTTTCCCTCAAGGTATTCTATACAATCCTCAATAAGCGGCAAAGGCTGGTTATCTCGGACAGTCTTTTTATTCATTCCTCGATAGTCGACATACATTCGGGTCTCTCCATTTTTATTTTTTACCAACACGATAGCGGAAGCATAAGGAGAGCTACTTGGCCTAACTATTCCGTCTTTTTCTAACTGATCAACTATTGACTGAACCTTCGCACGCTCAAAATGAGAGAGTCGTCGAGGAGCACAGTGAAACGGGATATCGTCTACTAAATGAATTTTCATTTCATAATCTAACGGCTCTATCTTCACGTTTTTCGGCAAAATATAAGAATCTATAATCAAATCATTTAGTCTGGCACGGCAAGATTTATCTAACTTAAGATCAATATTCAGCTCAATTTTATTAGTGGCAATATCAGTATTAAATATATCCGGCAACGAATTAGATTCATTATTAACCCAAGTTGACCCAGCTTCCACGGCGGATTTCGTCATTTTACGTACATTCATAGCGGCAAGTAAATGGTCATTTTTCAAAAGGCTGTATCTATTGAGAACCGTATAGGATTCATCTGGCAGGGCACAAAATTCACTGTTTCTATTTAGGGCAAGCAATTTTTCTTTGCGATATTTCAACTTTACTCTAGTTAAATGAATGTTAAAAGCTTTTAAGAAGTTTCGTCCCAAAATTAACGGCATTAACATAGCCTCGTCAGGCAAAACAACAATTTGAATCAAATTTTCTTTATTGTCAAACTTTACAGGGCATATAATTTCGCCTAAAACTTTTATAATATGTCCGCCTATCCCGCGATATGACGATTCGGCTTAGCACGCTCGGCAAATTAATCGGCACGCACGACGTTTTCATAAAGCTAATCGGACTGCCCGTATCAAAAAGAGAAAGAAAGTCAGTGAATTCAGCGCCCCCTAAGAGACCAGTCCTAAAAGCAACACTCACCCAATTTACGCCACCAATTACGTCTTGCTCATCTTCGTCAGTGTCATCTGGTGTATGTACGGCAGCAGCAGCAACTAGTTTCTCGGCGTTAACGGCAGCAGCTCTAGACAGCAACTTCTTGGGGTTCGGGCACGACCGGTGGTCATGTCCCATTTTCCAGCACCGAAAGCAGGACCCGTCCGGGCGCAGCGGATGTGGGCAATGCGGCTTGATATGGCCCATTTGTGAACAGTTAAAGCACAACGGTTCCTTCTTTTCGGCATTCACCTTTGGTGTAGCGGCATGCTTCATCGTAACGGCAGGTTTTCAGGCAACGGCTTTGTGGTTGCGACTTACAGCGCTCTGGCAAAGGTATCGTTGTTGGTACCGGTTTATAAGGCGCTTTAGCTCCTCGATGGTACGAGCTCCCAGCAGCAAATTAACATTCGGCACTTCTCTCATTCCGTCGACGATGAAATCTATCATCTCGAGCTCGCTAATGTCGGAACGCTTGGCAACTGCTTGCATGGTGAGGATATAGCAGTTTAATGATTCCTCCTGCTTCTTCTATCGTCGGCGGCTCAGCATTCCGTATACAGATTGGCGAGAAACGGCAACATCAAACTCTTCGGTGAGTGCAGTCCTCAGTTCGCTATAGCTAAGGGCGACAGTTGAGGCTCAGCAGCTTAAAGCGATCGTCTGCCTTGATCATGGCCATAACCTCCTCAAAGTCACGGAGAAAGTGCTGCACAGAATGGCCTAGGACGTCAGCTGGACAGAAGTCAATTATTCCGCGTTTTCTTTTTTTTATTTTGTTGCATTATTCCACGGACGTTCGCCGAGAAGAAAGGAAGCAAATAAGTAAGGGAATTACTTTTACGTTTATCTTTTTGTACTATAAATATGTAAATTATAAAAAATATCATTTTTTAATACAGATAATAAACTCCCCAAACGAAATTGGTTGCGTTTATTGTTTTTGCCGACAACATCTTTATTATTTATTTGGAGGACACGACTCGTGGAAAAATTTTGCCGTCGCGACAAATAATTTTGTGCGAATTTGGCTTTGATGTCCGCCATATTTACATATGCCAAGGAAAACTAAAAATTCAAATAAAATGACTTCGACGCCATTGAAGTCGAAATCATCCAGCGATGATGAGGACGAAACAACACAAATTGAGAGTGGTATCACAGCTGCTGATTTGTGCAAGCAAATCAAGGATCTACAATTGTCTCTGGCCAAGTCAGAGCACGAAAAAAGCGAACTCCAGCAGCTGCTATTTATCTCTCAATTGCTCCGCCAGCCACCATCAGCAGCAATCCAATATTCAGTGCAACATACGCCGCAACAAATATCTTTGGAGCTGGCCCTACAAACCAATATTTGCCAGGTACGTACATAAATAATTATAATTCTTTGCCAAATTATCCCGGTTTACAACGAAATGCATCTGCGCCGCCCGAGCCAACACTATTGCCGCCAACAACACACTCAATGCCTCCTTCTTCGAACCAACATTACCACCCCAGAAAACTGCAAGATTTGCCTGAGTTCTCTGGTTCGCCCGAACAATGGCCAATGTTTGCGGTCGCGTATATCGAGACAACAGCTGCTTATGGCTGTACAGACTTGGAGAACCTCACGCGCCTTCAGAAGGCACTAAAAGGTACTGCCAAACAAATAGTTGAAGCCCTACTTATACATCCAAGTAGTGTCAGTACGGTCATGAGTACATTGGAATTCCGATACGGCCGTCCGGAAATTTTAATCAGAAGCCAATTAGCAACGGGCCTTTCCAATGATATCGGATTCCAAGATCAGCGAAATCGTGAACTTTAGCACAATGGTCTCAAATCTTACAATGTTCCTGGCGAGACCACATCTGTCAGATCAAACATTACTGGATGAATTAGTCGGTAAATTGCCACTCAGTAAGAGAGAGGAATGGGCAAAGTATACGTTTGCTATTTCGCCAGCCTACCCGAACATATGCCATTTTAATAATTGGTTGAAACAAGTCGCCACATTCGTTTCTATGGCAACAGAAATGTATCCTAATACCTACGATAGGAAGCCAAAGCATAGGAGTGTTGTATACACTGTATCGGAAAAGAAAGACGAGAAGGATAAGAAAAGAACAAACTGCATTGCATGTGAACAAAGCCATCGACTATATCAATGTTCGAAATTTAAAAACATTCCTGTATCCGAGCGGTGGAATATAGTTAAAGATAATCATATCTGCTTTTGTTGCCTGCGTTCGGGTCGCGGAGTTTCGAAATGCCTCAATCGACGAGAATGCGGAATTTCATCCTGCCGCAAATGCCACAACCGTCTTCTGCATGACTCATCCCCTTCTCACACAGCCATACAAGGCTCCTCAAATGAATCGTCACTTGTACCAGAAAAAGCAACGATAAGCACAATCGCAAACAAGCAGTGCAATAAGAAAACGCTTTTTAAATTTCTGCCTGTGCGTTTGAGTGGCCCAAAGGGTTCTTGCACTATAATGGCATTCATCGATAACGGAGCAAAGATTTCATTGATTGAGGAGAAGGTAGCAAATTCTATTGGTCTCAGGGGCAAGTCAGACATATTATCACTCAGGTGGATCGGCGACCAAACCACAAGCGAATTATCCCAGCACGTAGACCTGGAGATATCAGGGTCGTATAACAATGCCACCACGCATCACATGCGAAACATCAGAACGACAAAAAAATTGTTATTGCCAGCCCAAAGCTTAAACCTGAAAGATTTTCAAAGACGGTTCGCTGCATTGAAGGAAGTACCAATTGAAAATTATGCAGATGCCGTGCCTCGAATGTTGATTGGCATACCACATACAAATCTTGTTCGACCGATAACTGTACTAAACTTTGACGAGCGATTCTCTGTCCATAACACCAAATTAGGTTGGACACTGTTCGGGTCGAATGACGAAAGTTATTCAGAAGCCATTGTCAGCTATATTGGTTGTGAAGAGCAATCAACCATAAACGATTTGCAGCGACAAGTTTCTGAATATTTTGCGATCGAGAATATTTCCAGCAAACCGACGAAGCACATCATGTCCGAAGCCGACAAAAGAGCTGAAAAAATTCTTAAGGAATCGACAACCAAAGTAAACGGACGGTATGAAACTGGTCTTCTCTGGAAAAATGATGATGTAGAATTAGAAGACAGCTAGAGTATGGCCCTTAGGCGATTGCAACTGGTCGAACGAAAACTTGAGAAAGATCCAAGATTAGCCGAGTGGTACAAACAGAAAATTTCTGATTATGTGTCGAAAAACTATGCTAGAAAGCTTACGCGAGATGAATTAGCCATTACTTCTAAACGTACTTGGTATTTACCCCACTTCGTTACTTGTAACGTCAACAAAGGGAGCAAGCTGCGACACGTTTTTGATGCTACCGCCTCAGGCAACGGGACGTCGTTTAATACCATGCTACTGAAGGGTCCAGAATTGTACCAGCCAAAGCCACTTTTATCAATTTTGCTGAGATTCCGCCAGAAACAAATAGGTGTATGCGCAGACATACGTGAAATGTTTCACCGCATAAACATTCGGAAGAAAGACCAAGACGCCCAAAGGTTTTTATGGAGGGATGGAGATGTACTGAGGCCCCCAGACATATACGTTATGAGTGCGATGATTTTTGGGTCAACAAGTTCGCCATGCTCCGCACAGTATATAAAAAATTTAAACGCAAACGAATATAAAGAAACTTATCCGAGAGCGGTCAAGGCGATCGTCGACTATCATTATGTCGATGATTATGTGGATAGTTTCGATACCGTTACCGAAGCCATTACAGTAACCAGAACAGTAACACAAATTCATAGTTAAGCCGGGTTTGAACTAAGAGGGTTTGTTTCCAACTCGCAAAACTTAATTGACGCCGTTAATGGGTCTTCTTCTCTTACGTCACCATCAGATCTAACAGATATATGCCGCATTGACTCAAGGGAAAAGATTCTCGGCATGTATTGGGATGCAAGCACCGACCAGTTTTGCTTTATGCTTAAATTTGGAAAAACGCCAAAAGCGATCCTAGAGGGAAGAACTAGACCCACAAAAAGTCAAGTGCTAAGCATCACTATGTCGATTTTTGATCCTTTTGGATTTCTGGCCAATATTATTATAAAGTCAAAATTATTATTACAAGCGTTGTGGAAATTTAATATCGATTGGAATGAACCGATTCCAGAAGATACTTACCGCGATTGGTATGAATGGTACAAACAACTCGATGCCGTAAAGGAATTTAAAATTAACCGATGTTACCATCCACGGTTAACTGATTGCGCAGACGTGCAGCTCCATATTTTTGTTGACGCCAGCGAAGTAGCCTACTCTGCCGTCGGGTACTGGCGCATAGCTCATGAGGATCATGTCGATGTCGCGTTCGTTTTGGGAAAGACAAGATGCAGTCCCATCAAGGCCCTATCCATCCCAAGACTTGAACTGCAAGCGGCAGTGCTGGGTGTGAGGCTGAAATATATGATTCTAGAAGCACATGATGTTAAACCAAACAAAGTTACGTTATGGTCTGATTCCAAAACCGTCATCCATTGGATAAGATCTGACAGCCGTTCCTATAAACAGTTCGTTGCGCATCGGATATCCGAAATTTTGGAAGACTCAGAAATCGAAAGCTGGAGATGGGTACCAGGAGCACTAAATCCCGCCGACGATGCTACCAGACCCAAAAGAAAAGCATCGATTGACTCAATATGGATAAAAGGCCCCTCGTTTTTAAGAGATCCCGTTACAAAGTGGCCAGCAGAGCCAAACGATTTACCTGTCTTCGATGAAGTGAAGGAAAGGCGAGCAAAGTGTGTTTTTTCGATATCAAAGGATAATTATACGTTCATAAACTTTGGAAATTTTTCAAATTACTACAGACTGCTGAGAGTAATGTGTTGGGTTCGGAGGGCAGTTTTGAGATTCAAGGGCAAAATCAAGAGAAATTTCGAAGACAAGTGGACTTCATCCGATCTACAATTGTCAAATAAGGGAATAAGACTAGCTGAAATACATATTTGTCGATTGGTTCAAGAGGAATCATTTAAAAAGGAAATGTCCTTTCTTTTGTCAAACAAAATAATCCCACGAACGAGTTTGATATATCGACTGAACCCAATTCTGGACGAGCATAACGTAATGCGGTTGGGTGGTCGCATCGATAACACTACGTGTGTACCCATAAATGTGAGAAGACCAATCATCATGCCCAAATACCATTCGGTGTCGAAAATTATAGCCCAGTACTACCATGAGGTATTTCAACATCAGAATCAGGATGCAATAGCCTGTGCTATACGTACGAAGTTCTGGATCCCAAGCATTCGGCGACTGGTAAGGAAGACTAAATCAACTTGCCAGCTTTGTAAAAACCTGTCGGCAGTTCCAGACCCTCCGTTAATGGGTCAATTACCTACCGATCGCCTTACACCCTACGTTAGACCATTTTCGTATACAGGGGTGGACTATTTCGGGCCTGTCCAAGTCACTATTGGACGCCGTTGCGAAAAGAGATGGGTCGCATTGTTTACGTGCCTGACAGTGCGAGCCATCCTCTTGGAGCTTGCAAAAGATTTATCGACCGATGCAGCCATCCTGTGCTTGCGAAATTTTGTGAACCGCCGAGGAGTACCGGCACGAATTAGAAGCGACCGCGGCACAAATTTTGTGGGAGCGAGTAAGATAGAATGGCTTCTTACAGAGAAAGGGTTAGCACAAGAATGCACACGTCGTGGTATTGAATGGGTTTTCAATGTTCCCGGTAATCCAACAGCCGGAGGAGTGTGGGAAAGGATGGTGCGGTGCGTGAAAAATGTATTGGCCTTCACGCTAAAGGAGAAAGCTCCCCAATTGGAAACACTTCATAGCCTATTGATTGAAGCAGAAAATTTAATAAACTCGCGTCCTCTCACACACTTGCCCATAGAAAGCGATACAGCCGAACCACTCACACCCAATCACTTTCTGTTGGGTTGTCCAAACTATGTCCAAACACCGGAAGTCGATACCAGAGTTCATCTACGTAAACAGTGGCAAATATTGCAGCAGTTGAAGCAGACATTTTGGAAGAGATGGGTATTAGAGTACATTCCAACTCTTATACGTCGTACCAAGTGGCATAAGCGGACGAGGCCGTTGGAGGTGGGCGACATTGTTATTGTATGTGATGACAAGGAAACAAGAGGCGAATGGAAACGGGGCAAAATCATCGAGGTGAGAACTGCGCCTGATGGACAGGTTCGATCAGCTATCGTCAAAACATCTACAAGCACGCTGCGAAGGCCAGCCTCTAAACTGGCCAAACTGGATGTTGTTGGTGAATCTCGCGTCTCGACTCACGGGCGGTGGGATGTTCCAGTTTAAACATTAGGCGGTAACTCTGAACGTCAGCTTGACAGACGTCAGCTGGACAGAAGTGAATTATTCCGCGTTTTCTTTTTTTATTTTGTTGCATTATTCCACGGACGTTCGCCGAGAAGAAAGGAAGCAAATAAGTAAGGGAATTACTTTTACGTTTATCTTTTTGTACTATAAATATGTAAATTATAAAAAATATCATTTTTTAATTCAGATAATATACTCCCCAAACGAAATTGGTTGCGTTTATTGTTTTTGCCGACAACAAGGATTATTTCACTTAAACGTTGATCACTACGTTTAAAATGGTCCATACGGAGAACCCAATCTTGGCTCACTTTTTTGAGCATATTGGTCTTCCAAGGCTGCACTTCGCGGAGCTATCTCTTTCTGAAGTGCCGAATCGCTTTCTTTAACGTCAGAATCAAATTGAAAGATAACATTTCAGAAATATGCACAAACTGTATCGGAAAATCATTGTGATTGTTATTAAAGTATATATTTAAAAAACAGAAGCTATTGAAGAGTTAAAAGTACCAAAGTATAGAGAAAAAAACAGAAAAAGTATGTTAAAGCAAAAAAAAACAGTAAACATGTTTACCACAAATGCTTGTGCAGCTCTTGATGGGCTATTTGCAAAAATTTCCTTTTTTTTGTACAAATTTGTTATTATGTAATTAATTGTTGTTGTTCGTTTGTATTAATTAGTATAAAATGTATGTATAGAAAATTTCAACTTAATTTATTTCCAAAAAAAAAATATTTTTTTTGCCACAACGCGATTCATCATTTTTATTTTGTGAACACAATCCTTCTATATTGTTAACTTTTTAGTATTCGAAAGTAGTGTTTGGATACTCCTTCTTAGTTCTGAAACTTTGTTTTGTTAAAACCCGCTTAATTACAAACTTTTTACGAAAAATTCGCGCAAATCTAGTCTCTCGCCATACATCATTTGCCACTAATGTTGTCGTTTTTTATTTTTATTTGTTTTTATCGGCATCTTTGTATTGATACAATATATAAACCTTAGAGTTTATATACAAAGACGGCATAGACGAAAGACGAGTGATTTGACGTATCCCCATAAATAAAATATTGCAAATGCTTAAATCGTACGATCGGCTAGCTTGAATCGCTTGCTCAGTAGGCTCATGATGTGGTTGAAGTGCGTGAAAAACTTTGTTCACTGAGCACGAATTTTGATAATAATAATTGTAAATCTTTCCATGATTAAATGGCATGGTTAACTGAGCTTGTTTAAGACACATGTCACGAATCACTCATGAGCTGTAAAAAATAGAACACTGAAAAATCGAACAGCAATAAAATCACCCTTCTCAAAATCAAAACCACAAATAGAAAATACTGCTCTGTAGAGCTTTCAAAATATTAAATGACCGAATAAAAATTTGCATCACAATTCAACGTGCCTAATTTTAATGTGGTCGCTAACACGCCGTCTCCACGTACTATAAATTTCCAGCAGACAGCAGAGGTTAGGTTAGGTTAGGTTTATGTGGCTGTCGGCAGAAGCCGACACACTTAGACCAATTTAGGTCCATTGTGATACCACGTATAATTATCTACCTCAACTCTGTAGATGGGACTGGCCAACGACACGCGGTTGTTCTCAAACGGTCCCCCATCTACGTACTAACCGCGCCCAACGTCGTTTAATTACGGTGATCTGATGAGAACCGATTAACTCGACGTGGTATGGTCGTTGGTCTGCAGAAGCAGAAGAAAAAACAAAAGCGGACCAGCTGTCAAATTTTGTTTGCTTGGCATTTCATCGCATACATGGTTCGTTTGAGAGGGATAGGCACCGATTTTAAAGGAGAGCATGGCTGCACCAACAGCAAGGAACATCCCTTCTCTTTAGTTTTTCGCGTGCTATAACGAGTATAATCAGTCTGGCTTCCTTCTTGCTGAAAAGCATGAAAAGGCTGCTCGAACTTCACGTGCGCAAAACTGCTTTGCGATTGCAACCACTATCGCAGATGCAACATGCCTATCAACGCGGAAAATCCTGCGAGACTGCGCTCCAAAATCTAGTTGGTAAAATTGAGGGAACGCTTGACATGAAAGAATACGGGATGGGCATTTTCATCGATATTGAGGGTGCTTTTGACAATGCTACTTTTGACAGCATGCGCTGCTCTGCCAGACAACACGGCGTAGACGAATCATTGGTACTGTGGATTAAAGCAATGCTAATGAATAGAACGTTGGTGGCGGATGCGGATTGTGGTCGTTATGTTATGGCGGGGGTAAACAATGGCTGTCCGCTAGGTTGGGTTCTGTCTCCACTGCTTTGGTGTATGCTGGTCGAGTCTCTGTTGAAAGCACTCAATAGTTCTAATGTATACACTCAGGCGTACGCGGATGATGTTTCTGTGCTTTATGTTGGATCATGCCTAGCGACTGTTTGCGCCAAGGCACACGCGGCCCTTGACGTGATCGACGAATGGTGCACTAGGAATGGGCTCTCGGTCAATCCTCTTAAAACTGAGGTTGTTCTTTTTATGGGTTGCCTCAGCCAGTGCTAAAAGGCGTCACAATCCAACTCTCTAATGAAGCAAAGTATCGGGAGTTATCCTGGATAGCAAACTTCTTCGGTCCAATCATGTTGAGCTGAAGACTGCCAGGGCGCTGTCGCCTTTCTGGCAGTGCAAGGACATTTTCGGCAAGACATGGGGTTTATCACCGAAAAGAGTCCTAAGGATTTATACGGATCCGCTCGCTTGCGGCGAAAAGGCTGCCTTTTTTATGTGTTTGATACCGAATGCTGACGTGAAGGAGGCAAATTCCTTACTAACGAATTGTCTGCCGTTGTAGGACAACACTCCCGGATTCCGAACACCATGAAGATGTCTCATGCAGGATTTTAATTACCACTTTTGAAGTGGCCTAACGCAACGCTTTTATAAACATAGATTTGGAAATGTGATCCCGGCAGATGACGATGAGGGCTTTTGGAATGCGAGAATGGACCTAAAAAGTCTATGTTAAGATGTTGGAATGGTCGTTCAAAGTGGAAACCTTTTCCCATCTTGGCTCGGAAGGTGGTGTTAGGGGTTTGGTAGTCAACTGGTGTACTTACGTGGTCATATTGGGCCAGTAGTATTGCTTCCGTAATCTATCTGGGCTCCTGGAATGGCTGTGAGTGGAGTCAAGAGTTTCCAGTGGTTTTCGTACCGAATAGGGTTTCCTCTGCTGCGGTGGACCTTCTTTTACAGGAAATTATTCGAGATCCGAAGGTAGCTGCTCTTTGTTGTAACCGACGAAGTCAATGATCTGCCGGTATTGTTCCGATCCGGCAGACCAATCCGCAGTACGGCATTACATAACATTATTCGACATCGAGTCGCGTAAATGAGGGGCGTCTACCACGTGTATGTGTCTGTCACGACGTTGATACTTCGGTGATCATTGTTAAAGGTGTACCCCTTGACCTCAAGACTCTAGGGAGCTAGTCTTTGAGTTTTTGTTTGCTCATATAGGCGGGTAGCAATTGTGCGATGTTAGTGTATTCACTAAGTGATCTGCAGGTCGCGCGTTCGAATCCCGACTAGGGCCATGATTTTTGAAATTGAATACACGCAACAAAACAGATCTCCCGAAAGCAATTTAGGCGCCACATGTGAAAAAACCCTATCGCACCAAACTTATTTCTTATCCTTCTAGTCTTTCATGCAGTAAGTAGCACCTAAAAACAGGCAATGAATCATTTGCTGGGTGCTGCTTGCAGCAACAAACAAAATGCCTGTGCTTTGGTTACAATATACGGTATTACATTATACTGTATCAGTTACAGAAACAAGAAATCCCATTAGCGCACGCTAATTATAAAAAAATGATCTGAATTTGCTATTCCCATGAAGGGGGCTAGTCATTCAGTCTCGGTCACTGTATAGTTCTTGTGCTCCGAGTTTAGTTTGTGTGAGTATTAGCAGATTGGACGTTTCCTTGATCGGTTGAATGGATTCAATAGCTCGACCGCCAAAATCGAATTTTAATTCCTTTCTTGAGGGTGTTCGATAGGTTGCTTGACAGAGTGGACAAATCTTTTACAACCCTGCGTTACCAACCTGCCGTTTCCATTAATCTTCGAACTTCTCAGGCTGGTGCCAAGCTAAATCTGACTCGGAGAAACCCCGTGGAACGAGGCCCAAACCAGTGAAGCCGTGGTTTGAGTGGAGTCCATGCATCAGATGAGTCTGGCAAACCTCTTGCGTAACTCCGGCCATTGGCTCCGACTCCCCTCTTAGAGTAATCGCGTATGCTCGTGCAGGCGAACAGAACTTACCGATCCGCAAAGAGAATCGGAATCCCGCCGCGGGGACTAGTGCACCAGCGATCGAAGGAGATGCATGTATATATACACAATTGATTTTAGTTCGCTATCGAGCAACATCGGGCCCTACGTTGGACGCCACTTCTAACGTTATGCCGCTGCCACAGAGTAAACTCGTCTTCGGCCCGAATCTTATGAGTCCGGTCGTAAAGGCTGAGGATTGAAATAAGATAAAACTAACATGATTGTTTGTCCCCTCCTTGTCGGGCTTTCCCTGTAACAGCTGATCCGCCCTCACTCTCTCTTTATCTTTTTCCTTTAACTGTTCCTTTTCGTTTTACTACTGTTCAAACCAGAATAAATTACCGAAATATTAATTAATATTGGGAAAAAGAGTGGGAGCTCATCAGAAAACTGACATGTTTATTCCGCTTGCCTTAACGATCATGAATAATTCACCTCTTATTCGTGCGCGCAGTAGCACGATGAGATGTGAGAGAATACAATCTTATACCTAGGTATAATCTAGCTGTAGCTTGCTTTAACAATAATTAACAATTCACCCCTTATTCGTGCGCGCAGTAGCACGATTAGCGATGGAAAAATATAATCTTATGTATAATCTAGCTGTAGCTTGTTTTAACAATAATTAACAATTCACCCCTTATTCGTGTGCGCAGTAGCACGATTAGCGATGGAAAAATACAATCTTATACCTATGTATTCTTAACACTCGTATTTCTTTCATACGAAACAACGACCGATCGTTTCACTGTCAACTTCCCAAATAGACCAAGAGCACGAGGTAATTTTTTGAGAGGTTTTACACGCAGCGAAGTCCTTGCCAGACGCTGTAAATGTAGTCTTCAATAGCTCTTGTTTTAACTAAAATATACAGTTTATGAACAATCACAATGATTTTTCTAACAATTTGTGCAAATTACTGGAATTGTTTCATTCAATTTGGTTTTCACGTTTAAGAAAGAGATACGGCACTTCCGAAAGAGATAGCTTCGCGAAGTGGTCTATTATCATTAGACTTATAGTTTCATGGTATCTAGATGTGCCAAAAGATGGTCTTTGAAAATTTTTATGTTTCATTACATTTTTTGTTCTCATAGTAGGTACGTTTATACCGACCCAAAATTCACCATTACGCTACGAAATTTCGAAATATCACTTCGGGTCTTTTGACAAACGATAACCAGATGTATTTGAATTAATATTTCTTCATTGTGCAACTTTTTTTTAGTTTTTAAATGAAATTACTCACCCTCCATTCTCATCCACTTTGACGATAAAACATTTGGATTCATATTTGGAATTTTATATATTTTTTTCACCCGCGTATATACTGGTTGCATCCCAGTCAAAATTTGAACTGCTTCCCATTAAAGAAATATTAAGTTTAAGCACTTTATTTTTTTGTTAGATTTTAGACTTTCTTATGGGAATTACTTAGGGCGTTGTATATACACTCTATAGTACTATCAGTACTATTTTGACAGATGACTGCATTTGTATATACAGTCATCTATCAAAATTTGTGTCTTATAATGGGCTTCTAAAAACTCCATATAACAGAGTGCAATGCAACTTGCGGGTCCTTATAGAGTTCCTCCAAGCAAGAGACTCCGTCATACGTCCGAAAACGGAGTGGATGACATATGGACGACTCCACATACGGGTCTGCAAAACGACGTTTTTCAGTTCGAATACGAAAAAAAAAAAAATTCAAATCGGGACTAGATGAGAATCGAGTACAGCTTCGAAGCAAAATAATAATCAAAAACGTTTGTTCATGTTTATTTCATTTCTTAGAACAATACAAATTTTTTATTTGTATACCTACAACGGTGATTTTGCCAATACTGGATATGAGTTCATATCGAATGCTTTGCGACATAGAAATATAGATACTCACACTATAGAGGGAGGTACTATTACCCCTCTTGTGGTCTTTGGTCATTGATGACCTGCTCCACAAAATGAGCAATTTAGGCTAAAATACAATTGGGTACGCCGGTCATCATCATTTTTAGGGACAAGGACTCAAATGAAATCACATCAGAAATACCAAACGCCCTTCAGATAGCCGTAGATTGGTGGAACGGGGAAAATCTTTCCATAAATCCCAGTAAGGCTGTCATTGTTCCTTTTACGAAAAGATGAAATTTAGACCGTAGTCAAGAAGAAGCCAAGTATCTTGGAGTAGTCCAAGACAAAATGCTGAATTGTAACTCTCATATTGACAATAAAATTATGAAAGCTTCATGCCTCAGACGGCAGCGAAAGAATTTCCTCGATGAGATCAACGGTGGTGTCTACCAGTTTCAGTCAGGTTGAACTATTAGTGTTATCCCTTTATGAGCTGCTTTGACCTATTTGAATCCCAGGTCCAATGCTGTGCCAAAGTATTAGAAAAGAGTTGGCGGCGGATGAGCCCTAAATGGGCCAACAGAAGCGCTAGTATCCCCTACTGACTCCGGAAAATCCGGTCCCTCGTCCTAGGATTAAAAAATGGAACTGGCCCTACAGGTTGGGGGTTGTGCCGTCGGGGTAAATTCTCGACCACGTAAAACATAAGTAGTTATGACAGAGACATATGAAGCCTCAGATAATGAATACTCTCAATTGGCCACCAGACCCGGAAAGTCAATGAACTGCGATCTGATAGTATGCACCTGGAACTTGCGTACACCCCAGGTGCTATGCAGATATTACCGCTATCCAGGAGATACGATGGATATGATTAGGCATCATGAAAAGTGTAATGTATTGTTACTAGGTATAGGGTTCTTATGTCTCGTAGCCTACCGCCCTAAGCTATACAAAGCGTAGCACGCTCTTCCTTAGCTAGTTAAAGCGCAGCTCGCAGTATTCAGATGGCATATAACTGCCGCAATGGAGTGACATTTCAACTGTCAAGTGTGGAAGTGTAGTATAAAGTCAGCTCGTGCATTTTTTTTTTAAACTTGCGAGTACAAGTCATTAAATTACCCACTATCGGCTGGTCAAATTCGCCCTCTATCTACTGCGCCGCTTTGTTTTTTTTTTTTTAATACCAAAAGCTTAAGGTAGGATCGTTTTATATTATTAAAATCCACAAATAGTTGATTTCCGTGCCGTTATAATCCTATGAACGGCAAGCGAAAATTAAGTGCAACGTCGCCCGAGCCAAAAAACAACAACAAAAAAAAACACCTTCCTATAATGAATGCCGTAGTAGGGAATCTGTCAGTCAACGATTTGAAAACGATCTTGGACGAAACCATGTCGGAGAAGCTGAAGAACCTGGCAACAAGAGAAGATTTATCTATTCTTTCAAATGAATTGTCTGCACTAAAATCGACTAACGCAATGTTAAGTGACAAACTACACAAGATGACGGAAAGATGTGACCTCCTGGAGGATCAACTTGAAGTTATATCTCGAAAAAGCAACGAAAATGCAGTAGTTGTTCATATTCCTTTAGACCAGAAGATAGAAGCAGTCAACTTTGCTAAACAGATCTGCAAAGATCTTCTAAGTCTAAAAGATAATGATGAGCTTGCAGTTAAAAAATCGAGACAAATCATCAACACTGCGACAAAAAGAGGTACAATCCTTCTGGAGCTGAAATCGTCTAATGACGTCGAACAAATTATTGCTGCTTCCAAAAAGTTGAAAGGCACAAACATCAGCGTTCGCCGCGAACAATCACTGCTGCATAGGAGGAAAAGACAATCGCTTTACGAAATCAAAAAAAAACTGCTCGCGATTAAACCGACACTAAACATTTATATAAAAGGTGACAGGCTGCAAATTGAAAATCACTCGTTTGTTTACAAGTTTTCGCGGGGAATTGTTCTCAAAACACCGATACAAGTGGCGTTTGTCAAACAAACATTTGGAGCGAATTTACTTGACATCTTCGACTGCACCGAGGAAGCGAATTCGGTAGAACCATCGTGCTCTTTACTTCCGTCAGCGACGTCTACATCTCGTAACTCAACAACTTCGCCGAGGAAAAAACAATAGGAAAGAGTTACCGTCTGTCATAATATCAAAAACTCATTTAATTTAAATATTATTAGCTATAATATAACCGGTCTCAAAAATAAAATTTTATTGCCGGACTTTTTTAAACTTTTTATAAATTATGATATTATTATTTTATTAGAGACTTTTCTAGAAAAAGAAGGTGAGAGGGAATACTATAAATTCTTCAAAGATTTCTCAATTGAATTTATTCCTGCCACCAGATCAAATGTACGGGGGAGGGCTAGTGGGGGCATGCTCTGTGGTATAAAGAAAAGATTGCTAAATGTAGCTAAATTTAAAACGCTTAACGGTAAATTGATAATTGAAATTTTGAACAATCACACTCACTATATTCTAGTGCCTTTGTATTTAAACTTTGCAAATTGGCTGTATGATTTCAACGAGCTCCATGAGTTTCTAAATAATTGTAATTTTGAAAATATTATGATCGTAGGTGATCTGAATGCGAGAATTGGTAATTATCAGAACCCTCCCATTGACCAAACTTTCCCCAATTCGGGTCTGAGTTCCAACCGTAGCTCTAAAGACTGTGTGTATAATAGAAACGGAAGACTGATGACAGATCTTTTTGCAGACTTCGGCCTTTTCGTCACAAACGGGGTTTTTGAAAAGGACTCTGAAGGTGAATTTACTTATGTCAGTGCACAAGGTAGCTCTGTAATCGATTTGTGTGCTATAACTGGCAAGTGGCTCTATTCAGTACAGAATTTCGAAGTAGTAGCTGAAAGTTACTCTGGCCATTTACCCATCCTAATCAAAGCCAATTTCAATGGAGACCCGCCGCAGGTTCGATCAGATAATTTTCAAAAGCTGAAATGGGTTGAGAACAACTCGGCCAACTACAGGAAACGTCTTGACCAAAATTGTATATTTCTTCCTTCTTTGGCCTCTAATACACCTGAGCAAATTGAGAAAAGCCTAGTAAAAGCCATTAAGCTATCAGTTACCTCACATAGAAGGCTTAGTACCGGGGCGATAAATAAATGGTACGATAATGAGTGTCGTCAACTCCGTAAAAAATCATTTGCGTTTCTTAATTTATTCCGGTTCACCGACTCAGCGTTCTACAGAAATGTTTATATCTCCTTAAACAAGCAATATAAACGGCTGTGTATGCACAAACGCACAGAATACTTAAAGGATCTTGGCAAAAAGCTAGTAGATTGCAAGAACTCAAAAACGTTCTGGATTAATGTTCGCGAGCTGGCTGGTAATAGTCGAAACTCACACAGCTCGATCCAATTAGACGCGCTAGCCTCTCATTTTCGCTCGCTTCTAACTGCCGATGCCTCCCTCAAGTCATTCCAATACGCCATCCCTAATGTTACAGTGCACGACACTGACTGTCCTATATCCATGTCCGAACTAGAAACTGTATTGTTCAAAATGAAAAATGGCAAAGCCCCAGGTATCGATGGAATTCCTTCGGAGTTTTATAAAAATACAACTGTGCAGTTTAAACAGTACCTACTACTCTTTTTTAATATGCTGTATAACACGTCTAACGTCCCCGTAAGCTTTAACAAGGCACTGATAGTTGCTATCTTTAAAAAGGGGAATATTAATATAGCTGAAAATTACAGGGGAATTTCAATCCTCAAAACAATCAGAAAAATCTTTGCTAGTATTCTCTATGATAGACTTGAACAATGGATTGAAACAAACAGTCGTTTGAGCGTTTTCCAGGCTGGTTTTCGTGCTGGATTTTCTACGATAGATCACATATTTGCTATTACTAGTATCGGCCAAAAATTTATAGAGAAAAAGAGGAAGCTATATGCATGCTTCGTGGATTTCAAAGCGGCGTTTGACACCGTGAATAGAAATGCCCTAATTTACAAGCTGTCAACATTAGGATTATCTAAGAAATTCTTAGCGACTTACGCTAATCTACTCGCCTCAACTAGTGCAACTGTGTATGATGGAGTGGATGTGTCCAATTGGTTTGACACATCTTCGGGTGTACCACAGGGTTGTATCTTAAGTCCGATACTCTTTGCACTCTACATCGATGACATATGTAACTGTTTACCAGGAGGAGTGCTGATTGCTGGAACCTGGATAAAGGTCCTACTTTATGCTGACGATCTCGTCATGGTGGCTGACAACCCTTGCTCATTGCAGTTGCAAATTAATAGGCTCCAAGACTATTGTAGCACATGGGACTTACAGGTTAATGTCCAAAAAACTAAAATTATGATATTTGAACAGCGTCATCGTCGCCTTCGTCTGGCAGAAGAGAACTGGTTTCTTCATGGGGAACGTATCGAAGTGGTTAAAGAATTCAAATATTTGGGAGTACTGATTACCAGTAATTTAAATCTTGCGAAGCATGCGAAGGTAAAAAGCACCGAAGCTAAGGCAGCGCTAAGTATTATGTGGCCTAAGTTTTTCGGGAATCCGCACATAGACTTAGCATGTAAGTACCGTGTGTTCGAGGCAACAGTTAAAACCTGTATGTGCTATGGGGTGCAGGCATTTGGTTACGTCCCTTTCGAAGATTTCGAGCTAGTTCAACGTTTCTTTTTCAAACGTTTGTTCAAATTACCAAATGCCACACCGACTTATGCGATACATGTGGAGTCTGGCATTGCACCAATTTACATCCAGAATCTAAAAGCCCACTCAGATTATATCACCAGAGTTATGAGGAGGAACGGTAACAACCTGCACAAGACAATATTGGCGTCTCTCCTCCGGACTAATGCTTCCCCGTTCAAGGAATGGAATCAACTTGCGCTCTCCCATGACGTAAGCCTAAATTTGAATGATTCTAACGTTGATGAATGGACCGGAATGTTTTCTGATGTGATAGCTAAAATTGACGAAACAAAGTATTTGCAATGTCTGGACCGTGCATCCTCCTCGAACTCAAGATATATTTACAAAAACTTAAGCCATCGTTTGGATAATAGCTACTTTTCTAGTGTTCACTCTGCTTCATCCATAAGTACCATTTTTAGGGCTAGGGTCGAAATTCTCAACCTGAATTTCTTACCCCATAGGAACTCGCCTTCTGATCTGTGTACTCTCTGTAACAGAAATGAGAGAGAGGATATTTACCATTTTCTCGCTGTTTGCCCTCTCTTGCAAGAAATCCGCAGGTTTTATTTCAATGTCAGCTCGTTTTCTAGTAGTGTGTGTAGGGACATCTTGAATGGCTCTTTTGGTTGGCCTATTTTAATTCAGTACTGCAAGCATGCTCTCACTTACCGTAATAGTTTTCAAAATGTTTAATTAATTTAATATTCTTCTTTTTCTTTTCTTTTTTTTTTTTTTTTTTTTAATAGTTACAGTCAGTTCGCTTTTTAGTGAAGTAAAGTAAATATTGTGAATATGCTGATACAGATAACTTTCTTTTTCTTATGTTCTTCCACATTCTTCAAAGTAATTAAATTTAACTCAAAACAAACTTCTATCTTTGCTAATGTATGTTTTTCTTTTTTTATCTTTATTTTTTGAAATGTTTCACCCGACAGACGGCATAATTGCCATGTCCATGTAAATTCTATGAATTTTTGTTAAATAATCTATTTGATGTAAATAAAGAATTTGATGAAATGAAATGAAATGAAATGAGTGAGAGTCAAGAGTTGTGGATCAAGACTGAATTTTATTCTATTTTTACTTGCTATTTATACACCAATGCTTACAACTAACATTTACATCTCCAAATAAAAATACACTTTAAATTACACAACATTAATTGGATCCTCACGATCAATACCTCAAATCCACCCATCTGGCAAACATTAGGAATGGAGGAAGCAAAGAATGAAATTGTAAACAATGACAAACATATGAACTGAGGGGAACCCTCACATAACATGAAACACTATACGGGGGAGATTCCATATTATGTAATGGATTTCACGTTTCGTGTGCTTGCACTGAATCACACTACAAAAGAAAAAATGCGACATTTATTACAGCTGCCATAAAAGATTGCATATGTAAGGGTGCGGATTGGCTTAGGACAAAAGTAATAGTCGGGCGCAAAGAAACTGCACCGCCAGTTGAAGGCGCAAGCGCTGAGAACTGCCCTTCTCCGACGGCGACGGCAAAGAGATGCAAGTCGGCAGAGGTTACCTCAACCGAAACCAGCCAGCTTACTGAAACCAACGCTGCCTCCCCTTCCAATAGCTCGAACAGGAAAAAACGGAGGAAGAAGGCCTCAAGCACTCCTGTCGGTGGAACTGTGCGCGCACCTTCTGCGTGCCCTTCCACCAGAACACTTCAAGCTGATGTATTTCCAATGATTGGATTTACTCAGATTAACCTTCAACACTCCAAGGCTGCTACTGCACTAATCAGTAAGAAGCTTTCTGTGTTGAATACAAAAGCCCACATAACATCCATACAGGAGCCATGGGTGTGGAAAAATCGCATCTGTGGCCTTGGAGGTGTCCGTGGCACTACGATACTCTGTGACGAGCGGTCCGAGAGACCAAGGGCTTGTCTTGCTGTGTCGAACATTCTCTCAACGACTAAGCTTGGACAATTTTGTGGCCAAGATTTGGTTGCTGCAGTCATTAGCTACGAAACGAATGGAGATTGGAAGACCTTCGTCGTGGCGTTAGCTTATCTCCCCTATGATTCGGTAGTGCCTCCACCACCGAGGGCAATTGCTGAACTTATTGACTATTGCGACACCAGGAAGATGGGCCTAGTTATATGCTGTGATGCCAATGCTCAAAACACTGTTTGGGGCAGTAGCAAATGCAACATGCGAGGAAACCATCTCCTGGATTTCATTCTATCATCTGATCTTACTATCAACAATGTTGGCTCGCAACCAACTTTTGTGACGTCAAGAAGACAGGAAGTGATCGAACTAACTTTATCAAATAGATACTTTAAGGCGGTTACTAACTGGAGGGTCTCTTCGGAGGTGTCCTTCTCAGACCATAGATATATCGAATTCCAAATCGGATGCGAAGCCATAACTTTGCAGGAGAGGAGGAATCCGAGAAAAACCAACTGGATACGCTTCAGGGAGGAATTAAGGAAAACTCTCACAACTCCAATCAAACTCAGGACGAGACAAAAGGTAGAGGAAGCTGTTCAAGACCTGAATATTGCCATTACTAGCTGTTTTGAACTGACGTGCCCAGTAAGCAAACCCCCTGGCAGAACGCCGGTTCCCTGGTTGAGCTCGGAACTGCAAAGAATTCGTAGAGAAGCTAGAAAGCTTCTAAATAGGTCACTCAAGACTGATTTGGAGAAAGACTGGAATCTCTACCGATCGAAGCAGAAGAGGAGGCTAATTCGGGTATCGAAAAGTGCTTCTTATAGGAATTTCTGCGAAAATATTGAAACACTGGGTGAAACTAGTAGGTTGGTTAAAGTTCTGAAAAAGGGGCAAACCAGCCAAACTGGACTCACTTAGAAAACTTGATGGCACCTTCACTGAGACGAAAGCGGAAACTCTTAGTTATCTACTGGAGTCTCACTTTCCGGGTAACCAGATTACAATTGGTTCACAACCAGCCCCGATTACCGAGACTATGAGTGAACCAAGACAAACAACTCGGCGTAGCTGGTATATTCGAAGGCCGTGGTGACGGACGAGGCCATTAAATACGCCTTTGCGTCTTTTGACGGCTTCAAGTCGCCTGGTACGGACGGAATATACCCAGCCATGCTGCAACAGTGTACAAACCAGTTGCTACCGACTATGAGGAAAATCTTCACCGCTGTCCTAGCACTGGCATACATTCCAACAGCCTGGCGTATAGTTAGAGTGGCATTTATACCAAAAATTGGCAGAAGTGACTACTCGCTCGCCAAGAGCTTCAGACCAATCAGTCTGACTTCCTTCTTGCTGAAAAGCTTGGAAAGGCTGGTCGAGCTTCACGTGCGCAAAGGTGCTTTGCGATTGCACCCACTATCTCCGATGCAACATGCCTATCAACGCGGAAAATCCTGCGAGACTGCGCTCCAAAATCTAGTTGGTAGAATTGAAGGCGCGCTTGACAAAAAAGAATACGCGATGGGCATTTTCATCGATATTGAGGGTGCTTTTGACAATGCGACTTTTGATAGCATGTGCAGCTCCGCCAGACAACACGGAGTAGACGAACCATTGGTGTTGTGGATTAAAGCAATGCTAATGAATAGAATGTTGGTTGCGGATGCGGATTGTGGCCGCTATGTTATGGCGGGTGTAAACAGAGGCTGCCCGCAAGGCGGCGTCCTGTCTCCACTGCTGTGGTGTATGCTGGTCGACTCTCTGTTGAACGCACTCAACAGTTCTAATATTTACGCTCAGGCGTACGCGGATGACGTTGCCGTGCTTTCTGTTGGATCATGCCTAGCGACTGTATGCGCCAAGGCGCAGGCGGCCTTTGACGTGATCGACGAATGGTGCACTAGGAATGGGCTCTCGGTCAATCCTCTTAAAACTGAGGTTGTTCTCTTTACGAGAAGGAGGAAGCTGGTCGGGTTGACTCAGCCAGTGCTAAAAGGCGTCACAATCCAACTCTCCAATGAAGCAAGGTATCTGGGAGTCATCCTGGATAGCAAACTTCTTTGGTCCAAACAAAGACTGCCAAGGCGCTGTCTGTTTTCTGGCAGTGCAAAGGCATTTTCGGCAAGACATGGGGCTTATCACCGAAAATAGTCCTATGGATTTATACGGCTATGATAAGACCATTTATAGCATACGCACCGGTTGTTTGGTGGAATAAGCTTTCACGTAAATACGTCACTGCTGCTTTTGCCAAACTCCAAAGGCAGGTATGTCTCAGCTACACGGAGGCCTTCCCCAGCATGCCTGGCTCCGGCCTAGATGCACTATTGAACCTTCCGCCCCTTGATGTTTACATCATGGGATGTACAATCAAGGCTATCTCATGTCTTACAAGAGATGGCTTTTGGTATAACTCGCACTGGAGTTTTGATGAACTTGCGCAACGGTTGTCCTTCGACTCCTGTCTTATGGATATGCCGTCTGATGCGATGACACCGGAACTTCGGCTAAAGCGCAAATACGAGGTCGACTTTCCTCGCGTCCAGGACTGGCTCTGGCCGGACTCTGAACCTGGAAGGGAATGCAATCGAATCTTCACGGATGGCTCCAAAACCGATCAAGGATCTGGTGCTGGTGTCTTCGTGGAGAGCGATAACGTTAGACTTTTCTTTCCGTTAGGCAAATATGCGTCAGTCTTCCAAACAGAGACTTATGCTATCCTAATGGCGATGGACTATGTTACGAGGAACAGGTGGAGGGGGCGAAGTATCTGCGTCTGTAGCGACAGTCAGGCTGCGCTTAAGGCCTTACTCAAACCCTTAACTACCTCCAAAATAGTACGTGAATGCAAGATATCGCTGAATTCGGTCGGAAGGCTGAATTCACTTAAACTTGCCTGGGTCCCGGGTCATAACGGGATCACGGGAAATGAGATCTCCGATGAACTTGCTAGACAAGCCTCAGATGGGGACTTCTCAGGACCTGAACCAGCGATCTGTCTGCCTGAGTCCTCGGTCAGGGCTTCCATTGACGGTTGGGTTTCCTATGAACACAATCGCCGTTGGCATGACTCTCCAGGGTGCAGACAGACTAAGCAAATGCTCCCCGACGTCTGTGGGAAATCCGCGGCATTGTTGTTGTCTCTCAACAGAAAAGACTGCAGACAGACTACTGGCGTTCTTACGGGACACTACGCTTTTGCCAAACACCTTAAGGTGCTAGGCCTAAGCGACACGACCAACTGCGAAGCCTGTGGAGAAAGCGACGACACTGCGGAACATTTCCTCTGTGATTGTCCTGCTTTTGCTCGTATCAGGTGGCAGGTATTTGGTGCGGATATGGTGAGTGCTGTAAACCTAAGCTCCTTATCATTGAAGCGCCTTCTCGTTTTTCTTAGAAAAACGAGTAAATTCCCACAGTAAAATGTTGTATGTCTGCCTGGTAGTACAATGGACCAGTATTGAGTCTGAGTGCTCCAGTGCAGAAAGTTTCACACACCCCGACAAAAAAAAAATAGTCGGTAAGAAAAATAGCCCCCTCCAGATGGTCAAACCACCAACCAAATCGACCATATGCTAATCGATGCGAACGTGCCAACATTATGAGGGGCAAACGGCGAATCTGACTATTTCCTTGCTGCGGGTAATTTTAGAGCTCGACTGTCCAACGGGAAGCAGCTGCGAACTGTCCGAAAGAAGAAATTCGGCGTTGGACTCCTTAGCACACCTTGAGTAGCTAGAGTATACAGAGAGCGGATGGACGAAAGACTCTCCTCCACCCACAAGCGCTAGCATTATATGGAACCGATATCGTGACATCATGAAGGAGGTAGCTGAGACCACCGTAGGTTGCCACCCAACCCAGAGAAAAAGCCCGTGGTATGATGATGTATGCGTTTATCGGAAGAAGGTGACAGAAGATGCACATTCAAAAACGCTGCAGGGCAATGCAAGGGCAGCGACGGAAGAGAATCGATCATGTTTCCACGGATAGTCAAACAGCTAAACATGCCCTTAGCTCGCATACAATTGATTCCAAATAAGTCATGCACTGTTTTAAAATACTTCAAACACTCGGCTTAAGAAACAAGATCAAACTGTGGTGGCTTCCGGGCTACGAGGTCGACAAGACAGGCCAAACAAGCCATCCAGCCCTTCAATAGAAATACCAATAAATGTCTAAATTAACTGAAAAAATTCTAGATGAATGTCCAGCCCTCAATGAAAGTAGAAGGAAGATTGCCTTCAGAGAATAATAATGTTCCGAAGATATAAAGAAGTCCTCTGCTGGCAGCATTATCCGCTTTATACGGAAAGTAGAAATGCTACTAGCTCAAACAATTTCTGGCCCAGGCGGTACAATAGACCTTATAGGTAGCAGCACCTTTTTCTTCGGCTAGGTGAGCCGAAAGCTAAAAAAAAAATACCGACTACCATTTTTACAAAAAATTCCCTCGCGGAAAAGGGATGCATGTTACTTTCAGCATGAATTTGTGCCAGTAGCAAGAAAATCATGGAAATTTGGTCCACGATTGGTATTTAGTTTCGCCTTCATCGGATGCCATTTTTGTGATTTTGATAAATTTAAGTTCAAAAAAAGTTTAATTAAGGAATTAATTATGTGGAATATTAAATTCTGTTGTAATTTACCTTTTCAAAGGAAAAGGCTACCTGCAGCTAGAGACAGTGTCCGTGACAGACGCTGAACTAATCCGCCATTACAAAAAATAATCCCGACTCTCGCTCCTCTTCCTATTGGAAATGTAGTTATAGTAAATTTTCAAATGTGTGCGTAGAACGCGGACGGGAAATGACGGGAAAAGTTTGATCAGCGATTTGGCTTATCCAAACACTATATTTGAATGCTATAAAGTAATTAATATAATAGGATGGACCTCCTCACGACAACGTCAGTGTCAAATGAACACAAAAAAAAAACAAATGAATGAAATGAAGGAAAACAATGGCGAATTTGCATGGCGGGAAATAAGTTCTTCGCGAATATTTCCTAAAAAGTTTATAACAAAGCCAATTTTAACAAAAAAAAGTTTCGGAACTAAGAAGGAGTATCCAAACCAC
This sequence comes from Portevinia maculata, assembly GCA_949715645.1. Classification (NCBI taxonomy): domain Eukaryota; kingdom Metazoa; phylum Arthropoda; class Insecta; order Diptera; family Syrphidae; genus Portevinia; species Portevinia maculata. The sequence continues at coordinate 99,056,373 of OX454525.1, forward strand.
GTTTTGGAATATTAAAAAGCTAACATTATAATATGAGTGTGTACACAAAAAAAAACTGAAAAAGTGATAATCGCGTAGTTGTGGCAAAAAATGTTTTTGTTGCGAATATCACAATAAACAATAGATAAATTAAAATTCTGTTCAAAAAATAAAAGTGAAACCGTTTACAATCGCGTTGTTGGAAAAAAATATTTTTGTTTGGAAGCAAATAAGTTAAAAGTTTTCTAAACGTAAATTTTTACTTTTTATTCACAAACATTTTTCAATTTTTGGTGAACATGGTCGCTGCTTTTATTGCTTTTTTTGCTTTAACATACTTTTTCACGTTTTTTCTCTATAATTTGTTATTTTTCAACCTTCAATACCTGCTGTTTTCACTTAAATATTCACTTCATTAACAATAACAATGATTATTCCATACGATTTGTGCAAATTTATGCAATTTCATCATTCAATTTGCTTCTGACGTTTAAGAAAGGGATTCGGCACTTCAGAAAGAGATAGCTTGGTGAATAGGTCTATCGTGTACAAAAAATAAAATATTAACAGTGAGAATCGCGTTGTGAAAAAAAAGGTGTGAGCCACGCTGCACTCACGGTATAGTTGATGTGTAAACATGTAGGCACAGTTGCCCGTTAGCTACTTAATTTGTTATCTAGCTAACGCCGTAACTAATTAACTAACGTAGTTAAAAAAATTGAACATACATAATTAATAAAAAAAAAAAACAACGACACGCGGTTGTTCTCAAACGGACATCCATCTACTCGTACGTACTAACCGCGCCAAACGTCGTTTAATTGCGGTGATCTGTCGAGCAGCGATTAACTCACGTGGTAATGAAAATTAACGGGAAAATCTGACGATGACGAAATCTGACGATGATGGTGACGCCAGATATTTCCAACTAGCCCCTACCGAGAAAAAATATATTTATACAGCAATGAGAGCAAAAATGTTTACACATTAAAAATATTTTTGTTTGAAAACAAATTAGGTTGAACATTTTTCTATGTATACATTTAATACTCCGAAATACAACTGAAGAAAAAAAACTAAGTAATAACAAAATTATACAAAAATAGTGAAAATGTCTGTAAAAAACCATGCAGAAATTCACAGCTATTTTCACTTTTTTTTGACAATTTTGTTATTAATTAATTGTTTTTGATCGTTTGTGTTTAGTTGTATAAAATGTATGTATAGAATATTTTTCAATTTATTTCCAAACAATAATGTTGTCGTCACAAGAACGGGATTCTCAAATGTTTTTGTATGCACAATCCTATGCTGTTAACTTGTTGGTAATCAAAAATAGTGTTTGGATACTCCTTCTTAATTCTGGAATTTTTTTTGTTATAATTCTATTTATTATAAACTTTTTATGAAATATTCGCACAAAACTTCGCTTCCGCCACACAAATTCACCGATTTAAACCAACGATTAATTCAACCAATGTTTTTTTTCCATTTTGAACTGACGTTGTCGCGAAGTACTCTATTTACTAAAATTGTATCCTTCAAATTGTTTTTGACGTTTAAGAAACGAACGTTTCGCTAAGTGCTCTATCTCGTTAGCATGAAAAATCTTGAAATGAGTGCAAAATCGGATGTGCCCAATGGAAAGATACTATATTACCAATGGAAAACCCCCTTTCATGTTCATCATATCACAGTGACGTACTTTTCGAAGCCTTTCCAATATAATTAAAAGAGATTGTTATTGGAAAGGTTAGCGCTCTACAGCTCTAATGCAATTAAAGCATAAAATAGAGTACCGAGTATGTTATTTATATACAAAGGACATTATGTCGTAAAATAATAATTAAAACTTAAAGAAAGTTGGGTCAAAATAAAAACATAAAATCAATCATAATTTTTCTCTTCGGCACGACAATGGAAGAAATTGAATACTTAGAGGAATATGAAGACTTTATCCTTCCACCAAGTAAGTAAACTAACAGTTTGACGGAAAAGTAAAATGTGTCGCTACAATTCGATATTCGCTGCGAAATAATCTATTGTAGCAAGCAAAAACAAATAAGTGGACTTTTACGAGAAGTTTTATTGTCCGCCAAATGGTTTTGCTTACTCGCACTCCATGGTGTATTGCCAATGGCACCTTAGCGGCTTGATAAAAATGTTGCGACTGATCTACATACCTATCTAGATCTACTATACTGGCGCAGTTTTTGCTGCGCGAGCTTAAAGTAATGGCGTTTTAGATGAGTCGTTTGTTCCATTGTCACTCGAATAACTACACCTGAAAAGAGAAGGAATTTGACATGAATTCAGAATCAACAGCGGAATCACATTATGTAGCTTAGAATCGATAAATGTAGTTTATTATTATTAATTACAAGATAAATAACTACGGTCCGAGGCTGACGGTTTATGCTCGGCCTTTCCATCTCAAGCTCTGTTGTTGAGTACAATAACCAATCGACTGACCCTATATGTAATGTGAAATTGTGAATTTAATCGACTGTGCTATTGGTCAGCTTCCGGGCGCCGTGAATTGCAGTGACAAATAGCGGCGTCGCTGTAATGTAAAACGGGATATGCTCTGAACATCGCTAAAACAATATGGCAGTTACCCTTTTTCCGTACCTTACACAACAACGTTTATGTTATACCAAGTATTTCAAAATAATATGCCATCAGTACCAGCAAGACGGTCTTCTTTGCCTTCTTGGACCTGGGTCCTGGGAGTCGAAAATCCTCTTGCCTGGAGCATTGTATCAGATAGAGGGAATGTGTGCCCTTATTCTGAGAACAACCCATTTTATTTCTAAATGAAATCTAAAATTAATTATTAAAGTACTTTTGGCATTACATTTGCCTTATGATACATTCACTTTTCTAAGCCCTTTCTTAATAGCACCTGTTAAAAGAAATGTGGCACATTTTCAGCGTCAGAAGTTTTAGACAAATTAAGGTCTCGTGCCCAGTAAAATACAAGAAAAAAAAAAAACAGTTCCACCGTGGCGGAATGACGATCTCTCTGACCTAAGAAAAATTGCCAGAGAAGTGTATCCAACATCTGCCACGCACACAACCTCTACAAACAATGTCTTAAACTTTATAAACAGGCTATAAGCAAGGGAAAGTCGCAGGCATGGGCAGAATACTGCCAGTCAATTGAAACCTCAAAGGATGCTGATAGGCTTAGCAAAATCCTGTCCAAACAACACTTCAACCCGTATTCATCAAACAAGATGATGGTGTATGGGCGGAGTCCACAGAAGAATCCCTGGAACTCTTAGTGAAGACCCACTTCCCTGAATGTAAAGATTGTTGCACCGATGTGCAAATCCCACACAAAGCAACCTATACCACGGGGTAACAGTCAATCATCACCAATAAAAATATTCAATCGGCTATAGGCAGCTTCTTCCCTTATAAGGGATTTTACCGATAATACTCCAAAAGAATTTGGTGAAGGTTATACCTTGGCTAACGGTGATTTTTTGAAGCTCACTTAGGCTCAATTACATACCTCTGACCTGGAGAAGAGTCCGAGTTGTCTTTATCCCAAAGGTCGGAAGGGCGGCTAAGAATACGCGAAGGACTACAGACCCATCAGCCTTACATCCTTTGCTCTGAAGACCTTCGAACGCATCTTGGAAAGACATATCCAAGAAAATCTGGGAAACGACACTTTCAAAGTCTCAGCATGCCTACCTCAAAAGCAAGTCCACGGAGACCACCCTGCATGAAGTAGTGCAGATGATCGAAACATTTATTCACTACAAACACTACACCGTAGCTACCTTCTTCAACATTGAATGTGCCTTCACAAACGTCATTTTTTGAATCTATTCAAGAATTCTATAACGCCAGGTGTAGAGAGTTTTGCTATCGGATGGATTATATCCACGCTCAAAATCTCTACTCCGGTTAAGTTAAGCCCATGCTACAAGTTAAGTCCTCAGCGCAAATCCGAGTAAACTGAACTCATGCTGTTTACCACCAAGTACAAGACACCGACTTTAAAACTCCCTAAACTAAATCTGCAAACACTAGTTATCTTTCGGAGCTAAATATCTAGGAGTTATCCTTGATCCAAAGCTAATCTGAAAGCAAACTTTAGAACGCCAGGTACTCAAATCATGTATCGTTTTCTTTGCCTGTAGCAGAACTTATGGCAAAAGGTGGGGACTCTGGCCTAGAATGGTGCTGTGGATGTACACAGCTATAATACGTCCTATCATCACCTAAGGGTCACAAGTATGGTAGACGGCTATAAGTAAAGCCTACAACATCACTAAACTAAATTGAGTCCACAAGTCGGCTGATATTGGTGCAACCGTTGCTCTTCGGTGTACTTGCATTCTGTAGAACAGTAATAAAATCCGAGTTCTGGTCATCTAAACCCTACGGTCACATAAAGGTACTTGACCTTCTACCCGGTGACCTCGCTGCGACTGACACTGATTACACAACGCCAAAACATAACCTTAACAAAGCCGCCCAAGTCTATTTCCCACCCAGAATGGAATGCAAAAAATAACCGTTCCCAACGCACCATCGGGCAGCAATTTCCACCGACTGTTCGAAATAGAATGCGGAGTCGCCGCGGGTGGCTTCTCACCGGAATTGAACATATCCAAATCATTCCGAACCGGATTCCTCGAGTATATTCCAGGCTTAAAAACTAGCGATCAGGGAGGCTTGTAGGATACTCACCCTTTCCCCCATAACCAAGTGGCATCTTGCCATCTTTATTGATAGAGAAGCAGCTATAAAAGCTCTCGACTCACACTCGTATCATCTAAACAGTGTAAAGACGCCATCACTTGTCTAAAGCTACCGCACTCTCCATGGCTCTACCCTTGACAGCTATCTTGCAGAGACAGTTTCTCCTCCCATAGGAGCTGTCAAATGAAAAATATCCCAGTAACTCCAGATGGAGCAACTTAAATAGCTGCGCCAGATCCAGGAAGATAAGGCACTGCTTCAATGCCAACGAACTCACGATCTAACAAACAGAACTCAACAGGAGATTACCAAAATTTTGGTATACATCACTGGACATTGGTCTGTCGGCACTCACGTTGTCAAGTTGGACATCCCATTCAACCCACACTGCCGCAGTTGCAAAGATCCAGTGGAAAAAGCCACCCTTCACCATTTTCTCTGCGAATGTCCATCTAGCTAGATAGAACTAGACATCGCAGACTTGGCAAAACATTCTTTTACGATCTATCCGAATTAGGTTATATAAAACTCAGCCATACTAGGGTTCCAAGAAAACTGTTTTTTAAATTTTTAAAAATTTCAAAGATCAATTCGACCACATATCTTTTATAAAAATATTTACATAGATTAAACATCATTATGCATGTTGTGCATACTCATACGTCATACTCATACCCAATAAAATGCAACCTTACTTTTAATACCCTTTTCCGGCCTATGCTGAAAGGTATACAACTTAATTTCAATATGTTTTTAACTTACCTATTCACAAATCCAATTAAGACAAATATAGCTATCTATGTAATTCTTTTTTCCTGATTTTACGAGTATAGAAAATGATAATGAAAAAAGGAATTCGAAACTAATTCCTAAAAAAGCTAGAAATTTGTCGTACCACCCTGTCGTGCACTTTATTTAATTATCTAACCTACATATTTGGCCTGTGAACTTAAATTATTTGAAGTAATGACAGTGCTTGATTTTCTGCTTGAATGAAAAGTGACGGACTCCAAAGTGCATCAGTTATTCTTTCCTGACGATAGAGACATCATTAGCGAGGATCAAACGTCTGCAACGAGCACTTGAGGTACGGGTGCAAGTTTTGGAGGGGTTCTCGTATCGTATTAGTCCGAAAAAACAGAATACTTGTGCTGCCCGGTCTCTGATCCACTCCGACAAAAGTGATTCCCAAGAGCGAAAAGTTCAAATATCTGGGATCTGTGATCAATAGTGAAGCAAGCTGTGATGACTACGCTAAACATCGCATAAGCGTAGGTGGTAGTGGCGGGGAAAGACGAAGATCCTCTTGGCTGGAGCATTATTTTCCATTCGCTCAATGTGGTCGACGTGATTTTGCTTTTTGGACTACATCCACATTTTGGTACAGCTCATAGAGTTCGCGGTTGTATCGTCTCCTCCATTCATCCTCTTCGCAAACAGGATCAAATATTCGACGGAGTATTTATCTTTTAGAAAAAAGAGTGTCGCGTGACGGCGGGGGGGCATTTATTTCGCTAAACCGAAGGAGCAGCGGTTTCCCAACATAATTCTCCGCCGGATCTCCACTAAGGTGTCATTCGTGGAGTTGATTTTTACTTAGGTGTAAAAATCAACTCCACGAAGTTATTGCTATCAACAGTGACGTTTTGTCTTAGGCGGTGGACAGATGTTGGTTTATTTGGTAATAGCGTGTACTTGGTCTTGTCCTCGTTTACTTCAAGACCAACCAATTTCGCCTGTTCTTCAATCGCCGTGAAAGCCTCTAACACGGCACTCTGGGGATGGCCGATGATGTCGATATCGCCCGTATACCCCAGTAGCTTCACGGATCTATTGAAGATAGTGCCTTCCGTGTTAACACCTGCCATTCACACTATTGCCTCCAGAACAAGGATGAAGAAGTCACATGATAACGCATCTCCTTGTCGAAATCCCCGGTACAAGTTTGGAATGATGCGGAAGAGCTGCTTCCAAACTGCACATTACACCGCGGCTTTAAAGTCGATGGTGGGTCTCGACTTGAAATTCATTTGTCTTTTCCAGGATTTGCCTCAGTGTGAAAATTTGCTCTATTGTCGATCTGCCGGGCCGAAAGCCACACTGGTAGGCGCCGATTAGTGTGTTGAAGAACGGCTTCAGACGTTCACACAGTACGTTGGATATGATCTTATATCGACATTTGGCAGGGATATGCCTCGATAGTTCTCCCAGGACATAGGATCGCATTTTTTGAAGAAGGGGCATATGGAGCTGATAGTCCAGTCATCGGGCATGCTTTCTTCCACCCATACTTGGTTGAAGATTTGGTGCATGCGCCCTACCAAAACATCACCTCGGCCTTATAGTTCGTTAGCTTTCTTATATCTGTTCTTCATTGACAGGACCTGGGTTCTCTTCTTGCCCTATCACTCTCTGCATGATGCCCACTTAGCAGCTGTTGGAAATGCTGCTTAAATACATCTACTATTCCCTGCGCTTCGGTGACTAGGTTTCTTTCGCTGTTTCGAAGAGCCTGTGTTCCGGGTTTAAAGCCAGCAGGCAGTTGCTTTGCTTTCTTGTAAAATCTCTAGATGTTGTTTCGATCGAGAGACTCTTCGATTTCCTTGAGCTGGGAGACTGCGTGCGTCCTCTTCTTTCTACGCAGGATCTTCTTCTCTTCCCTTCTCTTGGCTCTATACTCTTCCCTCGCTGCCCTTGTTTTGCCCTGCAGCGTTTTCAAATGTGCATCTTCTGTCACCTTCTCCCGATAAACGCATACATCATCGTATCACGGCCTTTTTCTCTGGGCTGACTGGCAATGTACGGTGGTCTCGGCTACCTCCTTGATGATGTCACAATATCGGTTCCACATATTGTAAGCGCTAGTGGGTGGTGAATGCACAGAAGGGTCTCTCGCTCATCCGCTCTCTGTAGACTCTGGCTGGCTACTCCAGGTGTACTAAGGCGTCCAACGTCGAATTTCTTCTTTTGGGCAGTTCACAGCTTCTTCTCGTTGGATAGTCGAGCTTTAAATTTAGCCGCAACAAGGAAATAGACAGAATCGACGTTTGCCCCTGGGAATGTGTGGACGCTTATGATGTTGGATGCGTGCCTCTCATCGATTAGCACATGATCGATTTGGTTGGCGGTTCGACCATCGGAAGAGCGCCAGGTTGCTGTGTGGATCCTGAGCCTTGGAAACCTAGTGCTTCTTATCACCGTATTACGAGCTGCTGCAAAGTCGATTGGTCGGTAGCCGTTATCTGTTGTCGTAAAGGCTGTGCTTACCAACTAAACCGCCGAAGATGTTTTCCTTACCGACTTTGGCAGTTAAATCCCCGAGCACAGCTTTGACATCGTACTCCGTACAGGCTCCGTAGGCTCCGTCCAGGAGGTCATAGAACTCTTCCTTGATGGGATCTTCAGCCTTATGGGTAGGGGCGTCTGCACATATTAGGCTAATGTTTTGAAATATAGCTTTGATGCGGATCGCAGCCAGGCGATCACTTATCGGCTTGAAGTCTATTACTTTTGGCCTAAGCTGGTTTCCCACGACGATTCCGCACCCTAACATATGCATTTATGGCAGCTGTAATAAATGTAGTTTTTCTTTTCATCATACCTGATCCTATCCATCGTATCTCCTGGATCACGTAATATCTGTAGCGCTCGAGGACAGACTCAAGTTTTTGAGTAGCACCTGGGGTGTACAGTGTACGCATGTTCCAGGTACATACTCTTAGATTGTAGTCCTTTGACGTTCCGGGTCTGGTGGCCATATGAAGGTATCAATTATCCGAGGCTTCATATGTCTCTCTCATAACTATTTATGTTTCACGTGGTCGGAAAGTTACCCCGACGGCACATCCTTCAACCTGTAGGGCCAGTTCCATTTTTTACCCCTAGGACGAGGAACCAGGGTAACCCATTTCAGGGATATGAGCGCTGCCGTTGGCCCATTTAGAGCTCATCCGCCACCAACTCTTTTCTAATACCCTGGCTCAGCATTGGAGATCCCTAAAGACCTGGGATTCAAATAGTTCGAAGCAGCTCATATAGGGATAACACTAATAGTTCAACCTGACTGGAACTGGTAGACGCCACCGTTGATCTCATCTAGGAAATTCCTCCGCTGCCGTCTGAAGCATGAAGAAGTGTCTCACACCCCGATTGCGAGTGTCAATCGACAATAATTGACTATTTTCAATGTTTGCTATTGTGAACGAGCGATTCTAAAGGATTTTGTCAATCGCAGTCAATTGAAAAAATGCGATTGATAAGAATATCAATGAAAATGATTCGTTCACAATAGCACACATTGAAAACCTTCCAAAGGGGTTGATTACCCAATCTCCAGCCGACGTACCCAGCAGCCACCAACGTGGAGGTGTAGAGTAGGAGTTGGTAGTGAGAGGCTATCGTGAGAACGCCTGTGCTCTCATATATTCACATCACTACCCTTTGGCTGCCTTTTCCTTTCCTTCACATTATAACATACAAACATTCAAAACCAGCGTGCATCGGCATCTCTCCTTTTCTTCCAATCCTAATATCCATAACGCCCGCGCTGTGTATCCTACCACGAACCAGAACCATGTGTATACCACTTAATGCGAAGGCCGTCTATGACCGCGCAGATCATATCAAGTTCCGGGAGTTCATCGAGAAAGGTCATAAGTTCCGTTAAGCCTTATCTCATTTAACTGTAATTTTCGACACTTTGTGAATGTGTATATGGAGAGAAGTTATTGTCTCTATGGCAGGTGTTTGGCAGGTACGCATGGCTTTTTTTAACTTATCTATTGCGGTCTTTTGTGTGTGTTTTATCCATCATACTATGGAGGCATAGTTATTAGGTGTCTTATCATCACTGTGTAGATCCAGTGTAAGTTCTAGTAGCTTTGGTAGTTTTGTTGTCAATATGAGAGTTCCAGTTCAGTCTTTTGTCTTGGATTACTCCAAGATACTTGACTTCTTGTTGACCTAGGTCAAAATTGTATCTTTTGGTAAAAGGAACAATGACGGCCTTACTGGGATTTATGGAAAGATTTTCCCTGTTACACCAATGTAGGGCTGTCTTAAGGGCGTTTTGCATTTCCGATGTAACTTCATTAAAGTCTTTGCCCCTAAAAATTATCGTGACCGGCGTACCCAATTGTATTGCCATTCCTCACACTGAGGAAATACACGACGTTCCTGTTGAAGAAGTTAGGAAGGCGGTCAATGACTTCAATAATCGAAAAGCAGTTTGGCCGGAGTAGATACCCTCTGAGTTCTGGAAAAAGATGGGATACATCGGGTCTAAATGGCTCATGATTCTAACCAGTGGAGGGAGAGTTTTTTTCTTATTTTGTACAAAGGAAAAGGCGATACGCGAGTCTGATAACTACCGTTCAATCAAGCTGATGTCACACACCATAAAGATCGTTGAGTGGGTATTAAATAGCCGAATGCGGAAAATAACACGGCTATCTGAAGACCAGTGCGGGTTTGTCTCAGGTAAATCAACTACAGATGCAATCCAAAGTATCAGAACCATGGTGGGAAAACATCGTTATTCTTTAAAGGATTTGCATAATATGGCGTTGGTTGTTTTTCAAACGGCCTGTAATAGACAACCAAGGGATCTGTTATGGGTGGCGCTTAGACAAAGAGGAGTTCCAGAAATCTACCTACACATGATCATGGACATGTATGAGAGTAAGATGCCCCTTGGCGTCACCGAGTAGTTCACAATCAAAGTAGGTCTATACCAGGGAAGCGTCTTAAGTCCAATGATATTGTGCTTGATTATCTAATTAAAGGAAAAGTGACGGACCCCAATGTGCATCAGTTATTCTTAGCTGACGATGGATTAGCGAGGTTCAGGTCCAGGTCCAAACAAAACTTCATAACTGTGAAATACATGCAAAACAACAAAGCAGAGGCGACCATGCTAAAGGCAAATTTAGACGATCATTTCAGTTTCAGTTTCAGTTAAGCTATCAGTTCAGACTTCAGTTAAACTGATGTCTAAATGCAAAAATTTAAGCGTTTAACTGAAACTGAAACTGAATTTGATCGAATTCCCATAAGTTCTCAGTTCAGTTATCAGTTAAACTGATGTGTAAATACGTTTCAGTTCAGTCGTCATTTTAATCGCAGTTGGCGTTGAATCGATATGTCGAAACGGAATGATAACATGGTCGATTTAATTGAAATTTATCGTGCTTGTCCATGTTTGTAGAAGAAAAGTGACCCTTTATATCACAATTCAGTGAAAAGGGAAGCAGCATACAATATGTTGCTGCAAAAACTAAAAGAGGTGGATACGGAAGCGACGAAGGCAAAGGTCAGGGCAAAGATTAATAGCATTCGTTCTGCGTATAATAAAGAGTTGAACAAAATAAAGCGCTCAAACAAAAGTGGAGTGTATTGCTACTGACTTTCGACTGCTCACAAGTAAAATGAAAGCTGAACTGAACACCGGACTGAAGTCTAAATGCACGGTTTTTTTTTTAACTGAACTGACAACTGAACTGAAAACTGATCGTCTAAAAGGGCCTTAATAGAAAAACAATGATAAACACAAAAAGTTTAATAAAACAAAAATTAAATTAAATAGATTGATTATTTTGTTTAATGTCTATGTTTTCATTTTTGATCGCATTCCAGAAATTTGTTTTTGATAAAAAGAAAATATTATAAACAGAAGGCGAGGCTACAGTCCTCTTCTTCAATTTGGTAAGAATAAAAAAAGAGTCAAGAAGGTACCTACAAGTTCAGTAAAGTAAATGCTAAGATCGAATTTCCGAACTGAAGCAATTTTTAAATGCTTTTACTAAACTGCTGCCTTTTACTCCAAGTAGTTCTTATTCAAACGAACCATTGGCCGTAAACTTGGTCGAATTTGTGGTTGTACTCCTGTTAATAGTTTATTTATTTCGTTATACATGTAAAGCAACATGTGATTATATTCGGTGATTTGTTATTTTCCAGATAAAACATTTACACGGCATGACAACGAATAGCAGAAAGAAACGAGGACTAGGCCGCCTGGGGAAACCTTGGATGTTGAATGTGTCGCTAGGCTCACCTAGATGTTAAAATTGCATAGATGTGATTTCTCCCCTTTTACGACAAGCCCTGTTTGGAGGGCGCTGCAGTAATATTCTAAGACGTCCCTGCACGGGCAGATGTACTCCTCCGACTAATTTTGGCATTTCTCTTTTGTCAGAAGGAACTCCCATTTCTTGTTCTTCATTCAACGTGATATTAGGGTTTGAACTATATATCATCTTTTTTAGGAATGGCAGATGTTCGCCCAGATCCAATTGTCTTAAGAAGTGTTTTTCGGCATTTTAAAATAAATAAATAATAAAATTTGAATAAAATAAATATAAATCGTATAGGCAGGTAGTGCAGCATGGCGCAATACTGACACAAACTAATATAATTATTTCTTAATTAATTAGATTGAATATTTTTGAATCATTTTAAAAGAAATGATACAAATCGGTACATTTTTCGACAAGATATAGCCAAAATAGTGACAGTGTAAAAAGCGATAAACTCATAATTTCTTATTTGAGGAAAAAGACCGAAATCAGATTTTATTAAATTTTTCATTTCAAAACTGATTGTCCCTTCCATCATCCCCCTCTCATCGTACATTCTTCTTGCCGAGGCGACACGACGATGCGAATCGTCAAAAAAGCTCCCTTTCCAGGAGCAGCCTCAAGTTTTCTCAGGCGACTTTACTGTGGTGGAGGTTGATCTAGATTATTTTCATCGATGACCATATCCTCTCCTGTCACATTGTCGGTCGCCACTGCCCGCTGCAATGCATTTCAGGAGCTTGAGGGTAACCTCGCTTGCTGCAAATGATAACGCCATCTGCATCTCTTTCTTCAGCTGGTCCCCCCATTTGCCTGATGACCTTTTGGGGCTGCCCGTGGTCGTTGTAGCCTATGGTTCACCACCCAGTAAAGAAGAGGTTGGCTTAGCTTTAAAATAACTAGAGAACAACAAGGCTGCCAGCCGGAGCTCTTCAAATACGGTGGTGATATTTTGATTAGGCTTATGAAGCAAATTATTAACCAAGTATGGGTGGAAGAAAACATTACCGATGACTGGACTATCAGCTCCACATGGCCAATCTACAAAAAAACATCGAATGCCATGCATGAATTGTCGGGGCATATCCGACGTGAAAATCCCACATCATAAATAAACAAAATGCTAGACTTGAGGAACTTTTTAATTAAAAAATGTAAAAATAAATGTAACCAATAGAACGAAGTAGAGCCCCTTCTTTCACAGATAAAAATTATTAGACTTAGGACATTATTAAATAATTGTAAATAGTATAAGTACTTAGTAGCCAATCTAACACCCTCTGAGTATTAATAAAAATTTGTATATATTGTATATATTATCTATTCTTAAGGTGTCAACGGATAGTCAAGTCGTTCGTTATTCTGAGCTTAGGTGCTGTTGCAGCTTACGAGGCAATATGCTTTTAAAATTTTTGGGTCACTTTGGGACTCCAAAGCGGTTTCTATTGAAAGATTCAGTAGATATCAAATAATAAAGTGGTAATCTCGTGTCATTCCGAAAACATTGGCAAGCATAACTAAAATATCTTTTTCTATAGTGCTATACTTTTGGGCGCAATGGTTAGTACGATTAACTACTGAGCATGCGGCCTTAGGTTCTTATCCTCCACATAAAGTTTTGCACCGCCCACCGCTTGCAAGATTCTGATAAAGGCTGATTTCGATGAAGATGCGCATCAGAGGTACTGACGCTTTCTTAATCTATTGCAACACTGCTCTTTCACTGCAATGCAAAATGTCATTGCATCAGATCTGTTTCGTATGCAACAATGGCTGTTATTTGCGCAATTTTTGCGTTAAAACTACGATTTGAAACGTTATACATTGCATCACTACAGTAATATTGCGTTACGGAACGCTTGACGTAGCAGTACTTCGGCAGTACTGGTCTTAGGAATTCAGTCAAACATCCAAGAGTGCAAACTGTCATGAGAAGTTCCTCAAAAATGTACTGCCTGTTATCACCGAACAATTGTAGGTCCTTCCTTTCGTGTCAAAGATATAGCTTCGCACACTAAAGTTGTTGGAAAAGCTAGGACTAAGAACCCGCTATGCGCAGTTAATGTCTAAGATTCGCGTATTTGATACCTTCGCGCGAATTGGGAGGGCTCTAAAATGTCACAATCCAATCATTGTTCGTGTTGGATGTTCTTAATAGCAGTTCCCTTGCTCTTTTGTATTGCTTTATCGTTTTATAAGAAATACTTTCTAATAACTTCACTCATGCTCCTATTTTAGATGACAATAAAAGTACTGGAAGACTTTCTGTTAATAGAGCGTCACTGGATTCACTGGATGGTCTATATAAAGACTTAAGTAGGCTCGAATAAATTGACGTTAATTGAATTGAATTAATTTTTTTTTTTTATATTTTTAGTTTCTGATCCCTCAATGTCTGTTCCAGAGCTTTCAAGTATTTCCCAGTTCGTTGCCAGACCAGTTACGAGCTCAGACAGATCTTTTCAATTAACTACGGTAAGTTTCTACTGAAAAACGTTAGATAATTTTTAATTTCGTTCAACAGCAAGTCGACTGCATTAACCGAGTTTTTGCCACCCCGGAGGTTATATTTGTGAAAGGCAGATTGATCTGCAGTCGAATAGCGGCATCTTGGACGAGTCAATTTCTATAGATATGTGATAACCGAAACGATTTCAATGTCTTACACTAATCTTTCACAATCACTTACTATCTTGATTTGACGTCGCCGCCATATATATTCATATTGTATTTGTTTCCTTAAAATTCTTATATTCCTGATGAGTTAAATCAAAAATTAACGTCGACAACCGTTGCCGTTTGTCGAGTCCTTGCAGAAATGTATTTGGTATTCAAAACACACGCACAACAAATTGAGAAAAAAACTACATACATGTAGGATTGATTGGAAATTAAATGAAAGAGTTTACTCAGAATTCACAAATTTAGATTTATTGAAATAAGAATTAAATTAATCGGTAGGAAAATATTTGAAAATTGTTAGATTAAATGCTACTTCACAATTTGACTGCTTGACTAATCGGCTGAAGAATGACAAAAGTTAACAAGAGTTTGACAAAAGAAAGTTTATGAACGGTAATAATTAAGTAAATAGTATATAGAGATAGAATATGTGTAATGTAACAATGTACTTCATGTAAGTATTTGAGTTGTGTATTGTGATAATGTAAAAGTATTAAATAGTGGTTCAGGTAATGTTAGGAAACGCGTCTACATACATATTTTTCATATTCTAACTGAATCAATGCATCAACAAAAAACTAAAAATCTATTTCAATACGCGTTAATTTATCCAACTTCACAAGTTCAATTGATTTCTCAACACATAATTTGATAAGATCAAATATGTATAGGCTATAAACAAACTTATGTCCATCAACAGGCAAAAGAGTCACCATTGATATTAATAGTTAGTTAAAGAGTTCAGAAATGATATACAGAATTATAATAATCGAGCAGTCAATAAAATAGTCTAATCTTTAAAAAATGCAAACAACATTTTTTTTATTTTTTATTTAACTGGCTGCCGACCCGTGAAGAGCCTCTGCCTGAGACACTGCAGCATTTTTTTTTATTATTTAACGGGTTAACAACCCGTGAAGAGCTTCTGCCTGAGAGACTACAGCCTTCAATCCTCTGTGATCCCGGTCACGCTGCTTCCAGTTCTCCAAACCACGCGCTCTGGCATCCGAGATGGCTTCGTCTTTAAAACTAAGTTTCGGTCTTCCTTACCTTCTCGAACCTGGGGCCTGGGAGTCGAAGACAGTACATTTACTTCCGGTAAGAAAGGATAAAAAGTTAACGAAATGCGAAAAAACAATTGAAAAGAAAATCAATAAACGAAACAGCTACAGAATTCTCAGAAACACTCTATTCATACACTCTTAACAATGAAGAGATTCTTCGTGAGTCGGAAAACATTGACGATGACGAAGAGACACTTCCAAATTGTCTGCCTAGCCAAATTAAAAAGGCAAAATGTCCCGAATTTCCGTCCGCCGGTCCGTCTGCCACCAAGGCTCCTACCAAAATGAGTGTACGGATTTACTTCAAACTTGGTATTTGGGGTTTGTGGGCCTAAATCTCGCAGGCATTTTTTTTATTCTATCATTTTAAATAACGGCACCTATCATAGAAACGGTTTTTCAACACCGATTTTCTAGAAAATGGCTAACGATTTTGATCATTTTTAGAATATAAAATAATTGAGGTGAGCGTAAGAAAATGGCGTACCTACTCACTTTTTGCGAAAATTGTTGAATAGCGGTAATTTACAAAAATGCTAATGTATTAAAAACGGGTAAAGTTATTTCGAAGAAAATTTACACACCGACTTCACTACTACACATTGGGCATTTAAAATTTCAAGGAAGGCTTTGTAAAGTATTAAAATAATGCGTTTCACAGCAGCACCCACCTCTTTTCTTTATGTAGATTCCAGATTCTTGTTAAATAAGATTAGTTTTAGTACATTGACTTAAAAAAATATGTTTGTTTATTTCTTTTTTTGTATAGCAAAGCGTAGGATTGTTATCCAAGTCATTGCCGACAACAAAAACCAGTACAAATACAGGTAACGTACATTTCTAAGCAACCAAATTCATTTTTTCATCTCATTTTTATCACTTCAGCTCGCAGCGATTACATGAAAACAAAAACCAAATTGGAATCACAACAACCTTTGTACAAATCCTCAACGTATATGCATCGTGCGACAAATAAAAGTTTCCCAACCTCCTCTGCTGTGCAAAAATCGAATAAACTAAAGAGCGTAGCCACAGTTAAGTCAACGCTGCAAAAAGCTGTATGTTAATTTTCTTATTTTATTATATTTTAAACAAATACTCTTTATACAACTACAATATGGTATATTTCCAGAATAACCCACCCAAGCAAATTATTCGAAATGACACCCCACCTATAAAAAGCACCACCATGGGACGGTCTTATCACACATCTCCACTTGTTTCTTCAACAGCTCAAACTGTTACAGCAAACATCTCTAAAAGTAATGTACAAACCAAGAATGCAATTGTGTGCCAATTTGAAGGCTTAGGGGTGGATCCGTTGAGTAAGCTAATGTAGGCACTTATAACCTTATGTTATTAATTCTCAATTCTTCAGGTCTGGAAGAAAATGATGCATTTCTAGATTTTGATGTGGACAAACATCAGTTGATGACTGACTTTGATTTTGATTCGGATTTAGATAATTCATTTATCGGTAGGATATCAGACCTGGACTCAGTTGATCGTATGTTACTGAAAATTTACTTAACAACATGTTTTATTGTTAATGTTTGTTTTTAGTTTCAGATGAGTTTAGTGAGGGTAATTTTAATCTGGATTCCGATATGTCATCAAGAAGTTCAGATAATATTACAAAACTGCCTCTGAAAAGGAAAAAAAGTGAGGAATCGACCTTAGAACATAACTCAAAAATCCCTAAGAATAAGCCTGGGTCTATTTGTACTCAGCCGGAAAATGAAAAAGGTAAGGTACAGTACTTCAAATTTTCTTGAGAGAAATAACTGTTCTGCGATAATTCAATACTCCCATCTCCCAGTAACAGTCGAATGTTTAAATAATAATTTCAGAGGATGCTGAAGTCTTTTCTCGCTAGTCATACCAAAGATGTCGCGTCAAATGATGACTTTTTTTTTGTAGTTGGCACATTTCAGAGTTTCTTGTGTTTTTACATGGCATTCAGCTAATCAGGCATACGTTTTGTTCCCACAGATGGAATTCTGCTCATTCTCATGTCCACTTCGCAATGTTGTCAGTTATGTTATATTTATTTTTGTCAATTATTCTTAGGACATGCAAGTCCTATAACGCTATACTACCGCCCCAAAATGCTTTTAGATTAGTGTTGCTTCTATCCTTTAATTGGTGAAAATTGGAAATGTATAAAGGCGGAGGAGCACTTTGCTCTTAAAATGTATCGATTTTACGGAAGCAGACTGCACTAGATACATGGTGGAAATGGTCTAGTTTACACCGACGACTGTTTGGACTGGCTTTATATATTTAAGTCTTAAGTCTCTTCTGTTTAATTATGTCTTTTGCAGAACTGGCGCCGTATATTCTTTAATAAAAACGTGTGGCTCTACTTTTAAAATGTCAAATTCTTACAGATGTGAATTGAATTTTTGTTGTGTTGAAACTGCTTGGCAAAGTAGGTAAGGTTAGCATTCTGTTGATGGCTTGACGGTAAATGGGTTATACATCCTGAAAAATTAGTGTAAAGCAGGAGCTCCAGCGTTTGATTACAGTACTTCGTCCGTTGGAGTCTTTAAGAAAGCCCAAGTCTGTTGGTGTTTTCGCACGGACTTTGATGATCCCAGCTGATTCAGAAGTATTATCTTTATCATTATAGAAGGCTCTTCACGAAAAGTGTTTTACTCGTTGCGTCTCTGGGCCTTTAGCCTGATTACGAATTACGAGACGAGAGCCACGAATTTTGCCGTTACGATACCTGTGGCCTATGCAAATAAAATGCAAAAAGACACAATTATCCATTATTTTGAACCACGTCCACCTTCACGTTTAATGGCAAATGTCAAAAATAAACCAAAATATAATGTGAAATGTTCAAGGATTTGTAACAAATTTGTTTTTAAATGCAATAACACACCGATTATTGTTTGAAATATGCAAACAATTAGATAATCGTGTTCCGAGAAGCCGAATTGGACATGTGTCTGTTCCAATAAGCCCTTCAAACGCCGACCGTGTGCGAGTTTATAATAACACTAGCTGACCCATGCTCGCCTTGCTTCGCCAGTCTGCCACTTCTCAAATTTAAAACAAAATACTTGCTGATAAGAACTGATAAAGAAAACGTCGAGAGCGTCCCTTTTCATTATGTGGACATACTCTCTGTGTGACTATCTCTCAATCTCAATTACATTTCATACCCTATCTTTCTCAAACCCATGCGCCACAAAAAAAACAACACAAACTACAAAAGGTGCATAAAAAAAGAAAGAAAAAGCACACAGCACAAAAGGTACAGATATTTTATATTATATATTTTCCTCCACTCAACGCTGGGAAAATCCAACGGTCTAGCTTCAATCGAACAGTTTACTTTTTTGAATTGTATACAATTTATAGTTTAATGCTTATTGTTCAACTTCAGGATAACCTACAAAGATGATTTATATCTTAAAATCTTTGTACATAATTAAACTTTATATTAAAAAAAATCCTATTTCATTTGGATGAGTCATTTTAAAGCTAGGAGCTAGAAAGCATTCGAGAGTTACAACTTTTCTTAGATATCAGCTTAGATCTCCGCTTCTGGACAGCGGATGAAGCATTTTCCCGCGGTAAAAAGTAGCCTATGTCCATTCTCAGGCTCTAGACTATCTATGGTTCAGTCGTTTTGGCGTTAAAGCGAGACAGACAGACAGAGTTACTTTCGCATTTATAATATTAGTATGGATAAAGGCTGCAATACCAACAAACATTTTGTTTTTTTATTTTTTTATATTCAAACAACTTTCCTTCTGATTTTAAAAAATTGTTTGTGAATATTATTAGGCTACCGATACATGCGGCCAATCTCTTTTTGCAGTCAGGATAGTCAGGCAAACAGAATAGGACCCAGAATTAATAGGGATCAGTGGTCCGCCTGTGGGGAGAATCTGACCTTTTTGCTGGTAATCGTTTCCGCTGGAGGTTAGGTGTCGTTTAGCCTTGCTCTTTTGGATATAATCGACTCGAGATTGACTTGCGAATCCGCACTCGTGTCAACTGCACGATTCTTAGGTCTGTCCAAAATTGTGTGGAGAGCAAGAGTATCTTCCCCTTCTATACCAGTCTCTTGGAAGCTTATTTTTTTCTTTTAGCTATCCTAGAGCTGGGATTTTTCCTCGTGTTGTCTTTCTGTCTATTCGGTTGTGTCACAAATGTCGGCCGAAGACTTTCTCTGGTTTTTTTGAGAGCTTGCTTTGCATTATCCTCGAAGGTTGGATTAGGTAAGGGTGAGATATGGTATAAGCCTTGCATTTTTGGATGCACAGCAATCGGCTCGAGCTTGGCTAGCAAGAAGCTTTTCTCTTCTTAACAGTCCTTGTTGGTCACAGATATCGTCTGGAGACTTTCTTCGAGAGCTTGCTTTTCTTTATCCTCGAAGGTATCAGGACATATTTTCCTTATACGCCGGACGATTCTCCGGATGCCTTGCTCACTGAGAAGTTATTTTGCCTTTCCTGCACCAGCAGCGCTGCCAGAGTCAGAGTATCTTTGCGCTTGCTGCTGGAAAGTACGTCCTGACTGCAGTCCCCTTGTTGAAGAAAGGTACTTACATCTGAAGTAGGTTGAACGAAATAAATAAATGTTGGCTTTTATTTTACTTGATTTACTTCTTTACTTGTCATCAATCTTGCGTAACTATTTATTAAAAGTTAATTATTAACTGTAGTAACTGTTCATTAAGGGTGGCGAAGGTGTAGAGGTTAGTGTGTTGGCTCGTGACCCGTGCGGTGCAGGTTCAATCCCCATGGGGAACAACAACATACGCCACCCATTCACATGCCTCTACACCAAAAGGAGGATTTCTGCCTGGTAGTACAATGGACCGTTACCGAGTCTGAGTGCTCTGGGATTTGGATTTCCTTTTTTTAACAAAAAAAAAAAAAAAAAAAAACTGTTCATTAAAATAGGTACTTACTATGTAATATTTCTTTAATCTTCGCGAAAGACCACACACGTGCGCGACCGATCCGGTTCTCGTTTCTTCTTCAACTAACTTGACAAAGAGATGAATTCAATCAGCTCATGATTTTAATGCGGACATAAATTGCATGTGTAGCTGGGGCTCGTGTTGTTTTCCAGATGCAGCTTCCTCTTTCTACTTTACCAGAAGTTATCTTATCTCCCTCCAGGAACGTAAAAGCAAGACGTTGGTGAGTTCGATAGCTTGCTGGTTGGTTCAAGCAGTCTTTCCGCCTTTGTCCTGTTAGTATATGTATAACAAGTTATCTGTGATTTCCCCGGCTGATTTTTATCAGTACCGTTATCGGTCAAAAATCTCCTCGTTTCGCCAGTGACTATCTCTATCTTCTTCACACCCGTACAACAAAGAGCCTCGGTGCAAAGTCTGATTAAATAGTGTGATGCTTCCCCGGTGGCAGTTGCTGACATCGAGGAGCATGCTCTTGGTGCCAGAGGCAGGAGCTACGACGCTATTTCCATCCCATACTCTAAGATTATTGAAGTAGTAGTTAAGAAATTAAATATAAAATTCAAGGTCCCCAGCTCTGTATAGATGTGCCGGTCATGCAGGTCTCGGCTCGTCGTACCTTAGCTTGGGTTGATGCCTTTTGGTTTTCCAGCCCAATCTCTGTCGATTAACAACAGTTCGGGACGGCTTAACCCCACCACCACGACAAGGCTTAAGCTGTCCCGATCATAGGTAGGAGCTTTCCAAAGTAAATACAATATCGTAATTTTTTTAATTTTTCAGAAGAGAAATTTTAAGGATTGACCTAAAGAATTTATTACGTTTTCTTATCCTGGTTACAGTCCCCTGTGTAAACGAAGTTATTAAAATTAATAGGCTGGTCATCCATGTGCAGGATCACGCTATTTTTTAAGTGATTTATTTATTCTTGTTATTTGTAAAACATTTTTTACTAAAAATTTTGCGCACTCGCCTAACATTTTGTATTTGTTTGTTTGCTTAAATTAGATCAACTTAACCCAGACCAAAGCAGACGACCCCAACCGGGCAAAAATGTACTAAATCAGCAGAACACATCGCAGAAGTTCATGGAAGCTGAAAAAAAGACACAACAACCAATGTTGGGTAACAAAAAGGACCTTGCTTCAGTCAAATCCCAATTAGTTAACAAAAAGGAAATTACAATTAAATCGTTCACCCCAAGAAGTAATAATTTATCATCAAATGATCAAATGCCCAAGTTGACACCTCAACAAATAATTGAAGAGCCTGTAACACCTGCTGTATCAGGCAGAAACTTGACTGCGGTTTTATCTCAGAGCAACGCAGTTTCCAACATAACGATACCGGAAAGTTCCATATCCGCAAGAAAGGAAAATGATAAAGTGTATGTAAATAAAAAGAGATTATCAAACAACGACGAAACAGCAAAATCAAATGAGTCAATTGCAGATAATCAGAAAAAATCTCCACCAACTTCCCTCAATCCGAATAATTTAAGTCCAAAAGATGCTGCGCCGAAAGGAAATTTAAATGTTCGAATGAAATTTGGATCAACGTACTTGAAGTCCATAAAGCCACCGGGCTGCCAAGATTTGAATTCAAAGAAAATGCCTGAGAAAGAAGCTACTGTGTCTGCTTCACTGCCACAAAAACAAATGAACTCAACTATAAAAAGAATACCTCAGAAGGATGTTAATACTTCTTTACAACAGCAATCTTATTCGACTGTCAATAAAACGCCTCAGAAGGAGATAATGATATCCACTGCAGACCCAGGCGTGCCTAACAATCAAATAGAAAATATAGAAACTGAAGAAAAACACATTTCGAGGAAAGCAGTTCAACAAACAAACGCTGGTGCGCCTTGTCCCGAATCTAAATTGGAATCAAAAGAAGACAGCTCCTCTTCATCGAAATATCGAAATGATCAACCTAAAAACTTAAATGAAAAAAATAAGAAACAATCATCGAAGGCACAAGCAGATGATGCTGGGAATCAGTTGTCTGACAGTATTGGGAATCAAAATTGTAAAAATGAAAGCGGGCGAGTTGTGTTTAGTACAGCTGCTTCGCCACAGAAACCATTTTTAAAATTTAAAAATCAGTTTTGTAAAAACTATCAAACCATCAAGCAAAAACAAAGTACGGTAAGCATGATTTTGAGTTCTTATAGCCATATTTTATCAGGTTGCAATCTATGTGTGTGTATCTATCCTCCCTCCCACACAAAAGAGTCATTTATATGGAAATAATGGAAAACTTGGAACTAGTAGACATTTAAATGGAAATACTGGATGGATAATTTTCGCCCAAGTTTGCTTTTAGGAATAACCCTAAGTCCATTACCTTTTTCTTCAAGAATATAATCAAGAACTGCAATAAAATAGAAGCGACCTTCTGATGTACACCGCCTTTGATTGTCAACTCTGCGGTTAATAGGGTTGCAGGCATCATACTGTTATTTTTGCTGCCTCATACATGTCCATAAAAATAAAATAAATAAATATTAGGCATTAACGGCCCACACCATAAACCTAGTTTCTCCAATTGATACTCTTGGATGTTTGTCAGACGTTGACAAAAAAATTCAAGGTGTTACTTGGCCCAGGCGGGATTTGAACCTGAGACCCTTAGATTAGTAGTCCAACACACTAACCTCTGCGCCACTGCGCCCACCATAATTACCATAATCATTCTAAAAGAAGATTTCTGGAACTCCTCGTTGTTTTTGCGCCACACATAACAGAACTTGTGGTTGTCCACCAAATGCTTTTTAAAAATTACCCAAATCTATGCGAATCCTATTTTTTCTCGGTACTGTCCTTATACTTTGGATTGCGTCTGCGTTTGATTTGTTTACGAATAGTAAGCACTCGGCTGTCTAGTACCGACGCGACTGTTTTTACGGTGGGTGATATAAGCATTTCGCCCTTTCCTTTCTGCAATGGCAGAAGATAACTTACGGGCAATATACATGGCAGAAATTACTGATCGGAGCTTTTGTAAAACTATTTTGTAATGTCGATATAATCCTCCTTCATTTTGGGATTGTTTTAACTTCGTTTTCTTTTTCTTGAAGGGGAGGCATCCCTACTGGTCTGCCTGTCATTTCGGATCACTTCATCACTGTATTACCAACGACCATACCACGTCGTTCTCGTCAGATCACCGTAATTAAACGACGTTGGGCGCGGTTAGTACGTAGATGGAGCACCGTTTGAGAACAACCGCGTGTCGTTGGCCAGTCCCATCTACAGAGTTTAGGTAGATAATACATATGTGGTATCACAATGGACCTAAAATTGGTCTAAGTGTGTCGGTTTCTGCCGACAGCCACCTAAACCTAACCTAACCTAACTTATTGCAAAGTGCCACATTACATGAAGCAAAATAAACAAAAACTACTTGAGAAATGGAAGAATTTTGTCTTTGGGAAACAAAACTAACAAGGTTCCTTTTGATTCAGTGTTATTTTAATAATTTTTGTGATTCTGACTTATATCAGCTTATTTACTAGGAAAAAATGATTAATGCTAAGTTAACGGAATACTTATTGTGGGTTCCTGGTCCTTGTGTGGATGCTCTAAACTTAACTTACAACAAGGCGTCAAAATCCCAATTGCTTTCCGAGCGCCCGGCAGTCGTCAACACAAGCACGCACCGCCAGGAGCCGACTGAAGCCGGAGAGCGTCAGCACCACCACAGTTGTCAAGCAGCATTCCTTAGAAGCGCCCTGACTGCCTTAGCTAACTTAACCTAACTAAAAAAAGGATTATGTTACCTAGAGTAACGCACCGTCCCGGGAGGTCGTGTTCATCCTGTCCCCCTTAACAAGCCACAAGAATTCGGCGATTTGCTTCTCCGTATAAAGTGTATCCCTCTCCGCTGTTGCAGTACTAAAATGGAGGAGCTCATCACAATTAGCGACGTTACCGCCGCGCCGTGTATGAGTCCGTATATCATGTTATATTTTTGTTTCTTTTCTTACACGAATAAAGCAAAACACAAAACAAAAATTCAAACTTCAAAGCGACAACTACTGACCAGACGTAAATTATGTAGGCTTTCTAAAAGTGACAGTTCGGCCAGCCCTGTTTGCACAATCCCTTAGTTTGATCGAAGTATGCCACCAAATCGTCGGCGTTCGCTAAAGCGTTTCTGAGCATACTGTAAATTACATATAGTAAGGTTTTGTGCAGCACTTGCCTGGTCAGCTTGTTGAAAAGTGTCTCTACCAATACGGTGCCAAAGGCGTTCCCAAAGTCAACCAGCAAAATTCCGGGCATTGTTTCTTGCATTTATTCTTCTGTGTGTCGGAGCACAAAGAGTGTCGTGGTCCGCCCTGAAACCGAACTTGTTGTCTGGAATGATGCTCTTGTCCGCAAACTACTTTAACAACGGAAGACTAATCGACATAAGGTTGACAGGGTTCGTTCAATCTGTACCCTTTTTAGAACCCTATCTCTAAAATTTCCATAGCTACCTTCCATTGACCCGGATAATGTGCATTAACTCGGAAGACCAAGTGTAAGCTCAACACAACACTGATACTGCCAGTTCTGCTTTACGGCGTCGAGTAAAAAGATAAAAAAATTATTAGGTATTATCGGCCCATACAGGCCTTAAACCTAGCCTCTCCAATTACTTTCTTGTGCGAAGTGGAAGGGAACTACAATTTTAAGCCGAATCCGAACGGCACATTTTGAAAAGCTTCTCATGACAATTGATACTCTTGGATGTTTGTCAGACGTTCGCAAGAGGTGGAGCAGTGAAAAAAAAGTCAAGATATTACTTGGCCGCAGCGGGAATTGAGCGAAATTACGGCACCGAGTGCTGGACGATAAGCAGTAAAAGAGAGCTAAAGACCAAGTCATCGCGGATGCCAGAGCGCTTGGTCTGGGCAACTGGGAGGAGCGTACCCGGGATCGCGAACGATGGAGGGCTGCAGTGTCTCAGGTAGACATGGGTCCGGAGCCCGTTAAGTTAGTGTAATGTCTACAGCTTCCATAGACGTCTTAATCCGACATTTTATTCTTAAGTGACTCGAAGATGCTCTGAAGGTCGGTATGACGGTCAATTCTAAGAAAAAAACCGATGGTTATCCATCGAAGCTTACTTACAATAGTTCTACAACTGCTGATTCGCTAGACGCAAGCAATATGTTTGCAGATCATTTCAGTAAGTCATTTAGGGAGACCCCTCTTCACATTGATGATCAATATTTTAGTTATCTAACTAGCTGTTCCCAAATAAGTTTTAGTAGTATCTCATTCGATTTGGAAACAATTTTAAAATGTATTTCTTCTCTGAAGAATGACTATTCATCATGTCCCGATGGCATTCCACCGATTGTTCTTAAAAAATGCAGTCATGCAATTGCTCCATATCTTAAGTATTTGTTTGAATTATCCATTAGTACAGGTAAATTCCCTAATCTATGGAAAAGAGCTTTTATCACACCTGTATTTAAAAAAGGCGAACGTGGTGATATCACTAATTATTGGCCCATTTCAAAGCTTTCGTGTATCCCTAAGCTTTTTGAACAAATTGTTTGTGAAAAGTTAATATTTCTTTGTCGCAATATAATTTGTAATGAACAGCATGGATTTGTAAGAAACAGATCCACTGTCACTAATCTATTAAGTTTCTTGCATGATTGTTCTAATGCCTTAGAGAACAAGGACGAAATGGATTGCATATAGACTGACTTCTCTAAGGCTTTAAGCTCGAATTTAAGCTCAGGGCATTTGGTTTCCCACTATGTTTCATAAAATGGGTTAATTCATACCTAAGATCAAGGGTTTATCAAGTGAAATTTAGAGGATCGCTATCTGTATATTTCACAGCTCATTCTGGAGTTCCCCAAGGAAGTCACCTCGAACCATTTCTATTTATACTTGCCATTAATAATGTTAAGGCATGTATAAATCACAGTAATATCCCGATCTACGCTGATGATATGAAAATATATAAATCTATCACTAGTCAGCAAGACAGAATTTTTCTTCAATCTGACATTAATAGCTTCGCCAATTGGTGTGATAAAAACGGTTTATCCCTGAACCCAACTAAATGTCAACATATGACATTCTCTAGAAAGAATATCCCTTGCACCTTCCAATATTCTCTGTCTCATCATATTCTTTGTAATGTTGATAATTTTAAGGATCTTGGGCTTTATTTCGACCCCAACCTGGTTTTTGCTAAGCATATAAATACTATTATTAATAAATCTAATTCTATGCTGGGCTTCGTAAAAAGGTGGACCAAAGAATTTAATGACCCTTACGTTTCTATGCCATTGTACAATTGTTTTGTCCGTGCGATTCTAGAGTATGCCTCTCAAGTTTGGACACCGTTCTACAACATTCATTCAAATCGAATAGAGGCCATTCAACGTAAATTTATTCCATTTGCACTTAGAGGACTTCCATGGGATGATCCATTTAACCTTCCTCCGTACAGTCAACGTATCAAGCTTCTTCAAATGTTACCCCTTTCTCAACGAAGGCTTAATAGCGATGTCAATTTTTTTACAGCACCTGACTTGCTGTCGTCTATTGGCTTTAATTTTCGTGGTGGTGCCCATTATCTACGCAGTGTTGAATTATTGTTTAACCCCCATCATAGAACGAATTATGGGAGGCATGAGTCTATTAGTCGCATGAGTAGAATCTATAATCTAAATGATCATGTGATTGACTTGCGTGTTAATAAAATTAAGCTGAAAAATATTTTACGTAATAATGCTTTAATGTCTTAAATTGTTTGCATTATTTTGTGTCTGTGTTAGTATTTTATAGGTACATAATTATTGTATTTTTAATTGTTTTGTCCTTACTAACACCTGCACTAAATGATGAGCCTGTGAGAGCACTTTTAGTGCCGGCAAATTTCTGCTGGTGATAGTTGCTTGCTTTAAGCACTCCACGACACAGAGCTGATAGTGTATTTAAAAAAAAAGACCGAGTGAGTTATATCTCGTCCATTGGCGACAACTGCATTTCAGCTTTGGTGATTAAATACGGTGAACCCGTGCGCGGCATTCATCTCATATCATGAAACGGTACTAGATTATATTTACCTTCTGTTCACAAACATTAATCCACTTATCTGTCACTTATCAATTGACAGAATGTCCTTTCGTTTACACAACAAAATTTCGTCCTTTCATTCATATATCCATACATTTTTAAAATAATATATTTTTTTTTTAGATAGATAATAAGAAGATACCCATATCTCCACATAAGTTTAAAATATGTCCTTTTAAAGTTCGCCTGAGTAAAACTCTCGTTGCTAAATTTATACAGTCTAGGGAAATGCTTGTTAAACCAGCGACCCCGATTATGGGTAAACAAAACAGCATAGAGAATAAAATAAAACAAACACGCAAAACTGATTCTGTTGCTCTGATGGCAAATGAACCATCACCTGGAAATGGTCTAGGAAGAATGATAAAGTCTTTAAAAGACTTCTATTCCAAATTAGAAGAAAGCCGTAAAGAACCTAAAATACCTTTAGGTATTAGTTCCTTAGCTATAAAATCAATGGATGCACCGAAAGAAAAAACTCATTCCCAATTGAGAAAGCGGAAAAAGAAACGTAAAACGAAAAAGGGAACACGAATTCAGCGAACTAATACAAAGCCCTCTAATTATACAATTGATTCTACCACTGTAAATTACGCTAGTGTCGCAGAAGAAGAAATCGATGTTCCTCTGGCCCCGATATCAACTGCTGTAATGACTAGTGAGGATTTAACTGTTTCCCCTATTATTGCGGGTATTGAAGTTGAAGAACATGAAAAATGTCCACTGAAATCCGGGGTTTTAACACGTGATCAAGTAAAAACAAAACCAGCACAAATAACGATTTCTTCTAATATAGCAAATACTACAGTTGAAAAAGTGACTAGAAGAAGAAGTCCTGTGAAAAAAACAGTTTCTTCCAATGCTGCAAATACTTCTGTGGTACAAGAAAACCGGCGTCTTAGTAGACCAATAACAAGAAATAAACTAAAGGAAAAAATAGCATTGGTAAATTCATCAAAAAGATCGAGTCAATTAAATAAGAGTTCTCCACCGGCCCCAGTAAGCTCAACAGTTGGGATCAGTCAAAAACAAAAGACGGGTAAGTCATTGTTTAGCATTTAAATGTTGATATTTGTTCCGTTTGTGTACTAATATGCAAACGTTAATTTATATAAACTTTTGTGCGAAACTACACAAAACCGTTCGCGTATATAGAAAATTGTAAAAAGATGAACGAAAGAAAAATGTAAATAGATTCGTTATTATTTTTACACACAGCGGTTGCTTCTTTTCAAGCCAAACTTTGACGTTTTTCATCTTTTTACACAAGAGCGTACTTTTCTTTGAAATTTGAGGATTCTCTCTCGACTTTGGATATTTGACATTTGCCGCGTTATGTAAGGGCATATTTTTTTTAGCCATTTCTGTGACAACCTCTAATATCTTATATCCACTCCTGAATTTTGTACCTTGACCAACTCTTATCCTCTTTGTCACAGTGTAGGGGTGCACAGTACAACACGGTTCTGAGCAGATCATGCCTTATCATTCTGCGACAATATCAGACTAGGCCCAATTTATTGACTCAATTAAATTTAAAATTTCAATTAAATTTAGAAAGATTCGATTTATTCACTCCCGATTATAGATTTTAATCGAGGCTGCCGCAATTAACTAAAAATAAAAATATTAGACATTAACGGTGAAAGGGACCTACAATTTTAAGCCGAACCTGAAGGATACATTTGAGAAGCTTCTCATGACAATTGATACTCTTGGATGTTTATCAGACGTTCGCAAGTGGTGGGGAAGTGGAAAAAACTTTTAGATATTACTTGGCCCCGGGGTTTGAACCTGAGACCTTAAGATTAGTAGTCCAACACACTAACCTCTGCAGCACTGTTTCTACGCCGCAACTAACTATTGGCGTAATAAATTCAAATCCGATTTTAGCTAACAGTTCAAAAATCCACCATTTCAGAGGATTTTTTTTGCGCTAATTGAGGATTAAAAGAGCGTTTCTATTTATTCACTCGTAATTGACAGATAGACAACAGGAAAATCACACTCAGAATGAAGAAATTTGTGTATGTATTACATTTGGTTATTGTCTTTCTATCTGTGATGGACATCTTTATGGACAATTATATCCAATATATGTTAGATTTGAGTGATGACGCAAATACACTTGTAGTCGAACGTAGATTATCTACACAATGGCAGAAAGAATAAACATGCAATATTGGGATGATGAAGATTTCTACCAACGATTTCGTTTGACCAAACCTGCTAAAGTGGCTAAACTTTTTGCAATTATTTAAACCGATTTGGAGTACTTTCTAGAAAGGTAAACGTTGAAATAACACATTTATTTATATACGACGCGTTCAATATATTCTCGGTATCGATATGAAGAAAAATGCGAATTCAATTTAAATTGTCTTTATTTTTCAATATAATTTCCCCTAACATCAATGCATTTGTTACATCTTGAGATAAGCTTTTTTAAACCCTCAAAAAGATAAATTTCCACTTTCTCTGCAAAATACCCATTTATTGCCGACTTGAGTTCTTCATCATCCGAAAATCTTTTTCCACGAAGACATTTTTTCAAATCCGGAAACAGGAAATAATCACTAGGGGCAAGGTCTGGACTATAGGGTGGGTGTTGGATTTCTTCGAAACCACAATCTCGCGCAGCAGCCTTGGAAACTCGCGCCGTGTGAACAGGAGCGTTGTCATGAAGAAGCAACACACCCGCTGCGAGTTTACCCCGTCTTTTCTTTTTAATTTCCTCCCGCAAATTATGCAAAGTGGAAGCGTAGGATATGGCGTTGATGGTTTCACCTTTTTTTTGTACTCAATGAGCAAGATTCCCTTTGAGTCCCAAAAAACTGTGGCCATGAGCTTCCCGGCAGACGGAGTGACTTTGAACTTCTTCGGGTGGTCTGTTTCTTTTTTATGCCACTGCATGGACTCTTGTTTGCTTTCAGGGTCATAGTGGTGGACCCATGTTTCGTCCCCAGTAACAATTCGATCCATAACACCGTCCGTGTTCTCACTACACATCTCCAAAAGCTCTCTACAGCATGCGATTCTCACTTTTTTCTGAGGCGCTGTGAGCATTCGTGGCACCCACCTTGCACTGACCTTTGAAAGGTTAAGATGGTCATGAAGAATGGTGTGAATGGTACCAATTGAAAGCTTGGTGATCTCTGCCATCATTTTCACCTTTATTCGGGCATCCTCAAGAACAAGTTTTTTGACTTCTTTGATGCTTTCTCCCGTACAAGCAGTAGCCGGAGCGGGGGTCGTCTTCAATGCTCTCTCTGCCTCTCTTGAACTCACTTGACCACTTTTGCACAGTTGATAATGAAGGTGCGGAACCCTGGTAAACAGCCACCATCTCTTCCTGAATAGTTTTTTGACTTTTTCCTTGCTTAGTGAGAAATTTAATTACAGCGCGATGCTCAATTTTCACCATCATCGTCTTAGTTGCCATTATGACTCTGTTTAACTAGAGATAAAACGCGAATTAATAATCACATTTATATGAAATTTTACATGAATGCACTAAAATAATAGTATTACTTGATAAATAAGTCAATTTATATATACAACTACAGCTTCACCCCGATACCGAGAATATATTGAACGCCCCTCGTAGATAATTATTTTAATCAAATTGTCTATCTACCTTGCTGCTGCCCTACATTTCTATGCGCATACTCTGATCTTACATCAAGGGACACTGACACATAGGATGCCATGCGGTCAAATAAGGCATCCCATACAAAACCCACTGCCGCAGATGCAAGAACAGAAACCCTAACTCGCTATTTATGCGCCTGTCCAGCACTAGCTAGGACCAGACTACGAGCATTAGGAAACAGTTTTTTTTTAATACTCTTGAGGAAGTCTCCGAGGTATTAAGGAACTAATACTAATTCTTTAAACTCCACGGGTTGGATTTAAAGACTTCTCATCAACATACGACAATACCTAGGTTTACATGAGTTTTGTTGTATCAAAACGGCACTCAATGCTAATTGGGTTTTTTTTACAAACCCCCACACCTACCTACATAGCATACTCTTTTTTAACATCTCCAAAACATCATTACATTCCTAAAGCATCTTTCTTTCAACAATTCAATTCAGAGTGCGGTTTTATAAATGTGTGCTCATATGAAAACAATAAACGAAATAGTATTTCTCTTTAATTAACTACCAACTTGTGGTCAATAAATAAACATTTTGATAATTTACATAGAAGCACCAGCTACAGAACCCAAGTAACTTAAAACTGCTGCCTTAAAAATGTTTACCCATTTTTTTGTTGAAATTAAATAATGAAGGATAATATACGAACTCTCATTTCATTCATATCCCATACCCTTCCAAAAACGAAATTTTTTCGAAATCACAAATTCATTAGTCGTAAATAATTCTATAAAAACATAAATTCTGGAAAACCAAATAGAAACAAAATTCGTCGTATGATTTGCATATTTTCAGTCACAATGATGTACGAGTAGCATATGAAAACAATGCACTGATATGAAAACAGTGAACTAAATAGTATTTCTCAATAAGTCATAATCAACTTGTGGTCAATAAATACACATGTGGATGTCTTACTCCAAGTACAGACACCGAGCAACTTTTAACTGCTACCTATAAAAGTTTACCATTTTTATGTTACAATTAAATAATGTCTCCCAAAAACTAAAAACTGTATAAAAAATAAATTCTGCAAAAGAAAATTGGAAGAATATTTTCAGTTAAAATGATGTAAAAATCCCTGCGACTTTTTAAATCTCGTTTAAATTTAAATGCGCCATGAAAGGCGGCCTATTTAAATTATCGCGAGTGAATAAATTAATATTAAGATGAATCTGAATTATGCACTTTTTAATTGAGAGCCAATAAATTGGGGCTTAACGCATTTGTTTTCTCTGATCAATTTACCAAAAACAATTTCTATGCAGTTTTAGAAATTTCTTTAATAATATAAATAAATAAAATATTTTTGTACCCTACAACTCTAGTTGAACCACTGCAAATGCTTTTGACGGACGAAGTTTTACGCAATGAAGACATAGTTGGAGCGAGTATATCAGACCGCCCTGCTGAGCCAAGCACAATTCCTAAGATCTTAATTAATCCACCGAAAGATGAATTTGTTGGTGACTCCGTCATTATGTGTTGCGATGGTCCAAACCACGGAACGGATTCGAAGTTAGACACATGCCAAAATAATAAATCGTCGAATAACAATAGCGGTACAAAAATTACTGTATTTGAGCTGCCATCTTTTATTGTCATGAAAACAAAAATAATCACACGGAGAGACCTAAGCAGTGGGAAAGCCTACGTCCCGCCATTAGTTAAGCAGAAATTCGACAAACTCGCCGAGAGGCATGTTATACCTATGAAAACTGAACGCCCCGCTTTCGAAGATGTCTGCAGGGAAATAAATGCCCTACTCGACCAAAATGCCAACTATCTCAAATTCGCATCCGGTTCAGAGAGGCAGACTAGAATGAATCAAGTTTTAGCCGATTCTTCGCTATCCGTGGAAGATGCACAGTGTGCGCTTAAGTTTTTGCAGTCCTATTTGGTGTCGCAGCGTCCAAAAGTCACAGAAGACACAAAGGGGCGATCGAAAGGCCAGCAATTTATCCCTATCTACGATAGTCAGAAGAAAATCATAGGATATCGCAAAAGAACAAGACATTCGAAGCGGTCTAATGATTCTGTTAGTTGGCCTCAATCGCAAAGGATTTTAAACTTAAGCACACACACTCTTGGGTCGGGGACAAATATTACCAACAACGGAAATCGGAATCTCCCTACTGAATGTGAAACGACAGTATTGCAAAAAGTTATACACTTTACGGCAAAGAAGGAACCACAGGTAATGGATGGTGGTGATGGAGAAATTATAGTACCAGATGCGGCACCTACTAGTGAACAACAACGTATTAAAACTGAAGTGGACACTGTTATAAGTTGAGCATTGTTAAATATTGCTTGAATGTCGAAACCAATGTTTGGCATTGTTTATCTTTTATAGAAATAAGTAAACATTAAATTAACAAATAAATACAACATTGTTTCTTTTTGTAATCTTTCGTTACTAGGTACTGCCTCGGGTTCTAGTTTGTGCGTTTAAGGAAAGCCTTTTACCGAACTGAGCACAGAACGTGGCGAGCTATTAGTAACATACCTGCTTATAACTCGTAGAACACTTAAACTTACTATATTTGTTATCAGCATCAAAATTTATACCGATCTAGGCATGTCCGTCCGTCCGTTGTCAATTGTGACGCCCTACTTGCAGTGGCTAAAGTAGTTGCTTGACCAGATTTGGAGTTCTCCCTAGAAATGTAAACGTTCACATTACAAGATTGTTTAAAAGTTAATTTATTCATAGTCATAAATCTATTTTATTCTATTAAATAATAAATTCTGAAAAACCAAATCGGAAAAAAATTCTTCGTAACATATATGTATGTTTAATGCATATTTTCAGTCACACTGATTTAAAAATCCCTGGGATGGGACTTTATAAAATCTCATTTATATGTATACCCCTATTACTGCTAGCGAACGGAAGCGGAACGTTCGAATTTAATGGAACTAATATCAAAAAATAGGCAACTAAACTGAGTTGTATCTTTGTATATATACTTTATAGTATTCTCACTTCGTGTATACGACGATACGCCACCTGTGCGCAGAGGGCCACAACAAATGATGATAGTTTATGCACATTATAGGCGTTTTTCTTTTTTAGCCCCGAGCGGGGAACAGAGCGGGCCCGAGCGATCAGAGCTCGCTCCGAGCTGAACATAACCTGAGCGCTCCGAGCTAATTAAGAAACAGAATTGGGCACTAAACTGTCATTAGATAATTTGTTTTCTATTAATTTTCAAAATAGTCAGGATTGCTTCTGAAATTGGTGTTTGTCAAGGATTGTTCCATTTAAATTATAATTTCTAGTAAATAAACTATGGAAAAAGCACAAATAATGAATGAAGTCAGCCGCGCTCAGCTTTTCGCTCTATGTGCTCGGTCATTTTTAATCGAGCTCATCGAGCGAGCCCTGAGCTAGCTCAGAGATAAAAAAGAAATACAAATTTTGTGCTCATAGCGCTCCGAGCTAAAAAAGTAACACAGTTCTTTTTTTGACAGCTCAGTGCCCCGCTCGGAGCTAAAAAAGAAAAACGCCTTATGTAGGTTTATTTTTGTTTTCCTCTAAACTTGATTCTGATAGAAGTATCAGCAGAATTTTTTTTTTTTGGTTTTGCGCTAACAGCAGATTATTTGTTCTCCTTCATGCTCGTGACTAGGCATATGAAAGATGACACAAGTAGCGTTGGTGGTTGATGGTAGGGCGGAAAGGTGAAGGAATTATCATCGGGTAGATTTATGCCATAGTATTTGTTTGCTCTGATGAAAGTTTGAGGTAGGCTATGTTTTCTGGTATTTGATACAATTGGTATGTATGTATATGATCGTTGAAGTAGAGTCGCATTTCAGCGCTGAGGATTCTCAACAGATTTTTTTATGATTAATTTAATATTTGCAACTGAAAAACGGGTATATTATATTTACAAGTAGGAGCAATGGTGGATAAAGAAAGGTGGACGAATTGTCGTCGAGTAGATTGATGGTATATTTTTTGTTGACTTTGATGGGAGTTTGGGGTAGGTTATGGCATATTACAATTAGACCATCACAGTCACCTTTAAGTTGTTTTTTTTTTTATATAATACAATTGGTGTGTACGTTTAGACTATTTAACTATTCGCGAGTGAATAAATTGAGGGCTCTTAATATAGAGTACCGGCGCTAGCTGTCATTTTTTTTATGTAAATAAATCGGAGGCTAGCTGAACAAATTCGTTGTAGTATTACGCGGAAGATTTGAAGAGATCTAGAAGCGAAGGTAAGTTTTTTATCAATAATAAATAGTGTACTTGCAGAAAAATTGAGTTATTCAAATATGGAAAGTAATTATATGCAGTAAGTATGAAGAAAAAGTGGTGGCGATGGTATAGAGGGCAGTGTGTTGACTTGTGACCCGTGCTGTGCAGGTTCAATCCCTATGGGGAACAACATACGCCACCCATTATGGAGAGAAACGAATAACACCTTGTTCTCCAACCTCTACACCAAAAAGAGGATTTCTGCCTGGTAGAACAATGGACCGTTACCAAATCTAAGTGCTCTGGGATTTGGATCTCCTTTAAAAAAACAAAGATCCGTACATCTTGAAATATTAGCAGCAGTGTTTGCCAATAAATGTGGACTACTTAAAAGTAATAAGTAAAGAGGAGCCTGTTTAATATACATATACTTTTTTCTCTCGATTTACATGTGCATCGATTTACATCCATTGGAGTCTAATACAGTGTTGTCTTTGGTTGAAGATGGAGCATAATTTTCGGATGTTATTAATTGTGCTGCTTGTATGTTCTGTTCTGTGAGAAATGATAGTTTCCTATGAAACTTCTTAATGCAATTGTGGGTGTCGTTTTAACTGACGAGGTCGTTTTGACGATACTCTTGCATTCCGTAACATCAATAATCATCTATCGTCTGGACGATATCATTTCAACCATTCACTCTTTGCTTTCCGTAGCTCGATAATCATGTTCAAGACGATGTCATTTGCGCGATAGCTAATTAGGTGTCATCTCGAACCGATCTGTATTTTCTGCAGACAATTAAAACATTTTTGAATCATTTTTAAGGTGAACAATTGACTAGATCAGATCTATGCTACAGAATGATAAATCAATATAATTTATAATAATACAAAAAATCATTGCTATTCCCATCGCAATTTTAAAATTTCGAATACAAATAATTGTAACCGCTGTTTTAAGTCAGTGTCTTAGCTAACATTAAAAAGGTTCGGAAATTTCCAACATCGGAACCATCCACACTCATTCGCTCACAGTGGATAAATTGTAGAAAGGATAATTGATTTGTAAAGTAAAATTTAGATAAATAGAATACCCGCGCTAGTTGTCAAACATTTATTTAGTTGTGTTCCAAATGTAAACAAACTCTTCTGAAGGTCAAACAAACGAAATAATTGTCAGTAATAGGCGGCAGAATCAAAGGAATCTGGAAAAAAAGTAAGTTTTTTATTAAAAATCACTAGTTTTTCGACTTTATTTTCAGGAAAATGGATTCATTTAAAAATGCAAAGAAGTTGGATGCAGTAAATAGAAAGAACTGTACTGCAAATTTCTCTTTATTTGCAAACTTTCAATTGATGGGGAATTAGGAGCTGTGACTTCGTGTGAGTAAAGAGTTAAATGTAGGCTTCTTGAAGATAAAGGTAATCCAAATACCATAAAGAGAAAATTCTCATAATTTTTCAAACGGCTGCGCCTTGCTTGACAAAGACCTATATGGACCCGATAATCATCTCCTAGAGGGGGAAAGTAAAAACCCCTATTGTACGAGAATAATGAATTCGAGAATTGCTTTCGTGAATATACGTCTAAAAACACATTTTACTTTCCACGAATATCAGCGGTTTCACAAAATAGTGGAAACAACGCCGTTTATAGTTGAGCATTGTGTATGATTCCAATTGGTTTATACCAGATTTCTGAATTCGATGATAAAGTTACGTAAAATAAATTGATGACGATCTCGGCCAATGCTATCGCTTGGATGATTATCGTCAACAAAGTTACGGAGTGACCCCCCAGAAGAAAAGAAAGTATATCCATATTAAACAAGCTGCAACGAATTAAGCTTTACCTTACCGATCAAGAAGCACAGAACGAACGCTACCATGGAAGGAAAGATGTATGAAAAAAAAAAACTTACGAAACCATAGCACAAGCACCAAGAAAAGAAGCAGAAATGAGATTCATTCAGCTGCATACAGCTTATCCGCGCTAAATACTCGTACCTTCACTGCTTCCAATTTCGTATCGGTGACTGTATTCCGAATGCAGTAAAAATTTACATAATTACTTTTAAGAAGTCCACATTTATAAGAAAATACTGCTCCGAATATTTCAAAATCTACGGATCGGTAATAAAGAGAACTTCTCAATTTATTTCTTCCTACTTCATCCAACTTCTTAAAAAACATAAATAGATCTCTTCAAATCTCCCGCGTATACATCCAATGAATTTGTTCAGCTATCCTCTGATGAGATTTGTTTGCATTTGAAAACTGTCATCTGTTAAAAAGCAAAAAGCGGTTGCGCTAATGCGCATCACACAGTATGGGGCAGCATTGACATCAACAACAGAGGTGAGTTGCTTTTTAAATATATTTTAAGTACACCTCATTGGGCCTTACTAATAAATATATGTAGTCATTGCTAAAACTTCAATTTGCACACTTTAAACAAACCATGTACCAATAAAGAATTAAGTTGCCAGTATAGTTACAAGCGAGGGAATACAATTTAATGCAAGAAAAGTCATGTCTAAATCGCCTACTAAACTCATATGAATTGATATTAAAAAGCAAGTGTTGTATACTACGACGGTACGAAAATATGTATTTAAATGTTACCGAATATTCTCCAGGTGACAATTTATGATTTTATTCAGTTCAGAAAACTAGAAACTGTTTATTCGTTTATAATAGAAACCTGAGCCGAAAATTCGGTCGAAGCAACTCGCCAGAACCAAAATATCAAAATTTAAAAATGCTCAGAGGCAAACGGGCGGGACTCCACCGAAAGAGCCAGATGAAATGGATTTTGAAGTGCAGGAGATCGCGAAGGTGTATTTCGATTCTGACCACTTATTTTATGATTACGGGTTCTTTCAACAGCTGCTACTTGGGAAGAATTGCTGCGAAAAAGAATAGCACGAATAGAACACGAGACGAAGCAGAAACAAATAATTTTGATTCTCCAGGAATAAAATTAGAAAATGAGAATTCAAGTTCAAAAGAGAAAACCCTGTCTGCTGAAATCGCAGATAAGAAACTTTCAGAATACTGGCTCAGGTAGTTTGTAAGCACTTACATCTGCGATTTAATTAAGAGTTTATTTAAGTGGAACAGTTTAAGTTCCTGTATTATTCGTTTTGATTTTTTATTAGAATGCAATTTTTTTTTGTAAACGGATTAATGAAATATATTTTTTGAAGTAGTTTTTTTATCGTTCGTCATTTAATTATGTTCATAAAAAAAATAAAAAAATAAATGAATTAAAAAAATCAAAAGTCTAGATATTTGTTAGTTAAAATATCTCATAATGAACTGCGTTCTGTACCCAGTTCCATGCAAGCTTGTTGATGGAATCCTGGCTTCTTCATCGAACTCAACGTCATCTGGTTCATTGGACGTAAATGGGACATCGTTTAAAAAGCCTGACAAATAAATTGAATTACATTACAGAACTTTTTATTTTTAATGATAAAGGATGTAAAATACCATTTTAGCGCTCCTTTGATATGTGCAAAAAGCTGCTCGTATGAATTCTTGTTCGAATAGGAGCTTTGTTGTACAGCTGTTCTGCTGGACTCATTTGTGCCGATATACGGAAGGGAGTTAGCAAAATTTTCGAACAAGCATATCCACCACAGAGTACATATATTAGACAGCCAACTCTCACTACCCCCGTCCGTCGCGCCCCATCAAATGGGAGAGCGGAATCCTCTCTCAAAATGTGCTATCGGTGAATATAGTTAGTTAAATAAGCCCCCGGTAAATTTTATTCTTCTGTCTGATTGTCGAATATAACAAAATGTTATGGTCAGTTTAATTTTGTGTCATTTGACAGAACTTTGTGATTATCTTTTATACCAAAGTTTAAATATTATATTTATTACTACGCTCTTAAGTTGTATAGCTTAGGAACAATGTTCAAGCACACAAAATAACTTTAGCTTGCTCTACTGGGGTGCATAACACACTTGCAACTTATTTGTTTTTTGGTTCAAGGTCAACAAATTGTACGAAAAAAATAAATTTCAAAACAAAATAAGACTAAACAAAGAAATGATAATAACAAAAGTCATATAAATCAGTAAAAATGATTACCATACATTTGCAACAATTTCGATGGTATTGTGTAGCAAGTTGTTTATTTCCATTTATCGTTCGTTATTTACTATCCCAAACTCACCACAGCACTCAGCAAACACATCCCTCCATCTCATCACAAAAACAAAATCACGAACTTTGAGGAACGTCAAACATAAAATTGGACGGAGCTGTAAAACAATGTTGTATATAAATTTTACGTCCACAGTGTCAGTGACATATGGACGACTACGGGTCCCCAAAACTTTGTTTTTCGGTACCACTAAGAATTGACTTTAAAAGCCGCTGTCTCACAAAAAAACGATTTCAAAACGTAAATCCTTACCTATTTCACCTACCCCAAATCCTGGAAATCCTCTAAGATTATTCCTATTCCTAAGAACTCAGCAAATCGCAATGCAGCGTCCAATTTTCGTTCAATTTCAATTCTACCTTTTATTTCAAAAGCTTTTAAGTCAACAAGTAAATGCATACCTTAACGAGACCTGTCTTCTCTCACCACACCAGTCCGGCTTTAGACCGCATTATAGCTGTACTACTGCACTTCTGAATTTAGTTGAAAACTTTCGTGTTAAAATGAACAAGAACAATGTAACATCACTGGTATTCAGCCTTATTGCGAAGATTGATAATTGACTATTTTCAATGTGTGCTATTGTGAACGAACGATTCATTTGGTATTTTTGTCAATCGAATTTTTTTAATTGACTGCGATTGACAAAATCCTTTAGAATCGTTCGTTCAATATAGCACACATTGAAAATAGTCAATTATCAACTGTCGATTGATCTTCGCAATAAGGCTCATTATTAGATTTCTCGAAAGCTTTTGATACAGTACCCCACGAAATACTGTTGCATAAATTAAAATACTTCTTTCACTTTGATTCAACGGCACTTAAACTTATGGAAAGCTACCTTAAAGGCCGCAATCAAGCTGTGTATATCAACGAAACACTATCTGCTTTCCTTGAAACCAAAGCTGGTGTCCCACAAGGGTCAATAATGGGTCCGCTGTTGTTCACACTGTTCAACAATGACATTTTATCAGTTCTGAAGCACTGCAAGATCCAAATGTATGCAGATGACGTGCAGCTGGGCTGGTGGAAGATGCAACGGAACGATTCAATGAGGATCTGAATCGTTCGTTCACAATAGCACACATTGAAAATAGTCAATTATCAACTGTCGATTGATCTTCGCAATAAGGCTCATTATTAGATTTCTCGAAAGCTTTCGATACAGTACCCCACGAAACACTGTTGCATAAATTAAAATACTTCTTTCACTTTGATTCAACGGCACTTAAACTTATGGAAAGCTACCTTAAAGGCCGCAATCAAGCTGTGTATATCAACGAAACACTATCTGCTTTCTTGAAACCAAAGCTGGTGTCCCATAAGGGTCAATAATGGGTCCGCTGTTGTTCACACTGTTCAACAATGACATTTTATCAGGGCCCTCATCACGTAACTTCGCGGACGATTGTCGTCCATGCGATTGCACTGAACGCTATCGTCAATAGTTTGATTCACGAAACACAATCGTTCTCGTGTCGTCCATCGCTCTCGTTTGGCTACAGTTTGAGAAACACTGAAAACAACATCTAATTGTGAGAAACGTCAGAAACGAAGAAAACTGACTGCTGAGATTTGTTTATAGCTGCTGTTTTTTTTTGTAAAAAATATTTATTAATATTCTATTCTTTAATATCCCTTGTAAGCGAACTAGTACGAATGTTTTCGGGTGGCAAATTTGTTTCATGTCCGAAACTTTTTTAATGTCACCGGATACATATATTTGTTAAAATAGAGTTTCTTATTTATAATAAATTGCATTAATAACAATCTGCAGCATATAAAGAAAAGATCTAAAGCCGATTGTTTACTTTAAAAACCATGAAAGGGCTTTAATAGTGTACAAAATATGTAAGGCGGTACCTCATTAGCTATCGCGCAAATGCTATCGTCTCGACGACAGTGTTTTGACGTTTTGTGAGTTATGTGAAGTAAATATGGAATCGTCATAACGATATCATTCAGACGCGAGTGTTACTTGAAGCATTGCTATCGAAGTCGATGTCGAAAACGAGATCGTCAGCCTTACGTGATGAGGGCCCAGTTCTGAAGCACTGCAAGATCCAAATGTATGCAGATGACGTGCAGCTGGGCTGGTGGAAGATGTAACGGAACGATTCAATGAGGATCTGAATTCTATTGTTTTGTGGTCCCGCAGAAACAAATTGACGCTTAATTCCGGCAAAAGTCAGGCAATCGTTATAGCCCGATCACGTATGGATACCCTAACCATACCCCAAATTATAATTGATGGCTCACCCTTAATTTACGTCTCCAGCGTCAAAAATCTGGGAGTAACATTTAATCAAACTCTTACGTGGGAGGACCACATCACAACAACAGTTGGTAAAATTTACGGCTCGCTGCGAGCTCTTTATTAAGCGGGAAACTATCTGCCCCTCAATATTAAAGCCATGTTAGTTAAGTCACTTCTGTTACCTATCCTTTTTTATGCCCATCCAGTTTTCTATGATTTAGACAGCCACAGTTTCCATAAGTTTAAGGTCGCCTTAAATAGTTCAATTTAAGTAGAAGAGAACACATTTTCAGCCGTATGAAAGAATTTCTGGGAATGGACCTGCAACGTTATATGGATCACAGAATATTGACTTTCTTCTTTAATCTGAAAGACAGCCAGGACTATCTGTTCCAAAGATTACAATTTGCTTCTTCAGCTAGAAGCAGAATTCTAATTTTGCCGACCTATAAATGTAATACAACGAAAACACAATTTTTTGTGTACGCCATTCGACTGTGGAATACGCTTCCGGTTAACATTAGGAGATCATCAGGCTTCAGCTACTTATAGAGAAAATTGAAAGAATATTTTTGCACATAATTCCAAACT
Source organism: Portevinia maculata (assembly GCA_949715645.1). Classification (NCBI taxonomy): domain Eukaryota; kingdom Metazoa; phylum Arthropoda; class Insecta; order Diptera; family Syrphidae; genus Portevinia; species Portevinia maculata. The sequence continues at coordinate 99,098,846 of OX454525.1, forward strand.
TGTTTAGGGTTTTTGTTTTCATTTCATTCTTCTTTTTTTTTCTTTTTTTTCTACTTTTTTATAAGTATGTAGTTTTAATTTTGTTCTAAATCCTTGTTTTAATTTGAAATTATGTACTTTCGAAATTAACCTTTTATAACTGTTACACAATTAATGGATTTTGTATCTACGTGTTAACACAATAGTAAATAAATAAACAAACAAACAAACAAACAAACAAACAAACAAAAAAAAAACTGGATCCAAAGAAAGTATCATCGAACCAAAATAAAAATGAACAATTTTGTTCATGTTTGTTTTATTTCTTGAAACAATACATATTTATTACCTGCTTCCATTGTTTCAACAAATTCGGTTGCGAAAAAAGAACAAGAAGCAACTAAATGTTTAGGTTGTCTTTACCAATGTTTTGTAGCATGGATGCTCAAACTGTGACATTTAGCGCCAATTAGTCTATATTCAGCGCCATCTAGTCGAGAGCTATATAACGATATTCGTTTTTGAAAGCAGACGGTTGCTCAGTTTGAATAGCTATGCAACAAGGGATACCTACATAATAAACAGTGCAAAATCCCCACCTTTTGCAAAATACCCGAATTGACTATCCCCAAGTACAAAATCCCCAAACGTCTTTCACTTTGTGTTCGTTTTGCATATCATCTTGTCTGCGCGAGTAAGGACGGACCCAGAGAAGGTCGTGGCAGTGAGAAATTGGTCGGTTTTTCAAAGGCAAACACCAACTAAGGAGCTTCTCGGACTCAACTGACAGAAAAGGGAAAACAATTTAAATGGTCAGGTGAATGCGAAAAGACTTTCCAGGAACTCAAACACCAATGTGTAATGCTGCCACTCTAGCGTACCCTACTCCAGGAAAAACATTTATTGGAGATGCCGATGCTAGTAATGTTGGGACCGGAGCCATTCTTTCCCCGATCCATAACGGCCAAGAAAGTATTGTTTCCTACTTTAGTAAAAAGCTCTCCAAGCCGGAGAGAAACTACTGCCTAACCAGGCAGGAAACCCTAGCTTTAAACCCGGAACAAAGCACTTTCATAAGTACCTATATGGACAGAAATTCATTCCGCGCACAGATCAGGCGTCTCTAAAGTGGTTATTGCAGTTTAAGAATCCTAAAGAACAAATCGCGAGGTGGATTGAACGGCTGCAGATGTACGACTACGAGATACAGCACCGAATTAAACTCTGCACGAGAGTAAAAACGCAAGTCAAGATGGAGCAATAGGTCCGTTCGCGTACTTTATGTGTAGAAAATTGAAAACTGCCAAATCTACAAAATCGAGAGAGAATCCTCTCATTTTAAAGAAAAGTACGCGAACACTTTTGTGTAAAAAAAATGAAAAACGTCTAAGTTTAGCTTGAAAAGAAGCAACCGCTGTTTTTTTTGGTGGCAAACTCGTAGGATTTCATCATTTGACAGTTTTCATTTTCTTACCAGCCGAAATTCTGTGCGAAGAAAAATGAACGAAAGTACATTTTTCTTTCGTTCATCTTTTTACCATTTTCTCAGTACGCGCACGCGTTGGTGTAGTTTTGCACGAAAGTTTATATAAATTTACGTTTGCATATGACAAAAGCTTTAGTTTTTTCTATTATAGCTAAGCCTTTAAAGTGCTAAACAGAATGGTGGATCTGTATCGTGTATGTGGAAATTACTGAAGTTAAATAACTAAGACTATTCACGATCTGGTGTAATAAACCTAGTAAAAGTGCGCATTTTTTGTTTGTTTTTCATAGATCGTGAACGATCTTTTTCTAATCCGTAGCAACACTAAGGCACATTTCTAAATTAATATCATATAATAGAGTACTTAGAGACAACGTCAGTGAATTAATTGTAGGGTGAAATCAGTGAATTTGTATGGCGGGAGACGAGTTTTGCCGGAATATTTCGCAAAAAGTTTATAATAAAGCGAATTACAACAAAAAAAAAGGAAGGAGTATCCGCACATTTTTTTTGAATACCTAATCGTTATTTATATAAAAGTAAAATAGCGAACGTTCCTTTTTCAAATATTTTTTTTTAGAAACATATATGTAGGTACATATATACATTATATAAACATGTATATGTACATACATATGGAGCTAAAGAAGTTTTACTTCAGTCGTGTGGTCTAAAGCACACTCGTTTTTTTCTCTTTCGACTTATTTTACTTCTGTCAACTACTTTTGAAGTTTTAGAAACAACACCAAGGTCTTGTAAGACAGAACTTACCAGAATTGATACAGATCTATCGGATACTCCGGTTCTGTCGCAGGCTGAAGCTAAATTTGTTAACTTTATTCTAGCATGTTATTTTGGAATTGTATTTGCTAAAGAGCAATTTTGATGAAAATTTCAACGTCTTCATCACTTGAAACATTTCGGTCATCTTTACTCTCATACAATATTTGGATATCTGTTTTGGGTATGTTATTGGTATGTCTCCTCTTCATGTAGTTTTATACTCATCTTCTCCTTAGCCTTGCGATTATTCCCAATCACCATTTTTCTTAACTGCCTTTGATCAAGCAAGAAATCGCGGCCTGCCACAGACAGTTTACACAATTTTCACATTTTGCATGATGAAATGTCGAATAGCTGATTGCTAGTCGACATGAACAAATTCAGCTTTTGAATAAATGACGTTGGCTTAGATTTTGTATTTTTTTTTAAAAAGATTTGCATTTTTCGTTGTACGTTTTTATTTTGGGCGAAATTTGCTTTTTTGAATTAAAGGGCAATGCAACAATATTAGCGAAAAAACTAAAAAAAAACGAGACCGGAAGGAAACAAACAATCTCTCTAACACGTGGACTTCTATTTGCAAACGGTAAAAAATAATGTTGTGTAAGCATTGTGTTTTCATTAATTTTTTTATTTGTCACTGAACACATTCCTTTGACGAACGCCATCTGCGTTCTATAAATTGTAACCAGTTTAAGTTTAAGAAGAACTGCTACACTCACTGCAACCAACTTCAGGGAGAATCACACTTTTTTCTGTCACTTGAATTGTAAAAACCGACAGCGACGAGTGTACGCAGAAAACGAAAAATAAAGATAAGGAAAATTATCCAGAGTCATCGGTATTGCTTTGCCAAATCCTAGGTTTAAAACTCAGATGTGGGGTCAGAACAAAACTGGCCAACGTTTGATAAAATAATTTCTTCCACAAATAAAGAAAATAAGGTCTAATTTCCTCTTTCGAGAAAAATGTCACGTGCGACACGACGAATTAGGAGGGAAGCTGACGATGAGTTTTAGATAGACGTTGCCGCTGATGCTGTTCCTGATGCCGACAATGCCGATAGTGCCGACTACGACGATGGTGCTGAAAACGCCGTAAATGTTGACGAGTTGCAAGGTGCCGCTCTAGACGAGGAACTTAGCAACCTCCAGAAACGCGTTGAGATCCTGAAATTTCGGAAACAAATCCGTGAACTGGAGGGGAACGTGCCGTCAACCAGCCAATGCCGGATGGATTTTGGTGACATCGAACATGCGCTGCCGAAATTCACGGGGGAGGCCATTCTGTGCAGCACTTTCTCCGTGACTTTGAGGAGGTTATGGCCATGATCAAGGCAGACGATCGCTTTAAGCTGCTGAGCCTCAACTGTCGCCCTTAGCTATAGCGAACTGAAGACTGCACTCACCGAAGAGTTTGATGTTGCCGTTTCTCGCCAATCTGTATACGGAATGCTGAGCCGCCGACGATGGAAGAAGCAGGAGGAATCATTAAACTGCTATATCCTCACCATGCAAGCAGTTGCCAAGCGTTCCGACATTAGCGAGCTCGAGACGATAGATTTCATCGTCGACGGAATGAGAGAAGTGCCGAATGTTAATTTGCTGCTGGGAGCTCGTACCATCGAGGAGCTAAAGCGCCTTATAAACCGGTACCAACAACGATACCTTTGCCAGAGCGCTGTAAGTCGCAACCACAATGCCGTTGCCTGAAAACCTACCGTTACGATGAAGCAGCCGCTACACCAAAGGTGAATGCCGAAAAGAAGGAACCGTTGTGCTTTAACTGTTCACAAATTGCCCACAACCGCTGCGCCCGGACGGGTCCTGCTTTCGGTGCTGGAAAATGGGACATGACCACTGGTCGTGCCCGAACCCCAAGAAGTTGCTGTCTAGAGCTGCTGCCGTTAACGCCGAGAAACTAGTTGCTGCTGCTGCCGTACATACACCAGATGACGCTGACGAAGATGAGCAAGACGTAATTGGTGCCGTAAATTGGGTGAGTGTTGCTTTTAGGACTGGTCTCTTAGGGGGCGCTGAATTCACTGACTTTCTTTCCCTTTTTGATACGGGCAGTCCGATTAGCTTTATGAAAACGTCGTGCGTGCCGATTAATTTGCCGAGCGTGCCGAAGAAAGCTGAATCGTCATATCGCGGGATAGGCAGACATATTATAAAAGTTTTAGGCGAAATTATATGCCCTGTAAAGTTTGACAATAAAGAAAATTTAATTCGAATTGTTGTTTTGCCTGACGAGGCTATGTTAATGCCGTTAATTTTGGGACGAAACTTCTTAAAAGCTTTTAACATTTATTTAACTAGAGTAAAGTTGAAATATCGCAAAGAAAAATTGCTTGCCCTAAATAGAAACAGTGAATTTTGTGCCCTGCCAGATGAATCCTATACGGTTCTCAATAGATACAGCCTTTTGAAAAATGACCATTTACTTGCCGCTATGAATGTACGTAAAATGACGAAATCCGCCGTGGAAGCTGGGTCAACTTGGGTTAATAATGAATCTAATTCGTTGCCGGATATATTTAATATTGATATCGCCACTAATAAAATTGAGCTGAATATTGATCTTAAGTTAGATAAATCTTGCCGTGCCAGACTAAATGATTTGATTATAGATTCTTATATTTTGCCCAAAAACATGAAGATAGAGCCGTTAGATTATGAAATGAAAATTCATTTAGTAGACGATATCCCGTTTCACTGTGCTCCTCGACGACTCTCTCATTTTGAGCGTGCGAAGGTTCAGTCAATAGTTGATCAGTTAGAAAAAGACGGAATAGTTAGGCCAAGTAGCTCTCCTTATGCTTCCGCTATCGTGTTGGTAAAAAAGAAAAATTGAGAGACCCGAATGTATGTCGACTATCGAGGAATGAATAAAAAGACTGTCCGAGATAACCAGCCTTTGCCGCTTATTGAGGATTGTATAGAATACCTTGAGGGAAAGAACTACTTTTCACTGCTAGACTTGAAGAGCGGATTTCACTAAGTTAGAGTTTCTGAGGAATCCATACCTCTCACTGCGCTTGTGACCCCTAATGTGATGTGGGAGTATTTAAGAATGCCATTTGGATTAAAGAATGCACCGGCTGTATTCCAGCGGTTCATTAATGTTATTTTCCGTGACCTAATCGATTCAGGTAAAATAGTCGCCTATATGGACGACATATTGATTGCTACTGCCGATTTTGATGAACACTTGCTTTTATTGCGAACTGTGCTGAGACGAGTTATGCAACGAAACCTTAAGTTAAATCTTGACAAGTGTAAGTTTTGCTACACAGAGTTAGAGTACCTAGGATATGCCGTTACGCCGCGGGGGATTGCCCCGAGTGAATCTCATATTGCCGCTATAAAAAGATATCCAGTCCCGACGAACCAGAAGCAACTGCACTCGTGTCTCGGGTTGTTTTCATACTTTAGGCGATTTGTGCCCTCGTTTTCCCGAATTGCAAATCCGTTGCAAAATTTATTAAAAAGAAATGCCGATTTTGACTTTGAAGAACAATGCCGTAATGCATTTATAGAACTTAAATCGAGACTGGTTGAGGCCCCTGTGCTGGCTATTTACAATCCTGCGAAAGAGACAGAATTACACTGCGACGCCAGTTCAGTCGGGTTTGGAGCTGTCCTGCTGCAAAGGCAAAACGACGGAAAGCTCCATCCGATATCATATTTTTCGAAAACTGCCTCTGATGCCGAATCTAGGTATCACAGTTTTGAGCTTGAGACGCTCGCTATCATTTATGCATTAAGACGTTTCCGCGTTTATTTAGAAGGGATACCTTTCAAGATTATAACCGACTGTAGCTCTTTGACAATGACGTTAGAAAAGAAGCAAGTTAATCCACGGATTGCCCGTTGGGCTTTAGAGCTTGAAAATTACAATTATAAGATTCAGCATCGTAGTGGTGCCTCCATGGGGCACGTAGATGCTCTGAGCCGATGTCAGATTGCTTCCGTTTGGGATATAGACGACGTTGATTTTCAAATCCAGGTCGTCCAAGGATGGGACGACGTAGTTAAGGCTTTGCGGGATCGTATGGAGATTGAAGAGACTGAAAATTTTGAGCTGACGGATGGACTTGTGTTCAAAGTAAGGAACGACGGCCGTAAAGTCCTATATGTCCCGAATGAAATGGAGGATAATGCCATCCGGTTAATTCACGAAAAATACGGACATCAGGCAGTTGATAAGTCTTACGATAAAATTGCCAGTTTTTATTGGTTCCCAAGTATGCGAAGAAAGGTCGAGAGGTTCATTCAAAATTACCTCAAGTGCCTCATGTATGCCGCCCCTGTTCGTTCCAATGAAGGGAGTCTGTTTAATATCCCCAAGAAGCCAGTACCATTTGATACTATTCACTTGGACCATTTCGGTCCGCTGCCGTCGATAAATTCAAAAAGGAAGCATATTTTGGTCATAGTAGACGCTTTTACGAAATTTGTTAAGTTGTACCCGACGAAATCCACAAGAACGAAAGAAGTGGTGGCGGCACTAGGAAAATACTTTCAATATTATAGCCGGCCTAGAAGAGTTATTACCGACAGGGGTACGTGTTTCACATCTACCGAATTTGAGGACTCTTTGCTGAATCGGAACATAGGGCATGTTAAAATAGCAGTGGCTTCTCCCCAGGCGAATGGACAAGTGGAGCGAGTCAACAGAGTGATTAGAGATATGCTGGGAAAATTATGTGAACCTGTTAATCATGCCGATTGGTCATCTAAGCTACTTCAGGTAGAGTTTGCCGTTAATAATTCTATCCACAAGGCGAAGAAAAATTCTCCTAGTATGTTGCTGTTCGGCGTAGAGCAGCGAGGGGAAGTAATAGACGAAATTACAGAGCATCTAGCCGATAAATTGAGTTTAGACAATCCTCGAGATCTCCTGCAAGTTAGGGCAGAAGCTTCAAAAGAAATTGATAGGTCTCAGGAGTATAATTTGAGTTATTTCCTCAGGCACGGTAAGAAGTCTAACAATTATGGGGTTGGCGACTTTGTGGTTATGGCAAACGTTGATACTACCGTGGGGACAAATAAAAAGTTTTTGCCGACATTCCGTGGACCTTATGTTGTACATAAAGTTCTAGGAAATGATCGATATGTGTTACGCGACGTCGAAAATTGCCAGTTGACTCAGCTGCATTACGATGGGGTTGTTGAAGCAAAAAGAATGCGGAAGTGGCTTCCTAGACCTATTGACGAAGCTGTAATTGTTGAGGACCGGAGTTACACTCCAGATGTAGGTTTAAGTTGTATTCAATAACTTTGTTTAATTATTATTGTAAATTTATTTGTTTTGCTCGTGGTCGACCAAATGTCAGGTTGGCCGAGTTGTAAGAATTGTGTTTTCATTAATTTTTTTATTTGTCACTGAACACATTCCTTTGACGAACGCCATCTGCGTTCTATAAATTGTAACCAGTTTAAGTTTAAGAAGAACTGCTACACTCACTGCAACCAACTTCAGGGAGAATCACACTTTTTGCTGTCACTTGAATTGTAAAAACCGACAGCGACGAGTGTACGCAGAAGACGAAAAATAAAGATAAGGAAAATTATCCAGAGTCATCGGTATTGCTTTGCCAAATTCTAGGTTTAAAATTGCATGGATTTTTAAAATGGGCATGGGTGCTAAATTATGATATGAATATTTATATCTTGACAAAAATTCAATTTCTTTAAATTTAAATAGCTAATTCCTCAAAGAAACTTTAATTTCATGATTTTTTTACTTGCTTTCTTTGAAATTTGTTAACTCTGACGTCACATAGAAACCTGAAGAATAGACCATTCCATTTTTTTGACAGATGTCAAATCGATGCCAAGTCGAAAAACAACAACAAAGTGGAGGGTAAACAAACAAAATCATTTGGCAGTAATCGGCGGGAGAATACTAGGAATCAGCAAACAAAAGTAAGTTTTTTATTAATAATCAATAGTTTCTCGATATATTTTTAGGAAAATGGATTCATTAAAATATGCAAAGAAGTTGGAAGCAGTAAAGAGAAAGAACTGATCTGCAAAGTTGTCTTTATTTGCCAACTTTCAGGTGATGGCGAAGACGGAGCTGTGGTTTCGTGTGAATAAAGTGTTAAAGGCAGTCTTTTTGAAGATAATTTTAATCCAAATACCAAAACAGGTAGAAAATTCTCATCATTTTATAAACGGCTGGTCAATGAACTTGACAAAGACCTATATGGACCCGATAATCATCTCGTAGATTGACATCGAAGGTATTTTACTCAAGAAACTGATGCCGTCCAAGTGAAACAACCTGGTGATATAAACGTTCATTGTATAAATCGCTTTCTATATGCCATTGCATTTCAATGTGAACCCAAGTTCGGCGCGTTTGCTGGGAGTGCATACTCAGACTCGTCCAGTAATCACATCAGGCCTTCGGCAATTTATTAAGACACATAAATTATAAGATGCATACGAGCGTGAATCAATCATTGATCCCAACTATATCTGGGGATGAAACAGTGGGTTTAAACGCTTCGGTGATAAGCAAACTTCATTCGTGGATAACCAAATATTTGCTCCAGATGTTTGTCACAGTTTATTTATTGACGCTCGTGTGCATCTTATAATTTATATGTCTTAATAAATTGCCGAAGGCCTGATGTGATTACTGGACGAGTCTGAGTATGCACTCCCAGCAAACGCGCCAAACCTGGGTCCAAATTGAAATGCAATGGCATATAGAAAGCGAATTGTACAATGAACGTTTGTTTCACCAGGTTGTTTCACTTGGACGGCATCAGTTTCTTGAGTAAAATACGTTCGATGTCAATCTACGAGATCATTATCGGGTCCATATAGGTCTTTGTCGAGTTCATTGACCAGCCGTTTGAAAAATGATGACAATTTTCTCTCTGTTTTGGTATTTGGATTAAATTTATCTTCAAGAAGACTGCCTTTAACACTTTATTCACACGAAACCACAGCTCCGTCTTCGCCATCACCTGAAAGTTAGCAAATAAAGACAACTTTGCAGATCAGTTCTTTCTCTTTACTGCTTCGAACTTCTTTGCATACTTAAATGAATCTATTTTCCTGAAAATATATCGAGAAACTATTGATTATTAATAAAAAAATTTACTTTTGTTTGCTGATTCCTAGTATTTTCCCGCCTATTACTGCTAAATGATTTGGTTTGTTTACAGATACCTAAATCTTAGATGGCATGATATCAGAAACTTGATAGGTTATATTACGACTCTTCAGAGTGCTGACTATGTCTTGAAGAAGACGAAACAGCTAAGCACGTGCTATCTGAATGTCCAGTCCTTAATGGAACTAGAAATAAGACCTTCATCAAGGAACAACTGAGTTCCCAAGATACTTGTCTGCTTTATACGGAACAATAGAAATTCTACTAGCCTAAATATTTTTTAATTTTTTATTGCCTTGGCTAACCAGAAGCATTAAAAAAAAAACATGGTGTAAACTATGGTCGAAATTAATATAAAAACTTTTGTTGTTTGATTTAATTGATCTTGCGCTGCTGCTATCTATATGGATTCAATTTATGAAAAATTTTAAGTTATAAGATTTTGCGTTTTTCGAATTTTATTTTGTAAAAAAGTCCGGAAAATAATAATTTCCTTAAAATAAATAAGACAATTAATTATTCAATGTAAAATGTTTGACTATAATAAAAATACATAGAGTATAGTTCAAGTGCGAAAAAAACCAACACCAATTTGGTTCCGGAGGAATACCATGTCCAAAATTGGATCGTTATTACAACATTTGAAATACGCACACATTTCGAATACGCACATAAATCCTTACGGATTTGAGATTTGAAAAGAAGGTTTCGAGTGTTTTCACGAAATCTCAGTTTTTGATGAAAATTACCTGCCTGCCTATTCGTCAAAATTCATTTTGCAAATCTAACTTTACATTTATTATTTTATTTATCTTGGAACATGATCATTTCGCAACGTTTTCCCGCGCTCATGATGTGGCAGTTTTATTTTAAGAATTTATTTCTCTATTATGTAATTGGCATTCGTTCGTTTTGCAAACGTCGCGTCGGCCAGCTGGCCGGCTATATTAAATTGTATATTTGTTATAATATATTTAATGTTAATATAAAATTGTTTATTTTTGTTAATAGATTTTTGCAAATGAATCTAAATTGAACTTAGGAAAATAAGTTGAATTTGAATATATAGTTCCCCGTTTTATTATTTTGCATATTATTAAGCTATTCAATGTTTTTCCTAGCAATCTATGACATGTTAATAAATTTCGTGTAAATCTTATTAACATGCAATTGATTGCAATATTAATAAAATTTTGCATAGTGAAATAAAACACGCTACACAAAAATGTTGAATAAATGAAATGCGAAGTACCTAATCAAAATGCAAGACAACCAATTGCGAAATGATAAATGCAAAAAAAAGTCGGCGAATAGATCCTTACCCAGTATTACGATTTATTTGAAATTGAGTACCTATGTACTACTACATATTTAGTAAAAATAATTTATTAAAATTTGTATAGACGATTATATTTTTAGTGCAGTACAAAATGATCGATGAAGAAAGCGATTGGATAAAATCGATAATGTAAAGTAATTACATATATTATGTATTATTTTTGTTTAATACCATATATAGGTACATCATCTTTATTCTTTACTTAAATTATGAGTTTTACAGTCACTAATTTCATTAGAACATTGTTCTGATTGTATTTGTATTTTATCATAGTTTCTTAGACGAAGTATTAAAACTTCGGGTTCTTTTTCTAGTGCTAGGATAATGAAAGCCCCATTATCGAGTATCTCACATGAAACAGTTCTGTGCGTTGGTGAAAAAACAGCCAATGATTTTCCTAAAAAACAAATAGATTTAAGTTTGTAGTACCTACGAACATTTTAAGAATATAAAAAGTAATTTCAATCCAAATTTTACTATATTTATAATGTTTCCGGCAATGTATAAAATCCAGCATTTTATAGAATGATTATAGGCAATATTTGAAATAATTTTGTATATACATTGCCTAGGCATTCTATATAATCGACAGAATTATTAATTTTTAAACAAAGGATCCCTTAAAATAAAGCCTAAAGCAATTAAGTCCAAAACCAACAATCGTCTAAGTCGAAAAAGTAAGGGCACTAAGGCGCCTGCCAGACAACTAGCAGGTGCGCGTATGGCCTTATGCCACTTTCAAGTTACTTTCCTTTTCTTATTACCCAACCTGTAAAGGTTTTCTTAGATTTTTAAAGAAAATAAATAATAGGCATATAGAGCCAAAAACCTAGCTCTATAGTCATTTGCGTATGCGATGTGTAAGGGACCGTACAATTTAACGCCGACTCAGAAAAGAAAATTTGAGAAGCTTTTTACTACATACATGACTCTTGAATTGGAATAGCCTAAGTAAATACAATAACATTTATATCGCGCGATTTTTGAATATTATTTAACCTTATCCTCAAAAAATTAAAATCTTGCTCCTAAAAACTTAAAAGTTAATACTGCTTACCTAGTGCAAACGATTTTCAAATCAGTTATAAGTTTTTGACAGAAAGTTTTCTATCATATAAAATAAGGGTAGCAGGTACAAATACAAAACAATACAAATGGTTTTTTTTAACATCGATTTTGAAATATAAAATAACTGATGTGAGCATAAGAAAATCGCGAACTGAGTCTTCGCGAAAACTGTCGAATAACAGCACCTTCCCAAAATGCTAAAATGCCAAAAACGGGTCGAAAATTAGTAAGTTGTTTCAAAAAAAAATGTATACACCTACTTGTACTGCTATTTGGAACGAATTTGTTTATCGAAATTTTGAAAATACTTTTTATATCTTTTTTACTTGTTGTTTGAATTTTTGAAAATTTCACTTCTCTTCGGCTCTAACGATTTTGATCAATTTTAATGTCTTGAATACTTGACTTGGGTGAGCGTCAGAGGATGGCTATTTGGAACAAATTCGCATTCTAAGATTCTTAAAAAAAATTATGAAGTATAAATTCATATATCTAACTCTTTCGAAAAATTAAAAAAAATGTCAACTTTTTCAAAACCGGCTTGAACGATATTTATCTCTGTTAGTATTTTAAATACTTGGAAGAAAGGTAAGAAAATGGCAAACAAAGTTTTTACCAAAAGACTAAAGTAACGTTCATTCGAAACACGGCAATATCTCTACAATCGGTAAAGCGATTTATTTGTTAAAAATAGACACATTAATATCGAAAGCTTTATGACAAATCAAAAACCGATCATAAGATCACAATCACAAAGTCAATTGCCGTTATGTATGCCTTACCCTTAGGTCTATGAATATGTTTAGTCGGTGCAGCAAATTTGAAACAAGAATACCATCAGGTTTATTTTGAAGTCATGTGATTTGGATCAGTGTCGAGCACACACCTCTCATTAAAATATTTACGTATATATTAAAAATCATTATTCATGTTGTGCATCCTCATACGTCAATGCGACTTTGCTTTTATTATCCACTAGGGGTCGCCCCATGGTCGAAATTCGACCAATTTATTCTATAAGTTGAAAAAAAACAAAGTCGACTGTTATACTTATTTATCGGAATTGAAATTTTTCGACATTGCATTCTCTGATTTCACATGATATAAAATTTGTCCGGCATTTTCAAATAACTTCAAGCATTTTCAAGTAACTTCAAGCATCTTCAAGTAACTTCAAGCATGTCCAAGTAACTTCAGGTATGTTCAAGCATTATCAAATGCATAACATGCACAGCAATGTTGTTATTGGTAGCTTCAAGTAACTATAAGTATTTTCAAGCAATTTCAAGTAACTTCAAGCATTTTCAAGTAATTTCAAGCATTTTCAAGTAACTTCAAGCATGCCCAAGTAACTTCAAGTATGTTCAAGCATTACCAAGTAACTTCAATTTTTTAAGCATTTTCAAGTAACTTCAAGCATTTTCAAGTAACTTAAAGTAAATTCAAGCATTTTCAGGTAACTTCAAGTAACTTCAAGCATTTTGAAGTAACTTCAAGTATTTTCAGGCATTTTCAAGTAACTTCAAGTAACTTCAAACATGTTCGAATACCTTCAAGCATTTTCAAGTAACTTCAAGCATGTCCAAGTAACTTTATGTTCAAGCATTATCAAATCCATAACATGCACAGCAATGTTGTTGTTGGTAACTTCAAGTATTTTCAAGTAACTTCAAGCATTTTCAAGTAACTTCTTGGTTAGTTAGTGTTGGCATATCTATGTGACGTATAATAGCAAAAAAGGGGGGAAACACGTTAGGCAACTCCGTATTAATATATAGATATTCGGCCTTTACTGAAGGGTATATAATTAAATCTCAAGATGTTTCTTAACTTACCCATTCATTCTTTTATTTCTGATTTTACGAGTTAAGAAAATGGCTAATGAAAAAATGTGATTCGAAACCAATCTATATATTAATACGGAGTTGCCTATAACGTGTTTCCACCCATTTTTGCTATTATACGTCACATAGATATGCCAACACTATATATATTTGGGTAGGAGACAATACATAAAAGTACACAATACAAAAATTATCCACATATATAACACACATTATGAATTAGAGCAGGTAAAATGAAGCGAATTGGATGAAATTACAACAACAACAACATTGCTGTGTGAGGCAATAATCTGCCAATCGGAACGGACAAATTTTATATCAAGAAGTTACTTGAAAATGCTTGAAGTTACTTGAAAATACTTGAAGTTACCAACAACAACATTGCTGTGCATGTTATGGATTTGATAATGCTTGAACATACATGAAGTTACTTGGACATGCTTGAAGTTACTTGAAAATGCTTGAAGGTATTCGAACATGTTTGAAGTTACTTGAAGTTACTTGAAAATGCCTGAAAATACTTGAAGTTACTTCAAAATGCTTGAAGTTACCTGAAAATGCTTGAATTTACTTTAAGTTACTTGAAAATGCTTGAAGTTACTTGAAAATGCTTAAAAAATTGAAGTTACTTGGTAATGCTTGAACATACTTGAAGTTACTTGGGCATGCTTGAAGTTACTTGAAAATGCTTGAAATTACTTGAAAATGCTTGAAGTTACTTGAAATTGCTTGAAAATACTTATAGTTACTTGAAGCTACCAATAACAACATTGCTGTGCATGTTATGCATTTGATAATGCTTGAACATACCTGAAGTTACTTGGACATGCTTGAAGTTACTTGAAGATGCTTGAAGTTACTTGAAAATGCTTGAAGTTATTTGAAAATGCCGGACAAATTTTATATCATGTGAAATCAGAGAATGCAATGTCGAAAAATTTCAATTCCGATAAATAAGTATAACAGTCGACTTTGTTTTTTTTCAACTTATAGAATAAATTGGTCGAATTTCGACCATGGGGCGACCCCTAGTGGATAATAAAAGCAAAGTCGCATTGACGTATGAGGATGCACAACATGAATAATGATTTTTAATATATACGTAAATATTTTAATGAGAGGTGTGTGCTCGACACTGATCCAAATCACATGACTTCAAAATAAACCTGATGGTATTCTTGTTTCAAATTTGCTGCACCGACTAAACATATTCATAGACCTAAGGGTAAGGCATACATAACGGCAATTGACTTTGTGATTGTGATCTTATGATCGGTTTTTGATTTGTCATAAAGCTTTCGATATTAATGTGTCTATTTTTAACAAATAAATCGCTTTACCGATTGTAGAGATATTGCCGTGTTTCGAATGAACGTTACTTTAGTCTTTTGGTAAAAACTTTGTTTGCCATTTTCTTACCTTTCTTCCAAGTATTTAAAATACTAACAGAGATAAATATCGTTCAAGCCGGTTTTGAAAAAGTTGACATTTTTTTTAATTTTTCGAAAGAGTTAGATATATGAATTTATACTTCATAATTTTTTTTAAGAATCTTAGAATGCGAATTTGTTCCAAATAGCCATCCTCTGACGCTCACCCAAGTCAAGTATTCAAGACATTAAAATTGATCAAAATCGTTAGAGCCGAAGAGAAGTGAAATTTTCAAAAATTCAAACAACAAGTAAAAAAGATATAAAAAGTATTTTCAAAATTTCGATAAACAAATTCGTTCCAAATAGCAGTACAAGTAGGTGTATACATTTTATTTTGAAACAACTTACTAATTTTCGACCCGTTTTTGGCATTTTAGCATTTTGGGAAGGTGCTGTTATTCGACAGTTTTCGCGAAGACTCAGTTCGCGATTTTCTTATGCTCACATCAGTTATTTTATATTTCAAAATCGATGTTAAAAAAAACCATTTGTATTGTTTTGTATTTGTACCTGCTACCCTTATTTTATATGATAGAAAACTTTCTGTCAAAAACTTATAACTGATTTGAAAATCGTTTGCACTAGGTAAGCAGTATTAACTTTTAAGTTTTTAGGAGCAAGATTTTAATTTTTTGAGGATAAGGTTAAATAATATTCAAAAATCGCGCGATATAAATGTTATTGTATTTACTTAGGCTATTCCAATTCAAGAGTCATGTATGTAGTAAAAAGCTTCTCAAATTTTCTTTTCTGAGTCGGCGTTAAATTGTACGGTCCCTTACACATCGCATACGCAAATGACTATAGAGCTAGGTTTTTGGCTCTATATGCCTATTATTTATTTTCTTTAAAAATCTAAGAAAACCTTTACAGGTTGGGTAATAAGAAAAGGAAAGTAACTTGAAAGTGGCATAAGGCCATACGCGCACCTGCTAGTTGTCTGGCAGGCGCCTTAGTGCCCTTACTTTTTCGACTTAGACGATTGTTGGTTTTGGACTTAATTGCTTTAGGCTTTATTTTAAGGGATCCTTTGTTTAAAAATTAATAATTCTGTCGATTATATAGAATGCCTAGGCAATGTATATACAAAATTATTTCAAATATTGCCTATAATCATTCTATAAAATGCTGGATTTTATACATTGCCGGAAACATTATAAATATAGTAAAATTTGGATTGAAATTACTTTTTATATTCTTAAAATGTTCGTAGGTACTACAAACTTAAATCTATTTGTTTTTTAGGAAAATCATTGGCTGTTTTTTCACCAACGCACAGAACTGTTTCATGTGAGATACTCGATAATGGGGCTTTCATTATCCTAGCACTAGAAAAAGAACCCGAAGTTTTAATACTTCGTCTAAGAAACTATGATAAAATACAAATACAATCAGAACAATGTTCTAATGAAATTAGTGACTGTAAAACTCATAATTTAAGTAAAGAATAAAGATGATGTACCTATATATGGTATTAAACAAAAATAATACATAATATATGTAATTACTTTACATTATCGATTTTATCCAATCGCTTTCTTCATCGATCATTTTGTACTGCACTAAAAATATAATCGTCTATACAAATTTTAATAAATTATTTTTACTAAATATGTAGTAGTACATAGGTACTCAATTTCAAATAAATCGTAATACTGGGTAAGGATCTATTCGCCGACTTTTTTTTGCATTTATCATTTCGCAATTGGTTGTCTTGCATTTGATTAGGTACTTCGCATTTCATTTATTCAACATTTTTGTGTATCGTGTTTTATTTCACTATGCAAAATTTTATTAATATTGCAATCAATTGCATGTTAATAAGATTTACACGAAATTTATTAACATGTCATAGATTGCTAGGAAAAACATTGAATAGCTTAATAATATGCAAAATAATAAAACGGGGAACTATATATTCAAATTCAACTTATTTTCCTAAGTTCAATTTAGATTCATTTACAAAAATCTATTAACAAAAATAAACAATTTTATATTAACATTAAATATATTATAACAAATATACAATTTAATATAGCCGGCCAGCGAGCGCGGGAAAACGTTGCGAAATGATCATGTTGCAAGATAAATAAAATAATAAATGTAAAGTTAGATTTGCAAAATGAATTTTGACGAATAGGCAGGCAGGTAATTCTCATCAAAAACTGAGATTTCGTGAAAACACTCGAAACCTTCTTTTCAAATCTCAAATCCGTAAGGATTTATGTGCGTATTCGAAATGTGTGCGTATTTCAAATGTTGTAATAGCGATCCAATTTTGGACATGGTATTCCTCCGGAACCAAATTGGTGTTGGTTTTTTTTCGCACTTGAACTATACTCTATGTATTTTTATTATAGTCAAACATTTTACATTGAATAATTATTTGTCTTATTTATTTTAAGGAAATTATTATTTTCCGGACTTTTTTACAAAATAAAATTCGAAAAACGCAAAATCTTATAACTTAAAATTTTTCATAAATTGAATCCATATAGATAGCAGCAGCGCAAGATCAATTAAATCAAACAACAAAAGTTTTTATATTAATTTCGACCATAGTTTACACCATGTTTTTTTTTTAATGCTTCTGGTTAGCCAAGGCAATAAAAAATTAAAAAATATTTAGGCTAGTAGAATTTCTCTTGTTCCGTATAAAGCAGACAAGTATCTTGGGAACTCAGTTGTTCCTTGATGAAGGTCTTATTTCTAGTTCCATTAAGGACTGGACATTCAGATAGCACGTGCTTAGCTGTTTCGTCTTCTTCAAGACATAGTCAGCACTCTGAAGAGTCGTAATATAACCTATCAAGTTTCTGATATCATGCCATCTAAGATTTAGGTATCTGTAAACAAACCAAATCATTTAGCAGTAATAGGCGGGAAAATACTAGGAATCAGCAAACAAAAGTAAATTTTTTTATTAATAATCAATAGTTTCTCGATATATTTTCAGGAAAATAGATTCATTTAAGTATGCAAAGAAGTTCGAAGCAGTAAAGAGAAAGAACTGATCTGCAAAGTTGTCTTTATTTGCTAACTTTCAGGTGATGGCGAAGACGGAGCTGTGGTTTCGTGTGAATAAAGTGTTAAAGGCAGTCTTCTTGAAGATAAATTTAATCCAAATACCAAAACAGAGAGAAAATTGTCATCATTTTTCAAACGGCTGGTCAATGAACTCGACAAAGACCTATATGGACCCGATAATGATCTCGTAGATTGACATCGAACGTATTTTACTCAAGAAACTGATGCCGTCCAAGTGAAACAACCTGGTGAAACAAACGTTCATTGTATAATTCGCTTTCTATATGCCATTGCATTTCAATGTGGACCCAAGTTCGGCGCGTTTGCTGGGAGTGCATACTCAGACTCGTCCAGTAATCACATCAGGCCTTTGGCAATTTATTAAGAAATATAAATTATAAGATGCACACGAGCGTCAATAAATAAACTGTGACAAATATCTGGAACAAATATTTGGTTATCCACGAATGAAGTTTGCTGATCACCGAAGCGTTTAAAACCACTGTTTCATCCCCAGATATAGTTGGGATCAATGATTGATTCACGCTCGTATGCATCTTATAATTTATGTGTCTTAATAAATTGCCGAAGGCCTGATGTGATTACTGGACGAGTCTGAGTATGCACTCCCAGCAAACGCGCCGAACTTGGGTCCACATTGAAATGCAATGGCATATAGAAAGCGATTTATACAATGAACGTTTATATCACCAGGTGTTTCACTTGGACGGCATCAGTTTCTTGAGTAAAATACCTTCGATGTCAATCTACGAGATGATTATCGGGTCCATATAGGTCTTTGTCAAGTTCATTGACCAGCCGTTTATAAAATGATGAGAATTTTCTACCTGTTTTGGTATTTGGATTAAAATTATCTTCAAAAAGACTGCCTTTAACACTTTATTCACACGAAACCACAGCTCCGTCTTCGCCATCACCTGAAAGTTGGCAAATAAATACAACTTTGCAGATCAGTTCTTTCTCTTTACTGCTTCCAACTTCTTTGCATATTTTAATGAATCCATTTTCCTAAAAATATATCGAGAAACTATTGATTATTAATAAAAAACTTACTTTTGTTTGCTGATTCCTAGTATTTTCCCGCCTATTACTGCTAAATGATTTGGTTTGTTACCCTCCGTATTTTTCTGACATTTGTCAGCGGGGAAAAAAAAGAAAAAAAAAACAAAATTTGACAGTCAAATGGAAGTCCCTATACGGCATAAATGAATGAATGA
This sequence comes from Portevinia maculata, assembly GCA_949715645.1. Lineage (NCBI taxonomy): Eukaryota > Metazoa > Arthropoda > Insecta > Diptera > Syrphidae > Portevinia > Portevinia maculata. The sequence continues at coordinate 99,118,180 of OX454525.1, forward strand.
ATAAATGAATTTTTATTGAGTCTTATATCTCCGTTTCTTACACATTTATGTACTTAATTCTATTCACATTTTGTTTCGTTTTTCTTTATGTCTGGAGGCTTTCAAGTATTGCCATCTCTTTCAGTTTTTTGTTACATATTAAATGCCCCTTGGCTTTGATTTACATTTGTTATTAGCTCTTGCTCTCGGAGCTATATATTTGTTTCATCTGACTACAGTGTCATCGTTTTCTTATGAACTACCCTAACTATATACATTCTACTATTTACAATTTATAGGTATACGGGTATACCAATGCGAACGAAAGTTCTCTTGTGACTGTTTGGTAGATATTTGATAACCTAGACATATTGCAAGTTAGATGTTCTGGTTGTTTAATCGATATGATTTTGATTTCGATTTTTTAATTATCATTTGTTGACCTGTTTGTTTGGTCTTTTCATTTTTAGTTTTGCGAAAGCAAAGTTTATTGATGGTTTTTACTTATTGAATACTTTTTACTTAATGAATAATGAGTATTATGTGTGTGTTAGTATTATAATATTGATATTATACATAGATATTAATAAAGTAGTGAATTTTGTCAACCGATTATTGTTTTTACTGAAGTTTTTGTTAAATTGATGGGTTTTTTTTCTTTTTTCTTTTTGAGTAGTAAAAAAAAATAGAAATCTTTTTTGATTCAAATCTGTGATCTGAGTTGTGGGATTGATGCGAGGTTGCTTTTATCCGCGATTTTGTCCCGGTGTAACTTTTTGGTAAAAGGGGATTGTGTCGGGAGCTGAGTTGAGGTCCTCCCAGATAAGGCTTATTGGTGAGGGGTATGGTGTCCCAGGCCCGATTAAGTTGGTGTGAGTGTTGTAAATTTCTTTAATTAGGTCGTTTTCAGAGTGATTGAATTTATTAAGTGTTTTTTGCATCAACCCCACTGCATATTTTATTAGTGGGATTGTGTTTGATTCGTTATAGACATACTTGTTGGAATATCTTTTATTTCTGTTTTCAAAGTTTTTGTTGATACAGAGACGCAGAACCCTTCTTTCGAAGGTTTCGAGTTCTTTAGCTACTGTTGGAGAGATGGTGAACCACACTGGGAAGGCATAGATCAAAATGGGTTTGATGAGTGTCTTGTAAAATAACAATTTTGATTTCTTGCTGAGCATGTTGTGCTTGAGGTAGGGCATAAGCATGTTGGTCACTTTTTTCGCTTTTTCTTTTGTGGCCCTAGCATGTTTGTTAAATTTGAGAAGGCTGGTGAAGGACACCCCCAGGTATTTCAGGTCATTTTTAAAAACTATTGTACTACCTTCTAGTGTAAGTGTTATGTTTCTGCACTCGCCAGTTACCCCTGTTCTCCCCTTCCCGCTTGCGTTTCTGAAACAAATTGCTTGTGATTTGTCCTTGTTAATTTTTATACCCCATTTTTTATAAAAGGTGTTTATGATTTCTAAGTGTTCCTTCAGGTTTTGTATGGCCATCGTTGGGTATTCCGCGCTTGCGTAAACCAGTGTATCGTCTGCGTATAATATGGCCTTTGACGCCACTCTGTTGTTTTTGAAGTAAGTGAAGGGGAAATCATATTGGAATAGACTATATAGCTTTGGGCCCAAAATGGATCCCTGTGGGACTCCACTTCTGATTGTGGATTTTTCTGATTTTGTTTGTTGAATTTGTGTAAAAAAGGAGCGGTTAGTGAGAAAGCTGTCCAGAATCGCGACCAAATTGGGAGGGTAATCCAGTTGACTGATTTTGTATATTAGGCCATTCATCCACACACTATCGAATGCCTTTTCTATGTCTAAAGAGCATGTCATAGTACAGTTTTTTTCCCTTAGGCTAAGGGTTACATCATTATGTATATTCAACATTGCGTGGACTGTTGAGAGTCCTTTACGAAAACCGTATTGTGAGTCAGAGATGAATTCTATATTGTTTTCTGTGTGTTGGTCTAACTTTTCAATAATGACTCTTTCTAGTATTTTCCCCATGTTTGACAACAGGGATATGGGCCTGAAGTTACCCAGAGTGTAGTCATTCGGTTTCTTTATTATTGGAAGGATTTTTGCTATTTTCCAGGCAGTGGGGAAATACCCATTGTTTATGCAGTTGTTTATTAGAATAACAATATATTTGATGGCTATGGGGGAGAGTTTTTTTAGGATAAAATTCGGCACGTTATCCGGGCCTGTTGATTTTTTACCATTGATACTCTTGAGTATTTGGGTTACTTCTAGCGTTGAGGTGAACATGTGCCCCGCCATTGGGTTTAATGCGGAGTTGGTGTCATCGAATAGAAATATGTGGTTCGGTCGTTCTGATCTGAGTTGATGTACCGCTGTTTCCACCATGTTACTCAGAGTCGGGTCAAATGAAGGGACTACTTCTCTGTAGATTTCTGTGTAGTAGTCTTTAAATGCCTGTACTATTTCCGATTCTTCTGTCACCTTGCGGCCACCCAATGATAACTGATTACAACCGAACTTTCTGGCTTTACCTGAGAATTTGAATAATTCTTTGAATGCGTGTGGTCCTGGTACGATTTTGGACAGTTTTTTTCCTATTTCTGCATTAAGCCAAATCCTAACTTTTTCCTTGATTATTTTTTGGAGTAATGATATTCTTGTAGCTAGTTCTTTGTACGCTCTGTTTATCCTGTTATAACACCTGTGAAAAATGCTTTTCAGCTGTTTTTGCCATAGATGTTTAGTCCTGAAAAGGACTTTTATGTCATCTGGGAGATGTTTGTACTTTTGTACCCGGAATTCTACTCTAGAGGAGTGTACTTCCATTCAGTTTTTTATTGCCCTGTTGAGAATATCAATATACTCATCTATTTCCTCGTTTGTCATTGGGGCAGTTTGTTGGGGTGTTCGACGTGCTAGTGTTAAGTCTATATCTGCTCTGAAATTTGCCCAGTTGGTTCTCTTAAAGGACATGGAGGAGTACGATTCCACCAATGTCAAAATTGCGTCCTCAATCTTAATTGTTAACTCAACTGGGAAGTGAGCCGTAAAGGTCGGGAGGGTTTTTATTGAGAGGTTTGGGGTGTGGCTGTTCACCAATTGAGGCGAGATCAGGAAATGGTCTAGGAATCCTGAACTTAACGGGAATGTAGGGGTAGTGGGCGTGAGGAGCGTTAACCCTGAATTGCTGGAGCTCAGCCAGTTGGCTAGCGTCCTACTGTTTTGATTCTGTTTTCCGTCTCCCCAGTTTGGGTGTCTCGCATTCAGGTCTCCTCCCAATATGGCCCCGTCGTATGATTCTGCTAGGATATTGATTTTTATTAGCTCCTCTTGTACAGCGGCCTGATGGCTGTTCGGGGGGATATAAATAGAACCTAATAGTATGGAATTGCGGCGGTTGTTTATGGTTAGATTGATAGAGAGAAACACATTTGGAAATGTCAGATTTTGGGGTGTTACTAGAGTGTATTTGATATTTTTTTTAATTGCTATGCCTACCCCTTGGTTAAAGTCGTTTCGGATGAAATTGTATGAGTCTAAGTGTACCACATGTTTACTGTGGAGGAGTGTCTCCTGAATGAAGGCGACTGAGCTGTTGTTTGCTAGGAGGATTTTCAAAAGTTCTATCCTCCTACTATTATCTACAAGGGACGAAATGTTGAAAGTGAGGATTTTTAATTGCATTATTTGGATAGCATTATTTGGTTAAGCAGATCCAGGTATGCTAACCTCTTTTGCTGTATCGACCCCGCGTTATTAATATTTTTGACAAATGACTCCACCTTGCTTAACAGCTCTGATACCTCTACTCCAAAGAGATCTTTGGAGAGGTCCCAGAATTGATTGATGTAGTTCCCGTTTTGTGTACCCATGATGGGATTGGGCATTGGTGATTGGTTTTGAGTTTGGAAGTGACTTGCATAGGTGACCCTGGGGGAAACCAAACCGCCTAGTGCGATACGTTTTGAGATTACCCTCGCGCTTTCTTTCTTATTTTTGGCCTCTCTCATTTGCCTATTTTTTGCCTCCGTGTATCTGAGGTATGCCTCACATCCCCGGTAATTGGCGGGGTGATCTTTGCCACAATTGACACAAAACGCCTTTGTGTTGTCGCTCTTAACGAGCTGGCATTCGCCTGGGTTGTGGGCATTATCGCCCTTAACGCATTTGTAGTTATTTGCGCAATTTTTTGCCAAATGGCCAAATTGTTGGCACCTTCTGCATTGCAGGGCACCTAAATTTCCCCTTGGCTTCTCCCAGCTCACTTTTGTGTTAAAAATGTATTTTATATTGGCAGTGTCAATGGCCTGTGGGCCAGGTTTCAGGCGTACTAAGAAGAGGTCGTACTTGAGCCCTTCTCTCTTAGACCTTATGGTCTCGAAGGGCGACACTTTTTCGATTGTATTTGGAGTCAATGACTCCATCTCCTGCTGTACCTCCTCCGCTGAGAAGTGACTTGTTAACCCCCTCAGAATTAGGTTCTGTGTTCTATTCTCTTTTAGAGTAAATGAGTACCCCTGCACCACATCACTTTTCCGGGCAACCTCCATCAGCTGCCTGTGGATCACCGCGTTGTCTACGAACAGTTTGCTCCTCCCACCTCTCAGATTCACAATTTTAAATCTAAAGTCTAAGTTTTTTTTTGCTCTAAGGTCCGTGACCAGATCTCTTACGTTCGTATTAATCAATATAATCGGCGGACAAAACTTACCATTTCTCCCTGTCATGGTAGTTCCCGTGCCTCCTTCTGCGTTAATGTTGTTGTCTGATGTCGCTTTGTTGCTGGTGTTGGAGTTACTACCGCTTCCCCTTGATGACGCCGCTATCTCTGCTTCTGTTGTTTGTTCCGGAATCAGTCTCGCATACTTGGACTGTCTGTCTGTATTGTTGCCGCCTTCGTTCAAATGGAATTCTCCCAGAGCTGTGAATCTATTTGTGTCGATTGTACCCTTATTGGTGTTTATGCTGTTTATGCTGGTTTCGTCTTTGTTCGGGGACTGCCTTCCACGTTTCACAGTGGTCCATTGTTGGGCTTCACTTTGGCTGTCCATAGGTTCGCCATTTTGTTCTTCTGCTTGATGCCCTTGGTCAAGGACTTGTGCCGACACCATTTTGTTTGTCGCGCTCCGATTTGGCTCCGACTCGTCTTGATTTTTTGTTTTAAGCTTTGTGAGGATTTGTGCCGCTCGGATTCCCCTGGGGCTATTTATGATGAATGCTGAATCACTGCTCATTGATTCGTTGTTTTTAGATTTATAATTTAGTGCCATTTTTGGTTTTTTCCGCATCACTATTACGGAGTTTACCGTGCGTGCACTGCGCACAAAGTTTGGTCCTGTTTAACGTCGCTGGTGTGACGTGGTTTTGAAAAAAACCTTTGTGACAAGTAAAAAGAATTTTTTATGACTTCTTACAACGCGTAGCACCTGTGTGAGGATGGTAAGTCTCGACGTTTCCAAGTCCAGCGTGATGCCGTGAATTAAAAATGGCGTCGACGATCTATTAATTAATTATGCACGATAGTTTATGCAATTGGAGATCAGTTAAAACGTCAATTCCACTTGTTATTGGGACAATTGCAATTAAATTTATCGCTTTTGATGGGTTTCACTAAACTTTTCACCACTTTTCCTTATTTTTTTTCAGCTTTTTTCGGATTTTTTCGCTTGACGAGTTGCAGAAGAGTCCACTTCCACCGTCCCCAGTCGGCATAAATGAACCAAACTTTTTATTTAGGATTTGCATCCTCAAAGGCAACTTTTGCGTATATAAAGATCTCAAAAAAAATCGCTCCACTGTACTGTAAAAGGCGTTTTGGTCAATGTGTAGACTGGTTTTATTAGTTTTTTTTTTGCTTTAACAGTTTCTTAGGTTTTTTCTCTATAATTTGGTAGCTTTTACGTTCCAATAGCTATTGTTTTCACTTAAATATACACTATTTAGCAATCACAATGATTTTTCCATACGATTTCTGCAAAATACCTACTGAAGTGTTATCCATCAAATAATTTTTGACTTTTAAGAAAGGGAGTCATCAGCTAACTTTGCGAAGTACTCTATTTAATATTTCCTTTTCTGTCCATTCGTTTTTTTGCTGGTCTTTCCCTTCGGCGGCGCTTTCATTGCTTGGATTGTTTATTTCCATTTGAATTTTGATCATGTTTAAAGAAATTTAAAGCTTGTTATTATCTGCGATAGCTCGTTTACCAATAGTAACAACGACATTAGCGAGCTGTGAAAACAAAAGCGCAAATTTTACTCTATAGACCTTTTTACCAAACTATGTCTTTCTGAAGTGCCGAATCTCTTTCTTAAACGTCAAAAGCAAATTGAATGATAAAATTGCAGAAATATGCACAAATCGTATGGAATAATCATTGTTATTGTTAATGAAGTGAATATTTAAGTGAATACAGCAGCTATTGAAGGTTGAAAAGTAACACATTAGAGAAAAAACGTGAGAATGTATGTTAAATTAAAAAAAAAAAACAATAAAAACAGTGAACATATACACCGAAAATTAAAAAAATGTGTGTGAATGAAAAGTAAAAATTTACGTTTAGAAAACATTTCAACTTATTTGCTTCTAAACAAAAATATTTTTTTGGCACAACGCGATTGTCACGGTTTCACTTTTATTTATTCTACAGAATCTTAATACATATATTGATAACTTTTTAGTATTCCAAAATAGTGATTGGATACTCCTTCTTAATTCTATAAATTTGTTTTTGTTATAATTCGCTTTAATACAAACTTGTTACGAGTTATTCGCAACAAAAACATTTTTTGCCACAACTACGCGATTCTCACTTGTTCAGTTTTATTTTTTGTACACAATCATATTATAATGTTAACTTTTTAATATTCCAAAACGCGGTTTGGATACTCCTTCTTAGTTCCGGAACTTCTTTTTTTTTGTTAAAATTGGCTTTGTTACGAACTTTTAGGAAATATCCGCGAAGTACGTGTTTCCCGCATGCAAATTCGCCATTGTTTTCCTTCATTTCATTCAGCTTTTGGTTTTTTGTGTTCATTTGACACTGACGTCATGAGGTACTCTATAGGGCTTGTCAAGACAATTGGCGCGTTCAAATTACAAGTCAACTGCAAGTTTACTACTAATTAAATGTCTATCACTTGCCAAACGATGGTCACGCGAGTTATTTGATCAATGAGAAAAGGTATAATAGTAGTCACTAGTAGTTGACTTGTAAATTGAACGCGCCCAATCTACACATCATCGCATCTACAACATACTCTCTTTGGTATTAAGCTGGATGAGTACTTGAGGTTCAGGTTACTTCTGAAGCTGCATGATGTCATCAACAATAGATGTCCTAATTATCTTAGTGAATTCCTACATTTTGCACGCTCACAAAGGGGTTTGAAATTAATATTACCGCGTCACTCACGCAACATAGCAGAACGCTCATTTTATGTGTCTGCGATTCGTTTGTGGAATTTACTTCCTAATGAATTGCAAAGAATTTCTGCACCATCAGCCTTTAAGAGGAAACTATTTTTGCACTTTTCTAATTAAAACTTTTTTTTCTCTTTTTGTATAGGTATGATTCTAATATTATAATAATATATTCTTTAATAATTCCATTATTTGTTTATTTTTTATCAGGAAAATTATGTAAATTAAATTCTAGATACTATAAAAGATTCAAATCTTAATGTATCATTGTAAATAAAATATTTCTTGAAATAAATGAAATGAATGAATGAAATGAATGTCAGTGTCAAAAGAGAGAAAAAAAACGACAATGTCAGTGTCAAAAGAGAAAAAAAAAACAAACACACAGCTGAATAAAATGAATGAAAACAATGGCGAATTTGCATGGCGGGAAATAAGTTCTTTGCGAATAGTTACTAAAAGTTTATAACAAAGCCAATTTTAACAAACAAAAAATTACGGAACTAAGAAGTAGTATCCAAACCACGTTTTGGATAATTAAAAAGTTAACATTATAATGTGATTGTGTTCAAAAAATAAAAGTGAAAAAGTGAGAATATCGTAGTTGTGGCAAAAAATGTTTTTGTTGCAAAGATCTCGTAATAATTTTATAGTAAAGTGAATTATAACAAAAACAAATTTTCAAAACTAAAAAGGAGTATCCGAACACTATTTTGGAATACTCAAAAGATAACAATACATTAAGATTCTGTACAAAAAATAAAAGTGAAACCGTGACAATCGCCTTGTGGCCAAAAAATATTTCTGTTTCGAAGCAACTTTTTACTTTAACTTACTTTCTCACGTTTTTTCTCTATAAGCTGGTAATTTTTAATCTTCAATTGCTTCTGTTTTCACTTAAATATACACTTTATTAACAATCACCTAATCATGATTATTCATTTCATTCAGCTGTTTGTTTGTTTTTTTTGCTCTTTTGACACTGACATTATTTTCATTCAATTTGCTTTTGACGTTGGACGTTTAGGAAAGGGATGCGGCACTTCAGAAAGAGATAGCTTGGTGAAAAGCCCTATTGTATTTTTCGTTGCCATAACACGGCGTCTCCATGAGCAATATTTTATACAATGCCATATAGCGTTCTATGAAAACTGCTCGTGGAGACTACGAATAGTATTCTATGAAAAATTGCATTCTATATATTGCTCAGTTCATAGCATTCTATGGATAGTATTCTATGAGCTGTCATTTTTACGAAGTGCTTCACTCTGTGACATTTCCACCATTTAAATATTCAGCTATGAAATGCTCACCGTACATTTTATGGTATTCTATATTTCTTTCGTTCTATGAAAGGGGACAGATGGTAAGCTATGAAATATTGCTCGAGGTGACGCGGTGTAAGGTCGGGGTATAGAGTAAGTGCAAGGCTGTTGCAACATCTTAGTTAGTTTATTTTGTTGTTCCAGGAATTGTTGCACTTTCGCAATGACATAGATAAGTTGCATCGGATCGGGCATAACCCTTTTGTATTGCCGTATGTGGGACTGGGAACGTAACGTGTTATGTCGTTAATTTGACCAAAACTTTCAACTTTGCGATACACATACCAGATACCAAACCCTTATACGCTACAGATATTCCCTTCTGTTCAGCACCTTAAGAATGCTTAGCGCTTCCATTCCAGGGAGGTGATTTCATAGCTCATCTTTTGTTTGAGTGTGTGCGTTTCATATGCATATATAACTTTTGAAAACAAACCCATTCGTTGCTAATTATTACAAGGCGATATTTGAACAAATGGGTTAGAAGAGAACCCAGCCCGAAACCGCATATATCTCGTATTTGATCTTTGACATATGGCGATTAAGGAGAGAAAAAGAAAAATATTGTGATAAGTGACAGCCACAGCGCTTAGCTACTAATCCCCAAATTATATTTTCAAAAAAGCAAATTTGTTTATACAATTGTTGTGCGGTGAAATAAATTGTGCTGACTCAAATGGAAGACCAACGAAGCGAAAGAATTTATGGCGGTTGCGAGGGCCCCGATGCCATGTACGTTAAGTTAATATCTTCGGATGGACATGAATTTATCGTAAAACGCGAACATGCACTAACCTCTGGTACAATCAAAGCTATGCTCTCTGGACCAGGTCAATTTGCCGAAAACGAAGCAAATGAAGTTCATTTTAGGGAAATACCGTGAGTATTAAACTAACTGCCTCTATGAATATCTATATAATATTAACTTGTGTTTCTGTCTACTTCAGTTCCCATGTTCTCCAAAAAGTCTGTATGTATTTTACGTATAAAGTGCGGTACACAAATAGCTCAACTGAAATACCCGAGTTTCCTATAGCACCCGAGATTGCTTTGGAACTACTGATGGCTGCTAACTTTTTGGACTGCTAAAACAGAACTGTGAACTTAAATCAATGAACATGAAGTGGTAGTCATTAAATATGACAAATGATTACGAAATAAATATTTATTCTTACGCACTTTGGAATTGAATTGTAACTTTTGTCCGACGACGTTTATATGCTGCTTTCTAAGGTTTCGTAACGCAAGTGACGCAGGATAATGGTATTAAATGATATTTTTTTCGTTTGATTTATTTGGAAGGTGCAATCATCAAATGTATTATAATCAGCAAGAGTAATAATTAACCTACAGATGTGATATTTGCGAATAAGATTGGAGCGTGAAAAATTTAGATCGACACTTTTTATTAGAAAGAAAGGAATTATAACTGTCTCTTAAACTTATAAGCTGCTTGATCTGGCACAGTATGAATGTCTGTACTACATCTCATTTAAAATTTGTTATTTTTGTAATTTTGTTCTACAAAGCTCGGGGCCTTTGTGCCTCAAGTTATATGCCTCTCCAGTCGGCTCGATGTCGAGCCTGCAGATCTCCTACTTGATAACGCCAAGGAAAATGAGGTCCACGTTGGTTTCTTCTTCCCTCTGATATGGAGTCACAGACTACTGGCTATAGCATCGGTGTTCACTCACTCTACAGCGCATTCATCTTAACTGTTTAATATATATTCATCCGACTGGGATAGGTTCATGCTTCTACACCATATAGTTGGACCGGGATGTTAATTTTTTTGAAAAGCATCTCCTTTGTTCTTTTCGATAGGGCTTTATTAGCAATTTTTTATTTTGTGTTTGATTACCACATTGATGTCATTTGCCGAGTTGCCAGCTAGACAAAATCACGGACAACCTCAAAGTCATAGCTAACAATTGTCATGTTTTTGCCAAGTTTGCGGTGTGAGTTGGCTTTTGTTAATAAAAGCATTTACTTTGTCTATTTCTAAGTGGGGAACAACTTTAAAAGAAGAAAATAACCAACATTGATAATAATGATAAAGTTACCTTGACAATTTATGAGCGAAGATAACAAAAAAAAAACTGAACCTTTATCGAATTAATTCTTTCCCACCTTGCTGCAAAACTGTTGCATCAAAAAGTGAACATTTTTTTTTATTTTGTTATTTAAAAATTAGGGAAATGAAGTCAATGATGCAACTGTATTTTTTAAAACAAGCTACATAATAGAGAAGGGTGCATTAGGACAGTCAACATCCCACACATTGTAAACTTAATCGAGTAGTACTTCAATGTTACTGTTGCTGCAAAATTGTTTATCACAAAGGGGCAATTTTGTTTGATTTGGTAAATTCAGATTTTGTGCTCCAGACCAAAATCACTCTATTTTTTTTACCCATTAGAGACAATTCTGTGAGTTAAAATTAGATTAATTAAGTTCGGGGAGTTAATTTTTTTTCTAATCATTTTTCCCATAAACAGTTATGTACTTTGCTAAAAAAATGTATGGGAAGTTATTAAGGACCATAAAACAACAAATTATTAAAAAAAATGGCGCTCTTCAATTTTGCGTATTTCCAACCTAGCACCTAGTCCAAATCCAACAGTGAGCCAAAGCAGGGGGTTGCAGGGGTGCAGCATGCCACATACACATTACTGTTTATGGGATCTAGTTGTGATACTTTTCGATATTCACACATTTTAAGTCTAAAAAAAAATTTTCTTTGAATAATTCCACCAATCGACTTCATTTTTTTTCGTTTGTTTTTGGCTTTTTTAACGAAAAGAAAAATTTTTTAAATTGAATGGAAACTAAAATCTTGCCGTGTAAACTTCTCTGCTTGGGCTCAATGTTGGATTTGGAGTAGCTCCGAGGTTGAGTAAATGCAAAGTTGCTTGAAATCCGGCAAAGGTAACAATGTCAATCGCTTTAACCTTGATTCATCTTATTTGAACCCACAGAACAGTTTCTTATAGGTAAACACATTTTTAGACTGATTTTGATCTGGAGCTTCACTTTTGATTAATTATCTTCGATTTTGTTCTATAAAAAACGAGGAAATGAGTCCGCTGATGCAACCGTATTTAAAAAGACGAACTACGTCATAGACAAGGGTGTACATATAAGAACATTCAACAACCTGCGCATTCCATCGAACTCGGTTAGTACATGAATAAAACCATTCCTGCAAAATTTTATATCACAAAGAAAACAATTTGTTTGATTTGGTAATTATTCAGAATTGGGGATTCAGACCAAAATCAATGTAAAATTTGTTTTATCCATTAGAAACTATTCTGTCGGTTAAAATTAGATGAATAAATGTGGCGGAAATATTTTTTCCTTTAAGCAGCATGGTTGCTGGGCCACTGTTGGAATTGGAGTAAGTGCAAGGTTGAGTAAATGCATTGTTTCTTGAAATCCACTAAAGGTAGGTACAGGTGCCAATGTCGCTCTTCCACACCTTTAATCAATCAGTTTTAACCCACAGAATAGTCTCAAATTGTAAACTTTTTTTTTAAGTGATTTTGGTCTGGAGCCCCCATGATGCCGCTGATGCAACTACATTAAAAAAGACGAGGTACATAATAAAGAACAGGCTATAAATAATGTTCGCTACATTCTGGATTCTGGGAATAACTAGAAGAAGGCGATATGATTCGCTTCATGATCGCAATGTTGAACCGACCCTGTGTTTACTGATTAAAGAGGGTTAAAATCTGATGATACGGACTGAATGTTCGATGTAACCAATTGGGTATATCCTCTTTGAAAACGTTTATATCTTAATGAATAACGTTGTTTTATAATGACTTATGATTACGGTGAACCCGAGACCTTTAGATTAGTAGTCCAACACACTAACCTCTACGCGACTTCGCCCACGAGAAAATTGATAACGTTTAAAATTGGTTATCATTAAAAAAAATTCTAAGTTCAAAGCAGGTTTTTGCCGAAATCTTATTCCGTCATAAATTATAAGAATAACTTTACAGTAGTCGCGTTTTATTGGGAACTTAACTCAAGCTCAGCAGTGGAAATCCCAATAAAATGTTCACCTTGGTGGCAATGTTTCTGTTGGATTGGTAGATGACTGACCAAAAGAGAGAGGCCACTGCCCCTCGCCTTGAGTCGATCGTCACAGCCCGGAAATCCCATAGATCGGGTGCCTGACCAGCCATGAAATGCTAGGGCTGAGCAGACACCGGGCTTCTGAAAGGAACATAGGTTTCTTGCAGGGAAACTGACTGAACCAAGGGAGAGAGTCCACTGCCCCTCGGTCACAGCCCAAACCCCGGAAACCAAATGCCTGCAGAGCCAGAGACTTGTTTTTAGCGGAGCAGGCACTGGAGTTGTGAGAGTTAGACAAATAGAAAGCTGCTCCTGAGACTGTCATACGTGGCGAAGAACAACTTACCGAACCCGTAATCCCGGTTGTAAACAACCGTTCCCATAGGATATATGGCACAATGTTATGGCGTATTTTAACGGTGGACTCTAGATTCCCGAGGATCTCTCGTTTTAATATAATTCAACTCCTCTTTATCCTGGTGGTGAGTACAGAGCAACTTTTCCAAATAACAAATCCAGTTAATGTTATGTGTGGGTTGGGGTTAAAATGGAGTTGCTATGCTATGCAATGAATTAAGGAAATAAAACGAAAAATATATATGAAAATAACTAAATAGATTTAAGCAATAATTTGACTGCTGAACTATCTTAGTCTAGAAGCAAATTTTAATTTTCTCAAGAATAAGACGGGTTCTCTAACAACTCTTATTATAAGCCCCACTTTATTAAAAATCACGATTTTGTGCTCCAGACCAAAATCACTCTATTTTTTTACCCATTAGAGACAATTCTGTGAGTTAAAATTAGATTAATTAAGTTCGGGGAGTTAATTTTTTTTCTAATCATTTTTCCCATAAACAGTTATGTAATTTGCTAAAAAAATGTATGGGAAGTTATTAAGGACCATAAAACAACAAATTATTAAAAAAAATGGCGCTCTTCAATTTTGCGTATTTCCAACCTAGCACCTAGTCCAAATCCAACAGTGAGCCAAAGCAGGGGGTTGCAGGGGTGCAGCATGCCACATACACATTACTGTTTATGGGATCTAGTTGAGATACTTTTCGATATTCACACATTTTAAGTCTAAAAAAAAATTTTCTTTGAATAATTCCACCAATCGACTTCAATTTTTTTTCGCTTGTTTTAGGCTTTTTTAACGAAAAGAAAAACATTTTAAATTGAATGGAAACTAAAATCTTGCCGTGTAAACTTCTCTGCTTGGGCTCAATGTTGGATTTGGAGTAGCTCCGAGGTTGAGTAAATGCAAAGTTGCTTGAAATCCGGCAAAGGTAACAATGTCAATCGCTTTAACCTTGATTCATCTTATTTGAACCCACAGAACAGTTTCTTATAGGTAAACACATTTTTAGACTGATTTTGATCTGGAGCTTCACTTTTGATTAATTATCTTCGATTTTGTTCTATAAAAAACGAGGAAATGAGTCCGCTGATGCAACCGTATTTAAAAAGACGAACTACGTCATAGACAAGGGTGTACCTATAAGAACAGTCAACAACCTGCACATTCCATCGAACTCGGTTAGTACATGAATAAAACCATTCCTGCAAAATTTTATATCACAAAGAAAACAATTTGTTTGATTTGGTAATTATTCAGAATTGGGGATTCAGACCAAAATCAATGTAAAATTTGTTTTACCCATTAGAAACTATTCTGTCGGTTAAAATTAGATGAATAAATGTGGCGGAAATATTTTTTCCTTTAAGCAGCATGGTTGCTGGGCCACTGTTGGAATTGGAGTAAGTGCAAGGTTGGGTAAATGCATTGTTTCTTGAAATCCGCTAAAGGTAGGTACAGGTGCCAATGTCGCTCTTCCACACCTTTAATCAATCAGTTTTAACCCACAGAATAGTCTCAAATTGTAAACTTTTTTTTTAAGTGATTTTGGTCTGGAGCCCCCATGATGCCGCTGATGCAACTACATTTAAAAAGCGAGGTACATAATAAAGAACAGGCTATAAATAATGTTCGCTACATTCTGGATTCTGGGAATAACTAGAAGAAGGCGATATGATTCGCTTCATGATCGCATTGTTGAACCGACCCTGTGTTTACTGATTAAAGAGGGTTAAAATCTGATGATACGGACTGAATGTTCGATGAAACCAATTGGGTATATCCTCTTTGAAAACGTTTATATCTTAATGAATAACGTTGTTTTATAATGACTTATGATTACGGTGAACCCGAGACCTTTAGATTAGTAGTCCAACACACTAACCTCTACGCGACTTCGCCCACGAGAAAATTGATAACGTTTAAAATTGGTTATCATTAAAAAAAATTCTAAGTTCAAAGCAGGTTTTTGTCGAAATCTTATTCCGTCATAAATTATAAGAATAACTTTACAGTAGTCGCGTTTTATTGGGAACTTAACTCAAGCTCAGCAGTGGAAATCCCAATAAAATGTTCACCTTGGTGGCAATGTTTCTGTTGGATTGGTAGATGACTGACCAAAAGAGAGAGGCCACTGCCCCTCGCCTTGAGTCGATCGTCACAGCCCGGAAATCCCATAGATCGGGTGCCTGACCAGCCATGAATTGCTAGGGCTGAGCAGACACCGGGCTTCTGAAAGGAACATAGGTTTCTTGCAGGGAAACTGACTGAACCAAGGGAGAGAGTCCACTGCCCCTCGGTCACAGCCCAAACCCCGGAAACCAAATGCCTGCAGAGCCAGAGACTTGTTTTTAGCGGAGCAGGCACTGTAGTTGTGAGAGTTAGACATATAGAAAGCTGCTCCTGAGACTGTCATACGTGGCGAAGAACAACTTACCGAACCCGTAATCCCGGTTGTAAACAACCGTTCCCATAGGATATATGGCACAATGTTATGGCGTATTTTAACGGTGGACTCTAGATTCCCAAGGATCTCTCGTTTTAATATAATTCAACTCCTTTTTATCCTGGTGGTGAGTACAGAGCAACTTTTCCAAATAACAAATCCAGTTAATGTTATGTGTGGGTTGGGGTTAAAATGGAGTTGCTATGCTATGCAATGAATTAAGGAAATAAAACGAAAAATATATATGAAAATAACTAAATAGATTTAAGCAATAATTTGACTGCTGAACTATCTTAGTCTAGAAGCAAATTTTAATTTTCTCATGAATAAGACGGGTTCTCTAATAACTCTTATTATAAGCCCCACTTTATTAAAAATCACGGGCGCTGACGTTGTTTAGAATTTAGCAAAGTGAGTTTTATAACAAACGAGAATATCAAAGTGTTCCAAGTTATTTATTTTCAAAACATAAGAGTTGGAACTTCTGAGTGTAGTATTGTAGCCGCTACGTAAAGGAACACTTTTCGAACATTAAAGACACCATAGATGGTTTATTGGTAAAACATGAAGACTGTTAGTGCCACAGATAATTCGTATCATATGTTTTTGTTCTTTCTTTAATACATCAATTGTGGTATTATATGTTCCACCCCAAGTAGCTATACCATACTATAATTTAGAGTGTGCAAGGAGAAGAATAAAATACAATATCACGGTTAAGAGGACAGGGAACTTTTAAATTGCACACCATCAATTTAGTTTTCTTGCTTATAATCGATTCATATTTTACAAATGACTGTCTGTAAAAACTGAATTAGTATAAATTAAGAATAAAACTGGCCCCAAGATTTACCGTTGAGGTACAGCAATGTTTACTGGTGCGGAGTCACTGTATATGCCATCAAGTCTTACATGTTGATTCCTGCCAGACAAGTAAGACGAAAGCGAATTAAAAACTACATCTCTCAATCCGTCTTTATACAATTTTTTTAAAAGTAGCTTTAATTGACCATATCAAAAGCTTTTGTCATAATATCTATGAACAGAACTTTTCTAATGGTGTCATAATTAAAATTTATATATATTTCACTACAAATCTTTAAAATTGCGTCTTCAGTTGATCTATGTTCACGAAAGCCAAATTGTGTGTTATCAAAGAATTAATTTTTGTTCAAAGAAAGAATCACGCGCTTTTTAAGTAGCTTTTTGAATAATTTTCACAAGTGTTTTTTTTTTACTGAAGCGTATAATTGCATGTTAAATACACCAATGTAGCCTATATACGCTAATTTTAGCGGGGATAACTATCGCCGCTGAATCCATGAGCGGATATAGATCAATGCTTCAAAACACCGTTTTCTACGCGTTTCGATAACTTTTGTTATCAAAACTTTGACATTTCTTGACACACACCCCCAAATTTTACTTTTGTCTGAAGTTTTATTTTTACCCAGAAAATATTGTCCCGCTGCCATTTTCAAACCACTTGTCCTATAGGAATATCTTTATCTTTTCAAATTGCAATTTTCTGCTCTACACGGTGGTTTAATTGGATTTTTAATCAGAGTTGCATTTTGGAATTTAATTTTCAGGTTCAGAACTGGAGAAAAGAGCCGAAATTTCAAATCACAGCCAGTATAGGTGTGCCAAGTCCAAGTCGAGCGTTTTTTAACTATTTTTTTTATCTACTAAGCCTATATACGCTTGAGTAAAAAACACGACTACTGTCGGAAGTAAAGAAATGGGCCTATAGCTATAATGCGTCATCAATTTTTGATTTCTTTTTTTAAACAGAAGAATAACTTCAGCAGTTTTTAGATTGAACAAATTACTTAAGAAATCAATGATAAAAAATGCAAATTTTTTAGCATAAGGTAAAATAATATTAAAAGATCGCGCAATTTTATTTAAGTACTTATTTTGAATTCAAAATCTTGCTCCGAAGAACTTAAAACTGCTTATCTAGTGCCCAAGATTTTTAAAACATTAATAAATGTTTGATAGTAAGTACTGCAACTTGATTAACAAAAAAAAAAAACATTTAAAAAACTCACAACGAAAACCTACTACCAAAACTTGTTCTCTTTACTTACAGATGTTTCGTATCAGGAATATAAAGGAGGTTACTTCTTTTCCTTTAATCTTTACAAAACTCAATATCGCCTCCAAGTACTTTTTTTTTCATAATCAACCAATAAACTGATCTTGCATCTATCACTTTGATAACATGCATACCGTGATACATATATTCGGGTTTAGTTTTTGAAATCATTTTATTTTTCTCGAAAAACAAACAGTAATTTGCTGGTTTGCCGTAACCCTGTAATTAATTCGACTTATACTTCCATTTATCACTTCCACTTTATTTGAACACTTATCCTTGTTAAGAACCGATCTCAGACTGAGATCAATACGATCAATACTGCTCAAATTACAACGCAATTGTGAAGAACACTACAAATTACGATACTTTGTTTACGGTAAAAGTGCAAGAGTAAATCGCCCATCATGACAATTCATAAATAATTATAAGATGTAAAGAGAAATTATTTCCGACATAAAAAGGGAAATGATTGCCCACCCTTAGTGGGTCGAAAATGTTGGTTTGTTGTTTTTCGCGGTCACCAATGGTAGCGAAGGTGCAATCGAATGATTGATATCAAAACACTGTCTTTCAATTATTTCATACATAAGGAACGGCTAAATTCCGCTTTGGAGAACTGTTGGATACCCTGTACTTATCCCCAAAAAAGTGGGCGTGGCAAAATTGTAAGTATGGGTTAAGAAGGATATGGTCCATGTGTTTTATTATACCTACATAACTGTTTTGTAGGATTTTTTAGGAATTTATCGAAAAAAACAAAGTTTTTGTAAAAAAAAACCCCTAAAAAGTCTGCATTTTAGAAAACTTGGTACCTATGACGAAATTGTTAAAAATTACTTTATCTACATATTTGCAAAGAGTAGGACTTTCATTTCCAACGTTTTTTTTAAATAGTTGGCAGTTTACATTATGACAGATGCCCCCGTCCTGGGGTCAGTATAGGTGCCAGGTTGGATATATGCAGAGTTGGAGGGCGACAATTTTTTGTTTGGTTTTTTATTTTTGGTCCTAACAACTTTACATACAAATTGGTGCCAGTAAAGTAAAATCCAGCCAATACTTTAAAGTGTTCGTTTTATAGACGCGCCTCTCGTATTCTGTTTGTCTATGTTTCAACAATGAGCATACCCAAGCCCAAGCGACTCAAAGCGTCGACATAGTCAGTTTTCACCGCCGCTACGTACAGTCGCATTTTTTCTTCCGTCTCCAACTTAAACCCACCACGAAGTGCAGTCGTTTGTTGTTTTGCTCTATCACGTATCGACCCACAATTTTTTTTTGTACGTGACCCTTGTGCCGTTTAATTGCAATGTCTTGCGGAATTGTCAATTGCGTAATTATTGATAGCAAAGCCGACTGGATTGCTTCTAAGGGCATCTGTGGGAAATCATTCCATGCCATTTGTGTCGGGCTAAATAAAAGAAACACTGTGTTCATCAAAGATCTGTCCTATAATCTCCACTTCTTTTGAAAACAAAAATATATCGCTGTCACACGTGCTCGTAGCGATAAAATGCCTCAGTGACTTAAATGACAATAACCAAAAAAAAAAAAACTAATTAAAAAGATCACCGAGAAACTATCGAATTTAGAGTGCAGTGTTAGATGTGTTGAAGACTTAGACAATACGGTTCAGACCTCAACAGTGTTACTGAAATCCAAACTTACCCTGATTGAAAAATCGATAGCTAGTCTGAAAGAGGCAAACAACGTAAGGTCCAGAACAGATGTAACCATCCTCTCTCATCTTACTACAATTTTACGAGATCTCAGATTGAATCACTCTGTGCATACTGCCTCTAATTTGAAAGCTTGCGAAGTATTGAATTCCATTCGTGCAGATGTAGACAATTGCTCTCAATCTACATATAAACAAATACGGTCTCCCAATCAGCCCGACCTGATGCTCGAAGTTATTTTCAATAGAATCATTGATATTGGCAATGATCTAACTGCAACACGATCTTACATCAGCGGTATCGGGGATATCATTGAGACTTTATTCAACAAGATTAACGACATACCAACCCATGCCTCTCAGCATCATCCAGATGTCCAGTATAATACATCGTTATTAGCTGAATTACTAGACACAGAATCCGAATCACGCATACCACCACCTACTCGTCCTCTCCAACCCAACCAATCAGTAGAAACGACAGCGATCCCCAAAGCTCAAGGCCCTCCAACCGCTACTCAACGTAAGCTCATTAAACATTTTGGAACTACATGGACAACTTCCGAATGGCAACAGAGTCTCGATAAACTAGAGTCAAAACACAAGTTATGATAAGATGCGTGTTTGTAAGTGGACGGACAAGTCTTCTAACAATATTAAGAAACCTAGAATTAAGACATCAAAATCTACCGATTTCCTAAACTTTACTCAAATTGGAGCCTCAAAACCAACCTTTTTCCTAATTTTGCCCCTCCTATCCATTTACCTAATAACATACCTTCTTCCTCTAGTGAACCATCTCTCACACCCAAAACCATTTCCTCTCAGCCATCTACGGCACCGAAACCACCCAAACCTCAACGTTACCGGGTTTCTTTCAAACTAATCCCAACTCCGAACATTCTCCCTTGTCAACCATCAGTGATATCTGCGTCTGCTTGCAACTCCTTCCCAAATTTCGACCTAACTACAGGAGCTAAGTACCCCAATTTTATTAGCTCCCGTTTTATAAATCCCACAACCACTAGCACTACTATCCCCTTTCCTGATCCCCTACTGCCACCCCGTGTTAAACTAACCCAGCAATCAATTGATACACCATTGACAGAAAGTCGCTATGCGCTCTCCAGACGCAGAGAAAAAAAGACGTAAGAGAATATACGCCTATTTCTAGATTATCTTCATGATAAATCTGACTCAGTTTCTTATGAGGGTAAAACCAAAACTAGTGTCATCGTTTCAATTCAACAGGAAGGACTCCCTACCGAGCCTACAATTCTCCATGATATTTAAATCAAGTTTCATGAGATTCTTAACATATCCCCCCAAAAAGTAGCGGAAGACCTTGCTGCCTTTAGAAATTTTGTTCACTCTAAAACACATCTACAACAAAGCCGAGTTGATCCCTCCTCCTCAAAACTAGACTTTTTTTCAATAAAAATATCATATCACCCCCGTAAGTCCCTGTATATTATGTGTTTTTATATTTTATCTGCCCAACCTATTGAATCTTACCAACTTGCCATTGATGCGATTGACCAAATAATTGACTCATCTGACTCCCTAGAGGACATTCTCATCTTCGGCGACTTTAACCTTCCTCATCTGTAGAGTAGGGAGGTTAAAGTCGCCGAAGTCTACCTCCTCATCTGTACTGGACCCCTTCAGACGATGAATCCTTTCTCATCGCCTCAAATGCCAACTCAGCTAAGGAATGCAGTTGGTCGACGGTTTCAGGTCGTTTAAAGTTGAGTCCTACTTCTACCATGTCTTGGGTTGGTTTGAATTCATCGCTGTTGAATGTTTACGCTGAGTCCGAATGGGGTAATGACGGCTGTTTTGGGTCGATCTTTGGATACAACAAGGATTTGATGGTATGACCTACTAATCGCAAGGTGAAGTCCTGCATGTGATGAATCGGTGTTCGACTGCTTCGAAGCTGATTTGGATCCGCGCCCGCGGTTCCGACTTCTTTCCGGTCGCGAGACAATCTTTCGACTTTCGACGAGACCGATATGGGAATATGATATATGATTAGCTAATCATTTCTATGTTGGTTTGGTGTTTTTCGGGTTTACGAATTGTAGCGTAGGTGCAATTTACTGATTATACCAAAACACTGACTACCAATCTATATATTAATACGGAGTTGCCTATAACGTGTTTCCCCCCTTTTTTGCTATTATACATCACATAGATATGCCAACACTATATATATTTGGGTAGGGGGCAATCCATAGAAGTGCACTATACAAAAATTATCCACATATATAAAACACATTATGAATTACAGCAGGTAAAATGAAGCGAATTGGATGAAATTACAACAACAACATTGCTGTGTGAGGCAATAATCTGCCAATCGGAACGGAAAAATTTTATATCATCAAGTTACTTGAAAATGCTTGAAGTTACTTGAAAATACTTGAAAATACTTCAAGTTACTCGAAGTTACCAACAACAACATTGCTGTGCATGTTATGCATTTGATAATGCTTGAACATACTTGCAGTTACTTGGACATGCTTGAAGTTACTTGAAAATGCTTGAAGGTACTTGAAAATGCTTGAAGTTACTTGAAGTTACTTGAAAATGCTTGAAAATACTTGAAGTTACTTGAAAATGCTTGAAGTTACTTGAAGTTACCTGAAAATGCTTGAAGTTACTTTAAGTGACTTGAAAATGCTTGAAAACTTGAAGTTACTTGATAATGCTTGAACATACTTGAAATTACTTGGACATGCTTGAAGTTACTTGAAAATGCTTGAAGTTACGAGGGCGGGTCAATAAGTCCGTGACTTTTGAAATAAAACACAGATTTTTTGATAAATTTTTTTTTTATTTTTCACCGTAGTCTCCCTTGAGCTCTATAAACTTTTTCCAACGCTTCTCCAATTTTTTTATCCCTTCCAAAAAAAATGATTTGTCGAGGTCCTCAAAATAGGCCTTTATTTGCGAGATGACTTCATCATTGGAGTCAAATCTTTTTCCACCAAGCCATTTCTTCAGGTTTGGGAACAAGAAGTAGTCGCTTGGAGCCAAATCTGGAGAATAGGGTGGATGATTCATAGCCCAATTCATGGTTTTTTGCCATGGCAACTTCACATGTGTGCACCCTTGCATTGTCTTGGTGGAAAAGAACTTTTTTCTTGGCCAAATGAGGTCGGTTTTTTTTCAAATCGTCATTGAATCGGTCCAATAAGTTGGCATAATATTCCCCATTGATTGTTCTTCCCTTTTGAAGGTAGTCAATGTGGATTATCCCGCGTGCATCCCAAAAAACAGTCGCCATAACTTTATTGGCTGACAAACCCACCTTGGCCTTCTTTGGCGCCGATGCACCCTTAGAAACCCACTGTTTTGACTGTTGTTTGGTCTCTGGTGTGTTGTGATGGATCCATGTTTCGTCCACGGTTACAAAACGGCGCAAAAACTCCTCCATATTGCGATTAAACAACGCCAAACCTTCCTGTGAAGTTGTTACACGATTGCGTTTGTGGTCGACTGTGAGCAAACGCGGCACCCATCTTGCGGAAAGCTTTCTCATGCCCAAGTGATCATTCAAAATTGAAACCACTGAGCCATGCGAGATCCCTACGGCTTCCACAATCTCTCGCACTTTCAATCTTCGGTCGGCCAACACCATATCGTGAATTTGTTCGATTGTTTCGGGTGTAGAGACCTCAACTGGGCGTCCAGGACGTTCGGCATCTTCAGTGCTTGTACGGCCACAACGAAATTCAGTAAACCACTTTTTTACCATTGAAATCGATGATGCAGAGTCCCCATAGTCTTTTTCAAGCTTAGCCTTGGTCTCGGTAATGGTTTTTTTTCGCAAGAAATAATGCTTAATAAGCACACGAAATTCACTTTTTTCCATTTTCTCCTCAAATTAGTGAGTAGTCTGATAAAAATAGCTGTCAAACACAAACTAACTGACGCAGCAAGTTTAAATATTGACAGGAGTCAACTGACAGATGCCTGTTGAGCAGTGTTACCGTTTCAGTAAAGAGGTCGGAAATTCAAAAAGTCACGGACTTATTGACCCGCCCTCGTACTTAAAAATGCTTGAATTTACTTGAAAATGCTTGAAGTTACTTGAAAATGCTTGAACTTACTTGAACTATATATTAATACGGAGTTGCCTATAACGTGTTTCCACCCATTTTTGCTATTATATGCCATAGATATGCCAACACTATATATTTGGGTAGGGGACAATACAAAAATTATCCACATATAACACACATTATGAATTACAGCAGGTAAAATGAAGCGAATTGGATGAAATTACATCTTCTATATACATATTAATACGGAGTTGCCTGTAACGTGTTCCCCCCTTTTTTGCTATTATACGTCACATAGATATGCCAACTCTATATATCTTTGGGTAGGGGGCAATACATAGAAGTGCACAATACAAAAATTATCCACATATATAACAGACATTATGAATTACAGCAGCTAAAATGAAGTGAATTGGATGAAATTACAACAACAACAACAACAACAACAACAACAACTACAACAACATTGCTGTGTGGTTACTTGATTATGCTTGAACATACTTGAATTTACTTGGACATGCTTGAAGTTACTTGAAAATGCTTAAAGTTACTTGAAGATGCCGGAAAAAATTTATATCATGTGAAATCAATGTCGAAAAATTTTATTTTCCGATTAATATGTATAACCGTCGACTTATTTTTTTTTCACTTTATAGAATAAATTGGTCGAATTTCGACCATGGGGCGACCCCTAGTTATTTAATAAACATAAATAAAGGTCACAGTCCGCTTGGGCAAACAGTTGGATACCCTGTTCCTATTCCTATCTCCCAAAAAGTGGGCGTGCCGAAAATCTAAGTATGGGTGAATTGTAAAGCAGGATATGGTATAATTGTTTTGTTACGAATAAAACAATTTTTTTTAAAAAAAACAACACCCGTAAAAAGCGGGCATTACAGAAAACTAGGTATGATGGATTGCACATACTTTCCAAAAAATTCGTTAATAAAGGTTTTTTTTAAATAGTTGACAGTTGACAGAGACTCTACTAGAGTGCGCGGGTGTTGGCAAGAGGCGCTACATATTCCACTCACAAGCGCCATATAAATAAATCTAGTATTATGTCCTGAGAAATACCCTGGACACTTTGGGAAGATCTGGCATAGGAACATTTTTGAACCTTCCAGAAGCCACTGGAATTAACGTTAGTTAACCGACCGACAGTAAAAATGCTACGCAGAAGTATGCGCGACACTCTTGATATTAAACCGCAAGAAAGGATGTAAAACATATTATATTCGCTTAGTTATAAATAAGAGTTATCACTTAATTGTGAGTTGTATTGATTTTTAAATATATTGAAAGTCGGTCTTGTTGTATAATTAGTGAACAACTGCAAAAATCGAGAACGAAGTATAGTGAAAGCGAAATAAATCAAGAGAATTACTTAAAGAAAATTAAATATCACGATTTCGAATCCCACCCTGAATGAAACAATACGTTTAATTAAATTTTAATTTGGTTTAATTTGGTGGGGGCGTCCGCCCCATTTATTCGGCCTAATACAAGCTATATGTCTTTAAACTACTTACAGAACTACGACTTATAGCTAGACTTAAAGCTAATACTTACAAGCTAGAGAAAAATTTATAATAAAGCTAGGGTTTATTGAGAAGGAGGCTAATTTAATGGAGGGAGTGCTATGGTTGAAATCAAAAATTTGAGTTTACCTTCCGTAACATACGGGAAATTGGTTCGTAGGAGCCATAGAATTTGCGATGGGTTGGTAGATAGAAGAGACTGGGATGTCTTAAATTACGAGGGTTAGTATTAAAGAAGATGGAGTTATAACGAGACCGGCAACCGATAGAGCCCGAGAGGAGGCGATGAATGAAGAGAATGTCTGCTGCATCCCTGCAGTCTTCAAGGCTATTCAAGTTAATGAGTTTGAGGCGGTCTTGATAGAGAGGCAGAATTAGGGGATCATTCCAAGAAAGTCCGCAGACGTCGTTGTATGTTTTCGATTCTGGTTATATGAACTTACGAAAGGGTGCCACGTTTGCCTAGCGTAGTCGAGTTGAGGGCGGACAAAAGTAATGTAGAAAGATCTGGTCACGTAGGGATCAGAGAATTCCTTTGACCACCGTTTAATGAACCCAAGGGATGAATCGGCTTTACGAATTATCTCGTCAATGTGCGAACGAAAATTAAGCTCTCGGTCGTACAATATGCCAAGGTCACGAAGAGACTGTACGATGGGTATAGGTTGATCATTAAGAAGGTAAAGACGGGGAGGGGACTTGTTGTATTTACGTGATATGGTTATGGATTGGCATTTCGCAACATTGAGCTGAAGGCAGTTTTTGAGACACCAAATAGAAAAACTATCTAGATCTTGTTGTAGCAAGCAGGAGTCTTGTGATGAAGACATGTGTTTGAAAAATTTGGTGTCATCGGCATAGATAGAGATAGAGGAGTGTTTAATAACCCTTTCTAGATCGTTTATAGTTAAGATGAAGAGAAGGGGACCTAGGTGACTGCCTTATGGTACACCAGAGGTTGTCAGGAATGGGGCAGATAGGACGGACCTGAAGCGAACACTATAAAAACGGTTTTCCAGATAAGATGATGGTTCGAGACCAAGGGTGGACAATTTGATATGAATTAATTTATGGGATATCTTATCAAAAGCTATAATAAAATCAGTTGCAATAACATCGACTTCTTTACCACTTTCTAAGGCCGATAGCGCAGAGGACGTGAATTCAACGAGGTTAATGGTGGTTGATCTACCTTTTAGAAAGCCATGTTGGTTTTGGGAAATTAAAGACTTGCATTGAAAGCTTTAGGATTTGTACAAAATGCTTTCCAGGGTTTTGAGTATATGCGAACGTTTGGCTATCGGGCGATAATTAGTAGCTTTACTCTTTAATCCCTTTTTATGAATCGGGGTTATGAATGAGGACTTCCATATCTAAGGAAAGTCGCTTTGAGATAGAGAGAGCTTAAAGAGGTGCGAAAGAGGGTAGGAGAGCACGAGGGAACACTTCTTAAGAAAAATAGCGGGAATACCATCTGGGCCAGGTGAATATTCATCATTAAGTTTTTGAAACTTATTTTCAATAACAGAAGGTTCAAAAGTTTGAGAGAGAAAGGGACCAGCGGAGTAGTCGAGTAGGTAGTTGCAATAAGAGGGATCTGGTACAAAGCAGTTGTCGGCAAAAGATTGTTTGGCAAACAAATTAGCAAAGGTTTGTGGATCACTTGAAGATATGTTTTCGTAAGAGAGAGATAGGGGGTAACCTTGGGGTCGCTTATAAGATTGGCTGGTGCATTGTTAACATATCGTTGATAGAGGAAGTTATAAGCCTGGGTGAATTGAAGGTGTGAGCCGAGATAGTTGGAATAGTCAGAAAAAGACTTGTTTCGAAGGAAAACTGAACATAATTTGTTTCTCTTGTTGCGTAACGATCGTAGTCTTCGATTATACCATGGGAGGGATGTAGAGAAGGGTTTTGGCCGAGAAATAGGGACAAAAAGGGAGATAAAAATAAATAATTCTCTGCAAAACAAGGAGAGGGCATCATTATTTCAAGGTTTTTTATTTTCAGCTTTTAAATTGCTATAAGTAGATACACTTACGTTGCTGTATAGTATTTTGCGGATTATAGGCGAATAAAAAAAAAACAGAACATTCTAGTCTTGACGCATGTACCTACGTTACATGGGACTCAAAATAATACAAGACATGGTAAACGAACTTTCACTACATGCTATAACATTTTCATTTTTCCGCTTAGGTTTAATCCCGCGATTTCTACACCTTAAAAAATATACCTGCATGGTAGTACTAATTTACACCTTTTACCCGTGCAGCGACGGGCTAAGAATATCATTGCAGCGGCTCTCCGATAAACAGATTTTGTCGTGAAAGGCGAGTTAGGGAAGAAATAACATCTGGAGAGCTTTCACATTCGTGGATTCATGTGAGCTCAGCGACATGTTAAACATCTAAGAGCTGTTCTCCACTGCAATTGTACATATGAAAATCCGTTGGTTTACATCACTGAAAATATCCGGAATCGTAAAAAGAGAATCATATAACAATCAATAACAGTATTATTTACGTAACAAATCGTTAAAAAGAGTCAGGGCTTAAAACTGAAGGAGAAGTGAAGAAAAGTGGGATGGTTATGACCATTCTAATATAGATAATAACTTTGCCAAAGATGTAATTGAGTTTGCTTAACGGGGTGCATCCCGACCCGTTAAGAGTTTCACCTTAGGACACTGCAGTTTTCCATCCTCTGCTTGCAGCTGTCCAGATCAAGCATTAATGCATCCGCGATGGCTTGGTATATAAAATGGATGTGAATTATTTCTTGTTGTCTTGACCAGAGAATTGAAGATATTCTTGATTGGAGCTATATTGTCCATTGCAGCTAATAAAGTTCGCAATGGTTTTTTCTCCTCTATTTGCCACACCAAAACTATTTTTTTTCGAAGGATCCCAGTAGCTAACACTCCCTTTCATTTCCGGCTTTTGGTGGTTATATTTCAAAAGACTATTTAACCAGTCTGAGTGAAAAATTAAGTGAAAAAAATGTAACGATTCTTTAAGGTCTTACATGTTTATATTTAAAAAAAAAAGGTCAAAAGCACCTTTAACCACAGGAAAAAAATACAAAAAATCTCTTTGCTTACCTAATTTAATCTACAAATATTTTTTGAAAAGTATATTTATATGGTAAGGTTCTCTTCGAAGAGTTTGCTTGCTACCATTTTGTCTTGCATTAAATATTTTGATTTACATATTTGTAATTCAAATTCTTATAGCAACAAAATTTAAAATGTTTAATCGAAAAATGTTTATATCGAATTATCCAGATATAAAAACATCACACCTACCCACAGAAAGCATAAGGTTAAAGAGCTGCGTGTATATCAAAATTTTATCATTTAGATTAAATTGGATTAAATATTAAGATAGTATTTGGCAAAAGTTTTCAATATTTAGGAACTCCTTCTTTCCCAAGGGGTATTTTGCATTTAAGATACACATGATGCACGAAACTTTTTTGATTGAAGATTTCTTCAAATAAAATGAATTTGCGTTGGTGTTGTAAGTTGTATGTGCCAGTGATAGAACAATATTCTGTGCGTGAAGGATATCTAGTGCTGTATAAAAACCACGTTTATATCTTCGATGCATGAAATAAAAACGTGTATATAACATACAAGAGCATAGTAATTAAAAATAAGAATTATAAATAAATCGTAAAATATACTTAAGTGTTGATGTGTTTGTTTTAAAAGTAAGTGAATAAGAAAGTTTGTTATTCTCAGACAAACACTGAAAATCTTGATTCTCGACTTTTATAATAAAGTAGTATTGCGCATGAGCCTACCATGTATACAATTTTTTTTGTGACGTTCCATCTTTTTGTCTTAAAAAATATTAAATAATAATTTCAATGAGAAAGTTCTAGTGTAAACATAATTTTTGAAAGAAAGTATTCTTAGAATCAATGCTTGCAGGGCGTTTAAAGGCGAATACCTTGTATTGCAGTAGTAAGTTTTTTTGTTATCATGAAATTGCAACAAGTTAACAACAAATGGACATTGTTAATATTGTGTGTAGGTATCTTAATGCGAGTACAGTGTGCAAGTACAGTTTTCAAATATTTTAAAGGTATGGTGCCACGATCTATATATTTATATATTTATGTCTATAAATAAATATACACAATTTATACGAACAAAATTTGTCTTTAAGTACCTCTATTTTTATTCAATACTCTGGGTATCAGAATAGGTTTTTTGGTTTTAGTTTTCTTTCTAATTGTTTATAATAAATAAAAGCCAATGGTAGTGGATATGCCCCCATTTGTGTAGATGTATGCATTTCCTTGGAATATTGAAGTGTATCTAGATCTACATCCATTAACTTTAATTAAAAGTCCCACAGACGGCAATATTGATTCTATATAGTTTCAAGCAAGGGTGTTAACAAATTTAATGCTCAATTATTATGAAAGAATGCTATTTTTTCATTGTAAAGTATTTTAAGCATTTTGAGGATTAAGGTAAATAGCTGAGTTCAATGAACGAAAACTTTTCTAATATCAAAACAGAGCAGCACATGTGAGTGAAAACTGTCAGATCAAGTCAGAGCAGAAAAGTACAGTTATATTACTTATGTTCTCCTCAATTTCAAATAGATAATCCTCACTGTTTTCTTGTGTACTTCCAGGTTTGGGAGAGCTTTGTATTGTAGCCTCAATGTTTGGCTTGATGTCAATTTGACTACAATCTGCTTTCTTTTTGTTCAATGTTATTCTCTAGATTTATTTTATAAATATGCGAATATTCGTAGCATTTAACTAAGAAATACAATATCGTATTGCAAACAAATAAATTAGTTCACGTCAGTAGGGGAGAAGAGGGAGACTTGATTCCCCTTGCAGTTTCTCCATCATAACTTTTTATTTAAGTCTCCTACAATCATCGTTTTTATTTAAAAAAAAAAGTTACGTTCATTAGATTTATTTTTGTAAGTAATAGATAGTTAAATAACTGATTTAAAAAAAAATGAAAAGAGTCAAAGTTAGCATGTGTCCCCCAACTGTGGGAGATTTGATCCCCAGATGAAATGCACAATGCTTTTTATTTTCTATTAGTAATAATATCTTTAATTTTTTAAAACAAGTATAATAATTTATAAGTGCAACGTAAAAATGTAACAAAACATAAATAACGAACTCAATTTATAAAAAAAATGAAATCAAGTTACACAGAACAAATAAATAAAGGAACATACAATTCTTATATATAAATACTAACTGTACTTACTCGGCCTTGCCCGAGCCCAAGCGGGTACCTATTTGGGAGGCGCTAGTTGTCTGGGAGGCGCCTATGTCGGCTTACTTTTCTAAATCAAACATCAACACCAAATAAAGAAACTTCGATTTTTTATTTCATTCAATCAATTTGTTTATGCGCATGGTTTAACTATATGCAACAATACGACTCAAATGTCAACAACGTAATCGACTAACAAATACAAAAGTGGGAATACAGCG
Source organism: Portevinia maculata (assembly GCA_949715645.1). Taxonomy (NCBI): domain Eukaryota; kingdom Metazoa; phylum Arthropoda; class Insecta; order Diptera; family Syrphidae; genus Portevinia; species Portevinia maculata. The sequence continues at coordinate 99,148,661 of OX454525.1, forward strand.
CCACCTATCAGAATTCAACATAATTATCCATTCTGATATGAACAAATATAAGTAAATGTAGTTTTCAAGCTAATTTTATTTAAGATATATATTTTGTGAATTCGAACCAAATCTTACCATAAATATGAAAAATTGAAATATGACAACTACAGCGTGACCTATGAAGGTTCACCTCAAGAGAAACCTTCATGCAGACTAACTTACATATTGTCTAAGTTCGGTGTCAATCGGTTCAGCGGCTCTCGAGTTTTAGACGCCCGTACCCGGATAACTTTTCATTCACTTGTACGCTAATTTTTATCGAAAAACTGTTTCGTTGTGAGAAAAACACTTTCCGATGTTCGATTCACGAAAAAAGATGCAACCACAGAGAAAAGACGATGACCTGTTTGCCATCTAAATCATTACTATATCTATATCCTTCTGATCATTCTCCCTACGAAATTACCATACAAAACGCAAATTTCGACTTTTGGATTTTCTGGCTTTACTGAATTTTTTTTTCCTAATCCACCACAGTGTTGAGAAAAAAAAACAAATCAAAAAATCGTTCGAGCCGTTCTCGAGTATTTGCAAGAGACACACACGGCAATTGATTTTTATATAATATGAAATATCTAATGCTAAAATGTCAAATGTTTGTATATGTATATGTAAATAGTCTTGACAACCAACGCCACCTGTTGGAAGTTTTTGGGATTCTACAAAAGTATCCCATGACATTTAAATTTAATATTGTTGATAAGAAAATTATATACAGGGAAAACAAAATTTTCGTAAATATCTCCACCCCAACGCCAGCTACCTGGTCCAAATTTTGTCAAAGACTTTCTTTTTTCTTGGAGGATATATGGTATGAGCCAAATCAGTCCATAAACAAGAGTTTTCGAAAAAAGCGATCCTAGCGTCACGTATGGCGTCTAACACAAGAAAAAAACAATCCGGAGCACCAGGCGAACATAAGGTGTGATGTGTGAATATGAGTTGGATAGCTTCAGTGGTTGAGCCGTGATGATCAGACATACAAACGCACTAACGTTTCAATATATTAATTTAAATATATTATTATAAAACTTTTAAAGCAACCTCCAGGCAAAGTGGCTACAAACTTACAAAAAAACGGAGACGAGTCCCAGTCTCCCACTTTGGGCACATTGGAAAAAAAACAAGTATTATAATCACATTTTTGCAAATTATTAATCTTTAATTAAATAAAAATCTTCAAAAAAGAATAAAGAAATTGTAAAAAATAACTTGTGTTACATAAAAAACAAGAAACCGGCCCAACAAAAATCGAATCAACTGCGCAATATTGGTATTGTAGGTAGGAACAAACATTAAAAGTAAAACTAAAACTGCTACGAACAGAACAACCATTTTTGATTTCGCTCTCGACGTTGCATTTTTCAATGTGTTTGACTCTACTCCGAACGCTGAAGTTCTCGCTCCTGTCAAAGTCGAAGTCGGAGTTGAGGTGTTGATCTGTTTTTACCATTATCAATTTGGCACGTAGATACTTTTCAATGCTGCCAAATTTGCTTTCTTAACTTGTCTGCGTTTGGAGATTTAAGGGGGTGATTATCTCAATTCACGGCTTTCGCTAAGATTGCATCGGTGTTTGTGTTTTCATAAATGTTTGTATTTTATAATGTGTGGGAATTTTGTGGTTGATGTTAGTAACATTCGTTGCTTGAGGAAACATTTTGTTCTGTTATATGCCCATGCTTTCCACAACAAACCAGCTGTCTTGGCATTTAATGAAACAGAGGTCTGCATTGGCTCTGATTTAATAGAGTTTAGTCTACCTGGGTACAACCTAGTGCCGTAGCCTACAAACTTCAGCCTAAATATGGTCAATGTTCCAATCCGAAATTTAATTTTATTTGCCTCAAATTTCATGTCCGTAGGCAATTAATCCACAACTCTTTTATTAACAGAAGACCCAATTAGGACAGGCATTTAACCTATAATGAGTTGGATGCGCTGTCTGATTCCATCACAAGAATTGTGACCCTTCCTTCTTGTACTGAAATCGTCATTGCGGGTGATTTCAATATACACAATTGATATTGGCTACAACATTCTGTAGAGACAACACCCGAAGGTAGATATGTTGAGATTTTTGCTAATAAGCAGTCAAATCGCTAACTTTACTCGTTTCTTACCTCTCACCCGGAAAAATACGCTATAAACGCATTACCGCCTCAAGGTTCGTCAGACCATTGTGTCATATCAGCGATTTGCTCGTACTCCGGCCACAGAGTTACAGAACAAACTCCAAAAAGAACCGTATGGTCATACGAGAAAGCCAATTGGGAAAATTTAAAGAGTGTTAACTGGTCGCTGTGCTTCCGCGACAGCGAGGTGGATGCTGCTGCTGATATGATAACAAACATGATTTTACTGGGTATAAAATGCTTTATCCCTAACCGGATAAAAAGTATTAAACCCATGGTAAATGCGTGGTATGACTTCAGCTGCAAAGGGAATATGATGTTAAAAGAGGTAAGATTTCGGTCTTATAAGTCTAACCCATCTGAGAAGAACCGGAACATGTTTAAACGAGTTAGAAATTTTAATATAATTTTGGTGGGGGCATACACCCCCATTTATTCAGCTTAATACAAGCTTTAGGTCTTAAAAACTAATTACACTAAGACTACAGCTAGGGCTTAAAAACTAATACTTAAAACTAATTAGGTGGATGGTGAGGGGTGGAGGAGGGTAGATTTGAGGGAAGAAGTGCAGTGATTAAAATGAAAGAGGAGGTGGTTAGAATTGACCTTCTGCAACATACGGGATATCGGCTCGTTCAAGCCGTACGACGTGCGACGGGTGGGAAGGTAGAAAAGAGGAGGGGATCTTAAATTCCGAGGGTTAGTGTTAAAGGCAATGTAGTTCAAAAGATAGGAACAATCAACGGAGACAGTGAGAAGACGATGTATAAACAGAATGTCAGCCACATCTATTCTTTTTTCAAGGGTCTGAAGGTTTATTAAATTAAGGCGTTCGTGATATGGTGGAAGGATAAGGTGATTATTCCACGGGAGCCCACGAAGAGCAAAACGGAGAAATCGACGTTGAATGCTTTCGATTCACAAATTCATCATTGAGATGAAGAAGTCTGTCGCACACCATGGAATGGTCAAAGGTGGGTAAAATGAATGGGCCAACGGTATAGTTTTTCAGATAACTGAAGTAAGAGTGATCCGGTTCTGGGCAGTTGTCAGTGAAGGACTGCTTGAACACGGTAGCAAAAGAGTTTGCGATTACAAATGGGTCCGTTAAGGACTCGCCTTCAAACAAGAGTGAGGAGGGATATCCATCAGATTTCCTTTTATAATTAACAAAATGAAAAAATGACCGTGGGTCCTTGATGAGGTTAGCTTGAGCATCAGAAAGATAGCGTTGATAGAGACAGTGAAAAAGGTTAGAGAACTGTAAGTACGAACCGAGATAATTCGAATAATCTGTAGTAGTTCTGGTTAGAAGATAGATTGCCCATAGTTTGTTACGTTTATTACGAAGTGAACGCAGTTTCCTATTATACCATGGAGGGGAAGATGGTGAGATTTTATGGCGCGAATAAGGAACGAATAAGGAAATGCATTTAAAGATTTCGTCATAAAAACGGGTGGAAGCTTCATCAACGGATAAGTTCGAGAAGTTGAGTTCGATTCTGCTCAGAAAGTCATTGATCTTTCGGAAGTTAGCTTTGTGGAAGTTATAGGAGTACAGGTTAGTTGGAGGCAGGGATTGGGAAGAGGAGTGATAAAAGAAAGAAAGGAAAGGATGTTGAGATGATGGAAGAGTTCAAGCTGTTATGAACTGCAATGAGAACGCCACGGCAGGGAAGTATGTCTATGTAGAAGACAAGTGACGTTATCATCACTAAAGGTTTAAGATATTCGGGGAAAGATTAGTTTCGGTAAGAACATAAACATCAAAAGGAAGAGTGTGAGTACGACGGAAAACTGCGTGAGTTTTGGTGCGTAGTCCTCTTACGTTTTGATAGTAGAAGGATAGAGGCAATTTCAGATCTGAGGCGGCCAAAGGTGATTTAGGGACGAAACAAATTATTGTGATCAACTCGGTTACGTTGAAGATATGAGATACGTTTGGAGTTAATATGAGAAGCAAAAGCAGATAGATCCTTAGCCACATTAGTAGAGGAAATGTTAAAGCTTTCATGGAAGCGGGTGGAAATATCACGGAGTGCAGTGGGATCAGTTGGGAGGCCTTCTTTCTGAATTGAGATTTGAATATTCGTCTTGGTCTTTCCGTCAATGCAGATTCATTCAGGCTTGTCGTGCAAGTAGGCAAGGTATAGGCGAACGTTTTCAAAGAGTCTGTAATCTCGCAGCCGAGCCATAACGTAACGGCCGTCAAGGTGATTGTTCGAGGACGTAGGGCTAACAAATTTGGATGTTAGTTTGATGGTTGGGGGAAGTAAAGGATCGATAAACGCTTCAGAGTTTGGGGTTGGCGTGTTAATATGGGAAGACGGGGCAGGATTGAGAATATGGGAGTGAACGAAATTCGGGTAATTGGAGGAAGTTGTAGCAGAAGTTGAAGTATATCTTGCAGGGTCAGTGGAGTTTGGGGTCAAATTAAAAGATACCCGTTTTCGTTGAAGCCCTGGTGACGTCGAGTTGGTCGTGGGTCGAGTGGAGGAACTGTGAGGAGATGATAGCTTAGAGGAATTATGGGAGCGAGAAGGAGTAGATATATTGGGGGCGGGTTGAGAAATGGGAATAGTGTTTGTGTCAGTAAGGTTGACGGAGTTGAGGGGAGAATAATGGAAAAGTTCCAGCTTTGAAACTAAAGTTAGGATCGAGGTTACTGTTGGACATGGGGTTATAAGACTTACGTTTAGTAGGCTTAATGTTAGACTTAATGCTATTGGATCCGATCCTAGGCCGAACAACTCCTGCGTTAGTCCATTTCGCGATGGACATATCTCCCAAATTCAACACTTCGTTGAAGGGACTCGAAAAAAGCCAGTTGTATTTCGAGGGTATGTCGAATTTGAAACTGCTACTATTGGACTTGGCCGGGGAAATCTTCTGACAGTTGGCAATGGTGATAGCAAATTTCTGCTGGAAATAGTTCTTCAACCAAGAGGCGTCTGCGTGCCGAGGGCGCTTTTTATGACGAATGAATCGTCTTTTTGAATTTTGTCCAGCCTTTTGTTCCAATCAGCCAGTGTCAGCCAGTGACTGCAATGACCTTATTAATCGTCTCGAATTATCCTTCGACTAAAAGCTAAGGCAAAAAATACTACAAAGTCCCACGGGTAGGAACAATTTTTGGTCGTTTGCTAATAACATCAAGAATTCGGCCTCGTCATCTATCCCGACACTCATTTACAATGACATTCCAGCTGTAAGCTGGCTAGATAAAGCCAATCTGCTTGCTGCTCACTTTGCAGCTAGCTCAACGCTTGCAGATTGTGCTTTATCTCCCCTTGTACTTGAGCGCGTAGAATACTCAATGGGACCAATCCACTTTCGCACTCGTACAGTGGTTAGAGTACTTCGAGATCTTGATATTCACAAATCCGAGGGTCCAGATTGTATTTCCCCTATCGTTCTGAAGAGGTGTTCTACTACGCTGGCAAAATCACTGCGTAGCTTTCCTATCTATCCTATTCTTCAGGGCTCTTTCCGAGGAGATGGATAACAGTATTTGTCCAGCATGTACCAAAAAAAGGCAAATCATCTTCTGCCTCCTCCTAACGAATTATTCCACTTTTATCCTTTCTTTCTAAGGTCATGGAAACGCTGATCAACGGTCACCTATTGAAATATCTTGAGTCCCCAAAACTTCTTAATGACCGGCATTACGGTTTTCGCAGCAACAGGTCTACTGGTGATTTGATGACATATCTAACCGAAAAGCGGAACCAATCTCTTTACCAATGTGGTTAAAGTAAGATCGTTGCGCTTGATATTTTAAAGGCATTTGAAAGAGTTTGGCATCAAGCTTTCTTGTCGAAAATGCGTGCATTTGCGGAATCGATAATAATCTTCTTCAATAGATAAGAAATTATCTTTCGGACTGCTCAATTCAAGTTCTTTCGGAGGGTTTCAATTCTGCAAGCCAGGTCTGCTCTATTCTGTCCCCGACTCTCACTCTCTTTCTAATTTTTATAAATGATCTCCTATCTGTTACTTCTAATCCAATCCATTCCTTCTCTGATGACAGTACCCTCAACTTCTCATATTCGTTTCTTGGGTCATGCCCCGGTGTGAAACTGGAACGACAACGTATGTTAAGCTCATTAAATCTCGATCTTAACGGCATAACTCAGTGTTGTACAACCAATAGAGTGGAATTTAATGCTTCTAAAGCCTGAACTACATCGAAACAAAAGTGGGAAAAGAAGGCTAATTTTGTAAGGCAAGCTTAATGCTATTAAATAAAACATACCGTTCCAATTATTTCCATTTATCGTCTTCTCCATCGTTTATTTATTTTCACTTGCTTGTCAAAAGCGCTTTTCCTTGCGAAACTGACAGGAATTATGTGATGGAAGCGTCATCTAGCGAAAAATTCGGTAAGGTATTCTTTGATTGTGTTTGTTTCTAGAGCTTTGCGAAAAGTGAAAGCTGGAACATGTTCGAGCTTTGAACCACAGTAAAATTTTAAAATGAGAAGAAACATACAGAGCGCACTATGCGATGAAGCAGTACCTATATCCGATTTTTTCCACTTTTTTGTACTTTTTCCCACTTTTGTTTCGATGTAGTTCAGGCTTAAAACGCCATACTGTCTTCTGTCATTAAAGCAAAACCCACACACACTGCCATTATCCATAAGTTGCACTTGCATCGCTGAAACCGAAAGACTTTCCATTCTAGGTACCTATGTCTGTTAATGGCAACCTCCATTACAATGACCACATATTCGATGTCGATTTAAAACCAACGTGCATCGGTATCTCTCCTTTTCTTCTATTCCTAATTTCCTTAACGTCCGCGCTGTGTAGCTATTACATGATAAGGGTACTTAAAAACTCTCTTGAGTTCGCGTACATTATAAAAAAAAGTCTCGAAATTGGGAGTGTTGGGGTCAAACCGGCGAACCACACAGGTGGACCAGTAGGGATGAAATGAAGTGGGAGGGTTATGGTCCTTTTAGCCCAAATTATAACCTCGTTGTTATAGAAAAAAGAGAGAGGAGAGATTATAAATTATATTTTTCAAAGCGACCACGACCACGACTTGACGAGATTGTAGGTACTATACTAAAGTTGGGAACCAAACGAAGCTTCTTGCCTATCCAAGTGTAAGTAGTTTCAAACTTTATCGTAATTGGAGCTTATTGAGGTCTAAAAGATGTTCATATTGCTTCGCGTTGAGCTTTGGAAACTTAATAGAAATACTTTGGCACCAATATCGCAATTTTGCATTTTGGATCCCTCTGTCTGAGTAACCACTTTGAACGTTAAAGAAAAGCTCATAGTTATTTTATTTTTCTGATATTTAATTTTATTCAATTTCTTGAAACTCCTAAGGACAAAGATAATGGGAAACATTTGCAGCACTTCTCAAAAAAATTGCAAAGATGCTGAATCTGAAATGTCAGAATGGTGAGAATAGCTTGTAAAATATATTTTACATACACCTAATTGAATTATTTATTTTAGTGCTGAAAATGTCTGTCAAGAAATTGAACGCAAGTCACAATCACCGGAAAAAACTGATACTCAAATGACCGGACAAATAGATCCATCTGACGGCAATAAAACAGTTAACATACGTAACGGTAATGTATAACTTTATTCCATTTATTTTTTAGTTTACTTGATGTTGGTGCTACCCGAAGTTGTGTTGAATGATCTTTGCGTATTTCAAATAGTTTTATAGGTATAGTTAAAATCGGTAACAACGAACTTGGAGGGACTGGGAAATTTTGTTCGTTATATCCTTTATGTTATTATCGATTTTTTCGAGAAACAGCAAACAATTGTGATGAGGAATAAAGAGAAGAATGAAATAAAACAAGAATACGCATGCAAAACACTGAAAAAAAGCAACTACTAAACACTTCTTGCATGAATCAAGCCCAAAATGAATATCAGTAAAAAGCGAGCACTGAATTGTTAAAAGCGGAATCCCAAGTGCCTTCCACTTAACCGATGGAGGCTCTAGATTGCTATGTTTTAATATATGTTCACCATAAGCAAAATTTAGTTATAAGCGATACACGATTTTAGAAATGTGTATATATTTTAGCCGGGACTTCAAGATTAATAACCATAATAACTAACTAATAATAACCCTTTTTTCTACATCTACTTTATTTTCCCATAATCTTGTAGATTTGTTAATTTTATTTATGAATACCTTTTTCTTAATATAGAACACAGTGCGACCGTTCCACAATCGGAGTCTGATGAAACTGAAGAACAAAATAATACCAATATGTATTCAAAAATATGTGGCATTCCCATTTCAAGCAGGCAAATTGAACGAAATAAAAAAGTTGTCATTTATATACTTATGAGCAACAAATGCGAGTATAAACAGCAACTACAAGTAATGTCTAAAATATTTCCAAACATATGGACGCACTGTAAGGTTAAAGGATTTGAATTAACCACATCGTTCACTCATCACGAAGTTCTGAGTAGAAACCGTTTTTCAGGACAGGATAGCCCTATTGATAATACGTTGGAAATTCAAGCCGCCCATGACGAAGTTGCAAATTATTTGGCTGAAATGGCAAGACATTCAAATTCGTACATACTACCCGTCTTGTTTCTGGGCACGTCTCTAGGCAAACCATATATTCCCATTTGTATCGAAATGCAAGATTTTACTTCATTACTTTCAATAGCCACTAGAGAACAAAACGCACTTTTGCAAACATTTTATGAACTTGACAATCATTCTCAACCGGCTTGCTATAGGTTAGTAACAGACTCCACAATAAAAAAGGAAAGTATGGAGGAAATTCTCGTAACTTTAATTCAGCTCATGCCAACTGAATTAAAAAATTCGTACCTTGCTACTGTGGTCGAACAAGAAATCTCTAGCGCATTAATAAAGACACAGGAATTAGCCAAACGATGCATATGGATTCAGAGCGAACAGGTACCTAGCACCTCTGCGGTGAATCCCATAATTCAAGCAGAAATGTCTAGAAGGCTATCGATTATTCAATCTCAATTAAGAGATGAAATAGATGCAAGACATACGATACGAACTTCATCGTGCAAGGAAGATCAAGATGAATTGGATGAGTTGTTAGGGGATGCTTTAAAGTCTGGTCTTGATGCTATTATTAACGAACATCATGGGAACTATCATAATTCACGTAATACACTTGGAATGTGTCGACAAGTGGTAGCAGATATTTTTGCAGCCAAAATACACTCCACTACCATCGGAGAAAGCTGCACAAACTGCTATGCCAGCGATGCGATTGCGAGGTATGTAGAAAATGTTATTATAGTGCTGATATTACTTATTATTATTTATGTTACTCACATTTTGTTGAGCGAAGCAACCTTATTTTTTGCTATCTGCCTATTCTACCTTGATATCTCTGGTAATGTAATATTACCACGAATCGCACTCCCGAATTCAAATAGATTTTGTAGATTTGAGATTTTCTCCAGATATTAACTTTCTTCCCTGCGTGTTCGACCTATCATTTTCATTTTTTGCTTTTACCATTTCATAGGTTTTTTTCCTTCAGTATTTATGCTGCTTTAAAAATCGGTTTCTATTCCCTTTCCTGAAGGAGGCGATTTAAAAAATAGCTTTTAACATATGGGTACTTAAAAAGTACACAGATATTGTGAACACTCTTTCCTCCTGAAAAGCGTCAGAGGGGACATATTCAAATAATCGTTATAAACGCATTGCAGTTTCCTAGACCTAATAGTTCTGGAGATACAGCGGCCAATAAGTTTCTTTTGAGGATAAAATACATATATATATTTATATATCTGTATATGTATAATATATACATGTATATACATATACATATATATATTTTCTACAAATATTTAAATTTATTATGGGTTTTTATTAATATTTTTGAATATGTTGTCACACACTTTTTATGCACAATTTCCGTACTCAATTTCTTCTTAGTTGATGGTCGTGGAGCACCGCTTTCTGACTGAGATATATATATATATGAGAGGAAGAGAGAAAGAAAATGTGGGCGCGCACTGCTCTCTCTTGCTCCTACAGTGTGACACAGACAATAGGGCTGCACTGTGTCTTACATTTACGAAACGTAACTAGCTATAAGAGAAAGAGAGAAAGAAAATGTGTGCTCGCACCTCATATACGAAACGTAACTCTCTCTCTTTCTATATTCACTAACTTATATCTCCCTCTCAACATCCGTTCGCCTCGCCCGATCACACTTTTCGTAACGCTCTCGTCACGCATTCACCAGCTTACTCCCCAAGTCAAGCGTGCGTAAGGAAGTTTTACGTCAAAAATATATATGTAGTTTTATTTTTCTGGGACTTGAGTCTTTTATTCTAACGTTTTGAAAAGAAATTTAATTACATTAGTACTTTAATAGTAAATTAACTTCGACGAGCGTTGACTTCGGTTGGTCTGTATTCTGCAACTACTGAAATTCCGTTCCTAATTTTTATCCTTTAGTTACATTGCCCTGAGTTCATTGTTCTTATCTATGGGTGTGGCTGCGTTGGCTTGGTCACGTAGTCACATATTTCCTGGAACTGTTTACAGTGTGCTTACTATCTGGTATCTTACTGGATAATATCTGTGTGTTCTGTAGGATATTGGTGCTGAGTGCAAAACATCTGATATGGGTTTGTGTAATCGATCTGTTTTAGTATGTTGATGGTTGCGTTTTTATATTTGTTTATAACTCCTCCGTTGCTCAAAATGAACATTCTCAAATTCAAATTTTAGTTCAGTATTTGTGTCTATCATATGAATCAAAAAAGTCATCATTATTGGCATGTGTTTTAATATAATTAATTATTTTCTGAGTAGGATTCGTATAATTCTTATTATATATGTTAATAGTTTCGTTAAATGTGATTATGTTAATGCCATTTGTTTTATCATTAGGTCCGTTCGCGTACTTTATGGGTAGATAAATGAAAACTGTCAAATCTCCAAAATCGAGAGAGAATCCTCTCATTTCAAAGAAAAGTACGCGAACGCTTTTGTGTAAAAAGATGAAAAACGTCAAAGTTTGGCTTGAAAAGAAGTAAGCGCTGTTTTTTTTAGCTGGCAAACTCTTAGGATTTCATCATTCGACAGTTTTAATTTTTTTACCAGCTGAAATTCCGTGTGAAGAAAAATGAACGAAAGTACATTTTTCTTCCGTTCATCTTTTTACCATTTTCTCAGTATACGCGAACGCGTTTGTGTAGTTTTACACGTTTTTTACTAAGATCTTTAATTATTTCAAATTCTTGTATTTCTTTTGTTTTATTACATTTTGTAGGAAGCTTATTGAATAAGTCTGAGGGACATGATTTTTCGTATTTTGCAGTTGCAAAAGTATAAATTTGTTTCTTGCTTTCAATCTTTAATGTTGTAAAATGTTTTATTACATTTTGCTATATTTTTATTAATTATTAATTTTTTGTTATTTTGTTCTGTTGCGAATATTTAAACATTTACATATATGATTGGGCATTTTATTTATATTATTACGACATCTTAAGTTTGAAAAATCCTAAAATTACTAGCATCTAATAGATTCGAAATGGACATAGTTCCATGTTCATTATTTGTAATTTGTTGAATATCTTTTTTATTTAATATAATGGATTTAAAATGTTGGCTTAGCTTTAAGCAATAGTTTGAAACAGATTTTTTAACTGAAGTATAATTAATTTCTTTATTTCTTGTAACCTTTTTGATTTTAATATATTGTTTCAGTGTTCAAAACTTTAGTAATTTCTTGAAAAGCTTGAAAGATCTAGGAATCACTAGTTGCTGGTTTACTATTGTTATTAATTAGTTCATTTAATTAGTTTTCTACTAACAATTGATTTCTACTAATAACCTCATGGTCAGGTACTCCCGATATCCATTATGTTCATTGACTATAGTATTGATTGCTCTGTTGAACTTTTTAATTCTAGCTTCATCTGTAAGTGTCCTCATTAATGTTATTTCCAAAATTATTTCTGTTTCTTCATTTATATTTAATATATGCAGTTAAATCATATTTCAACTCGTCTTCATTTGATTCTATTATACACTAAGTTATATAACTACTGTTTGTTATATGGAATAATGTTCCATATTCTTGATAAACTGCTGTATTACCATTTTCAGTTAACATTATCTGCAAGAATAGTCTATTATTTCTGATTTTATTGAAGATATATTGCTTGATGCAATTAAAATGAAAATCAAAATAAAAGCATTTGCATATTGGAAAAATTGAAAACATCGCCTTTAGGTCAGTGGGATTTGCACTTCAACTTTAATGTTCTGACTTTAATGAATTTAGGATTTAGGTCTAACGTTGAAGTCGAAGTTGAGGTGCTAATGTGTTCTATCCCATTCAAAAGCATTGGTTCTAAAACGTGCGGCGTGGTTGTCTAAGTTGAAGTCGGAGTTGAAGTGTTGATTTGTTTCTACCATTAGTTTATTCACTGCCCCACGTCTTGCGAAATTCTGACAAACATCCAATATAATCTGTAATAAGAAACTTCTCAATCTTGCCGTTCGGAATTTCGTAAAACAATAGGTCCCGTTCATTCGTGCCAAAAACATAACATCGCAGCATACGAATGTCTGGAGAAGCTAGGATTAAGGCCCTTTTTGGATTCTTTACTCCAGAAAAGTTCATAGAGTAAAATTAAACGAAACTTGTTCGCAAAGAGCACACTTCACTGCACTTTTTTTAAATTTCATTTTTTACTTTTTTTTTGCTTTTCAGATACGTTCGCAGTGATTCGTTGAACCCATTGGTTGTTATTGGTAAAAGGGGCGAAGGGAAAAGTACTTTAACCGCAGATGTCGCAATGAAATCGGATAAATGGATTACAAATTCGCATCTTATATTAAGGTAAGATTATTTTATATGATAATTTATAATTTATATAACGACGACTTAAGTATTATATTTCTATGACAATGTTTAATACCAGAACATAACGTCACTATATGCAGGGTGACCTGGTTTGCGAGACAGATATTTTGGTAGCTGGTTCTTTAGTTCATGTTATGAAAAAAATCGTACGGGAGTTGGGGGCTTTCTTTAACGCCCACTGAGCTATAGGATTTTAACGAGTTTCCAGTACGTACCTACTGTCACGGGAATGCAGTGCAGTTCCCCAATATTCATTTGGTGAAGAGTAATTGGTCGCTCTCATATGACTGGTCCTTAACATGTCATTAAATTGTTTATTGGTTTCCGTAACATACGAGTATATTTGAGGGTTCCGATATATTTTCAACTAGATCGTTTTATCCGAAGTTGTTATGTTTTCGTGTTTTACTTTGTTTGTAGGTATTTGTTGTCCGCCTTCGTAAAATATGTCACTATCTTAACTCAGCAGTTTCTCTAATTTTGTTTTTTTATTTCATTATTAAGATTAGGCCTTAGCAAACAATATATCAAATTAAATGTGAAACTTAAATTATTGGTCAAATTCATTTAAATTTTGTTTCGCAAATGAATGAAAGGCACTGCAAAATTAAGCTTCATACTAATTTTTTTATTCTTACTAGCGCATTAAATGGATAATCTTGTTAGAGCGTTTTGAACCATTTTCGTTATTTAGTTAGAAAACGAAAAAAAATTGTAACTAAATGGACAAAGATTCCCACGATAGGAATATGGACAGGGTATCAGACAATTCACCCAAGCTGACTGTAGCCTTTATGTTTTTACATACCAGTGATTTTGTTCTGTTTTCTCACATTTTTCAGGTATGCGAAATTGACGGAGTTGTCATCAGAAATATTATCACTCATGGCATCTATTACTGAGCAACTATCAATTCTAGTGGCTGGGGAACCAAGTCCAACACAACATGTAAGTTTTAACTTAAAACTTTTTATTTCTAATAAATGTCTACTTTTTTAAAACAGGAAATACCTGAATACAAAAGCACAATTGAACGATTACTTGAAGGCACAAAGTTATATATTATAATTGTTATAGATTCAGCTGACAATATTCTTGGAATTTCGGATTTTAGTTGGCTTCCAAAAATTCCAAAGCCCAACATTAAAATCATTCTAACAATAACAGCATATGAAGACAATCAAGACAACTGGGCTATGAGAGAGATAACCAAGCTAGAAATACCAAAAGAAAATGTTCTATCACTTCATGGGAATCCTACGAATATTTTATCAAATATCGACAATAGTTATTTGTCCTCAAATGGAACAAGACAGCAAGACAACGTCTTGGAAAATAATCCTTTCCAAGCAAAAGTTATTTCGAAGTTAACATTGCTTGGAGTAAATGTTAAGGATATTGATTCAGAAAACTTGATAGATAATCTCTTTCTTGCCCTTGAATCTAAAATCAATTCTAACTTCTTAGAAATATTATTAGTTATTATATCAATTTCTACTTATGGCATATATGAGACTGACTGTGTAAATATATTTCGAGAACAGACTAAACTTGATGAGTTATATTCTCTAATGGTGTGGTCTAAATTCTGTTGGATAGTGGGGCCAATGCTCCTACATTCTGATAAAATCAAAATTATGGATAACACATTTCAAGAAGCTATATTAAAGAGATATACTAAAAATATCCTTGCTATTCAAAGGGATGCAAAACGATATTATGAAAGACTACCCGACTCGTTCCACGATATGGATAAAAATATTATAAGGTAAGTCATGACGATAACATTAGCTTGTTCATTTATTTAGTAATATTAACTTAGTCCCACTAAAAGTCTATTGCTAAAGTGATTTTTGTTCTCTTGAAAGATGGATTTGGAAGGCTTGATTGTATTTGTAAGTACTTCTAGGATTCCAACTTAAGGGAACAACTGTCTGTTATATAGTCGTAGGTATATACCTATGTAAGGCCCCTATTGCGATTGTCGATTGGCAATCGACACGACAATTGTCGATTGTGTCGATTAATTTTCATGTTGGTATTGTGTAACACAATTTGTTGTCCACAAAAGTTTGAGTTGTTGTGAATAACATCTGGGTTACTGTGGATACGAAAATCTTTGACAATTTCTTGACAGTAGCTAACGTCACATTCAAAACAAATAAATTCGTAAAATACAAATTATAAGAAAATGACTTCAGTTGAGTTCTGGTTCGATGATTCAGATGAAGAAAATTCAACAAACGAGTTTTTAGAGATTGCCAGAAATTGGAAGCGGCTAAGGGACAACTTGAATCCCCTGGAATTAGAGGAAACGATGTAACATGTAAGTGTTGGTTTTAAATAATACACATTTTCTAATTAATCTTATTGCAGTTTCCTTAAACGTTTTTGGGGATCGAAGCCAGCATTTAAATATTTGCTTACCGAAATAGAAAGCCATCTAAAGCCAATAGTAAGAAAGTCATCTATTCCCAACATAATCAAAGTTGCCACTGCATTGAGATTCTGTGCTCATGGGTCTTACCAAACCAGGATGGGAAATGAATACTGCATAAGTTTAGCTCAATCCACCGTATCACTAGTGTTAAAGGAAGTTTTTCAATGTTTAGAGAACTGTATTTGCCCAAAGTGGATACAATTTAACTATTCCGAAGCTGAAAAACGCCGATCTAAACTGAAAAGCGGAATTCCCGGTGTCATTGGATGCATTTATGGTACCCATATCAAAATTGCCTCACCTAATAAGGATTTACAACACGCCTATTATAACCGTAAGGGTTTTTATATTTGATAGTAAGTATAAATAGCCTAACATCATTTCTAATTCTAACTAATTTTGATTAAGGTTTGTGATGATACCAAGAAAGTTCGGTAAATAAACGCAAAATACCCTGGGTCGACACATGATTCAAATGTATTCCACATGTCAAATTTGAATTGCATTTTAGAAGAAAGGCACCACATTGGGGAAACGAATACTTGGCTATTAGGTTGGTATTAAGGACATATATGTATATAGAATTTGTTATTATTTTGATTTCTAATTCGTTTTAGGAGAAAGGATATGCAAGCTATGCTTTAAAGCCTTATTTAATGACACCATTCCGAAATCCTGATGAAGGCTCATTGCAAAGTATTTTCTACAAAAAACACGCACAGGCAAGAAATATTGTCGAACGCACCATAGGTATCTTAAAAAATAGATTTAGGTGTCTATTAAGAGCACGAGAACTGTATTATAGTCCTAAAAAGCTACACAGATTACAAACGCTTGTGCAGCTTTGCATAATATTTGCATAGCTTATAATGTCCCAGTTCTCGATGAATATACACCTGAAGATATTAACGTTGATGGGGATGAACAATCGAGTGGAACACATATTGTTAGTGAAGAAATGTCGGGAATTTGTGAAGCTGAGGCCATCAGAAAGCAAATTCTTAGATGTTTGTAACAATAAAGATTTCATTAAAAAAGTAAAACAGTCTCTTCTACATTTCAAATGACATTGCTACATGATAAAATAATAAATTAGGTACGCACGACGGTAAAATAAAATAAGAACACAAATTCTGTAAAACAACAGTCCTTTTTAATTATTAAGTTTAGGAACTGTTATAACGGGGTTCCTTTTGTAACTCCAATATTTGTTTCTTCAATTGCAATTTAATTGATTTGTCTCTTTGCTGGTTTTTGACCTCATCTTTGTACGTTTTAAGTTTTTCTTTTTTTATAGCCAGCAACTCCTTGTTGTAATCTTTCTGCATATAATATTGTCTCTTGATATTCGCTTCCATATTCTTGGTGCTAGTTTTTATGTCCCGCATTGTATCCATTATATCGCTATGAAAAGTTTGTTGTGCGCTCGTTTGCATTGCTAGCAGCTTCAGCCTTTCTTCATCCAGTTAGTTGTTTTTGTAAAGACTACTACCTTTTCGTGATTTGTTGTTAGAAAGGTTTACACTGTCATTGACTGTACCTATTTGCTTGCTCTGGTGTTTCAACAAGACTTTTCAACTCCTCAAATTCTGTATCCACAATTAAGTCAGGATCGTCAGCAAGACTCGTTTTCTTTATTTGAGTAATGCCTTTGACTTACTTCATGCTCCTCTAAATTGTAAATATGTCCCAATTCAAGTCCAGGAGGATCTTCACAGCTATTTATATCCAGCAGACCAATAACGGATTCCTCCATGTTGCTGAAAATGTGTTGTTTGTTTGGTCCACCACCTGTTGCCATGATCTCCTGCTTGTTTTCAGATTTCTTATTTTTGATTTTGCATTTCAAATCAGTCCAAACCTGAAAATTGAAGTTCAGTTACAAAAATAAGAAAATGGTATAATTTTTGGTACCTTAAGCCATTTTTACCAGGTACCTGTGGTACCTGGGTGGTGCTAAACTATTCAGATCTATGGCAAACCGCTCCCATCTTTTCTTGGCGTGAGTCTTAACACAAATTCCTTTACCAATATCTGGGATTTCTTCCATATATTTAACCAACTTCTCGAGCTGCTTTTTTGTTGCTGACTACTTTCGACCTATAATTATTCGTGTTATGAAGAAGAATATACACTTTAATTGTATTTAACCAACTTACATATTTGCAAACAATATTTGTGTTTTCGTTTGTTTCAAACGACTACAAGCGATTGTCAAATCGACAAATGTCAATCACAATTGCCATTCACAATACCAAAATCTACAATCGACGATCATCGATCATCGATCAATTATCGACACTCGCAATAGGGGCTTATGTATTGTATATATTTTTATTAAATTAATTATAAGCTACATTATAGGAGTGTGTCAGATCAATTAACATTTGTATATTTTCATCTTAGCCAGAAATATAATTTTCCCATCTATTTTTTTTTATTTTCAGTCTAAACGCGGAAAAATTTTTAAAAGTGCCGCATTACGATTGGGCAATATCTGCAGAGTGTGAAACAAAAAGTGCATTAAATGAGTATTTCAACAAGCACTACTTTAGAGATTTATCGTGGATGTTGAAAAAAATTAGTTCAACAGGATGTTTTCAATACTTAAACGATATACTCATACCGGAAGCATTTCTTAAAACACCCACGACTGACCTGAAACATATAACAATTTTAAAACAATTTTTAAAGCTGCACATGAAACAATTAAATTGTGACGGAAGTCAGTTCTATACGTTATTAAAACGATTTGTGAAAACCTGCATTTTAAGAGATGCTTCCTTAGAGTCTAACACCTATGTACAAGAATGGATTGCCACTATAGACCAACTTAAAATAACATACCTTGAGTGTCTGAATCCTGACAATCAAGAAGCAAGCACCACTGAAAAAGAATCATTCAACGATGTGGTGAGCTTAAAAGGGCCTGGGCATTACATAGCCACGATGAATACAGCGGGTAATGAGATCAGTGTGTGGAACGTGCCTGATTGTAAACGAATTCGTATACTAAAAAATGTGCCTCAGCCAAGTTTGCTCTGTTCCATAAGTGATTTTAAAGCTGCAGTTCTGTGCAAACGAGAGATAAAAGTTCTCGATTTAAAAGAAGGAGAATACAAGGTAACCAATCTAATTTAATTTTATTTTTCTGAAATTGGCACATATTTTTTAGGCGACTCTGAAAGGAGTCATGAACCAAAAAGTGCCATATTTTGGTCTGCACGATGACAATCATTTGGTATGCCTGTCACGGAATAGAATGTACGTGAACCTTATGAACCTTCAGACCGGAGATTGCGTTACTTCCTTCAAGGCTGGAGAAGATCGATTTCTTAATTCGTTGATTGTTTCCGGAAATGGAAGGTTTGCACATACTCTTTTTTTTATGGATATGCAAACAAGTTAATAAATGGCGCCCAACCCCAGAATTTTGCAATTATACTACGGTGTTCTGTCTTGTTTGGTGGCAGTTTGCTTTTCTTTCAGTATGTTTTTAATGACATTTTGTTCTCATTGCAGAATACTTGTTTGTGGTGATGAATCGCAGAAACCGTTCTCGCTGCTGGTTTGGCATTTATCACAGCGACGATTATTGTACGACCTTCGAATACCACATCATGACTTATCCACTGCTCTTTCCGCTATAACGTATGAGGGGTCATATGTTAGCGTTGTAGCAAAAGAAATACGAGAATCGGGGCCAAACTTTATTGTTGTATATGATCTACAGAGTGGAACCTTGTTCCAAAAACTTAAGCCAGTATGTAATACTGTAGCTATTGCTATTTCGCAAGCAAATGGTTGTGTGATAGCGGGATTGGAGAATGCCGAGATACTGATCTGGGATTTGGTGACGGGAAATTGCCGCCATACTCTTATAGGACACAATTCTGCAGTAACTCTTTTAAAGTTAGATCCATTAGGAAGCTGTCTACTTTCAGGTGATAAGGAGGGACGTGATTTGTCTTTACGATTATGGGAGCTGAGTACAGGTGGGCATCTATTTTTTTAAATTTCTCAATGATGAGAACCATATTATTTTCTTAATCATAACATAGACTCGTAAGTACATAGTTCGCTTAAGTACCTACCTGAGTTAATGCATATGTGCACTTTACATAAGATAACTTCCAGAATGGTAAAATAATGATCAACCTTGCCTAATTATGAATCTCTTGTTTCAACAAGCTGTCATAGTGTGTACAAACTATCAAAACGATTATAATTTTCGCGATGACGCCTTATCAATAACGAATTTAAAGTAGAGCTAAAATAAGTGGGAGCGTTTATTCAAATTTCTTTTTGAATAGGAGTGTAAGGGACTGCAAACTTAAGCTTCACACTTAATTTATTATTCGTACCGGCCAATGATTCATAGCACTCAAATTTCGAGTAATGTACATGAACCTGCCTACTTGCTAAAGGCCATACGAGAAAAAAAAAATTAGTGTTTATTTTATCATCTTATATGATGATACAAACCGCTTTCACAAAGCGACATGAGGCCATTAGGGCCTTCTGCCACTTACAAGTTATATTCTTTTTCTTATTACCCATCCTGTAAAGCAACGAATAATCCAAGCGACAAGAGATCAAATAAAAACTATAGATTTTTAAAAAAATAAATAACTGCCTAATAAATATTAGGCATTAACAGCCCACAAAGAGCCTAAAACCGGGCTTTTCCAACCATTGCGAAGTGGAAGTGGATACTATTGGGTGTTTGTCAAACTTTTGCTAATTACGTAAGTTTAGAGAACATGTTTTCGTTGTAAGTTTTTTTTAAAAAGATTCACTTCTTTTTTTAATCAAAAGAGTTCCAGTCAAAAAAAAGTGCACAACTGGGCACAACTAGGGGTGCCCCATGATCGAAATTCGACCAATTTATTCTATAAGTTGAAATAAAACAAAGTCGACTGTTATACAACATGTTAATCGGAAAATGAAATTTTTCGACATTGCATTCTCTGATTTCACATGATATAAATAAAATTTGTCCGGCATTTTCAAGTAACTTCAAGCATTTTCAAGTAACTTCAAGCATGTCCAAGTAATTTCAAGTATGTTCAAGCATTATCAAGTAACTTCAAGTTTTCAAGCATTTTCAAGTCACTTAAAGTAACTTCAAGCATTTTCAGGTAACTTCAAGTAACTTCAAGCATTTTCAAGCAACTTCAAGTATTTTCAAGCATTTTCAAGTAACTTCAAGTAACTTCAAGCATTTTCAAGTAACTTCAAGCATTTTCAAGTAACTTCAAGCATTTTCAAGTAACTTCAAGCATTTTCAAGTAACTTCAAGCATTTTCAAGTAACTTAAAGTAACTTCAAGTATTTTCAGGTAACTTCAAGTAACCTCAAGCATTTTCAAGTAACTGCAAGTATTTTCAAGTATTTTCAAATAACTTCAACTAACTTCAAGCATTTTCAACTACCTTCAAGCATTTTCAAGTAACTTCAAACATGTCCAAGTAACTTCAAGTATGTTCAAGCATTATCAAATGCATAACATGCACAGCAATGTTGTTGTTGGTAACTTCAAGTAACTTCAAGAATTTTCAAGCATTTTCAAGTAACCGCAAGCATTTTCAAGTAACTTCAAGCATATTCAAGTAACTTCAAGCATTTTCAAGTAACTTCATGATAAACATTTTTCCGTTGCGATTGGCAGATTATTGCCTCACACAGCAATGTTGTTGTTGTTGTAATTTCATCCAATTCGCTTCATTTTACCTGCTCTAATTCATAATGTGTGTTATATATGTGGATAATTTTTGTATTGTGTACTTTTATGTATTGTCTCCTACCCAAATATATATAGTGTTGGCATATCTATGTGACGTATAATAGCAAAAATGGGTGGAAACACGTTATAGGCAACTCCGTATTAATATATAGATTGGTTTCGAATCACATTTTTTCATTAGCCATTTTCTTAACTCGTAAAATCAGAAATAAAAGAATGAATGGGTAAGTTAAGAAACATCTTGAGATTTAATTATATACCCTTCAGTAAAGGCCGGATATCTATATATTAATACGGAGTTGCCTAACGTGTTTCCCCCCTTTTTTGCTATTATACGTCACATAGATATGCCAACACTATATATATTTGGGTAGGGGGCAATACATAGAAGTGCACAATATAAAAATTATCCACATATATAACACACATAATGAATTACAGCAGGTAAAATGAAGCGAATTGGATGAAATTACAACAACAACAACATTGCTGTGTGAGGCAATAATCTGCCAATCGGAACGGACAAATTTTATATCAAGAAGTTACTTGAAAATGCTTGAAGTTACTTGAAAATACTTGAAGTTACTTGAAGTTACCAACAACAACATTGCTGTGCATGTTATGGATTTGATAATGCTTGAACATACATGAAGTTACTTGGACATGCTTGAAGTTACTTGAAAATGCTTGAAGGTATTCGAACATGTTTGAAGTTACTTGAAGTTACTTGAAAATGTCTGAAAATACTTGAAGTTACTTCAAAATGCTTGAAGTTACTTGAAGTTACCTGAAAATGCTTGAAGTTACTTTGAGTTACTTGAAAATGCTTGAAGTTACTTGAAACTGCTTGAAAACTTGAAGTTACTTGGTAATGCTTGAACATACTTGAAGTTACTTGGGCATGCTTGAAGTTACTTGAAAATGCTTGAAATTACTTGAAAATGCTTGAAGTTACTTGAAATTGCTTGAAAATACTTATAGTTACTTGAAGCTACCAACAACAGCATTGCTGTGCATGTTATGCATTTGATAATGCTTTAACATACCTGAAGTTACTTGGACATGCTTGAAGTTACTTGAAGATGCTTGAAGTTACTTGAAAATGCTTGAAGTTATTTGAAAATGCCGGACAAATTTTATATCATGTGAAATCAGAGAATGCAATGTCGAAAAATTTCAATTCCGATAAATAAGTATAAGTTTTTTTTCAACTTATAGAATAAATTGGTCGAATTTCGACGATGGGGCGACCCCTAGTGGATAATAAAAGCAAAGTCGCATTGACGTATGAGGATGCACAACATGAATAATGATTTTTAATATATACGTAAATATTTTAATGAGAGGTGTGTGCTCGACACTGATCCAAATCACATGACTTCAAAATAAACCTGATGGTATTCTTGTTTCAAATTTGCTGCACCGACTAAACATATTCACAGACCTAAGGGTAAGGCATACATAACGGCAATTGACTTTGTGATTGTGATCTTATGATCGGTTTTTGATTTGTCATAATAGCTTTCGATATTAATGTGTCTATTTTTAACAAATAAATCGCTTTACCGATTGTAGAGATGTTGCCGTGTTTCGAATGAACGTTACTTTAGTCTTTTGGTAAAAACTTTGTTTGCCATTTTCTTACCTTTCTTCCAAGTATTTAAAATACTAACAGAGATAAATATCGTTCAAGCCGGTTTTGAAAAAGTTGACATTTTTTTTAATTTTTCGAAAGAGTTAGATATATGAATTTATACTTCATAATTTTTTTTAAGAATCTTAGAATGCGAATTTGTTCCAAATAGCCATCCTCTAACGCTCACCCAAGTCAAGTATTCAAGACATTAAAATTGATCAAAATCGTTAGAGCCGAAGAGAAGTGAAATTTTCAAAAATTCAAACAACAAGTAAAAAAGATATAAAAAGTATTTTCAAAATTTCGATAAACAAATTCGTTCCAAATAGCAGTACAAGTAGGTGTATACATTTTTTTTGAAACAACTTACTAATTTTCGACCCGTTTTTGGCATTTTAGCATTTTGGGAAGGTGCTGTTATTCGACAGTTTTCGCGACGACTCAGTTCGCGATTTTCTTATGCTCACATCAGTTATTTTATATTTCAAAATCGATGTTAAAAAAAACCATTTGTATTGTTTTGTATTTGTACCTGCTACCCTTATTTTATATGATAGAAAACTTTCTGTCAAAAACTTATAACTGATTTGAAAATCGTTTGCACTAGGTAAGCAGTATTAACTTTTAAGTTTTTAGGAGCAAGATTTTAATTTTTTGAGGATAAGGTTAAATAATATTCAAAAATCGCGCGATATAAATGTTATTGTATTTACTTAGGCTATTCCAATTCAAGAGTCATGTATGTAGTAAAAAGCTTCTCAAATTTTCTTTTCTGAGTCGGCGTTAAATTGTACGGTCCCTTACACATCGCATACGCAAATGACTATAGAGCTAGGTTTTTGGCTCTATATGCCTATTATTTATTTTCTTTAAAAATCTAAGAAAACTTTTACAGGTTGGGTAATAAGAAAAGGAAAGTAACTTGAAAGTGGCATAAGGCCATACGCGCACCTGCTAGTTGTCTGGCAGGCGCCTTAGTGCCCTTACTTTTTCGACTTAGACGCTTGTTGGTTTTGGACTTAATTGCTTTAGGCTTTATTTTAAGGGATCCTTTGTTTAAAAATTAATAATTCTGTCGATTATATAGAATGCCTAGGCAATGTATATACAAAATTATTTCAAATATTGCCTATAATCATTCTATAAAATGCTGGATTTTATACATTGCCGGAAACATTATAAATATAGTAAAATTTGGATTGAAATTACTTTTTATATTCCTAAAATGTTCGTAGGTACTACAAACTTAAATCTATTTGTCTTTTAGGAAAATCATTGGCTGTTTTTTCACCAACGCACAGAACTGTTTCATGTGAGATACTCGATAATGGGGCTTTCATTATCCTAGCACTAGAAAAAGAACCCGAAGTTTTAATACTTCGTCTAAGAAACTATGATAAAATACAAATACAATCAGAACAATGTTCTAATGAAATTAGTGACTGTAAAACTCATAATTTAAGTAAAGAATAAAGATGATGTACCTATATATGGTATTAAACAAAAATAATACATAATATATGTAATTACTTTACATTATCGATTTTATCCAATCGCTTTCTTCATCGATCATTTTGTACTGCACTAAAATATAATCGTCTATACAAATTTTAATAAATTATTTTTACTAAATATGTAGTAGTACATAGGTACTCAATTTCAAATAAATCGTAATACTGGGTAAGGATCTATTCGCCGACTTTTTTTTGCATTTATCATTTCGCAATTGGTTGTCTTGCATTTTGATTAGATACTTCGCATTTCATTTATTCAACATTTTTGTGTAGCGTGTTTTATTTCACTATGCAAAATTTTATTAATATTGCAATCAATTGCATGTTAATAAGATTTACACGAAATTTATTAACATGTCATAGATTGCTAGGAAAAACATTGAATAGCTTAATAATATGCAAAATAATAAAACGGGGAACTATATATTCAAATTCAACTTATTTTCCTAAGTTCAATTTAGATTCATTTACAAAAATCTATTAACAAAAATAAACAATTTTATATTAACATTAAATATATTATAACAAATATACAATTTAATATAGCCGGCCAGCTGGCCGACGCGACGTTTGCAAAACGAACGAATGCCAATTACATAATAGAGAAATAAATTCTTAAAATAAAACTGCCACATCATGAGCGCGGGAAAACGTTGCGAAATGATCATGTTGCAAGATAAATAAAATAATAAATGTAAAGTTAGATTTGCAAAATGAATTTTGACGAATAGGCAGGCAGGTAATTCTCATCAAAAACTGAGATTTCGTGAAAACACTCGAAACCTTCTTTTCAAATCTCAAATCCGTAAGGATTTATGTGCGTATTCGAAATGTGTGCGTATTTCAAATGTTGTAATAACGATACAATTTTGGACATGGTATTCCTCCGGAACCAAATTGGTGTTGGTTTTTTTTCGCACTTGAACTATACTCTATGTATTTTTATTATAGTCAAACATTTTACATTGAATAATTAATTGTCTTATTTATTTTAAGGAAATTATTATTTTCCGGACTTTTTTACAAAATAAAATTCGAAAAACGCAAAATCTTATAACTTAAAATTTTTCATAAATTGAATCCATATAGATAGCAGCAGCGCAAGATCAATTAAATCAAACAACAAAAGTTTTTATATTAATTTCGACCATAGTTTACACCATGTTTTTTTTTTTAATGCTTCTGGTTAGCCAAGGCAATAAAAAATTAAAAAATATTTAGGCTAGTAGAATTTCTATTGTTCCGTATAAAGCAGACAAGTATCTTGGGAACTCAGTTGTTCCTTGATGAAGGTCTTATTTCTAGTTCCATTAAGGACTGGACATTCAGATAGCACGTGCTTAGCTGTTTCGTCTTCTTCAAGACATAGTCAGCACTCTGAAGATTCGTAATATAACCTATCAAGTTTCTGATATTATGCCATCTAAGATTTAGGTATCTGTAAACAAACCAAATCATTTAGCAGTAATAGGCGGGAAAATACTAGGAATCAGCAAACAAAAGTAAATTTTTTTATTAATAATCAATAGTTTCTCGATATATTTTCAGGAAAATAGATTCATTTAAGTATGCAAAGAAGTTCGAAGCAGTAAAGAGAAAGAACTGATCTGCAAAGTTGTCTTTATTTGCTAACTTTCAGGTGATGGCGAAGACGGAGCTGTGGTTTCGTGTGAATAAAGTGTTAAAGGCCGTCTTCTTGAAGATAAATTTAATCTAAATACCAAAACAGAGAGAAAATTGTCATCATTTTTCAAACGGCTGGTCAATGAACTCGACAAAGACCTATATGGACCCGATAATGATCTCGTAGATTGACATCGAACGTATTTTACTCAAGAAACTGATGCCGTCCAAGTGAAACAACCTGGTGAAACAAACGTTCATTGTACAATTCGCTTTCTATATGCCATTGCATTTCAATTTGGACCCAGGTTTGGCGCGTTTGCTGGGAGTGCATACTCAGACTCGTCCAGTAATCACATCAGGCCTTCGGCAATTTATTAAGACATATAAATTATAAGATGCACACGAGCGTCAATAAATAAACTGTGACAAACATCTGGAGCAAATATTTGGTTATCCACGAATGAAGTTTGCTTATCACCGAAGCGTTTAAACCCACTGTTTCATCCCCAGATATAGTTGGGATCAATAAGTTGATTGATTCACGCTCGTGCGCATCTTGTAATTTATGTGTCTTAATAAATTGCCGAAGGCCTGATGTGATAACTGGACGAGTCTGAGTATGCACTCCCAGCAAAAGCGCCAAACCTGGGTCCAAATTGAAATGCAATGGCATATAGAAAGCGAATTGTACAATGAACGTTTATTTCACCATGTTGTTTCACTTGGACGGCATCAGTTTCTTGAGTAAAATACGTTCGATGTCAATCTACGAGATGATTATCGGGTCCATATAGGTCTTTGTCGAGTTCATTGACCAGCCGTTTGAAAAATGATGAGAATTTTCTCTCTGTTTTGGTATTTGGATTAAATTTATCCTCAAGAAGACTTCCTTTAACACTTTAGATAGATAGATTTCTTTATTTAGCATTGTCTTAAGCTATTGTTTTCAATTTTTACATTTTACATTAATCGATCAAAATTTAAGTTTTACGAAATTCACTACACAATTTTTAAAGGTTCTTACATTTGTTATGCTTTTAGCAAAGTTAGGCAACTGATTAAATAAATTAAAACCTTTGTATATTAGCGAGTTCTGTGCTCTTGCTGTTAAAAAATTAGGTAATCTAAGGTCACACATATTTCTCAGACTGTAAGGTTGAATTTCACCAACCTGTAGTATGTATTTTGATAAATATTTTGGCATTATATTATATTTAATTTTGAAGACAAATATTAACATGTTCATAACAATTCTTTGTTTGACAGATAGCCACTTTAACGAATTTAACATAAAATTTATTGACGTATATCTATTGCACTTCAAGATAGTTCTCATAGCTCTATTCTGTAACAGTTGGAGCCTGTTTATTCGACTTTCATTACATAAAAACAACACAGTGGAACAATATTCAAAATGAGGCTTGACGATAACATTATATATATTAATAGAGGTTAGTGTTGACACATCTCTTCTGATTCTTTTCATAAAACCAATTTTTTTAGCTATTTTTTTACATAAATAATCAATATGGCTTTCAAAATTGAGGTTCTTATCTATAATAATACCGAGATATTTTATTTCTTCTACCATTTCTATAAATTCATTTTCAATACTTAAATTTAAATTAAAGTTTTGTTTGTTATTTACAATCATACATTTTGTTTTTTTTGTATTAATTTTTAGCTTGTTTTGGCACAGCCATGTGTATACATTATTTAAATCCTGTTGAATTTTTCGATGACAGTCTTCGACATCCTCACCAGCAATGAATAGGAGAGCGTCATCAGCAAACAGTGCCAGTTGGCCATTCTTCACCACACTTTGTATATCATTAATATATATAATGAACAGTAGAGTTCCGAGCACCGACCCTTGAGGAACCCCCAGTTTTACTTCCTTTGGGTTCGAAAGTTCGCCATTAACTTTGACCCTTTGGTACCGTTTTTCAAGATACGAGGCAAACCAACTCAGCTCTTTGTTCTTTACTCCATATTTTTCCAACTTTTTTAGAAGAATATCCCTATCGATCGTTTCAAAAGCTCTTTTAAAGTCCAGGAAAACACTGTATACACATTTTTTGTTTGATATGTATTCTTTCCAGTTCGTTAAAACGTAATTTAAGGCGGTTTCACATGAGTGGGATTTTCTAAAACCTGATTGTGCTTCGATTATTAAACAATTTCTCTCGAATTAGCTTCAAGTTGCTTAAATACTATTTTTTCTACAATTTTTTCATATAGAGGCATCGAATTTACTGGCCTAAATTCATCACTTTTTTTTGTATTTGCAATTTTTGCAATTGGAGTCACAATTGATTCTTTCCAAGAGTCAGGAAAGATTCCCGCTTGTAAAGTTTTGTTAATTATTGATCGTAGGACCGGACCCAATGAATCAAAGCTATCCTCGTATATTTTAGGACACATAAACGAACAATCTCTTTTGTTTTTTAGTTTACTAAGCACTTGCTTTATATCACACAATGAAACAGGAACGAACGTAAACACGGTGGCACTATTATTTATACAATTAACGAAAGGGACTGACGGAATGGAGTTGTTTATTTCATTAACACTGTCTACAAAAAAGTCGTTAAATTTATTGGCTATTAATTTATTGTCACTAACATTCATGTTGTCGAATAGAACATGGTCAATCACACATTCTTCTTTTTTTAAAACAAGCTTTTTCAAATTACGCCACATGTCCTTTTGGTTATTTGCGTTGTCCACTTTGGTTCTAATATATCTTCGTTTACTTTTCCTTATCT
The DNA here is from genome assembly GCA_949715645.1 of Portevinia maculata. Taxonomy (NCBI): domain Eukaryota; kingdom Metazoa; phylum Arthropoda; class Insecta; order Diptera; family Syrphidae; genus Portevinia; species Portevinia maculata. Next base: position 99,177,453 of record OX454525.1, read on the forward strand.
CCTTCTTGTATTTGTTTCTGGCCTCTGTATAATGTTTCCAGTCCACATCTAAACCGCTGAGGACCGCTTTTGCATGACTATCTATTTTTATTTTTTTTAAGTTTTGTAAGTTACTGTTGAACCACACGTTTTCACTATATGTTTTACGTCTTTCCACTATAAATTTCTGTGTAGTACGTTTAATTAAGTCCACAAACATATCTCCAGCCATATAACGCTGTTAATATCGTTTATCGAAGCTACCTGGTTATTCTGTAGTTCACAATAAAAACTATTTCTATTATATTTTAATATTTTTGTATAATGGTATGTTCTTTTTATGATAGTTTTGAAACTCAATTCAATAACAATTGTCTCATGATCACTTATTCTTAGGTAATTCTCTATTTTAGCTGATATATTTTTATTATTAGTCACGACATAATCTATTAAAGTTCTTGTAGTTTTTGTTATTCTTGTTGGCTCACTTACCATTTGATAACATGCATTGTCATTTATAAGTTTAAAAATTTTTCTTCTATACGTGTCCCTTAAGGACAACCAATTTATATTAAAGTCTCCAGTTATAATGAAGTCTTTTTTAAGGTAACAAATATTATCCAATAAGACGGCAAATTCATTACAAAACTCCACATCCGACATACTGGGTGATCTGTATACACCAACAATCCAAAACGTATGGTTACCCAAACACACACACACTTGTAGCCACCATATATCTATATTTTTAACAAATTTTACTACATCTATTACTCGAATATATTGTTTTAAGTATATTATTACGCTTCCCGTATGGCTAGAATCGCTATCACATCTTATTATACTATAGTTGTTTATGCTGATTTCACTATCATTTATATGTTTGGTTACGTGCGTTTCCGACAAAACAAAAACAATTTTGACAATAAAGTCAAAATCATTATTATAAATTATATCCAGCAGCTCATCAAAGTTATTTTTTAAACCTTGGATATTAAAATAAACTATTTTTGGTTTTTTGTAATTGCTAAAAAACTATTCTGCTCTTTTGAATTTCTACTTTTTTCTTAAACACTTCACAAGATGTACTTCTACAATCATGGTCAACCTTTAGCTTAAATCCTAATTTTTTGTTTGCTTTATCACAATTATTGCACTTAAGTATTGTTTTATAACAGCTGCTGGAATCATGGTTCTCAGCACTCTTGGCACAGACAACATTATTCTCACATTTACTCGCTTCATGATTAGATCACCAACATTTATAACAACGCTTAACAGGCACAAAATTATAAACGTTACATCTATCCCAACCAATATTTATTTTCCCTCTATCTGTTATTAATTTGTGATCACTATTTTCAATTTCTAAAATAGCCTTGTAGCTTTTCTTATTGTTTTTTTATAGCACTATATAGTTTCACACACTTGACATAAACTTTAATATTGTTTTGGTTTCTGATTGCTTTCTCTAAGGCTTCTTTCTCCCACTCATCATTTATAACGCACACTACCACGTTTGGTTTTTTTAACTTTGGCACTAACACATCATAATTTGCTTCCATTTTTTCTTTTACTTCTTTCTCTACAGCCTTTCTAGATTCTTTGTCATCACATGTAATTACAACAACACCGTCTCTCTTTTTTACAATCCCATTCACTTTTAGAGCTAATGACGCTGGGTCAATACTCTCTTTTATTTCACTTTTTGTTTTGGTATTCTCTTGCACTACTTTGGGCCTAACGATAACTGGTGGTTCTTTCTTCTTTATTGCATCTGCATATGACGTTTTACTCTCACTAACACGTACTTTCTTTATTTCGCTTATTACTTGATTCTTATCTGTATTAAGCTTCTGCACATTATGTAATATTTTTTCTATGTTTACATTTTGTTCTTCTATCTTTTTATTATTTTGGTTCACTACACTGGCCAGGTCATTAACCTTATTTAGCATTATTTTAACAAAATCCCTGCATGTTTCACACATAAGGATTTCTTGCTTTTCATTAACTAAATTAGCAATTTGCTCGGTAATTTGTAAACATTTAATGTGATAGAATCTACCACATATACCATTGCAGGGGAGAAACTTTTCCCCTTTCAATCGTCTAGCACAATGTTTAAAGTTTACGCTCATATTTAAATGAGTGAAACCACACTAATAAATTTGTACTGTAAGGGTCTTTTCCCGTATATTGAGTTTTTTTTTTTTTTTTTTTTTTTGATTTTTTTTATTGCTTTGATTTCTGATGGAATAATTATTGATGATTTTCACTGTTTCACTTTTAAATAGCAACTTTATATCACTTTAAATGAATACACCGAATCATAGACTATAATAATATATTGTTGCATCCAGGCTAGGATTCGAAAAGATAAAACGTAACTCTATTTAATTAATCTTTATTAGTTCTCTTTCAATGTCTTTTACTTCTTGATTATTATTCTAATAATTCACTTATTTAATTCAACAATTCACTTTCACAACTAATCACTTTAAATAAACAATCACTTCTCTTATTCAATATTCTCTATACTTTTTGTTGAATAAACATTGCTGAACGCATCCAATGGAACGCATCCTTTCTCATTTTTCTATTTCAACTTTAAAACACATGCATCTATCTCTCATGTATCTGACTCTTTTTCTTGAATTAAAATCTTTTGTTAAAACGAACTTGTCACGTGCGTAAATTTCACGCTTAATAAAAATTACTTTTGTTGTAAACTTTTTCAATTATTTCAACACGTTATCAGCACGAATTAATTGTTGCAAACACTGCTGAAAAGGCTTTACTTCACCACGATGGACAAAAGTATAACTTTGCAGAAATTTAATGGAAAAGATTATTCGCTTTGGAAGTTCCAGGTACTAATTTATCTACGCGCACATGATTTGGAAGGCGTTCTAGATGAATCCAAAAAGCCAACAGAAGAGTTGGCCCTTGCTGCTTGGATTCAGAAAGACAAGAAGGCACAACTAATAATCACTTCGTCGATGGACTTTAACCAGCTGAAGTTTTTAGTGACAAGTGATTCTGCTGCCAAAATGTGGACAAAACTTTCTTCCATCTATGAGCAGAGATCTGGAGTCTCACTCAGTGCACTGGAACAAAAGTTTTATGAATACCGAAAGCCGGAAGACGACAACATGGCCAGCCACATATCAGCCATTGAACAAATGGCCAAACAGCTCGAGGAACTGGGTGCTCCGATGGCAGAATCAGCAATAATTACAAAAATCATCTGCAGTCTTCCATCACAATTCAAGCATTTTCGATCAGCATGGGATTCCGTGGCCCAATCGGAACAAACACTTCAAAATTTAACCCAGCGCTTGATGAAAGAGGAGATGCTTCTGATGGATAAACCAGCTGATTCTCCTACAGACCAGGCATTGTTTCATCACAGCAAGAAAAAGATGTCCGTTGCAGATAAAAAGAAGAATTCAACATGTGGTTTTTGCAAGAAGCGAGGGCATTGGTGGAAAGAATGCCGCACCCGACTGGCACAACAAAAAGACAACAAAGAAGCTACATCGTCGGCGTTAATGGCTCACTTCCCAGACAGAAAGAGTGAGTCCTGGTACACGGACTCTGGAGCATCGAGCCACATGTGTTTTCAAAGAAGTGCGTTCAGTAGTTTCCGACCTGTTGGTGAACGTCAATATCCAGTTTGCTTAGGAAATATGGAAACGGTGTATGCGCAAGGAATCGGCGATGTGAAAATCAAATCAGATGTTTCTGGTAAGGTGCAGTTCCACACACTTGAGGATGTACTTTTCGTTCCCAGCATTGGATTCAATTTATTCAGCGTCAGCTCAGCTGACACGCATGGTGCCACTACAAGTTTCAAGAATGGTCGTGCGGAAGTTAAAAGAAACGGACAGACTCTTCTAGTTGGACAACGGTGTGAAGCTTCTCGGCTGTATAAACTTTGTCTGAGCATTGTTCAACCAGATTTTGCAAATGTTTCGCTCAGTAGCAGCATTGAAACATGGCATAAGCGCCTTGGACACCTGAGCGTCGACACAATCAAGCAATCAGATCTAAACAAACAACTCTCCATGCGTGAATCTGAAAAATTCTTCTGCAAGGGATGCGCTTTGGGAAAATCGCATCGACAGAGTTTCGTGAAGGATGAAAAATCAAGAAAGAAGGAACCAGGCGAGTTAGTCCATGCCGATCTCTGTGGACCAATGCAGATTCCTTCCCTAGGAGGTTCCAAGTATTTTCTCCTCATCAAAGATGATTTTTCAAACTACACACAAGTCTATTTCTTGCAAGATAAATCTGATACTGCATCCAAGTTCGACGAGTTCCTGACCAAAGCACGCGCTAGCTCGATCACTGTGAAAGCAGTTAGAACAGACAATGGTTCAGAGTTTTTGTGCACGGCGTTCAAAGATATTTTGGCAAAGCATTGTGTTCATCATGAGACTTCAACACCATATACTCCGGAACAGAATGGTTTCATTGAACGGCAGAACCGTACAGTAAAGGAGACCGCTCTCTCGATGATTTATGATTGTGGTGCTCCACAGTTGCTTTGGGCAGAAGCTGTCAATACGGCGGTACAGGTTCGAAATATTTGCCCCGTTCGATCAAACAACTGGAAATCGCCTTTTGAGTTATGGATGAATGCACCTCCCAGTTACAAAACTCTTTACACTTTTGGATGCAGTGCGTTCTATCATATTCCAAAACAACATCGTAAAGGATTGGATGCAAAGAGTAAGCATGCTGCTTTCGTAGGTTACAGTCACGAAACCAAAGGCTACAGACTGTATAATGGATCGAAAATTGTAATAGCCCGAGACGTACGGTTCAACGAAGACGAATCATTTTTTGCATCTGCAAATACCAACTTAAATGAATCATCAAATTTGTGCGTACTGCCGTTCAGCATTTTTGAATTTCAATCTGTGCAAAGCCCTCAAGAGAACCAACTTATCGAAGACCAAGCGAAACAGTGTGATACTCCACTTACATTTCCGATGGATGATCCTCTAGAAGTTACCCCTACAGATGTTGCAACTACAAGCGAAGACAAAGACTGCACTTCAGAAGAACGTTATCCACTGAGGAATAGAATCACAACCAATATGTGTGGTATAGCTGCAGCAGAAGGAAGCCCAACTTATGATGAAGCCATATCAGGTAGCGAAAAATCTCAATGGCTAAGCGCTATGACTGTAGAGTTAGAGTCACTCCGAGAATCTGACACATACGAAGTACTTGAACGTGAGACCTGGATGAAGCCAATCCAAAGTAAATGGATTCTCAGACGGAAGATTGATGCTGATGGTTTGCCAAGTCGTTACAAGGCTAGACTTGTTGTACAAGGATGCTCACAGAAACCAGGAATCGACTACAAGGAAACATTCGCACCAGTGGTAAGATTTGATTCTTTACGAGTTTTATTCTCAATTGCAGCTCATAAGCAACTTCACATGCGCCAATTTGATATACAAACTGCTTTCTTGTATGGTGAATTACAAGAACAAATTTACGTGAATCCACCGCCAGATATAGAACACCACAATCAAATCTGGAAGTTGAAAAAGAGTTTGTATGGGCTAAAACAGGCTCCGCGAGTTTGGAACGCAAAATTCAATGAAACTCTCAACAAGTTTAATCTTCAACAATGCCAAGCGGACTCATGTGTCTATTTGATGAATAGTAACGACATTTTGATCCTTGCGCTCTACGTTGATGACGGTCTTGTATTCTCATCGAGCAAAGTCATTTTGGATAGTCTGATGCAACATCTAAAAATTGATTACAAAGTTAAAGAATTTGAAGCCTCATATTTTCTCGGACTACATATCGTCTCTACGGAATCAAAACTCATCATTAACCAGAGACAATACTGCGAACGAGTCTTAAAAAATTTCGACATGGACTCTTCATCACCAGTAAGTACACCAGCCGATCCGAACGTCAAGTTTGAAGCCACAAAAGAAGACCACATATCAACATTTCCATTTCGAGAGGCCATTGGAAGTCTAATGTACCTCGCTGTCGCCACTAATGTTCTCAGCCAATATCTAGACAAGCCATCTGCTGCACACGTAACAGGCGTCAAAAGAATCTTCAAATATCTCAAAGGGACTATGGATTATGGAATCGAATACTCCAAAGTTGCAGACTTTACCGAGTTAACTGGATATTGTGATTCTGACTTCGCCGGTGATGTGGACACTCGCCGATCTCGGACTGGACATCTGTTCATGTTGAATGGGTCATGTATAACCTGGAGCAGTGAAAAGCAGAAAACCGTCTCATTATCATCCACTGAGGCTGAATACATATCAGCTTGTTCTGCAGCGAAGGAAGCGATGTGGTTGCGAACTTTTCTGAGGGAGCTTGGTATTCTCAAGCAAAATAGCGGTGCAACAACAATATTTTGCGACAACATGAGTAGCATCAAATTAGTTCAGAATCCCGAGTTCCACAAAAGAACTAAACACATTTCCATCAAGCATCACTTCATACGCCAGCTGCAAAACGAAAATCACATAGACATCAAATACATATCTACAAAGGAGCAGAAAGCAGACGTTCTCACGAAAGCATTGCCTGCTCCAACTTTTTCTAAACTTCGATCTTCTATTGGAATTAAACAACATTAGATGTGTTCACAATGAGGGAAGGTGTTGAATAAACATTGCTGAACGCATCCAATGGAACGCATCCTTTCTCATTTTTCTATTTCAACTTTAAAACACATGCATCTATCTCTCATGTATCTGACTCTTTTTCTTGAATTAAAATCTTTTGTTAAAACGAACTTGTCACGTGCGTAAATTTCACGCTTAATAAAAATTACTTTTGTTGTAAACTTTTTCAATTATTTCAACACTTTTCACTACTGTCATCTATCGCCCTTCTTTATCGCGGTTCACAACTCGAATGTCTTGGGTGCTCCTGCGACATCTATTTATATCTCCTAGTGACACCTCTCGAAATTTCCAGATTCGTTGAGAAGGTTCGTTAAGTTCAGAAGGTTCGAGAACAACATACCAAGTTATACCACAGCTACTCAAACTGCTATTCCAATGCTGCCAAAATCGGTAATATGGCCACTTTCTACTAGATGGCGTAGTTGACTAATTAATGCTGAATGACACAGTTCAAGCAAACATGCAACAATATCCCCCTCTTAAACTTGTTCGTCCCGAACAAGCACGTCAATATTTTCCCCATGGTAGCGATGGAGACGATCCACATGGACAACTTTCAGCTTGCCTCTTCCTCGCTGGATCCGGTAGACAACATCGTTGATGCGCTTCACTATCTTATAGGGTCCTTCCCAATCCTGCTGTAGTTTAGGTGACATGCCTTTTCGGCGATGAGGGTTGTATAGCCATACCGGATCTCCTTCCTGGAATCCTGTGGTGGTTGCTTTTGTGCCGTACCTCGTCTTCATGGGGTCGCTGGATATCGGATGAATATTTCGGTGGATTTCAGTACCCGGTACACCCTTTCCAACCACCTCACCTTGCTTCAATTTGACGCTTTTGTGTTCCGGGTTAAGAACTCGTACGGGAACAATATTGTTCTTCGGCTCGACAAGCACTTTTCCAACCACGCAGTTTCGGTAGTGGTTGTCTTTTGGCTCGACTAGAGAGAATCGGTGGCTCATAGGATCACCTTCCAGCTTTGTCCGAATCAGTGTCTCTGAAGAAGGTGGTAGGACCTCGTCCTCACTAATGTCTGTCCTCAGGGATGCGGCGTTCTCGTTCCCGTACACCATCGGAATCTCTACGTTTCGATACTTGAGTACTTGCATACCAAAGTCCAACACGACATGAAATCGATTCCAATGATGCATTCGTCACATATATCAGCTACTAAGAAAGCATGGGAGAATGCTAATCCTGCCAAATTTATTGTTAGCATGATATCTCCGTACACTTTCGCTGTCGCTCCTGTTGCTGTTTTCAGACAGTAACTGCTGGTGTTGTGCAACCAAGACTGACGGACGATGTCCCTCCTTATAATGGAAGCGGTGGCACCGGTGTCGATGGCTGCCACGCACTTATTTTGACCGATATAGGCTTCCACTGTTAAACTCTGGTTTCCTCGTTTGGTTTGGGAGGCTTGAATTGTGGTCCTGGAGTCATCGATTCCGGAAACCCACTTCTGCTCCGAGAAGCTGCCCCTTACAAGTTTCCGGACTGCTGGTTCTGCGAAGCTATATCTGCCAGATGCTTCTTCATTGCGCCTTCTAGGTCCGCAATGTGGACAACTGCCTTGTCTGGGTGGAGCTCTGCACTGTCTCTGCAGGTGCCCTATTTTGTTGCAGTTCCAACAGCGCATTTGACCTCTGTTATCTCTGTTCCGGTCTACGATGTCTGTTCTTTGACATGAGCATTCAACGGCTGTCATTTCCCTTACGCGGTGAAACACATGCGATGCCTGATCAGCAGCTTGCATTGTCAAGGCAAATGCTAGGGCCTCAGCGAGAGTTCTCTTTCCAGCCATTCTTACGGCCATTTGCAGTTGTCTATCTTCAATGGCTTGGATAAACGCCTCCACAGCCATTTCATTGATGAGAACCTCACCAGCATTAGGATATGACAAATGTGCCAGACGTTCGATATCTGCTTGCAGCTGTTGAAGTGTTTCTCCCCGCTTCTGGACTCTACTGCGTAACTGGACCCTATACTGCACTTGCTGCATATGCTCATCACCGAAGCGCATCTCTATAGCCTTGACCAGGGCGTCGTAGTCGTGTTGCTTCTCTTCTGAGACGGTTTGGAGTAACTCCGCAGCTGTACCTCTTAGTGCGAGCGTTAGCGCAATCGACTTTTCCTCGTTGTCCCAGCTGTTCGCCATTGCAGCTGCTTCAAACTGTTTCTTATAAATTGGCCATGATGTTTGACCGTCGAAAACAGGAGGCTGCATCTCTTTCCTTCTCGGGCAGTCCGCAGAATTTTCTCGAGCCTTCTGCTTCTTCACTTTCTCCAGCTCTCTAGCCAAGTTCTCGAAGTTTGTTTCATGCTTGCAAAACGTCTGATGGATTTCGTCGAATTTGGTTTCAACCTTCTCGAACTTGTGGTCAATTTCTTCGAGTTTTCCTTCGAGAACATTTTTAAAATCTTCCACATCGCTCTTTTGGGCGGCAACTATGGAATTCTTTTGCTCATCAAATTTAGAGTCCATTGATTTCAATTTGGAATCTAGAGAATTCTTTTGTTCATCAAATTTAGAGTCCATTGATTGCAGTTTGGAATCTAGAGAATGTGTCTATTGTTCTAGAGAATTCTTCTGTTCATCTAACTTAGAGTCCATACAGTCGAATTTCTGATCGAACTTGGCCAGAAGTAGTTCCATCATAGCAGTCATATCAACGGCTGTACTTACTTGTTCTTCTGCTAAGTTGAACAAAACGGACTTGGGATTTTCTCCTTCGTTTTCAACAGCTTCCTGCAGTCGAAGCACCAGATCACTTTTTCCTCCAGCTGTGGAGAGATTCCGCTTTTCTAGCTCAGCTTTTAACTGCGGTATACTGAGCTGTAGTAATTTCAATGTGCGGCCCATTTTTCTTTCCTTTTTTTTTTCACTAAATACGTTTTTTTTTTTTTTTAAACTAATTCACTTCACTTTAATTTCACACTGAATACGTTTTATCCCACTTCTGACACCAATGTTGCATCCAGGCTAGGATTCGAAAAGATAAAACGTAATTCTATTTAATTAATCTTTATTAGTTCTCTTTCAATGTCTTTTACTTCTTGATTATTATTCTAATAATTCACTTATTTAATTCAACAATTCACTTTCACAATTAATCACTTTAAATAAACAATCACTTCTCTTATTCAATATTCTCTATACTTTTCACTACTGTCATCTATCGCCCTTCTTTATCGCGGTTCACAACTCGAATGTCTTGGGTGCTCCTGCGACATCTATTTATATCTCCTAGTGACACCTCTCGAAATTTCCAGATTCGTTGAGAAGGTTCGTTAAGTTCAGAAGGTTCGAGAACAACATACCAAGTTATACCACAGCTACTCAAACTGCTATTCCAATGCTGCCAAAATCGGTAATATGGCCACTTTCTACTAGATGGCGTAGTTGACTAATTAATGCTGAATGACACAGTTCAAGCAAACATGCAACAATATAGTATAGGCATCTATAACTATTCAATACTAAAGTTCTTCGATACTTTAATCGTAACTAAAAAAAACACGTCCGACTCTCACTGAGACTCATCACCATCATTTATTGTCACGAAACCACAGCTCCGTCTTCGCCATCACCCGAAATTTGGCAAATAAAGACAACCTTGCAGATCAGTTCTTTCTCTTTACTGCTTCCAACTTCTTTGCATATTTTAATGAATCCATTTTCCTAAAAATATATCGAGAAACTATTGATTATTAATTAAAAAACTTACTTTTGTTTGCTAATTCCCATTCTTTTCCCGCCTATCGCTGATAATTATTTTGTTTGTTTACCCTCCACACTGTTGTTGTTTTTCGATTTGGCATCGATTTGACATCTGTCAAAAAAGTGTGGATCCCTATAAAAAAAAACATTTCATATGTTCCTAGTTTTTTATTGCTGCGATTGCTGCCGATCTAGGAGCGTTCGGTATCTCTGAATGGTGTTTCTGAACCCTTCCTGGCCCTTTTTATTACCATCAAATCTCTCATTGCCCGGGACCAAACATATTTTCAACTTGTTCTTTAGCCAGAGTGTTTGAAGGGTATTAAAACAGTGCATGGCTGATTTGGAGTCAATGCTGTGCGAGATAAGGGCATTTAAGCTGCTTGACTATCCGTGAATATATGGACGCTAGCAACTTTAATACAGGGTGGCGCACTAATTGTGCTACAATAAGAAATTCAAATAAATGTTTTTTAAAACAATGTATTTCATTTTTTTTTTTTATTGTATAGAAAATTAAATTTTATTTTATATAACTAATTGTTTTTGAGGATGACAGACCGTAAATGACCCCCATGCTATCCACGCATATGCGACACCTGAAAATTATTCATTGCGGCCTGAACTCGGGATCGCCTCAATTATTGTTTTAATGGGCTGCTTCAATTCAGTCAAATTCCTTGGTTTCGTCTGGTGCAGTTAGGTCAGGTGATCTTGGGAGTCAGCGGAAAGTGGAGTTTCTGGATATTAATTTGTTTGGGAATTTTCATTGGAGCTCCGCCATAACCGGTCTGGATATGTGTGCTGTTGCTCCATCTCGTTGGAATGTAATGCTGTTGAAACGGATACTTCTTCGGCGCAGTTCTGGGTAAAAAAAATTCCGTTAACATCTTAAAATAACGGTCCCCATTGACAGTTACTGTTACACCATTTTCCTCAAAGAAGTATGGCCCAACAATGCACCTTGATGAAACTACGCACCACACAGTGACTCGTTCTGGGTGGCAGTACCGTCTCATGGAGTATTTCTGGGTTAGATTCACTCCATATGCAGCAATTTTGCTTATTCACAATGCCGTTTACATCAAAATGGGCCTCTTCAGACATAAACAAGCAATTTATCAAGCTGTTGTCTTCTTCGGTCATTTTAATCATTTTTTGGCAAAATTCCAGGCGAATAGGCAAATCCAGAGGGTTCAACCTGCTTGCCTGCTAACTCCAATTTCCGCTGATAAATTTCGAGTCGAAACGCTTGGATTTGCCTGAATTGACGATACTACAGCCGCGACTGTGTCTTGAATTTTTATGGTCTTTGATATTACGGTCTTCATGCGATGCTTCCAGATTCGGTAAGCATGTTTACCAGCCTCATAATGGTCCATCTACTCTGGGAAGTACCGCGTAAATTCCCTATGGACGGAAATGAAGGACTACAAAGCATGGTACCGCTGCACTATACAAATCCTCTTTTCGGCATCCCAAGCATTCAAAATAAATCTAAAGAGGAACATACCAAATAAAAAAAATAAGCCGATTACTCACACAGAAAAAGAGTTATTACGTTTTGTTTTTGTAGCACGATTCGTGCGCCACCCTGTACCAGATGTATAAATGTGTTTTTCCATAGGAACTGCCATCTTATAATGAATATCCCGGCTCCCAAACCTATTTCCATTTTAGAACCATCCGTACAGGTACCAATTAATGCCGTTGTTGGTCTTTGCCGGGTTATTGCTAACCCATGCTTCTCTATTTAAAATCTCTATTAAGACCAGTTTATTAAGACCTGAAGCGGTTTTGGCTGGTGCTGCTGCTATTGGCATTAGTAACCTTTGCAGCTGCCCTATTGCATGTTGTGGTAGTTTTCGAAATAGAGTCACTAAGATAAGACAAGCTCCCTTCAAGTTTCCCCTTTTCGGAGTCGAAAATAATGATTCCGCCAAGTCATATCGGCATCGATGCGTTTTGAGAGGCATCATTCTCTTTTTGATTCAAACGAGTATTCGGGATAATAGGTCGCCCGTGGTCTACCTGGATAACCACAGGAATGGTATCTTGAAGTTGGAGGTCGACTGGTATCCAATGTTCGCAAACTTCCGACAAATCCCCCTCTTGGCCATGCATCCTTCGGAGTTTGCTGTTCCACTTTAAGGTTATGGATTTTTTAAGAGGTTTACTCCTTGTATGTATTTAGTATTGAGGTTTAATCGGCGTATCCCCAATTAGAATAATCCTCCTCATTTATCCGTGGTTGGGACCGGCAAGTCACTTAAGAGCGAATTACTTATAAGCATCCTGGCGGAGTTCGTACCATTAATATTAGTCGTAAACTTCTTAAAGTTACTGTACATCGAAAGTAATGCCGTCGCCCGTTCGGCCATCACCAGTTTTGACGCCCTGAAATTGGAGTTACACCCACTATTTAATAAAAAAAATGATTTATCGAAGAACTCGATTGAATCTTGAATGACAATTGGTTGAGGGGAAACACATTGCAGTATTTGGGTGCAGACTACTACCCGGGAAAAAAACTGTCTAGATGGGTCAATTAAATGTTAGCTTAAAGTACGGGAAATCCCGGGTAACGGCAACGCTGTTTAAAACACTCATTTCAAACATTGAAGTTCAAACATTCTCGCATTGAAGTTCACGCAAAACAAAATTGAGATAAAGATTATGGGTTGAACGAAACATTACAAAAAATTAGAGAAAACTGTCTTTGCCTATTGATAGACAGTAGTTCATTATAAGTTGTCTTTGGCTGTCGATGCTTACGATTCTTTTTTACTGTCTTTACGTTAAATGCGGTAACGCTGAAGTTTCCGTCAAGCAATGGATCAACGCAAAGCTTAGCAATTGCAAAATGGATTGTAATGTCAATCGAAACCTAGTCGATGTGCGGTGTGTTGCATCGACGAACTTTTGTCATATTTTGTCGAAAACTTGTTTTTTTTTTGATTTGTAAAAGGATACCTAAAAGACGCTAAATTTGCATAAAACACGCACATTTTTCAGTTTTACTTAAAACTGTTTGATTTTATGCTTGCCAATTTACATTTTTTTTTACATGTAGGTACATACATATTTAACTTATTTGATAATTTCGACTAGCTTTAAACTAAGAAACTTGTAAGCCGCACATATTTTAGTTTAACTAAGGACTGTTAGATTTTATGTTTGTCCATTTAATTTTTTTTTAAATTAAGTACCACTATTTAAATTTCAATAAATATAAAGTTCTTTCATTTTCACATTTGTTTCGATTTTCAAACATATTTACTTATTTCAGAATTTCAACTAGGTTAAACCTGCCAAGAAATTGTAATGTATGTATATGTATGTTTATAATTCCTAATAATATCATTTCTTTATTTTGTATTTGTATAAACCGGTTTATATTTTGACATTCCTATTAAACATCTATCATTTAATTCGACGGGCGAGTCTCCGCAATCATTTAACTGCGTATGAGCTAATATGTCCCACTCTGTATGGAGAGATTAGACAGAGAACTACAATTTTAATGATCAAATTTCGAGATATTAAAAATATCGAAGGCTTGTTTTTACAACTTGATACATTTGAAGATCTAATGCAAAATGCATTCAACAATGTCGGGATCGGGTGGGTGTAATTTTTTCCTACAATACTTACTCATACATTATAAAGAGATATTTAACGATACGTTTCAATAAACGCGCTTATTTTGTCATTCGACTTCGCTCGAAAGTTTGTCGAATTCGAATCTGTGTTTGAGATCCGATCGAATAGAAAGTTTATTCGAGTAGAATCTGTTTTCGAACGCATTGACATCTCGAAATAAGCATGAATGTTTACACTCAAAAGAAATAATATTTGCATTAGTATTCCTATGTTTGCATGTATACAAATGGGCGATAAACGGTACTGCGAACTCTAAATCTAGAAAGAAAGGGTTCGTTGAAATAATCTCTATATACCAATCAATCAAATCAATGTTCATTAGAGTTGTAGTTGGCAACTTGAAAAATAGCCTCATCCTAAAATTGGCAAATGGGCTCTCAAAAGAACAAGGATCTGCCCGATTAAAAACAAAATGGAATTTTGTTTCAATAAATAATAAAATCATTTATCAATCAAGCATGTCCTTTATATAAGTTTAAAATTCTTCAACATTACTATTATATATAATGTTTCTTTGCAATAAAACTTTTGTGATTATAACTTAAGAGACTATTTTTTTTAGTCAATACCTACTTACGTTTTTGGTCAAATGAATATCTCAGAACTTTAAGCTTATAAAGAAAATATGTAAAATCGTTTCATATAATCGCAATTCCTTGAAAGATTTCATACGAACGCAATTCTAAATGAAAAAACAAAAAAAAGTCTGACTATGGATTGTTCTATATGTGTAGATAATAAGTATTATAAAATTGAGTAGTTTGTAATTAGAAAAAAATAAAAAAAAAATGATTAGACACGATATGTTCTAAAATTAGATCTGAATGCTTGTTATTATTTGTAATATACGTAGGTGTTTTTTGTTCCAGCAGGAAGGTAGGTAACTGGCTATATATTTTGCGTTCTGGAAATTACATAAATGCCATAAAACCCATTTCTTAGTATTTGTATTCGCGTACTTTCTGCACCAAAATTCGTCAAAGATAAAATTCTAAAAAGTGGGTATGAAATTCAATGGATAAAGATATATTACGGGTATGTTACGCCTAGGTCACCGTGCTTTCTCCGTTAAGGGATAGAAGAGTGTCAGGCGGAGAGAGAGAGTTTTAAAATTAAAGATAATGGTTTAATTTTTTGTTGCAACCGAGCCCGCTGTCTTTGCGTGGCTGCGACTCAGTGCTTTTTTTATTTACTTCAATATTTCTTAGTTTATTTTTATAGTTCAGAATAGACCCGCTGTCTTTGCGTGGCTGCGATCTATCTGCTTTAATTGGTTAGCTCTCTCTATATCTTCTCATTTCCATCCTACGTTTTTTTTTACCATTTTTTTAGTAGGTTTCCATCCCCACTATGCACAAACAACTTCCTGTAAGATCATCACAAATAGTGCGTTGTCATTCGATATAAAAAATATGTGTACTCTTCATATCCTGTGTATTTCGCAAGACCACCAACAGTACACATTGCATTGTTCTACTTTGAATGCATTTGCCTTTGACACGGGCGTGCTAGCCTTTCGTGCTGACTCAAGTGCAATGCGCGTGCCATATGCTATCCATTAAACAGTCCATTAATTGCTTGTGTATCTATATCCGTCATTGTTGCGTCACAGCAAGACTTTGGTTCTAGATACATGCAACGATGACCAATGGCTGTGGGTATGCATGGCGTCAAGTTTCGATGAATGGTATCTATTTGTTTGTGTGGTTGTGGGAATGTAAGATATGAAGAGGCGGTGTTTCTTTGTTATTAATTCACTGCGGGATATTCCCGGTGTTTAGTTGCAATTGAATTTGGATTTTAGGAAGTGCATTTTTTTTTGTGTGGCGCTTTGGGAATGGAATTTGATATTTGGTTTTGTATCGTTTTATGAATGGAAAAGAGAAGATATGTATATTTACATATTTAGGTTCTAGATATTTATGTTTACATATTTAGGTATTTGGAGGGAGGTTTGGTGTGTGTAGTGTGGAATACTACAGGTAAACGTAACCTGTTTACCCAATTAACATACGCCAAAGATATAAGGATATAAGACAAAAGCATAACTATAAAGGCACGAGCCAACACCACACACCAACGGAACTAACTGTTATTTGCCAGATTTTTTAAATCAGCCAGCCCGAAATAAATTGCTTGGGCTTATTCAGTATAAGATAGGTATTGAAAAATATTGCAGCTATCGCAGTTGAATTAAAGAAAGTTAAGCCCAAGATGTTAAATACATTAAAATAAGAGATATTTATGGAAAAACTTTATAAATATGCGGGAAGTGTAGCACAGCACCAATGCCAATTTTCCATTTTTCAAGTGTGGGTAAATGTGTATTTTTAGCATGCGCCTACGACGATGCTGTGTGGAAACCAGGGCCCTGATTACGAATTACGATTCTTGTTGCCTGACTTTCATTATTGCCAAAAAGCAATTACAAGTTACGACCTATCGTAGGTATCGTTGGCCTATACACACCATTTC
The DNA here is from genome assembly GCA_949715645.1 of Portevinia maculata. Classification (NCBI taxonomy): domain Eukaryota; kingdom Metazoa; phylum Arthropoda; class Insecta; order Diptera; family Syrphidae; genus Portevinia; species Portevinia maculata. Next base: position 99,193,980 of record OX454525.1, read on the forward strand.
AGATGTCGTTATGTAAAAATGGAAGGCGAGTGACAGGGAAAGAAACATTTTTGTTGAATACTTTTATTTGTTTTACTTTAAAAAATAAAGATTTTATTTTCAAATATTCAAAAGTATTTACAAACAATTTGTTAGGAAAAACATTTCGTTGCTTGAATTTAAAAATAGCAAAAACAAAATGTCTATTGATATTGCACAGTTTATATTATTTTTTACTCGTACACGGTGTTTGAAGGGCTTATTGGAACAGTAGCATATCTAATTTGCCTTCTCGAACACGATCATCAATTTCTTCGTCAATATAAATGAAAATTGTTGTATTATTGCATTTTGAAACAAATTTGTAGTGTAACAAATCTTTGATCATTTCACTTTGTTTTAGGCTTATATGTGACATTTATCATTAAAAGTGAAGGTGGATGCTGTTCAAAATGATGGAAAATTGTGCCTTGTTTGTTCTAATATGCATATATCATAACTCATAAGATCGACTCTCGTATCTTAATTCGTAATCAGGGGCCCGGTCTTGTTGCGATCGTCAATCGAGCTAGACATCTTTCGGAAGGAGGGGTTTTATTTTTTGTTGCAAAACTGTCTTATGTATTCGCTTATTTACACTTATGTGTATTCGCTTACTGATTGAAAGGTCGTGCGTTCAAGTCCCGGCCAACACGATATCGCCAGGTGCTACTTGCTGTTAAACACAAATGCTTACGCTGTATTCTTAGCACTATAAGGGTACTGTAACAACAGAAAAACCCCCTTAAGCATAAGCAAATTATAAAAAAAAACAAATCGAAATGGACCAAGAAATGGTATATCAAATTAAATGAATTAAAGTCGGTCTGGCAAATCCCAGTATTCATAAATATTAATGAAGTAGAATAGGTAAATACAGTCAAATATCTAGGCATAGCACTAGACGCAAAATTACGGTGGAAGCCGCATGTTAAGAAAAAAAGAGAAGAATTAAATATGCGCTATGGTAAAATGTGATGGCTTATAGGAAAAAAGTGTGTTTGTCTAACTACAATAACTCCGTCAGGTTTTACCTACCGGTCCCAAGCCCGGATAAATGAGGAGGGACATCCGAACTGGGGATACGAGGATTCAACCCCGTTAAAAAAAACGAGGACTAAACCAAGTCAATAAATACGGGGGGTTAGCCCCTAATCTTAAGGTGGAACAGCAAACGCCGAGGAATGCGATGCATGGCTAAGAGGGCGCTTAGTTTCTTGTTTGCGAACTTCGGAGAACAGGCGACCTCCGATTTAAAGACATCTTTCCTGTGGTTACACGGGTAAACCACGGGCGCCTCATAATCCCGATTACTCTTGGGAATCAAAATAGATCTAAATATAAAAAAAAAACAAATAAAGAACGATGCCTTTAAAACAGCATCATCAATTAGGAATGTTTTAGAACACCCTGTCGATGACGAGATGACATCTGCCATCATCGACTCTGAAATGGGGGAACTTGAATCCAGCACCATCTGCAACAGCATATTATCGGACGAAAGACTTCCCGATAGCTAGTCTCGTTCCGCTTCAGACAGTCCAAACTCATACTCAAAAGTACTGATAAGACAGCTAAACAGGGCCCAAAGGCAAATGAATAACACGAGTTGAGTAAAAGATCTGAGACAGCTCACGGCAGTACCGAAACTGACCCGATTGAGTATAGTACCAGTGCTGCCATGAAGGTAGCAGCTTCAAGCACGGCAGTGACAGTGCTAGAAAATGCAGGAAAAAAACGTAAAGCTTAGCGAAGTCGAAAAAGGCCAACAGTGCAAACGGCACCGCCAACGAAAGCCAAACCGATTCAGGTCTAAGCTGGCCCTGAATCGGAAAAAAGCACGGGCGCAAGACGCAGAAGCAAAAAAGTCCGGGAGGTAGACAAGGTGGTCTTCCTCAACAGGGGTTCCGGCGAAGGGGTGATGATAAGCCCAACTCTGAATACGCACGCAAAAAATGACAACTCGGTCAACCTGCAGCGGGCTATTGGTGCCTCGGACACCTTCAGCCAGCGATGTTCCGAAGGGAACAGAGGACTGACACGTGTCTGGCGAGGTATTTTCATCGGATCATATGCGCATCCGATTCAGGATAAAGTGCAACAGTCCGTTAGGGTAACAGACGGACTAACTGGAGAACATATCGCGAACGCCTAGCGGTCAAATCTGACATGTTGCCAGCTGCACCACTAACAGCAAATGATGCAGATGCAACGCAAGTGCGTTGGCTTGTGACCCGTGCGGTGCAGGCTCAATCCCCAGGGGCAATAACAATATACGCCACCCATTAATGGAGAGAAACGAATAACACCTTGTTTTCTCTAGCCTCTAAACAAAGTCAAACGCACCGGTGCTTGGGAACATGTACAACCTAGAGTTGCGTACATTTTAAATGGCCTCCTGGCGTGAAAACTGCGAGAAGCTTGATAAAGTTCCTATAGTGACACGCATCCAAAGGGCCCTTTCTTAGGATCAAGAACAATGCATAGGGTTGTTAATCAAATCAGATGGTAGAATCGAAGGCGACCGGGAAGAAACGCTGGAAATGTTGCTTTAGGCTCACTTCCCAGGGTCCTTCATTATGGACATATCAAATGACCATATAGCGGAGGCTCCAATTCCAAGAAAACTCAGCAGAAAGGACAGTTTATCCGGACCACTTTTTACTCCGGATAAGGTTAAATGGGCAATCAACTCATTTAATCCATTCGATGCATCAGGTACAGACGGTATGTTTCCAGCCCTCATAAAAAAAGGAGTGGAGTTTTTGATACATTCCATGATCGCCCTATTTAGGTTCAGCTTCAACTGGGGATACATACCAAGTACCTACAGAGAGGTAAACGTGGTATTCACACCTAAGCCCGGAAAAAACCGAGTAAATTGCCTAAATCATATCGTCATATAAGCTTGACATCTTTTTTTCTGAAAACAATAGAAAGGATTATGGACGTTTAAATCACAAAATGCTTAATGAACAGCATGCCTCTGTACCCATATCAGTTTGCTTACCGAAGGAGCAAATCCACGGAGGGCGCTCTGCTAAAACAAACAACAGAGATCAAAAACGCCTACCGGTAGAAAGAGATCGCACTGTGTGCCTTTCTGGATATATAGGGTGCTTTTGACAACACTGGATATGAGTCCATACAAATGCTTTCCACCATAGAAATGTAGATAGACCCACTATAAAATACATCAAAGCGATGCTGGAAAGTCGTAGACTATCAGCCATAAGGGGCTGTCCACAGGTCGGTGTGTGGTTAACTGGGACACATTCGTCAAAGCCGATTTCAACGGGATGCGCTTTAAAGCAAGCAACAGCTATGAAGGTGAATGCATAGAGTGCTTCCAATGAACTCCGGGAACCTGATATGACCTTCGCGGCCACAGACCGCCTTCACAAAATACTGCTTCAATAAACGGTTCACCATAGAGATTCCCAAGAGAGAACTACCAACACACTAAGCCGCCATAATGCCATAAAGTGGTATACGGATGGTTCTAAAATGGAATCGGGGGTAGGAGTCGGAATATACGGACCAAATACATGCATTACTATACCTAATGGGAAAAAATCCCAGCGTATTTCAAGAAGAGCTCCACGCCATTCAATAATGCGCCAGCCGCATTAATACATCTGGTATCAAAGGCGAAACCATCTATATGTTCATGGATAGTCAAGCAGCTATACACTCCGCTTCAACTGAATAAGCACGTACATTTTCTAAGCTACGTTATCCATTTTTTTAAAACCTTGTGCCGTAATATATCATTTGATGATGCTAACTGTTTGCTTATGATGTTGAGAAAATAAATCGGAAAGAATAATTCAAAAAGTTCCGCTATTTTTTCCCTGGTTTCCTTGCAAAGCATTCAATATGGAAAAATGCAGTTTTATTTTGCGTCAACTGAATACACACAAATATTGAAACTGGAAATAAAAGTTATTGGGATTAAAAGACCATTGAAACACAAAGGGGCGTAAGTACCAAAAACCCCATTTTGAGATTATTACATAAAACAACTTGTTAAAGCAAGTTCTTTGGCATCACAAAAGGTCGTAAATGAATTCGAACCCATTGCTGAGATTTTGTCTTTTTGTTTTGGGGTGTAAGTCATATTTTGTAATTGTTTCGTAGCACGAATACGCCTCTTTGATTTTCTTATTATTCTCGGAAACAGAAACGGGCGTAAGTGATGTGACTGATGATTCGCAATAAATAAAATTAATTTTAGGCCTCTATTTTTAGAAGAAATAATAGCCTTTGTAATTGCATTTAAATAAATTTTATATCTTAACTCAGTCTTAAGATATCCAATTTTTAACCTGTTCCATTTTTCCTGCCCATGCCAATTTTTTCTTTTTGCTCAACACAATTGTGGTGGCCATGCTACTTTGGGCAGTGATGAAGCTTCCTGTTTCAAGAAATCAGTTTGCGATATTTCGAAACCAATCATGGTCAAAATTCAGGTGACTCTGCTCACAGTGCGATTTCATATGCCATCGATCATGCAGGAGATCTCTTCCTACCATCACAAATTGTGCCTATAATCCGGTTGGCAAGAAGCAGCAAGCCCTATATTGTCAAACAACTTGAGACAAGCGACTTCTATGACTTCAAGGAGGTCTCAAAAAACCTACGAATCCTAAACGAAAGAAAAGATAATGAAACAGACAGCCGATCAATTGGACAGAAATTAAAGAAGTGAGAGTAAAGAAAGACTGTCCTGGAATGATAGAATTTAAAACATCACACAACAGTCAGTCTTATAGATCGATATCATTACAGAGAATGGCGGACAAATCGTTTAACAAAGATTTAAAAAATCTAAACAAAGAACCGCCTAAAGTTCCCGTTGCAAAATACAAAGATTTGATATCATTAACTGAAGGACGAAATTCCGTCATTCGATTTGATGAACACAAGATCTTTTACAGAAATTTACCACATTAAAACAACAACAACTCATCCATAAGAAGTTTAGTTACTACTCATAAAGTAAAAGTAAATAAATAAAATTACTATCAATAGAACAAAATAAAAAGTTTGTTTTATTCATGAGAAATAAAAAAAAAATACCTTATTTCAGTTTTAATCATTGGTCGTAAGTAACTCTCCAGTATTCCGAAGCAAGACAAAGAGGCGTAAGTGGTAACTTTTGACTTTCCAGAGCGATAAAATCACTTCAAAAAGGAGAACTCAAAAACCGAGGCAAAATATCAGTTCTAAACAATTTTTAAAACAATAAAAATATTTGGTCAGTAAGAAAACCCCAAAAATGTCAATAAACTTTAATAAAGGAAAATCTTTTTTTTTTTCTTTTTGCTCTCCTGTAAAATTGGTAAATATCACTTACGCCCCTTTGTGTTTCAATGGTCGAATGAAACAAGTTTTTCTTAATATAGTTTTTTATTGGTTAATTTTAGTAGTAGGTACTGCCGCCTTTATTCGTAATAGTTTAGTAAATTGGATCCGGCATGGAATCGTACAGCCTCTTTATCTATAAGAGATTCTCTGTCCTTAAACTGACGGCCAGACTGATAAACTTTTCGTACTAACCATCCCCAAACGTTTTCTATAAGGTTCAGGTCAGGTGAGTACGGCCGGCGGCCATTGAAGGAAATCCACATTCCGCTCCTCTATCCAACTTTTTACTATGTGCGCCGTGAGGATGGGGGCGTTGTCCTGCTGAAAAGTTCAGTTTATGGGTCCAAAAATGCCTGAAAATTTAGGAAAATTTCTTTTCGAATTTCCTTTATAACTTAATAACCTCAAAAATGGTTTGGAACTTAAGTTCAACAGTGCCATATTGGCTAACTGCTCCCCATACCATAACACCACCTTCCCGACTATGATGCCGCGCTAAAAATCGTTCTTCTTTCCTCACATCGTGGAAGTAATAATTAAACCCATCAGGGCCATCAAAATTAAGCTTCCTCTCATCCGAAAAAACTACGTGACGCCATTCGTTTTTCCAACTCATACAGTCTAGAGAATTCTAAGCGCATACACTTCCGTTTCTCGTTAAGTGGTGGTTTCTGTTGAATTTTCAACCGTTTTAGATGTTTGGCACTATTGATAACCCTTCGCACTGTTGAAACGCTTGCAGTAACACCGGCTTTCTGCTTTATTTTTGACGCAGAGTCGCAGGAATTGGAAGCACATCTAAAAATTGCTCTTCGATCAACTGCTGTTGTTGCGGTTTTTTGACCTCGTTTCATGTTTTTTACGTACGAATCTTCGCTTCTTTAAAAAGAATAGACCACACTAAAACTTCGTCCAATTTCATATGTACTACCAAAATATTGGAGGTCTTCGAACTAAACTCAATCAGTTCCTACTTTTTTCTTCCTCGCTACAATATGACGTCATAGCTTTCACCGAAACTTGGCTGTCTAGCAAACATCATAATGGCGAAATTTTTAATAATCAGCATTTTCCGAAAAGATCTCTGTGCTGATTTGACTAGTTCCGAAAGAGGCGGCGGAGTCTTAATTGCTGTTCGTGCTTCTTTGAATGCTGCAGAAGTTGATTTACCCCACTTATCCGCTCATTTAGATGTTGACCAAATAATAGTCAATATAAGAATTGACAACACCAAAAACATTTATTGTATCGTAAGTTATATCCCACCAAAGAGTTCTTTTATATAGATAACTGTAGATTCATGTAGATAACTGTTGTTCTGTATTAAATAACTTGAATGATAATCAGCATATCCTCATTATGGGCGACTTTAATTTGCCGAATTTAAATTGGTTACTTGATTCCGATGACCTAAAAATCGTTCCTTTAAATGTAAATTTTGATTTTGAGAGTGAAGTAGTTGATACTTTTGTGCAATTTGACCTTCGGCAAATTAATAATATTAAAAATTCTTTAGACCGTACTCTTGACTTAGTTTTTGTCGATACTGAGTTTAGCGTCAACATTAGTAAATGTATCCTTCCATTTGTGCCAGATTCAATCCACCATGTTGCCTTAAGCTTAGATTTTCAGTTCTACAAATTTGTTAAGCCAATTTCTGTTTCAAACTTTAAGTATAATTTTCATAGAGCCAATTTTGGTAATATTAAAAATTGTCTAAATGGTATTGCGTGGTCTTCAATATTTGATGGCATAGACTTGAAACAGTCATATAATACCCTGATCATGATAGTCAATGACATAATCGACGTAAACACACCTAAGGTTAAAGTTAGGACAAACTCAAAGCCCATATGGTTTAATAAAAGATTAATCCATCTAAATAACCTGAAAAACAAGACTTATAAACAGTTGCGCAAATCATCTTCTGATCGAGAATTACTTCTGAAATATAGGAGGCTTCAAAAAGATTTTAAAGTTCTTAACAAATTTTTATATAAGCAATATGTCCTTTCAGTGGAATCAGACCTGAAAGTCAATAGTAAACGATTTTGGAGTTTCATCAATTGCAAAAAAAACAATCGACTGGAATTCCTAATAGTATGAAGTATAATGGCGCGTTGTCATCAGACCTCTCAGTTATTTGCAACACGTTTGCTAGCCATTTCAAATCTGTTTATTCAAATAATACGCCTATCTTACAAGCAGGTACGATATCTGACTACTCCACGAATTCGATTAACGTTGGTAGCATATACTTATCGATTTTTGAAGTAGTAGTTGCGCTGTCCGATTTAGTATCCGACATGAGAGGAGACGTTGATGGTATTCCTCCCATTATTTTAAAAAGATGCGCGGATGACCTTTCCGTGCCACTTCATATGCTCTTCAATAGTTCCTTGGAGCAAGGAATTTTTCTAGATGATTGGAAGAGCTCATTCATAACACCGATTTATAACTCTGGTCCCAAACAAGTTGTTACTCACTATCGTCCAATATCGAAAATTCCCACTATCCCGAAATTGTTCGAAAAACTTGTTTGTGGTAAACTTACAGCTCTTCTTAAGTCCACAATTTCTTCGTATCAGCATGGTTTTATTGCTGGAAGATCCACAGAGACTAATCTTACAATTTTTTCAAATTTTATCGCAAACAATATGGAAAATGGTATGCAGTGCGATGTCATCTACACAGATTTTGCAAAAGCGTTTGATCGGGTAAACTATGATATTCTTCTTAATAAATTGCGTAACATTGGTTTTACACTCAAGTCTCTTAGAATGGTTCAATTCTTACTTAAGAGGACGCTCGCAGTTTGTTAGAATTAATGGTATTGTCTCAGATCGCATTGACGCTACTTCGGGATTCCCCCAAGTAGCCATCTTGGGCCTTTGTTATTTCTTTTATTTGTTAATGATATTCCCAATGTCATCCTTAATTCTGAATGCTTAATGTTCGCTGATGACTTGAACATTTTTCGGTCTATTAAATCACCCCAAGACTGTTTATTGTTGCAGGAAGACCTCAATATATAATTGACTATTTTCAATGTGTGCTATTGTGAACGAATCATTTTCATTGATATTCTTGTCAATCGCATTTTTTCAATTGACTGCGATTGACAAAATCCTTTAGAATCGTTCGTTCACAATAGCACACATTAAAAATAATCAATTATCAATTGACACTCGCAATAGGGGTGATAGACTACCTCGTCACAAAATGCAGGTCAATGATGGGATTTATCTTGCGAAACTCTCAAGATTTTTCTGACCCGCATACCCTTAAATACCTATATTTTGCATATGTGAGGTCTTCCTTAGATTACTGCTCTGTTATCTGGAATCCATATTATATGGTTCACTCTACAAGGATAGAGAAGATTCAAAAATGGTTACTAGAGCTGCGATAAAAAAGCTTAATTGGAATATCGACTTGCCACCATATAATATCTGATGCCAACTAATTGGAATTTTGCCTTTATGTATTCGGCGGAGGTATTTTTCGATCATGTTTGTGAGAGACCTAATAACTAAACATATAAATTGTCCTTACCTGCTTACACAGATCAGATATCGAAGACCCGTGATACCATTGAGAAATCAAAATATTTTTGTTGAGCCTATGCATAGAGTACAATACGGATATAATGAAACAATAACTAGATGCTTAAGAGAAGTTAATTCAGTTGGAAATCTCATTGATCTTTACTCTAATATAAGTAGAAATACGTTCAAAAATCAATTACTTATGCTTTTAAGGTGAGGTTAATTAAGTATGTTAATAATTTGTCGAATTAAGTATGTATGTAATCCATTATAGGACCAAGTGTATCTCCGTTGATGAAATCAATAAATAAATAAATAAATAAATATTCTTGTTGACACAAAAAATTTTGTCAGCTATAGAACACCCGGTTATTCTTTGTTCTTTTAGTAAATCGATTTGAGCTCTTTCAACAGTATTTAGAGATTTTGACTCGTTTTTCTTTGAAATACAAATAATCAAATAAAATTCACTTAAAGCACTTCAACTGTTGATCTAATGTGTCAATCTCCACAGAACACTCATAAGCAGTGAACAAAATGACCTTGTGTCTATTCAGTTGACCCAAAATAAAACTGCATTTTTCCATATTGAATGCTTTGCAAGGGAACCAGGGAAAAAATAGCGGTACTTTTTGAAGCATCATCAAATGATATATTACGGCACAAGGTTTTGAAAAAATGGAGAAAGTAGGTTAGAAAATATTTGTGCTTATTCAGTTGAAGCCGAGTGTAAGTGCCCTTAGTTCGCATACCATTGAATCCAAATCAGATATGCAATGTTTTAACACTATTCAGACACTCGACTTAAGGAACAAGAGCAAACTGTGGTGGATTTTGGGTTTTGAAGGCAACGAAAAGGCCGAAGAACTGGCAAGAAAGGGCTCAGAAGATCCTTTCAAAGTTCCCAAACCCTTCTGCTGGAGAAGGAAGATCTTCTTTAGAGAACAACTGACTTCCGAACATACACTGTTCCACGTGTTTTTTAACTTAATTTTACGATTTTTTTTTTAAAATCCTTTGATGATATGGGAAAAACCAAACGCAATATGAAAGAAGGCTTTATTATGTTTATGTTGCAGAAAAATTAAATTTTTATGATGCTTTTCCCAATAAGGTCATAAAAGTACTCCTTTTTTCGATCCACCTGTTTACGAACAGTAACTTAATCTACCTGTGATCACATTTTAAATGAAATATAAAGGCATTAAGACTACCAGGGACCTTAGTTCAAAACATAATTTACATAGAAACAAAATCTATGGGTAAAAGAAGTTCATAAACCAAGAAGGAAATAGCCCAAATTCGAGCAAGGCAAATCTATCCGTTTTATAGCCGGCAAGATTGGAAAAGGACCAACTTTTGTTCACAGCTATCTTAAGGACCCTGAGAACTATGAAAAAAACAGGAGAGGAGGAATAATCAGAGCAACACCAAATCAGGATCGACAGGCGATACTGAGAGCTGCTTCAAATTCAAGACTTTCCCTAAGTAAAATCAAGGCAGAAGCTGGAGTTGAAGCTAGAAGATCAACTGTTTATTGCGTCATACAGCAGTCCAACCATATTAGACACACAAATATTAAAAAAGAAAGGGCCATTCAACGCAGCACGCAAAAGCCAGCGACTTGATTTTGCAATACGTCACATCAGGTGGCGTCGAGAGTGGCATACCGTTGTCTTTTCAGATGACAAAAAGTTTAATTTGGACGTAGCTGATGGATATGGTTATTATTTTATATGATTTGAGGAAGGATGTAATAACCTTGGATTGAGGACACAGCAATAGAGGTGGATTAATGGTATGGGGAGCAGTAAGCTTTTACGGAACTGTAAACATCAAGAATGACCGCAAGCACCTACAAATATACTGGGCTTTTGTGGAAAAGCGTTCGCGTACTTTTTTTGCTTAAAAAGAAGCAACCGCTGTTTTTTTTGCTGGCAAACTCATAGAATTTCATCATTTGACAGTTTTCATTTTTTACCAGCTGAAATTCTGTGTGAAGAAAAATTAACGAAAGTAGGTACATACTTCTTTCGTTCATCTTTTTACCATTTTCTCAGTACGCGAACGCGTTTGTGTAGTTTTGCACGAAAGTTTATATAAGCTGTGTTTAATGAAAAAAAGATCAGAACAGAACAGATCAGATCAGCACACATGAGCGAAAACTGTCAGATCAAGTGAGAACAAAAAAGTACAGTTTCATGTGACAGCTCCCATATCAGCTGTTAAATTCCAAAATAAATAAATCCAAATGAAAAGTGGGACTCAAAGTTGCTTTTGATAAATAAAATAAAATGAATACTTCAGACTTTTTAATACTCGAGATGTTGGAAGATTCTTGCAGTAGCATCATGTTAAGTTCGTCGGATATTACAACATCGGATACCAGCAATAGCGATGATGAAGAAGATTTGCCACTGTTTTTCGTTGAAAAGGACGACAGAAATGCGATTTCTAGGTATCTAGAAGAAGTAGTTCCTTCTTATACTTTCGAGTAAGTCGCGATTTGTATCAATGCATAGTGCAACAATTTACATTATCGAATGAGTACATCGCAATGGAAGCGGCCAAAACATTTTCTCCAGAAATTCATGTAGCACTCTTCTTGTGGTTCGCTGGACATGAAGCGTGCTCCTTCAGAGATATAGCAGATAGGTTCAATCTTTCTTTGGGAACAGTAAGCCGAATAATAAATCGCACGCTTGGCTTTTTGAGCAACCTCTCAGATTCAGTTATTCGGTGGCCTACAGAGGAAGAAAAAGGTAGAACTACCTTATGGATGTATAATAAAACTGGTATTCAGGGGATAATAGGTAATGTTAATATTATTTAATCTAACCGAAATAAATTTAATATATTTTATTTAGGTGCTATCGATGGTACCTGTTAGGAGAAATCTTGAATTTTCCTCAACGAAATTAGAAAGCCAAAGGTGGTGACTTCAATTTATTTGTTAAAAAATTCCTGGAACAATAATTTTTTATCATTTATAATACTTAATACAATATAATATATATATGAATTCACTTTAGTATGCTCCTTTATTCCTTAGATCCGCCAAAGATTTCCCAAGAAACTCGTGTTCTTTAACACCAAGAAATTAAAGCCGCATGGGATCGGCACTTGACAGCTTGTCATCGGCTTTAGGACGCGTTCGGAGATTTTGCCTCCATCATTGCCAGATCTGTCGCAACACTCCCCCCCGGTACATCCTTCTGAGGATTTACCATATCCCGTGGTCGGCGGACGTCGAGTACAGCGATCTTCGTAGCTGGTCTCGTGTACAGGCCAGCCGCAGTTTTTACCAAGGCAGTTCTTACTCGACCATCTGGACTCATTCTAACTTCAACGATTCTCCCCTTAGGCCAGCAATTCCTTGGGCTATCGGGGTCAGCTATGTAAACAATGTCGTCCACTTCAATTTGTTTGACATCGTCAAACCATTTACAGCGTCGAGTTATTACAGGCAAGTACTCACGCACCCATCTTCTCCAAAAGGCATCAGCGAGCTGTTGTGATGTTTGCCAATTTCTTCGCAGCTGTATTCCCTCACTCACAGGTTCCGCAATAGGCTTCGTGCCGCTGGAGTTTCCCAAAAGAAAGTGGTTTGGAGTCAAAGCCTCCTCCTCATCATGGCTTACTGGTATATAAGTTAGCGGTCGGGAGTTCACGATCATTTCAACCTCCATCAGAGCGCCACGTAGTAGCTCCTCCGTCGGATTAAGCGATGGCAGAACCTTATGTAGAACGTTCTTCACCGAGCGCACGAGACGCTCCCAAACACCTCCCATGTGGGGTGATGCTGGCGGTATGAATCGCCATCTCATAGATGGACTGGTAAAGGCCTTTATCATTTCATCCTTGTTTAGCATGGTGAAGGCTTCATTTAATTGTCGCTCGGCACCCTTGAAATTCGTACCGTTGTCGCTCCACAACTCTACCGGCGAACCCCGCCGAGCTATAAAATTGCGGATGGCAATAATACACGAATCTGCAGACAACGAGTACGCCAGTTCCAAATGGACCGCTCTAGTCGTCAAGCAGGTCAATAGTACGCCATACCTTTTTTCGCTACTTCGACGTACGGACACAAACATAGGCCCGAAATAGTCTACCCCGACATACGTAAATGGCCGACAGAATGCTGCAAGCCGCGCTGGTGGAAGTAGAGCCATTTTCGGTGGTGACGGCTGCGCCTGGTGGTTTTTGCATTCTTGACAACTCCGTCGAACTTTGCTTAGAATCGCCCTTAGTCTCGGGATCCAATATCGCTGCCGAATCTCGTTAACCACAGTTTCGTGGTTGGCGTGATGATATCTGCAATGATAATCAAGAGCAATTAAGGTGGTTATATGTTGACACCTGGGCAATATAACAGGATCTATCTTATTTTCGAAAACTAGACGTCCGCCCAGACGCAATACTCCATCGCTGTCTAGATAGGGCGAGAGCTTGAAGAGAGAGCTTGATCTCTTAATTGGGCTTCCTTTTAACAACAGCAGTATCTCTTCTAAGTATTTGTTCGCCTGTGCATCTTTATACAGTATAGATTCAGCAAGTCGTATTCTCTCTTGGGACGGTGCATTTTCCTTCGGTGGACACCCGCGAGCCTTGTCTCTCCAGAGATGGGCCATTCGAATCACTGCAGCAGTCATACGAACAAGTCTCTTCCATGTAGAAAATCGCTCGGGTCGCATTGATAAAGGTGATCCTCCAAGAAATTTGTCGGTAGTATGAAGACCAATATATTGCACACGCAGTTCTTCGTCCGTAGATGTACAGCCCTTGTCACTTTCCTGTGGCCAAAAACTTGGATCTTGCTTGAGGAAAGCTGGTCCGTTGAGCCAGCGGCTATTGCTGCAACAATCCGGGATTCTTTGCCATTTCGTGGCCTCATCTGCTACATTTTCGGCGGAAGGCAACCATCGCCAGCTGGATACGTTGGTTAACTCTAAAATTTCGCTAATTCGAAAGGCCACGAACTGGCGATAGCGTCGATGATCAGATCGCAGCCAAGCTAATACGGTGCGAGAATCTGACCAGAACGTCACCTTTGCTATATTGACGGAGTGAGTTGCAACTAGGGTCCTCGCCAGTCGAGCCCCGAGCACAGCGGCTTGCAGTTCCAACCTTGGCACTGACATCAATTTCAAGGGAGCCACTCTTGTTTTACTGCCCACCAAAGCGCAATCCACGACCCCAGCATCAAAGCACCTCAAGTAGCTTACAGCTGCATAGCCATCCTCGCTAGCATCAACGAATGTATGGAGCTCCATGTCAGGGAAACACCTAAATTCATCTGGCAACAAGCGCAGCCACACCAACCATTTTGAGTACTGGTCGCCATGTATTGGTTCGTCCCATGCGCAACCTGATCGCCATGACTCTTGAAGGATGATTTTCGCGTACATAACGTAGAAACCAAGAAGACCAAGTGGGTCGAATATGGTCATAACCAGGCTTAGTACCTCTCTCTTCGTAGGTCGTCTGTTTCCCAACAAGACATCGTCGTTTCGATATCGGTTTGATATCTTAAATATGAAGCAGTCATCTGCGGTAGACCACCACATGCCTAAAACCTTCTCCGTAGCCAATTCGAAGTCTGAATTTAAATTCAATGCATCAATGGAATGGGCGTTCAAAGCATTTAAGACGGATTTGGAATTCGATACCCAGTTGCGCATGTGGAATCCGCCTTTGGAGTGCACGAGGTGGACCTCTCGTGCTAGTCTTATCGCCTCCTCTTCAGTATCCACGCTGTCTAACATGTCATCGACGTAGTGGTTCTCCAATATACATTGTACTGCTCTGGGATATTGTTCACGAAATTCCTCAGCGTTTCGATTTTTTATATATTCAGCGCAGCTCGGAGAACACGAAGCGCCAAACGTCATCACTGTCATGACATACGCAGTTGGTTCTAGAGATCCAGGTTCGACCCATAGAAAGCGCTGATAATCTTGATCTTCTTCCCGAACCTTGACTTGATGATACATCTCAGCGATGTCTCCGACAACAGCTATGCGCCTCTGTCGAAATTTGCGAAGCGCTGATACCAATGATGTTAATTGATCCGGCCCCTTTAAAAGCATGGTGTTTAAGGACACGCCATCGACTTTAGCCGCCGCATCCCACACAAGGCGAAGTTTTCCTGGTTTGTTAGGGTTGTTTACTGGGAAAACTGGAAGATACCAGCATTGCGTCTCATTAATTTCCTCTGGGCGTAACTTTCTGGCGTATCCTTTTGCTAGGTAGTCGTCGATTTTAGATTGCAGCGCGTGGGCGAGTGCTGGATCTCTCTGCATTTTCATAAAGACACATCTGGCTCTACGTTTTGCCATGGGGAGACTGTCGGGATGTGAAATGTTGTGACTCTTCCATAGCAAGCCGGTCATAAAGCGATCTCCAATCCTCGTTGTGAATTTCTGCAACTGTTCGCAGGCATATTGATCATCCTTGGACATGATCACTTTACCTTTATCTTCGATTCCCAAGTTGTCGAGGCAGATGTAGTTTTTGACTGTTTCCAGCAGCTCAATATTCGTGGATATATCGCATTCGCAGACATGAAGAGCGCAGAAGTGATTAGTCTTCGGACCCTCGGAATGACGTTCGACTGATTTGCCCTTTAGCTTCCAGCCTAATCGAGTTTTTTCGGCCACTGGCTCGAAGGCAGCTCCTTCTTTAGATTTTAGGCTAACACCAAGACGACAGTTATTGAGCCCGATAAGAAGTTTCGGCACAGCGTTTGCATACGATTTTAGAGGCAGCCCCATTAAGTGCTTAAACTGGGCCTGCAGTTTTTTCGCATCCACGGTTTGCTGTGGAAGACCTAAGTTCTTCGCCGTGTGGACATCAGTGAGTGGAAATCGCACAGCTCTACCTTCACCCGAGATTTCTAGGTTTATAAGCTTGGAATCATCCTCGTAACGGTGTGTGTCTGAGGTCCATTGCAAGCATAATGGTCGCGCAACGCCTTTGAGGTTTAATCCTGTCATTAGGTCCTCATCAATCAAGGTGATGGACGATCCGTCATCAAAGAAGGCGAATGTTGACATTTGAACACCATCTCCATATAAAGTGACGGGAATTACTCGGAACAAGATTGAATCATTTTCATGACGATTAGCTTTACAGTTCATGTGAGTTGACGTCGCAGCAGTTACCAAGGTCGTCTTCTTGTGTAAACTACGATGGTGAATAAAACGACATCCATCAACCCCGCATGTGGCAGAAGAAAGGCACGCCTGGGGATAGTGTGGCTTTAGGCATTTTCGGCAAAGTTGTTTGGCTCTTACCAGCTTCCACTTCTCAGGTCTACTCAAATCGGAAAAAACGTTGCACAATTCCACACGTGCACAATTACCCTGGCAAATAACGCAAGCCTTAGAGTCAGCATCGTCGGACAACTCAGCATGGGTGTTTAACACTCATCGCCGACGAACCTTTGATGATGTACTGGGAATTATTACATTATTTGCTCCTTGTGCTAGCTGCAACATCCAATTGCTAAAGTCCTCCAGCGTAGTTGATGGCAACGTCAGCTTATGCATTCCCCAAAATGGGCCTAAAAGACCAGGAAGCTTACAGACCAATTCTTGTTCCAGCTCTGGATTATTCAGATGGTTTAATAAGCCGGACGCTTTCATGGTGGCGCAAACGTTCTGTACTTCGATGGCGAAATCAACAAGTGTTTCTGGCCGACTTTCTTTGGGGGGTGGCATGTCTCTTATCTGCGACAATAAGACGTCTATGATGAGTTCTGGTCTTCCAAACTTCATGCGCAGGGTATATATTATTTGCGGTACGCAGGAGGAATGAAGCAGAAAACTCTTCACGGAATTCCTAGCTGGGCCATCCAGCGCCTGTCGGAGACGAATAAGGTTTTCATGATCAGAAAATCCACAAAGGTCAGTGGATTGTTCATAACTTGCGATAAATAATGGCCATTCATCAGGTTTTCCTACGAATTTTGGTAGTTCTGTGGAGAGTCCCTTGCGTGCCGCTTGCTGATTAGCGTTAATGAGAAAGGTACAGCTTTGGCCGCTATTAGAAGTGACGGTCGCATTATTTGCATTTGCAGCATTTGTTAAATTCGTCGAAAACATGTCTGGCAGCCACGCAGATGAGGAGCCAGTTCTAGTATTCTCCGTGCACTTTATTTCTAGTGCAAGAAGCTTTTCCAAAACTTGTCGCAAGATTGGATCCTGATGCTGTGCCGTCAGTCACCGTTGGTTGGATTTCTGCTTACGGTTCTGAGCTGAGTATTGGCCTGCGCTGCAGTTGTGCTTTCTGCCCCCGGTGCTCCAGCAGGTATGGAAGTTGTTCCACACGTTCCCTTCAACCAGGTTTCGACCTGGACACAACTCTCGTCATCGTCTTCAGATCCGGAACACATCTCTTCTTCCTCCAGCTGCTCCACTAAGTGTCTTTGCTTGCGCAACAGAGTCTCCTTTTGTCGCACCAATTTCTCTTTTTCCTGTAGAATGGATTGCTCTTCATTTACGTATCGTATCTCAGCCTGTAGTCGCCTAATGCTGGCGTTTGAACCCTTTGACATCTTGGAGCAGGTTGACTTAGCAGTACCCCTAGCTGCTTGTGTGGCTGAAGGTGTGAAACAGCGAATAGAAGCAGATGCAGGGGCACTAAACACGGCGAGGGAGTCACCTTCCTTAGGTAAGGAGCGTAAGGAAGGGCTCTGCAAATTGAGTCGTTTGGCAGTGGAACATACGTTAATTTCTTCGCCAGTAAGAGACTTACGATGATCGTTTGGCCTTCCAACATCATGGGGTCGTTCTGCAGCAAGCTCCGTATTGCCATCAGTACAACGAGATTGTAGAGGAGGTTCCATCAGCACGATCGATAGTAGTTCAGAACACGATTTACATCGCCAATCCTGGTTTGCAACAGCAGCCGTCACTCCAACACATGAGTAATGGTACCAGCCATCACAATTGTCGCAGCATACCATTCGTAGGTTATCCTTATTGTTGCATGCGAGGCAATTGTATTGCTTCCGCTTAGCTCCAGCGTCCTGGGACTTGAAGTTCTTTGGCGGCGCCATAAAGAATTTTTTAATATGTTAGGAGAAATCTTGAATTTTCCTCAACGAAAATAGAAAGCCAAAGGTGGTGACTTCAATTTATTTGTTAAAAAATTCCTGTAACAATAATTTTTTATCATTTATAATACTTAATACAATATAATATATATATGAATTCACTTTAGTATGCTCCTTTATTCCTTAGATCCGCCAAAGATTTCCCAAGAAACTCGTGTTCTTTAACACCAAGAAATTAAAGCCGCATGGGATCGGCACTTGACAGCTTGTCATCGGCTTTAGGACGCGTTCGGAGATTTTGCCTCCATCATTGCCAGATCTGTCGCAACAGTACCCATATAAGGATTGACCCTCCTAAGCGAGCCAAGGACGATTACATAGATAGAAAAAACGTTATAAGTATATGTTTGCAAGCTATCTGTAACGAAAAGAAGCAAATTATTGACGTCTTCGTTGGCTATCCAGGATCAGTTCATGACCACAATTTTTTTTGGACAATTCCGACATATATCCTGAGCTCTTAAATTTATGTGGAGAATTATTTATACTAGGGGATTCTGCATACGCTTGTACAAGGCACCTTATAACACCTTATCGTGACAATGGCCATTTGTCAACCAAGCAAAAGTTTTTTAATAGAAAGCTTAGTTCGGGAAGAGTTGTCATTGAACACTCATTTGGCATTCTAAAGCAAAGGTTTAGACAACTGTATTATTGCAAGTTGCGAAGTATAGAAAAACTTTGCCATTTTGTACGTGCTTGTGTTGTCTTACATAATCTTTGTGGTGTGGATGGATTAATCTTAGACCCCGAAACAAACGACAGCAACGAAGAAAGCTCGAACCATAACAGTACTCCCGATGCAGCAGATCAGCAACAAGGTTCAAGTCTACGAAACCAATTATGCGAGCAGGTTTACGCCGTATACCACCGAATATAAATAAAAAAAATACGTAATTTTAATTAATTCATTTTTATTACTTAAAAATAAAGCCACTAAGGAAACCCTACTACATTATTATTACTTTAAACGATTATGGCGTCCTTAATGATGGTAATCAGGTAGATGTACATTTCGGCCTAATCATATCGTAAGGCGCAAGCATATTTTTAACCAACGACCATACCACGGTGAGTAATCGGTTCTCGTCAGATCACCGTAATTATTCGACGTTGGGCGCGATTAGTACGTAGATGGAGGACCGTTTGAGAACAATCGCGTGTCGTTGGCCAGTCCCATCTACAGAGTTGAGGCAGATAATCTACGTGGTATCACAATGGACCTAAATCGGTCTAAGTGTGTCGGCTTCTGCCGACAGCCACATAATCCTAACCTAACCTAACCTAAGCACATTGCGTGTGTGATCGTCAGTAACACACTCATAAAAAAAAATTGTCATTAATGACTATGACTATTTTTTGACTTCATAGTCCGAATCGTGACAACTATTTTTATTAGTTAAAAATAGTTTCTTATGATTATTTTGGTTGTAAATTTTTATTTATTTTCAAAAATTTTCAAAATTTCATGCCAAACAAACAAGTCAGCTGACATCAGTGACATTTGACGTCTTCAATTTGACACTTTTGACGCAGTTGCCCTTCCTCAAAAGGTGGTGCAGAAAATCCTGTACTTTTCTGATCTTAACTGAGCTGAACAGCGTCATGGAACACAAAGTGACAGAATGTAAAACATTTTGGGGCAAGATTTTTGCTCATGGAACACAAAATCCTGTACTTTTCTGATCTTTTCTGTACTTTTCTGTGCAGCTCAGGTTCATTAAACACACCTATAAAGTAACGTTTGCATATTAGTTCGCGAACGGACCTATAATCTGACTTCTGAATAGTGTTATATTACGATGTCAAAAGGAAAAAAGCTTGGTTAGAAAAACAAATTAGTTGAAAGGAAAGAGATTAGAAAAACCTTTCATTAGAAATAATAATAATAATAATAATAAATAAATAAATAAATAACATAAATGAGAATACGAATATGTATAAGCAAGCAGATTCTTAAAACTAATATCACAGGTTTGGAAATGTAATAAATAGATAGTATCTAATAAATTAATAAATAAATAACAAATATGTACAAAATAAATAAGTACATAAAATAGGTAAATAATAAAAAATGTAGTTATATATGTAGTATAAATAAATATTTAATAATTAAATAACAAATAAATAATAATAGATACGTAGTTAAGAAATAAACAAATTGTACAAAAAAAAAACAGTTGCTACGTTTGCAACAAGGTTATTAATGAGCACGTTATCGGACATCTCACAACTAATTGTGTATCTAGCAGTAGGTAAATCTTTCTATTCTAGTACAAACCAAATCGGTATTGGCCATTTCGTGGAGTTCAAGCTTTAAGTAAATATTAGTTTAAATAGCTTATTATGCGCTATTTGTAATTTTTTCATGTGCGTTATTGCACACTTTCTCCAAACTGGACAACCATAAAACATAATAAATAGAGGGAACATTATTCGTATAGTTTTAATTATTTTGTCTATGGTATTTGTTATATGTTTATTGTAAGTAAGCTTTTTATCTAATGAAATGAATAAGTGTTTGACAGTGTCCGTCCAGGTAGTGTTAGCATTATTAATAATTAAGTTATTCCTGGGCAAAAACAGGATTTTCTTTTTTTAGTAAAAAAGATAGCTTGGGTTTTAGCGGCATTGACTTTAATCTTAAATTTGTTGAAGTAAGTCATAAGAGTATTCAGTGCCGATTGAAGGTTGGTTTTGATTGCAAAACTAAGCACACCGGACGAATAAATACATGTGTCGTCTGCAAACATTGCAGATGTGGAAAATCAGATGTATAAACATTAAACAGCACGGGAATCAGGACGGATCCTTGGAGAACTCCTGCAGGAACTGGCATTTCGGTTGAGTAGGTGTTATTTACACAGACCGTAAAGACACGTCCTTCTATCGGGAGGTAGTACACATTATTAAAAACTATTGTTATAATTTTAATAAAACCCAAATTAATTAATTTCAAAAAAAAATGTGTTGTTTTATTACCTTTTAAGCATCTATCAGGTAGATTTAATTATTGTTCTTACACAGGTGGAACAAAAAAAGGGCGAATTTTAAGACCTTATTGGGTGATGCTTTTCCCAAATTGAATTTATTTAAATATCTACCTTATCCTAATTTTTTTTTCTACAACATTAACATAATATAGCCTTTTTTCATATTGCATTTGGTTTTTCCACATACTAAAAAAAAACTATAATAAACTGTTGCTTTGTAAGCAAGTTCTAAAAGCAGTATTGACCTACAGGCTCCAACTGTGGGCATGCATATGCAAATCAAATATACAAACATTCCAAACTTAAGTAATAAGGAGCATAGCAAATGCAACATGATACACATAACAAACACCGATCTGAGTATAGACTCAGAAATCGATTTGATTCAAGACGAAATAAAAAAAGTAGCTTATAGGCATAAACTAAGGCTTCTCACCACGTCAAACTGACAATAGCAGTTTCTTAATTTAAAAGCTTTGAAGTACAGGTATACGCCGGTAAACGTTGCCCCGAGCAACGTTGTTTCGCTATAACGTCGGTATCGAATTATCACCATACCCCGCTTAACGTTGTGTGGCTTCGCTGTAACGTCGTTTGAAAAATGCAACAATAAAATAAAAATGTCCCTAAGCTGTCGCCAATTTTCTAACGGTTTTCAAGTTCGTCGGCAAAATTGTGGTATTGCACATAAGTATGTGTTATTTCCATATGCAGTGGACGCGACCATATATAATATTTTCCAACTTTTTCAAATGCAATAAACGCGACGCCACCTTATACGATAGATAATATAGCATAATATCCGTTGCCGCCGCTTTTCTAGGAAAACTAACGGTAGCAACATTCCCACGACAAGCACTGGCATCGTCAACAGTAGAATAATATTTTTTTTAAAGAAAACTAAACTGTAAATGTTGTAATTGGCGCCCGAGCAGGGACCGGGAGTGCGTGTAACTATAGTTCGTCTTTAACCAGTGCCCAAAGTAGTACCCGCGTTACCAGCGCCCTCAAGAAATGCCCGCGTATCCTACCACAGCCTTCGTAGTGCCCGCGTAGGAAAGTTTAAAAGATGAAAAAGTGCCGCAATTAAGAAAACCCTCGGTCCCATAGAACGCAAAGTTAAAGTGCGACAGAAACGAGGCCCCTTAGTAGAAGACTTAGTGCTCTGCCCATAAAGGAGGAGGAAAAGGAAACACAACACATTGTGTAAATTCAGTAACGCATCACTGGCATCATGATGCTCATGATGCTTTGCAAAATGTTCATTAACGCAACTATTGGCATCACTTTCAACGTCAAGTGTTCATTATTGCAAAGTTGATCAAACTGATGCGCAAACATAACGAAAAAAAGCATCACAGAAATACCTGATGCGCTGTTGATTCGCCGGAAAAAAGCAAGAAAAATGTCGGAAGAGGAAGAAAAGTAAGTAAACAAACATTTTAATTGGTGGATACTATAAGAAGATGTATAAGAAGGTGTCCAAATAGGATTTAATGATTTTCGCAAATCCTAGAAACCTGGTTTGGTTTTCATTTAGAAAAGTTAAATCATTAGTGGACTTACATCGAAGGTGGAGTGGCACATTCTAAAATGATTTTGAAATACATCGTCTGGATATTCTTCTAGAACTTTGAAATAGTCCCTAATCTTAGGAATTTTCCTTCTTTTAAATCTGCTAATTAAAGTCCGTATGCGTTTCGAATACTTTCTTCTTGCTTCACACATATTAAAACTAAATTTATCGTCTTTACGATCAAAGTTATCGACTAAAACTTTTATTAGCAAAACTTCCATTTTAAATGTTTGATTTAAACAATGCGTTCTAAAACTCAAACGCCATATTCAATCAGCAACGCATCAGCTTAAACTTTGCATCGCATCAGCATCGCAAATAAGCAGTGATGCCGCATCACTGCGCAAATGTTTGACGGTTCTGAATTTACACATTGTGTAAGCCGCTGCTGCACCAGATGAATATAAAGATGCAAGTGCTTATCATAGTGTAAGTTACTTGTAAGAAGATTAAATTAAGAAATGGAAAACAATTAATTTTTTAAGTTATAAGTTTAATTAAAGTGTTGAACAACGCTTAATAATTTTTGCCAAGTTTTTCTCAGAGGAATTTGAAAGAAAAACCTTTAACTTTTAAATTTCCTTAATTTCTGTGCATATAAAAAAAAACAATATGGCGAACGAGAATGTACTTCGGCCATCGCAACTTGATCCCAATGCCAATCATCCATTGCAACATAACCCCAATGCAAATCCCAGCCTCAACGCTAAATCAGATACCTAACAATGTTAATCAAGCTCAAGCCGCACCAGAACTCCATGCATGGGTAGCCTCAGTAGTCAGCCCTGTCCTAAACACGGCGGGACGAAATATTATCGAAAGGTATACTTAATCCGAACGCAGACTTGGGTAGAGGAAATGATCAGACAATTAATCACGAGCTACGTGGAATTTGTCGGATCTCGACAAGATTACAGATGCAGTTCGCTGCCTGTGGGAATTCTATAAAAAAAAATCAGATTGAATTCCATTGACACGAGACTGTTAAACCCAGAGACTTTGTCATGACCCGAACGGAAAAACTGTTACTGATATGGATCGAGGATTAAACTCATTGAAATATTCCGCTAGTTAATGGCTTATACAAAAGAAGGCGCTTTGACTAGACTGCTCGACAAATTAAAGGAGACAATAGGAGAGTCCTCAACTGATGAAAATTTTGCTGCAAGCCGTGGTCTGTTTATAGGTTTAAAAAAGATCAGGCATCCACAATGTAAAGCTTTCGGGAGAAGCAGTTTGTGCTAACGTGGAATCTACACAAGCATTTCAAGAAACCTTTTTAGAAATTGTTACAACTGGCGGCTACAGCGCCGCACAAATATTTACCGTAGACAAAATGGCTCTTTTTTGGAAAGAAATGCCCACTAGATCTTATATTGCACAGAATAAAAATACAATGCCTGGACATAAAGCTGCAAAAGACAGACTTACCTTATTACTAGGTAGAAACGCAGCAGGAACTTTTAAAATCCCACCTATGTTAATTTACCAATCTGTTTATAAAAGAGCTTTGAAATGCTGCGCATAACAGAGACAGTACCTGTAATTTGGAAGGCAAACAAAAAAGCTGGGTCACAAAGTCTGTTTTCGAGGAATGGTTTCTAGACCATTTTTGTCCAGCTGCAGAAAAGTTTAATGGTGAGCAAAATCCCGCCAATAAAACATTGCTCCTCTGGTCATCCGACTGATTTAGAAAACTTGTCGGACGGAAAACTGAAGGTTGTGGTAAGCTTTCGGTCTTATAAGGCCAACCCATCTGAGTAAAGCCGGAAAAAGTTTAAGTTAGCCAGAAATGACTGCAATGCCCTAATTAATCATTAATAAAAATATAATATAATATATTTCAAATTCTCCTAAGACCAAAAGCTGAGGCAAGAAATACTACAAAGTCAAACGGGTAGTAAAAACTTTTGGTCGTTTGTTAAAAACATCAAGGATTCGGCCTCGTCATCTCATTTACAATGACATGACGACACTCATTTACAATGACATTCTAGCTGTTAGCTGGCTAGATAAAGCCAATCTGCTTGCTGCTCACTTTGCAGCTAACTCAATGCTTCCAGGTTGTGCTTTATCTCCCCTTGTACTTGAGCGCGTAGAATACTCTATGGGAGAAATCCACTTTCGCACTCGTACAGTGGCTAGAGTACTTCGAAATCTTGACATTCACAAATCCGCTGGTCCAGATGGTATTTCCCCTATCGTTCTGAAGAGGTGTTTTTCTACGCTGGCAAAACCACTGCGTAAGCTTTTCTATCTGACCTATTATGTTATATATTATGACTATATTAGAGCTCTTTGCGAGGAGATGGATAACGGCATTTGTCCAGCCTGTACCAAAAAAAGGCGCATCTTCTCCCTCCTACTAATAAACAATTGCACTTACGTTCCTTCTTTCTAAGGTCATGGAAACGCTGATCAACCGTCAACTAATGAAATATCTTGAATCCCGGAACCTTCTCAACGACCGGCAATACTTTATTCGCAGCAACAGGTCCACTGATGATTTGATGGCATATTTAACCGTCTGTCCCAGACTCTCTTTCTCATTTTTGTAAGCGATCTCCTGGCTATTACTTCGAATACAATCCATTTCTTTGCTGGTGACAGTACCCTTAGCTTCTTCTAATCGTGTCTTGGAACAGCAACGTATGTTAAGCTCATTAAATTCCGATGTTAACAGTGTAATTTAGTGCTTCTAAAACGCAATGCTGTCTTCTGTCATTAAAGCAAAACCCACACACATTATCCATAAATGGCACCTGTATCGCTGAAACCGAAAGACTTTCATTCTCGGTATGTGTGGTAACCACAACCTCCGTTTGAATGACCACATATTCGATGTCGCCAAGAACGCTGCGATATGTCTAGGCTTCCTTAAGCGATGTAAGAAATTTCTCACCCCTTATGAGCTGGCTACAATTTATAAGGCGTTCGAATCCTCTGGTCTGGTGCACCAATTACTTATTTGGAGCTTCTTGACAGGATCGAAAAACCCGCGATAAAACTCATTGGCGACCAAGACATCGCGAGATCGATTAACTCTCTTAGTCATCGTCGTAATGTCTTCTATCTTTCGTTATTTTATTGTTATTTCCACAAAAAGTGCACTAACAAAATATTTTAACATTTCAACCGCAATACCCGCCATACAAGGAATGCTCACCACTTCACCTTCAAGCCTGTATTCGGCCGTACAGTGAAGTTCAAAGAAACTTCCTTCAGCCATACAATACGAATGTGGAATACTCTTCCACGCTCTATTTTTTCTTCACATTATAACCTACAAACATTTAAAACCAACGTACATCGGCATCTCTCCTTTTCTTATAATCCTAATTTTCTTAACGCCCGCGCTGTGTAGCTATTACATGATAAGAGTACTAAAAACTCCCTTTAGTGCGGGTAAATTTAAAAAAAATCTTCTCAAAACCGGAAGTATGAAAAACTAACGAAAAAACAAAATTTGTTACACGAAATTACCATCAGTGGTGATAAAAATCATAATTCAAATGGTAAAAACAAGTTTTGTTACTGAAAAATATAAAAAAAATACATTTGATCTTAGGTCAAAATGAAAATGCTAAATCCTGTTTAAACCTTAAAATTGTGGAAGATTTCAGAATGATGAATGCATATTTCCTTAATCTGATTAGGTAAGTCACATAAAGCCAAATTGGCCGTGGCCCATGTTCTGCATTCCACTTTTTGTGAATTTGCAAGTTGAAAGTGAAATTGTGTGTTCTGCATTTCGATCGAAATGAATATTGTGAATTGGAGCAAATCTGTAGGGAGTTATTACGAATGGTTTAAATGCGAATCCAGCATTTTTTTATTATTGAAAATTGCTAAAACTATTGCATCCATGTTGACTTAACACCAAACATTGT
The DNA here is from genome assembly GCA_949715645.1 of Portevinia maculata. Classification (NCBI taxonomy): domain Eukaryota; kingdom Metazoa; phylum Arthropoda; class Insecta; order Diptera; family Syrphidae; genus Portevinia; species Portevinia maculata. The sequence goes on from OX454525.1 coordinate 99,220,496, forward strand.
GTTTGTTTAGTAGGTCTTTGACAATTCGAAAGTGAATTCGAAAAAATCTAAAACGATCGAAATGTATAACACCAAATTTCATTCCGAGTGAAATTGAAAAGTGAATTGAATTCGATTTCGATCGAAATGCAGAACATGGGTGCTTATGTCGGTTTGATGAAATGATCAAGTGTCAACATTTTAAAAATCTACACGCTGTTTAATCCACCCGTTTTTTTTTTAAAAAAACAAACTATTGTTTTGATAAAATCCCTAATAATGGATAAATACTTTTTTAGCAATTTTCGCATACTAAGTCGTTTGCCACGCCCACTTATAGGTTCGACCAAGCGGACTGCAGCCTTTTCTTATGTTTTTTTAGAATCTCCGTCATATCATTTAACACCAAATCAACGTTGTGGATATATAAAATACAATATTCGATTTCGAGTCCCGGTGCGAAACGATAAGGAAGACCGAAAAGTTTTAAAGTTTTAGTCCGGACAATTGAATACAGTGTGTGGGGGGTTTACAGAGGATTGAAGGCTGCAGTATCTCAGGCATAGACTATTCCACGGTTCGGGAGCCCGCTAATAAAGTAAATACGTTATGAGTAGGCAATCAACAGTTTCTGGTTAGGCATTTAGCTATAGTCCGAGTAGCCCAAGTTGAAGTACATTATGTGTACTTCTCTGACCGCTTGGATTGAGGCCTGATATCTTAAACCGGGTACTTTGTGTGATTTTGATTGCCTTTTTGGTAAACCTAGAATTTTTTTTCCAACAATTAAGATAACATTTTATAGTATATCTCGCAATAAAAATGATATTTTTTACAAATAGATGAAAAAAATATTTTAGCGATATTTATCAAAACTAATTGTTTGTCTAAAAATCAACCGCTGGTCCAATAGTAGCATATAGGGCCCAAACCCTAGCTTCACCAACCATTTGCTTGTGCACAGTGGACAATTTATATTATGAGTTTGTATTAATAACATCTAACGCGATCATATGGACATGTATTCATTTGTTTTCCAAAATTATTTATATGTAGTATTATATTTTCAACAAATTATCTTTTATTCAATATCAACACTATTTTTTACAGGTTTCTGTTTTACCTCCATTGACGTGGGTGTAGTTTCCTCAACTAGAGTTAGTGGTTGTTCTAAGGTGTTCTTCTTCATAACTGTATTGTAAATGCTAAACGCTTGGAAAATCATCGAACTAACGTCACTCGAGTTGGAAGGTAGTATCATAGTATTGTTTGTTTTAGCTAAATTACTGAAAGCTGAAATATATTGTTCAGCCAGTGTCAGAGATGCAGCATTTTTTCCGTCCTGTAAGTTTACACATTTTGTTTTATGATTTTACAAATGTTAGCAGTTATTTGGAATAAAAATTACTGATTCTCTACCTGAGTATTAACTGATTTGGCTATTGTTTGAAGTCCCCGAGCTCTAGCATCAGCAATGGCTAGTATAGCAGCTGCTTCGCCATTAGCTTTGTTTATATTTTCCTGACGTTCTGCCTCTGAAATGAAGAACATTTGGCAATTTTGTGAGTTATTATGTTGAATACAATTGTGAATTAACAGGTTCTGAAAATAATAGCGAAAGTGAAAGGATATGATCATAGAAACCGCAAATTTGAGAAGCTACCATGAAAATGATAATCGTGGATGTTTGTCAGAGAGACGATCGCAAGTCCAGCATAGACCAGCTAAATCTTATAGGACACTGTCAGCGCCAACCGTATCTTCCTATTGAAGAAGAATGACATTGCCCGTATATAAACAAGTACCTTGTGTAGTTAGTATCAAAGGGTTGAACTCTAAAGATCTGGTAACAAACAACACATATCAAACAGACTTACAACAGTAAGACTAAAATGTAGTGTAGCTTAAAAACATATCAACCTGTTCTTTTGATCTTCGTATATCAATAATGACTAGACAGTGGTGAAATATTAACGCAGAGGGAATTCCCCACTCGCAATTGTAGCCGTATACATGCCACATGATTCCTAGGTGGACCGCCATACAAACAGCTGGTAAGAATGAGTGGGACATAATAATGGGATGTGATGATATCCCCAATCAAAAGCAAAGGGGCAGGTCGGATACCAATTCACGAGGTGCTGCTTCAATTTATTATAGACCTACATTTTTTATTAGCTACAGGGTTAATGAATTGTCCTACATACTAGAAATACCCTCTTTAATAACTCCGAGATATTCACTGTGAGTACCTAAGTTGAAAGTTTCATCAGAGCCATCATACTCAAACCTAAACATAAGCCTAATATCTGCACACGCCCCTACCGACGAGGCTGTAAATCCCATCAAGGAGGAATTTTATGACCTCCTGGATGGAGCTGCTTGTCCGGAGTATGATGTAAAAGTTGTACTAGGGGACTTCAATGCTAAAGTCGGAAAGGAAAACATCTTTGGCGGGTTAGTTGGTAAGCACAGAATCCACGAAACGAAAACAGACAACGGCTACCGACTAATCGATTTTGCAGCAGCTCGTAATACGGTGATAAGTAGCACTAGGTTTCCAAGGCTAAGGATCCACACAGCAACCTGGCATGGGTGGAAGAAAACATGCCCGATGACTGGACTATCAGCTCCATATGCCCCATCTACAAAAAAGGCGATCCTATGTCTTGCAAGAACTATCGAGGCATATCCCTGCTTAATGTCGCATATACGATCCTATCCAACGTAATGTGTGAACGTCTTAAAACGTTTTGCAACACACTTATCGGCAGGTACCAGTGTGGCATCCGCTCAGGCAGATCGACTATAGACCAAATTTTCACACTGAGGCAAATCCTGGAAAAGACCAACGAATTTCAAGTCGAGACACACCACCTATTCATCGACTTCAAAGCCGCTTATGATAGTATACATCGTCAGGAGCTCTATATGGCTAAGGCCGAATTCGAAATACCGGCAAAACTGATTCAGATGTGTCGCGTGACTCTGGAAAGCACGCTGTGCAACGTGCAATTTGGAAATAGTTCCTCGGGACGCGCTATCATGCGATTTCTTCAATTTCGTACTGGAGCAGATAGTGCGCAGGGCAGGTTCCAACACGGAAGGCACTATCTTCAACAGGTCCGTTCAGCTGCTGGGTTATGCGGACGATATTGACATCATCGGCCGATCACAGCGCTCCGTGATAGAAGCTTTCACGGCAATTAACAGGCGAAATCTGTTTGCCTTATAGGAAATGAGGACAAGACTAAATACATGCTATCAACAAACAAACAAACATCTGTCCGCCGCCTAGGACAAAACATCACTATTGATAGCAACAATTTCGATAATTGTAGTAATTATTGTAAGAGTTAAGCATGCAACTCACACTGTCATACCGTATTTATATTCATGTACCTACATTATATACACAACTAGTCATACACGTATAAGATCATTGTATATACACTTTATAGTATTCTCACTTCGTGTATACGACGATACGCCACCATACGACGTAAGGCCAAAACAAATTATATTAGTTTATGCACATTATGTGGGTTTATTTTTGTTTTCCTCCAATCTCCTGAATGGGAATATGAGAATGAAGATCATTCAGTTAGCGAGTAGCGACTACCGATGCCGATGGTGGCTGATGTTTGACGTAGCGGACATTTTCATCGCGTAGATTTATCGTATTTTATTTTATTTTATTTGTTGGCTCTGATGGAAGTATCAGCAGAATATTTTTATTTGGTTTTGCGCAAACAGCTGATTTTTTGTTCTCCTTCATGCTCGTGAGTAGGTATATGAGAAGTAAGAAGACACAGGTAGCGTTGGTGGTGGACGGTAGGGAGGAAAGGTGAAGGAATTATTATCGGGTAGACTTATGCCATATTATTTGTTTGCTCTGATGGAAGTTTGGGGTAGGTTATGTTTTCTGGTATTTAATACAATTGGAATGATCGTTGAAGGAGAGTCGCATTTCAGGATTGAGGTTTCTCGAATGATTTTCTTTATAATCCATATTTGCAAGTGAAAAATGGATATGCATATTTAAAGGTAGGGGCGATGGTGGATAAAGGAAGGTGGGAGAATTGTCGTCGAGTAGTTGATGGTATATTATTTGTTGGCTTTGATGAATGTTTGGGGTAGGTTATGGAATATTGCAATTAGACCATCACAGTCACCTGTAACTTGTTTTCTTTGTTTTTAATACAATTGGTGTGTATGTTCACATCGGTGAAGGAGATTCGCATTTCAGCACTGAGGATTCCCAAATGGTTTATAAACCATATTTGCATGTGAAAAAATATTAATTGAGGCAGAGATAAAAAAAGATAAGACAAGTTATAGTGTATTCCCAGCTACATTGCGAACGATCCTTAAGGGTTTCCACTTTAAAAAGAAAATCGGGGATATTTTCGGACCCGTCGAATGCAATTTGCCACTTTTCAATTTTACAAACTGAACTTACTAAAGAAGTTTGTTGACTTATTGGATGTGCTTGTCTGCGTTGCACAGTGTGACCAATCGCTGATTTAGCTTGGTTTAATAAGGAAAATGACATGCACAAATTTAAACAAAAACCGGTTAAGCCTCCTACGTAATGACTGTGCAATTTTTTTGTTGTTGCTTAGTGCAACAAAAAAAAATCATCTCAAACTCCAAATTGTATATAATTTTTTTTATAAGAAGGTCAATTTGAAGAGAAAGTGTTTATATCGGTTTTAATTGGTTCGCGTATATTTGATAGCTTTTTTTTATCTTTTCTCAATAAGTTAAAAGTCAATTTAATTCCGCTAAATCAGCGATTCGTTACACTGTGCGTTAGGTCGAAAACGAAGCGTTATTTAAAAAATGTTCGAAGTCGGAACGAGCGTTCGAAGGTCTCGTAGGATTCACATTGGGAGTATTTAAATTCAAATTGTCCAATCTTCGAACTAAGGTATCTCTAATAGACTGCATTTCACGAATGAAAACTCGTTGGTTTGCCTCGAGTCTGTGGCTTCTTCTTGAACAGGTGGACGTTCATTAATATCTCATCGCTCATTATTATCATCACTATTGTGGTTATCTACCAGTTGTGGTGAAATCTGATCCTGGCTTAAGCCTACACTAGCCCCAGGTGGAGTACGACTAACTATTGGCCTGGATTCCATTGCTCCTGAACGGGGAGTTATTTCGAAAAGTGGACGAATTTCTCAAATTACTTGGTCTTCCTCTAGAACGCGTATTTGGAACTCTATTATCCATAATAGGAAATTTCGGATTTTAAATACAACTTCAAAAGTTTTCAAATTTCAATATCTTTTAATAAATCTGTATTAAAAAAAATTAATACATGCATAATTTGGGGTCAGCGCGGTAGGTGCTAAATTCGATATTAAATCAGATATTAAATTTGATAAGAATAGATACAATATGCTTAAGAGCAAGATATCTATCTTGGTAAACAGACGGACTGTGCAAACAATGAACACAATACGAACAAGACTGTATATAATTGGCAACTATAGGTAACATAGTCCAGTGTAATAACTACCAGACAATGGGCTACCTATACTAGGTATAAAAGAATTAGGATTTATATATTATAAAAATATTCATATGCACAACTTATCCTTTCACGAATGAAATTAGACCAATATGAATACAAAAAGCAGTTCAACTCTTTCTGATATCCAATAGTCGCAACGAGGATTACAATTAAAACTATGAATATACTGGGACTACTATACTAATGAAAGTCATACTCAACTTGAACCGCCAAGAGACACAATAGAACAATCTACAATTGCTGGAGCTCGGCTAAAAGCTCTAGATTTAGCCAGTATAATCTTTGTACGTTCTTAATGCCTCGAAGTACATCTAATGTTAGAACACGTTTAATGCAAAAGAGAAACAATCAAGCAACCTCCATTAAGCAAAAAATATCAACAAGTGACCTTCCTCAATGCTTCATTGAAAAGGTACATGGACTTTAAAATATATACCAGCAATTTCACATGTTGATTAAAGATAAATAAACTTGCGCAATACTCCTATAAAATATGTCGTTCATCGAATTTAGTAATCTAGCTCCACGCAAAACAACGAAAATTCTTACTATCCATATAAATATTCATCTTATAGGTACCTATTGAACAAGAAGTGGTAGTGCGGCATGGCACAATACTGACAAAAAAATTATGTCATTGCTTTATAATTTAGATCGAATATTTCTAAATCAATTACAAAAAAAATTATAGAAATCGGTACCTTTTGCGACAAGATATAGCCGAAACAGTGAGAGTCTAAAATGCGACAAACTCATAATATCTCATTTGATGAAAAATACCGAAATCAAATTTTATTCAATTTTTCCTTACAAACGAATCGCCTATTCCATCATTTCTACTCGCAGACGAAGAAGTCAGATTTCTTATTTTTCCATCATCTCCCTCTCATCAAACATACTACTTGCCGAAGCGAAGGCAACATTGCAAATCATCAATTACACAGAAAAATAAATACATACTTACATTTCCATACAAATAAAAATCATATGGCATGACCAGAGAATCGATAATGCGAGATCCATTATCCATACAAATTAACTTACTTGGAAATCCTACATGCTACCTGTGCTGCTAAACAACAAAAATGCCTGTGCTCCTTCTTACAAAGAAAAAAAATACAACATACATGGGAATGCAATTATGAAAGGTTCGATAAAGAGAGATAAACCAGTTTATTTGGTTTTCTTTCTTCGTTTTCAAAGTGTGTAAAAAAAATGGTGACAGCAAAATTGAAGACACAAACCTTCCAAACGCCATCTACCAACGTGAGGCCAAAATAAAAAACTCGCTGTTATGATAATACTATAAAGTGTATATACAAGGATAAGATTTAGAATAAGATAAAGAGAGCGTCCGTTTTATGATCGCACTCACAGAAAACGGACGTGTCATTATTTAATCCGCAGCCTCTACAGTGAAACAGTACTACATTAAGGAGTTCATCTACCTCGGAGTAAACATCAACTCCACGAATGACACCTGAGTGGAGATCCGGCGAAGAATTACCCTAGGAAACCGCTGCTACTTCGGTTTGGCAAAACAGCTGGGTTCAAAACTATTAACTCGGAGGACGAAATGTATGCTTTACAAAACCCTTATCCTGCCAGTTCTGCTTTATGGCGCCGAATGCTGGACGATAAGCAGGAAGGGAGAGCTGAGCTGGGCTCCTTCGAAAGAAAAATTCTTCGGCGGATTTGTGGTCCTGTGTGCGAGGAGGGTGAATGGAAGAGAAGATAGAACCGCGAACTCTACGAGCTGTAATAAGATATGGATGTAGTCCAAAAAGCTAAATCACGTCGACTACATTGGCCGGCCACATTGAGCGAAGACCAAGCCATCTCGGATGCCAGAGCGCTTGGTCTGGACAACTGGAAGCAGCGCGCCCGGGATCGTAGAGGATGGAAGGCTGCTGTGTCTCAGGCGGAGACTCTTCACGGGTCGGGAGCCCGTTAAGTAAGTAAGTAAGCATCATACCGCACCGTAAACCCAGGACGACCTGTTACAAATTTGTCGCTGAGATAGGCAAAAGTATTAACGTTTGTCTAACACAGCCAATGGAAAGCCCATCCGAAACTAAATCCGAACAGAATTTATAAGTTAGACTTTAAAAGCCTATAAGAAAACCGCTGTCCTAATAGATAATAAAACCCGAAAGATCACCGACATGGTGAACGAAAGAGCTTCAAGCATTAGCAAGGAAAAAATAAAACATTATAATGCTGCTGGAAAACACAGATACCTGTTGGTGTCTGTACATGGTTAACGAAAGGAGATTCCAAAATGAAGTTGACGATGCTAAACGGAACTCCTGACACAACTTCTGCAGTGGTATAGAAGTTAATATTGCTAGAGAAGTTCCAGCAACCTACGTACAGATGATCATGGACAGTCAGCGAGATGTTCGCAATCAAAGTCGGTGTACACAAGGGACCGTCTTAAGTCCCTTGAAATTTATTACAGTCCTTGATTATCTGCTTCAAGGAAAAGTGACGGACTCCAAAGTGCATCAGTTATTCTTTGCCTACACAAGGATTAAACGTTCCTGCAACAAGCACTTAATGTATGGGTGGAAATTTTGGAGGGTAACGGGCATCGTATTAGTCCGAAAGAAACAGAATATTTGTGCTGCCCGTTCCCTGAACCACTCCGACCAATTCCATACATTTTTTTTTTATGAATGGAAGTTATTCCCAAGTGCGAAAAGTTCAAATATCTGGGATCTATGATCAATAGCAAAGCAAGTGTGGACTGGATGAAGTGGCGGGAAAACTCAGCCATCTTCTGTGATCGAAAAATGCCCCCTAAGCTGAAAGGAAGGCTCTACACCGCAGTTGTGCGCCCGGCGCTCAAATACGGTTCATAATGTTGGACAGCGTACAAAAAGTATGAGGACAATAAGGGCAGCTGAGATGAAGATGCCTCGCATGACAGTAGGAGTAACAAAAATTGATCGAGTAAGAAGTTCCAAGATCCGAGGAAGCCTTCACGTCAAAGAACCTATTTGGAGAAATATGGAGCGCGACAGGCTCAGTTGGTTCAAATGAGAGATCCAAAAAGGCAATATCAATCAAAGTTTCCATACAAACGCAAAAGAGAGGAAGGCCTAAAAACACCTGGATCACATGCAGCAAACACCAGCATTTCATTGGAATCAGCGAACAACCCAAGTAGGTATGCGGTTAAGTGCGAGGGTTATGATCCCTTTAATCCTGATTATGGCCTCAATGCCATTAAGGAAAAGGAAGAATAGTATATTTAACTTACCAGAAGCCAATATCCTCGATTTCCTTTTGCCTTCGGCGATATTAATTTCCGCTTCACGTATACCCTCAGACTCCAAAATAGCAGCTCGTTTTTTTCTTTCAGCTTCGACTTGCATTTGCATAGCGTCGTGCACACGATTCGGTAGCTTAAATACAAAGCATTAAAACTTATTGTATATCCAACAACACCGCACGCTATTACCCTTATATCGCGGATCTCATAACGAAGACACGCAATACCCCAAGCCTCACTGGCCTTATTGATGGAATGGACGATACTGACGTTAAGAGATTCCCTTTCTCGGAATGCTTTATCCAAAGACATCTTGCCCAGTTCGGATCGCATTGTCGTTTGAGCCAATTGCGTAATAGCGAACTCTGGATCCTCGACTCCGTAAGAAGCTAACCAGTACAAAATTCAATAAATTTCACGAATTTTGGGGCATACATACCGCGGTATGGATCCACTATACGTAAATACAAAACTCCATCTATGCTAAGCGTAACGTTGTCTAAAGAAATTGCACTTTGCTTGGGCACATCGATTGCTATTTCCTTAAGACTTTGGACATATTTAATTTTGTCAACAAATGGAAACAAAAAGTTGAGACCGGGATCCATTATTTTATGGAAACGTCCCATTCGTTCGACAATCCAGGCCTTTGAAAGAAATGTTAGTTGATTTATTTTTCTTTCAGAAAAACACATACCTCTTGTTGTGGAACAAACATAATAATTGTGTTTATGGGGGAATATGACTTTAGCCGCACCGGTTGTAGGGTTAGCCTTTGATTTGATAGCAAACCCTGTAATGTGAGCATATGGAATACATTTAAAATGTTACTTATTTGAATAGTATATTTACCTTATTTACAACACGATACATCAAGTTACTATATCTTAACATTTCTGATCGTTTTGAAGTTCAATTCAATAACCTACACAGCTTTCCCAAAAAAAGGAGCTAATTCATCCAGCAAGGTGACAAGGGTTGACGGTTGACAGACAATTGGCATTTGACATACTCGAAGTTCAGTGGCAATGATTTAGTACATAGATACAGTAGAGGATCGATTATCTGTACGTATATTAACCTCCGAAATTCAATCAGACGCAAATTCAATTATCCGAATTAAACTTCCAAAGGAGAAAACAAAAACGACTCTTGAAAATCTCTGATTTTATTCGTGTCTTTTGTTGTTAAAGAGAAAACGTGAGTCGGCTATGCAGAAAGAGCACACAAATCTATTAAAAAAAATTGCGATTATTTTTCCATTCAACTGTAATTTTGCCCTACTGTATGGCAGCTTTTTTATTTTTATATGTATGTTCTTGTAAATAAGCCTTACACAGAAACGAAGTATATAAAACATGAAATCCTTTTAATTACGTATATATATTTCTTTCGTTTCAGTAACATAACATTTGGGGAACGACCACGAAAGTGACTTTCGAATTTGTTGATCAAATTTGATTATCTGAACCTCCCTGGGTCCAAATTAGTTCGGATAATTGATGCTCTACTGCGCAATTATATTTGAATTACTAGTAGGTACCTACCAAATCGCTTTAAAAACGACAACCAGAACAACAACAGTAATATACTTCTCCTCGGAAAAATTTAATAAAAAATTAATTTCTCCCGCAATTTCTGAATGTCGTATCAAACAACAACAAATATGTAACATGTAAACTCTACCTATGCTGACTAGTTAAATGTTTTCTGAAGGAGGAAAGATACCTTTCTCGGTCGTCCACGGCACATTTTTTTCGGTCAAACCTTACAGTTTACATGTCATCTCACAGGTGTCTCTCATTGGGAAATGTTTGCGAATAGAATAGTGTGTATTTTTTTCGGATAAGGAATAGAAAAGACGTAATTTTAGAATTTTGTATCCGGAATATGCAGAAACAGAACTGGAATGAATAGAATGGGCAAGTTCAAGTTCCAAGTCAACAAGTCACCTACAATTCAACTTACGACTAGTTATCTAGTCTAGCGTCTGTTGTTTGGCTCGTTCAATTTCCAAGGCAACTACAAGTCCCTACTATTTTACCCTTTCTCATTGATCGAATAATTTACGTGACCAACGTTTGGCAAGTTATAGACGGTTAACTAGTAGAGAACACACAGTTAGCTTGCAAACTGAACGCGCCCATTGCCACAGATTAATGAATAACATAGGGCAAGATTTGCTTCCAATTGTTTGTCTTTCAGTCACTCCACAACGTACTTCTCAAAGCAGGTATGCAAATGGTATGTAATCATTATTTTCAAATGAAATATTAAAAACCCTAAATTTTTGAGATATTTCTGCTGCCAAATTTAAAGTGGGTAGTGATCGAACTTAAATCTTATGAGCGCTCGTAAATCTGCACAAATAATGCTTGGTGAATGGTTTACAAAGTTAGTAGCTTAAAGTTTGAAAAAATTCTGGAATCTGTCTACAATGATGACATATGTTTACCAAATTTAATTTCCTTATCATTGCTAACATCGAAACGATTCCCTCTTTTATCGCTTGAAGTGTTCTATTTCACATTTTGTTTATTTCTAACACCACTGCCAATCCTAAATAAACCTTCTTCCAGGCAGTTCGCCTTAAAATCGATTTAGTGATAATTTCATATTTGATTGTAAAATTCTTACCAATAAGCACCGCAATAGATGATAATCAAATTGCCGAGTATCTAACTGAGTTATTTTTCTCGCAATCACACATCGCTAGTGAAGTTGCCTCATAGTATTCAACCACTCCAAACTCTCAAAGAATGGAAAGTTCTTTTGTCTGCTGTATATATTTTGACGGATGTCAAATCAAACTACATTGCATTAAAGTTTTTCTGTCTTTTTTTATTCTAAAAAGAGTCTGGCTGAGTTTTTGCGAATTTTGCTCGGAGAATCACAGCTATGGAACCAGATAAAGTTGCAGACGTAATTTTCGTTATTGAAGGAACAGCTATAAATGGTGCCTACATTAACGATCTAAAAATTAATTACATTGTGCCCACTTTAGAATACTTTTCTCAAGGCCCGATTGATGACCGAGAATACCTTATTTCGGATCGCAATTCTGCTTTATACGGAATTGTGTTTTATAGGACTGCACAATGTATGCCAAATAAGTCAGTGGAGACTTTTGGGCCAATCACCAGCCCCCTGAAAGTACTGGAGACCATCGAACGCTTAGATTTCACCGGTGGTCAAAGTGAATCGAATGCTAACCTCGCCGAGGGATTCGCCACTGCCAGAGTATGTTTTGAGGACATGAAAGAGATCCGAGGTGAGGGAATTCTAAATGTTCAGCGCCATTGCATATTAATTTGCAACAGTGCCCCTTACTCGATGCCAGTTCAAGAGTGCTACCAGTATGATAACAAGACCATTGAACAGCTGACTCCGATGTTTGTCGACAAAAAGATTCACCTATCAATAATAGCCCCTCGCAAAATTCCAATTTTATTCAAATTGTACTCCAAAGCAGACTCTGATCTGCCGTTAGTCGCTAAGAATTACTGCAGAGACATTCGGCACTTGATTCTACTCAAAGGATTCCACCTTAAGGAAAGACCTGTGAGTCCTAATGTAAACCATGCAATAAATGCTCAAAGTCCGATGAATAACGTTCAGAATCCGATTCTTGTTGAAAACCCGCAACAACAAGTCTTGCAATCCCAGCAACAAGTTCAGAAGCAGCAACAACAGCAACAGCCAGCCGCTCTCGTTAGCCAGCCTTTCGTCAACAACCCATCCAATCCCATCCAGTTGTCATATAACAACAACAACGTTACTCAAGTAAATCGCTGGCTTTTCCCAAATCAACAGCAAAGACCGGCGTTTCTTTCTGGATCAAACACGCAAATGGGAGTTGGTGCGCATAATCCTAACTCTGCGCTGATTTCACAACTCTCCACGCCCCCTAACCAGGGCATCAACTCCATGCTGCAACATCAACAGGCCCTCCGAATGCAAATGATTAATCAACAGCAAACTCAGGCGGCACAGATGAATCAAATGCCCGCACCCCAACAGGCGCCGTCCTTGCAACCACATGCTGGCGATGGTGGAGGAATCCGCGATCGCGAAAAGATTTGGTCGGGACTCTTGGAATGGATCGAGAAAACTAAACCCGACCAAACTAAAATAACGCGTCAGGTACCGTGCCATGTGACAACAAATATAAAGGATGGAGAACCAGAAATTAGAGCTGAGAACTGGCCACCGAAACTTCTTATGCAGTTGATGCCAAAGCATCTGGTAGGAAACATAGGCGGACAGTATTTAAAAGACTCTAAAATGGTTATCTTCCGGCCAAATCCGTGCGAGGCACTCGACACGCTCTCCAAGGTAATGACGACTGGTTTCGCCGGCTGCGTTCACTTTTCAACTCCATCGTCAATGCCGTCGTGCGAGATCAAAGTACTTATTCTTCTGTACACCGCCGAAAAGAACGCTTTCTTGGGATTCATACCCAACAACCAGACGATGTTCGTTGACCGCCTGCGTAAAGTGATTCAGCAAAAACAAAATATGGGCCAGCAGGGGCCGACGGTTAATATGCAGCAACAAGGACACCAATCGCAGCAACAACAAGGCCCGCACACCGCAGCTATGACTTCGAATAGTATTCAAGCGTCAAATCCTTTGCAACAGCAAGTCGCACAACAGCATCAAGCTAACCAGCAGAAGGCAATGGAAGTGCAAATGCACGACCAACAGCAGCAGCAGCAGCAGCAACAACAACAACAACAACAGCACTACAATCAGTATGCCCAAATGCCCGTGCAGATGCAAGACAACCTTGGCAGTGGTGTTCAGCACAATATGGGAATAGTTCAACAACAGCAGCAACAACAGCCACGTATGTCTGTCAGTATGAGCGTTCCTTCGCAGGTGACCCATGGAATGCAGCAGCAACGAATGGTCCGGCCAATGATTAGCAATAATCCTGGATTAAGACACCTCCTGCAGCAGCAACCGACGCCCGTTAACCATTTCAGACCTCAATTAACTGCTATCAACAATCCTAACATGGGAGCTCCGGCACATATCCAAAATCGTTCGAATCAGTATGACGAATCGAGCTTTGAGTTCTTGTGAATGTATTCCGTTAGTACATTGTCGCTTACCTTGTAAATATATTGATATACATATAAAAACTAATAAGTGCATATTGATTGGTTTTTTTCGATTCCTGAATCTTAGACATTTTACATTCGTGAATTTAGCGCTTCGGAGTTGGTATTGAATGGAAAGCCTTAACCGATTCACGGGTGATGTGTCAGATGTGGGTCATTTTAAACCACTGTCTATCAGATTTCCCATTAAGAGATTGGAAATTCTTAATGAGCCTATTGGGAACCTTAAAAATGCAACTGGTTCATAGAAAGTAGGTCCCCAACGAAGACTTCGTAGCGATATATCATCTAGGTTGGCATATGCACATAGGTACTACATATATTCTAAGAGCACACAGCATTTTTTGGGAGTGAACATATAACCAAAATTAGGATATATTAAAGTTAAGTGCCTAAATAGCTTAGCTCTATTTCCCTAGTCTGGCAGCATTTGTTTGGGGCAAAGGTTACTAATAGTAAAGTAAAAATACGTTTTTTCCAAATCCTGGATCGAAGATATAACCACTCATGAATAGTATTAAAAGAAAGAGGTTGAAGCCATCTACACAAATCTGTGGCTGCCAGACGTTTTGCTTGGGACTATCCCCATGCCAGACGTACTAATAATTTGCCAAAAAATCAGTTTTTGAAACAATTGGTATAACCACACATTGTATATACCAAAATAATAGTGGAAGTGTCCTGATATCGAAAATGTGAGTTTCAGACGTTTTGCATGGGGCAAACCCCTTGTTTTGTGCAAACCATCATCTTAGTAAAAAAAACGTCATGGTTTATGTTAGCTATTAAATCTAAGGGACTGACTAAACAGTAAGCAATACCAAGGTCGTCGGCAAAGGCTTTAGTATTACCCAAGAAAGGAAGTGAAAATAAGGAATTTATATATATATAAGGAATAAAATTGGACCAAGTACAGAGCCTTGGGGCACTCTTAAGTTATTTGTCTTAGGACTGCTAATACTGATTCCAATTTTTACACGTTGAGTTCTATCTTTAAGATATGACTCAAACCATTTGTAAATGAAACCTCTGAAGCCGGGCTTATATAATTTATTTAGGAGGATTGCGTGGTCAACCATATCAAACGCCTTAGTAATGTCGACAAAAAGGCCACCGGAAAGGAGTTTGCCATCTAAACCCTTATACAAAATAGAGCAGAAGTCCAAAAGAGCATCCTTCGTGGAATGGCCAGCCTTAAAACCAAACTGTATGGGACTAAAAAAATTTAGATGATGAAGATAGGCTAAGATTCTCGTTTTAACAACTTTTTCAAATACTTTGGAAATTGACGACAACAACGAAATTGGTCTATAATTGGATATGTCTAGTTCAGTTGGAAAAGTTCCACTCATAATGCTGAGATTAAAAAGGTAAAATAAAATGTCTACTAAATTGGGACCAATATTCTTTAGAATCAGATTCGAGATCTCATCACTACAATAGGAATTAGAGTTAGGTAGGGAATTAATCGTTTTAAGCTATTGCAATCCGGCTATAGGCTCAAAAGCCAAGCTGTTACTGTAGCCAATGCCTGCAGTTAAAGGCTTGGTGCAGCAATAACATGAACTTTGCGAACAACCTGACAAAGAGGATTCACCAATGGATGCGAAGTAGTTGCTGAATACATTAGATATTTCTAAGGGATTAGAAATGTCAATACCAGCGTCTGTAATTAGTAATTACGATAGGATCTGTGTTAGCAAAAACTTTTCGACTTATAATACTGTTAACGACTTGCCACTCTTTGGAATGATAATACCTATCCCCTGCAATTATCACTTCCTTATTCACTTTTTTGCAAAACTGTCTAAAACGACTCCTTAAGCTGTTATTCAACGGATGTTTCCAACATTTTTTCCTTAATTTGTGTTTCATATTTATTTTTTTGATTAAGGAGCGGGTTATCCAAGGCTTAAGGCGATACTCCGATTTTATTCGCAATAAAGTAAAAGTGGAGGAACCAATATAATTTTTCAAAATCCTGAGAAATGTATCGTATGCTATAGAAGCGTTTTGTTCAACATAGACACTGTCCCAATTTTCATAACGAAGTCTAACATTCAATTCATGAAAATTTACTTTACAAAATGTATTTAATGAAGATTCGCATGGCTGACTACCTTTTAAGTTTACAAAAGGTTTCCGGTCATACAGTGGTCAGTTATGTTAAGATCCATGTTAATAATTCCATCAAGACGAACAAAAACATGGTCAAGGCAGGTGCATGCAGTTGGCATGGTAGGTTCTTCAACCAAGGAAAAGAGACCGTGTTCAGCCATAAGTGCTTGGTAAGAATCAAGAACTGGGTTTGAAACCAAAATATCTAAATTAAAATTACCTAAGATAACAAGATTTCCAGATCGTTCATTAGCCAAAAATATAAAAAAATCATCTAAAAAATAGTTAGGAGATGAAGAATGGAGTCGATATACACAGACAAATTTAAACAGTTCATTGTGGATATTGCAACTAATTTTGATGACATCCGAGCTTCTTAGCTTAAGAACTTAAACATCAGGCTCATACAAGTTCGAAACAAAAACTCCCAGTCCACCGGCAGCGTACGTATCATTAGGATTTGGAAAAAAATTATATACAACCTCACTAATATCAAATTTTCTCATTAGAATATGAGAATTCCTGAAAAACATATATTTGAATTTAATCTCCTTTTTACATTTTTTAGCGCAATGTTTTGTTTTCCTCTTTCTGCTGCTGGGTTGTGCCGAGAAAATCACTTTTGATTTTTTTCAAGTCGAGAATTTCAGAGTAAGGCAGTAGTGTTAATGAACTTTCATTCATCGCCGTATCAGACAAAAAAAAAATTTTAATAAATATTTTATTTATTTACTTTAGTAATTAATTACATTTACATATGCATATAAAAATTATTTATTTAATGTTTGCATGTATCACATTGTTTCCGATTACAGCGGTCAAGAATAACTTTGCTGAAACACCATTTTTAATCCATTTTTTCAACTTTCGGTGTCAGCAATGCAAAACCATTGAATTCATCGATTAAATTTGGTGCTGGGGTACTTTCTTTCACAATCGCAGTTCGATGACTAGTATTTGAAACACTTTCATTTTCCTGCGTTTGTATTTTGTTGAATGCGGAGAGCGCTGCTATTAATTTGTCGGCTACTGATTTTTCGAATTCAAATCGCTGTCGTTCCATTTCTAAGCGTTGTTTTTGAATTTCATTGTTTTCATTTTGCATCACTATTAATTTGTTAAATAACAATTCCATTCCTATGGTAGAAAATATAAAACGATATTAAAGATACTTTAGTATAAAATAAAGTCATTTATAAAGAAACAGAACTAAGAAAAAACATGTGTAATTTATTTCTCTTAGGCTTGGCGCCAATTTACTTGAAAATTGTATAATAGTTACAACTATCGGCTTGTGAAAAGAAAAGGTATTGAAGAGTAAAAATTACCGAAATATTGACAAAACTGAGAAAGTATGTTAAAGCAAAAAAACTAATACAAGCAGTGAACATGTCAGCAGGGCTTGTGCAGCTCGGATACAGCAATTTACAGGCATTTTCAATTATTTTCCTGTATAAATTTGTTATAACTAATTGTTTTGGTTTGTCTGTATTTAGTAGTTGTATATTGTATGTATAGAAATTTGCTCAACTTAATTTGTTTCGAAAAAAAAACATTTTTCTGCCACATCAACAAGATTCGCACTGTTTTACTTATGTACACAATCCTATTAAATTGTTGACTTTTAAGTATTCAAAAATTGAAAATCTTAATTCTGTAACTTTTTTTCTGTTATAATTCGCTTTATTATAAACATTTTAGGAGTGCTTTTTCTGTCCGGAAGACAAAATGACTACTCCTAGTGTTCCAATGAAAAACGACATAAATAAATTACCTGGATCCTTGTTGGCAGTTCCCTCTTCCATTCTTGCTGGCTTCAAAGGTTCTGTTACATTATTCATTACCGTCGAGTCTGAAGGGTTAGTTTTAAGTACGTTAGCACTTGTTATCAAGTTTGCATTAGCGAAAGCGGTTTCTTTAGAAGCGACAGCATGTGTTGTTTTTCCATTTTGAAACGCGTTCACAAGGAGTACCTTCATTCTGCCAGAACCTGCAGACGTAACGATGCCCGTGCTTGTTTGAGTATTCGGTTGAGAGCAAATTATTCTTTGTTGCGGCTGCTGTCGGATTTGTATTTGCTGGGGCAGTGCCTTATTTTGTTGCATCAAGAAATTGGTTGGCACTAAAGATATCTTTCCAGAAGGATTTGCCTGTTTGGCAAATACGATTGATTGGTGCATTCCAGGATTTACTCCGGAGGACGGTGACGCTTGCGGCATTGTATTTTGTTTGCCTTTGACAAGTTGATGGCAATTTGAAGATATCGGTATTGAATTTGTGTTGCCATTAGACAACTGCACATAATCTGTTAGTTTTGGCGTCATACATTCTGGAATCGTATTTCTATTGAATGAAATTGAAATGAGAAATTAAAGTTTAATATCGATTAATTTATTTCTTAATGCAAATAATGCTGAGACTTTTTGTTTAGAATAAGGGACATAAAGGAATCATTTGAAACCAAGATTTGCAAAAGTCTGATTGGAAAACTAAGATTTGATATTAGAGCAACACAAAAATGTAGTTAAAATGATATAGTAAATAAATTTGGGGTTGTGGAGCTTACAATTCTTATAGATCAGTGAAGGGTATTCTACAAAATTGACGTTCCGATACTATATAAGTGAAGCGTATTGGTAAGAGGTCACAGCTCCTGACAGATTGCGGGAAACAAAACTTATTATAGAGGTAAGAAGGTTGACAAGGAGTAAGTCCGTATATTGATTTTGAAAAATCAAATATGAGGTCGAACCTCATCATTCCATGGATATAGCGTGGATGCTATTATATATAAGCTACATTTAGCTTACGTTTATGCTCGTAATCACAATTTGCAAAAAGCTCACACCCATATGATATAATTTGAACTAGTAAGGTTTTTGCAAGAATCAATCTCGTTTGAATGCGGGTGATTTTTTGTGTAGCCGAAAGCATACGAAGACCACCATATAAATTACCAACGGATGAGCTGGTGCGGGTATTCCCAGTAAGCCTTTTATTAAAGACTAAGCCAAGGTTTCGCAAAATCTACATTGATAAAACAATGGGCCCAAGATCGATCCCTGTGGAACACCTCTGCTCAATACAAGAAATTCAGATACGGAATTGTTTGCGGCTGTCTGATAGCTGCCATTTAGGTATGAACAGATCAGACTGGTGGAAAATGAAGAGAACCTGAACTGACTTATCAGCTTACTACATGGGATTTCATGGTTGACCCATGTCAAATGCCTTAGAAAAGTCCAACAGAGTAAGAAAAGTCACACTGTTATTGTGGACAGCTTGCCTTATATTTTCCACAACATTAATTAAAGCAGTAGTACAACTGTGTTTTGAACGAAAACCTGGCTGGTTACAACATAGTAGGTTATTTCTTTCTAGCTCTCTAAGATATCAGTATCTTCGACAGCTTGAAAAGAGAAACTATTTGGGGAATCCATGATGTGATCGAGGAGCGATTTAAATGTTCACAGGTATTAGAGGAAGGAAGTGAAATAGAGTTTTTATTAAGTTCATTATAGTCAATATTATCAAGATTGCTGTTTAAATGTTTACCCACTCCAATCTTTCTCAGGTTTTTGAAAAGCTTGTGTCATTAATTTGCGTCATATTTTTTGTACGCTGTCCAACATTCTGAACCGTATGTGAGCGCCGAGCGCACAAGTGCGGTGTAGAGCCTTCCTTTCAGCTTAGGGGCATTTTTCGATCACAGAAGATGGCTGTGTTTTCCCACCACATTATCCACCCTACGCTTACGCAATGTTTAATGTCGCAATCATAGTTTGCCTCGCTATTGATCATAGATTCCATATATTTGAACTTATCGCTCTTGGGAATCACTCTCCCATTCATATAAATGTCTGGAATAGGTCGGAGTGGATCAGAGAAAGGACAGCACAAGTTTTTCCTATTTTTTTTGGCCTAATACGATACCCATTCCTCTCAAAAATACCCACCCAGATATCAAGCGCTCGTTGCAGGGACGTTTGATCCATGCTAATGATGGCGCCATCGTCAGCAAAAAAAATAACTGATGCACTTTGGATTCCGTCACTTTTCCTTGACGCAGATAATCATGGACTGTAATAAATATCAAGGGACTTAAGACATTTCCCTGGTATACACCGACTTTGATGGCAAACTCCTCGGTGACGCCAACGGGGCATCTTATTCTTGTCTTTACTCCCTCATACAGGTGCATGAGCATCTGTACTTTCCCTCCACTGCTTAGGCATTGGATCGCCTCTCACAAGTTTGGAGATAAGAATCATGAGCCATTTGGACCCGATGTCTCCCATCTTTTTCCGCAACTCAGAGGGTACCTCGTCCGGCCCAAATGCTTTTCGTTTTTTGGAGTCATTGACTGCCTTCCTAACTTCTTTGTCGGTAATGTCGTGTACTTCTTCATTGTTAGGAAGGGCTCTCGGAAAATATATCCGAGGAAATTGTTCATTTAGAAGTCCTTCACAATACTGCTACCGCCTGTGTAGTATTTTTTTGTCATCCATAAGAAGCAGACCTTGAGCATTGTTGATGAACTTTGGCGAACGGATTTCCTGGCTATTCCTCCTTCTCTGAGCGGCAATTTTGAAAATGGTTGTGTCCTTGTTCAAGCTGGATTGTCGGAGTTTGTGGGCAGCCTGGTTTCTATTAGCAGTCGAAGAAAAATGTCTAACTCCCGATAGAGGCCCTCCACACACTTTGCTTGAATTTGAGTGCACTTTTTCTTTGCGAGCCTCTTGGAAAGTCTGTATTCCAATTCGAAGCGAGCTTTTTCATCTCCATTATTAGTGGGGCACTTTGACCAAGTTTCTTTGCCATGTTGATTGTGTCCTTTTGAAGCCCCTAGCAGTGATTTGGCTCCATCATAGCAAGGTCGTTGTAGGGAATCTCACATAACTTATGCTCTGCACTCCGCATCCTCAACTTCGTTAAAGATGTGATGGAGATAATTTTGCATATTTGCAATAAATACTCCGCCTTCTCTTGTCCAGATTGTGCCATTTGATTCTCGCAGACACTTTTGTTTGTTTAGTACTGTTCGTCCCCGCCTATATTACCCTAAATAAATGCTACTTGATCTTTAACTTGGGGCATTTCATAGACGCGATACCATTCGATCGATCTTAAGTTCTCTTCAAGTCGATCCAAGTTTATTTTTTTAAAGGCAATAAATTGGGTTAAAAGTAACAGGTTCAATGTTGGCTCGCAACCAACTTTTGTGACATCAAGAAGACAGGAGGTGATCGACCTGACTTTATCAAATAGATACTTTAAGGCGATTACCAACTGGAGGGTCTCTTCGGAGGCATCCCTCTCAGATCATAGATATATCGAATTCCAAATCGAATGCGAAGCCATAACTTTGCAGGAGAGGAGGAATCCAAGAAAAACCAACTGGATACGCTTCAGGGAGGAAAGGGGAAAAACTCTCAAAACTCCAACCAAACTCAGGACGAGACAAAAGGTAGAGGATGCTGTTCAAAACCTGAATAGTTCCATTACTAGCTGTTTCGAACTGACGTGCCCAGTAAGTAAACCACCTGGCAGAACGCCGGTTCCCTGGTGGAGCTCGGAACTGCAAAGAAACCGAAGGGAAGCTAGAAAGCTTCTAAATAGGTCACTCAAGACTGATTTGGAGACAGACTTGAATCTCTACCGATCGAAGCAGAAGGAATATAAGAGGCTAATTCGGGTATCGAAAAGTGCTTCTTATAGGAATTTCTGCGAAAAGATTGAAACACTGGGTGAAACTAATAGGTTGGTTAAAGTTCTGAAAAAGGGCAAACCAGCCAAACTGGACTCACTTAGAAAACTTGATGGCACCTTCACTGAGACGAAAGTGGAAACTCTTAGTTATCTGCTGGAGTCTCACTTTCCGGGTAACCAGATTACAATTGGCTCACAACCAGCCCCGATTACCGAGACTATGAGTGAGCCAAGACAAACAACTCGGCGTAGCTGGTATATTGCGAAGGCCGTGGTGACGGACGAGGCCATTAAATACGCCTTTGCGTCTTTTGACGGCTTCAAGTCGCCTGGTACGGACGGAATATACCCAGCCATGCTGCAACAGTGTACAATCCAGTTACTACCGACTATGAAGAAAATCTTCACCGCTGTCCTAGCACTGGCATACATTCCAACATCCTGGCGTACAGTTAGAGTGGCACTTATACCAAAAATTGGCAGAATTGACTACTCGTTCGCCAAGAGCTTCAGACCAATCAGTCTGACTTCCTTCTTGCTGAAAAGCATGGAAAGGCTGGTCGAGCTTCACGTGCGCAAAACTGCTTTGCGATTGCACCCACTATCTCAGATGCAACATGCCTATCAACGCGGAAAATCCTGCGAGACTGCGCTCCAAAATCTAGTTGGTAGAATTGAGGGCGCGCTTGACAGAAAAGAATACGCGATGGGCATTTTCATCGATATTGAGGGTGCTTTTGACAATGCGACTTTTGATAGCATGTGCAGCTCCGCCAGACAACACGGCGTAGACGAACCATTGGTATGGGGATTAAAGCAATGCTAATGAATAGAACGTTGGTTGCGGATGCGGATTGTGGCCGCTATGTTATGGCGGGGGTAAACAGAGGCTGCCCGCAAGGCGGCGTCCTGTCTCCACTGCTGTGGTGTATGCTGGTCGACTCTCTGTTGAACGCACTCAACAGTTCTAATATTTACGCTCAGGCGTACGCGGATGATGTTGCCGTGCTTTCTGTTGGATCATGCCTAGCGACTGTATGCGCCAAGGCGCAGGCGGCCCTTGACGTGATCGACGAATGGTGCACTAGGAATGGGCTCTCGGCCAATCCTCTTAAAACTGAGGTTGTTCTCTTTACGAGAAGGAGGAAGCTGGTCGGGTTGACTCAGCCAGTACTAAAAGGCATCACAATCCAACTCTCCAATGAAGCAAAGTATCTGGGAGTCATCCTGGATAGCAAACTTCTTTGGTCCAAACATGTTGAAGACTGCCAAGGCGCTGTCTGGCAGTGCAAAGGCATTTTCGGCAAGACATGGGGCTTATCACCGAAAAGAGTCCTATGGATTTATACGGCTATGATAAGACCATTTATAGCATACGCATCGGTTGTTTGGTGGAATAAGCTTTCACGTAAATACGTCACTGCTGCTTTTGCCAAACTCCAAAGGCAGGTATGTCTCGGCTGCACGGGGGCCTTCCCCAGCACGCCTGGCTCCGGCCTAGATGCACTATTGAACCTTCCGCCCCTTGATGTTTACATCATGGGCTGTACAATCAAGGCTATCTCACGTCTTAGAAGAGGTGGATTTTGGTATAACTCGCACTGGAGTTTTGATGAACTTGCCCAATGGTTGTCCTTCGACTCCTGTCTTATGGATATGCCGTCTGATGCGATGACACCGGAACTTCAGCTAAAGCGCAACTACGAGGTCGACTTTCCTCGCGTCCAGGACTGGCTCTGGCCGGACTCTGAACCTGGAAGGGAATGCAGTCGAATCTTCACGGATGGCTCCAAAACCGATCAAGGATCTGGTGCTGGTGTCTTCGTGGAGAGCGATAACGTTAGACTTTTCTTTCCGTTAGACAAATATGCGTCAGTCTTCCAAACAGAGACTTATGCTATCCTAATGGCGATGGACTATGTTACGAAGAACAGGTGGAGGGGGCGAAGTATCTGCGTCTGTAGCGACAGTCAGGCTGCGCTTAAGGCCTTACTCAAACCCTTAACTACCTCCAAAATAGTACGTGAATGCAAGATATCTCTGAATTCGGTCGGAAGGCTGAATTCACTTAAACTTGTCTGGGTCCCGGGTCATAACGGGATCACGGGAAATGAGATCTCCGATGAACTTGCTAGACAAGGCTCAGAGGGGGACTTCTTAGGACCTGAATCAGCGATCCGTCTGCCTGCGTCCTCGGTCAGGGCTTCCATTGACGGTTGGGTTTCCTATGAACACAATCGCAATTGGCATGACTCTCCAGGGTGCAGACAGACTAAGCAAATGCTCCCCGACGTCTGTGGGAAATCCGCGGCATTCTTGTTTTCTCTCAACAGAAAAGACTGCAGACAGACTACTGGCGTTCTTACGGGACACTACGCTTTTGCCAAACACCTTAAGGTGCTAGGCCTAAGCGACACGACCAACTGCGAAGCCTGTGGAGAAAGCGACGACACTGCGGAACATTTCCTCTGTGATTGTCCTGCTTTTGCTCGTATCAGGTGGCAGGTATTTGGTGCGGATATGGTGAGTGCTGTAAACCTAAGCTCCTTATCATTGAAGCGCCTTCTCGTTTTTCTTAGAAAAACGAGTAAATTCCCACAGTAAAATGTGGTGTGTCTGCCTGGTAGTACAATGGACCAGTATTGAGTCTGAGTGCTCCAGTGCAGAAAGTCTCACACACCCCAAAAAAAGAAAAAAAAAAAAAAAACAGCTTCACATTCAAAAGTTAGATGGGTGACGTCATGATGGGAGAAACAAGAAGCGGAAAGTTGATTATAATGGAGGACTTTATGTAGATGACTTCCAAAAAATTCATCGCGAAATGTACTGTTATCCTTGGTAAAATGAGTAGCTATAGATGTATTTACAGCCATTCGATTCAACGTTGCCATACTATCGACGAGTGAATCTTCCAAGATATTGCTACTAAAGTCTCCAACAATAACAATAAAATAAGATAATGCAAGACAACTCATCTAACACGGCAATCAATGGATTTGTGTTAATGTTGCGGCTTGGTCGGTATATTGAGCCCAGTAAAATGTTATTCCCCTTGCAAGTGATTTTAATAAAAAGGCAGTCAATTTTACTACAAATGGCGACTCACGTATTAATCTTTAAGTATAAGACCTTGCGAACATAAATTGCAATACCTCCCCCAACACGCTCAATAAGAGCCTGAATTCACCTGCGCATTAATATGACACACCTATAATCCATTACGAATACGACACAAAATCTCTATAATTACACACGTAGTAACCTCAGTAGCGCTGGCTGCAAGTACCTTTTCATTGCGCTCATTGGGTTCACTCATTGATAATGAATATGAATGGCAAAGCACCCTGTGAGGAACACCTCACTTATAGAAAAGTCAAGCCGCACAAACCACTCTAGGAACCAAACAATTATCAGTGACACAGAAATGATGATGATTGGATATTTTAATCAATAAAAAAATTAGATTAAATTATAACAATAAAAAAAGAGTGATAAACGGTATGAAAATAAGATAAAAAGAAAAGAAATTATAACCTCGAGCGTGGTTAGTCACCTTGTCGAGTGTACCACCCTAGATTGAATGATCTATCTGTGCGGACCTCCTTTCTCAGCTACTCGTGGGATTTAAATAAAAAAAAAAAAATAAAAAATAACAAACCAAAAAACAACAACAAAAAAAGACCGGTACTTCTTTAAAACTGTACGGTGTTACGGCGACCATGCTGTACAGCCCCTGAACGCAGAGCACCACTGAGACTGTGATTAATCTAGGTCCAGATGCAGCCAGCAATCGCAGTGAGCCTAAAATAGGCAACACTCTCTAGCAGTGATAAGATTGTGGTACTTCAAGACTAGCAAAACTGCACGTCCAAGGGTTAGTGAGCGGTGGAGGTAACCGGATCGGTTTCCAAAAATGCTTAAGGTGCAGAACACCAGCACCACCTCAAATTCCGCCTTCAAGTCTCAAATTTCTTTAGCGACGTCCTAAAAGCCAAAATCGTGGTCGCGGTGATCGACCGTACTCAAATGCGTAGGTATACCTGAAGAATTGTTAACAATTACAGAAACGAAACGAAAACAAGAACCTGCTTCAGACAAGTGAAATGAGTTTATCCGTAAGAAAAAATGTAATTCCGTTCAAAAACAAACATATTTCAGACATATATCCGGAAAACGCGAGCTACTTAAACCACCTGGCACGTCCCCACGTGTCAGATAAGGGAATGCCATATGTTTGACCACTATGGTAAGTCAATGATTCAATTTGCAAGGTAACGACGAGTCCCTACTACTTCAACCTCTGTAATTGGACGAATATCACATGTTTATATCAACTGTTTACTGAAAAAATTCACTTCACACCCTAACTCCTCAGTGCAGATGTTAAAAACACCAGATTTATTTTTGTTTCAGTGTTCAGAGTATGTATTCTAAAGGCTCCTGCACACGATCGTCTAGTAGTCGTTAACGGTACATGGACATAAGTCCCAACTTTTTCTTTTGGGACTTTTGTCCCACGCCATCGGGACATAAGATCCAACATATTTTGTCGAAGATGGGACATAAGTCCCAAATTTTCGGAGAGATCTCTAATCTCAGCAGCAGGATAGGTTTATTGAATTCCATTTCGAAGGCTCTGTTCGAAATCGGTTGTAAATGAAGCGTGACAAAAATGAATCATATTTGCTTCAATAAATTCAAACATGTGTACGTTATATTTCCTGCGACTTACTACTCATTAGCGGTGCCGTGAAATAACGCCAAACGAAATAAGGCCATATTTTGAAAATATGGCCTTATTTCACTTTGCAGTAGTGAAATAAAGCCATATTTCCAAGCAGGGGCGGATTTCGCAACTATCCCATAAACAGTGCAAATCATATTTAAGGAGGGGGGGCATACTGTCCCCCTGCACCCCCCCCCCCCGCGCTTGGGGTAACTGTTTGATTTGGAGTAAGTGCAATGGCAAATTGTTGAAAACAGCACCAATGGAAAGTGAAATAACGCCAAATTGGCTTTATTTCATTTTCACATCATTTGGTGAGAGTCCCAACTTTCACTTTTGGTAGTTAAGTCCCACTTAAGTGAGACATAAGTCCCAAATCATTTTTGGGAGTTATGTCCCACTTAAGTAAGACATAAGTCTCTTTGTACTACGAGTATATGTCCCTTTCAGATACCAGGCGCCATCTCATAGTAACCAACATTTATCGTCAGGTACGCAGCTTTGCTGGTGCGGATTTCATTTGCTCGCATTATTCATGGGTTCAAATATTTGCTAGGTATACAAAAAAAAATAACAAAATAAAACAGAAATCAACATATTTAAAATTCGGTGATGGGAGGGTTGTCTCCTCTGTCTAGACCTCAACTTGAGGTCCTGAGTACTGGGTGAGAGATTATTTATCTGATTTTGTATAAACAATTTAGAAGGACATATAGGAGAAAATCCTCCAATTCCTACCAAGCATCGCGTCTAAGCCAGCAACCGAGAGTGTTATATTTCGGCCATTGTAGAATATGGCAACAATCTAGAAGAGGCGAAGAACATAGGATGGATCAGTTATACCCAAATTCCTGCTGCGAGGACTAGTTCTATCGAATAACCGCAGCACCTCGAAAAGATGAAGATCCACGGATAAATTTACAGTATATTGAAATAAACCCCTGAGACTGAGTATCCTCGAATTGAACAGCATTACCTGCTCGCAAAAGAATCGGCACCAGACCAATCCAACCGAGCAGCAGTGTAACACACTCCATTAGGTGAATATACCCGTCACCTTAAACTACCGCTGTCTGAACGTATCCATCGGCCACGTCAGCCGAACGATAGTATCAATTTGCCAGCATTTAAAGATCCGCGCATCTACATCCACGTAAGGGAAAGTACCCGCCACATTTGAGTAGAAAAACCTACGAAATAAGGCCAAACAAAATCGAAATAAAACCATAAACCAAACCATCTAACCCGAAATAAAAATTAACAATTAATAAGGAAAATAAAAACGAAAGAAATCATAAAACCTTAAATAACCTGTAAGCGATTTTAATTGCTTAAACCTACGAGAGGCAGCACTCTCATGGAAGCGGCAATCCTCACGCGGACTGGCAAGACCACGCCACGAACGAACCGGGCAGTAGCGCAGTTCCTTGAGCGGTTCACCGCCCCACCAGCGGAAAAGTACCGTCCCGAGACAATCCGACACGTATTGGATTCCTTGGGTAAACCTCCTCTATCACGACCACTTAGTGTGGGTTGGAGCGTTGATAAGCCACAACTTAGTTTATAAAAAAAAGGGAAGACTCCATTTGCCCCCAGGCTAAATAAAGATATTGCCCGCAAACTCAGTGGCAGTTTGTTTGTCAACTTTTAATTTTTACCCCAATTAAATTTATAAAAATATTTACCACTTCCGATCTATTGAACTAGGAAAACCTCTCTTGCAGAAACCTTTGTTCGTCCTGAAAAGAACCATTTCAACTATATTCACCTCTTTTTTTTAAACCCAGCAAAATCTCTTAGACATTTTTTGTTCGTCCTTAAAAAAACGGGTTTATTCACAGCTTCCCATTCATGTTGAAAATGATTGAAATCTTTTAATAATTTGTTGCTCGCCCCAAAAAGAACGTTTTCATGTCATCAACCACTTTGCCTCTGTTTTTGAAAAATACATAACCGATTTTTATCAATCCTTAAAATAACGATTTCGCCATTTTCCCCACCACTTCACAAACAATAGTCAGAGACATCGACGAAGAATAAGACAATTCAGAAATTTTCCATTTCTTATAAACACTTTGTTAATGGCTTCTTAAACAGTTCTTCTCCGTGATTCTCATGATTTCAGGGGTGCAGGGAAATAAGTCCACGGGAACTAAGTCCACTGAGGGACTTAGTTCCCATTAAGTGGGAAATAAAACCACTTCCACGAAGTGGACTTAGTTCTCATGTAAGGTGGGAAATAAATTCCCAAAACTCTGAGTGGTTTTAGTTCCCTTTTAATGTGTAGTAAATTCTCACTGTCGACTAAGAACAAAATACTTTGCAATTTTTATTAACAAAATAGAAATTAACTTCTAACTGAGACAGAGTAATATAGGTACCGTGACCTCGCACCCACTCCAAATCAAACAGTGACCCCAAGCAGTGGGGTTGCAGGGGGCAGCATGCCCCCCATATGAATTGCAATGTTTATGAGATTAGTTACGAAATCGCAAGTAGATTCCATAAATAGTGTAATGCATATGGGGGGGCATGCTGCCCCCCTGCAACCCCCCTGCTTGGGGTCACTGTTTGATTTGGAGTAGGTGCGAGGAGCGGTTTTGAAACTTTGGCTTTATGTCACCATGATAAGCTTAAGATTTTGCTTAAAGAGTGTAATAACTAACTGCACTTTACAGTTTTTTGTCTAATTCTAAATGTTGGTAGTTAGTTCCGTCTTCTTATTTTTGAATGTGTACTAAGTTCCCATAAAAAAATGGACTTAGTTCCCACTTTACATGGGAACTAAGTCCACTTCGCGAAAGTGGTTTTATTTCCCACTAAGTGGGAACTAAGTCCCTCAGTGGACTTAGTTCCCGTGGACTTATTTCCCTGCACCGATTTCAGGTACCTTATGGGAAAGGAGTTGTACGTGAATTCATTGCAATTTGAATGAACCTTTATTCAACGTTAACATGCAATTGGCTAGGAAATAACCTGATCTCAAGTATGCGTAGGTACATGAGTTGAAGAGTTGACTATTCCAATAAAGAATGACACTATTCCTCACAGTAAAAGATGAAAATGATTAGATTAAATGGACATTATTTTCGGAATTGGTTGCTTATTTCACAGTGTCTATGGCACCTGCCAGATAATAATAATAATACCCTTAGCGGAGCAACGAAGTTGTGTGAGCGCGCTAACCCTGTAGAAAGATATCCCGCGAAGCGGGCCACTCAGAACGAAAATGATGCGAGTAAATGGACATTATCATTGGAACTGGGCGCTTATTTTATTTCAGTGGTGAATAGGTGAATGTGTTGAATCACTACACCACGCCATTTTTAGTGCGAAAGTATATTTCTTGTAAGTGTTTTGATTGGTTTTCAAAATATCCAGATTGAGGAGAAAATACTTGCTTTTATGAGCACCACGGAGAACGGATTTATTGTTGCCCTCGATTCTGCGAGAATATGGTCTGCGGACAAATAGTTTGCGGATTTTCGGGAAAATGAGTTGCAGGCAAATGGTTTTCGAGCAAATGATATGGGGGCAAACGAACCCACCCAAACAAAATCTTAAGTCTATCTTAAAACCAAAAACCACCCATCCCAAAGTAAAAGATAAATAGTCAGAGAAAGAAAAGAGGCATACGCCATGAATACGGGCGGGAATTTAATTTAATTTCGTCAGCCGTTAATTCATAATACCCTTTTCCTCCGATGGGGTTTATTCCATTCGTTCAAGGGATACCTAATTAGATTTTCTATTTTTTGGATAACGATGGGAAATATGTGAATATATGATTTGATTATATTTTATTAACAGAGTTCCAATCATGAGATTGTAATAAATCCGCAATAGAGCGGAGATAGGCTATTTAAAATAGTTTTTCTTTTTGTGTGGGTGTGGAAGCAACATAGGAGGAGGCGTCTCTTAATACAACAAGGAGGTCGAACTCCCTTTTGAGTTAGGGGTCATAAGAGGAGCGAGACGGTGGTCAAGGCGTCCGCAAGCTATTGCGCCGAGGTGGGCCAGCTTAGGGGACATCCGCCACCATATTCCTCCCCAAACGCTCTTTTTCTTTTCTTAAACCGTCTGGTGGTCCAGCGCGCCGAGTGTGCCTTCCAGGAGCGTCTTCTTCGGGCCGAAAGGACTACCCTTTCAATTAGTGGCGTTTCTCCGAAAATATTGTTACCAGCGACATCCCTTCGGGTCGATAGAATTTAGGGAAGCGTCCTGGTCATGTAAACAATAAGGTAACCCCAATTCCGGGGAGGTCATGCCAAA
This sequence comes from Portevinia maculata, assembly GCA_949715645.1. Classification (NCBI taxonomy): domain Eukaryota; kingdom Metazoa; phylum Arthropoda; class Insecta; order Diptera; family Syrphidae; genus Portevinia; species Portevinia maculata. Next base: position 99,251,248 of record OX454525.1, read on the forward strand.
CTGCGAGCGGGCGAACACCCCCTTTATAATATTTGGTGGTTGGACGGTGTCCCAGTCGTCTTTAAGCGTGGGCCCGTCACCGCTATGAACTGATCGAAGCGACGTCCAGGGAACCCTGCCAGTTGTAGGCAAGGGATTCTTGGGAAGGGGGGCTCTTTGGACTCTCGCCTTTTTTCGTACTCTCATCCACCATGGCTGAGAGGCACTGCAAGGGATTAGGGAGGTCACCCAAGTCCACAGGCTATAATACCTAGTCTTATTGAAGACTTCTTTTTCGTCGAAGGAGTAAGTACCTACGCAACTTATTGATTGAGCATATATGGGACTAAAGTGCATCCTATACCCCACAGAGAGAACTGGAACACGCATGCCAGCGTGCAAGAAATCCATATCTATACGGACGGGTCGAAAATGGATGTAGGTACAGGAGCAGGAGTTTTTTGCGAGCCCCTAGACATAAATGACTCGTACAGACTCCCCAATGAATGCAGTGTCTTTCAAGCTGAAATTGTCACCATCGACAAGTCAGCAGAAACAATCTCCGCGAAGAATCCGGATCCTTCCAAGAGCACAATCTTCGTAGACAGTCCGGCAGCTACCAAAGCACTAGACAGCGAAACCATAAAGTCAAAAACAGTCAGGAACTGCCAAACAGCAAAATAGGCGAACGACACAGCATCACTCTCTGCTGGGTCACTGGTCATAGCGACATTGTTGGGAATGAAAAGGCAGACGAGCTAGCAAGAATCGGGTCAGAACTTGACGCAATGGACGCCATTACGTCAATAGACATCCCAATTATTAGATAGATAGATAGATGCATTTTATTTAGCTTTCGAGAAGCCATTTAGTTTAAACATTATTTACAATAAATTAATAAGCTTTTGTAAGGAATGACAATAAATATATAAGGTTTAAGATTTAATTTTGAAATACAGTTTTTTATCTTTAACTTTCAAATTGTATTTTTAATTTATAGTATATTTAATGAAGTCAATAATGTTTCTTTTAAATACGTTGAAATCTGATTCGTTTTTTAAATAAGGTGGCAAATTGTTAAAGGTTTGGAACCCCATGTAGTACATTGTCCGCTGTCCTCTTGATGTCCTCGCACTTTGGATTCGTAGATCGCCTGCGGATCTTAGGCTATACGGTGAATGATGATTGTTTGTTGTAACACCTTCCAAAAGATAATTCGGGCATAATCCGTTTTTTAATTTGTGAACGAATAGCATAGCATTCATAAATAGTCTTTGGTTTACACTTAGCCAGTTTAGCGAATTCAACATTAAAGTTACTGGGGTATACCTGTCACATTTTAACACTATCCGCATAGCTTTATTTTGGAGGACTTAGAGTCTATTTTTTTTTTGAAACTGAGGACATGTAAATAACAAGCTACCACAATATTCAAAATGTGGTTTAATAATAACGTTATACACCTTCACTGCACTGTTAAATGAAATATTTTGTCTTATTCTTCTTAAGACCCCTATCTTTTTTGATATTTTTTTACATGTATACTCAATGTGATCATTGAACAATAGTTATTGCAGCAAAAAGGAGCATTGACCAAAAACTGAGGGAACAAATTAACACCACCTGATCCCAAAGGCACGACTGTGTTATATCTCGCAGTCTATGGCCAAGAATTGACGAAAAAATAACAAAATAAATTCAGCTCACCAGACTACTGCAGGAGCTGTCAAGATATAGAAGAAACCGAGAAAGCGAGTGTCCAAACCTTCTGACATCTCGACTTCGCTATCTGGGCAACAGATTCTTCAAAGACCTAGAGGACGTTGCGTAGGTACCACTGACGGACACAATCAGGATTGTCAAGAACACAGGTTGGTTCCAATAGGTCAACCAGCAAGATTAACCTAAACTGAGTACGGTAAGTGTTTTTATTGTAAAGGTAGTTTTACCACATACAACAACAAGGGATCACAATGGACCAATGGGCCCCCGTGAAAGCACAGCATATCCCTGCTGTGCACTTCCCTTCTAATCTAACCTAACCTAAAGTGCATCTTAATCAATTTTCATTTAGCGAAATCAATATCGCTAAGGTTATATGGAATCCTTAAGTTATAAGGACCTACATATGGCACTTTTTCAGTGGCCCTTTTCAATATGAACACAACAATTTCGTATGTTAATACAAAAGCACTTTTAAACCCTTGATCTACGTCAGTCAAGGTTTTCGTTTTTATCATGATCGAATTCCATACTTAAATTTGAAATGTGTATGTCCCACACCTGAAATAAATTTCAGCCCGATATCTCAATTGTTCTGTGTTAAATTCAACATTACAAAATTGTCCTTTTTGAAAACTTTAAACCAAATTTGTTTTTGTCAAAGTTAAGATGGTTTTCCACTATTTTCCACTATTTATTTAAAAAAAAATGCATGTGTAGGTACTCCTGTACGTATATACATACTGGTAAGGTATGATTGTGGTAATTAATGCTTACAAACTTGTTGAAAATATATACCATAAGAATAATATATTGCGTTGGGAGATAATTGAAATAATTGGTAAAACTTAAATCTAGAGAATTAAGCACAAACAAAATCTTCTTTTTTCGGTTTTTAAGGCCTTGGTAAAAAAAACCTTGAACCCTGCGCGGTTTCTAAAGCCATTTTGGAAAAATATCCTTTTTTGGTTTTTAAGGACCATGGTAAAATACAGCGCGATTTCTTATGACATTTTGGAAAAATATCCCTTTTTGGGTTTTAACGACTTTCTGGTAACATTGAATGCAGAAATACTGCGTAGTTTCTAAAGACGTTTTAAAAAGTCTTTTTTCGGGGTTTCATAACCTTTTTTGGGAGGGTTTAATGGTTAATTGGCAAAATACATGCTGCGTGCGCAACTTCCATAATAATTATGGTATTCATGTAACGTCGTAAGTTCATCTTTTTCTTAAATGTGTAAGTTTACGACTTACGTTTCATGAACATCCTTAAAAATGCTTGCGTAAATGATGGTTAACCAATCAGCTGTTGAATACGAGAATTTGTTTCAACTGTAGAGTGTGACAGAGATAGTGTTTACCACCCTTACCATCTTGATTAACACACCCAGTTCGTGTCGTGAGTAAAGCACCTTGTTGTAAAAGATTTCTCGCTAATGACAGTTAATTTACCACGTCGTATAATTACGACGTTTACGACGTTGTATGAATACCCTCAATGAAAATTCAACCCCCAAATGTGTCAAAATCAGTTAATATAAATTATCAAAAAAATCCGTAGAACAAATACCTACGCACTAAACAATAAAAAATTCAAAAATCACAAAACAAAATAAAATCCCTACTTACAAAACGTCAAAATGATTTCGTTGTATATCAAACAAATACCATACAAATAGAAAGAAGAAACGTTTTCGATATGCCAATATGGCCGTGAACTTGCATAATATACAACGACGGATATATGTTCTGAAATCACGCTATGCCATATACAGTAGTGCAAATTCGATTATGAACATCAACAAAAAATTTGTTTTCTAAGAAATTAAAAACATTTATTGAAAATTTTAAATGTACATAAAAGCGTTATAATAAATGATGAATGATAAATAACAAATTGTTACATAAAATTTGACTTCCAAAATAAAGGTATAAGAAAACAGGAGAAAGCAATTAAAACTATAGGAAATTCGATTGTGAACACATGAAGGTTTTCCGGTTCTGATGGAATTTGTTCGAAAAAAAAAATTCTTAATAACGAGTGGGGCCTCCTCTTATTTGGAGAACATCTGAAAGTCGATTTGACATAGACATTGTAAGGCTTTTAAGCACATCAGGGCTGACTGACGACCAAGCCTCGCGGATAGCATCTTTAAGCTGATTGACGTGGTGAAACTGTCTGCCATATGAATAAACGTTACGTCCAAGAATCCCCCACAAATTTTCGATTGGGTTAAGGTCTGGACTTCGAGCCGGCCACTTCATTACCTCGATATTGTTTTGTAAAAACCATTCCTTAACGGACCCTGTTGTGAACTGGTGCGTTATCCTGTTGGAAAATTAAATTTTCAAAAAGAAACTCTTCGGACATGCTCACTACATTAAGATCTAGCACATCGATGTAGGTACAAAGAAGCGTTAAAATTTCTTGGTAACCACGCGATTTGTGATGTTCCCGCAGAGCAAAATGCCGCCCAAATCATAACCGAACCTCCTCCGCTATATCTGCTTATTTTGACCTGCTGAGGTGTTCGCAGATCATGCCAATAATTTGAAATTTGACGGCCGCGATCGTCGAGATTAAATTTTTTTTCCTCACTGAATATAACATTGTTCCATTCTTCTATCCAGGTTATGTGAGTTCTCACAAACTCCAGCCTCGCATCTTTATGAGCTTGAGTAAGCGGAATTTGTTTGACACGTTTACGGTACTTTAGGTTTCTGTGTTCGTGTAAAATTTGCCGTACCCTCCTCGCTGTGATAGGAAGAGCAAATTCCCTTTGAATATCAGTGGATGTGACATTATGCCGTCGAACTTCGTGTAAAATACGGCTCTTTTCACGAACTGAAATTTTTCTGTTGTTGTCAAATTTTCTTCTTTGACTGTAATTTTTACCAAGTCTAACGTAATTACATACGACTCCAACAGACCTGTTAGTTTTACGGCTTATTTCCCTCATGGACAAACCCTGTTCACTGAAAAAAAATATTTTTGTTATTTCAACCCGAGTTAGGTCCTTACCGCGTCCCATTTTTAATTGTCTCAAATTTTGCTTAAGTTTTTATTCTTATTCATTAAATTTAATTATTTTTAACAATTTAGTGAAAAAACATCCAAAACTTTTTGAGCAGTTTCCCCGCAATAGCAAAAATAACGCAACTGTTCACAATCGAACTTCCACCGGAAATGCACCATTTTCGATCATCCTCTCAATAAATTCCATTGGCTCACAAACGAAGAATGAGAAAGCTCTTGTAAGGTAACGGTTTATTGTATGGAATGTCTACAGATGCTTTGAACGTGCTTTGGAGTAGGAGATGCACTTCCTGTCTTTTAAATGGAATTTCGACTTTTCGGTGTGAACTGTCCATAATCGAACTTCCACTATTGTATACATTACTACAATTTGCGGCATATACTCGGCGTCATATTTATATTGCCATATAAATTTGTCTATCACATCACACTTGTAGGACAGTTGTTTACTTCATTTATCTGGCAAACTGGCTCTGTGGTTATAAGTAAAAGTAGCTTATGTCTAATTTTGTCAATTTCAGTAAGACCAAAAGAAGTTTCAGCTTAATGTTTTTGAGGTCTATTTTATTGTTTCAAGAAAAGGTTTTGGGGTTAGGTAAATGAAATTTATTTTCCAAATAGATATTAACAATACCGATAAAATGCAATCCTTGATTAGTTGGAACTAGTTTACAGAGTCACTAGAAAATAATTTCAGAAACTAGAACCTTTTTCAAACTTGGGTGTAAAACGGCTTAAGTTAATCAGAATGAATTATCGTATGTTGACTCTAGTGATAAAGTTCTTTCAATGGCCATAATAGCTTATGTCATGACTTAAGCTGTTTAGAAAAATGTTTCTGAATGATTTCTTTGCAAAATTGATGTAGGCTATGCAATTATTGTCTAAATAAAGTTGAGCTATTCTAGATTTTTGTGATTACTCGCCCTGTAATAATAAATGGCGTAGAGTTAACTTAAACTCAGATATATGCATATATGCTTGTGTTAAACTAACTTAATAAATTCTTAAATGAAACCGATGTTCAACGGTTTTGACATTTGCGAAGCAAACATAATTAGAATTTGTGTGGTGACTAAGCAATGGCACGCTATAATATGTAGGGAGAACTCGGAACAATCGCGGAGTTCAGAAGAAATCCATGAAATACTATAAAAAGAGACCAAATGGCAAACAATTAATCAATCATGGCCGACTTATTCTTATACAACATTTCAAAACATGTGGAAAAAACTTGAATGTAAAAATGTAAATATTTAAGCAAACGAAATAATTTTTTCTTATTCTAATCCAAAAATATAGCCTTTGAAAATAGGGTTTCCATTATATACAGGGTGGCCATAATGTAGGCCACCCTGTATATAATGGAAAAGTTTTAATGAGACTTGCATGCGATAACTTATTTCTTGGAACTTTCCGAGTCGTGAGCTGGTTACGCATGTGGTAATGGAATGGTTACCCAATTTATATCTACAAGCAGAGAATTACAATATTTTGTTCCAATTTTAACCTACCACAATATTACAAACTTATATTTTTGCATAAAAACACATTTTGCTGAACTTAATTCGTTAAAAAAAAACAGTTTACTTACATTTCATTGTCAGAGGTCAAACATTGCACCTCGTCATCATCATCTAAAGGTTCATCCTTTGGAATAATTAAAGGAGTTTCTTCAATATCATTATCCTTACTGTATGAATCGGCACAATCCTCTTCCTTAATTTTAATAAGATTGTCCTCATTTTCAGATAGCTGCATATTAACGTCATCATAATTATTCACATTGTCTTCAATAATATCATCCTCAGAGTCATGACTAGAGTTACTTATGTTTTCCTCCGTAATCTGCGCATTTGCGTTGGATGATTTGTCTACCAATCGTAGTCGTTTTCTCTCCTCTTGTTCGATTTCCAGTTGATATTTCAATGAGGGCTTTGGTATCTCATTCGGACGAACACTAAATATCGAACGAGTCATTATTTCATCCATTGCTGCAAAATGTTTCCACGTAGCTCCATTAATCACCCCCATTTCAATATCCTTTTTCAGACGATTATAGAAGCATTTCAGGTTCTTTATGCGCGTGTTAATCTCCTCCGGAGATCTAGTGTAACCATATTCACCCATTTTCTCTGCTAATTTAACAATGACAGTATGCTTCCTATGTGTGGTTATTAGTGTTCTTTGCATAGTAGGATCACCCCAAAGTGATATGAGCAATTTCGTCTCTTCGGTATCAAAATTGGGATTACGGCCTGGATCCTTCTTAGACGCCCCCATCAAAACACGATTATTTGACACCCAACGTTCGCTTTTGCGTTTTGTTTTAAACCGTTTCATCATTTATTTTATTTTAAATGATTGACAACAGTACCAAAAGACGACGCAACGTTCGCTTTCGAAAAATCGATATCAACTACCACAGATTTTATTCACACACGTCTTGCTTCTCGAGCGCAGATACAAAATATTATATCCTTCGGCGATTGTGAATGACTTAAATAAAAATGTCCGCTTGTTTTAGTTTGCTTAATTACTTATCTTTGTTTTGGCGTTCTATAGGAGTGTATATTTTGTTTGAATTTATCACCGTTCGAACCAAGGTTTCAACACTGAATGAAACCATTGAAATATCTAGAAAACTATCCTTATTGTGCGCATTGCATTTGAATGCACATGTGCAGTACAAAACGAACTTACTTGTTTACTATTGTACTCGAATTGTGTTACGGCGCATGCCTTTTCTCTGGATAGAGAAAATCATTTAAGCTGAGCATATAGCTAACTAGTCACCCTATTTGTGTGTGGGGTTAAGTTAAGGGTTGTTTATATTTGTATATCTATAAGGTGAGTTGATAACAGGGAAATACTACTGATTTCATTTTATAGATAGATAGGTATTTAGGTTTACGCATATTATTTTATTGAGTGAGTTTTTGAGTAATAAAAAACGACGACATTCATATTTTAGAACGCCCATATACATGCTTTGCAATAATTAGCGTTACTAAGGCAATTCGCAAGGAAACAATTGCCATTGACTCAACACAATTCAAAATACCACTCAAGCTTAGGTCAGCTCAGGTTTTCCAATAATCAGACTTGAAAAACCGATTTCGTGTGACTAATGGTCTCGCTATTTAAAATTAATTTTAAGATACCACAACTTTGTATAGGTACTCATGGTATGGATGTTTGTAAGACTTTCGAGGGCGGTGGCGACTGAAAAAGATTTTAGTTTTCTCTGGTTTTAATACTATTCTTCATCTATACACAATATAATTAGATTTTCCTGACTAAATGTTTCCTGCCATTTTTTTTGCACTCATGCTATATATAAGTCTGTTCGCCTAGTAATTTGCAAACGTAAATTTATATAAACTTTGGTGCAAAACTACACAATCTTTCGTAAATCAATTTGCGTTTACATATTCCATTTTGTAGAAAATTCTTCGCATTTTTTATAAAATATTTTTTTTTTTGTGTTAGATTTCCTATGAACTGAGGTCTAAGTTATATAAGGTCTAAGTTGTATAAACTTCTCGTACTTTTTTCGTAAATTTCCTTGGCAAGATTTTACTTTCCGGGCACCAATTCAAAAAAATATGGACTTGATAAAAAAAAAGTTGAAGCAACAGCAAGCAATGAAATGTTTATGCTTTTATTGCCAATTTAGTGTCTTAAACCCTATTCTAAGGGTATACTATTTTATGGAGTACCATACCACATAGTTGCATGTTTTTGAACTTCGAACTACATACTCCATTCTTACTCTAGTACAACATTTTTTATGTATATCATTAACAAAAAATGCATAAATAGCTAAATAGCAAAACGAAAATATGAGTTTGTGGTTGTTGTTGTTGTTATTATTCTTCTCCTCTGCTCTTTTTCTACTTTTTGTACGCTGTCCAACATTATGAACCGTATGTGAGGGCCGGGCGCATAACTGCGGTGTAGAACCTTCCTTTCAGCTTAGGGGACATTTTTCGATCAAAGAAGATGGCTGAGTTTTCACGCCACTTCATCCACCCTACGCTTACGCGATGCTTAATGTCGGCATCACAGCTTGTTTCGCTCTTGATCATAGATAGATGTTTGAACTTTTCGCACTTGAGAATGGAAGAGTCATTCATATAAATGTCTGAAATAGGTCGGAGTGAATCAGAGAACGGGCGGCACTAGTATTCGGTTTTTTCGGACTAACACGATACCAGAAAATCAAATCTCAAGGAACTTAAGACGCTCCCTAGTGTTCACAGACTTTGATTGCGAACTCCCCTGTGACGCCAATGGGGCATATCACTGTTGTATTTACTCCCTCATACATGTCCATGATCATCTGTACGTAGGTTTCTGTATTTCCTCGTTGTCTGAATGCCACCCATAAAAGATCCATTGGTTGTCTATCAAAGGCCTTTTTAAAAATCAACCAATACCATATGCAAATCTTTTAAGGAATCACGATGTTTTTCCATCATGATCCTTATACTTTTCATTGCATATGTGGTTGATTTATCTGCCACAAATGCGCACTGACTTCAGATAGCCGTATTTTCCGCATTCGGCTATTTAATACCCAGTCAACGATCTTCATGGTGTGTGACATCAGCTTGATTGAGCGGTAATTGTCACAGTCTCCCGTATCGCCTTTTCCTTTGTACAAAGGAAGAAGACAACTTTCCCTTCACTGGTTAGGCATTGGATCGCCTCTCCACAGTTTGGAGATGAGAATCATGAGCCATTTGTACCCGATGTCTCCAATCTTTTTCCAGAATTCAGAGGGTATCTCTTCCGTCCCAACATATAATATAAATATATAAATATCAATGACGGGCGCAGTGGCTCAGTGCATCGTGTGTCTGACTACTAAATGAAAGGTCCCCGATTCAAATCCCGCCGGGCCCAATTAACATCTACAGTTTGTCCACTGCCCCAACTCTTGCAAACGTCTGACAAACATCCAAAAGTATTAAATGTCATTAGAAGCTTCTCAAATTTGCCGTTCCGATTCGGCTTCAAATTATAGGTCCCTCCCAATTCACACAAGCAAGTGGTTGGAGAAGCTAGGTTTTAGGCCCTCATATTTTTTTTATAAATATCAAATATAATGTTATGTTATTTATAAAAAGAATAACAATATCTTAGTTATAAAAGAAATATATGAAGCTTTTTCTGAGCCTCTTATGTTACTGTATTAGGTACATCGTTAAGAAATACAGCCATGGACACATAAATAGAGACAAGCCGTTTGAGGAATGTAATATTCCTAATATTGTGACCGAAGATCAAAACAAACTGTTTGTTAATTTGGCATTATCGTTGCCAAGAATATTGATCGCTATCAAATCAATCACAATTTCATTCGCTGTTTTGTTTGTAAAACAAAATTTTTCTGAAGAAATATCGTCAGCCAAATTGTTTATTTTAGAAAATAAAGTAATAATATGTATTAAAAGAATACAAAAACTTAACTTTCATAAATCTTGTGAACAAAAAGTAGTCGCAAAACGTATGAGCATAAACAACAACAGGTCAAAAAGTTCATATTTCTAATATTGTGACCACGGATACATCAGATCCGTGAGGTGTTCACCAGTCGATTAATTTGGTATTATCGTTGTCCAAAATATTGAGAACTATCAATTTTTTCAGTCAATCACAAATTCGTAGTTGACAAATAAATTTTAAGGCTTCATCCTCTTTTTTTTCTGTTTGTTTTTTTTTGGGGAAATGTATTGAATAAATAAGATCACTGGAACTTCACTGTCATAAATCTCATGAGCAAAAACTAGACGCAAAATGCATAAGTTGAAACAAAAAACAAGTCAAAAAGTTCATCAGCATAAACTACTTTCTTTTTATTAACTCAATAACAATATAAATAAAATTGAATAAAATTTAACTAAAGCAAAACGAACGTACCAGAGAAAACAGATGTTGCATTTTGCTTGTCATTGCTCACAATTATAGATGTATAAATTGTCAATTGATGCTCATAATACCAAAATGTCGATCGATTGATACATTTTGTCGTTTAATGTAAACAAAAAATTTGATATTCGTACACGCAGAAAAATTTTTTAGTTAAAAGCAACCAACTTTCGGTTAACAACAACCAAGTGATACTGTTTATATAGCTCATACAGCGTTAGTTGATAAAAAGAAACCGAGGCAAATTGGTTATTTTCAACCGATTTATAAATTTCCCCTCCTTAGTCTCCTCGGTTAATAGTTTCAAACTCTGTTAAAAAATTAAATTGAGTACGTGGCCTTCAAAAAACATACTTGCTACTTAACCACATTAACCATCTGTCGGTTGTAATAAACCACCTACTCGGATGAGACTACATACATACTTGAATTTAACCATTTCACTTATTTTAATTTAGCCAACTCACAAGGTTGAAAGAGCCCATCTAATTGGTTAAATTAAAGTAACTTCCGCGGTCGAATTGTATCCAACATGCTTGGTTGAATGTATCAGCAATGAAAAAACTCTTTTGCTCTAAAACGAAAAACTCAATTTTTATATTGAGTAAATTGTTATACTTCATTATCATTATTTTAAATTTTTGAATTCACTTTCAATATTTTATTTATTACAAAAGTTAAAAATTTTGTATTTTGAAATTTTTAATCCGAACTAATTTTTTTAAATTATTATAACATTAATATTTAAAATAAAGCAGTGGAACACATTTCCATGTTTTTTTTATATTTTCAAAGTTTTTTATTTGAGATTTTAAGTTTAGAGTAGTAATATTTTTTCAATTATATTAACATACAAAAATAAAGCATCTCAATACAGTTATTTTTATATTTTGTATTTTTTTAATTGTTTTAAAATTGAATTGGGGTACATTGCCTTGCGCCATTCCTCCAAGTTTCTGGTAAAGAGTACCCGATGCCCTAGCTGGCAGCACCTCTTTGATCTCTAAGCACCCACTTGCTGCAATGACATCGTCGTTATAGCATTTTCTGTTATAAATCAAATCATGAAACAAGATATACAGAGAACCTCATTTTCACATTTTTAATACATTATATATCGGATATTATATATGACTAATGTCGATTTCTACTGGCCCAGCCGTATTGTCAGAGTGCTCGGTAATTATTAACCGAGAATACTCGGTTAACATCTGAATACTAATATTCGAATGTTTTTCAACTCGGTTAAAATTCTGAATAACAACCGAATTGTTTTTTTGTATTCAAAATCAAAAAAAAAATTAAAATTTTTTATCAAAACAGGCAGAAAACAACACAACTAATACAATTGCTATTAAAAAGTTAATTAAAAGTAGAAAGAAAACACTTCGAAATACGAAACGGTACTGTAAAGATCATTATTACATAATTCCAAGTAGTAAAAGAAGTACTCACCGATGTGTTATATTCGCTTTTTATTTCATTATTGTTCCTTTTCTTTTAATCGTTTTTTTTTAATTTTTTATTGTCGTAGGTACTTTACTTTTGTATTGCTTTTACTCTTCACGTTCACAATACAAAACAACCACATTAGGTTCATACGAACGTTCACCACTGAATGACTCAATTTCTACTGCCTGACCAATAGAAAGCACCGTCGTTCGTAAATCCTGATTGCAGTACTCGGTAATAAACAACAGTATGCGTTCGTGGAAATTAACCGAGTTGTTTGCTAAAATCAACAGACACACACACCGTTGTTGGAAAAAGAGGCTGTAACAGTGTTCATAAGTCGTGGGAAATTTAACTCTTATAGGGAATTTCAATGGAGAAAAATCGTCTTGTTTTTTGCCACTCCTCTTTGTTTTCGAAAAATGCCTATCCAATATAACTAGGCTTCGCAAGGAATAGAGGGCGGATATGCTGGCCGGATGAGGTTCTGATATGAACCCACTTGAAGCTGGCGAGCAGGTACTATCTGCCTTAAATACAGCTAAGAGCATCATTGACGGCGTCAAGATAGGGTTAGCTGTGGAAAATGGGACATAACAAGTGGTTGTATCATAATCCAAAGTCTGTACGGCATTGATAAGACAAGATCAAAGTCGCTACTGTCCTTTGGCAGAAAAAAATCCGCGTACTCATCGTGATATTTACCGAACCCTGCATAATCAAAAAACATGACCTGACATGACAGAAAGCTGTCCATTACTTTATACCGAATACATGAAATCGTAATCTACCTAAGTAACTTAGACACCACCCGTGGAGAGAAACCCTACAACTGCACCCAAACACTTCTTTCCTATCTCTCTATTCTTTCTAATACCAAGTAGCTTACACTGTGTTCTTAGCATTATAAGGGTACTGTAACAACAGAAAAAAAAATCCCTTTAGCGTAAGTAAATTATATATAAAAAAAAAAAATGATGCAGAAGTAGCATGGCAATTTTGGCAACCGAACAAGAACAAAAGAACTTCATGGTATACAAAAAAAAATTATCAACATATTTAAATAAGAAAACCATTTTTTTTTCGTGCTGAAAACGACCGCAGTAATATACAAACACTGGTCTAAATTTGTACAATTAAAATTTCAAGAGAAAATGGGTAAAAAAACAACCAACTCATTGGGTATGTTATAACAACCTTGTTAAATATAACAGAGTCACTTTAAGATTTTTAACAAAATTTCGTTCCTTTTATTTTTTAACAGTAAAATGGTTATTAAGAACTCGTCAGTGTGTTAAAAACCCAAATTTACCAAGCTTTTTTCAACCAATATATTAATAAAAATTTAACAGAGAATAAATTGTAAATTGTAAGATATGGTTGTTCATTCAAAACTCAAAAAGGAAATTAACGGAAGTACCCTAAAAAATGCAACTGTGTTATCACACAAAAACCATTTCAAGTTTTGACATGTTTGTGTAATATTAACCTAGCAACTTGGCTAATAACAATCATATTTTTATCAGAAAGCATTTAACCTTTTTAACTCGGTAGTTTTGGCAAAAATTACTTGATTACTTTTTACCGAGTCTCGGTTGCTTTTCACCGAGCGAAGTTCGCTCTTGGTTAAGGCTCATTTTTCTGCGTGTAATATTATGTATATATTTTTATTTTTTTTAATGTTTTAATGGGGTATTACCTGTGAGTTCAGTAAATAGAAAAAAATATTAATTGTAGGTACAACATTCTTTTGGTTCGTACTACATCTATTCTCGATTTGAGTGGCAACACTGGGATAGTACTATCATCATAGCGAATTGAAAAACGTCGACCTCTATTGGCATTGTATTTATATAGACTTTATATTATTATCATCATTGTATATAGACTTTGTTTTTGATAATATATTGTGGACTGTATGTGTATCTAAATGTTTGTGTTTAAATGTTTTGTGAATGATTAAATAGATAAAGTTTATGTCAATTTTATAATATAATAAATGTTTAATGTGTATCAAATTATATGTGTAATGTGTGAATGTAATTTATCAAACTCCTTTTGTTTTAACAGCTAAGATGTGTATTGTGTGGTGGTCCAAATTAAAAAGAAAGATTATGTCTTCTTACAAGTGTAGGAAGCGGCAAAGAATATGAACACAAAGCAAAAATAGAAAAGAGGCAAAATGTTACGTTAATATTCGGAGTAATTATATGTTAAATAGAGAGTACTAACAGTAAGCAATAAAGTGACAATTATTTTATATGTAGGGTGTAATTTAGTAGTTTTGACATAGAGCGCATATAGTACTGAACATTCAGCCCCCCCTGGAAGACTCCGGTCTTTCAGATATAGGCAATGGAGCAATCTTAACCACTGGTCGCGTATAGTCTCCAAATTGTGTATGTACGGTGACCACTCGGCATCTATTGTCTCTTCCAGGATGGATGTTGATTATTCGACCAAGAATCCATTTTGACGGAGGGAGATTCGGTTCTTTGAGCAGTACGATGTCGTCAATCTGTACATTTCGTTGAGGCTTCTGCCATTTGGGTCGATTCTGTAGGGACGTTAGATACTCCTGGTGCCACCGCTTCCAGAAACCTTGCATCATTGTCTGTAAAAGATACCAGTTAGTTCCCTTTGAAATATTAAGATTTGTAAGATCTGGTTGTGGTACAGCAGAGTAAGATTCTCCAATCATAAAATGAGATGGAGATAATGCAGATGGTTCGAAGTCTGATGTTTGCCACATGGGGCGCGAATTAAGTAGACATTCAATTTTGGTTAAAAGAGTGTACATCTCTTCGTATGTAAGTCGATTTTCTCCAATTACGCGTTTTAGATGCATTTTAACTGATTTTACACCAGCCTCCCACAACCCTCCAAAGTGGGGTGCGGAAGGTGGTATAAACTTCCAGGCGATATGGTCTTTAGAAAGATGATTAATAACAATCTCGTGATGCTGTTGACTAAGGAGAAGGTCGTAAAGCTCTCCAAGCAGTCTTTTTGCACCATGGAAATTTGTGGCGTTATCACTCCATATTTCCGATGGCTTTCCTCGGCGCGACACAAAACGATCTAAAGCCAGGAGAAACGAGTTAGTTGATAGGTCGCTGACGAGTTCAATATGAATTCCCTTGGTGACGAAGCAAACAAAAAGCGCTATGTATGCTTTGACGAACCTTGGATTTCTCCCACGAGCTAAGCGTAGTGTTATAGGACCCGCATAGTCACAACCAACCTTGCTGAAGGGACGCGAGAACCGAACCCGCTCTACTGGGAGATCTCCCATGAACTGGTTAGCCGACGTTTTACGCTGTCGAAAACACACAACGCAGTCGTGCACTGTTTTGCGTAGCAGATTTCTGCAACCGATGACGAAAAAGTTTTGTTTTAATATTGCGAACATAAGGGACACCCCTGCATGAAGATAATGTTTGTGTATATATTCAACGATAAGTCTTGTTATCGGATGTGATTTACATAAAATGATAGGATGTTTTTCACTGTACGATAAACCTGAGTAAGTGAGGCGGCCACCGACGCGAAGCACTTTATTGCCATCAAGAAACGGAGACAAAGATATCAGTTTATTTCGCGAGGGTAGTTCTTTACCTTTTTGAAGAAGTTCGATTTCAGAGGCAAACGACGAACACTGCGCACTTTTGAATAAATGAGTTTTTGATGCGGCTATTTCTTCCGTAGATAGAAAGGGATACTTGTTACGATTCGAGGAATGCAAGTTTTTAATAAAGCGAAAAACATATGCCACTACGCGCACGGATCTAATCCAGTTTGATGATTTGACTATAATTTGTTCAAGAATGCTGGTTGTAATTAAATTAGATATGAGTACCTGAACCTTGTTTGGTTTACGTTCTTCCAATTGATCAAGACGAATATCTTCCTCACCACACTGCGATATTGGCCACTCACTCATTTCCTTACTTAGCCAAGATGGACCTGTCCACCAGATTCCTGTGGAAGCTAAAAGAGACGGAGGAATTCCACGTGACGCGACGTCTGCTGGGTTGCATGGAGATCGTACATGATTCCATGATTTCAATGGAATTGTCGATAAGATTTCTGATGTCCTGTTACCAATAAACACCGACCATTTTTTAGGAGGACCAGTGAGCCAGTGGAGAACGATTGCAGAATCTGTCCATGCAAATACCTTTAGATCATTAGCCTGCAAAGAAAGTTTAATTTTGTAAACAAGGCGAGTTAGTAGAACCGCTCCGCAGAGCTCGAGTCTTGGAAGAGAGATGATTTTTATTGGTGCGACTTTGGTTTTAACTGCCACCAATGATACCGAAATCTCTCCAGTTAAGCTGGTACTCCGACAATACACGACAGCTGCATAAGCATCCAATGACGCATCACAAAAGGCGTGTAGTTCACAATTAAGTTTGTTGGTCCACATGATTCTAGGAACGGAAATGCGCTCGACAAGATGAAGTTCCTCACGAATAGTAATCCAACGATGTGCAAGTTCTTCTGGAACCTCGTCGTCCCAGCCTAATCTTTCCCTCCAGAGGTCTTGGAAGAAGATTTTAACTGCGACAATAACTGGAGCGATGAATCCTAATGGGTCAAATAATCGCGAGGCGTCAGAAAGTATTCGACGTTTTGTGTAAGCTGACTGGTTCGGAAGGTTTACCTTGTAGGTAAAACAATCCTTCGATGGACACCACTGCATTCCAAGCAGCTTTACCATGTTAGATTCCTCGAACTCAACTGGAGAAATCTCGCGTTGATCCTCTGGTAAGGATAATAGAAGAGGCCAGCAGTTAGTGGTCCACTTGCGAAGATTGAATCCTGCGGATGTAAGCACGGCAATTAGTTCGTTCCGGAGGGCAATTAATTCCTCAATAGAGTCAGCTCCAGTAATTACGTCATCGACGTAAAAATCGTTTTGGATTATTGATGAGGCTCGGGGATAGTTTTCTGCAACATCTAAAGCAAGCTGCCTAAGTGTGCGCACTGCCAAAAAAGGAGCAGCTGAAGTACCATAAGTTACCGTCAAAAGCCTATAGTGTTTTACAGGGTCCTCGGGGGTTTCACGCCAAACGATTCTTTGATAATGTGTGTGATTCGGTGAAACCCATATTTGACGGTACATCTTCTCGATGTCCCCCGACATGGTGTACAAATGTCGACGGTATCGAAGACAAATCGAAAATATGTCACGCTGAATTGTAGGGCCAACGAGAAGCGATTCATTTAATGACGAGAAATTGGTGTTGTTTGATTTAGCGGAACCATCGAACACCACGCGAACCTTGGTAGTACTACTATCGCATTTAAAGACAGGATGATGAGGTAAATAATAATGGTTATTTTGATGGTTAAGTTCTGTCAACGGGATTTCTTCCATGTGACCCAGCGATATGTACTCGTTCATGAAACGAGAGTATTTGATTCTAAGGTCAGGATCGGAAAGAAATCTGCGTTCGATAGAGTACAGACGATTTAACGACAGACGAAACGAATTTCCTGGATTTAGGTTCGAAAACGATTTAAATGGCAGTTGCACGATGTATTTCCCATCTGTGTGACGATTGTGTGTTGAAGCAAAATGCTCTTCAGCACGTTTTTCTTCAATCGAAAGCAGCGGCTCATGGTGAATCTCTTCTAGACGCCAAAAACGTTCAAGTTCAAAATGCTGCGAGAAGTCTAATTGCGTACAGTACGCCCTAAATTCCATATCGGTTTGTGTACGCTGTTGACAGCTGCCCGCTATCACCCAGCCGAAAATAGTTGGTATGGAGTTGGGAGCACCTCCGGTTTGTTCCAAAGATCCCACAATAATGTTGAAGACCTTGTCTGACCCAATTAAGATATCGATTGGACCAGGAATATTAAAATTTGGATCTGCCAAATTCATCGAACGGAAAACAGCAAAATCTACGTTGGTTATGGAATTCGGTGGAAGTAAGGATGTCAACTTTGAAATAACGTAACAATCGATGTCAATACTGTTCGAATTATATCTCGATTGTAAGTTCAGGCTTACCAAACCGTTAGTAACACCTGCCGAAGTTGATGCAACCCCCATTATAGGAATACGAGATCTTTTACGAGAGAGTCCCAATCGTTGAACACATTGTTCGGTTACGAAAGACACTTGAGACCCTGTGTCCAGCAGCACACGAATGCTTTGATAGACTCCTTGTCTATCACGAGTTCTAACTACCGCTGTCGGAAGAATAGTGGAAGCACGACGATCAATTTCGAGAGAGTGATTATTAACGATTGGATCAACTGAATCCTGAGGCGATAAATGGGCTTGACTTTGGTTTGAGCTGGAGCTTGGTGGTGAAGTTGTGTTTTGTGTAAGATGCACTAGAGTGTGGTGGCGAGAATTGCACGTCTTACACCGAAAGGTTGAACGGCATTTGTTTGAAGAATGACCATGTCGAAGGCAGTTAAAGCATAGTGCTTTTTCTTTAACAAAACTACGACGGGCATTGGTTCCTAAACCGATAAAAGTTTTGCAATAGGGAAGAAGGTGATCTCCCTTACACTGTGGGCATCCTACTTTGGTTTCCACCATGTGTGAACGAACACCGATTTGAATTTTGGTATTTGTTTTAGAAGCACGACTTAAGGAATAGCAAGATTCGAGGCAGCTACATCGATTTTCTAGAAAATTAAGGAATTTGTTGATTGTACACTTATCATCCGATCCCACCTCTTCCGCCCATGCCTGCTTAGATTCATGGTCTAATTTCTGAAGTAAAATGTATATGAGCCACGGATCTCTAGAGTTCGATTCAAGAGCCTTTAAACCTCTTATAGTCTCGTCAGCTCCATCTGTTAGTTTTCGAAGAGATGAAATGTTGGCTGAACTAAACGATGGTAACGAAAGGAAGGATTGAATAAATGCCTGAATGATTAAGTGTTTTTTGTCGAAACGCGCCTCAAGTTTGTCCCAAGCTTCTAGATAATTATTTTCGGAACACGAAATATGTTTAATTAGATTGGCAGCGTCTCCACCTAAGAATGATTTTAAATACTGGAACTTTTGAGTTGCAGTAATCGATGGATTACGATCGATTGTTCCAGTGAACAGATCCTTAAACCCAGGCCAATCTTTGTAGTCACCATGAAAGGTGGGAATGATACATTCTGGCAAATGAATCGATTTAGGAGTAATTTTTGTTTTCGCATCCAATTTATTCAAAAATGAAGCTTGCTGAGAAGCCAATTTCTCATCAATTGATTGATCAGTTGTAGAATTTGATTTAGAAATTTCGCGAATTGCACTGGTAAACAGAGAATGCGCCTGACAGTATTTATCTTCGTACTCGGCAAACTCTGGCTCAGGATCAACGAAGTCTACATCACCGCAAAAGTCGTATAGTTTATCCTGTATATTTGTGAAATTAGACCAGGCTTCCGTAAGACGTACTAAATGAATTTCCAACATAGCGAGCGTTGTGGAATCATTAATCGACTGTACAAATGATAATGCCCTTGTTATTCCCGCTTTGGCATGACCGCATTTCACTTTTAGAGCATTCATATTGTCCAATTTAAATTTGCAAATTAATTTTATTTAGCATTACCGAGTTAACCGATTGTCCAAAAAAAGTTCAATAAAGGGTTTTTACATGCACTTAATTAATTCATGCATTTGACTTATCATGCAAGATATGTATTTGATTGGCAATTTATAAAGATTTGGGCTTAATACACGTGCGTTAATAAATATATATACATGCGATATATATATGAAACCGTAAATGCCCAATATCCTACAATTGTTTCTGTATCTACAGTAAAACCGTTTTTCGCCACGCGGAGCACCCAATCATACATGCAGCAACCATAGATTCATCAAATGAAATGAATTAAAGGGTTATCACAATCACTGTGCACTGATCACGAAATTAATCCGGCTCGAAGGACCAATAATGTTTTTGATAATATATTGTGGACTGTATGTGTATCTAAATGTTTGTGTTTAAATGTTTTGTGAATGATTAAATAGATAAAGTTTATGTCAATTTTATAATATAATAAATGTTTAATGTGTATCAAATTATATGTGTAATGTGTGAATGTAATTTATCAAACTCCTTTTGTTTTAACAGCTAAGATGTGTATTGTGTGGTGGTCCAAATTAAAAAGAAAGATTATGTCTTCTTACAAGTGTAGGAAGCGGCAAAGAATATGAACACAAAGCAAAAATAGAAAAGAGGCAAAATGTTACGTTAATATTCGGAGTAATTATATGTTAAATAGAGAGTACTAACAGTAAGCAATAAAGTGACAATTATTTTATATGTAGGGTGTAATTTAGTAGTTTTGACATAGAGCGCATATAGTACTGAACAGACTTTAAGTATATATAGAATGATTCAATGGTTTTGCACTTTAGAACTTTTTTCATCGTTGTTGGGAATTGATTCATTATGAATTTATTTACTCCTTAATGTTTGGAAAAAAGTTGAATTTTGCTGGAAATAAAGCCGAAAATGTTTTTTTTTTGTAACAAACTCGATTACCGAAATTTTGATCGACATTATTGCTCTTGTATACTATTATAATTGAATATCTAAATTTACGCAGTTCGACATTATTTCCAATAATTATGGAATTAAAATCGACTCGACAATATTTCTATCGACTTTATTTCACGGCACCGTTAGAGGCATTTACTTAAAAATAGGCTCGGAAAGTCGGAAGTGAGCGGATTTTATTAATTAGGGCGATGACAAAACGTGCCCTACTTGGCCTTCTTAGGAACACAATTTCACATAACTAGACCGTTAGATAAAAGCAATAACTGAAATAAATCAATATTAAACTTGCCCTTTCGGCGCAAATGTCACTATCGGGAATACAAGTTTTCTTTTTAACAAATTCCGTTATCCCTGAAAGTCGCAAAAAGTAGTAGCAATAATTTTGCAATAGGTTTAACATACGGTTAAGCAATAATATCTTTTTCAGTTCTGCTCGGTGTTTCGTGAGGCTTAATTTATAGCTTGATGCAAGTTCCGAAAACTAGTTGGAAAACAAGTTTTTGTGCTTATGAAAAATATTAAAGGGATTTATGTTTATCATCTTTTAAATTGTACATATGCTCGTAAGTATGTATATTTCAAAACAAATCGAAACGTTGAGCCAAAAATTCAATAAAATTTTAAGAATTAAAACATAGGGACGGTCTACCGCTTTGGCGAACTGTTGGATACCCTATTCTTATTCCTATCCCTCATAAGTGGGTGTGATAAAAGTCTAAGTATGGTTGAATTGTTAAAAACGCTCTACATATTTTGTTCTATAACTTTTCTAGCTCCAACTTTGGTTTTTCAAAAAAAGTTTTTTTTTTAAAAATTGTGGGCCAGTCGGCGGATTTTGAAAATATTTGAGCATAAAGGGCCTCCAGAGAGTATATATTATAAATTTCAGCTCCCTAGCTCAAACTTTGACTTTTCAATAAAATTGTTTTATTTAATCAGGAGTCAAAAATCATATATAAAAAATGTCAGCTTTCTAGCTAAAAATTCGATTTTTTCGATAAATTAGTTTTTTTGAGTTTGTGTGCGTGTCTGTGGGCGGATTTCAAAAATTCTTAAACTCGATTATTTCAGGCCCCTAGAGAGTATATGGTTAAAATTTCAGCTCTCTAGGTTCAGCCAGACAGACGGACGGACATGGCTAGATCGACATTACTATCGACGCTGGTCATGAATACAGTAACTTTTATGGGTCTACGGGCAATATTAAGGTATGTTACAAACTTGGCGTCAAAATTAATATACTCTTAGAATAGGGTATACAAAAAATTAAACTAGTCCTCACTATTTGGTCATTTATAGCGTTTTTCATTGAAAATCAAAGGAATTGCTATCCAAATCTAGAATTGCTCTTTTCAATGAAACATGTTTTGGTTCTGATCAGTTGCCTATACTAGTATTGGTGAGGGTGGCGGTATAACGCACAGTATGTCCTACCTACTGAAATTATTTTACAATAAATCAAAACCACTTTTTCCTTACTTTGACGTTTGACGCAAGGCTATTTGTATATAGAGGAAATCTCTCAAAAATTTGAGATGCATCGGTCGTGCTAGGGGCAAATCTAGAATTGCTTATTTTCTTTAATGAAACATGCAAAACTACACACGTAGGTATGTATATGTAATAATAAAGTTCAACTTACATGTCGTAGCTACCCTGACCGCATTCCTCATCAAAATCAACAGGTTCGCACTTTGGTATAATTAACGGAGTATCCACAATTATTAAATCATCATCTTGTTCCTCTTTGATTTCCATTGAATTTTCAACAGTGTTCCTTCTTTCCTCAACATCAACTTTATCTTCAATAATATTCTCGTTATCGGCAGATAAAGAGCACTCATCTGCCTGGGAATAAGCTGCTACTCCTAACTTTATTCGTTCCTCTTGCTGCAGCTCCAACTGATATTTCGGTGAAGGTTTTGGTATCTCATTTGGGCGCACACTAAATACAGATCTAGTCATAATTTCATCCATTGCTGCAAAATGTTTCCATTTAATCGTGTTACCAATACCCATTTCTACATCCTTTTTCAAGCGGTTATAAAAACATTTTAAATTCTTTATACGTGTATTGATCTCTTCCGCAGATCTATTGTATCCATAC
Source organism: Portevinia maculata (assembly GCA_949715645.1). NCBI lineage: Eukaryota > Metazoa > Arthropoda > Insecta > Diptera > Syrphidae > Portevinia > Portevinia maculata. Next base: position 99,274,016 of record OX454525.1, read on the forward strand.
TCGTGCATTTGCTCTACGAGGTTTGCGATGACAGGGCTTTTTCTGAAGGTTGTTATAAGTGTCTTTTGAGTCTTTGGATCACCCCAAAGTGATATCAGTAATTTTGTCTCCTCAGAATCGAAATGAGGATAACGTCCTGTTTCTTTTTTGGATGAGCCCGATAAAACTCGATTTGTTGATATCCACTTATCATTTTTTCGCTTTAGTTTTAAGCGGCTCATTATTTGTATTTCAAGTTTTAAAAACTAGGCGAATGTAAATAGGTATAAACGCGGAATAAAGCAAACACTTCAGCACGCTTGGAAAAATCAATGCAAGTACGTTTTCTAACTAAATTTAACACAAACAAGCTGATAGATTCAAAGATACATCTGCAACTTTAAATGAACTATATTTGGACTTCTCTTAGCTACTTTTATATAACTAAGTATAAACTTACTCCACGTGCGACGAAACAAATGTCGAAAATTCATCCCTTTTATGATGCGCATTGCCATCTAGTGCACACGCGCTTCTGGTATCGCGAAACTAAACCTATTCTCTCTTGCTTCCTTCACGCTACAGCAACAGCGCATGTTTTTTTTATTGCGGCTTTTATCTATTGAGTTGAGAACAGCTCGCTATGAAGTCAGGATTCACCAATTAATTCAACCAATACATACCAATTAACTCAACCAATACATAGCTAGGAGAATAGTGCGAGGGACATTGTGCGAAATGAACAGAATAATCTATGAAATAGTCGAATTGTATTCTATGTATTTATTACTTTTGATATCTATGCCTATGACCATCGCCTGAGCATTTCTCAGACAGATGTTGTTGGAAGGTTTTTTTCTTTGCAGGGTAGGTATATAAAGCAAGTACCTACCTATACCTGCAGGGTTTGAATTCAACGACGTACGATTATACCTATGCCCTTGGTTTTCCAGAATACAATATGTAATTCTTTTGTTCTTGAAGGCGTAGTAAATCGTGTTTTAATTTTGGTGTTTTTTTGCATATTAAACATAATACAGAATGTGTTTTAATCTTGGTCTGTTCGGCACTGAACATTTTGAAATTGCTGTTAGAAAGACATTAATTTGAGAAAAATCTTACGTGAATGCTTGAGATGAGTCTTCTGTGCTTCAGCGCATTCAATGCATTTGTCTTTATTTGAATTTTCCAATAATGCTGCTATTTCAGCTTGATGACGTCTTCTATCGATTTTAAAACATTGCTTAGCGTTTGGCGCCATTTCTCGACTATGTGAAGAATGTAGGTTTTTAGTTGCGATTGTGTCGTCTTTAATTTTGTGCAGCTTTTTGGCGAGTAAAATGTTTCAACCAAATATAAGCTGTTTTAGCTTTATTTATTTTGTGTTTTCTGGTACACTTATGGCTCCCACACTTTTGCCAAATCTCCGTTTTTTGGATATCTAAAAAGTTTTATGGTAGGTACTGTCGAAATTATTTTTCCTAAGCTTATCAACGTTGGTATCTATCACAATTAAACACTGCACATATTGGATATTGCCATCTTTTCTTGTCATGTTTTTCAAGGATTCTTTGTTGACATAATGTAAGTACATATCAAGATTCATTTTATACAGAACACGATTGGTAGGGCAAAATACATGAGCACCAAACAGATGTAGTTCGTACAGGTTTGACTGCAGCTGCCAAATTTTTGTTATTTGAGTGACGTACATGCGCAAGAGATGCCAATAATTTTGTGCGGGAATTATGTTCCTTACATTCTATACCTATAGCTTGAGTTGAACTTGAACCCCTTGATAAACACAATTACAATTGGGCTTGTCTGCCGTGGTCACCCGAAACACATTAAGAACAAATTTACTCAATCGCGAAAACAATTTGCTAGACCGAAACCGCTTTTATATGGATGGAGTTGCAGCTCTTATTTCAATGACGTAGGAGAGGAGGAAGCGGGAGACTTGAACCACATCAGAACCAATTCTTTATTCAAATCCTGCAAGTATAAGTTAATACGATGCAAATATAGGGCACCGTTACCTCCAAACAAAATGAATGCGAAATCGTTCAACAAAGGTATGTATGTATCCAGTGGCGGACGGGGCGGCCCGCCCGGGCCTCCGTTCTTGGGGGGCCCCCAAATTCTGCAATTTATAATAAAATGGGGCTTCAGTGAATCGTTATCCTATATATCGCTCATACCTCAATCTTGACCATTTGCAACTCGGTTGCATCATGCGAGAGGAGTTTTTCGAAACTTAAACTAATTAAAAATTATCTTCGATCTACAATGGATGAAGAGCGACTGGTTAATCTAGACGTGCTTTCAATAGAAAGCAATAGAAAGAAAAATTTCCAAAGAAATCGATTTCACAGAAGTTATTGAGGAGTTCAGTAAATTGAAGGCACGAAAACACATTATAACACGATGATGATGCTTAAAAGGTAATACAACAACACTATTTGTTTGCAATAAATTAATTTGGGTTCTATTAAGATTACAACAATATTTTTTTATAATGTGTACTACCTACCGATTGCTGTATCACTTCAAGAAGCCTGCTATGAAGAGATTTATACATGTACGAACTCCAAGTAATTTAGTGAAATATCGAACCAGACTAGTTTTATGGCTTCCATTAGGTCCGTTCGCGTACTTTATGTGTAGAAAAATGAAAAGTGTCAAATCTCCAAAATCGAGAGAGAATCCTCTCATTTCTAACAAAAGTACGCGGTCTTAGTTTGGTTTGAAAAGAAGCAACAGATGTTTTTTTTTGCTGGTAAACTAATAGGATTTCATCATTTGACAGTTTTCATTTTGAACACATTACATACACATACATTTTTCTTTCGTTCATCTTTTTACCATTTTCTCAGTACGCGAACGCGTTTGTGTAGTTTTGCACGGAAGTTTATATAAATTTACGTTTGCATATTAGTTCGCGAACATACCTATTATTTCATCCGGGTTGGAGTATTACTTTCCTCCTTTGTAGACCTTTTTTGAGAGCCATGCCTACACGTATTCCATGATGTTTAGGTCCGGTGAGTATGGGGCCATGCCAGTAGGTCTAGATTTTAATCCTGAATCCAAGTTTTGGTTGTTCGGTATGTATCGCTGTATTGTCCTGTTGGAAAATCCATCGTAGTCCACCAAACGATTCGGAAAAATGAGGGAAAGCTCTTTACAGTATAGATTGTTTGGTATTTGCGGTCATTCAAGGATTGTAGTTCCGCAAATGCTTACTGCCCCCCATATCATTACTCCACCTCCCTTGCCGTGTCTTTTACCCAAGGTTATTTCATCCTTCCTCAAATCATGGAAATAATAATTATCTCCATAAGGTCCATCCAAATTAAATTTAATAAAACGGTATGCCGACTCGACTCCATCTGATGTAAATTATTGCAAAATCAAGTTTGACTTTTGCGTGCTGCGTTTAATGGTGGTTTCTTTTTAATTTTGTTAGTCTTATGGCTGGTTTGCTGTATCACGCGAAAAAGTTGATCTACTAGCTTTTGATTTACTCGAAGCAATACAAGCAAGGGAGTAAATTCATTCAAAATATAAGCATGTTGGGAAAACTGAAAACATCGCCTCACGGTTTTTGGGATTTGCACTTCAACTTTAAATTTATGATTAAGGTCTAACTTTGAAGTAGAAGTTGAGGTTGAAGTGCTTTTGTATTCCATCCCATTAAAAAGCATTGGTTCTAAAACATGCGGCGTGGCTTTCAAAATTGAAGTCATGCATTTGATTTTTGCCGTATTATCGAAGGATTTAAAAAATTTCGTAAAATTAAATCAAGAAACTACCTGTGTAATCAGGTGGGACGGAGTGTATGTTCTTCCGAGTTGAAATTTTATTTTGTTCTGCCCATTTAGGTCACGTGTACCTATCGTGAAATTTTACATATTGCTTTGTTAACATGACAAATCTGTAGTATGTATTTAATTTATAGTTTTGTTCAATTTTCTTACTATTGAAGTACATTTTTCTACAACGTTTTTGTTTAGTACACGAATTTTGAAAAATATTTTGCAACGAAAACACAGTTTTTTTTATTTCACAGTCTATTTCAATCTTCTTACCCATAATTAAAAGGGAATTTGGATATACTTTCAATGACGTAATTGATGATGATCCTCCTTCAGAACCATCTGCATCTTTGGGACGCTTTTTCTGGTTAACGTATCATCGACTCAAGCTTTGTAAAGGAACTGAATGAGATCGATGACAAAGAACTGATTATGTATTCACGCTCTCTAGTTGCTCCTCAATCAAAGTATTTATAACGCCTTTATAACTTTTGTCATTTATGTTTTGGCTTTCCAAAATTTCTTTTCTGATGTATCCTTGACATAGCTCTTCTCCTTTACGAACATCAGACAAATCAAAAAGGCGCTTCTCATCCGGGTCACCATCCATCCAATGTTTCTTGGATTCCTTCCGCGGCCTGGTTAGCAGAACATTCGGTGCGACATGCAACCGGTTGCTTTCCACAATAACCAAAAACAAGTACTGTAGCTGCGATTTGGCAATTCACCGGCGGAGTAGTGGGACCGAATAGCTTCGTTGAGAGTTGTTTTCTGAGTGTGCCAGTGGTTTTTCTCGTTGACCAAGTGCGTCACGTCGTACACAGCTTGAACCATTTTCATTTACTGGAAAGGATTCGTGTGTATCTAGAGTTAAAAAATAAGTAAGTTTTTCGGCTTCCTGACCCAAGTCCTGGATTGTCGTTCGCCGTGTATCTTCCGATTCCATGGCAGGCCGTTTGACGTTGCTTTGAGATGTACTTGGCTAGAAGAAGTTGGCAACTACCAGTCAGAAAAATCAAATGACTCAAATTTTACCTACGACCTGAAGAACTTTAACTTCCAGACTTTGTTGAGGCGCTTTATGGACAATTGGATCCGAGTTCAATGGCGCTTTCTTCCACTTGCGAATACTTTTGCTTTATCTGAAAAGAAAAAAGAACTTTATCTGTCATGCTGTTGTGAAACCATTTTTTTCAATATGTTCTCTCCAGCCATAGTGACGATTGGAAATGATGTCATACGACTCCTGGTTGATAAAAATAAATGATTATTACAGTAACGTCAAGGATTTTATCCGGAAAGACACAGAATATGAATTGTGAAAGCCGGGTGGATATTTTTTTTGTATTTCGCCACTTCAATCAGTGGCTGAAGTTATAAAGTTAAAGCTGTATCATTCATTCCACCAAAATTTATTGTTATTAAACTGTAAAAGTGAAATAAAAAGTAAGTAAAATACAAAATATAAACTTCCACGTTTAAAATGGATCCCATGTGAAAAAGGCTCTTACTTCATCACAGTGAACGCCTCATATAACACTAATCGATTGTCTATCTAACACTGGCCTATACCAAATTAGTTGCATCTCCAACCTAATCTTCACATCTGATGCTGATGACTTTGTTGTTACCAGGAGTAATCAATCACCTGCTCTCCACACATCACCCACTACACCCTCTCCTTTCTTTAAACCTTTACTACGAAGATGGTAACATGCAAATCGACTTGAAAAGGGCATTCTCTTTTATTTTCAGTAGAGGTCATTTCAATAAACTCAATAATTTTGCTACTAATATTAACTTCGATTTCATCGCTGATAATATTAATATAGACCTGGTACTTACGACATTCTATTAACGAATCTTTTCTTGTTTTACGGAATAAGTTCCCTACTCCATCAGCAAAGACTTTACCTCATCCACACCTTGGTACACTAAAGAGTTACGTTCAGTATGCAATTATGAAATTTTAGTCTTCCCTTTTCTGTGGAAATAGTCTTACAAGCAAACTAAAAGCGATGTGTGCTATTAAAGGCCAATTGCTAAGATTTAATGTATTTCCAAGGTATTCGAAAACATCATTATTTATAAAGAAATGCTCCTCAGTGCAAGCCTATTATTTCTATCAATCAGCAACTTGACTGAGTTTGTCTCAAGGACACTGCTATTGCCACAGATTTCAGCAAGCCATTTGATAAAATTTCTTACAAACTTATAATTCTAAAATGTAATAAGCTTGGCTTTCAACGTAGGTTTTTCACTTGGGTCTAATAATTCTTGGAAGATCGGAATTACAAAGTGCTTTTTAGGTTCTCTTTATCTGACCCAATGTTCGCATCCTCCGGTGTTCCCCAATGAAGTCATCTTGGATCGATCATCTTTACCCTTACAATAAATGATATGACCATGTAAATAAAGAATTCGTCGGGCGCAGTGGCTCAATGGTTAGTGTGTCGGACTACTAATCCAAGGATCCCCGGTTCAATTCCCGCCGGGGCCAAGTAACACCTTGAATTTTTTTTCCACTGCCCCACCTCTTTCGAACGTCTGACAAACATCCAAGAGTATCAATTGTCATGAGAAGCTTCTCAAATTTGCCGTTCGGATTCGGCGTAAAATTGTAGGTCCCTTCCACTTCGCAAAGAAAGTGATTGGTGAAGCTAGGTTTTAGGCCCCTCTATGGGCCATTAATGCCTAATATTTATTTTTATTTTTTGATGAAGAATTCAGATTTATTAGCCTTCGCTAATAATATGATGATATGAAAATTTCTATAACTATTTCATTGCCCTCGGATTCCCTCAGCTTGCAAGAGGACCCAACAATGTTTTCCGATTGGTGTAAGAACTTTCTGGGTCATTATGTCAGTAAATGCCAGAAAATAACATACTCCGTAAACGTCTTCGTCAACCTTCGAGAACCTACTTTATTTGCGATAAGTAAGTTCCTTTTATAACCAAAGTGCCTGATTTAGGAGTGTTCCCATATTAATATTATTAGCAAAATAAACCGCGCTAACTCAACGTTAGGCTTTGTGCAACGGAGATCCAAAGAAACCCCTATTTCATATAGTCGTTATTGTATATCACATTTGTAAGACCGCTCCTGGAGTATGTCAGCGAGGTAGATACCAATTACTGTGAACAGAAATGTTGGAATTTACCACAGGTTGAGGAATAGAGGTGTAATACAATAAAGGTATGAAGTGATGAACAAAACCCCTTTCGGACCTTGCTGTCGATTTAAATAAAAAGAAAACAGTGAATTGAACAAAACTTTATTTTAAGTAAATTTCCGTGTTATTATCAGATTTATTCAAGAGTAAGTACCGAACGACCAATTGCTTGTTCTATTCGTCTGCTGACTAGTGAACGACTGACAACTTGATTTGATTTTTCACTGCCTTTTATACTAATTTTTACAAAGATGAAATAAAAATGTGTGCTTTGATAATTTTTAAACAGGTGAAATAACATAGGTGTTTTTCAAAAGGATTTTAATACATTTTTTATATAATAGTCTTTACGACTATTTATGTCATTAGGATGGCCGCTACAGGTATGCATTCAATTTCTGAAAAAATTGTGTGTTGCTATAATTTTTAGAACGAAGACCATCTAAAGGTCGCTTAAACTATTTACAGTATTATTAGTTTTGTTTATTATATTCCGCGCATGCCTCGGAAATGTTTATGTATTGTGCGATGCACACAAAACGTCAAAAGTGAAATGAAAATGAAAAAAAAACTTTGTAATTGCAATATTTCGTTTAATTATTTTACATTAAACCGACTTAAATAAAAAAAAACTATATATTATACAGTATAAAATACAATAACTACCAACAAGAACCATCCAAATGATTATCCCAAAGAATAGTTTCGATTTTATATTGATCTTGAAGTTACTGTGAAGAAGGCAGTCAAAGTAAAATTGTTAAGAAGGTCATTTCATAAATTTTGATTTATTCGTTCCCTGCGAAGATGAAATCTACTAAGAAATTTATTTGCATTAATTTTCATTTGGAATCAGTTTGATCTTATAGTAAACATGGTTAGAAGAAGTCTGTAAGGCAACAAACTTCAGATACGTAAGAGTGCACTTTTTTCTTGAGGAGATCTGCATACATATTATATTGTTCAGGTAGGTTCAGAAAAATAAAATTGAAAAGGATACTTGTATAATGTTTTACAGCAAATACTTTTGTTATTTAAAACAAGAATTTCTTTTATAAAAATAAATTTGTTTGATAGCTATACTGCTCTGAACTTTATGACCCTCAACGATATCCTTCAGATATTTTATTGTTATCTAAGCATATCGGAGAAGCTTGTTTAATAAAATCAAATCTCGAAACCCACAACAAAATTAAGTCTTTCATAAATTTAGTCGGAAGATAGGTATCTGTTGTTACTAAAGTTGCAATTTTTATCAGGCATTTAGGTTAAAGCGGTGTTATAGAGCCCTTGTGGTTTAGACAACCGTTTCCAAAAACCGTTTTGAATGTTACGGATATGAATGTATTGAAGCACACAAAAGAAAAAAAACAGCTATTTTGAGCGTGAAAGTCCTTATGGCTTATGTCATAAATGCATAGATGGACAGCTTTAAATGATTGTTGTCGTGGTGGAAAAGAAAAGAGGCGTAAGGAGTGTCTTGGGAATCAAACTTTCTACCCACTTAAATTGATTGCAAGCACAGTGACGTTTACCCGCCTTAGAGTCAACTTGATATGTTTTTTGAAATGCAATCGATATGTATATCAAATCTAAAAATACGTTTATAGAATGATTATTGATTATTACAGATTTTGTTTCTGATAACTGGAAAAACTGTTTAGAATTTCATGTGAAGAAAGAGGCAGAACCTAACACCAAAGGGTATATAACCGGTTTACAATCAAAGTATATAACAGAATAGTTGAAGACACTTCATGCTACAGTTTATAATGTAACTTGGGAAGAGTTGGACCCAAAGACATACTCGAATGGTGGTAAGACTTCTTTATTTTTTCTAAGGTTCATAGTCCAATATTTTAATTGCAGTCAGTTAAAATAAAGGGCTTAATAATACAAACATACGCATTTTTCATTAAACCGTCTTTAACATGAAATGTGATGAACGTTTTCATATTTGGTTATACAGGTGCTACTGGTAGAAACAGATCAACCATTTGTTTGAAGTAGAAAGGATCTACAATTTTACAATGACTCCGATCGGCAAATTTGAGAAGCTTCTCCTGAGAATTATTATGTACTCTTGGATGTTTGTCAGACTTTCGAAAGAGGTGGGGTAATGAAAAAAAAACTTAAGGTGTGGGGTAACTGGGCCCTGGCGTGATGTGAACCAGAGGCCCCCGATCAATTGTCCAGTGCACTAACCAGTGAGCCCACATTTTTGCACAAAGCCAACATTTATTGACAAAATAAACGAAATTATGTATGTCAATACGTGCCAAGTAAATGATGTTTATGAAATGAGTTGCATGAATGCAATTATTAATGCAGAACATTTTCTCAATGTTCAACGAATACAGTGTAAACTCAAGAAAAATTAAATTTTGTAAATGAATTTAGAAAAAAGAGTCCCACATTTTAAAAAGGAGTCCGATTTCATTGATTTTCAAAAAGATGAGTCCTGGAGTCTGAGCGTTCAAAAGGTGAGCAAACATTCTTCATTTCAATATAAAAAATAAGCAGTTTATTATTTACGTAAATCTTTTAAAATTTAAGTCTATTGAAGTAGGGGTTTTTTAAGCGAAGATATGAGGAATTCGTTAATAGTGCGAAGTGTTACTTTAAAACATTCATAAATGAAACGAATTAATAACAACATATAAAACAAGATAAATCTCTAAGATTTGTGGCCAAGTGATCGAAAGGATAGGTACGAAATGTGTTTGTGTTAGAAGGAATTAGATTTTGAACACTTTACAAAATTTGAAGTGGATTTGCTTCAATTGAAGCAAAAGTGGTATCGCTGGTACCTACGGCCCCAACAAGCTCTTGAGATTGCTATGGAGATATACAAATGTGTTACTTGTATCTCAAATGGACATCAATCTGAATTAAAATGCAAAACAATTGATGCTTATTGATTCTGTTTGACATTAGTATTCTTCAAGTTTTTTTTCTTGTTATTAAAAAAACATAAAAAATTCATATTATTTAATTTATAACTATTGTATATAAGTAGCCATACCGATATGTTTCTAGTAATATTTTTTATTGCAGAATACTTCTAATACTATTCTATCGTTAGCAACCCATAAAAGGCTGAATACGATCTTCGCTACAGTCATACATACTACATAATATGTGTGTTCAAAGGAATGTTCTAGTGACCTACCGTTTGACGCCGATTCCGCTCCGCAAGTTTGAGAAACTTCTCATGACAGTTGGTACTCGTGGATGATTGTCAGAATTTCGCTAGAGGTGGAAAGTGAATTGTCTTTTAAGCGTTTTGTTTGGTGGGATTTAAGTTTCGAAATCTTCAATCAGTAGTTTAACACACTAACTATTAAGCTAGTGACCCAAATTTATTAGATTATAGAATACGAAAACAAGTTGAAACCCATGTGGTTGCCGTTATAATAGCTAAATGCACACTAATTAATCTAATTGTTTTTTTTTTTATCCAGTTCGATTTTAATAAACATGGACCTGTAAGTATTCTAAATTATTATTATATCTACCTATATTATATTATCTCTACATTTTGTTGACAAAAAACGGCGATTGTTAAATGTAAACTCTAGCAAAATGTTATTCTCAAATTAACTCCAAAAACATATACATCCATATATAAATATACGAGAATGTATCTGCATGTAATAATAAACGTTTTTTATTCTTTTGATCCACAGCTCCTTGCTCCATGCCAAGACTTGAAAATGGAAGACTTGTATTAAATACTTCACATGCAGATGGAACATTTATACTTTCGTCTAATGCGCCAGTTGATTCAAATTATTATGTAACCATAGAGTGTGATCCTGGATTCAATGTACAGGTATTTTAAGTAAAACAAATGTTGTCAATTCTTGTTATTATAATTTAATTATATACATATATATTAATAGATTTATTACTATAACACGTAATAGTAACGAAGATGTTTCAATTATTTTCTTTTCTGCCATATAATTTTAACATTTATCCAAAAGAAAAAAAGGAAAAAAAAAACAATTAAGATCAACGAGCGGGATCAGTAGTGATGTTAATGTTTTGTGTTCCGTTAAAGGTTCTATCTATGGGTCTTACTAATAATCAGCTACAAATGTCGACGACTAGTTATCGATAAAGTTAAGATTTATTCCGAGCTTTGACAGAATTCTACCAACAAACAATTTTACCTCTTTAATAACTTACCCTCGCACTTTTTTTTAAATCTATTACAATATTCACATTAAAGTTGTTGTTATCTCACTCACAACCGCAAGAAGTATTGCTGTATGTCTATTTTTGAAAGTAGGTATGTTAGTACTTATTACTTCAAAAGCATTTTTTTAAATTATGCTCTTCCAATAACTGTAAGGTGCATTTGCGGAATATGTATTTATATATTAATCGTAACAATTATACATATAGGGCTTTTCATATCGAGAATGAGCGTAAAAAAATTTTGTTAACCACTAATTAAACTTTGTTTATTTTTTATTTAGCTTCTGGCTCGCTAAATCGAAGAAAAAGGCACTGCTACCTATTAGGTCTATTGTACTTTCCGGGCCAGAAATTGTTTAGGCTAGTAGTATTTCTACTTTCCGTATGAAGTGGATAATGCTGCCAGCAGAGGATTTCTTTATATCTTCGGAACTCAATTGTTCTCTGAAGAAAAAACTCAATCTAAAAAGGAGTTTCGGAGCCCTCTCTTGTCAGATCGTCGGCCCTGGAATCCAACACAGTTTGGTCTTGTTCATTAATCCGTGTATTTGAAGAGTCTTAAAACAGTGCACGAGTGATTTGGATTCAATGATATGCGAGCTAATGATGATGCCTTTAATACCAGATGTATTGATGTGGCTGGCGTATTCTTGAATGGCGTGGAGCTCTGCTTGGAATATGCTGGGACTTTTTCCCATAGGTACCGTAATGTATGTATTTGGTCCGTATATTCCGGCTCCTACGCCCAATTCCATTTTGGAACCATCTGTATACCACTTTATGCCGTTATGGCTGTTTCCTGTTTGGTGGGTTAAAAGTAACTCATGCTTTTCTCTTGGGAATATCTGTGGAGAACCGTTTGTTACAGCATAGTATTTTGTGAAGGCGGTCTATGAGTGCGCAGTTCATATTAAGTTCCGGGGGTTCATCGAGTAGGGTCCGGGTGGTCGTTAAGCCTTATCTCATTCAACTGTATTAAACTTGTTGCACTGCGGATCGCCACTTTTTGAATGTGTATGTGGACTTTGTTACTGCTTCTATGGCAGGTTCGAATTGCTCCGGAGATACTGTTGTACCTTCATCATGTACATTTTCTCGTCCATTCGCCATCCTCGCACACAGGACAAAATATCTGACGACGCATTTTTCTTTCGAAGAAACCCACTATTAGCTCTCCTTTCCTGCTTTTCGTCTACCACTACACTAGCAGGCCATTAAGCAGAACAGCCAGTATTATAAGTGTTTTGAAGAACCCATTTGTGTTGCCAAATCAAAATGGTAACGGTATTTCATGAAATTAACTGCACGTGTTCTCTTTTTGTCGTATGCCTCTATCTACATGGTGGTCAATTAACATCTGCTGAAAATGTTGCTTAACCACATCAACCTACTCTGTTTCCGCTGTTTCGAAGAGTCTGCGTTCCGATTTTAATCTCAATTGTCTGGTTTTTTGCTCGATCGCGAAGCTCTCGGATTTCATTGAGTCAGGAGACTTCGTAGGCCCTATTCCTTCTATGCAGGATCTTCTCCTCCAATTAATTTAATTCAACTTTATCAGCATTGACATTTAGCTTCGTTGATCTATTATGACGTTATAATAGCTTTTTGTGGTCTGTGATATCTGAACGCATGGCTTCGTTTTCCAGTTGAGGGAAGGTATCGTCATTTCTGTTACTTTCAGTAGAATCTGCAATCTGGGTACGCGAATGGGCGCACCTAGCCATTGCCTTTTCTGATAGCACCCGTGTCCAATATTAGAGGAGGTGATTTTTCGTACGGCTTCACGATGGATAGTGAGGTCGATGTTTTTTATGCTGTCCATTTGAAGCCTTCGGTCTGCAGCATTTCCATTCGTAACGGTACATCGATGGTCGAGAAATTAGAGACAAAGGCATTGTATTAATTTGCTTTCACAAGAATGACTACATTACTGTTTTTTCAGGGTCCTTCCCATTTACATTGCTGGCGGGGAAAATGGTCGGTTAATACCTTACCCCAGTGCATACCATCACCTTGCGTATTGCCTTACTCTGATATCATTGTTTATGAGGTACATATTTCCTTTTATGAACTTAAGGTATTTTCCTTAAATATGTTACTTATATTTGCATATACTTTTGAAGGGAGGATATCGCCCAGGATTTACAATTGCGCATGAAAGTGAAATCACTGCACATTGCATCCTGAAAGCAAATAAATCCATTCATGTGACCTGCTACAAAGGCACAATTTTGCCCGGCATATTTAACTGTTCGAATCGTTTGAAAAAATCTTCTGAAATGTATTCGAGTGCATTCAAACCGGATGTCAATGAGGATAAACTGCATCATGTAATGGACACACTGATCAAAAATAGTGCTAAGCGGGAAAATCTAATTGAAGCTGTTAAAAATGTACACTGCGGACCGCCGAATAAAATAGAAGGCGCATTGGTATACAAGTAAGAAACCAAATATGTTAATGGTTAATTGGGTAAGACGTTTGTTTTTAGAAATAGAGATAGCGTTGACGAAGATGAAGGTTATCCCAATGGTACTGAAATTTTTTTCAATTGTATTGCAAGTGTCTCTAGTGAAAGAAATACTTGGAAAATTATTTGTGAAAACGGAGAATGGATTGGACGATCTTATAGTTGTGGTAAGTTCAATGACCTATAAAATTGGTGAATATATGAGTGGACCTATAATTAAGGCGCCAGCCAAGACAAGTGTAAACAACTTAAAATCAAGTTATTTATTTTCTTGTGATACAAAATACTACGAATGTCGAACAAATATTAATTAATTATTGCACTTTATTTTTCAGCCAATGGTACCTGCTTATTTCACAACAACGAAAAAAATGTTGTGAGCTTCTACAATGATCTGGAGATTCGCGAAGATGTAGTTGAATTTCCGCCCGGGGCAACTATTATATCAAGGTGGTATTCTTTTATGACTAAGATTGATTTTTGTTAAAAAATGTTACTAGGCGTTTTCTACTAAAATATCTTAAGGGAGTAATCAAAGGTAGGGAGATGGGGTAAATGCGAACTACTGTAGCTTAGGATAGCCAACAAATGATATCTGTGGCTTAGATTTAAAAACAAAATAACTCCTGATCGAAGAGTTCGAGGTTGGCATCCCACCAGGAACACTTAACATTTTCTCCACTTCCCACTTCTTGCGAAAGGCTGACAAACATCGAAGAGTATAAACTGTCAAAAAAGGATTCTCAAAATTTTGCCATTCACCACTTGTACATTACGTCCCTTTCATTCTTGTCTGTAATATAAGGGAGAAGCTTGGTTTTATGCCTTATTATAAGCCGTCAATGCCTAATATTAAAAAAAGAACTGCATTTAACAATACATAGTCAGCTTCGTATATTATTAGAAAGATGAAGTAGAAATATAGGCATTTTGTCTTCTTCTTCTTTTTTTTCCTTCACGGCTAAGCTAAGATTCTATGAATTTTTGTGGATCGCGCCTACTTAAAATAAGCTTGCCAATTTGAAATTGAATTGCCTTTTCATGATTAATTATTTTAATTTTTATATTTAATACAAAGATGCGCAGATATAGGAAAATTTGCAATGGTTGGAAATAAGGAAAGAACTTGCATACATTCTGAATGGACAACGACACAACCCACATGCTTTGGATTGAATCAGGAAAACGATTATGCAAGTATGTATTTTTTTTATAAAAATCAAAGAATAGATAGCCCTTATCAGTCACAAGCTTTTTTTTATAACAATTCTTGGGGGAAAGCGTCAGTATTGGGAAGGAATTCGGTGTTGTTTCGGGCTTTTTCGTAGAAAATTTGGGAGTAATGATTTTTATAAGTGATTCATAAAAGAATAAACAAAAATTTGAAAATGAAAAAAAAAGTTTGACGAAGTAACTAATATTTTTCAGTGGAAAAGCCGCCAACTATACTGTTTCGTCACCAAAACGGGCCTATTGCACAAAGCAACGACGGAAAACTAATTGTTTACCCCGGGACAACACTGCATATGGAGTGCCTTTGGATGAGGCGATTCGGTAACCCGAAATGGAACGTCAGTAATAGTTACAGGTACTGATTTAATTGTATCTGTATGTATCTATTAACCATTCCACTGTATATTCCCCTTTGTAGAACCTATCCAGAAGGCTGGGTGACAGATGCTGACGAGGGTCGAGATGCTCAACTAGAGTACAGATTGAGTATTCTGGATGCTGAAGAAAGAGACTCGGGAATTTTCACCTGTCAAACTCCTGCTCGTCACGAGCACTCGATTGAGGTTTTAGTAAGAGTTATAACATGCCCCGTGATTCCAGTACGTCGTGGCCTTATAATAAGTGTTAATGACACAAAACTCGGCTCTAAGGTGAATTTATCGTGTGCGAATGGGAATTCATTGATCGGTGCATCAGAAATCGTTTGTCTTCCGAGTGGAAATTGGAGCGCCCCTCTTCCAGTGTGTGAAAGTATTGAATGTGGTGATATTAATATGCATATAGAGAACCAAAGCTCACCTCGTGTAGCAGTATTGTCTAGAGAAGTTGGAGGAAGAGCGTCCTTTTCGTGTTCGTCTGGCTTTGGCTTGAGGGGTCCAATGGAATCTATATGTTTGCCAACGGGTGAATGGGCTCTACCCTTTCCCACTTGTATTGAGGTTCAATGTGATGACCCAGGTGCCCCCGAAAATGGATATGCTCAAGGTTCAGCCCCATATAGAGCTGGTGATGTGGTACAACTAAACTGTAATCCTGAATTCATGATGCAAGGACAACCGATAATTGCTTGTCAAGATAACGCTCGATGGTCTGGTGTTTTACCTAAATGTGTGCAGGCGTGCTCATATCCCGGAACTGTGATAAGTGGACGCATGTCTTCCGTTAAGTTTTACTACACAATTGGGGAAAGCATAACATTTTCTTGCGACGTCGGCTTAGAGCTTAGAGGAACCACTATGGTTAAATGTTTAAAAAACGGAAAATGGTCTAATGCAATACCCACGTGCATAAATCTCGAAACTGGAAACAAAGGCGGATTGCTTATCAAAAACTAAACAACATATTCACTATGCGATTAGAAAAGTTTTTATAATTTTAAAAAAAGTTTACAATTATAGATGAAGCTTGCAACGTTCAAACTATACATAAAAATAACGAATAGGTACTATTATGCATATTTTGTATAATCTGTTAAGTCAAAGATGATTTTAAAAAAATAGTAAAAGTGTTATAGCTTAAATGGTTATTTATCAAGCGATGCAATTTTGTTTTAATTATTAAAAATTGTATTTAATATTTTCCTGTTATTTGTAATAGCACCGAGCGAGTAAAACTGGTAATATGTCTATGTTTTGTAGTTGTTGGAATTAAAAAACTTCTAAACATATCTCAATAAAAAAACGAGTATATTCTAGAAAACAGTTTTATGAAGCGCGTATAAAACATAATAAGCCATATTTATAAATAATTCGCTAAAACACCTCTAAACGGCGTCAAATAGAGCACCAAAAATAAGAAATCTATTATGATTGTCTGTCCGAGGAGGGCGAATGGATGAGAAAATACAACCGCGAACTCTTTAAGCTGTACCAAGATGTGGATGTAATCCAAAATGCTAAATCATGTCGACTACATTGACTCGGCCACATTGAGCGAATGGACTCCAACCAAGAGGATCTTCGACTCCCAGCCCCTGGTTCGAGAAAGCAAGGAAGACCGAACCTCCGTTTTAAGGTCCAAGAAATCGCAGAAGCTAGAGCGGTTGGTCTGAAAAACTGAAAGCAGCGTGCCCGGGATCGCAGAGGATGACAGAGACTATTCACTGGTCGGGAACTCCTTAAGTAAATAAGTAAGTCCAAATTCAGCTCAGCTGTTTGTGAAAAAAAATTTAAATATTCTGCTGATATTTGGAGATTAAGATTTCGTAATGAATGAATATACCCTTCTTTTTTCTTTGGAGGACAGAATACATTATGTACCGTCAAGTGGCGAGCCATCACCACTTAGGTTAGGTTAGGTTAGGTTTTATGTGGCTGTCGGCAGAAGCCGACACACTTAGACCAATTTAGGTCCATTGTGATACCACGTATATTATCTACCTCAACTCTGTAGATGGGACTGGCCAACGACACGCGGTTGTTCTCAAACTGTCCCCCATCTACGTACTAACCGCGCCCAACGTCGTTTATTTACGGTGATCTGACGACAACCGATTAACTCGACGTGGTATGGTCGTTGGTTCGACCATCACCACTTGGTGTGTCTGACTCCCGCGGACTAAACTGTCCCCACTTACAGCCAACAATCCACCCTGGAACCGCTCGTTGCATTACATCAGGTGGCAGGCTGGACTGTTCGTTTTGCCGATCTTTTGGAGAAATGCGTTGAACTCGCCCTTTGGCAGCTATTATAACACTATATTATTTTTGCACTTATATAATTAAATTAAATATACTTTTAGATATTATTTTATTTTTTTTTATCCTGAAGGGTGCCTATTATTTCGCTTTACAAAGGCTTTCTATTTAGATCTATTGCTTGGCCATTTGTGATTTTGTCATAAGTCGTACTATGTAGGATTAATTGTGCGTTGGCCTTGATAGGAAATATTATTGTTTAGTGAAAAAAAGAGTGATATTTGTATAGGAATGTTCATGTGATACCATACATGAACATTATGAACACTACTCAAATATAATATAGAATGAGTTTTGAGTCGGGCTCAGTGGATAGTGTGTCGGACTACTAATCGAAAGGTCCCCGGCTCAATTCCCGCCGGGGCCAAGTAATATCTAGAGTTTTTTTTCCACTGCCCCACCTCTTGCAAACGTCTGACAAATTATCAAGTATCAAGAGTATCAAATGTCATGAGAAGCTTCTCAAAAATTTGCCGTTCGGATTCGCCGTAAAATTGTAGGTCCCTTCCACTTCGCACAAGAAAGTGGTTGGAGAAGCTAGGTTTTAGGCCCTATATGGGCCGTTAATATCTTATATTTATTTTTTAATGAGTTTTGAAGTAAATTTAATTTTTGAAAATGCATTTAAGTCCAAACTCGAATTTTACTTTACTTCACATTCAAAAGTACAATAAAGTCAAAATATAAAGCGAAAATGGTATACAATTAAACCATTTGAAGAGAGGGCTGGCAGGACTAATATACGTATTCCTCCCAGATTGTAATCGTAAGTCAAATATCTCATAGTTTTTTTTAAGTTTCATTGCTCGTGCGAATTTTTAATACATTATAAGGATTGTATTAGATGAATGTATGTTATTAAAGTCCAATTCGTGTATGGACTTACCTTGAAACTTATGTCACAGCCAAGCCGTTATTATAAAAAAATAAAATATACTACATACTTTTATGCGAACAAAAAATACAGTCACTGGCAAAATTATTTACACATTGCATTGCTCGCACTTTAACCATAATATAAAGCTTCAGAACTTTTAAAATTTGTTCAAACGGTTAATAAAAATAATAATCAAATTTAAACAAGTAACTGTTAGAATCACACAAAACTAAGTGGCACAATTATTTACACATCCATCGAACACAGGCAAAATTATTTACACAAGTGCAAATAACTGCATTGGGAAAGTAACGGTTCTTAATTTCTTAAGTTAAAAGATATTTTGCGTGGTGTCCAAATATAGCGATCAGTTTTGCTAGGTCTATACTAGAGAAAAGTAGTACAAGATAGCGAAAACAATTGAGCTTTCCCTTGAAAAAAGAACGGTCATTATTGCAGAAATGTTTCGGCAGTGCAACTCTTTAAAAAATATGGCTGCAGCCGGAAATAATTTATAATATAAATTCTAAGTTTAACGAATGTGGAAGTGTACAAAATAAAATTGGTAGAGGCAGAAAAAAAATAACATCAAAAAGGGAAGAAGCTAAAATTGTTCGCTCTTTCAAAAGCAACCCACGTGAAACTGTTAAAAGTGTAGGTACTCATAAAGCGAAAATCATATTATTAGTGAGAGAACATTGCGAAGAAGATTACAAGAAAACGGATTAAATGCCCACGTTATCCAAAAAAGCCGCATATAACACCCAAAAACAATCAAGTTAGGATACAATTTGCAATTTGCTGCCCCCGCAAAGTCCTGACCTTAATGTTATAGACAATCTTTGGCACATAGTAAAACCTAAAATTCCTGAAAACATTGGCAGAACTGCAGATCAAACTAAGAAGGACTTTATAACGGCTTGGAGTACCATTCCAGTAGAGCCAGTTCAATGCTCAATAGCCTCAATGCCCAGACGCCTTGCAGAAGTTATTGCGGCAAAAGGAGTGTTGAAACCTACAGTAAATTAAATCTACCAACTCAGCTGTTCCTACCACAACACCACCTAGGCCAACGCACGCAACATGCTGAGACGGCAGCAACCCATATCTGGGTCATACAGGCATAACAACAAACTAAGGTGATGACAATGCATAGCATGCATTTATTGTTATTCTTGTCCTATTTTTAAGTCATAGAGTAAGCTAATTATAAGTATAAAAAGGCTCAATAAATTGATAATTGATCAGTGTTTTATTGGAATTCACTCTTTTATTATTAACAAACAATTCAGTTTTCAGCCTCCAACAGTGAACAAGTTTAAGTGCTTGTTTCACTACAACAAAGAGATTCAGTGAACAGGTTTAAGTGCTTGTTTCACTACAATACAGAAGTATCAAGTTAATGTGCTTGATACATTCATTAGACAAACGAGTCTAAACAAGGAGGAAACACAACCTATTAAGTAATGTTACTTTAAACAACCTTAACTTCAAACTTAAAGTTCTTCTTTAAGTTGATTGTTGATCAGATGTGTTTTAGAAATAATCCCAAATCATAGCGGCCACAGATGGGCCTATTGTTTTCTGCTCTACTTAAGCCACCTTAATGTCTATGATGCCGTAGTTTATTAAAAAAATAATTAAATTTTTGCTATATCCGCGGCTTCGAGGTAGAACTTTCCTATTTAACACTGACGTCTCCTAATGGTAAGCAGTTGCAGTCAAATATTAAATGAAAAGCTGTTTCTTTGAAATACGAGTAGTTTGGCACCCTACAGAAATTGAGTCGTATGCAAAAATATGAATTAAAGCTATTTTCTCACTTTTCTTAGAATTTTCTTAAGATGGCAGCAACAAAATATGGGTATGGAACAAGTCGACTTGTTCATTTCGATTTTTGTTGTTTTAATTCGTTCATTTAGCGTCATACAATGCTCAGCCTGGAAAAATACTCCCCATAAACGGAAAATAACCACAAATTGCGAAATAACATATCCCTTGGAAATCACGCAATTGTTAAAGAAGAAAAGGGGAGCGCGCAAAAGATGGCAACAATCTCGCGCTCCACAGGATAAAACCACTCTTAACTACCTTTGTAGTAAACTTAAGAGAGAAATTCGAGACTTTAAAAATCGTCAAATTTCTACATATCTTGGAAGCCTAACTGCGGATAAAAGTACAAATTACTCGCTCTGGAAAGCCATGAAAGGCATTAAAAAACCAAAAACGCAAGCGCCACCCATCAGGAAAATCAATGGAGAATGGGCGAAGAGTGACAAGGAAAAAGCCGAAATATTTGCAGAACATTTGGAAGAAACATTTAAACCATTTGATGGTCAAGCGTTGCTCGAATTTCCTGTCCTAACCGTGGCACCTGACAATTATAGAATAAAAAGTGTATCGCTAGCCGAACTACGCTTCGAAATAGAGAAACTAAAATTAAACAAAGCTCCTGGATATGACTTAATCACAGCACAGGTCCTTAAAGAGTTACCTAGGAAAGCTTTAATAAAGTTTGCATATCTTATAAATGCATCGTTCAGGTTATTGTACGTTCCACGACAATGGAAGGTAGCTGAAGTTATAATGGTTCCAAAGCCCGGTAAACCACTGAATGACAAAAAATCATATAGGCCAATATCTCTCTTACCGATAATGTCGAAGGTATTCGAAAAACTTTTGTTAAAGCGCCTACATCCGATTATCGAAGAACGTCGATTAATACCTGACCACCAATTCGGATTCAGGATTAAGCACTCTACAATCGACCAGGTTTACAGAATAACCAATGTAATTGAAAAAGCCCTAGAGGAGAAAAAAATATGTTCTAGTGTTTTTCTCGACGTCTCTCAGGCCTTTGATAAAGTATGGCATACAGGGTTGAAACATAAGCTAAGACAAGCTTTTCCGAAACAGTTATCTGATATCCTTAGTTGTTACTTATCAGACAGACTCTTTCGTGTAAAACACGGAAATAATTACTCTGAATTTAAAGAAATCGCGGCAGGAGTTCCCCAAGGAAGCGTTCTTGGACCGATCCTATTTCTAATATACACTAGTGATATTCCTCAAGAAGAAGGCACAACAGTAGCCACATTTGCAGACGATACAGCTATATTAGCGGTCAGTAATACCGTTGAATCAGCAACTAATAAACTCCAACGTTCTATTGACAAAATTTGTGATTGGACAAAGACTTGGCGTATTGCTCTCAACGAGGCCAAATCAACGCACGTGAATTTTACTTATAAAAAGGTAGACAACTTACCCATTTTCATTGATTCGGTACGAATTCCGTACGCAAACGAGGCAAAATATTTGGGTATGACACTCGATGCGAAATTAAAATGGAAACCGCACGTCAAGAAGAAACGCGAAGAGCTCGCCATTCGATGTAAACAAATGCACTGGCTGCTTGGTAGATTTTCCCAACTCAGCATGCAGAACAAGCTGCTTTTATACAAGCAAGTACTAAAACCGGTTTGGACATACGGTATACAACTTTGGGGTTGTACCAAATCCAGTAATATCAAAATTTTACAAACTTTTCAAAACAAAGTGCTAAGAAAAATAGTAAATGCACCATGGTTTATCAGAAACACTGATATCCACAGAGACCTAACTATGGCTACCGTCGAAGATGAAATAAAACATTTTGC
The DNA here is from genome assembly GCA_949715645.1 of Portevinia maculata. Taxonomy (NCBI): domain Eukaryota; kingdom Metazoa; phylum Arthropoda; class Insecta; order Diptera; family Syrphidae; genus Portevinia; species Portevinia maculata. The sequence goes on from OX454525.1 coordinate 99,296,129, forward strand.
CTGCAAACAACAGACACGCCTTCACGGTCATTGCAATATCACCATGCTACAAATTCGAGACGATACTAACCTAGTGCGCCGATTACAAAGGATAAAACCATTTGAATTGGCGCAATAAGATGTAACCGCGTGCTTATGGCGGTATTAGCAGGTGCCTCCACTGGGAAGCTGCCTGCCAAACGCGTAATTTACAGTTTAAATAAAACTACTAGATAGGAATAACCTAGTTGTAGTATGCAGGTTTCGAAGGGAGGTGGTTTTTGTTTTCTTATCTTAAGTGAGAAAGAGTCGCATGTACGATTTTCCACCTACCCCTATTATTCGTCCGAGCCTAGTTCTGGTTCCAAGTCTCGTGCTTTTAACCAGGGTAGGTAACTCTCAGCTTGCTGAGAGTAACGATAATATTACTATGGCTTGGGAGTAATATTAGAAACTCTATAAAAAAAAAAAAAAAAAAAAAATTTTGCATTTTATTGTTTTGTAAAACAGCTAATTGAAATTCAATGTGTTTTTGATTGTTTCGCGAATTTTCATTCCGTATTGGAATTCGTTCATCTTAATCTCATATCATTTTTGATTGTTTCGCGAATTTTTATCCCATTTTTAATTGTCTCAATTATTATTTTCAGTTTGTTTTGTAATTAGTTTGCCTTAGCTGGTTAATTTTTTATTTTATTGTTTCGATACGATCTTTTATTCATTTTGACTCATAGTTTATAAAATACCTTACTATTGCCCGTGGACCAAGTTGTTATATTCGCGCTCAGCATCGATAGTAATGTCGATCAGCCATGTCCGTCCGTCCGTCAACTCTTAAAAATTAGGCCTTTGAACTGAAGCTAGGCGGCTAAAATTTTAATTATATACTTCCAAGTTTAAGAAATTTATCGAACAAATCGAATTTTGAGCTAGGAAGCTGAAACTTTTTTATATTTGGTCTTTAGGGAGTTTAGAGAGTTGGTAAGGTTGACGAGATAAGCTAATTTCAAGTAAATCACATTAAAAAACACCAAATTTGGAAATGAGAGAGTTGGCCTAATAAATTAAGTATAGGTAAGGCACAGCTACAGGAGAAATGCGATGTAATGGGGTAACGAAATAATCGCAAGATCGCGAACAAAAATTCTTGTTACAAAAACGAAATAACATTGTTTTATCGTGTTATTATTTCACATATCGATCTTTTCGCCGTTTTATTATTTAGCATTTCAGAGGACTTCTCTGATTGGCTTAGTAGAAGTACTTGCATTCGTTTATTTTGAACGCATTTTTCGATTTCGAAATGCAATTTAATGAATTTCAGAATAAAATGAGTTTTTTTTTGAGTTGAGTTAAATCTTTTGTACCTAAGTCTTTTTTGTGTAACCATATTTTTTTGAATATATGATACAAAATGCCTAAGATAAAAACAAAACAATTAAATGCCAAATAAACAAAATGTCCCAGTTAAACAGTATCATCCTTTAAGAGAGATTCCTGAAGTTCCTCCAAAATGTTGTATGCCAGGTAATAGGCCATCAAACTGGGTGACCTTTAATTTGGAGGTGTAACCATTTTAAAAGCTATTACTTCTTAAGTATTGTAGGTATAATAGGTATCTTATACATTTTGTAAAGACAATTTAGTAGTGCATACAAGTCTTAAGCACTTTGGGTACATACACTTTGCTTCAACTGAATAAGCACAATCATTTTCTAAGGTACGTTGTCCATTTTTTCAAAACTTTGTGCCGTAATATATCATTTGATGATGCAAACTGTTTGTTTATGATGTTAACAAAAAAAACGGAAAGAATAATTCAAAAAGTACTGCTATTTTTTCCCTGGTTTTCTTGCACAGCATTTAATATGGAAAAATGTAGTTTTATTTTGCGTCAACTGAATAGACACAAATATTGAAATTGGAAATAAAAGTTATTGGGATTAAATGAAACAAGTTTTTCTTAAAATAGTTTTTTATTGGTTAATTTTAGTAGTGGGTACTGTCGCCTTTATTCGTAATAGTTTCGTAACTTCGATCCGGCATGGAATCGTGAAGCCTCTTTATGTAGTCCAGCGAAATTTCCCTCCAGGCCAATTTAATGGCTGGAATAAGGGATTCTCTCTCCTCAAACTGACGGCCAGACTCATAAACTTTTCGTACTAACCATCCCCAAACGTTTCCTATAAGGTTCAGGTTCGGTGAGTAAGGCGGCCATTCAAGCAATTCCATATTCCGCTCCTGTATCAAATTTTATGCGCGCCGTGTGGATGGGGCGCTGTCCTGCTGAAAAGTTCAGTTTATGGGTCCAAAAATGCCTGAAAATTTAGGGAAATTTCTTTTATAACTTGATGCAGTAATTTTTGAGGCTTGGAACTCAAGCTCAACAGTGCCATAGAAGCTAATTGCTCCACATACCATAATACCACCTTCATGACTATGATGCCGTACTAAAAATCGTTCTTCGTTCCTCACATCGTGGAAGTAATAATTAAACCCATCAGGGCCATCAAAATTAAGCTTCTTCTCATCCGAAAAAACAACGTGACGCCATTCATTTTTAAAACTCATATGGAGTCTAGAGAATTCTAAGCGCATACACTTCCGTTTCTCGTTAAGTGGTGGTTTCTTTTGAATTTTTAACCGTTTTAGATGTTTGGCACTATTGATAACCCTTCGCACTGTTGAAACGCTTGCAGTAATACCGGCTTTCTGCTTTATTTTTGCCGCAGAGTCGCAGGAATTGGAAGCACATCTTAAAATTGCTCTTCGATCAACTGCTGTTGTTGCCGTTTTTTGACCTCCTTTCATATTTTTTCCGTACGAATCTTTGCTTCTTAAATAAGAATAGACCACACTAAAACTTCGTCCAACTTTGTCAGCTATAGTCCTTGTTCTTTCAGTAAATCGATTTGAGCTCTTTCAACACTATTTAGAGATTTTAATCTACCTACCTGTTTTTCTTTAAAATACAAATAATCAAATAAAATTCACTTAAAGCACTTCAACTGTTGATCTAATGTGTCAATCTCCACAGAACACTCATAAGCAGTGAACAAAATGACCTTGTGTCGACGCAAAATAAAACTGCATTTTTCCATATTGAATGCTTTGCAAGGGAACCAGGGAAAAAATAGCGGTACTTTTTGAATTATTCTTTCCGATTTATTTTGTCAACATCATAAACAAACAGTAGGCATCATCAAATGATATAATTACGGCACAAGGTTTTGAAAAAATGGACAAGGTAGCTTAAAAAATGTTTGTGCTTATTCAGTTGAAGCGGAGTGTATGTGCAGCTACAAAAAAGGAATGGCTCCTTAAACTCAAAATTATGAAAATCATCAAATGAATAATGTCCATGCTTAAAAGCAGGCAAATTAGCTCAGTGCTAGAGGAAGCACAAATAAAGGTATCAGCATCTAGAGCTACTCCCCAAGGTGGGTCCTTTCGCCCCTGCTCTGGGTTCTCGTAGTCAACGAAGAAAAACGCAGCGGAGTGAAAGCTGTTGTCTACGCAGACGACCTAGCACTGTTAGCGACAGGAAAGTTTCACTGGAGAATTTGACGTGACGCTTGCTAATGGAGGAAGCTCGAATGCTTTTCTTGCTTTAATTGCTTTTCTTAATATTATGCGACGCAGTTTAGCGAAGCTACTCCTTATTGGACGTTAAAATATTATACTTTTATATAGATGGGCCGCACAAAATGACACTCGAGTAGATCAAAGTTATATGGTAAATGGTATACGTAGTACACAAAGAAAATTTTCATTTTTTTTATTTGGCAAAATGAATGCTCGGCACATTAATTCCGGAGTTTCATAAGAAGACAAAACATATAGACCTCCGTTACCACTTTATTTATGAGAAGGAAAGGTGTGATTTTTCAATCAGTAGGTAATGTACATTCTGAATTCCAAAATGCCGGTATATTTTTAAAATCTCTCTACATAGCCAAATTCAAAAATGTTCGTTCATCTATGTATTTGAGTTAAGTAAATTAATAATAAATACATACCTAGCTAACCTTTTATTTTATTTTAACCTGTTTATATCTATTAAAGCCACACATGAATGTAATTTCAACGAATTGTTCCATTCAACTCATTCAAAAGCGTAGGGGAAGGCAGTGTACCTCGGTCCGGATTTCAGTTTTTTGCCAATATTTTATGTGTCGTTTTTTTATTAGTTTTTTTTTACTACCTGAAGTCTTTTCTATGATATTGCGAAACTACCAAAAGGATATTGCTAACCATTCCTTAGAAAACTTTTCTTTTATATGCTAACCTCAAACGGTCCAAGGTACAAGACGTGATTGTACCTTGGTCCACGGAGTATTGTACCTTGGACCGAAAATATTATTGAAAGCTTTCCTATAGTTTAAAGGTGAAAACTTTAATTTATTTCAATAAAAAGTAAAAATATTACCATTCTTTATTTATTTCAAAAAAAACAGCAAACAAACAAACCATTATCTTAAAGTTTTTGTGCTTGATTAAAAAAAATTTATTTCAAATAATATCTAATATTTAAAAAAAAATCTTTTACTAAAAAAAACTTAACAAAGGACTTCAATATTATTTAAAAACTTACTTTAAGGGAACAACATAAAAGAAAAACAAATTTATCACTTTAATATTATTTAAAAATTTTCATTTAAGGACAAACCTATGGTCCAAGGTACACGCGCTATGATAGGTCCAAGGTACACTTACACCACTTTAGCCAAACAAATTAGATTTAAACGTAGTATTCAAACCACATACGAACGACAATGTGTTCCTACCAAAAGATTATTAATACACTTACCGAAATCGATTAAAGTAGCGGAAAGGAGACAGAAAACTAAGCACTATATAACTTCAGTAAAGAGACACAAAAATTACTTTTTTCACTGAAAACAATGTTTATTTATTTTTCTGGCGACTGCACGTTCAAAAACTAACTGAGAAGAGAAATCCACAGTAGAGCTACATTTCACAGAAGAACCGGTTTTTGCATGCTTTCTATTTTTCCGGATATTGGCACTCGGACCAAGGTACAATCGGACCAAGGTACACAACCTTCCCCTATGTTAAAAATGCGAATAGTAATTATTTGGAAGCCTGGGATCGTCTTGAAAGTCATTTTGATCGAACTCATTTGATTGTTCATTCATTTGTCGAATCGTTTGTGTTGCTCCCTACAACAAATACATCAAATGTAGTTTTGCTACGCAAGATCACCGATGGCGCTGATGATGTTTCAATGCGCTACAATCAAATGATCGCAGTCCATGTCTCATTTATATTTTAGTCCAGAAACTCGATATTGACACAAAACAAGCATGGGCTGAACTTATAAGATCTAGATCTGATGCGACAATCAAAGAGCTATTAGAGTTCCTACAGAAGCGCTGTGTTTGCCTGGAATCATGTTTTAATCCACCTCGGTCAATTCAAACGCGAACCATGACTCAAAGAATTCGTTCGTATCTAGTCGAAACAAAATTCGGTTCTCCTAAGTGTAAATCAGAACATTCTCTCTTCCAATGTAAACATTTTGTCGCGCTTCCTGTCGATGCTCGACGAATTTTGATAAGGGAACAATCCTTGTGTTTTAACTTCCTTCGTCCAGGGCATACCTCTTATAAGTGCCGGTCGAACAATCGCTGTAAAATGTGTAATACGCGCCACCATACACTCGTTTACCATACGAACTTGCCCTAAAATCAATCATCGTCAAACACCTCGTCTTCAAACGTTTTGAAGTCAAGCTTCACTTCTGCTTACACCTCCTCGTCAAACATTTTGAATGTTGTCGCTACCACGCCTTTCTCGAACCTACATCCAACGTCAAATTCGTCACTAGCAGCAAACACTTCGATATCCACTCATATTAGCGGGGATAAACAGTGCTTCTAAAATCCATTTTCTTCGTTTTTGATGAATTTTTGCGATGAATTTTTCAGGAAAAGTCAAAGTTTGACATCCCGCCGACCACTGACACAATATTTTGTTCGTCATTTTATTATTATTATTTTTTTCAAAATTTAGTAAATCTGTTAATGTGAAACTGTTTTTTATAATTTTAGAATATGTTTGGCATTAATTTCAACTGTCGGAAATTAATATTTTTGAATTTCACGATTTTCAATACAAATTTCTTAACTCAGCTTACAGGTGTGTCACTAATAAACGTGAAATACGGCTATTGTTGCCTATTGCCACCTCTCTTGTACAAAACAAAGAAGACACTTTCAATTGCTGCTGGATTCGGGTTCACAGGTGTCATTTGTCACGGAACGAACTGTTCAAAGATTAGGTCTCAGGTGGTCTTTAAATCAGCGGGGGTAACAAACGAAGGTGTACCTATAACTCTCTTTTCGTGTCATAGCCAACAGTCGGTTGAGATTCAGTGCTACGTAATCTCAAAACTCACTTCGTTAATACCGGCTTGCCATAACTTAATCTCAGCTACAAACAGCTTTTCGTCGTATACATTAGCAGATCCCAAGTTCTACGTGCCTGGTAATAGCCATGTTTCTTTGCACGCGGATATAGGGATGGCATCAGAAAACGACCATCGCCGCTTAAGAATTCATCAATGACATGCACCGTGACACAGCTGTAAGTTGTAGTTAAGAAATTTGTATTGAAAATCCTGAAATTGAAAAATAATAACTTCCGCCAATTGAAATTGATGCCAAGCATATTCTAAAATTATGAAAAACAATTTCACATTAACAGTTTTGCTAAATTCAATTACCTTTATAATGAAGTTTGAAAAAAAAAATAATAATAAAATCACGAACAAAATATTCGGCGGGATGTGTTAGTGGTCGGAGGCATGTCAAACTTTGACATTTCCTGAAAAATTCATCGCATCGGTTCATCAGAAACGAAGAAAATGAGTTTTGGAAGCACTGTTTATCACCGCTAACTACGCTAAGTTAGCGTATATAGGATAAGTTGTTGTATTTTACATGCAAATTTCAAATTATCCCTATATCCGCGTGCAAAGAAACACGGCTAATATTCGGTTGGGTGCTTTGTGGAAACATGGCACCACAACATTATCCTCTAAACAAAGAGTTGATGCATATTGCACCCAAATTAAAATATCGCACTCATTTGATCTTGAGTGCTTTTGGCGCCTTGAGAAAGATCATCATGAACCCACATTTTCAGTCGATGATCAACGTGCTGAAGACATTTTTGGAAAGTTTCATTCGCGTTTGCCTGGTGGCATTTACCAAGTAAGGATGCCCTTTAGATCCGAGCACAAAACTGATTTCGGAAATACCTTAAACGTCGCGTCGTGTTAAGGCGATTTCAGTATACAGAACGTAAAATCGCTTCCAATCAGTATTTAAAGAAGCAATACATTAGCTTCATGCGCGAATATCTCAACTTGGAACACATCGACGAGATACCAGACAGAGAGATTCCATATCTGCCGCACTATGCCAGTCCTGAAAGACGACAGCAGCACAACCAAGGTAGGAGTAGTTTTCGACGAATCGGCAAGATGTGGTAATAATAATTCTCTAAACGAATCATTGCTAGTAGGACAAACTTATCAAAGCGATCTTTTATCTATTTGCCTTCGCTTTCGTCGCCACCTTTACACACTATCGGGCGATATAGAGAAAATATTTCGCCAGATACAAGTACATATCAAATTGCCATAGAGACTTCGCTAATCAACCCCTCAAACATGTTCGTCTTTTGATTGTTACCTACGGCACAGCTTGTGCACCTTTCTTAGCGGTAAGAACTCTCTACCAATTGGCACTTGATTCGAACCGCGCGCGACTGAAGTAGTACTTAATGACTTCTATGTCGATGACGTCATGACCGGAGCCGATTCGGTCGATGATGTAATTTCGCTTCGCTTGGAGCTAATAGAATTGCTTCAATCAGGTGGATTCAATCTCCGCAAATGGCCCACTAATTGTTGGCCTCTTTTCCTTAGTCTTCCCGAAGATCAACGAGAGTTATCACCCAAGCACTTCGAAGACCATAACTCTGTAAAATAATTCGGTTTGAAGTGGTAACGGCCAAAGACTCGTTTTCGTTCAAGGTACATCTAACCGAAAATTTAACTTTTACCAACCGTCGTATTCTATCAGAGGCTTCAAGGATATTTGACCCACTAAGAGATTTTAACCAACGACCATACCACGTCGAGTTAATCGGTTCTCGTCAGATCACCGCAATTAAACGACGTTGGGCGCGGTTAGTACGTAGATGGGGGACCGTTTGAGAACAACCGCGTGTCGTTGGCCAGTCCCATCTACAGAGTTGAGGTAGATAAATACATACGTGGTATCACAATGGACCTAATTTGGTCTAAGTGTGTCGGCTTCTGCCGACAGCCACATAAACCTAACCTAACCTAACCTAAGAGATCTAGCACCTGTCGTCATAGCGGTCAAAATACTCTTTCAAGAACTCTGGTGAAAAAAGTATTTATGGGATCTTTCTCGTTAGTATTGTCTAACCAATGGGGTTTAATACGCGAAGAGCTGTCATCGTTAGAAACTATAAATATCCCGCGAGTAATGTAGACTTTAAAGGAAAATCTTGAGTTTCACGGATTGTGTGATGCGTCATTTGAAGCTAAGGCAGCAGTAGTAGCACCGATCAAAGTTGTCTCACTGCCACGACTAGAACTTTGTAGAGCAGTTCTCCTCGCACGGTTAATTCAAAAACTTTAAACTTCTTTGCAATACAAAGAAATCAAAGCTTTTGCAGGGCATGATTCTGAGATCGTCCTTCATTGGCCTTCAGACGTACCAAAAAGATGATCAGTTTTTATTTCGAATCGTACGTCTGAAATCCTGTCATCTATACCAAGAGAGTCTTGGCATCACCTACGATCTCATCAGAATTCAGCTGACTGTGCATCTCGTGGTATTCCACCTTCTCTTTTATTGCAAAATGACTTATGGTGGTAAGTCACAATCAAAATCAATGGCCTCAAACTATGGAACCAACATCCGACTTTTCATGGGAACAGCTCGAAGAACGGAAAGGTCCTCCCCGCAAGGTCCTTTTATCGAAGGTTGAAAGTACACACATTTGTGAGACTCTTGTAAACGATTTGTCCAACTACCTTAAATGTATACGTGTACTCGCCTATATTCGACGGTTTGTCTGCAACTCCCGCGTAAGCCCAACCACTCGTGAGACTTATTCCCTATCTCTCAAAGCAAAAACATGTTTCGTCAAGTTGCACCAATCACTCCGTTTTGCAACCGAAATCAATACAATCGCGAAAGGTGAAGTGTTAAAAAAGGGAAACAAGCTATTCTCTCTCAACCCCTTTTTGGATACCGACCGAATCTTTCGCGTCGGTGGTCGTATTCAAGAATCGAATGCATCATTCTCTACAAAACCCCCTATCATACTCGACAAAAATACTCGGTTCGCGAAACTTATCGTGGAACATATTCAAAAACATATTCGCAAATGTTTGTCATTCTAAGCCAAGAATATTTTCTTATCGGCTGTCGTTATCTCTTACGCAAGGTTGTTCATCAATGTGTTAAGTGTTTCCGTCATTGTAAAGGTGCATCTAGTCAACTTATGTGTAACCTACCGAAGCCGAAGTCGATTATGCGGGACCTATAACATTGCGCCTAGCCAGATGACGAAATCCAAAAGTCATCAAAGCATATATCGCGGTTTTTGTATGCTTTACCACAAAAGCAATTCACCTAGAGTTAGTTGGTGACCTCTTTTCCGCCGCGTTTATAGCAGCCCTCGATCGTTTCGCATCGCGCAGAGGCAAACCTTCCGAAATCTGGAGCGATAACGCAACGAATTACCATCGCAGCAAACGACATTTAAATGAATTATACCAACATCTCATCAGCCAACAGCACAACAAAATCATCAGCGACCGTCTATCAGAGGAACAAATATCATGGAAATTCATTCCCCTGCTTCAGCTCACTTTGGCGGTTTGTGGGAGGCAGGGTGAAGCCGGTAAAGTTTCACCTCAAGCGAGTCATAGAGGACAATAGACTCACATACGAAGAGATGTACACTCTGCTTTCTCAAGTGGACGCTCTACTCAACTATCGACCTATGTGGCCCACACATGATATGGATCCCATCGCTCTCAGTCCAGCTCATTTTTTGATTTTATTAACCCTTTGTATCTGTTCCTCGTCCTGATATGTGTGCTCAAACATTTTGCCCTTATACTAACTGGTCTCTTATACAGAATTTAAAACAAGTCTTCTGGAAACACTGTCACATAGAGTACCTGACCTCTATTCAGCAGCACCCAAAATGGAAATCAATAAAGGAGGATCTATAAAAGGGTGACGTGAAAGGGTGAAAGATCCGAATCTCTCACCATCGATTTTGGGTCGAGTAAAGGAAATACATCCTGGACGCGATAACCACAATCGAGTTGCCGACAATCACTACACAAATAGGGGATTATGTTCGCCCCATCATAAAACTTGCTCCTCTACCTTTTTCTGAAGGAACTGTATCCTTCAGGGGGGGCTGAATGTTCAGTAAGTGTCTATGTCTATGGCGTACAAACATACATTATTTTCCCTATTACTATTTTTCTGTTTTTTGCTTTAACTATAATTGCCAATATGTTATCCGTTAATTTCTATTTGCTATAGTAATATTATAATAATGATAATAATTAGTTAGGGCATATTACACTGCGACCTATTGGTCTATTGTATTCCCACACGAGTTTTGACTTGATGACGTAGGCGCCAAGAGCATTTATGGCTGCCTGACTGTCCGACATTTTTGCTAAGTTGCAATTCTTGTAGTTTTTCTCGAGGTTGATTCGAACGCACCTGTCTATGGCACATATTTCTGCCTGGATGATGCTGGTACATTTGCCCATAGATTCGTAGTGCTTAGTTCCTGGCCCAAACACTCCTGCACCAGTTGCCTCCTGCACCAATTGCCTCCTCGGTCCTCGAGCCGTCCACTTTGTTGTGTGGTTGCTCAGTCCATAAGTTGTGGATTTATTGCTCCAGTTCTCCTTATTGCTGAGCTTTATCTCGAAATTCTTGTTCTTAAATTTCCTGATGCTATCGTCCCTAGGTAAGCAAGAAGTGGGAGTTTTTTGAGTAAGTCATCGTGTTCTTCGAACCGATGCATTTTCCTCTTCCAATTCCCTCTTTAGCCATTCTTAGGATTAGGATAGGCGTTCATTACAATGATGTGTAGAGGGGTTAATTCAAATAACACTTATATGGATGCGGTTAGGCAGCTACGCATTGCTCCAGTAATGCACAGGAACGCCAGTCTTTGCACTTTGCTGAGTGTCTTCCTTGTCGTGGCTAGACTAGTTCGTTTCGCCCATGCTACTGCTCCGTATGTGATTATTGGTCTCAAAATTTCAATGTACATCCATCGCAATATGTTTGGGCTGCATCCAAATGCCTTCCCCCCTAGTCTCTACATATCATGAGAGCGCGGGTGGCCTTCTTGGATATCTCCTCCGTATGTTTTCGCCAGATAAGTTTACTATCTAGATGAAGTCATAGATTCTTTACTTCTTTGACTGGTATCAGTATCGTGCCTGATAGGCTAATGTCCTTAAGTTTTTGAAATTGTCTTTTCCTTGTGAATGGCACTATCGTTGTTTTCGACGGGTTGATGTTGAGTCCGACAGTATGGCACCATTCCTTGATTACTCTAAGCCCCCTTTGTATGATCTCACCAAGGGTTTCTTCAAACCTACCCTTAGCAATCAGTACAATGTCATCGGCGTACGCCTGACAGTTGATGCCAAGGTTGTTTAATTTTTCCAGCAGTTCGTCTACAACTAGGCTCCATATTAAGGGTGATAGTACCCCTCCTTGCGGACATCCTCTTGTTGTATTCACTCTGATGGTTCCAGATGGTGTTTGAGTCTCTGATGATCTAGTGCTCAGCAGCTCACACATCCAGGTGGATACTGTAACTCCGATTTTGGTTGTGTTCCTTTCAGCCGGCAGATAGCAATAGTGCCCTTTGATCCTCATCTTCCGTGAATTCGCCATCTCGTTTCCTTAGAGACATCGGCACTCCTCCTGACTTCGCAAGAGCTTTGTGTAGCCTTGGCGCAGTAGGGGTGCTGGTGGTTGTCTCACAGAATTTCCTTCAGCTATTTGTTTAAGCTTTTCTGATTTCCTTATTATATGTTGTAAGGGCCATTTGGTAGCTTTGCCAGTCTCCGTTGCGCTTTGCTTTGTCGAATAGCTTCCGCGCCTCAGATTTTAATTTTGACAAGTTATTGCTCCACCATGGCATCTGTTTCCTGTCCCTTTCTCTACTTAGAGGACAGTTTTCCTCGATCGCAGAGATGATGGTGTTTGTTATGCCTTCTAATGCGCTCTCTAGCTCTAGGGGGTGGCCCGGAACTTTCCTCAAAACAAGGCCCCCCAGATTGCTCTTTAGTTCAATAGGTCTCCCAGTTGGGTTTCCTTGAGTTCCTTACTGGGTTTCTCGTGATACTTGTGCTGTCCAGGTCGAATACTATTATTCGGTGGTCAGACAATGACGGCTCACTAGATACTCTCCAGTTACTAATTATTTTACTTACGCTCGGGCTACCAAGCGTGAGGTCGAGTAACTCCTTCCTGACCCTAGTTACAAAAGTGGGGGTGTTTCCCACGTTTATGACATCAAGTGACGAACTCATAATAAATTCTAGAAGGTACTCACCCCTGATATTGGTGTCGGTGCTACCCCATATGGTCTTGTGGGCATTTGCATCGCACCCTATAAGGAGCGGCATGCGGAGCTTGTGGGCATGCTCCATCAGTCGCTGCATTTGATTTGCATGATACAGCTGACTCATCCCGTGCACAGTACGCCAATACGATGATAATGGTGCGGTGACATCCAGGTGTACCTGTATTGGTACCAGATCTCTTGTCGCGTATTCTGAAAGTTCATCGAGCTATTGCTCGCGTGTGGCTATTGCCCCGTCCTCCGTCAGCAGCGAATCTGCCTACTCCTGGGTGATATCGTGAAAAAGGTCGATGACCTCTGAGATGGAGATAGACTCCTCGGCCTCCTCAGGATCCTGCTCCGCCGATTGGACAGTCGAAGTAGGTGCTGTAATCTTCGGAGGAGCTGTATGCTCTACCTTGGATTGCGCACTTTGCGAGTTCTGATTCGATGCTGGCTGAGCTATTTGCCAAGTGATCTCGTCCGACCTCTTGAGCCCGCACATCGCAACCCTGCCGAATCGGTAACTCAGGTATCCTTTCTGGGTCTTTATAGCGTCGAAGGATTCTCGATCGATGCCAAGGGCCAGTACCTGCCCGGTCCCCTCTTTCCGACAGTTAAGCGTCATAGTTTTGGTATCAGGAAATGCGTCAACAAATTAAAACAAAGATATGTATAGGTACTTGAAATAATATGAACCAAATGGTTGAGAAAAACATCAACAATTGCAAAACCTAAATAACAAAATACGTTAGAGAGAATATTGTAATAACTGACGCAGAGAGTACATCATTTGAAACAATCACTATAGATACGAAGGTACCTCTGAAACTAACGCATGGTTATAAATATATTCTCACTCTATAGTGTGAAGTAACGGAATTTTGCAGAAGCTTTCCCTATAGAAACTAAAGAAGCAACTACAATTGCGCAGACAATAGTTGAGAAATTTTATTTTAAGCTACGGATGTTTAAACAGATAAAGGAACGTAATTCACAAATGAATTACTGAAGAACATTAATAAAATCCTAAACATAGAAAAAATTGTTTAAACACCTTTACACCATGAGACGTAAGGAGAAGTTGAAAGAAGTCATAGAGTTTTGAATGACAAAGATAACTGGGAAGAGTGGTTACCTTATTATACATACATATTGTTACAAATCAATGCCACACAGCAGTGTCTACTTTATACTCACCATTTGTCTACATTACCTTGTGAAATTCTAACAAATAAAGAAACAATAAATAACATAGACGGTACAAGCTAAAAGCAATTTGATACAAGACAAGAATAAAAGACAAAAAACCCAACAAAAAAATGTTAATAAATCTAATTTTAATAAAGGAGATTATGTATACTTAAAAATCAAAAAAAAATTTGACAAGCTTTAACCTATTCAAATAATTAAATTTTAAGAAATGTTAACGTTTGTTTGCTTATGACTAATCCAAATGACATTTATTAAAAATTTAAGAAATATAATCAAATATCATTTATTTTTTGTTGGGGGAAGAAATTGATATGAAAAACCATTGCATAATATGGAATCGCCGAGTGATTTATAATTATGTAAGGGTTCACCTCAGTTCATGCGCCAACCATTGTATCTAATTGAGCTTTTAATCGATCATGAAGATTAAATGGTATTTTCTTTTTATAAGTAAGCACTTGTTCGGAACCTTGTTTTAATTGAATGCGGCACTTGCCTGGAATACATGCTAACCCTTCAAAAACATCATAATATTGTTCAATAAATACTTATTTCGAGTCTGGCAGTTACACTATTTTATTGTTTTGTATAAATTCGTTTAACTAGATTCAACGCCACGCACTTGGCACGACCCAGAATGGGCTGATATTTGCTGTCAACTACCTCCAATCGAATTGGCCTGTACTCGTTTGTTAATTTTACAAGACACGTTAGAGTAATTATTCCAAAGGACTTTATTTTAATATCATTATAAGCAAACAATTTATTTCCCGATTTTTCAACTAAATGCAAGTAATTCATTTCTTCTATATATCTCCGTGGTAAACAACTCATATTGTTAAATTTCATTTGTTGGTACCACCCTACCGGCCCTATACGTCTACAATCAAAAATGTTTATACAACAGATTTATTATTACTTTTTCTAATCACTTTACCTTCATCATCATAATATCGCTAATTTCTCCACGCGCGCCGATCGGCTGTCTGAGATAATCTCGCTGCAGCTCTTCCTCCTTCTCCCTTATCCGCTTCGTTTCGTACCCGACTGCATGCACTTGATTTCCGCTATTTGACCGTCGTCGGCCGCTTTACTTATTTCTGCATACTACCCACAAAATGCCCAGCTTTGTTGCATATTCGACACCTTCACCCTTTCACTAATGCTGGACAAAATCTATCATGCTGTCCCGTTGTTGTCATACCCCATCGATAGCTGTATGTCTTTCTCCTTTTGATGTCGATTTCCTCATAACTTTTTTGTTTTCCATATTGTTAACGTTTTAATTGCATCCACTTTCCTCTCCTTTTCGTCTCCAGATAACAGTTTTTTATTTCTTTCAGATAGCTCCGCAATTTTGCACTTCTCGATAATCGCTTCTAGGGTGTCACTACTTCACTCCAATTTGTTGTTCTCCAGACCCAAAATGATTTTGTCCCTAATCATTTGATTAACATAATGTTTGCTGACATTCCTCGGCTGCACGTCATGTAAATTCACAGAAATTGGCTTGATTTCGGACTTCTGTTTCAAATTCCACAAATGGCTGATCTTGTTTTTTTACTATTGACCCACATTTGTATGTCTCGATTACGATGTTGCGTCGTTGAATGCAATAATTTTCAAAGCGCGTCATGACTATTGTTAATGTTCTTTGCAAGACCACCTTTAAGCGGCCCTTACACGGTCAATCGGTTGATATCATCCATCGTGTATGTGTGGATTGACACTACCCCTTCACAGTTCAATCGATTGACGTGAAATTTTTAGTTTTTGTGAGTTTTCGTGGTGTACGGATGTGCGATGAGTGAAACGGACGATTGTATTGCATATTGCTCTTGCACATTGCATAAGGAGGAAAAAGAAAAAAATGTCGAGAAAAAAGAAAATTTGGATAAAGGAGTGGAAAAAAGGAATCATGAAAATCTTTTGAATGAATTGAAAATATCTGCACAGGACGATTATAAAAACTTTATGACAATGGATAACTCCAGTTACGAGGAATTGCTTAAAATAATTTTTCTTTGATTATAAAATAAAGATACATGCATGCGTGAAGCGATTTACGTAAACCAGAGGTAACCGGTACCGGCTACCCGGTCGTTGGGAATACATTCTTATGGGTGCGTTCACAGCTGCAAACCGAAACCGTCGTCGGTTAACCGGTAGCCGGCTGCCGGAATGCTGCCAGCTTTGCTCACTGCCACAGCCGGCTGCCGAAACCGGGTAAACGGTTTTCTAGTCGGTAGTGGATATATAAAATCAAATTGCGCCTTCACGCATGCCCGGTTGCCGTAGTCGGTTTTCAGCACAAACCACATTCTCTGTGGTCATGGTTTGTGGTTTACGGTTTTCCATCTGCTGTGTTTCTTTTTTATGAATTTGTTATAGCTAGGCCTTGTACGTACATTCCTTTTTCTGGATGCCGGCTTTTTTAAAAAAAAAAAAAAACAATTGTTTTCACACACATCCGGCAGCCGACAGACAGCAAGTTATGAAATGTGAATTTCGTTCGAATTATCGCCTGTCCAGGATTTTTCACCGACCAATAAACCTCAATACTGATTTTGCTACAGATATAGTCAAAGCCTGTGTTGTTCTACATAATTTTGTACGTATCAGAGATGGATATGAGGTTGAAGATATGATGACAATTACTGGGCTTGAAAATATAGTTTCAGCGCCTGACGTACGAGGGGGAATTTAAGCCAACAACTTAAGGAAAATTATGACCGATTATTTTTTAGCCACTGTGGGATCAGTTAAATGGCAGTTATCTAAAATTTATTGATTTTGATTAATTATTGTATTTTATAAGATACCTATTATTAAACCAAAACCAAAATAAATATGTAGTTGTTTTGCTTTAAATTTTTTTTTCCAAACCGGCTTCTTAATATGGTTTTATCCATAAAAAAGAATGAAGTAAAATAAATAACTATTAAACGAAAAAAGCTTACCATATTCATTTTTCAGTTTTTCATCCATCATTTCAAATTCATTATTCAAATCTTTAAAGATTTCTTCTGAAAACCACAAACAAAGGCTGCCGGCTATGTGTGAAATGGGCCTTACACATATCAATTAGCATGACGTTCATCGGGTGGCGACGGTGTAAAGGTTAGTTGACAAGGAGACTGTTTCATAGCAGTCAACTTGACTCCAGAGTGAAGGTCATTTGCTACGTGGCCCTTATAAGGCCGATCATCGCTTATGGTTGTCCATTATGGTTTAATATAGCGCCAAGCTATATGGAAAAGATTCGGGTTTTGGAGAGACAATGTCTTAGGACCTGTCTCCGGTTGTTCCGAACGCCTGAATCCAACTATATAAAATACTATCCCAACAAGGTCCTATACGATGGGGCTCAGTTGAATAGGATTGACAATTTCCTCATTAAGGTGACTCGAAGGCACGTTGCAAGGGCGATGGCCAGCGACAATAGTCTGATCTTTGGGGCTTACTACCCCAATGAAATGTACATAGAGAGTACGCTCCGGTCTGGCTTTATCCCGCCGGAGGCATTTATCCATATTGATGCAAAAGGGCTGGTACAGACGAGGGATGATATCCCGGTATTATACCACCGCTTCCGCAGCGCGAGAAATAAGCGGCTCATCCGCGGCGAGAACGTCGCCAATGCTCATGAGCTCCTCCGTTTTAGTACCGCAATAGCGGAGAGGGATAAATTCGATACGGAAAAGCAATTTGCCGAATTTTGGTGGCTTTTTGAGGGTGGAGGGTTCAACATGCCCTCCCAAGACGGTGCGTTACTCTAGGTAACATCCTCTTAGATTGTAAGATAGACTAAGTTAGCTAGGGCGTTTCTGGGAGTGGCCGGGCTCGCCAACTTGTGGTGGTGCTTCCGGGAGGTGATTGATTCTGTAAGGCATCAGTCAGCTCACGGCGGCGCGTGTGCACGTTGACGACTGCCAGGCGCAGGTAGACAAATTTCAGTTTTTTTGTTTCCACATGAACCAATGTTTTGCTATTTTTATATGCTACATACATTTCTTTCCTTTTAAGCATCCCACTTCAGACACGAGTGAATTAAAGTAATTTTATTTTAGCTTAGTTCTTCTTGTTGTTTTCACACGCGTGTCTATTTAGCAACTGACCATTCATCTCATAGTAGAACAGTAATTCTCTATGCACGATGAATAGACAAAGCTGTACAGTTTCTTTTACATACTCTTAAATTACTCTTACACTAAACATTTCCGCCGATCCTTCGTAACATTGGTATCTTGTATGACCAAGAGCTTAGCTTCCGTGAGCGTATTGATCAGATAATCCTTAAGGCCAACTGATCAATTGGCTTCTTTAAGCGGTGGTCCAAAGAATTCCCCAACCCATAACTGACCAAATCCCTACATCGCTTTTGTTTGCCTCCTCCTCGAGTACACTAGGCAAGTGTGGTCTCCCCTTCAGCAGGTTTTTGTGTCCAGAATAGAGAGCATCAAGCGTCGTTTTCTTCGTTTTGCTCTTCGTGGACTACCCTGGAATGATTTATCTTGCCTTTCTATTAAAAACGCCTTAAACTTTTTAGCTTGAGTAGTTTTGATGGGCGCAGGGAAGTTGCAGACATTCTTTTCATTCATCGATTCCTCTCAGGCAGGCTCCGTTGATTGCGCGTCTCCTTGTAACTCTATATTCTTTAACACTATCCCTCGTAATTAATGGCACCCTCGTTTTTTCTGTCTACCGAAACACCGGACATCCTATGGCTCTAACGAACCAAACTTCGGCGTGCTGCGGAAAATCAACACGAACCTTACCGCTTTTTTCTCAGTACCCTTTGCCTCAACCTCCATCAGCTTTAACATTACCCTCTTACGGTCTCCTTCGCCATTCACCTCCTTAGCTTAAGTCCTAGCTATCAGCCCTAGTTTTTAATATATATTTTAAGACATGTAGATCTAGATATATACGAGTATAATTAGTTTTAAATTGAAAGAAAAAAAATACGTATTAAGTCGAATAAATAGATTAATTTCTGTGAAACTGTCGTAAGTCTTGGTTTTCATATAAATAAAAATTTGTCTTGTTGTGATCACATTAATTCTGTTATCCGTCGTGTTTATGGATGTCTACGTAAATTGTGGTTTTCTGCTGATTTCACCCCGCGGGAAACTCGTATGAAGCTTGTCCGAACATTAATAGTTCCGATTTTAAGTTACGCTGTAAATGTATAGTGTGGCTTAGATTCGATTTCTAGTCGCAAGATAAATGTGGCCTTTAATGATGCAGCTAGATATATATACGGTCTACGTAGATGCGACCACATTTCCATTTATAGCCAAAATATTCTAGGATGCTCACTGGATAGCTATTTAAATGCAAGAAACTGCTTATTTTTACATAAACTCCTTACAACAAAAGTACCACCTTTAGCGTGTTCAATTAAACTATAATTTTTTTCAAACTTTAAAGTTTATTATATTACATTTATTACTTTTAAATTTGGTTTACAAAACTCATTTACCGATTCCGTCAACGATCAAAGAAGGACTTTTTTAAAATCAAAATTCGTATCGTATTTAAAGCAAAATGTCAATGTATAACAGTATAACAGGTAATTTAAATTTGTGTTAGTGTGAGTGAAAGATAATTGAAGGAGAAAAGATACAAAATTATACCAAAGGTAAGATTACACTATGTCTATATTTTTATATCGGCTACAGTACCCTCCGCCTAGACGAAAGTCGGTTTTCAAAGATATTTATCTGGGAATCGTACATGTCGGCCGGACCTAGTGACTTTCGTCGATGGTTGAACCGTTGTAGAAGTAGCCGGTACTTTTGATGTCTGTTTTGGTTCTGCTTTCTGCTTTGGTTGTGTTGGTGCTGTAATCACTGGTCCATCGTTTGTCGGTAGATATGCAGGTTTTAGGCGATCGATTGTGAAGTTCGCCTCCCGCTTTGGCAGTCGTAAACGAAAGTATTTTGGAGTTCGCTCGAGGACTTCAAATGGACCACTGTATGGAGGCGTTAGACTCGGACGGATAGAATCGTCACGAAGAAATACATGCGTCGCTGTCTGCAAATCGCTGTGCACGAAGTACTTCGGATTGCAATGCCATGCCGTTGTTGTTGGACGAATATTACTCATCGCATTTCGCAGATCGATGACTGTTTGCGCAGCAGTTTTGTTTGATGTTTGCTCATCAAAAAATTCGCCAGGTATGCGGAGCGTTGTACCGAAAACGAGTTCGGCCGGTGAAGCGTTTAAATCGTCTTTATGCGTTGAGCGAAGGCCTAGTAGAATCATCGGCAAATGTGCAGTCCACTTTTCGGTGTTGTGGCAAAGAATCGCTGATTTGAGTGTGCGATGCCATCGTTCGATTAGTCCGTTGGACTGCGGATGGTATGCAGTCGTCTTGAAATGGCGAGTACCCAAGGTTCGCATGAGTTCTTCAAAAAGTGTCGATTCGAATTGGCTGCCTCGATCAGATGTTATGGTCTTCGGCACGCCATATTTCGAAATCCACTCAGAGATGAGTGCGTTTGCGACTGTCGGTGCTGTTATATCACGAATCGGAATTGCCTCCGGCCAGCGGGTGAAACGGTCGATGATAGTTAGGCAATAGCGGTTGTCATCAGACGGTGGAAATGGTCCTACCAAATCGATGTTAATGTGAGAGAATCTTTCGGTTGGTGCGTCAAATTTATTTAAAGGCGAATGCGTATGACGACCAATTTTCGCTTTTTGACATTGGAGGCAGCTTCGAACAAATTTTGCGATGTCGGATTGAATGCCTGGCCAAACGAATCGTTTTGTCATCAATTTAGCTGTGGCACGTTTTCCGGGGTGTGATATGTCGTGAATAGCCCGAATGAATTGCCTTCGCAATTTTTTTGTAACGAACGGTCGGATCACATCGGTTGAGTAATCGCAGAAAATCTGCTTCGAACTGCCTGGAATGATAAAAGTTTTTAATTTAATTGATTTGGCGTCATTACCCTTCGATAAAATTTGTTGCAGCTCCTCATCGACATTTTGATCATCGGACAAAATGTCATAGTCGATTTCAGCGGTTGAATGCAGGCTTTCGATACGTGATAGCAGATCCGCTGTCACATTTTCGGTCCCTTTTACGTGTCGGATATCGGTAGTGGTTTGACCGATGTAATCGAGCTGTCGCGCTTGTCGATCATTCGCCTTCTCTAACTTTTGAGCGAAAGCGAATGTGAGTGGCTTATGATCAGTGTAGATGTGACATTGTCTTCCTTGTAGCATAAATTTGAAGTGTTTGACTGCTAAATACATTGCTGTGAGTTCGCGATCATAAGTGCTGTAGCGAAGTTGGGCCTTGTCGAATTTTTTTGAGAAGAAACCGAGTGGTTGAAGCGCTTTGTCGATGACTTGGTGAAGTACTGCACCGGCAGCGATGTCGGAAGCATCGACATAAAGCGAAAGTTCCGCCGTTTTTGATGGATGGGCGAGTAGAGCAGCATTGGACAAATCGAGTTTGCATTTATCAAATGCATTTCTCGCTTCGTCCGTCCATGTCAGCAGCGTTCGGTCGTTCTTTTTGTTTCCAGGAATCATCTCGAGTAAGCTAGCTTGTGTTTCGATGGCGTTTGGCAGGAACTTGCGGTAAAAATTTAGCATTGCCAAAAATCGTTTTAGTTGCTTGACCATCGTTGGGAGCGGAAAATGTTTAATGGTCTCGATTTTGTCGGGCAGCGGCAAAAGTCCTTCAGATGACACATGATGTCCAAGGAATGCGATTTCTTGCTTGCCAAACTCGCACTTTGCAACGTTTATAGCCAAACTGTATTGCTTAAGGCGCTCGAAGATTATTTTTAGGTGCTCGTGGTGCTCCTCTGGCGTTGTTGAAGCGATGCACAAGTCATCGATATAAGCAAACACGAAATCGAGTCCCCGACAAACTTCATGTATTAAGCGTTGAAAAGTCTGCGCGGCGTTGCAAAGACCAAACGTCATGAACTCAAATTCAAATAATCCGAACGGCGTCGTGATTGCCGTTTTTTCGATGTCTTCTTTAGCGACTGGAACTTGATGGAAGGCTTTTTGCAAGTCGATCTTTGAAAAAATGGTCTTACCTTGCAAATTTCCGGCGAAGTCGTTCAAATAGGGAATGGGATATCGGTCTAGGACTGTGATGGCGTTCAACGCGCGATAATCGCCACACGGGCGCCATGAACCATCAGGCTTCTTTACCATATGAAGAGGGCTTGCCCAACAACTGCTTGAAGGTCGACAAATTCCGGCTTTCATCAATATTTCGAATTCTTTGCGGGCAACTTCGAGTTTTTCGGGATCTAATCGTCGGGGTCGAGTGTAAACGGGTTGCCCTGTTGTGATAATTCGATGCACAACAGCGGTAGAAATCGGACTTCCTGGCGGTGGCAGTTTAGTGATTTGTTTGTACTCTTCGAGAAGATCAGCATAAACCGAGTTCGCACAGAATGTTTTATATTCGGTAGTACCGTTGACAACTATTCGCATACAGTTTGAATTTAAGCCAGTGAGTGGATCGATCATTTTGTGTTCCTTCAGATCAACCAATAATCCAAAGTGTGAAATAAAATCCGCACCTATGATCGGAGTTGTTACGTCAGCGATTAAAAACGTCCAAACGAAGTCACGTCTTAATCCGAGGTTTATCTTCAGGGTCGTTTCGCCGTATGTTTTGATTTCTGTGCCGTTTGCTGCGAACAATTTAATTTCCGATGATTTGCCCCTGCCGGTGGACTGACTAAGTGGCATAACTGATACGTCGGCACCAGTATCAATTAAAAATCCGATGTTCGTGGATTTGTCGTGTATCTTTAGTCGGTTGATGGATTTCGATTCAGGCTGTTCGCTACCTAAATCTGACACGGGCAGATGGCTTCATTCACTTGTCGTTTGGTTGGCGCTCGTGCTGCTGAATTTGCAGGGCATGCGGCATTGTTTCGCAGCGGCGCCAAACTTCCAATGATACCAGCAATTCGGATGTTCATGACGAGATTTTGAGCGCTCCTGAGCTCGGCTGGCGTTGCGTGATCGACTCCGGCTGCGGTCAACACCCATTTTAGCGAATTTTCGTTCCAACTCAGCGATTTGGTTGCTCAATTTCTCCAGTACATTTACTTCGGCTTTCGTCGGTGATGGAGTTTTTGTTTGAACCGAAGTTCCCGGTTGCTGCGAAGTCGTTTGGCGAATACTGCGATCACCGATAGCACGCAATCGAATCGATTCCACTAGTGCATCAGCTGCAACGAGTCGGTCTTTGATAGGCGATTCCTTCATTTGAATGACGGCGGCGTGTGCCATTTCGGGTAAACGTGCGGCCCAGAGATCGATGAGAGCAGTGTCAGTCAGGGAATCGGAAGCTAAATTCTTTAGTTTCTGGTAAAACTGACTAGGTTTCATGTCGCCTAGCTGCATTTCGTTTATGGCTTCACGAAATCTCTTTTGCTGTGAGTCGGAATAAAAAGCTATGATTATTGGTTTGACAAGATTATATCTACCAGACGACGGAACTGTGCCGATCTCTGTTTGTATAGTGCCAAGATCGTTGAGTGGAACTTGTGCCATCACTGAGCAATACTTCTTGTAGTCGCTGGTCACATTGCTCGCCTCAAACCAAAATTCCAAGCTGACGAAATAAAGTTCCGCGTTGTGCAAATGGTCGATGATTCTTGGCATTGGCATGCGTGGAATGGTCGCATTTGCATTAATGTCGGCGCCTGCTACATCGCCGCCGTTTGGTGCGCGGCCGTCGCCATCGCAGTCGTTAATGTTCATTCCGTTGATTATCTCTTTTGAAATTTACCTGCCGTTGACTTGGCGTTGTTGTAAACTCAAAACAAATGGCGGACCGCAAGTACTTCCTAAAGCAAAAAAAACTAATTTTTCCTTTGTTCTTGAACGCCTTCGACGGCGATTTTCACAGCGCGGGCAGTTTAACTTGAATAATTTTTAATTTGACAGCACTGTACTTGCGATCACGTCGGGGTCACCACTTTTAGCGTGTTCAATTAAACTATAATTTTTTTCAAACTTTTAAGTTTATTATATTACATCAGGCTTCTTTACCATATGAAGAGGGCTTGCCCAACAACTGCTTGAAGGTCGACAAATTCCGGCTTTCATCAATATTTCGAATTCTTTGCGGGCAACTTCGAGTTTTTCGGGATCTAATCGTCGGGGTCGAGTGTAAACGGGTTGCCCTGTTGTGATAATTCGATGCACAACAGCGGTAGAAATCGGACTTCCTGGCGGTGGCAGTTTAGTGATTTGTTTGTACTCTTCGAGAAGATCAGCATAAACCGAGTTCGCACAGAATGTTTTATATTCGGTAGTACCGTTGACAACTATTCGCATACAGTTTGAATTTAAGCCAGTGAGTGGATCGATCATTTTGTGTTCCTTCAGATCAACCAATAATCCAAAGTGTGAAATAAAATCCGCACCTATGATCGGAGTTGTTACGTCAGCGATTAAAAACGTCCAAACGAAGTCACGTCTTAATCCGAGGTTTATCTTCAGGGTCGTTTCGCCGTATGTTTTGATTTCTGTGCCGTTTGCTGCGAACAATTTAATTTCCGATGATTTGCCCCTGCCGGTGGACTGACTAAGTGGCATAACTGATACGTCGGCACCAGTATCAATTAAAAATCCGATGTTCGTGGATTTGTCGTGTATCTTTAGTCGGTTGATGGATTTCGATTCAGGCTGTTCGCTACCTAAATCTGACACGGGCAGATGGCTTCATTCACTTGTCGTTTGGTTGGCGCTCGTGCTGCTGAATTTGCAGGGCATGCGGCATTGTTTCGCAGCGGCGCCAAACTTCCAATGATACCAGCAATTCGGATGTTCATGACGAGATTTTGAGCGCTCCTGAGCTCGGCTGGCGTTGCGTGATCGACTCCGGCTGCGGTCAACACCCATTTTAGCGAATTTTCGTTCCAACTCAGCGATTTGGTTGCTCAATTTCTCCAGTACATTTACTTCGGCTTTCGTCGGTGATGGAGTTTTTGTTTGAACCGAAGTTCCCGGTTGCTGCGAAGTCGTTTGGCGAATACTGCGATCACCAATAGCACGCAATCGAATCGATTCCACTAGTGCATCAGCTGCAACGAGTCGGTCTTTGATAGGCGATTCCTTCATTTGAATGACGGCGGCGTGTGCCATTTCGGGTAAACGTGCGGCCCAGAGATCGATGAGAGCAGTGTCAGTCAGGGAATCGGAAGCTAAATTCTTTAGTTTCTGGTAAAACTGACTAGGTTTCATGTCGCCTAGCTGCATTTCGTTTATGGCTTCACGAAATCTCTTTTGCTGTGAGTCGGAATAAAAAGCTATGATTATTGGTTTGACAAGATTATATCTACCAGACGACGGAACTGTGCCGATCTCTGTTTGTATAGTGCCAAGATCGTTGAGTGGAACTTGTGCCATCACTGAGCAATACTTCTTGTAGTCGCTGGTCACATTGCTCGCCTCAAACCAAAATTCCAAGCTGACGAAATAAAGTTCCGCGTTGTGCAAATGGTCGATGATTCTTGGCATTGGCATGCGTGGAATGGTCGCATTTGCATTAATGTCGGCGCCTGCTACATCGCCGCCGTTTGGTGCGCGGCCGTCGCCATCGCAGTCGTTAATGTTCATTCCGTTGATTATCTCTTTTGAAATTTACCTGCCGTTGACTTGGCGTTGTTGTAAACTCAAAACAAATGGCGGACCGCAAGTACTTCCTAAAGCAAAAAAAACTAATTTTTCCTTTGTTCTTGAACGCCTTCGACGGCGATTTTCACAGCGCGGGCAGTTTAACTTGAATAATTTTTAATTTGACGGCACTGTACTTGCGATCACGTCGGGGTCACCACTTTTAGCGTGTTCAATTAAACTATAATTTTTTTCAAACTTTTAAGTTTATTATATTACATTTATTACTTTTAAATTTGGTTTACAAAACTCATTTACCGATTCCGTCAACGATCAAAGAAGGACTTTTTTAAAATCAAAATTCGTATCGTATTTAAAGCAAAATGTCAATGTATAACAGTATAACAGGTAATTTAAATTTGTGTTAGTGTGAGTGAAAGATAATTAAAGGAGAAAAGATACAAAATTATACCAAAGGTAAGATTACACTATGTCTATATTTTTATATCGGCTACACACCTTACCTGTATTCAAAACTCATTTTGCCCCAATCTGTAAGATCTAGAAATCTTATTGTTCCACGTTTCGTTTATACTAGTTCAACCAGATTTTTCTTTATTCATACCATACGATTATGGAATTCCTTATCGTCGTATATAAAACAACATTATTCGTATAATAAATTCAAAGAAGCTATATTGGCTTTTTATGCGATTTAGGCTTGTTAACCTTTAAAATCCTATCTGAAAATTGCTCGTATTAAATATAAAACTGCTTATTGTTATTTTTGTTATTCTTGTTAATGCACTGGGTTTTGCTTTTTTACTAGTTTTTTTACTATTTTCTAAAATGCTAACGAATTTATTGTTTAATTATTCAAACACATCTATTGTTCTTTGTTTCTGATGTTTTTCCCTTTGCAAGTACTTCAAAAAGATTTACTCTTACTTGTACTATATTAATATCAAATAAATAAAAAAAAAAAAAAAAAAAAAAAATAGGGCGTAAGGTCTCACCAAAATTAAATTAAATTGCAATTGCAATTGCTTTATTAATAATGAACATTTAACTAGTAGTTAACCTCACTGTTTTTTTCAGAAGTTAAACTGAAATTCCTATTAAAAACGATTTTTGAAATTTATTCGGTGGAACAAGTTGATAAATTTGAAACAATTGCGCGCGAATAAAAAAAATGTTTTAAATGTCAAAATTTTGAAATAATATCTAAGGCTACGGCATACACTGACTAGTTAAATGTTCATTTTTAATAAAAGATTCCACGAAATGGACTTTTTCTGGGAATTTTCACATTTAATCCAAGCGAAAATGTACTTCGCATAATAATATAAAAAGCGGCCAAGTGCGAGTCGGACTCGCCCATGAAGGGTTCCGCGCGAATTATAATTATTATTTACTTAGGCACCTATTACAGACTTATTATTAGAAAATAATGGTTCACGATTTACGCATAAGGTTTATGTTTATGAAATTAAATGTTTTTTTTTATATTTGAGTTGATTGAATGTAAATTGCGGTTTACGATTTATGACGTATAAAAAAAAACTCCGTACTAGATCTCGTTCAAATCAATTTTCGGTGGAAGTTTGCATGGTAATGTACATCAAATATTTTTTTTTTAGTTTTATCATTCCCTTATTTTAGAAGTTAGAGGCATGAGCCTATTAGTCGCATGAGTAGAATCTATAATATAAATGATCATCTGATTGACTTGCATGTTAGTAAAATTATGCTAAAAAATATTTTGCGTAATAATACCTTAATATCTTAATTTATTTGCATGATTTGTGTTTGTGTTAGTATTTTATAGGTACATAATTATTGTATTTTTAATTGTTTTGTCCTTACTAACACCTGCACTAAATGATGAGCCTGTGGGAGCACTTTTAGTGCCGCCAAATATCTGCTCGTGATAGTTGCTTGCTTTAAGCACTTCACGACACAGAACTGATAGTGTATGTCAAAAAAAAAAATAGGGGGACACACACATTTTACCACTTTGGAAGTGTCTCTCGCTCAAACTATTTAGTTTAGAAAAAAATGATATTAGAAACCTCAATATAATTTTTGAAGACCTATCCTTATCCATATATACCCCACACGTATATGTTTGATGAAAAAAAAATTTGAGTTTCAGCTCTAAGTATGGGGAACCCCCAAAATTTATTGTTTTTGTTTTCTATTTTTATGTGAACATCTTAATGCGGTTCACAGAATACATCTACTTACCAAGTTTCAACAGTATAACTCTTATAGTTTCGGAAAAAAGTGGCTGTGACATTCCCGGACAGACAGACAGACAGACGGAGAGACAGACATGACGAATGTATAAGGGTTCCGTTTTTTGCCATTTGGCTACGGAACCCTAAAAAGAGTGCATGACGAAATAACTCATTTTTGGTAATTTTTGAGAGAATTCTTCCAATTTGAAACTTTTTTAGCGGCGACTCTTTTTAGTTAAACGAAACATATGTTTGTTGTTGTAATTCTCACTCTGATATGCCAGTTTTCAGCCTGAATGTAATAGCTTAAGTACAATTTATGTAAGTGATGCCAGTTTGTTATTTTAATAAAGCTTCTGGCTCGCCAAGCCGTTGAAAAAGGCACTTCGAACTTCGACCAATATAATCTTTTGTGCCGTTACAGTTAGTTATAATTGTATTGTATTGTATTGTATGTGCTGTGGGGTCATCAGTAGATGACAAGCAGTTAGACCTATTGTTCCATTGTACTTCAGCAAAGCTGCCCGCTCGCTGCTTATTGGCGATTAGTAAGATTCAGTGAGGGAGAAACTGCCAGTAGCCTTGGCAAAGCGAAGAATATTAGCAAGTTCAATGTCCCCCATATCGTTGACGAATTGTTTACCTATAGTGGTGAGCCTGGTTCTGGCGAAAGCATGACATTCACAGATGAAGTGAGATGCCGTTTCATCCGCCTCTAGGCAGCACTCACATAGGCCCGAGC
Organism: Portevinia maculata; assembly: GCA_949715645.1. Classification (NCBI taxonomy): domain Eukaryota; kingdom Metazoa; phylum Arthropoda; class Insecta; order Diptera; family Syrphidae; genus Portevinia; species Portevinia maculata. The sequence continues at coordinate 99,324,614 of OX454525.1, forward strand.
TCCTAATGTGGATGGTTTTAAGGTGCTCGTTAAGAGGACTGAAACCAGTGATGAGAGCAATCAAGGATCTCAAGTCTTTCCTGTTTAGTCCAAGCAAAAACTTAGCTCTGCTGATTTTTGGACCGTTCACTAGCTTCCTCGAATACCTGCATGATACCAGGTCATGCCAGTATTCGGAATGTTATTGGCGTAGAGCCGAATGCATTTCACGTTTGTGGACGGATGAGTAGCATCCTATGGATGGTTGTGAGCCAATGAAGGCTGTTGAAGAGCCCTTCCTGGCCAGAGGATCCGCTCTTTCATTACCCTGGATACCTGTGTGCCCAGTTTATAATACGGAGAACTTTTTATTATAAATAAGAAAATGTAGCAACCCGCTATATCTCTTGACTACGTACTACCTTACTCAAGAGTTAACGAGCGGATAGGGATTTGTTATTAATAAGGCTGATAATGCGTAAATCATTACATATGAACAGAATCAATAAAATATGTAATCATGAATTAACACAAGCTTGATTTTCCATACTTTACTACCGCAGATAATAAAGTTACATAGATATCCCATTCAGAATAAAAAATATGTTGCTTATTCAGACAAATGGGATTTACTCTTTGTGTTTTGTTTTTCATTATTTCGGTTTTTATTTTCATGTACCTAGTGTGTGTGTTTTTGTTTTTCAGATTCTGATTGTGATTCAATTGAAGGAATTTCTTGTTCAAGGTTATTTCCCTTTTTTAAACAACAGTGAGAGGTGACTACTAGAAAAGTATATCTTGCAATAGCAACTTAGGATACCTACTGCTTTTAAGTCTTCGAGTGTTGGTTTATAGTGAGGTCCCGGTGCCTCTCACTCTTGGGGTGCTGGTTTATAGTAAGGTCTCCGTGCCTTTCACTCTTGGAGTTCTTAGTAAAAATGAAAAATTCTGAGTGACATGTTATTTGTTCATCACTTTTTAAAAATAATTTCGAACAATTTGCACACTTGTTTTTTAAAAGCATTTTAAATGCCAGATATCCTGTAAAATAACGCATGTCAGTCGTTTCCAATGAAATTCCATTTGTAATTTTGATTTCATTTATTACTTTTTGGAACAAAGTATTATCAAATACAGTTTCCCCGCGTGCTTTAGGTAACAAAAAAGTTCTTGATGTGTGCGGTTGAGTCTGGGAGGTATTTAAATTCAAGAATTCTACATCGTCATCATCACAATATTACTATGAGGAGAGAGAGCGATTAGATTTGAGGACAGAATTTTTGACATTAAAACATTTAATTCGTACACAGAAGGATTTTTGTTGTTACCACCTTTACTGCGATAAGTAGAAAGTAAATTTTCCAAAATATCTTGATGAATTCTCTTTGTAAGTAAAAACTCAACTTTCCGAATAAACCATCATCATCTAAGTTAAGAAACCCCGTTAATTGTCTGTACCATTCCTTTTACACAAAATTTCCTATAAGATTAGTAGAAGCTGCATTGATCTTAAGTAAGACAAGCATTATTTAAGCTCATTATAAACTGGATTTCCGACCTGAACTCCACGCTTTAAAATATTTTTATCGTAATGAGACCCACTATCCATACAGTCGAAAGCATTATTCATTTTTAATGTAAACGTTTGTGTTGCTTGAGCTTGATTTGAACTATTTTTTAGGCAATTAAGGTGATGATAGTTTGTATTGATGCTGCCGTTGTCCTACTAAAGGTTTCCGTTTCCGCAAAAAAAAATTTACAGCCCTTAATGGAATTGGAAAGAAGATTTTTTTCAGGGAACATATGGTAAAATTATCCGCTTTACACGGAAAGCAGAAATTCTAATAGCTTAAATTCTTTCTGCCCTATATGGTACAAAAGATCTTTTAGGTCTAAGTGCCCCTTTTAAATCGCCTTGGCAGAAGTTATAAAAGAAAAGAAAGTTTCCGTTACCAAGCGAACACTCATTTTTATACCCTATTCTAAGGGTATATTAATTTTGACGCATAGTTTGTAACATACATTAATATTGCCCGTAGACCCCTAAAAGTTACTATATTTATGATCAGTATCGATAGTAATGTCGATCTAGCCATGTCCGTCCGTCCGTCCGTCCGTCTGTCGGCAAAAATTAGGCCTTTAAACTGGACCTAGAGAGCTGAAATTTTAACCATATACTCTCTAGGGTGCCGAAATAATCAAGTATACGAATTTTTGAAATCCGCCCACAGACACGCCCACAAACTCAAAAAAACAAAATTTTGGAAAAAATCGAATTTTGAGGTAGAAAGCTGAAATTTTTTATATATGATCTACGACTCCTAAAACTGCTCGGGATAAAAAAAACTTTCAAAATCCGCCCACTGACACGCCCACAAATAAATAAAACAATTTTTTTGAAAATCCAAAGTTTGAGCTAGGGAGCTGACATTTATAATATATACTCTCTATGGGCCCTTTATGCTCATGTGTAAATATTTTCAAAATCGGCCCACTGACACGCCCACAATTATTTTTTTTTTTTTTTGAAAATTCAAAGTTTGAGCTAGGGAGCTGAAATTTATAATATATACTCTCTAGGGGCCCTTTATGCTCATGTGTTCATTTTTTTTTAAATCCGCCTACTGACACGCCCACAATTAAATAAAACAATTTTATTGAAACACCCAAGTTTGAGCTAGGGAGCGTTTTTTTTTGATAAAATCCTTTAAATGTTATATAACAAAATATGTAGAGCATTCTTAACAATTCAACCATACTTGGACTTTTGTCACGCCCACTTATGAGGGCTAAAAAAAGAAGAATAGGGTATCCAACAGTTCGTCCAAGCGAACTGTAGCCCGTCCCTATTTTTTCAAATGCATTTAGGGCTATGTGTGAACTTGTAAATTTCAAGCATGTCACATTATATATATAATATTAAATATTTCTCTGAAAATATCAAAGGAAATATCACCATCTGGAGTTAGCATATCAGATTTGAGTAAAACAATACGCATGGATTTTAATAAATGCGGAAACTCGTTTTGTTAGCATGAAAGATTTTTCAAACTTTAGTCGTAATTTAAATTGCAATTTAGAATTAAGAAGGTAACAGCGTCCCTTCTAAGCATTTTTCTGCCAATAAATGCCTGCCTCAACAAATTACTCAAAATTTCATTCTTTTCATTTGAAGGACATGCAAAAAATGTTCAGATCGGGGAAATTTCTTTTCGATTTTTTTTTCAAATCCAACAAAAAACGTCAGACTTCCTTTTACGTGTATCACGCATTGCTAAATATTTAAAAAGTATACCGCTGGAAACAAATTGCTCAATCATAAACCAAAAACAGGTAAATCCCTTGAAAGTTGATGGCAAATGAAAATGAAATTGAAGCATAAAATGGAACAAAAGCGACATTGGTGTCCTTCTCAAAATATATACATACTAGCTGTCCCGTGCTCGCCCTGCTTCGCCAGTCTGCCACTTCTCAAATTTAAAACAAAATACTTGCTGATAAGAACTGATAAAGAAAACGTCGAGAGTGTCCCTACTCATTATATGGATATACTCTGAGTATGACTCCCTCTCAATCTCATTTACATTTCATACCCTATCTTTCTCAATCCCATGGCCATGCGCCATAAAAAAACAACACAAACTGCAAAAGGTGCATAAATAAAAAAAAAAAGAACATTCACAAAAGGTACAGGTAGAGAAACAGATTTGTGCCGCACACACACACAAATTTTCCTCCACTGGACGCTAGGAAAATCCAACGATCTAGCTTCAATCGAACATTTTACTTTTTTGAATTGTATAAAATTTATAGTTTAATGCTTGTTGTTCAACTTCAGGATAACCTACAAAGATGATTTAGGTATATCTTAAAATCTTTGTACATAATTGAACTTTATATTTAAAAAAATCCTATTTCATTTGGATGAGTCATTGCAAAGCTAGGAGCTAGAAAGCATTCGAGAGTTACAACTTTTCTTAGATATCAGCTTAGATCTCCGCTTCTGGACAGCGGATAAGGCTTTTCCCCGCAGTAAAAAGTAGCCTAGCCTATGTCCATTCTCAGGCTCTAGACTATCTGTGTACCAAATTTCATTTAAATCGGTTCAGTAGTTTTGGCGTTAAAGTCAGACAGACAACAGACACTTTCGCATTTATAATATTAGTATGGATGGATATGTACGATGCGGCTCCTCAATAAATATATACACGAACATACCACAGTGTAGCGATCCAGATAAACACCAGCCACCAGCGACACAGTCAGTAATTCGTATATGTTCGTTTGCAAGATCGATTGAGACGTAAAATAACATAAAATAAAGGGTTGCAGCAAACCGAAATATGAAAAAAAATGTGTGTATGTACCTATATCGAAGTTACAACACACTGAGGATGGTTGATATAAATCCAATACTATACAACTTAAAATGGTTTCATACCGAATTGATGCAACAACCCTTAGGTTTGAGAATTTTATTGTCGTTGAAAAAGTGGTCATTTTTTTACTCTGCATGCGATATCTATGTAACTTTACTATCTTTGCTCGTATCTTCTCTTACGTGAAACCTCGCAAGAATCTGAAACGGTTGTGCTTTGTAAGCATTTATGCAAAGCCATTCACACATTTTCTTTAAAAAGATTCTATAACAAAATCGATCGTTTTTTTTCGTCTACTGTACATTGTGAAACCAGATACGAGGTTGAGAAATAATGGTGACGATATGTAGTTGTTGCTACCGATTCCCCAAATTTTGAAGCAGATAATTTCGCCAACAATTTTTAACAGCATAGTGCAAAAAAGAATCAGTTAAGGATGTTGTTAGTAACCTGTGTACCTATATCTATTCCATTCTGAACAAATAAGCTAATCTCTTGGCGCGCAAAAACCAACGCGAATGTGTGGTCAAAGAAGACAATAATAAAACCTGTTGTGCCCCCTGTCTGTCGTCAAATAGCAAGTAGTGATGTAGGTAGGTTCAGAGCAGATACGAAATGCAGTGGATTAATAGTTACTTATCTTGAATGACAAAAAGTTGTGTTTAGTAGTAATCAAATGACAAGTGGATCGATTCGAGTTAGGTATTTGTAATTTTTTTTCGCGAAAATGCGAGTGTACACTGTGAAATATCTCGATTACGTGTTGCTTTATGCTTCACAATCTAAGTGAAAATGAATACATTTTTTAAACTAGAGAATATAAAATTATATAGATTTGCGACCATTCCCAGACTAAGTTATTCCCAAACGCGAATTGTTTTTTTCGGTGGATGTTTGCGATATATAAGCTAGCCGTTTAATTATGACGTACATAGTGCCATTAAAATTTCGCATAATTTAATTTAATGATTAACTTCTTACTCAGTTTTGTATAATATTTTAAAATGTCATCTTAGGTAATAAATACCTTATATACAAACAATATGTATGCAAAATTGTTATTTATGAATGAATACCATTTTGCGAATTGTAATGTCAGCGAGTGCCAGTATCATCAGTAACGTAAATGTAAGATATTTGTACATTGTTAAGTTAAAGGTAAGTAGTTGTCATTGAATATCCTTTTTGGTTATGAAGTACAAAATCTGTATAATTTTCTTATGAAACTAATAATGAGCAATTTGAGCAATTACTGCCTATCTTGGATATACAGTGCTGTCTGGATAGCGTGAACTAATTATTGCACGGCCGTTCACGCAAACTAGATTGTTCACATTATCCAATCGTGTTTTTTACCCATTAAATACACTTGGACGGAAGTTTTTTTGATATTTATTGAGATTTAATTTCTATTCTCTTATTTAGTTAAAATCATCCTTAATACCTACTAGTCTGTTTTTTTTGTTCTCCAGTACTTTCTGCACTGCTTTTTCACGAATTTTTTTCAAAACAAGTATGTCGGAATACCCCTTGGTATTATCTTTAGCCCATTCTATAGCCTTATCAAAAATTGTAATAGCTGCAGCAGCTATGATCGTTGATCAAGGTTGATCGACCGATTCTTCCAACAATTCATCTTCATCAGAAATAGTCTCTTCGCATTCAGCATTCCATATGTTAACATCGGCTGCAGAGTGTGTTATCTAAAAAAATCAAGTGGTGTCTAGCTATGGTTTGTATTGTAACAAGAATATTTGCCACTACAAAGCGATTATCACGGTTACACTTGTAACAAAGCACAACGACAACACTGGACTGTACAGAGGGGTAGGGAAAGAGCAATTATTGTGGATAGTACAGATAGCGACACCAACGAAGAAGCATACTCTGTGGTTGGTAGGAGGAACTGAACAAGTTATTGATAAAATTGGTTTAAGTGGCGATAAAGAGTTTCTAGTGTTATATATGTTCGAAATCACATAAGACTTACTTCTGGTATAATAATTTGTAGCAAACCTTGCAATTCATTAGTGCCTTCAAATCGCTGCTGTCTCAATTTATCCCGTATTAAGATAAGAGGGATATTTTCCTCTTCATCTGAACTATCCCCTCGACTGCGCAAATCTGAGGCAAAATGTTACGCCAACATTTGTCTATGAAGTCTGGTTTTAACTGACTCCAGGCTATTGCGAATAAAGAAACTGCGTCTTTTATTGTTAAAGACTTTAAGAAATCCAAAACATTTATTTTTCCAACAGCTAATCTTAATAGATTTTTTCTGTAATAGGGCTTTGTAATACGGATCGCGTTCTGCTCCATTGGCTGAATCAATGGTGTCACGTTTGGTGGCATGTATACTGTGAAAATAGAACCATCATCGGTTTTTCTTAATAAAAGCTCGGGCGGATAACATGGAGCTTTATCCAGGAGTAGGACAGCTCTTATTGGCAAACCTTCCTTTCGTAAGAAGTACCTGAAACAAATGTATGAGCCTGCCGTCATCAACAATTTCTTATTCTATTACTACCTGCGGAACAAACAGCTTGTGGAACCATTCATTGAAAATATCTGCAGTCATCCAAGCGTTCTTCAAGCTACGCTAATCAACCGGAATATCAAAGTTTTTTAAAGAACGAGGTTTTTTGCCTTGTCAATAATCAGTGGCTTTATTTTGTGAAGTCCAGTAGCGTTTGTAGACGCTAAGAACGTAATCCTGGCCTTCTCTACTTTTCGACCTGGAGCTGTTTTTTCACCACCGGCAACGTATGTTTTTTCAGGCAAGATCTTCCAAAATAAACCCGACTCATCGGCATTATAAATTTGGTTCTGAGACAGGTGAAGCTCCTGAATTATTTTCTCCAAATTATTTTTGAATGGTGCAACTGCTCGGATGAAAGTTTTTCCCCACAGATTTTTAAAAGCCGAACACCATAACGTGACTTGTACCCACTTAGCCAACGAGAACTGGCATTTAAGGCCCCTTCTTTTTTCTTTAGTTTAGTATGCAATAGTTTCGCTTTTTCTTTCAGCATTTCTCCACCAACTGGTAGATTTTTACCACGCTGCTTCAAGAACCATTTGTATAACGCTCGTTCCATACGAGGATACTCGCCTTGCTTTAAGGTTTTAAACGAGCTCATTTGGCTAGTGGTCACTACTTTAAAGATTTTGTCCTTATCTTTGACTATGGCTGAAATTGTGGATTTGGCTACACCGTACTGCCGGGATAAATTCGACGAGCCTTCACCTCTTTCCAATTTCTCAATAATTTCACTTTTTTCTTTCAATGATAAGAATTTCGGCTTTTTAAAAGACATTTTTGCAAAGAAACACTTATCTACACTGCGCACTGTTCAAATCGTATACAAAACATAGGGACGGGCTACAGTCCGCTGTTGGATACCCTATTCTTATTCCTATCCCTCATAGGTGGGTGTGACAAAAGTCTTAGTAGTAAAACGAAGCTTTTGTAAAAAAACCCTCCCTAGCTCAAACTTTGGATTTGCAAAAAAATTTAATTTTAAATTGTGGGCGTGTCAGTGGGCGGATTTTGAAAATATTTACACATGAGCTTAAAGGGCCCCTAGAGAGTATATATTATAAATTTCAGCTCCCTAGCTCAAACTTTGTTTTGAAATGAAATTGTTTTATTTATTTGTGGGCGTGTCAGTGGGCGGATTTTGAAAATTTTATATCCCGAGTTTTAGGAGTCATAGATCATATATAAAAAATTTCAGCTTTCTAGCTCAAAATTCGATTTTTTCCAAAATTTTGTTTTTTTGAGTTTGTTGGCGTGTCTGTGGGCGGATTTCAAAATTTCGTAAACTTGATTATTTTTTGACCCTGGAGAGTATATGGTTAAAATATCAGCTCTCTAGGCCCAGTTTAAATGCCTAATTATGGGTCTACGGGCAATATTAAGGTATGTTACAAACTATGCGTCAAAATTAATATACCCTTAGAATAGGGTATAAAAATAACTACCCAAGAAACGAACGAATTAACGTGTTTATACTTGTGCAATGTGCATGCAGTTACGCACGAAAACACCTTACTACAAACTCCACTGTTCAAATGTATGCGAAAACTAACAAACAACCCAAAGAACGACTAAACAAGTTCAATCGTGTGCGTACATTTTTGGTTCACGTTATCGAGGTTTTTTTTTGTTCACGCTATAGAGTACTCTGTAAAAAAAATGGGTGTTCACGCAATCAGGGGTTCATGCTACCCAGACACTACTGTAGGTACCATTTTCTAGAAATTGTTGATAATCATCGTTACCATAGCCGAATTAATGCAGTAGACGTTTAATATAACCAATATTAATTTAAGACTATAAGCATCTCTATATTATAACAAATACATATTTGTTTACGGATATAACAAAAATATAAAATGTCAACGATATTAGATACAAAGTACATACTTTTATTGCTTTATTGAATATGTTCATATTATTTAGCTCCTATGGTACGAGTACATTTATTTTTGAACACGTGTTTGTGTATATGTTTATTATTTTCTGTGTGCCAACATTATTCTTTTTATCTGATTTCATTAAGATAATTTAATTTTCTTTGGTCAAAAAGAATTTCAAAAGTGAAAGTAGTCAAACATTGCTGTGTGAATGATTTGAGTAAAACCTGACAGCCTTATACTATTAGAATTCGCTATAACATCGGTTGTATAGTTGTATACTTATTGACTCAGCCTTGGAACAGCGTTGCACAAATCCTTATTCATAAAACATTTTCCTTTCCGAACCAGTCAAACAGAGCTGGTGTATAATATAGTATCAAAAAAGGAAACCTCTGAAATCAAGATGTCCAAACTGATAAAAACAGCTAAGGTGTTTGTGACAAATGAGAATATTCTGCTGGTATTTGGAGTAAGGGTCAATATCGAGAACTAATTATGAATTTTTTCAAGGAACTTATAAATAACCCAAGAAGATAGGACATCTTTATATGAAGCTTGGGCCAAGAGCGTACATCAACATGTTTGGTATCAAAATAAAACTGAGCGTAAGTGCAATAATAATGCTGTGAAGTTGATGAAAATCGTATGTGGGGATTTTGAGATTTTGTTGTCTGAAGTTCGTGTTGCGGATAGATTTGCTGATGCATTTAAAATCAGATATCATAAGTACAACACACATATATAATATGTATTTTTTTTATAATGTGCGCGTACATTTTTTATTACCCTTATAATGTAATAGCTACACAGCGCGGGCGTTTAGGAAATTAGGGTTAGAAAATAGGGAGAGATGCCGATGCACGTAAGTTTTGAATGTTTGTAGATTAGATACGATATAATGTGTAGGAAAAATGGAGTGTGGAAGAGCATTCCACATTCGTCTTGTATGGATAAGGAAAGATTCCTTGTATTTCACTGTACGTCCGAATACAGGATTAAGGGTAAACTGATGCGCTTTCCTTGAACAGCGAGGGGTGGAATGCAACTGGTTATTTCGTTTGAGCACTTATGGTGGAAATAACGATAAAATAACGAGAGACAAGAGACATTGCGACTCTGACTAAGAGAGTCAAGCGATCTCGCGATGTTACGGTCACCAATGAGTTTTATCGCGCGTTTTTGGATCCTGTCAAGTAGCTCCAAATAAGTTATTGGTGCACCAGACCAGCTATGAGCATTGTACTCTAGTTTCGGGCGGATAAACGCTTTATAAATAGTAGCTGGATCGGAGGGGATGAAATATTTCTTGCAGCGCTTAAGGAGGCATAGACATTTCGCAGCGTTCTTGGCGACATCGAATATGTGGTCAATCCAACGAAAGTTGCTATTAACAGCCGTTCGGTTTCAGCGGTGCAAGTGCCATTCATGGACAATGGCTTGGTTTTTGGGTTTTGCTTTGATGACAGAAGACAGCATTGCGTTTTGGAAGCATTAAATTCCACTTGCTTGTGCCCCACTGAGTTACGCCGTTAAGATAGGATTTTAAGTAGCTTAACATACGTTGGCATACCAGTTCCACACCCGAAGAAGAGGGGCCCAAGAAAGGAATATGAGAAGCTGAGGGCACTATCATCAGCGACGGATTGGATTGGACTAGAAGTTACAGACAGGAGATCATTTATAGATATGAGAAAGAGAGTCGGGGACAGAATAGAGCCTTGGGGAACACTAGCATTTATTTGGTGAGTTGCAGACATGAAACCATCCAAAACCACTTGAATTAAACGGTCCGAAAGAGAACTTGGTGCCAAACTCTGTCAAATGCCTTTGAAATTTCAAGCGCAACGATCTTACTTTCACCACCTTGTTGAAGAGATCGGTTATACTTTTTGGTTAGATAAGTCATCGAATAACCAGTGGACCTGTTGCTTCGAAAACCGTACTGCCGGTCATTAAGAAGTTTTCGGTTGACGGTTTATCAGCGTTTTCATGACCTTGGAAAGGTCTTTCTTCTTTTCATTTTCCTCCTTCTACCGACCAATTGATATTGCAATTCGCATTTGGGGACGGGCTGGACAAATGATGTTTTCCATCTTCTTGGGAAGAGCCCTGAAGAAAAGGATAGATAGAAAAGCACAATCTGGGAGCGTTGAGCTAATTGCATTTGGTATTAAATAAAAGTTGATTTAAATATCTTTTGAATGAAAAATAATGGTTCACGATTTTCAGTTTTTGAAATTTTAATCAATTTTGTGAAGAATTTAAAATTAAAGTATTTTTTAAAAATCACTAATTTTTGAAAAAAAAATTCGACAACAGTACCTACACCTTCTTCTTACCGTTACGTGAGAAAAAAAATGTTAGAATCAACTAACATCAACTAAGAAAATTAACTTTCATATTCCTTTGTGGTGTAAATCTATTATAATATGCCCGATATGTTATGATTACATGTTAAGTACCTACGTATGTTCTTTTTTGTACTTTTTGCATAAGACTTAACGGTTAAAATGTAGTAACGTTCAGCTTTATACCAGTCTCCTTGATTTACGGTACATATTGGCCCAACAATGACCATCTCCTCTGCATTTCATCATTATTTTCCTACGGAACCTATTTCTAAGTAACAGCTGAATGCCCACACACACTCTTTTGTCTCTGCCACAAATAATAATAAATATAATAAGTTTATTTACGTATATTTTTTCTAAAAATCTTCTTTGCGCAAATACTGAAAGAAAAATTTGTTTCTCAGAAAAAAAGCCAAATGAATGAAATGGCATTTCGATACCGCAACCACCTATATACTGGCACTCATCAATCTATAAATGTGTTTAACTAATGCACCCTCTGCATGTCCAGCGTTAAAGGGATCATAATACATATATGTACTCACTTTACTACCCCCCCCCCCCCCCCCCCCCCCCCCCACTGGTCCACCTGTTGGGTTCGCCAATAAACATCGCCAGGATTACCTCTTTCGGATTTATTGAGGTGGTTTTGTTTACCCGGGAGTTTTTTTGCTTGCTATTTTTTCACAATTTTGACAGTCGACTATTCCGTCACTGAATTCTGATAGTTCTTATACGACACATGTGATCTCCAATCGCATCAAACCCACAGATACACAAGCGCAATTCCGCGACAGCTTCAAGATTTTAAGTGAGTCTCTAGGCTAACCAGAATGTTAAAATTGCAATACGTGATTTTTCTCGTAAGTCGCCTTTTACGACAAGCGCTGTAGTGATATTGTTAGCCTAAATCACTAAAGTGATCTAATGAAATACCTAGCTGCATTCCACCCCTAGCACATTTTAACCGCAATACCGCTGTGGTCGACAACGATATCTAGTGACAAACCTCAGCGAACACATTCAACTTGGAACCCTCGGAACGCACCCATTGACCAAGCAGCCATCCGTAGCAACATATAGAGATAGAGATCATCACTAACAGCGAGACGAAGAAGGCAGATTTTTTGAGTGCTTTCTTTTTTTAATGAATTTTATATTTTCACTTGAATAAACATTAATTAAATACACTTCAGGACTTGTCGTCTACTGTTTCTTGCCAATAGAATTGACACCCGCCATGCCAGGAATAAGCATCACTTCACTCTTCAGCCTACTTTCGGACGTGCAGTGAAATACAAAGAATCGTTCCTTATCACATTCTGCTTTTCCTACACATTATGATTTGTAAACATTCAAAACCAACGTGCATCGGTTACTCGTCCTTCCTTCTTCCTCTTTTCCTTAATGCCCGTGGTGTGTAATCATGAACATGAACACTATAAGGGTGCTTAAAATCCCTTTTGCACGCGCAAATTAAAAAAAAAAATATGTATACTTAAGAAAATATTAAATTACGTTATTTTCAACAATATTTATATAATACACCCTGTATTTTGTTCTCTTGTCGCACCAATCCTTCTGTAGATATAACATACAAACACAATAAATTTCTTTGCTAATGAGCATGCGCCGTAATGGGAAATTATTATTTGTCAGATAAAACTATTAACAGTCCAACACAAGAAGCGAATTAAAATGGTTGCAGCGTAGGTACCTACAATAAACTCAATCCAAGGAAATTATCTACTCGAACACTTTATTCGCTTATTTTTATTTTGCTCTCAACAACGATTCATAATAAACATTACTTAATTCATAAATCCTCTACGAGATTATGGAGTTTTTGTTTTACAAATTCTCTGACATTGTCGCGAATCAATTATAAAATTAATTCAATAAAAATTTAATTTCCACAAAAGAAGCAGATTACTTCGCTTGTTATCTTTTTAAAAAATGCTACAATAAAAATGTACGCTTAAGTAAATTGTTTGGATATTCGTCGAGCAAGAGTTCCATGCAATCCAATAAGTATGCGCACACATATTTGTGAAACAGTTTTTTTTTTTTTATATGTGAACGTATTACTTTGACCGTTCTTTCATGTGTAAGTCACAATGAAATATATTCAGGCCCATTTTTCGAAGAGTATTTTTTTTTAGATTTCAATTAATTTTCATTCTTATTAGAAGTAATTCAGACCGCGTCTCTCCGTGGTATTGCTAACATACGAGTACCCAAACTCGTAAATAATTCATTCTAACGCATATCATTTAGATACGTTTTTCTGTAAATCGCTGTGTTGTTTTGCTTCACGGTTTCGTTTGGTGCTATTATCTTTCTGATTTTTGTTATAATAATATTAAAACGTTAACTTAAACACAAACCAATACATTGAAAGTGAACAAAATTAAAGAGATTCCGGACTCCCTTCAAAAATATCCCTTAGTACTTACTTACTTATGTTAGTTTTTTTTTTTTTAATAATTGGAAATGGCATTCCCATAATATTGAGGAATAACAAGAAAACATTTGAGGTAAGCATAGCGAACATAATACCTGTTGATAGTCATGATGTCTTAATGGCAAACAATTTAGTTGATGTGCAAAAATTGTTGAGCCTATATTTAGATGGAAAGATAGAAAACGGGTGTCTCGATATTTTTTGTTCTCCTACTGGAATCCAATGTTTTGTTGATTGAAGTCGATGGCATTCGATTCAAAATTTCGTGAATTGGCTTTTTTATGCGCTTGCGCTTGAATAGTAACGAACTAACGACATACATTTTTCATGAGCGCTAAGGAAGATCAATTAAAAAACACAGAAAATCTGGTTTAATCAGGATTTGATTTCATTTTTTTAAGGAGGATCCCGACATTTAATTAAGTTTTTAGGTTGATTTATGAATTGTAAAATTACGTCAATGGGCGGTTATTTCAAAAATGTTTGATGGTTGTGATATGGGCTATCTATATCATTATTCATTATACCTCAATGTCTTGAGTTTTGTTGGGCTTAAGAGATTGCTAAGGGTAACGTTCTGGATTTATTTGTGGATGGGTCAGCTGATGGTTCAACTAGTTGTTGGCTTAAAATACAAACCAAGTTTTAAAAACTACCTAAATGTTTTGTTTTTTATTTATTTATTTTAAATTAATGGTATTTATTGAGAGACAATTTCATGGGAAAATAATGTCGGTGTTGTGTAGAGTGTAGGTAATGAGTGATTTTTATGCATCGAATATATATACAATTTCTTATGAGATAGGTCAGGTTTTTTCCTCATTGTTATATACCTACCTACCAACCCAGGAAATAATTTTACAAGCGATATTCTTCTTCGATCTCTTTGGACAAATGCTAAATGTGACTCTATATTCCTTATTTTGTACTATTGGTGACTCCTAACGTGTTGAGCATCTTTTTCAAATCTTCAAATTGTGTTATTTATTTCCTTATTGTCTACTGTACCACAATAAGAGATGTACCTACTCTTTATATGAGCACTTCTGCATTTATTTATAGCAGTACGAAAAATTACGTTTTATCTGCTTATTCAATGATAACTATCTACAATTTTATTGTTCAAAGACCGTTTGTCGGACGACAATTTTCTAAAAATAGCTGATATATTACATAAACTACTAGCTTCACCTTGCGAACGTCTGACAAACATCCCAGAGTATTCATGAAAAGCTTCTCAAATATGCCGTTCGGATTCGGCTTAAAAACTGTAGGTCCCATCCACTTCGCACAAGCAAATGATTGGAGAAGTTATGTTTTAGGTCCTGTAGGGGCCGTTAATGTCTAATACTTTTTATTCCCTATTCTAAGGGTACCTATATTAATTTTGACGCATAGTTTGTGACATACCTTAATATTGCCCGTAGATCCCTAAAAGTTACTATATTTATGATCAGCATCGATACTAATGTCGATCTAGCCATGTCCGTCCGTCCGTCCGTCTGTCGGCAAAAATTAGGCCTTTAAACTGGGCCTAGAGAGCTGAAATTTTCAAACTCAAAAAACAAATTTTTTCGAAAAAATCGAATTTTGAGCTAGAAAGCTGAAATTTTTTATATATGATCTATGACTCCTAAAACTGCTCGGGAGATGCAATTTTTAAAATCCACCCACTGACACGCCCACAATTAAATAAAACAATTTTATTGAAAAGACAAAGTTTGAGCTAGGGAGCTGAAATTATAATATATATTTTCTATGGGCCCTTTATTCTCATGTGTAAATATTTTCAAAATCCGCCTACTGACACGCCCACAATTTAAAAAAAAAAAAAACTTTTTTTGAAAATCCAAGTTTGAGCTAGGGAGCGTTTTTTTTTAGAAAAGCTTCGGTTTCTTCGATAAAATCTTTTAAATATTATATAACAAAATATGTAGAGCGTTCTTAACAATTCAACCATACTTAGACTTTTGTCACACCCACTTATGAGGGATAGGAATAAGAATAGGGGATCCATCAGTTCGCCCAAGCGAACTGTAGCCCGTTCCTATGTTTTGTTTTAGCTTCCCTCGCCAAGCTTTGCCTGTGCCCATATGTTTATATGTCAATATTGGAAACTACACATACATATATATGAAATGACATTACATAATCTGGCACACATGTAAACCTAACGAATGTATGGTTCAAGTATTGTATAAATATGTATATAAAAGTTGTGGATGCAGCGGCTCAGTGGTTAGAGCAATTGACAACCGGAGGCAAACCCCTGGTGAGCAATAGAGGAATGTGGATATAGATATAGATTTTGACAGTCCACAGCCAGTTGCATATATTTGTAACTGTGATTAAGTGTTTTTGTAGAAACTTAAATTAAAAAATCATTAAATCATAAAAAAATCAATACAGAAAAGTGAGAAATAGTAGCTCCGTACAGCCAATCATCTCTAGCCTCGGTTCTCTAAACAAACAAAAAATATTATATTGGCATCAAATGGGAATTATGTATACGAAAGAATATATTAACCTAATTATCCGAATCAGGCATGCAGCTATGTGTTTGCACTTGTTTCCTTCACGGGCCTTGCAGGTGCAAGTGCATACCCAAAATTTACTCTGCTCACTTATTTTGTTCAGCTTTAGGTCATAGGTCATAGGTTAAAAAGGGGTATGCAATTTGCATACAGCACTAGGCACCAGAAGGGCCCATAGCGATCCCTAGGGAACCACTTGAAAAAACTTCAATTGGAGAAAAACCTAAAAACCTAAAAAACTTTTCCTAGACAGAGCCCAATCCTCCTGCAGAACTTAACCAGCTTCCTATGGTCTATGCCGCTCAGCTCCCCTAGTTCCTCGAAGAAGTATTCCCCTAGAATCCTCCTACGATTCCGTGCTATACCCTCGCACTCACACAATATGTGTGTTATGTCTTCCTCGGCTTGTAGATCACCACAGAACATGCACGTGTCCACATCCACCAGACCAAGTCGCCTAGCATGCTTTCTTAGAAGACAGTGCCCTGACATAATCCCACTTACTGTTCTAAGCTGTTCCCTGCTCAATTTTAGAATTTCCTTAGATCTTTTCTTATCCAAATGGGGCCAAAGGGCTCTAGACACCCTATGTCCCACTATGTTCTGCCATCTGAGGTCAGCCATTTTTAAGATCTTTTCATTGATTTTTCCCTTAAAGACGCCCAGGGGTGGTTTAATGTTCACACCTCCGCTGTTTTCCAGCTCCCCTCCCTTTCTTGCTAGCTCATCGGCTTGCTCATTTCCCTCTATACCGCAGTGTCCCGGTACCCAGCACAGTCTTACTCGATTCCGTCTACATACTGCTTTAAGCATTGTGCGACAGTTTCTGACTATCTCAGAGTTAATGTTAGCAGATTCAAGTGCCATAAGTGTCGCCTGACTGTCAATATAGATGGCAATGTCTCTTCCCGACAATGATCTCATCTGCACTATCTCTGCCGCCCTTAGAACAGCCAGAACTTCCGATTGGAAGACACTGCTTGTGTCCGGGAGTCGTATAGACTCTCTCAGGTCTGGATCAGCAGAAAAAATGCCAGAACCCGTTCTCTCCCCCGTCTTAGAGCCGTCAGTGTAGATAGCAACCTCGTTTGCTATTATGACTGCATCTCTTTGCCACTCCTCCCTTCGCGGGTATGACACCTCATAGGGGATGTAATGGTCGACCAAGGGGCAAATCTCATCAGTCCGTATAGGATTTCCGGGTAGCACATCAGCTAAGATCGTGCAATGCCCAAAACTACAGTCCTTAAACTGGCCTAAATTTTTTAGGCGCAAAGCGCTGTTGCCAGCAAGTTGCTTTATTTTTAAATCTAGCGGGATAAAGTGCAGGAAGGTGTCCAGTGCTGCCGTAGGAGTGGTACGGATTGCACCAGTGATGGCTATGCTTGCCGTTCTCTGCACCATTGCTAGTTTTCCAATTATGGTTCTTTTATTTGTTGCCCTCCATCACACAAGTGAGCCATATGTAAGTATGGGTATCACCACTACTGTATATATCCAGTGTACCATGGCGGGTTTCAGGCCCCATGTTTTGCCTATTGTTCTCTTACAAATAAAGAGGGCATTATACGCTTTCTTCCTTCGTTCCCTTATGTTAAGATTCCAATTTAATTTTCTATCTAGGATTACGCCCAGATACTTCGCACTGTCCTTGAGGAGCAGTTCCTCTCCGTCAAGTTTCGGGAGATTGAAGTGCGGTATTTTGTGTCGTCTCGTGAACAGGACTAACTCTGTTTTCGAGGGATTGACATTTAGTCCGCAGCCCTTGGCCCAATTACTAATTTTTCTTAAGGCGATCCCTGTGATCTCACTTAAGGTATTCAAATATTTTCCCTGCACTACTATGACCACGTCGTCCGCATACGCTGTGGCACTTATACCCATTGACTTAATTTCCTTTAGGACGTTGTCAATGACCAGTACCCACAGCAGTGGCGATATGACTCCCCCTGCGGGGTTCCTCTGGTTGCAGACATCCTTATGGAGCTTTGACCAAGGGAGCAGTTTATGTTCCTGTTGGCGAGCATGTTGCATACCCAATTTATAATTCCCTGTTCTATGTTAGCGCCTGTAAATGCGCTTTTTATAGCTCTACACTCAACGTTATTGAAGGCTCCTTCTATATCGAGAAAAGAGGCCAAAGCAAATTCGCCGCAGTGTAGACTATTTTCAATTTTACCCACTACGTTTTGTAGAGCAGTTTCTACTGATCTACCCTTTAAGTATGCGTGCTGTGACTCGCATAAGAAACCATTGCTACATTTATTTCTAATGTGAGCTTCCACCAGACGCTCAAGGGTTTTGAGCAAAAAGGACGACAAACTGATTGGTCTGAAGTCCTTCGCCGTCGTGTGACCCTGCTTGCCGGCTTTGGGTATAAAAACAACCCGGACTTCTCTCCAGGCTGTTGGAATATGCCCTGTTCTTAGGCTGAATCTCAGTATATCCAAAATCTTTTGTTTTGCATGCTCTGGCGCTTTTTGGAGCATGATCGGTAGAATACCATCCGGCCCTGGAGATTTATACGGTTTGAATGTATGCATGGCCCACCGTAACTTTTTTCGGTTGATGATATTGTCAATTTCTTCCCACTCGAAAGAGGGACAGTCGACTTCCTCCTGCCCTTGTAGGCCTAGGTCCGTTGTGGTTGTGGAACCGGGGAAATGGGTTTCCACCAGGGTAGCCAGAACCTCCTGACTACTCACGGCCTATGTCCCGTTGCTATTTTTTAGGTAGCTAGGTACGCTAGCCTCCTTTGAGAGCATTTTACGCAGTCTCGACGCCTCTTCAGTTAACTCAATAGATTCACAGAACTTTTTCCATGAAGATCTCTTGGATTTCCTCACTAAGTATTTAAATTCCCTCTTGCTTTCGCTATACTCGTCCCATGTGTTATCGTTTTTAATGAGTTTTGCCCTATTATAAAGTTTTCTTACCTCCCTTCTTTTAAGGCCGATTTCCTTATTCCACCACTTCGGTTGAGCCCTTTTTGGCTTTTTGTTTGCCGGGCATGCCTTTTCGAACGCTGTGTTTAGGGTTCTGCTCACGGCTTCTACTGCCCTATCTATAAGTCCACCATATTTTCGCCGGTGATCGGCTGGGTATCTAAACGTAGATTAATGAAATCTATGTATTTATCCCAGTCTGCCTTTCTTGGGTTTCTATAGAAATTACACGCCCTATGCTGAAAATTAATTTCGAAGCGTATCCATCTGTGGTCAGACAGAGATGCCTCATCAACTACCCTCCACTCCCTGATTCCCATTTTGTCTGTGTTGGAGACAATTGTAACGTCTAAAACCTCCTGTCTGAGACGTGCCTCTTTACATACCGTAAGGTTGGACAATATAATAAAATCATAAAGACACTCACCCCTTGAATTTGTGTCTCCACTACCCCATTGCGTATGATGGGCGTTTGCATCACAGCCCAGTACGTGCATCCAGTTTTGACCAGCCAAGTCCTTTAGATCTTCCGCTATTACGACCGCAGAGTCGTAGGGAAGATAGGCCGAGGTCAGACACAGAGATTTTCCATCTTCCCTCTCGCAGATGACCGCCGTCAAGTCGCCAGAGCTGTAATTATTCAAAAGAAATGCCTTTATGTGGTTTTTAATAAGGATACAAGTCCTGATTTTACCTTCCGCCTTGTAGAACAATGTATAGTTCTTTTGCCGGAGCCCCTGAATCACGTTCTTATTGATCCAGGGCTCCTGTATGAGTACGGCTGCAATGTCCTGCCTAATGACGTACTCCATCAGACAGGCCGTCGCAGCCCTACTGTGGTGCAGGTTTATCTGCAGCACTTCCATCATCATCATCGGGGGCTCCTCCTCATCTCTGCCCTTGGTCGATGTTTTGACCATCAACCTCCCCATGCTATATCTTACCTTCCCATTGGATTTCTCCAGGTATGGAAGACATTCCTTATTTAGGGCCAGTAGGAAGTGTTGGCCGTATTGCCGTCTAGGCCCCGTCTTTAGGACCCTCCATGTATCGGCTTTAAGTTCCCGATTTTGAACATGTAGGAGCCCTAGGAGCTTCTCCGGGTATGTGTAGGGACTAGGTACCCAAACCCAGGCTGTTGGCGGATTGTATTTTGCCAACTCGGCAACCGTTAAGCATTTTAGCTTAATACCTTCCCATGCATCGGATACCTCCGTGACGAAGTGTCTGAGGAAAACTACCGAAAGCTTGTTTCCACAAGCAACAACCTTGCGCCCGCCTTCCCAACCAGCGCCATCAAATTGAAGCTCCCCGTTTCCTGCGGCGGATAGTTCCTTCTACAGGGCGTCTTGGAACCTCTCCTCGACGTTTTTCCACTGGTCGATTGTGAGACGACCGCAAGGCTCCAGCTCGTTTATCACAGCAACGAGATGCTCATCCTTCGGGTCGCTGTGTCCGCGACGCATTGCCGGTGTGGTCACAGCCTTCACCTTTTTCGCTGCGTTGGACTCGGCGGCATCGTCGGATCTGCCTCTCTTGCTGTTGAAACTCGTCTTCCTTCCCGAGTCATTTTTCCCTTCCTTAGCTTTTGCTGCGTAGGAGGTGGAGGGTGCAGTCAGTTCAACCTCCACCTCCTCATTGGCCAGCTTTTCCCCCTCCTTTGCTTTTTTCAGGTCGGCCAGAAAAGTCTTGGCCCTCGCAAAAGCTGCCTTTTCCCATTCACTGAGGGTGCTGAGTTCACAGCTCCCATATTTGGCTACCTTGCGATTTGCATTATGTAGCAAAGCCTTAGCCCTCTTTTGTGCGCTCTGTTTCGCACTCTTCGTTGTTATATTAGAGGAAACTGCAGATGCAGCGGCTGAGCCAGCTGTGTCTACTTTTCCCTCTATTCTTCCTGTCTTTGTTGACGCTGCTTCCAAGATGGTCCCAGGAACAGCGGATGATCCTGCTGTCCCGGGCATCTCTTCGGCTGCCTTCTTGCCCTGTATGTCTATGTCACCGATGAGAGTTCCAGCCTGCTCACCGGTGTCTTCGCTGTCGCTAGTGAGGGTTTTTACCGACTCCTCACTGTCGCTAGCCAAAAGCGCCGTTTCATCCAATTCCTGTGCTAGAAGAGAGATGGATGAAGATGATAAATCGTCCTCACACATCTCCTTCTCCCCCTTGACAGGAATTGCATTTTGTTTTTTTTTATTTTTTTTTTTTGTTTTTTTTGATTTTGATTTTGTTTTGTTTGTTCCATTTTTAGTTTTTAATTTAGATTCCCACGAGTAAGGCCGGAAAAAACAAGGTCAGCCCAGGCAGCGCCGCCATACCTGGGTAAGGCTATATACAACAGGCCCGCGCCAAGGCGCCTGAGGGAGCTCAGTTAACGGTTGGTTTAACCCCCAACCTTTCATCCCTGGGTACGGTTAACTAATTCGCTCACACCACCACTGGAATTAGGTTTGGATAGGGATAGGAACAGGGGTAGGGGGGCATTGGGGGGGAGTAAGGATACTGGGAATGGCGAGGGGGGGGGGGGGGGCATGGGATCGGACGGAATGTCCTGGCCAGCTCTTGGTTAGCGCTCATCAGTCGGTCTGTCTGCCATGGGTGACCCTTCTGACGACAGAAGTCGTCGACACTTTATTATTCATTCTTAATCACCTGTAATTCAAACATAATATTGATATATACACTAATAATATACACAAAGCCCACTTACCTCTAAGAAAATAGCAAAAGAATAAATGAGGAAATGTTAAATTAAATGTTTACCCAAAGATTTCACGCAAGATATATGTATTTTTTTGTGGATGACAGCTAGCGATGTGTATATCCGAATTCGTCTACCACAATCCAGAGGGCGTTTTCAACATTACCATTCGTCAATGGTTTCGAGGTTCCGAAATCCGAACCCAAGCATGAACACCTAACCACGAAAGTTCGACAATGACTTAAGAGCATAAACTGTCATAAAAAGCTTCTTAAAATTTGCCGTTCTGAATCTGAATTTCGAATTCAGACCCAAAAATGAGAAGAACAATCATTCGAGAGTGCCAACCAAAAGGCTTCTGGACTCTTCTGCATTAAAACATTAACAGATGTTTTGTTTTGTTTTGTCCAAAGAAATGTGAGAACTAGTTATAATCCGTAGAATCGCATAAACAGAAAGATTTAGTTTAAAATTTGGTAGTTTTTTGTCTCAACATTCTATCAATTTTTTAAGTGACAATCGTATATTTATGTAAACACATTTTTTTTGGAAATATTTTGAGTTGAAAAACAAACTCAATTTTTTTTTTTAAATTATTGAAAATATTTCAAAAATTCATTATTGGTTCGTCAAGTGATATCCTGTGACCTCTTGAAAATTAAAATCCGTATAAGTTGCCCCACTCACGTTGAGTTTTGGATCGTAGCGAGGCCATTTGGACTGTTGGGTCGGTTGTGTAAAGTGTATATTGTTGAAAATGTACGTTATATTAGCAATTTATAGCTTAATGACGCTGTTTTTCGATATGTTGTCTAAAATGGGGAAATGTGATAAAAAACCTAAAATAATTAATACTACAGCGATGTGTCTTGCTTAAGGGTAGTGGTAAAAGTGAGTTCCCGTCTAGCGATGTTAGTGTCCAGTAACTTCCGTAGGGAGGAGTTGGCAAGGTACTTCCCTTTAATGACCGCTTGACGACGGTGTCCAGAGCCAGGTGTCCAAATATTTGTTCGGCCTGGAGAGCGGCGGGAAGTCGCTATTGAATAATATGGCCAATCGCATAATTCAGCCTGTATACACAAATCCAACCATGTGTTTAAATAAAAAAAGTGACTCCAACTTTCTGTTTGTGTGTTCACAAGCTTTATTACTCGTAACAGAGTGCAATAATCTTTTAATTCACGCTGCCTTATACATATATGTATACCTATATGAATTTTAAAAATCAACATTAATTCTTTAATTTTCTGTTCGTTCAATTCTGTGTATGCGAAGACTTTTGATAACATTTTTAAAGTTAACATGGGAAATGTGATTTATAGGGTTTGAAAAGTGCTTAAAGAAAAAATTTGCCTTCTAATACATGAATGAAGAAATTTTGATGTAATTCAAATAGTAAGAAACATCATACCTAAATGTTATTGAAATTGGATTTAATAAGAATAATAATTGCTCAGCGATTTTAACATTAAGAGGAAAATGTAAATAGTTAGTTTTAGAGAGGTGAGTATTTACTCGTAAGATGGCCACTACATTCTCCCACTCGGCATTTTTTAAGGTTAATTCGAAAAATATTTCCTAGATCCTCTAAAACGCTTACCAATTATTATATCCGCAATTGTAGCATATACAACTTCCTTTCTAGGAACTCTGTCGGCCAAAATTATCGCCTCGCACTATATAATAAACGTAGGAACGTTTCTACCAAATTTTGTTGCTACAGATAGCACAGTTTGTATATCCAGCAGCTCCACAAGTCCACAACCGTAACAGTTTAAAGTCTGGTTGTTGGCAGCGCTCTGGTTGTTGTCAGATTTTCTAAAACACTGCTCTGCCGAGTGTCCTTGCTTTCTGCAGAAAATACACAGTTTCGGATCCTCAACAGCTTTTCTTGGAGATTTGGCTTCTTCTTCCTCTCGAGCTTCCCCTAACAGATCTTGGAAAGTTTCTACTGAGTTTCGAGGAACTTTTTTTCTTATTTTAAGGAGTATCTGTACATAGACAAAACTTAGCATTATTTCTTCAGAGATACAATCTGTCAAATGAGAAAATAATCTTTGCTTTTGCTCAAACAACTCGACATAAATTCTCCATTCTGGTTTCGGTGGAGCAAATGACGAGCGAAGCAGTTTTACTGAGTCATTGAATATTTTTGCTTCATTCTTCACGCCTTGTCACCAATTTGATGCGAATCCATCGAGCAGAAATAAGAAACTGATAATTGAATTAGCGTCAGAAACGTTTTCGGAACTCTTATACAGGCTGATCGTTGCTATGAAGCCTTCCAGCTTTTTAACGCCAATAGCTGCTACCAACCGTGATAGCTGAACTTCGGACAAAGTGATTGGCATAGGTATCGTAGATGGCTGGGAGGACGTCGATGGGCTCGTTGATCGTATCAAATGCGTTTCTGACGGGTAACTTGATGTAGTTGATTCAAGGATTTTAGAAAGGGTAAGAACGGAATCGGTATTATCCTTGCGGCAGAGCTGTTGGTCGCTTGATGTCTCTCAAAATGGTGATGCGAGTTGAGGTGTGCAATATTCTCAGTGCATATGCTCCCCAAGTTGGATGCGAGAAGAGAAAAAAGATTACAAAGTAATCCTAGGAGAGGCAATTGCCAGCAACACCGCCTCCTCCTGACAGAAATTTTAATGACGGCGGGGACGATGAGAACTAAACAAACAAAAGTGTCTGGTACAATATGGATAAAGAGAGTGGCGAAGCATTTATTGCGAATATGCAAACGAAGTTCAGAATGTAGTGCAGAGCACAAGATATGTGGAATTCCTTACAACGACCCTGCTTGGATAGAGCCAAATTACTGCTAGACACTTCCAAAGGACACTAACAACACGACACAGAAACATTGAAGCTAAAGCAGTGATAAGTTTCAAGAAAATGGCATTCAAAGCTTGCTCCACTAAACTCGCCTTGATTTGTAATACACGCTTTGCAAGGGGTTCGCGAAGAGAACGTGCGTTCAAATTCAAGCAAAGTGTGTGGAGGGCCTGTATCGAGGGTAAAAAGAAATTTCTTCTTCGGCTCATGATAGAAACCCGGCTACCCACGAACGCTAACAAATCAGCTTGAACAGGGCAAAGCCATTTTCAAAATTGCCGTTCAGAGAAGGAGAAATGTTCAGGAAATCTATTCGCCAAAGTTTATCAACAATGCTCAGGGACTGCTTCCTTGCAATGGGCAAGTCATTTTTATACCAAAACCTTAAAAAACATTAGCTTAGTATTTAATTTAATAAATTAAGTATAAATTATGTGCAAATTTTTGACAAAATGTGGGAAGTTGACAACTAAAGCAAATGAACGAAATTTCATAACCTAATTTGTAGTCAACAACGTCGACTCGTATAGCAAGTGTTAACTTTTTCTGCCTATTTTTGCAAATTTTTACAATAAACGCATATTTTTCGTGTATATTTTTAAACAAAAGGTATGCCTAAAAAGTGAAAAACCATCGGTATCAAGGAAATAAACACGCACTTTTAACTGGTAGGTTGGTACTTTCATTTGGAAGCAATGAACTTCAATTCGTGAGCTTGAATCACATTCTAACCCCTTATTATACCGCAGATATACCAGCATTGAGTTGATATAAACTTGACTAGACTCGAAAATTAGACTGATAATTAAGAAAGTATTATATTTTTATGTTATAGTGAATTAAGTTATTGTTTTATTTAAATCAAATGGAAATGTTTATTTTACCGTGTTTTAATTTACTTTTTTTACCTTAATTGCTTAATAGTTTTTTTTTGTTTTTGTTTTTGTTACAATAATAAAATTCTGAATTTATTAATAAGGACTTAATAAAAAGCGTTTTTTAATTGAAACGAAAGAAGGTATGAATGCATTTTCCAATTGATTTTTTCCCCATTTTAAGGTGCATATTTTAAGCGTATTATTCGAGTTTCTTGGTGCATGTAAATCGATCCCTATAAATATGGCAAATATCAAAAGTGATGCTCAACATCGTGTAATGCTATTTTATGTAAACAAACAATAGACGTGATCTGTGCACGTATTCTTCTAGGGTCCCTAAGGATTCATGAAACATCAATATGTTCACAGAAACACACGAAGGAATTTCCCATCATAAATTTTAAAAAACCGTATTATAAACAAATCACATTCACAAGGTACAGTCAAGCATTTTTCAATTTTTACAATTGGACAAGTTGAATTAAAGTTGAATTTGACAGGCAACAAAAACAAGTACGAGTACGAGAAGCAAATTTGAAATTGACACATCTTAAATCACAATTTATGTATCTGTTATGAATAGTCTTCTCAAATGACGACTGTTTAAAAAAAAATAAGAACAAAAACATTTAACATATAAAAATTGCTTGAATTCCAAAAATACAAGTCTTTCATTTATTTAAAAAAAAATAAAAAAAATTAACGACTTAAAAAAACCAGTCTTTTTTAGATTCCAAAACTCTTGAAAAATTCTTCAATAAGAAATTTAATGTGGAGCCCTACCATGGTATTCGTTTGGAAAACGGTTTTCTTTGCAACTCAAATCTATAGTATCCGTTTTCCGAACGTAAACAAATGTTCCGCGACGATTAGTTGGCGACAGTCGGAGAAAAATTGACGTGCGGCTGCCAAAAACTGACGCAAAGATCGAACATCATCACGATCAACCGGTGTGCATTAGTTTTTAACGGAGAAATGTTCCGAGAACACTTTTAGCATGGCTAAATTCTCCGATTCGTATAAGAAAGGAGAATTTTTCTTTCAGAACAAATACCATGATACGGCAGAATAAGTGTTCCTGTGACTTCAGTTTCCATTCGCATTGTGAGTGAAAAGGACTACAAATTTAAGCTTCAAACTAAATTTGTTGGTACCGGCTTCTAACTCAAACAAAAAGGGGAGGGTGGTGGATGTTGCATAATTTTGTTTGCCTGCCTCAGGAGGCTAGGTTTTAGCAAAGCTAAAAAATACTAACATTTTATACGATTTGTTAAGATACGCGAAAAGAGTTAAGCATAATTAGCTCTTTGAGCTGGTAAAAACATTAGGACAGTATAAGCAAGTATAAGCATTTCCTTCTTTTCTTATTCATAATGATTTGCTTTTAATTTTTTTCTTGTGCCAGCTCCCTTTCCTTCTCTTCGTTCAGTACTACTTCTGTTATCTTACGGATCATATTAAAAGGTTTTTTTTTAGTGAGTATACTCTAGCAGTGAAGAAGTTAGTGAAAATGAAACAAATGCTAGTAACGAACTTCAGTTCATAGCAGAGGGTGTGGCCGCTAATCCCTTTATATTGAAAAAATCTCAAGCGCCAAAAATAAAAACTCAACAAGGTTTGATAGGCCTGTTGATGCTAAGGCTTTGTTAAAAAAAATAAACAATATTAAGACAAGGTTGAAGAAGAAAACGGACTTGAAAAAACTGGGAATATTGCGATCAAATTGTTGGATTGGGAGAAGCGTTTACTAAGGGCTATGGAAGGTGACAGCAATCCAACTGTTGGGAGAATCAGTGGTGCCATCCAGGTATCATATTTCATGAAGACGAATCTATACAGAGGGAGTGAACCAACTGATCAACGAAAAAGCAGTAAAGTATTTCGTGAGGAGTCATGTGGTGGTGTCTGTATGATTTTCTTCTGGTGCCTCTTCAACAGGTTCGAAATCCGCCTAAAGTTTTAGCGATATTATGGAGAACAATACAGGCAATTATTGTATTTGGTATATTTTCCAATTTTATCCGACAAACGTAGTGTAAGATAGGAAACCGGCGTTTCAGTTGTCCAAAACATCGTTCAATAATTACTCTTTCTTTTTTTAACAGCTTATTATATTTTTGTTCCGCACCAGAAGTAGGATTTTCATATGAAGTCATTAGGCATGGTTCTATCCCATATCCGCTGTCACCAATGAGCGCAACATTGTTTTGATTTCTTTATTTTAGACACACTTGTGAATTTTTCCATAATCTCGAGTCATGTACGGATCCAGGCCAACTAACGTCAACACTAGTAAAAATTCCTTTGGCATCACAAGTTACTTGAACATTCAGAGTAGGTTTACCTTTTCGATTAATGTACTCATCTCCATAGAGTTTTGGTTTCAGTATCCCTACGTGGGTACAATCGATTACACCAATAGCTGTCGGAAACTTAAACTTCCTTTACCATAACTCTTTTGCTTCCGTTATTTCACTATTGGTAGTTGGAAACTTGATCCAATCAGTTGCATGTGCAAATATGCTATCAACTACTGCATTCAGAGTCCGAGATACCGTAGCGTGACTAACACCAAGTTCTTCACCGATACCTTTCTGATATCCAGGATCACTGAGATATCGCAAATATATCTTCATTCTATGGGTAATTGATAAGGGACCTCCACGAGTTTCTTCATTCGTACCTAAAAGTCTGTCCGCGAGCCACTGTAAATTTCTCTCTTCAAAACGGTATAAATCTTTAAAATCACGAACAAGTGTAGATAATCGAGGCTTGTAATATTTAGCATTTCTCACATGCACAACGTCTGCCATCGCGCTGAATATCGGATAACACAACCGTTTACTACTGAGATGAGTCTGCTACTGACCTAACTCAGACTTTTTGACGGATTTGCTTTTTATTTAGAGTAAAAGGTCAAGTTTATGCATACCCATATACTTTTATGTGAATAAAAGGATATGCCTTTTACTCGAAAAGTATAAGGTTCTGCTCGAAATTGTTATTAATACAAGCAGAAGGATTTCCTTCATATTTTGCAAGTATAAGCATATCCTTTTCTTTATGAATACGGCTCATTGTATACATATTTTGTTATGCATAGCTGTTTTTTACGTATTTGGTAATAAACACCCCTAAAAGGTGGGCTTGGTTTTGTATAACGGAAGTGTTAAGAATGTTTTTATCTATGTACCTACTTTATGAAGAATAGGACTTTCATTTCCAATGACTGCCTTTTATAACCATGTATATAGATATCAATTTTTGTTTGTCGGGGTGCGAGACTTCTACACTGGAGCACTCAGACTCAATACTGGTCCACTGTACTTAGTACTACCAAAAGATATCCATATAGTCTAGCGCAGAAAACTCTTAAATTATAAGAAAATAAAATTATAAAACAGTATTTAATAGCAAGGAAAAGTTTTATTTTCCTATCTAGCAACGTTTTTAAAAACAAGATAATGAAAAAGAAAACTGCAGGTCGCCTTCAACAACACCGTTCGGTATGTCTTTGGACTAAGAAGGTACGATAGAATATCACACTTCTCTACGCGACTTTTTAACATGACGTTCAACAGCCTTATTCAGTTCCGAACACTAACCCTTCTTTCAAACATCCTAATAACAAGACAACCTCCCTGTCTGTATGAGAAATTAGTTATGTCTTCCTCAGACAGGTCAAGTCAGTTGATTCCTCTGCGTTATTCTTCCCTTACCACTGAGCGTCAATTTTTCATTAACTCCATTCGTCTATGGAACTCCCTACCGCGTCCTATTAGAAGAATTAATAACACAAGAAGGTTTAAAAATGAATTAAGAAAATATCTCTCAATTTCAAATTAATCTTTTTTTTTCCTTTTTTTCTTATTGTACTAGGTGTCTAGTAGTTTTAATTTTGATCCTGTATAATTATAGTTACTTAGTATTATTGAATTACTCGTCTACCTTTGTAGTAGCTTCTTTTTCTTTTTTGCAGAATATAGCTTATCACTAGTTAATAAGATATTATATCTTTAAGTGTATAGGCATTCAAGATAAATAAATAAATGAAATGAAATGAAAAAAATGAAATGAAAAGAAGTATCAACACCTTTTTGATGTTTACAATACTCTTGGAATCTGAAAGAAAATCGGCAGTTGTTGGCTAAATAGTAATTCATTTTACTCACTAACTATCATCGATTATAACTTCTTTTGCACAATGGAGCACGCGCCATGAGAGTCCTACCTGACATATCTTATAGTAAACAACTGGCTAAGTTAAGTAATTAACAAATGCCAAAATACAAAATTAATGGAAAGAGTTAAGAATAGTACTCAACATTAGATAAAAACGGTGCAGGGAAATAAGTCCACGGGAACTAAGTCCACTGAGGGACTTAGTTCCCACTTAGTGGGAAATAAAACAACTTTCGCGAAGTGGACTTAGTTCCCATGTAAGGTGGGAAATAAATTCCCAAAACTCTGAATGGTTTTAGTTCCCTTGTAATGTGCAGTAAATTCTCACTGTCGACAAAATAAAATTAAAAAGTCAAGTAGGTACTTTGCAATTTTTATTAACAAAATAGAAATTAACTTCTAACTGAGACAGAGTAATATAGGTACCGTGACCTCGCACCTACTCCAAATCAAACAGTGACCCCAAGCAGGGGGGTTGCAGGGGGGCAGCATGCCCCCCATATGCATTGCACTGTTTATGAGATTAGTTACGAAATCGCAAGTAGATTCCATAAATAGTGCAATGCATATGTGGGGCATGTTGCCCCCCTGCTTGGGGTCACTGTTTGATTTGGAGTAGGTGCGAGGTACGGTTTTGAAACTTTGGCTTTATGTCACCATGATAAGCTTAAGACTTTGCTTAAAGAGTGTGATAACTAACTGCACTTTACAGTTTTTTGTTTAATTCTAAATGTTGGATGTTAGTTCCCTCTTCTTATATTTGAATGTGGACTAAGTTCCCATAAAAAAATGGACATAGTTCCCATTTAACATGGGAACTAAGTCCACTTCGCGAAAGTGGTTTTATTTCCCACTAAGTGGGAACTAAGTCCCTCAGTGGACTTAGTTCCCGTGGACTTATTTCCCTGCACCGATAAAAACATAGGAAAAGGCTACAGTCAGCTTGGGCGAACTGTTGGATATCTTATTCCTATTCCTACCCCTCATAAAGTGTGCGTGGCAAAATCTTAGTATATATGGGTTAATTGCTTAGAACGATCTTCATATTTTGTTATACAACATAAAATATTTTATCGCAAAAAGAGAGTATATTGTCAAATTTCAGCTTTCTAGACCGAGTTTTAAATCCTAATATGGAATTGCTAGATCGACATGATTATTGATGCTGATCACGAATATAGTTATATTTAGGGGTCTACTGGCATTATCAATTTATGTTACAAACTGTGAATCAAAATTTCTACACCCTTAGAATAGTGTATACGGATAAAGTCTTTTTATCTAAGTAGTATTTAAGAGAAGCACTTGTCGTTTTCAAGTAGAACCATTGTCTATGATATAGAATTACTTATCTACTTCAATTTGAACAACTCTTTAATACATTGAAACGGTTGAATGAACAAAAACAAGTTTAATGTGGACGTGTTTATAGTCACATACTGCGAGCATTAAGGAAATGGGGATAAGGATGACAGAGGAGAAACCGACGCACGTTGGTTTTAAATGTTTGTATATTAAATGGGTAGAAAAAACAGAGCGAGGAAGAGCATTCCACATTCAAATGCCTAATAAACTGTAGCCAGATTGGAAGGGGTGAACATTTTCTTGCATCGCTCAAGGAAGCCAAGACTTTTGGCAGCTTTCTTGGCGACATTGCATATGTGGTCATTCCAACGAAGGTTGTCATTAGCTGCAAAGTGAGCAGCAACCAGATTAGCTGTACCTAACGAGCTGACAGCTGGAATATCATTGCAAATGAGTGTCGGGATTGATGACAAAGCTGAGTTCTTGATGTTTTTAACAAATGACCAAATGTTTTTACTAACCGTATTTTTTGCCTCAACTTTTGGACATAGGAGAATTTGACACTGTTAATGTGGGCATTTCAGTAATTTTTGGCTCGTTTAAACTTTTTTCGGTTCTTCTCAGATGGGTTGGCCTTATATAATGAAAAACTTACCTCTTTTAGCCTGATAGCCTCCTTGCAGCTCGAGTCACACCACGCGTTTACCTAGGGTTTTATACTTTTATCCAGTTAGGGATAAAGCATTTCATACCCAGTAAAATTATGTTGTTATTACATCCACGTCGCTGTCGAGGAAGCACAGCGACCAGATAAAACTCTTAAAAAACCTTTTATATTTCCCCAATTGGCATACGTTTCTATAGGGAGTTTGTTCTTTAACTATGTGCTTGGCTTGCGAGACCGTAACGGAGAGAGAATAATGCCACTAAGTTGTAGGCGGTGTCCGTTTAATTAGAGCTGACGCTAACCTGTGTTTCACTGCCAAAACAGCTGGTTTGTTACGAAATACATGTGCGTACAGTGAGATAATATGCCTCCTTAACCCACGAATGTTGCTCACATCCACTCTAAAATGCCTACACATTAAAAAAGACAAACATAAAAATGTACAAACTTCGACTCTACCTAAACTAAGCCGTGAAGCAAAGATCTGCACAGTTTTCCAAAACCAATTACCGAAGATGTTATGCCCGTATGATAACTTGTTTTGGTCCATTAGCAAAATCAACAGAAACGCGAGAAGCTATCCGCCACTTGCTATAATCAAGAACAACAGTAGCGTATGAAAGGAAATGGGACAGAAAGGAGTGCACTAACACTGCACCTTTTTTCACAGCGGACGCGCTAGGATTATAATTTTTTTCGTTTTGGCCTTTTTCCGTTTTTGTCTCATTTTTCAACAGCGCGCGGAGCGATTTAAAAAACTGCGTTTGTACGAGTCGGGAGGCAAATCGTTGCTGTGATTGCTACCACTTGAAGGGGCGGCTGGAGTTGCAGCTGGAAGTTGACGGCATGCCACAGCCGGTCATCAGACTTTTTTTGTGGTGCTGTTCTATTCGTATGTTATTCATTGTTCTCAAAAAAAACTTTTTTTTTTTCCGAATGGTATACCTGTAGGTGCTGGGAAAAAGTTGGTCGTACATTAGTTGATAAACTATCAAACCATTGAGGCAGACCTGAACTGAACTTGTGGCTTCGATGGCGGAGTGCGTAGTGCGCTTGCCCGAAAACACGATGGTGTAGGTTTTTCGATAATGTTGAATACAATAGACCAGCACCTTCATTCAACCATTAGAATAAAAATCGAATGAAGCTAGACCAAAATTATCCGAAGCTTGACAGCCTAACTACACGTGTGTTTGCACACAAAAACCACTGGTACTCTTAACTTCTCATAAGCCGTGTTTCTTTGCACGCGAATATAGGGATGGCATCAGAAAACGACTATCGCCGCTTAAGAATTCATCAAAAAAAACTTGGCAGCACACATGCACCTATGACATGCACCGTGACACAGCTGTAAGTTGTAGTTAAGAAATTTGTATTGAAAATCCTGAAATTGAAAAATATTTACTTCCGCCAATTGAAATTGATGGCAAGCATATTCTAAAATTATGATAAACAATTTCACATTAACAGATTTGCTAAATTCAATTACCTTTATAATGAAGTTTGAAAAAAAATAATAATAAAATCACGAACAAAATATTCAGCGGGATGTGTTAGTGGTCGGAGGGATGTCAAACTTTGACATTTCCTGAAAAATTCATCGCATCGGTTCATCAGAAACGAAAAAAGATAGCGATAGCTATCCCCGCTAAAGTTAGCGTATATAGGATAAGTTGTTGTTGTATTTTACATGCAAATTTCAAATTATCCCTATATCCGCGTGCAAAGAAACACGGCTATACTCAATCTATTAACATTGTCTATTTATTATTTGCAATATTACACAGAAATCCACGCTCTAGGTATTTTTACTCACCTGATCATATCCGTATAGATAAGTGAGTTAATTTATGGAAAATGTCTTATTGGCGCTACCTTTTTCCTTGATAAGATTACTTTATAGACTAGAGTACTTTCCCCAAACCCATGAACCCGGTGCTACCACACCGAAATGGTTGATACTGTATAGAATCGGAATAAGTATGAATATGAGTTTCGCTTAAAATTGCTTTATCTGGCAAATCGATTTGGGATTAGCAGAACTCTTGGCTAGCTCATTAATCTACTGCTTTCTAATTGGATTATCAACTCAAAACTGGAAGAAACATCTGCCAGAAGATCTGGAGTAGAGGTAAACCGTAAAGTGGCGCCTTTCACCCTTCTCTGGAACTTGGTGCCTTTAGCTACCTAACTATTCTTGGTCAATGAATGGATCCGTTTTCAGGCCGACGGATCAAGACCTAATGCGTATTGCAGACAGAAATTACGGTGAGCCTTTGTTTGGCTATAGAGAAAAGTCTTATTTTGGCTAAAGAAAAACGTGATATCCGCATTTGTGTAAACAGCCAAGCTACCATGAAATCCTTGGACTCTGTCTTTATAAACTCAGTAGTTGCACTAGACTGCCGATCATCTCTAAGGGACATGGAGGAGCAGCTCATCACTCAACTTTGTTACGTTCCGGGGTATTTGTAGGCAAACTGAGAAGTTTGCAAATATAACATATCAATATTTTGAATTTTCGGAAATTGCATGGACATCTTCACATTTCCGAAATCTGTGATTAACTAAGATTGTTCTTTTGCAATAATCTTTTCGATGAATTGCTAACGGAGTTCTTTGACATAGAGAGAATGGAATTTAGAGGAGCTCATTCGGGCACTTTAGACATAGTAGACATCTTTAATCAGAGGAGAGGAGTATTTCGCCAAACACTTCTCATGGACAAGCACTTCCAGGTCTTTTATTCAAAAGAAAGGATTGGAATTAAATAAAAAAGTCTTCATTTCTCTAACCAAAAATAATTTCAAAAAGATCACTAGGTCTAGAGTTAAGAAGTGCAGTAAGACTGTTAGACCAACAGACGGTGTTGACCGTAGAGCGCCATGTTGCCTTTACATGCCGTTCTGTGCACCTTGTTGAGTTTAGTTTTATTGTAGATTTTTCTTGGAGCTGGCCGCTATACTATTGACGCATATGTGAGGATTGGTCGAATGCATGCATTCATTACCCGTTTTTCTATATTTAGTTTCCAGTTGAGTTTAGAATCTAGGATAACTCCTAGATATATGGCATTAGTATATATAGGCAGTGGGGTGTGCCATTTAGTTGAGGAAGTGTGTATTCAGGTATATCTCAGATGATTTTCTAGGACCCATTAAAGAGTTTTCAGTATAACGGAAGTCAGACTGATTAAATCTTTCGCATTTTCGTGACCGCGCCTGGAATGAAAACAACTTGCACTCTGGTAAACCGGTGTGAAGCATGGAATTGCTAAGTCCTTGGATTGTGTTTTGTTGTGTGTATTCAATTTAAAAATCATGGCCCTGGTCGGGATTCGAACGCACAACCTACAAATCACGTAGTGAATACACAACCATCGCACCATTGAAACCCGCTCTTAAAGAGTTTTTGTATATTTTTAGGCTGTCCCGGTTCGGTTGCCAGTATTTGAATTTGTGTCAGAAGTTAAAGGTCTCTCTATTTAGCTTTCTGATATTAGGGAGTTCTTTATTCCATCAGCGAGGGAATGTTTTTTTGTTATATTTAGCCGGACACAGGGCTTTGTACGCTATATTAAAAGCTTTTTCGAAAGTCTATACTTTTTTGCCGAGTTTCGGAAAGGTTTCTTATCGAATTTGAAGTACGAATTCTATTGAGTATAATTTATGTATGTATGTGATGCCATTTTCAATTAAAATGTCCAGGTCAAACGTCAGCTAGTTAGTATATGGGGAACATTTCATTTTTAATACGATTTTTTAACCAACGGATAGATTTGTTTACTACATGCTAGCTACCACATGAGTTAACGAGCGGATTTGCGTTATTCATAGATTTGAGTATGTTATGTAAGAGTTGAGAAATGGTAGATGTCTATTGCACTGTGAATTGAGAATCTGATTCCGGTTGGTTTTGGTAAGTGGTTGGTTCGATCATTACCATTGCGTTTCGGTTTATTTCAAAGTATTGGAATTTTAATTGGTTGATGAAATGTTGAATCATTGTAAAGGGTGTCTTATTAACACCACATATTTTTAATTAAGCACATTTTTTTGTGTCAGTCGTACAGCTTTGTTATTGCCAGCTGTCATGTGTGAACATCCAGGATAAGTCATGGAGAATTCGACGGACGCAGAACGCATATATATTGGGAGTTTCGAATACCGAAATAGTGAGATTTAAATCGTGGATTTTTCAGTCACCATAGGCAGGCAATTGGATCAGTTCAAACAAAGAAGAAACCTGTCCGTGTTCGTGCAGCTTGGTCATTCGTTTAGATTAGAGCAGTTAGTGAAAGTGTTGACCAGAATCCTTCCACCTCGATTTACCATCGTTCTCAGCAATTGAGGCTTTCACGAAGCACTTTACAGCAAATTTTGACTAATAATTTGCATTTACTTGCGTACGAGATCCTGTAAAAAAAATAAATTGAAATATACGCAGCACTGAACGTTTGCAGAATGGATCGATCTAACAGCAACAACAATTGAATTGTGATTTTTCGAAAAAAATATCTCCTCCGATGAGGCGCTTTGAAACGTGATGGGCTAGGGCTCGGATTTTCATGCTCTAAAAAACACAAAATATGCGCCTAAAATATGCACTTAAAAAGACTAAATATGCCATAAAAAAGCGAAAATATGCCATAAAAAATCCAAAACATGCTGCAAAAATATTCAAAACTAAAGAAAAAAACATTGAAATACTGTTCTTCATTCGCATTTAAAACATAGGGGCGGGCTACAGTCCGCTTGGGCGAACTGTTGGATACCCTATTCTTATTCCTATATCTCATAAGTGGGCGTGACAAAAATTTAAAGGATTTTATCGAAAAAACTAAGCTTTTGTAAATAAAATTGTGGGCGTGTCAGTAGGCGGATTTAAAAAAAATTTAAGTATGAGCATAAAGGGCACCTAGAGAGTATATACTATAAATTTCAGCTCCCTAGCTCAAACTTTGGACTTTCAAAAATAAAAAATAAATAATTGTGGGCGTGTCAGTAGGCGGATTTTGAAAATTTTATGTCCCAATCAGTTTTATGGGCCATAGATCATATATAAAAAATTTCAGCTCTCTAGCTCAAAATTCGATTTTTTCCAAAATTTTGTTTTTTTGAGTTTGTGGGCGTGCCTGTGGGCGGATTTCAAAAATTCTTAAACTTGATTATTTCGGGACCCTAGAGAGTATATGGTTAAAATTTCAGCTCTCTAGGTCCAGTTTAAAGGCCTAATTTTTGCCGACGGACGGACGGACGGACGGACGGACATGGCTAGATCGACATTACTATCGATGCTGATCATAAATATAGTAACTTTTAGGGGTCTACGGGCAATATTAAGGTATGTTACAAACTATGCGTCAAAATTAATATACCCCTAGAATAGGGTATAAAAACACAGGGACGGGCTACAGTCCGCTTGGGCGAACTGTTGGAAACCCTATTGTTATTCCTATTCCTCCTAAGTGGGCGTGACAAAAGTCTAAGTATGGTTGAATTATTAAGAACGCTCTACATATTTAGTTATATGACATTTAAAGGATTTTATCAAAAAAAAAAACGAAGAAAAATAACTTTTGTTTTTCAATAAAATTATTTTATTTAATTGTTTTTATTATTTATATTTAATTTTTATATATTTTAATTTTTAACTCTCTAGAAGCCCTTTATGCTCATGTGATAATTTTTTTTTAAATCTGCCTACTGACACGCCCACAATTAAATAAAACAATTTTATTGAAAAACCAAAGTTTGAGCTAGGGAGCGTTTTTTTTACAAAAGCTTCCTTTAAATGTTATATAACAAAATATGTAGAGCGTTCTTAACAATTCAACTATACTTAGACTTTTGTCACGCCCACTTATGAGGGATAGGAATAAGAATAGGGTATCCAACAGTTCGCCCAAGCGGACTGTAGCCCGTCCCTATGTTTTTAATTGAAACAGCATCAAAGTCGTCTAATTCCCTAACAACGCTTTCAAACTGCTCAAATTATTTGGCATAATACAACACTGCACTAATCCATGTTCCCCATCGTGTTATAATTGGCTTAGGTGGGAGAGGATATTTTTCTTTAAACACATCTACACGGGACGGAGCTTTTAAAAATATTTTTTTTGCCGTTTGACACTAGTGTGTCAACTTCTTTGAAGTTGGATATAATTTCTTCAGCGACTCGGTGAAGTCCATGAGCCAGACAAGTGACATGACTGGATAAAATACTTGCAATGTACGAGCTGCTTTCACCATATAAGGCGCTGCCTTATCCGTTAAAAACAAGGATTTTATTTTTGTCTCTATTGTCTCCAAATAAGTTTACAGATTCGTCAAAAGCTCGAGGGATTGTAGCGTGGTTTGTTTTATCCAGCTCAATAACATTGGCTAAGTATTTCTTTTGTCTAATTTCCACATCTTGATGTAAGACACCAACAACTATGTTAGCAACAAATCGACCCTATATATCAATGGTTTCATCAATGGAAACCCACAAAAAATTATCTTTTAGATTTATTTTAATCTCATCGAAAACACGAGTAAACAAACACTTTTTCAACATAGTTTTTTCTTATTGTAGATTCGTTGGGTATACATAATATCTTTTGTGTACTTTTTGAAAAAATCTCTCAAATATGTGTTGTTAAGTTTTTCTAAAGGGTTGTCGGCATATGAAAAAAAAAATGTTTAGGGTTCGTTTGCATTTCGTTGAAATCAATTTTTTTATTGTTTAAAGTTTTTTTTTTGAAATATGCACAAAAATATGCATTTATTTTTAAAATATGCTCAATTAGCCGAAATATGCATTTATATCAAAATATGCAAAAATATGCGCTAACGATTGAATGCCATTTTAAAGCAAATTTCTTAATTCGTAAAACTATTTGATTCATTTGCTTCAAAGGCTGTCCAAAAAATATATGCATTTGCATAGAAATCCTGGCCCTAGATGGCCATGTCAACAAACAGAAATGTCGCATTTGGGGAGCTGAGCATCCAAGAGTGATTCATCAAATTTCTGAATTGAATGTCAAAGGCATGTCGTTTTGAGGACAGCAAACGAAATAATGGAATTTACGACGTTGAAATTTGGAGGGAGAGTTATGTCTGGCCGCAGCGTTCTGAATTGGCCAATCAAAATCATGCGATTCGACACCATTGGGTTTTTTTCTTTGGGGTTTTTTGAGAGCAAAGGTGTTTGCAAATATCCCAAGAAAAATTCCTGAACTTTGCTGAAATACCTGCGACATTGATAAAATGTAGCCTTCCCAACATGCGCCACGAGTCACAAGGCGGCCATTTGTCGGATATTGTGTTTCATACATAACCCCCATGTCTACACCCTTTATTTAAATCATTTATTATTAAACATCAAAACTTTACGAATAAGATTTGCGTTTTTTTAAATTTCAAATAGGCGGTCTTGATGGGACACCCTTTATATCTGTCCACATGAGTATTGGGATTGGATTGGTTTGACAAATCCATTGCATTTCGACTTCGTTCAAAAACGGTGCTCTATTGGTAATGGGATTGATGAATTTCGTATTGTTGAATTGTAATCGCCAATACTTTTCAAGGAACTAATCATAAATATCGAATCAATCACAATTGAGACAGCTCTAATGAAAATACTGGAAAAAAGAAATCCATATTGCGCACATTTCTTGTTTTGATTTTAATAAGAGACAATTTGTTTAATGAGTGTAGTATCTTTAATGATGATCTTAGTTTTAATTGTTCATATCTTACATACATATCTTACACTCAACTATTAAAAGAAGCCTAATAAGTTACGCTAACTGCCCAATTTGAAATCCTACTAATATTATAAATATTAGCGTTTTGATGTTCCCCCATAAAGACGGTATACGAATTTCATTACACCGCACCCCTATTAACAGCGTGTCGTAAGAGGCAATTAAGCGATAGGTGAGCCTAGTGGCATATTTAACATATTAAAGCTGTTCCGTAAAATTTAACGCAAACACGTCGGTTGACAGGAGAATAATAGGAGCATTTACGTGTCGATTCGTTTAAACTCAAGCTTTATGGAAACTAACGCTAATAGAAAATACGAATAAGAAGTTCCAAGATTCGAGCAAGCCTTCACATCAACGAACATATCTCGAAGGAAATGGAGTGCCACCGGCTCAGTTGGTTCAAAGGAGAGAGGTCCTACGAACCCCATCAAAAACCTGTTCATATATCTCGTTCTTTGAAATTTCCTTTGCCATGTGAGTGAAAGGAACTACATATTTAAGCTTTCACTAATTTGTTACAGTTAGCGGCCATCACGTACATGTCTCGTTTTGATTTTATCTCAAAA
This sequence comes from Portevinia maculata, assembly GCA_949715645.1. NCBI lineage: Eukaryota > Metazoa > Arthropoda > Insecta > Diptera > Syrphidae > Portevinia > Portevinia maculata. The sequence goes on from OX454525.1 coordinate 99,364,587, forward strand.
ATTTTAAACGGAATCCTTGATACCTAGGAAACATTTTTTTAATGATTGTATTATCTATAAATACCTGGGCGACCGTCCTAAGAGTTTGCCGTAGGAATGTATTCTATATGTATAATAGGTTAAGGTTTCAGATTCTGTGCCAAGCTTGTGGCTTACTTCTTTCACAGTTCAACTATAACTAAACTCCAGAAGCACAGATTCTCCTATTTATACTATCTTATTTGACATTTTAATAAAAAAACCAAAATGCTTTTGGTCAAAAAAGTAAATAAGCGTGAGGTGAGCCAAGATGATAGGAAAGATTGCTTTAACAATAATGAATTTAAATTATCAAATCCAGTAGCTTTTGACTTCAAAGAAATTAAAGCTTCAACAACTTCATCGGGGCTCACTCCAGAAAAACCAAATGCAGTTCCAGTGTACACCGCTGTGAACTCTTCATCAGAGAAGTTTTGAGATATATTGGTTCCTTGTGGAATGGATGAAATAAAGTTACTAATGATTTCATTGTAATAAACATCTTTGCATTGTAAGTAAACTCGTTTATTCACAATTTCTTTAAGGTGTTTCACAGTTTACGGACCCCTCAAAGACAGTGTTAGACGACAAAAAGACGAACAATTGTATTACGTAAGCGACGATACTCTTGAAGATCGTCAGGCATTCTAAAACGCCCCATTTTTTGAAGGCCAAATTTCGTTGATCTAACTTCGTACGTATTTCACCATTGAACCAGGGGCATTCACCATATTTGACGCTAACAGTTTTCAAAGGAACGTGGGCATCAAACAAACCACATTAATTGCTCTGAAGGAACTCTACTTGCTCATCTGGTAATTCCGAAAAGTACACTCTTTCCCTATCAATCCTTCTCATATCAAACTCAAGAGTTTCTTTATCCATGTTCTTGAAATCTAAACTGAAATGTTCTTATGGGCCCATTGAGGAAAAGGAAAGGCGTATCAGATCATGTTTTGAGAAGCCAGGAGCTTGAAGTTGGTCAAAAAGAAATATTTTGCTTGAATTACTTTCGAAAAAAAGATCAAGAAGAGTACAAGTGCTTTGTGAAAAATGCGTGGGGTAAAAAGTGTTTACTGGCTCCAAATTGAAGGCACTCAAGTAATTCAAAAGACTCTGGTCTGTAAGTAGATCACTATTAAAATGGGTACAAAAAATAACACTAGTAAAACGAAAAAAGTTTGGGGGCAAGTCAATGTATCGGTTGGACCTGAAGACCACATTTAGGAGCAAATGTATTGGCAGTGTCAATACAAAGATACTCTATAGAACACCCCGGAGGAGACAATATTTTATCTTGCAATTTATGGAGTCCCATATATATAGTCACTCCTACCCCACTATTGATGTTACTATTACTATGGCTTATACGACTGCAATTTGATGTTGTTGGTAAAAAAAAGGTACTATGTCGCGTAAACAAAGTTGTCTTCGGTTAGATTTGCGAAATTCTAATACTGATTTTAAAATGATATTTCTGTCTTGAGCCGAATTACATTTAATGATGATCAATTACGAGTTAGAAATTTTGTTTCTGCAAAGAAATTAGATGTTTTCGAGGGAAAGCGTTTAGGTCCTTACTTTTGAAATTAAGATTCAATTGGTTCCCCAGCGATCCTGATGAAAAGAAGTTTTTTTCCAGAGATTAGACATAGCTAGATACATTTTTGTAAGAACAAATTTAGTTTATTGCTAATAAGTTTTTCGAAAATTTTTGCAAGCGACGAAATTTTAGAAATAGGTCTATAACTAGCGACTACTTGCTTGGAACTTGATTTGTGAATTGGATTTGAATTACAAAGCATTTCTTCCAGTCCTTAAGAAAAACACCAATCCGTAAGAGAGCTGACTGAAAACTCATTAGGTATATTTTTCTTAGCGTCAATTTGTTTTCTAAAACATTGTATTTTTATTTAAAAGAACACGTAATCTAATTTTTAATGAAATCTGCCGATAGTGATAATCTACCGTGTTTGCTTGTTTCCTGCAGAAAATGGATTTCCCAGTGATAAGACATAGGTAACTCGCGCGGTTACCCCCAAAACCCCATTTTTTCCAATTTCATTCAAAACGTTAGAGGCGTAGGTATACGAGAAACGTAATTATAATACACAGTTGCCCACTTCAAGTAATTGCTCACTTAAAGTAATAAGATGATAAGATGGTGATCTAAATTTTAATTGAAACGCTTACATATCTTTAACACAAATATTATCGGTCACCTACTAAGTAACGCCAAGTGTCTAATCAAAAATTCTACTTATATTTTGAATATATATATGTTGGTTACTTATGCGCGCGATGCGGCTGAACGGATTTGAAAGAACCTTTTTAAAATATTTCTTATTTTTCCTTAATATGCTTTTACTCTGTTTGAAATACGTTCACAGAGACGCCTACATTTAAAAGAAAAATATCGTTGTATTGTGTTCTATACAAAATAACTATGTATGTAGAGTAAAGTGTTGTTTTCTTTTATTTATTTTATTAATGTTACATATTTTATTTACATAATGCACACTGGGCCTTACTATTAATTACAATAAATTATTGCTAAAATAAAAATATGCACAATTTAAAAAAATTGTGTACCTACCAATAAAGAATTTAGTGCTAAGGATAGTCGCGAATAAGAGTATTAAGTTTAATGCACGGAAATGCATGTTAAGTACTCGTATATACAACTATACTCTAGAAAATACATACGAGTATTTTAAAGCAAGTGTTGCCTGTTGTACGAAACGACGGTATCAACAAAATGGATTTTAGTACTTAAACGTAGGTAGGGTCTTTTATATTATTTATTGAAATTTCGTTTTTGAAAGGAATAGATATTAGTAGGTATATTACATAAGAAAGGCTTTTTATAGGAAGTAGTGGATTTATTGCATATATTATTTTTAGGGCACTTTTCACAAAGTAAAAGAAATAAACACCACCAGCTTTTGATTGGCCTCAGTTATCAAGTGATCCGAAAGCCTGCCAATATTAATTGAGGTCGAACCGGCGAATACCAAATGCAGTAAAGTGGGAGAGTTATGATGCCTTTTATCCTGATCATAGCTTCACCGTTAAGGAAAAGAGGATTAAATTTAAAGTCCTTTTGAATTATTTTTTATCTTCGATTTAAGATTCAATTAAATCAAAAAGAGAAATACATAAGTAAAAGACAAGAGGATGCAAAGCTATAATGTATATATGATGGCTTACGACTATATTAAGCTTGTGTTGATGAAAGTTCGTCCATTTCGTACCCTCAAAGGAGTTAACTATCGTTTGCTCTTGAATATGGAAGTTCTGTTCAGTGTGGTTTCGCGTGTGGTTTGAAATCAAAAAGTGGTATAGGAATTACGAGCTCCTAGGGAAAGTGGCCGAAGATGCAGTTATACAAGGTGGCGCAAAAATAACCTTCCGATGTTTTTTGGTCACCGACCGATTATTACTCAAATAAATAGTCACCAATATTCCGCGTTCTGGAGCAGTGTACCGTAACATTGTTTATTAACGTGTATTTCGCATGTGTTTACTACACAAATGTCAAAACAGAACTGACATTACGGGCCAATCGCAAAATTTATAGAATTTTCCGATAGGAGGATTACTTTTGCGCCACCTTGTATTACTCAATGATGGGTTGTAGTCACTAGTCCAGTTTTCGAAACTTATGCGGTTAACGTTGAATCTGGAGTCTCCCCAGGATTGGGCGCTGTACGGCCGTCAATGACTAACTGTCGATATTTTGTTTACTGTACTGTATGTTCTGTAATGTTGGTTGGCGTTGTTGTCGTCTGGCTACACATCCCACATATATATTTCTTTTTTTTTTTAAAACAATGTTTGACATCTTCCACGAAAAGCAACAAAACGAAGCTCAAAATATAAGTGAACTTATAGTATTTTGGCACGACTTTTTTTTTTTCATAACATACTCGTATGTATATTAGGATTTGCTATCAAAGATACTATATGTGTCCGTGCAAGAACGGGCTACAAATATCACTACAGCATCCCCCAGAAAACAGCGCTTGTCGTAAAAGGCGACTTAGAGGATAAGTCACTTTTAGGTAGTTTAAATATTGAGGTGTACTAGCGACACATTTAACACCTCCAAACTCTCCCACAAGGTTGCATGAAAATCCGCATCAAAAACGATATTTTTGTAAAAGCAACTGCCCTAAAAAGTGGGCGTGGCAACTAAATTTGAATTGATGAATTTTTATGAATGATTTTATCTACATAGGTACTTTGCCAAGAACAAGACTTGCATTTCCATTCTTTTCATAACTTTAAAAATCTTTACGCTTCAGCGAATATAGATTCCTTCGCCAAAACGGGTTTTCCAAATAGTGCGCTTATCACTGCGCGAATTTCAAAAATCTTTACACTTGATCATTTTGGGCCCCTAGAGAGTAGGTACCTATATGTTTTTTTTTTTTTTTTAAATTTAGTATACTAAAGTTATAAAAAAAATAGAGAAAGACTCTAGTCTGCTGAGTCAACTGTTGGATACATGGAGTAATTGTTAAGAAGTGTCTGTTTATTTTGTTATACAACAATTAAAGCGAAAAAAAGACCCCACACAGCCAAAATCGTACGTACCCATCAGCCTTACGTCATTTCTTCTGAAGATGACAGAAAAGGTCGTGGACAACTATTTAAGGGAAGATGTATTGAACACATCCCCCTTACATCATCGTCAGCATGCATACAGAGCGGGCAGATCAACAGAGACCGCCCTATATCAGCTGACGGAGATGATTCAAAATGCCTTGGAAACACTGTGCGCTTTCCTAGACATAGAGGGAGCATTTGACAACACCTCACATGAGGCGTTTAAACGATCCCTGGATAGGAAAGGAGTTAACAGTACAGTAGAACTATTAGGCTTTCCGACTTCATTCTTAAAACGGCTATCCTCTTATCTAAGCGAAAGATATCAATACGTTAAATTTCGAAATAAAATCTCAAACAAAATCTTTGTAACTTCTGGTGTCCCCCAGGGAAGCCATATAGATCCATTATTGTTTATTTTGTTCGTAAACGATGTTGTTAAGTTCTTGCCTCAATGTCATATTTTATTGTTATTATTATTATTATTAATATTAATTACACTTACATAAATGTACAGTATAAAAACTTAAAAATACAGCGCTAGCTACCATGGCTTACGGCTGACAAATGTTAAAAATCAGATTTTAGATACTGTTTTCTAAATCAAAATGTTGAAGAGGTTTGAATACATTTTTAATGTTTTGTTCTGAGGGAACTGAGTGGAGGCTTTTGAGATTTTTATTGTGTAATATTTTAATGTTCGCTGATGATTTTAAAATTTATTCGTCAGGTAAAGACGCTCACAGTTTTCATACATTAAGTCTTAATCTACAAAAATTTTGCCTGTGGTGCTCCAAAAATAATCTGTCATTAAATGTTGATAAATGCTCTGCGATTACTTTTTCTCGACGCAAAGCACATTTTATTAACACTTACACTTTTGGCATTCTTCCAATTCCCCGTGTTACCATAATTAAAGATTTGGGTGTTTTATTGGACATTAGGTTATCTTACGTTAGTCATGTTGAATATATATTTAATAAGGCTAACAGAAAATGATGTATGTTAAGACGCTGTGCTGGCGAATTCTCTGACCCATACGTTATAAAAACGTTATATGTATCATTTGTTCGATCCATTTTAGAATATGCTTCCATTGTTTGGTATCCATACTACAATGTACATACACATTCTTAAAATTGAATCAATTCAAAAGAGATTTCTTAGATTTACTCTAAGAGGGCTTCCTTGAATTAGCTCCATCAGCTTACCCTCTTACCAATCAAGACTTAAACTAATTAGTTTAGAATCTCTAGAAGTTAGAAGAATGGTGGCTAGAACTATTTTCATCCATACACTACTCATTGGTGATATTGATTCCCCTGAAGTTCTGAACTTTCTTAATATATGTGTACCTGCTTTTGGTTTCAGAAGTCATAGATTTTTTAATATAGCACATTCACGTACAACTATGGCCGTTCATCTTCAATAAATGGTCTCATGTTGATTTACAATACTAGCGTTAACTTAATTGATTTTAATTTATCGGTTACTAATTTAAAAAAAGAATTTGCTTAATGCTCTTACTCAGTCATAATTGTATGCTCAAGATTAGAGTATAGTGTATGTGTCTAAGAAAGCCATTAATTGAGCTTTGATGAAGTGAAATAAATAAATAAATAAATATCCACCTGGATGTGTGAGCTGCTGAGCACTAGATCAGCAGAGACTCAAACACCATCTGGAACCATCAGAGTGAACAGAACAAGAGGATGTCCACAAAGAGGCGTACTATCACCCTTAATGTGGAGCCTAGTTGTAGACGAACTGCTGGAAAAGTTAACCAACCTTGGCATCAACCGTCAGGCGTAAGCCGATGACATTGTATTGATTGCCAGGGGCAAGTTTGAAGAAACCCTTGGGGACATCATACAAAGGGGGCTTAAAGTAACCAAGGGATGGTGCCATACTGTCGGACTCAACATCAATCCGGCGAAAACAGCGAAAGTACCATTCACAAGGAAAAGACAACTTCAAAGACTTAAGGACATTAGCCTATCAGGCACGACACTGATACCAGTCAAAGAAGTAAAGTATTTAGCCGGACTTCATCTAGATAGTAAACTCCTCTGGCGAAAACATACAGAGGAGATATCCAAGAAGGCCACCCGCGCTCTCATGATATGTAGCGGGGAAGGCATGGGGATGCAGCCCAAACATCCTGCGATGTACATTGCAATTGTTAGACCAATGATCACATACGGAGCGGTAGCATGGGCGAAACGAATCAGTCTAGCCACAACAAGAGAGACACTCAGCAAAGTGCAAAGACTGGCGTGCCTGTGCATTACCGGAGCAATGCGTAGCTGCCCAACCGCAGCCATGGAGGTGTTATTGGAATTAACCCCTCTACACATCATGGTGATGAACGCGGCAGACAAAACAATCCTAAGGATGGCAAAGGAGGGAATCGGAAGAGGGAAATGCATCGGTTCGAAAGAACACGGTGACATACTCAAAAAACTCCCACTTCTTGCCATACCTAGGGACGACAGCATCAGGAAATTTAACTTCGAGAAGAATTTCCAGATAAAGCTCCGCAATAAGGAGAACTGGAGCAATGAATCCACAACTTATGGACCGAGCAACCACACAACAAAGTGGTACACGGACGGCTCGAGGACCGAGGACGGAACTAGTGCAGGAGTGTTTGGGCCATGAACTAAGCACTTCGAATCCATGGGCAAATATACCAGCATCTTCTAGGCAGAAATATGTGCCATAGACAAGTGCGTTCGAATCAACCTCGAGAAAAACTACAGAAATTGCAACATAGCAATAATGTCTGACAGCCAAGCAGTCATCAAGTCAGAACTCGTGTGGCAATGCCTATACGGACGGAATAAACTAGGCAAGAATAACAGAATTTCCATCTGCTGGGTACCTGGCCATGTTGGCATTACAGGCAATGAGGCAGCGGACTCTCTGGCAAGAAAAGGGGCAGAGGAACCCTTCATAGGACCTGAATTGTTCTGCGGGATAGGAGAACACATTCTACGCGAAGAGTTCAGGAGACTGGCACTGGAGGAAGAAACAAGGGCAAAACCTTTCTCAACCTCCAAGGTCTGAGGCAAGCAAAGAAACTCTTAGGAAACTACAACGAAAAGAGATTCAAAGCTTGTATCGGCCTTAACAAAAACAACCTAAGAATTCAAACAGGCCTCCTCACGGGGCACTGCAGACTCAAGGAGCACCTGAGGAAATGGGTATATCAGAGGACAAGCTCTGCAGATTCTGCAGTGAAACTCCAGACCACAGACTGGAATCCTGTGGGGACTGGCCCACAAAAGGACGAGATATTTGGGCAGGCACCAAATGACAGACAAGGCCCTACAAACCATGGACCCACATCCCATTCTCAGATTCATCAAAGAAACTGGACTGGACGCTGTGCTCTAAGGAGTGTGACCTTCCAAGGAAAAACCAGAGAAATATCTACCTCGATACGCTTCACAAAATAAGTATAAAGAGAGGGCTCTGAAAGAGGGTACGAACCTTTCCGAGGCACAAGCAGGGGACATAATAGACCAATAGGGCCCAGTGTAATATACCCTAACTAATATTTATTTATTTATTTATTAAAGCGATTTATCGAACAAACATTTTTTTTGTAAAAAACCCCTTAACATGGCAGAAAGCTTTATACAAGGTGGGCCAAAAGAAGTCATCCGATGTTGTTTGGCTCTCATTTTTTTTCTAAATGAAAAACTTCAATTCTGGTTTTTGATTATGTTTATTTGCACCTTTAGAATTTTATTGGTCAAGTCGAGAAGATGATATCGGCCAAATAGGCGCCGTCACAATTGATTGCCATTTTTTTTTTTTTTTTTTTTTTATAAAAAAGGAAATCCAAATCCCAGAGCACTCAGGCTCGGTAACGTTCCATTGTACTACCAGGCAGAAATCCTCCTTTTGGTGTAGAGGCATGTGATTGGGTGGCGTATGTTGTTGTTCCCCATGGGGATTGAACCTGCACCGCACGGGTCACAAGCCAACACACTAACCTCTACACCGTCGCCACCCAAAAACTGATTGAATTGATTGCCATACGGGCTCGTTTTATGACATTTTTCATCACTTCGGTGAGAACTTCGGCCGACAGATTCTCGCACTCGTGTCGAATGTTGTCCTTGAGGGCTTCTAGGGTCTCGGGCTTGTTCACGTAAACACGGGACTTCAAAAAACCCCAAAAAAGTCTGGAACGGTTAAATCGGGCGATCTTGCGGGCCAGTGCAAATCGCCAAAACGAGAGATGAAGCGACCCGGGAACGCCGCCTTCAGAATATCGGTTGTGGCTCGCGCAGTTTGTGCCGTAGCTCCGTCCTGTTGGAACCACATGTCCTCCAGTCCTAATCCGTCTAATTGCGGCAGAAAAAACTCGGTTAACATGGCCCTATTACGCGCACCGTCCACTGTTGTCGTTTGACCAGCGGCGTTCTCGAAAAAAAATGGTCCGATGACTCCTCCGCGTGAACAGCGCACCATGCAGTAACTTTGAGCGGGTGTAATGGCTCCTCTTGCATTACTCGTGGATTTTCGGTACCCCAGAAGCGACAGTTTTGCTTGTTCACGTACCCGCTGAGGTGGAAATGAGCCTCATCGCTCATTATGATTTTGGTCGAAAAATCGTCCACTTCGTCCTCGAGATTGAGGATGGCTTGGGCGTAGATTACACGCGTTTGGCCGTCGACAAGCAGCAGCTGATGCACGGACTGGACTTTGTACGGGAACATGCGCAAGTCTTTGACCAAAATTCGCCTTAGGGACGACCGGCTGATGACTAATTGCGAGGCACGGCGTCTGGTCGATGTTTCCGGCGACAGCTCGACATCCTCCTCAACAGCGGCGATATTCTCGGCACAACGGGCGCTCCGGGGCCGGCCACTCTTGGCAACGTCTCGTGTGGTCCCATACTCTTCAAGGTTGGTGGCAGAACGGCGCAGTGTTTGCGCAGTCGGTTTCGGACGGCCGTGGAATCGGCGATGGAATTCGCGCAGCGCCAACACTACAGACGAATTGTTACGCAAAAAAATAGACACGATTATTCCGCGTTCTTGGGGAGTGTATCGCTCCATGGCTTGTTCACTTGTATTCTACATCTGTCTAGTCCACAAATGTCAAAACAGATTAGACATTGGCGGCCATTTGCAAAAATTACAGCATCTTCCAATATAGGGTGATTTCTTTTGGCCCACCTTGTATAATGAAATTGTTCATGACGAATTTATGTTCATACCTTGCGAAGAATAGGACTTTCATTTACTTCAATTTCTTTCAATAAAACAGTATTTTTCAATTTGTGGGCATGTGAGTGGGAGGATTTTAGAAAGAGAGCGTGTGTTTCAAATTTCAGCTTTTTAACTCGAGTTTTAGGGCTAACTTTTGCCGACGGACGGACATGGCTATACCGAGATTATTATCGATGCTGATCACGAATATATGTAGTAAGTTTTACTCTACCGTCAATATAAAGGTATGTTACAAACGATGAGTCAAAATTCATATACCCTTAGAATATGATGTAAAAACTTAAAAATGAATCTTTATACGAAAAAACAGTCGTACAATCTATTATTCCCCCTTTATAAAACACAAGTTGGTGTCACCACCCACCCACCCTTATCACTATCTTCGTATGTACGTACATATGTATTGTATATGCTTCGTCAAAAATAAATACATTTGTTAATAAACCAAACAAATATCCGGCGAATTGGCAAATAATATATGAAGGCACAGGATAAATAAATCAACAATAAGTCATATAAATTTTAGCAATTAGAACTATTATACTGCTTTGAAAGACTTTGAATAAAACTAACCAAATTAACATGGTTATTCGGATAATGTAGTAAAGTTTATTACTATAAGAGCAACAAAAAAAAACACTCATTGCCCCTGATTAGTATTTATCCACTAACAGTTATTAAATTCAGTGCGTAGTCTATTGTGACGTGAGGGTTTTGTTTCGGCCGGAAACATTATTCAATGCATGTTTTTAAAAGTCAAAGTACCTACCTATTGCTTTATTTTTGTATTGATTTCGTTGGGATAATTGTTTTATAAACTTGAAAAATTGTGCATTTTTTGTGACTCTTGGTAGCTGGTGTTATAAGGTAAACAAAAAGGAACAAACGCATTGTATCTTGCAAAGAATCTGTTGTATAATATTAAGTGAATGATACAGTTTATTAGCAATTATGAAATGTTGAGATGAAGTCACGTGACATATATTATATATGTACCTATGCGTATGTAGTTAATATATTTTTTTAAATTTTTTGTTTCCCTGTATAAACTTGCAAAAGTCTGAAATTTTCCTAAGTTAACTACCAGAAGATAAGATCAACTGTCAAATTTAATATAGCTATAAGATAAGCACAATTAATGTGTATTCATATCTGCGATACTTGGTATCGTCATGTTGACGCCAATCTACTCAGTTTCTACAACGAACTTCCACTAAAATGTCTTGTTAGCTTACAGAACATTGTTTTCATAATTTAGATAATTACATTTATTTTTGGTAATTAGATAATTACATCTTTTCTACTGATTAAGCCCTATTCGAGGATATATGTGCATATACATATATTATACTTACATATATACTTAGTTATTTGCTGAATTTAGGGAGACAAAACTATTACCAAATTATGAATGTATGTAAATTCCGGTACTGTTCGCCACAATACTTAAGAAACCTGTATTGGAACGCTATTTGCGTAGGTAGAGCATTTTGAAAGGTTATAGGTTATAGCAAAAAAAAAGCCGTTGTTTTAATGCCTTTTAAGCATCTATTAGGTAGATTTAGCCACTGTTTGTAGTCACGTGAGACGAGAAAATGACTAATTGTATGACTTTTATTGGGAAAAGCATCAAACATAATTAATTTATCTACTTAATCCCAATTTGTATTAGAACATAAACACAATATATATATATTCTTTCATTCTGCATTTAGTTTTTTTTCCCCAGATTATTGAAAAATTAAAGCAAAAAAACTACCTTATCGTAATCAAGTGAGTCGGAGTGTATATCTCCTAATTGGAGGTGTGCCATTTTAATGCGCTACAACCTTTAACTGGAAAAGGGGGAGAGGGGTGAAATTTGGCAAATCTGTGTATATATTTTCCAAACAATTAACCACTTTAAGTTGAAGTCATTAATTTGTTGATCCCGTTTCCAACCTTCGAAAACGCGTAGAACTGCGACACAATAACACTTTTATTCTCATTCATTATTATTAATTTAAAAGTTTCAACTAATAATATTTCCCAATTCCAACTAAACATTAAATAATTGACCGTCTTACCAATGTCTAATACGTCAGAAATTGTATCCCAAATTTGCATACCTAAAGGGATATTGAAATCCAATCAACAACAGGTACTCGGGAATTAAATATTTCGAGCGATAACATCCTGTAATTAAAAGAGAATATGTGTATACAGGTACTCAACTCATTTTATTTAACCCGGGTAAACGCTGTTCTCTTTTCATTCAGTCAAATAAAATATTCTCAAGGACATTTTTTATCGGATTTCCGTATTATCAAAGGCAGCAAACATTTTCGGGTCCAGCTGGAGTTGCCCTCCCAGGATAGATTATTTGTATTTCACCTCGGTGGCGGAGTTTCTCTCCGTATTTTCAGCAGGCGTACTCTGGGCAAAAATCGACGAAAGCTTTTTTACTGTACAGGCATTTTCCCGGTAATTTGGAAGCTTGCGCATATCCAGTCATTTTCAAAAAACGCTAATAAAATGTTTCTCTTATAACTATCTGCTTAAAGTATTAAATTTTGGTTTTTCCAAGGTCATGGAAAGTATTATCTGTTATTGATATAATATACATTAGGTTGCAAACATTTATTAGAATAGTTGCAGCTATGAATAAATCGTTTACATTAAGTACCTAAAGACCTTTTAGCATTTGATTAACAAATAAAAATCATTTTGCAATTCTTGTCAATGGATCGAAATTGGTATAGTTTGTACACCAGCTTTTTGTTTCCGAATGTAATGCCAATTGGGACCTATGGAGTTCTAAAGTGATTTTTTAGGAAAGGACTTGTTGAGGAAATCAGTTGATTGCTTACTTTGAAGAAAAGTGCGATAGGCTCCTGGGTGGAGATTTCTTTTATGTGAGAGAGCAGGATATGTTCAAAGAAGCTGTAGTGTATTCTTCGCCTCCTCTTCGTCCATGCAGCTTCTACAGAAATCGTTTGAATAAACGACATGCCTAAATACGTGCTTGCCTATTAGACATTACCCTAATGACAAATAGTAGAGCTAATGTGTAGTCGGTTTAGTGAGATTAAACAATTAGAGCGTCGCAGGTCCATCTTTGGCCAGATCTACTTAGCCGCTAGAAATGTACCACCACTTGTCCTCTCGATTGCGAATATCTTAAACCTTAGTTTGCTTGTAGGGATAGTTATACCTTGAGAACCTTTAAGAAGTAAGAGAGGTTAACTGGTTGCTTTTTTGGCGAGATCGTCTGCTTTGAAGTTCCTGGAATGTATCTATGCCCCGGCACCCAGCAGAGGTGAATGTTGAACTGCTCCGTCATCTGATGGGCAGTCTATGGCTGCGATGGAGTTTAAAGAGACTTAAGTCTTTCACCTACCCCATCACTAGTTTTTGATCCTTCGGTGTAGAAGTGTATCGATTTATCCTCCGTAAATGCAGCGTCCTGCCAGAATAATCTGGTGGTGATAGTGATTTGGAAGTTCTTTCAGAACTGTAGTTGGGATATGGTGTAGTCCATGTTTCTTGATAGAGAGGCCAATATTCTCATTGATTGAGGTAGGTTTTCAGCGGACAGCGGAACAAACAGCTGTTTGCCTGCTAAATATATCAACGGGTGTCAGATGAAGCAGAATGCCCCACTTGTTTCCAATTGTTTTTTCCGAGAGAAAAGTGCTACTATGGCTTTTTTGACTCTTTCCTGTATGTTTGAAGATTATACCTAAGAATTTATCTTCGTCCGAAAAAGTTAAACTAGTACCATTAATAGAGGGCGATATGTGGGATTTTGTGTTTCCTGGAAAAGAGGACAAGTTCGGCTTTTTGGGAGCTTACACCCCGACCACATCGATTTGCACATCTTAAGAGGAGCTCCTTTTAAGGTATTGAGGTGCTTTCTGGATACGGCAATAGCAACATCATCCGTATTAGCAATCCCCCTGCAGCCCTTTCCTTCCAGGCATATCAGTAGCTCATTCAACACTAAGTTCCAGAGAAGAGGGGAAAGGTTGTTATATATTGTTTTAGGGATTCCTTAGAGGAGTCCCTGTCGGTTGTTTCTCTTGAGGTTTTAGCAATATTGGAAGTTTCCTACCATCGTTTCTGAGTGGTCCTTATTCTGCGGCCTACCAGTGTGGCTTCTTTCCATTGTCTTGTTATCGGCATCATTGTTCCATTTCTGATTATGGATAGTGTTATTTAAATAAAATAAAAAAATAAAAAGGTTGTGGAAGAAAATATAAATAACTGAAAAAGTACACACGAAAAACACTCTTTCTTTCCGAAAAAAATACAATAATAACAAAAAAAGCTTTCTAAACCTTCAAAAAAGAAAAACATAGGGACGGGCTACAGTCCGCTGGGCGAACTGTTGGATACCCTATTCTTATTCCTATCCCTCATAAGTGGGCGTGACAAAAGTCTAAGTATGGTTGAACTGTTAAGAACGCTCTACATATTTTGTTATATAACATTTAAAGGATTTTATCAAAAAAAAACGCTCCCTAGCTCAAACTTGGGTGTTTCAATAAAATTGTTTTATTTAATTGTGGGCGTGTCAGTAGGCGAATTAAAAAAAAATTAACACATGAGCATAAAGGGCCCCTAGAGAGTATATATTATAAATTTCAGCTCCCTAGCTCAAACTTTGAATATTCAAAAAAAAAAATTAATTGTCGGCGTGTCAGTGGGCGGATTTTGAAAATATTTTCACATGAGCATAAAGGGCCCATAGAGAGTATATATTATAAATTTCAGCTCCCTAGCTCAAACTTTGGATTTTCAAAAAAATTGTTTTATTTATTTGTGGGCGTGGGCGGATTTTGAAATTTTTTTATCCCGAGCAGTTTTAGGAGTCATAGATCATATATAAAAAACTTCAGCTTTCTAGCTCAAACTTCGATTTTTTTCCAAATTTAGTTTTTTTGAGTTTGTGGGCGTGTCTGTGGGCGGATTTCAAAAATTCGTAAACTTCATTATTTCGGGACCCTAGAGAGTATATGGTTAAAATTTCAGCTCTCTAGGTCCAGTTTAAAGGCCTAATTTTTGCCGACGGACGGACGGACGGACATGGCTAGATCGGCATTACTAGATCGGCATTACTATCGATGCTGATCATAAATATAGTAACTTTTATGGGTCTACGGGCAATATTAAGGTATGTTACAAACTATGCGTCAAAATTAATATACCCTTAGAATAGGGTATAAAAAAAACTTGTCGGGTATAAAATTTCCATATGGTCGCAAACCATTCCAAAACTTGGGGATTTATTTCATGGGTTTTTAGGGATCTGCTTTATACTAAAAATTGGGGATTTATTTCGTGATGAAATACGTCCCCATATTCAACTATTCACTAATCCAACCTAACATCTACTCCAAATCCAACAGTAACCCCAGCAAGGGGCTTACAGGGGGGCAGCATGCTCCCGCATACACGTTACTGTTCCACCAAACCTATTTCGGACTTATTTCACACCTTTTTGGGGATTAACTTCATCATTGCTGTGGGGTATTATTTCGTTTTGCGTTTGGATGTTTATTTCATTGGAGGCTTATTTCCTGCAGCTTTGAAAATATATATCTACGAGTACATACTGTTTTCGTTTAGTTTTATTGCAATTTCTTTCCATATTTGACATTTCAAACTTATATTTTTACAGTTTTTATTACCCATATCGTACAGACATGGGTTTCGTCTTAAAGAATCAATCAATTTTTCCAATAGCCAAGAGCACAAAAAAAATATATAAATATTAGCTTTCTGGGTTGTCATTCTACCCTTGTCGAGTGAATTACCAGCTACCTGGTTTTAAAAAAAACCTTTTAAAATATTGAACTATTTTGGGATAGCCAGCTTGGACGTCTGTTATTCCTGCTTTTTATTAATGATCTGCACTCAGTGAACAAGTCCGCATAGAAATATTAACAATTTAAATGTACGTTGCTGCTCAAACTCTTTGCACTTTAATATAGACAATTGCACTGTTGCTTCTTTTTTCATATATTATAAGTTGCAAAATAACGTCAGCAATAAGGATTTAGTTGTAATTTTTGATTCATATTTTATCTTTTAATATGCATTTCTTTTTTTAATATCAAGGTTTAACGCTATGTGGGGATTTTTTTAGGATTTCTTCTGATCTTTGAGACCCTTATATTAACATTAAAATTTCTATTCATCGCTTTAGTTCGTCCAGTTTTTGAAATATAAATATTACTGCGTAGTTTGGTCTCCCCTTTTCAACAAGGATCTGCAGAAAATTCAAAAAATATTTGCGGAATATTCGCTTCAAAAATTAAATTGGTCCGTTTCCTTACCATCTTATAATGGTGCATTAGTTGGATTTAAGCATCCATCGTGCAAGAGAGTGAACATAACGGGGGATATCGACTATGCACCTCATTTCGCCTTATTTGGTATTTTAATTCTCCTTCTAGAACTCTTACCCAGAATTGATGAAGCTTTCAAAATCTGTCATCCCTACTCAAGTGTTTCAAAGATTATTATCAATTTAACATTGACAGATAAGGAGGTGATCTATTAAAGTTAAGCCAATTAAGTCCTCTAAGAGCAAAGCTAAGGAATTATGTTAGCAATGATTCAATTCTGGTTATTCGAACTTTACACTACAGTGCAATTGCCCGTGTTGGGACGGGGCAAGAATATTATTGCAGCCTACCCTACCGACATATTTAACATCTTGAAACTGTTCCGCAAGTGTGCATGCAAATTTGGGGTTGGCATGACTGGAGATCACCGGTGTCCTAAAAGGACGATCAAACAATTATCAATAATAGGAGCATGCACGTGTCGAAATCAGTAAATACATGCAGGCCTAAAAACTCCTGGAGTACACAAATGCAAGAACACCAAGCCTTTGATTGGCATCAGGTATGAAGTAATCCGAAATCAGGAGGCCTGACAATATTGGTTAGGGTAGGAACGGCGAACCCCAAAGCCGGAACGGTAGAGATGCAGTGAGGTGGGAGGGTTAAGATCAGTTTAATCCTGCCTTACCATAACCTCATTTCCATAAAGGAAGAAGAAGAAGTGGTCCAGTACGGATACCACACAATAGAGCAATATTCTGATATGTATATAGATAGCGCAAATAGGACATTTGACAATTTAATAACAAACATGTGAGAGTACGCATAAGCATAGTGCCTTAACATTCCTCATATTATATGCAGTTTTTACAATGGATTTTCGGAGGATTTGCCAACATATTAAAAGAGGTATTTTTTAGAGCACCGCAGATAACATTTCTAAAGATATAAGTTTGGATGGTGAAAACTATAATTACAGAAATTATATTGAATTCAGATAGACAAAAAAATAATATCATTTACAAGAAGCATGAAACGGAGTCAGCTAATATGACTGTCTTGAGGCACACCAGAGGTCAGAGGTATTTTATTGGAAACAATATTATCAAACTTTACATGTTCGTATCTTTCGGTAAGGAGGAAAATGCCATTGGAAAGAGATAAGAAAGCTATTATTTTGTCAGTTTGAATAGTGAAATTTCCAGTCGAAACTAATAACGAACATAGAGATGGGCTTGAGTGAACTGTTGGATACCCTATTCGTATTCCTTTTCATGGCGAAAGTCTAAGTATGCGTGAATTGTTGAGAACGCTCTAAGTATCTTGTTTATACAACATTTAAGGGATCTTATCGAAAAATCAAAGTTTTTGTAGAAAAAACTACCTTTAAAGTGGACAAAACACTTGTATAAAAAAATTGCCCAAAACGACTTTATCTACATACTTTGCAAATTTCCATTTAAAATAAAACGTTTTTTTTTAATTGTGGGTGTGTCAGTGGGCGGATCTTAAAAATGGTAAGTCCCGAGGATTTTGGGCTCGTAACGACAATATATTAAACATTTTAGCTTTCTACCTCAAAAATCGATTTTATCGATAGTTTTTGTTTTTGAGATTGTGGGATTTCAAATTCTTAAACTTGATTCTTTCGGTCCCCTAGACAGCAAATTTTTAAAATTTCAGCTTTCTAGCTCGAGTTGAATGGCCTTATTTTTGCCTACTCAAGGATGGACGGATATTGCTAGATTAACATTACTAAACACGAATATAGATCTTTTAGGGGTCTACGGTCAATATTAAGGTATGTTTAAGGGGTGTCGATGGTGTCGAGATAAGTGCGTTGGCTTGTGAGCCATCGGTGCAGGTTCAATCCCCACGGGAGACAACAAAATACAACACCCATTAATGGAAAAAAACTAATAACACCTTGTTTTCTTGAACGTCTACACAAAAACGAGGATTTCTGCCTTGTATTACAATGGACTGTTAACGAGTCGGAGTGCTCTGGGATTTGGATCTCCTTTTATCATGAAACAAGGTATGTTACATCCTATGAGTCCAAATTAATATACCCCTAAAATAGGATATAATAATGGAAGATTTCTATAAAGATGGGAATGTGTTGGTTTTGAGATATAGATTGATAGGCATACTATTTTATGTAAAGGTAGGACACACTTTTTGAGAAGAGCGGAAGGTTTGTGGCCGGGAATTAATACCAGCTAATATTTTCAAAATATTTTTTTCAGAAAATTCAATGTTATTATACAGAGGAGTAATAGCCAAAAAGTCAAGAATCTTCTCATTAATCATCGAGTCATAATTCGGATACACGTTGCTAAGAAGTATGCGAAGTTATTACAAATGGTAGCAAAAAAATCCGCTTAATGTCCATTGAAAATAGTAGATCTAGGACTATTCTGTAATCATTTTCAAGGCACGCGTGGTAGAATGATAACATAAACTTCTACTTCAATGAAATGTAGTCCTCATTCGCTAAACCACAATGCCGTTTTCTACAAGCCTGGATATTAAACGTTTTTGAGTTACGGATTACGGATTACGGATTAAATTTTGAAATTCCAGGTTTGTGGGTTTAAGATGGGATTTTTTTTTGATTGCCCTTTATAAAGTGAGCTTGATTGGTAGGTGTTTTGGTTTATTAAAAATCCAATTAGCATTAAGTGCCGGTTTGTAACAAAAAACTCACGTATCCCGGGTGTTAGTGTTTGTTGATTAGGAGCATCTAGAGATAGATATTATGCTCTTTATCTAAACCTAGCTGGTACCGGACAGGCGCATACACAATGAATAAGAGTTTCCCTTCGGTTCCAATATTGCAAATGCGACAGTACTTGTTGTGTGGGATGCCTGTTTTGCCCGTATGGTCTTCTACATGCCAGTTTCCCGTGATAATCGCTGTTATTCTGGCGATATCTTTCCAAGGCCGATTGTTATTGCCTTGTTGTAATTTGGTTACGTCGCTCTGGAGATTAAAAAGTTAGATTAAGGATGTATTTTTCTGATCAGATGTTTATTCAGTTTTATTCAGTTGTTTTATATATACAATTAATTCCTTCCACGTGTGTCATTTATTCAGCCCACAAATTTGTTGCTTGTTTTGTGTCTCCTTACTGGTGATCACTTCCACAGAAAGTATATCACACAGTTAACCTTTAATTTTTGTTTTTTTTACAGACTGCACATTTACATTATTAAGCTAGAAAACTAAAACGGACATAATGCCCGATAGATTTAAAGTGACTAAGACGACTGCAGATATAACGCATAATCAGAACGAAATAGAAGATGACACAGTCACGGGAGGCCTTTTATCATACGAGCATGGTAAGTTGTTCTACAGCTCTTAAACATTATGGAAATTCAAATATAATCTATGTTTATCTATATTAATATTATAAATGCGAAAGTAACTCTGTCTGTCTGTCTGTCTGTCTCGATTTAACGCCAAAACTACTGAACCTATTTAAATGAAATTCGGTACACAGATAGTCTAGAGCCTGAGAATGGACATAGGCTACTTTTTACCAAAATGCTTCATCCGCTATGCAGAAGCGGAGATCTAAGCTGATATCTAGGAAAAGTTGTAACTCTCGAATGCTTTCTAGCTCCTAGCTTTGGAATGACTCATCCAAATGAAATAGGATTTAAATATAAAGTTCAATTATGTACAAAGATTTTAAGATATAAATCATCTTTGTAGGTTGTCCTGAAGTTGAACAATAAGCATTAAACTATAAATTTTATACAATTCAAAAAAAGTAAAATGTTCGATTGAAGCTAGATTGTTGGATTTTCCCAGTGTTGAGTAAAGGAAAATTTGTGTGTGTGTGTTTGTTTCTCTCTCCTCTACCTTTTATGCTGTGTGCTTTTTCTTTCTTTTTCTTATGCACCTTTTGCAGTTTGTGTTTTTTTTTTTTTTTTGGCGCATGGGATTGAAGTAGGGTATGAAATGTAATTGAGATTGAGAGGGAGTCACACTGAGAGTATATCCATACAATGAGAAGGGACACTCTCGACGTTTTCTTTATCAGTTCTTATCACTATCAGTAAGTATTTTGTTTTAAATTTGAGAAGTGGCAGACTGGCGAAGCAAGGCGAGTATGGGTCAGCTAGTCATTCATAAATAATACAGGATGCGGCAAATCAAACTTCCTTTTTGGAAATGCTTCTTCCATAATATTGTTTAGAAAAATATCTCTAGAAGCTATTAATCATTGCAATTCCAATCCACTTTCTAATAGTCCTTACCCTTAGGCTAGTTGCATATAATCGATCTAACTAATGAGTCAAAATTGATAAGACTCGCCATTAATGATGGTCAGGTGCGTAAATGAAATACGAGGGTAACATTTTCAATCGGCCAACTATGCATTTAGTTTAACGTCAAAATACATCTTCTATATATTAATACGGAGTGGCCTATAACGTGTTTCCACCCATTTTTGCTATTATACGTCACATAGATATGCCAACACTATATATATTTGGGTAGGGGACAATACATAGAAGTGCACAATACAAAAATTATCCACATATATAAAACACATTATGAATTACAGCAGGTAAAATTAAGCGAATTGGATGAAATTACAACAACAACAACATTGCTGTGTGAGGCAATAATCTGCCAATCGAAACAGAAAAATTGTATGAAGTTACTTGAAAATGCTTGAAGTTACTTGAAAATCCTTTAAGTTACTTGAAAATGCTTGAAGTTACTTGAAAATGCTTGAAAATACTTGAAGTTACTTGAAGTTACCAACAACAACATTATTGTGCAGGTTATGCATTTGATAATGCTTGAACATACTTGAAGTTACTTGGACATGCTTGAAATTACTTGAAAACGCTTGAAGGTACTTGAAAATGCTTAAAGTTACTTGAAGTTACTTGAAAATGCTTGAAAATACTTAAAATCACTTGAAAATGCTTGAAGTTACTTGAAGTTACCTGAAAATGCTTGCAGTTACTTTAAGTTACTTGAAAATGCTTGATAACTTGAAGTTACTTGATAATGCTCGAACATAAAGGGTTTTTCAGCAGGGACGCTACAAAAGTAGAGCGACAGGGACAGCAAACGACGCCGAATTTCTTGCCGCTCTATTGACATTTCTCTTTAGTAAGGTTTGCCATTTCATGATGGAAAGATATACGAGCCAACAACGAGTCGAAATTATTAAAATTTACTACCGAAATTCGGAGTCAGTGGCCTCAACGTTAAAAGCGCTACGTCCAATTTATGGTCGTCATAATCGTCCTAGCAGATCAACAATTGAACGTCTAGTGGACAAATTTTAATCCACAAGCACAGTACAAAATGTTCCCGTGCCAGTGAGACAAAGAAGTGCCCATAGTGTCGAGAATATTGCCGCCGCTGAGGCTTCAGTTGAAGAAAGCCCAAATGTGTCTCTCACACGTCGTTCTCAAGCGTTGGTCATCTCTGTGACGTCGTTGTGGCCCCAATTGGATGATATGGACTTGGAGGACATGTGGTTCCAACAGCACGGCGCCACAAGCCACACAGCGAATGCCACAATCAATTTATTGGAAACCATGTTTGGAAACCGTGTTATCTCACGAAATGGTCCAGCCCCTTGCCGCCTCGGTCGTGCGATTTGACGCCGTTAGACTATTTCCTGTGGGCCTACGTCAAGTCTATGGTCTATGCCAACAAGCCAGCGACGATTGATGAACTTCGTACGAATATCGAACGTGAAATTGCAGCAGTATCGGCCGATTTATGCTGGAAAACCGTCGAAAATTGGGTTCAGCCTCTGGACTTCTGCAAGCGTGCCCGTGGTGGCCAAGCAAAAGAAATCGAGTTCCATACATAATGGCATCGAATGTACTTTCACAGGAATAAAGAATTTCATTGATATCCAAAACCGTTTTTGTTTTATTTAAAAAAACTTTTGTAGCGCTCTTATTGAAAAACCCTTTACTTGAAGTTACTTGGACATGCTTCAAGTTACTTGAAAATACTTAAAGTTACTTGAAAATGCTTGAAGTTACTTCAAAATGCTTGAAGTTGCTTGAAAATGCTTCAAAATATTGAAGTTACTTGAAGTTACCAACACCATAGAGCCAGTGCCGGTGGCCGGTGGCAGTGATAACGAAAAAGCGAAAAAAAGCAACAGCGTAGGGTTTTCCTTCCGTCCCCCATCCCACTTCATCACTGTTGCTCTTTCTTGACTATTGCATGTGTCGATCGATTATCGTTTGTGCACTTGCAATGCTTGGGTAAAGGCAGCATCGGGCGAATAGCGGGTCGTGAGTTGTTGATTCTGTTGGTGGACCAAAACAAATTACCGTACGGGCATAACACCTGCGGTAGATTGTTTTGGAAATCTAATGTATATTTTCAATTCACGGCCTATGCTTAGTTAGCGTCGGAGTTGTGTTTTTTTATGTTTGTTTTTTGTAATGTGAAGGAATTTCGTTGTCGATGTCAGCAATATTCGTGGGTTGAGAAAGAATTTTTTTTTTTATTATACGCCCATGTTTTTCACAACAAACCAGCTGTTTTGGCACTTAGTGAAACCCAGGTTAGCGTTGGCTCTGATTTAACGGAGTTTAGTCTACCTGGGTACAACTTAGTGCCTTTATTCTTTTCCCATCGCGGTATCGTCGTTTATATACGTAGTGACGTAGCCTACCAACTTCAGCCTCAATATGGCCAATGTGCCAACCCAGAATTTAATTTCATTTGGCTAAAATTCCATGTCCGTAGGCAATTAATACACTACTTTTTTATTTACAGAAGCCCCAACTTGGACAGACATTCAACTTATAATAGGTGTTTTTCTTTTTTAGCCCCGAGCGGGAAACAGAGCCGGGCCCGAGCGATCAGAGCTCGCTCCGAGCTGAACGTAACCTGAGCGCTCCGAGCTAATTAAGAGACAGAATTGAGCACTGAACTGTGATTAGATAAATTTTTTTATTAATTTTCAAAATAGTCAGGTTTGCTTCTGAAATTGGTGTTTGTCAAGGATTGTTCCATTTAAATTATAATTTCTAGTAAATAAACTATGGAAAAAGCACAAATAATGAATGAAGTCAGCCGCGCTCCGCTTTTCGCTCGATGTGCTCATTTTCAATCGAGCTCATCGAGCGAGCCCTGAGCTAGCTCAGAGATAAAAAAGAAATACAAATTTTGTGCTCAGAGCGCTCCGAGTTAAAAAAGTAACACAGTTCTTTTTTTGACAGCTCAGTGCCCCGCTCGGAGCTAAAAAAGAAAAACGCCTAATGAGTTTGATGCCCTGTCTGATTCTATTACAAGAATTGTGACCCTTCATCCTCGTTCTGAAATCGTTATTGCGGGCGATTTCTATATACACAATTCAAGCTGGCTTCGACATTCTGGTCAGACAACACCCGAAGGAAGGTACGTCGAGATCTTTGGTGAGGTAAATAACCTGACTCAGCTTGTAAATGAGCCGACACGAATACCGGACATTAGCAGCCAAACTGCCAACACATTGGACTTGTTTCTTACCTCTCACCCTGATAAATACGCTTTGAACGTATTATCGCCTCTAGATTCGTCAGACCATTGTATCATATCAGCAAATTTCTCGTACTCCAACCACATAGTTAAAGAACAAACTCCTAAAAGAACCGTATGGCAGTTTCTTTAAGAGTTTTAACTGGTCGCTGTGCTTCCTCGAAAGCGACGTGGATGCTGCATATAATAATTCACCTGGGTATGAAGTCTTTTATCCCTAACACGATTAAAAGTATCAAACCCAAGGTTAACGCGTGGTGTGACTCGAGCTGCAAAGAGGCTATCAGGTTAAAAGAGGTAAGTTTTCGGCTATTCAAAGCCAACCCATCTGAGAAAAGCCGTAAAAAGTTTAAACGAGCCAGAAATGACTGCAATGCCCACATTAATCGTGTCAAATTCTCCTATGACCAAAAGTTGAGGCAAAAAATACTACAAAGTCCCACTGGTAGTAAAAACTTTTGGTCATTTGTTAAAAACATCACGAATTCGGCCTCGTCATCTATCTCGACACTCATTTACAACGACATTCCAGCTGTCAGCTCTACAGATAAGGCCAATCTGCTTGCTGCTCACTTTGCAGTCAGCTCAACGCTCCCAGATTGTGCTTTGTCTCCCCCTGTACTCGAGCGCGTAGAATTCTCTATGGGACCAATCCACTTTCGCACTCGTACAGTGGCTAGAGTACTTCAAGATCTTGACGTTCACAAATCCGCCGGTCCAGATGGTATTTCATTCATCATTCTGACGAGGTGTTCTTCTTCGCTGGCAAAACCATTGCGTAAGCTTTTCCATCTTTCCTATTCTTCAGGACTCTTCCCGGGAAGATGGAAAACAGCATTTGTCCAGCCTGTACCAAAAAAAGGCGAATCTTCTTCTCCCTCCTCCTACCGACCAATTGCAATTACGTCCCTTCTTTCTAAGGTCATGGAAACGCTGATAAACCGTAAGCTAATGAAATATCTTGAATCGCGAAAACTTCTTAATGACCGGCAGTATGGTTTTCGCAGCAACAGGTCCACTGGTGATTTGATGACATATCTAACCGAAAAGTGGAACCAATCTCTTCACCAATGTGGTGAAAATAAGATCGTTGCGCTTGATATTTCAAAAGCATTTGACAGAGTTTGGCATCAAGCTCTCTTGTCGAAAATGCGTGCATTTGGAATCGATGATACTCTTCTTCAATGGATTAGAAATTACCTTTCGGACCGATCAATTCAAGTTGTTTTGGTGTCCCCCAAGGCTCTGTTCTGTCCCCGACTCTCTTTCTCATTTTTATAAATGATCTACTGTCTGTTACTTCTAATCCAATCCATTCCTTTGCTGATTACAGTACCCTCAGCTTCTCATATTCGTTTCTTGGGTCACGCCCCCCATCTTCGGTTGTGGAACTGGAACGGCAACGTATGTTAAGCTCATTAAAGTCCGATCTTAACAGCATAACTCAATGGGGTAAAACCAATAGAGTGGAATTTAATACTTCCAAAACACAATGCTGTCTCCTGTCATTAAAGCAAAACCCACACACACTGCCATTATCTATGAATGTCACTTGCATCGCTGAAACCGAAAGACTTTCCATTCTCGGTATGTGTGTTAATGACAACCTTCGTTGGAATGACCACATATTCGGCCAAGAATGCCGCGAAATGTCTAGGCTTCCTTAAGCGTTGTAAGAAATATTTCACCCATTCTGATCTGGCTACAATTTATAAGGCGTTTATTCGCCCGAAACTCGAGTACAACGCTCTATATCTGGTCCGGTGCACCAATAACTTATTTGGAGTTACTTGACAGGATCCAACAACGCGCGATAAAACTCATTGGCGACCGTGACATCGCGAGATCGATTGACTCTCTTAGTCATCGTCGTAATGTCTCCTGCCTTTCGTTGTTTTATCGTTATTTCCACCATAAGTGCTCAAACGAAATTGCCAGTTGCATTCCTCCCCTTGAACATTTCAACCGCAATACCCGTCATGCAAGGAATGCTCATCAGTTCACCCTCAAGCCTGTGTTCGGACGTACAGTGAAGTTCAAAGAATCTTTCCTCAGCCGTACAACACGAATGTGGAATGCTCTTCTCCGCTCCATTTTTCCTACACATTATAACCTACAAGCATTCAAAACCAACGTGCATCGGCATCTCTCCTTTTCGTCTCACCCTAATTTTAACGCCCGCGCTGTGTAGCTAATACATTATAAGGGTCCCAACAAATCCCTTTAGTGCGCGCTTATTGTCAAGGGGGGTAATTGTGAACAGGGGTAATTGTAAACGCACTTAATTCTCCAAAAACCGGGTTTCCATCAAGGCATGCCATGCCATTATTTGAAAATACGATATATTCCCGTTATGCTAACAAGTGACAGACGCAATCTGTAAATACATAGGTTAGTTGCAGTTTGATACTTTTCGTGATCTATTCATTCTTCTGTGTTTTCAAGTTTTTTGGTGTTGAGTAAAATTATTTTAACACAAAAAATAAGTGATCAAGGTAAGTAACTGTTTTATTTATAATTATGTTAAATATATGTGTCAATGCATGTGATGTGTTTTTTAATTCTTTGAAACAAATTATAAAAGTTATTGGCTGTTTACAATTACCCCCTTTTTTTTACATCATGGGGTAAATGGGAATACCAAAATGGGGTAAAAGTAAACACTTTGGGGTAATTGTAAACATGCGTTTTAAATAAACTAAGCGTTGATCTAATATAATTTGAATTCAAAAAGATGCCACGTATCTTATACATCAGAAGATATCTTACATGCAGTGGAAGACGTCGTCAACAAAAATAAGACATACCGACAAGCCGAAGAAACATATGGGGTCCCAAAGTCAGTTATTTTTAATCGAATTGGTGGTAGGAAAAATACTCCTGCCATTGTATCACGAGGAAGAAAGCCTGCACTATCGGCAAATGTGGAAGACACCATCGCAAGGTGCCTAATTTCAAGATCTCGGTCTGGTTAACCTTGCGATAAGGAGGATCTCCTTAATTAAGTGGGTACCTATGTGCAAACGAAGAACTTGGCTATACCCCTTTCAATAGTGGGAAACCAGGAGATGACTGGTACCGTAGTTTTATGGCAAGACATCCAAACCTCTCACTGAAAAAGCCAGAACATTTGCAAAAAGCGCGTCAAGATGCTCGAAAAGCAGACATAATTTTTGACTTTTATGTAAAACTTACAAAAGTTTACGATGATTTTAATTTGCTAAGCCCCGACAAAGCAGCTTTTATTTTGAACGCGGATGACCGACAAATTGCAACCACTGGACAAATGTGTTTTTGGTCCAGTTAAAACAGCGTGGGACAAATCTCTTGTCAATTATGGCAAAAAGATGATGGGACAAGAAAATTGCCTGCTTCCTAAGAGTGAATTTGCTGCACTTCTGAAACCGATTTGGGATAATAATCTTACGTCTGCAAACATTGCATCAGGATTTAAATCTACCGGGATTTTCCCATTTGATCCGACCAAATTTAATGCTTTCAGCGTAAAGGAGCAAGCTTTTTATAACGAACTATGCAAAGTCTGGTCAACCACCATTTCACCAGAACATGCCATCACATCTATTGCAGTGCCTCAACCAGAACCAACACTTAATATTCTTATTATTCCTAAAATATGTGTCAGGCCTAACGTTTCTCTGCCAGATACAGCCCAGATTGAGATGCCATCAACTTCAAAAGGTAAATAACCTTAAGCTGATTAATGTACTCTTCATTGTCTACTAATTTCGTGTCCAGGTACTTCCCAAACTTTTGAGAATACCAGAAACGCAATTACAATGCAGACTGAATTACCATTGCCTCCACAATCTATGATGTCACCTCCTCAAGGTAAGTTATTAATCAAGCATTTATCTTCTAACTTATGTGCTTAAGTTAGACGTTATATTCCAATTTGATTTTTGTTTCTTTTTAAAGAACTTTTGGAAAATATCTTTGGTCTATAAAATTCGTCTCCGTCATCTATAACTAAACCAGAAATTGCTAAGAAGGTAGTTTCACGCTTAAACCAAATGAAATACGGAGAACTTCTAACCACCGATGAAGTGCTAACCCGTTTAAAACAAGCTGACGAGCTCAAAGCTGAAAAGCTGCCAAAAAAGTGACCCAAGAAAGAAAAATCTGGTCTGCAGGAGAAAATAAAAAGCTCAAAATCAAAAAAAGTAAGGATCAGGAAGACAAATTTGAGCTCATCTTCAGATGAAGACGATGTATCTATACCAAGCATTGAATCCGTTTGGAACGAAGGGATAGAAGAAGCAGAAGAGGTAGAATGTCTAAACATTGAAGGAATAAACAACTTAAGGCCAGGCCAGTTTGTCGTTGTCAATTTTAAGGGTGGAAAACGGCTTGCTACCACGTATAAGTACGTTTGTGAGATTTGCAAGGTTCTGCAGGAAGAAGAGGAGGTCGAAGTAGTTGGGACTTTAAGTGTTGGTAGCTCAAAAAAACTGTTTCAAGTTGTAGAAAGCGATAAAAGTTTTGTTTCTATTAACCAAGTTCTTGGATTGTTGCCAGATCCAATAAAAACTGTTGTCGAAGGAAAAATTACTGTTGAGTTTAATGCAAAAGTTCCAGTTTTTGAATTGTAATGCTTAAACTTAAATTTACAAGAATTTTGTTTTTAATCTCATAATTACAAAATCTTTTCAGGTAAATCGTTGAAATAAAATCATTTTAAACAATTAACTCTAAATTTTGTTCCTTATTAAATATTCTTTGGGGTAATTGTGAACATTGTATTTTCGATTTCTTTTCTTCATCAAATGCTTTTATCTTGATTTAGTTCACTTTTACACCAGGAGTTTTTATTCTACAGCCTTAAGAGGCTGAGTTCCTTGTTTTCATTTACCCCATTTTTCTCTTTTTCCTAAAAATAGGCGGGGGTAAATGCAAACACGAATTTTTACAAAAACTAATTAGTTTACACAATTACAATTATTTTTTTCTAAAAGAATAAAGAATTTCAATATAAGTTCAACCAACACCAATTTTCAAAATCGCATAGTTAAGCTGGATGAAACACTATGAATTAAAAAAAAAAACCAAAATGCAAAATCGTTTACCCCTTTGACCCTATTATAAAAAAAAAAAAAAAAAAAAAAACAACATTGCTGTGCATGTTATGCATTTGATAATGCTTGAACATACTTGAAGTTACTTGGACATGCTTGAAGTTACTTGAAAATGCTTGAAAGTACTTGAAAATGCTTGAAGTTACTTGAAGTTATTTGAAAATGCTTGAAAATACTTAAAAATGCTTGAAGTTGCTTGAAGTTACCTGAAAATGCTTGAAGTTACTTTAAGTTACTTGAAAATGCTTGAAGTTAATTGAAAATGCTTGAAAACTTGAAGTAACTTGGACCTGCTTGAAGTTACTTGAAAATGCTTGAAGTTACTTGAAAATGTCGGAAAATTGTATATCATGTGAAATCAGAGAATGCAATGTCGAAAAATTTCATTTTCCGTTTAATATGTATAACAGTCGACTTTGTTTTTTTTTCAACTTATAGAATAAATTGGTCGAATTTCGACCATGGGCGACCCCTAGTTTGTATAAAATGTGGGGCTTTTAATATGCTATCGATTTCGACACAATTAAAGAAATATCAGTTTGTAAAATATTTTCAAAAACGCTGTTTTCCTTAGCATCAAATGATCTATACATAATGAACATCTTATATGCTTAACAACGAAAAATTATGATCTGTGAATGGTTCTCATTATTTCCTACTAGGTGTCGTAAGTGCCACTAGGTAGTGATTTGATGTTGCCATACTAAAAGCCAAATATTATTTAGGCATTTTTTCTGGATTAAATAAATAAGATATTAGAACCTTATCATTTGCGTTACCGCATTTTACACATTTTGTTCCTAGCGTAGATCTGCTGACGGGCATGATCACCCACTTGTTTATAATATATTTGCTGTAGCAAAAAAGTCAGAAGTAAGATACTTACGAAAATCAGCAGCCGTTTTCGAAGCATCCAATTTACGGAAGAGCAAGAAAATTAAATTCGGAGTTTAAAGAAAATAATCTTCAACGGATCGCTATATAACGAATGATTCTTTTTGGTCAGATAGTCAAAGAACTAAGCTTTTTATTGAATGGTGTATAAGTTGGTGCAGGGAAATAAGTAAACGGGCGTTAAATCCACATGAAAACAAAAACCACTCGAATGCAAATAAGTACACTTTACAAAACTGGACTAAGTTCCCACTTGGTTTGGGAATTAACTCTGCTTTGCTGTGAAAATTAAACCCATGTCCATGGACATTATGTGCCTTTTGGAAAACATAACATAAATTATAATAACCCACCGTAGATCCCATAAAAAGTGCAATGAGTATAGGGGCCACGCTGCCCCCTGCTTTGGATCACTGTTGGATTTGGTTTAGTTGCGAGGTTGGGTATATTACTAAAATACTTTACGTTTTTTAGACTTGCTTTGCGAAGAATTGCGTAATTTCGCCTGGTAAAATTTCCGGAGCCGGATTTTACTTCCCTCTTTTAATTCCACTGATTTTTAAGTGGAATTGTCCCTCACGTTGGGATGGGTACTTATTTCCCATTCGAGTGCTTTTATTTCGCATTTGGATTGCCGTGGACTTATTTCCCTGCACCGTATAGGTTATGCTGTCTACCTTTATCGATTTAAGTTTATATAAACGAATACCAACAAATCATACACATAACAAAATGTTAATGACTTTAAGAAATCCATAATCCAGATGTTAGAAAAACGCACCGCATCTCTTTGCTTTTCCCCCCAAGGTCATCAAACAAGCTAACTAACGTTTAGCTAAAGCTGCAATATACATTAACCATACCAACAACAACAAACTAAAATTAGGTTTGGGCTCAACAAAAAAACCACACATCAATCAACAGACGCAGGACGCAGTTACGAAATGTATTGTTCGGACTGTGCCAAAAAACATATTGGACAAACCAGAAGAGCTTCTGAATTCCAGATTTAAAGAACACTTTTGATCTGTTAAAAATTAAGAAGTGGAAAAAGCAATAGCAGCTCACATTTATGATTTAAATAACGAAATACCACATATAATTTTCTCTTTTGACTAGAATTTCAGGCTCTAAAAATATAAAAACAAACCACACAATCACCTATACTAAACAGCACAGATTACCGATACTAGATAGTCAACTGAGAAAGATTTGGAGCGTTCAAATTGCAAGGCAACTGCGAGTTGCGTTAAATTTCTATCACTTGCCAAACGATGGTCACGTGAGGAAAGGTAAAATAATAGAGCTAGTAGTTGCCTCGCTAATTGAACGCGCCCATTTTCTCAATTTGTCCCCAAGCTAAAATACAGCTGAAAAACTCCACTAATTGACTATTTGTGTAAGTGTTTGCATGCAAATCAAATGGGAAGCTTGCACAACTATTGGATCTTGAGTGGAATCAGGTGTGAAGTTGGGAACAACTGAACGAAAAGAGTGAAAAAATTTCTCAAAATGAGGGAGGATACCTTCGTTTCAAGCCCCACCGTCGTGGAAAGTTTCATCATCGTTACTAAAACCTGTTTACTTAGGCTGAAAACATACCGGATAAAGCAAAACGTTTTTGATTCGATAGTCAAAAAAACATTTTTTATTTCAACACACACCAAGCGAAACAGAATGTAACAAAACAAAACGTTTTGTTTTCTTGCTTCATTTGGTGTGCGTTGAAATAAAACAAAATTTAATTCGTTACTTGCTGAGTATACAAGAAAGAAAATACTTGAAACAAGAGTATACACTTATCGTTTATCCAGAGCTCGAAGAGTGGTTGAATGCGCATTTGGTATGATTACCAAAAAATTTCGTATATTTGATACTGTCAAATTACTGCCTCCCAATAAAGTGCAAATTATTACATAAGCCGCCTGCGCCTTGCATAATATGATTAGGGAACGCGAAGGCTTGCTTCAGGAAATATATGTTGAGTGTGAAGCTATGGAATACGTACCTCAAGGAGGAACACATGATGAAAATATTGGAAGAGCAAGACCATCAAATGCTGCACTTAACCTACGCAATCAGTATGTTCAATACTTTAACTCCTCTACTGGAGCAGTTCCTTGGAAATACAAGTATGCCATCTAATTTTGGTTAAATGATTTTTAAAGACAGTGTTGCTGATTATATCAAAAAGATTTTGGTAGGAAATGCAGTTTACAGATTTGACTTATTAGGAAATATAATAAATTTGTAATTGGGTACTTATCTGATAATGGGGAGATGTTTTTGCTTCACCGATCGAAATCCAAGTGAAGTGACAAAAAACAAAGAAAAGGTCAAATAGACCACTCATAATTATCATCTCGCCCATCCAAGCTTCGCAGAAGCAATTGTTGCTGTAAAGCTGTGCGAGCTTGCATGTAATACAAAAAAAAGAGAACATTTACAATCAAATACATATCAATTGCAAACAAAATAGTAAGAAACAAGAAAGAAATACATATTAGGCAAAATTGTTGGTTTCATCTCAAACAGACAGTGTATCAAGTGTTTAAAGTAATACTGTATATAAATATTCATACACATTATGTACATTAATAAACATGAATAAAATTAAAATTCAATGAAACTTACCTTGGCAATTCATTTCAGTTGCTATTTCTATCCACAGCTTATCAATAGTAACTTTATTAGCATGTTCCTTATCTTTATAATTATAGATAGGGCTTCTTGCCTCAATTAAAAAAATCAATTTTTCTCCATCTACGTCCATATTTGTTAAGATTTGGGCACAGAGTAAAACAGAGTACAATATAATGAGTAGGGACACTCTCATATTTTTGACTGAAGGGTTATTGTAGATGTTCATAATTAGGTGTAATCATTAAGAAAAATAATCAGAAAAACCAGCCATAAACCATTTTAAAAATAAATCAGGTACCACTGCACGTAGTAAAAAGGATAAAGTCATGCGTCTTTAAAAAAGTATTAAGAAAAACCCCACAATGTTTTGCAGAAAACAACAGGTCAGCTGCCGGCAACGAAGCAAGTTTTCTTGTTTTGCTTTTGTTTTTATGTTTCGTTTCATTTGGTGTGTGTTGCCCCATAAGAAAGTAGGCAATTATCGTCAACGCCGCTGGGTCAAAACAGTGATGCCAGTCTTTTGTATTGAGTTTCCCACAAGGTTGACCGATAATTCCCTTTTTTCCCTCACGGTTCCAGAAAAGTCCCATAACAGTTCCCATGACTAAGATATTTAAAAAAAACTAAAATTAAAATATTCAACCTTTTTATTTATAACAAAAAATAAATCAAGGTTAAAACAAAGAACATAACATAAATTCATTTTTCATATTTTTTATGAAACAAATAACAGTAAGTAAACAAAGACCAAAGTATTTTGATGAATAAACATAAATAGGTAACGCTAACATTTATGAAAAAAAGGTACAGAGTAGATTAGAAACAAAATTTTTTATATATTTATCGATATACATTGCATTTTTGGTAAACTAACTAATGTCTGTGACTCATTTTTTCATCACAAAGGGTTTTTCAAAGAGATTCAAAGTGTTTCAAAATACTTAGGCGTATATATTTTTTGCGTTATGCAATGATAAGTGATTCTCATTAACAACCAAATTAAAACAAGTTATGTTTTTTGACTGGAATGATGAACTTACGATACAAATACTGTTGTATTATATCTTTCCCTAAACGATTTCTTTTTTTGCATTTCACTTCGGTGACCACAGAAAAAAAATTCGTTCTGCCTCCGCGTTTGAGTGAGGTAGGGTCAACGCAACCTTTACAATTTTTTCCATATTAGGGAACAATTTTTCATTATTAAAATTCTTCATCTTAATGATTTTTATTGACACATTTCATTTAAAGGAAGTTGTTTTAAAGAACACTTTTGATTCTCGCTCAATAATATAGAAATATTTTTTAACTCATCGACAGATTCATTGGCTTTTGTGAGATCAATTTTTTTAACGATGGCTGAAATCGAAAGTTCACTACTTTTTTTGACATCCAATGCAATGCTCGGGCTTAAGAAATTCCATTTGAACAATAGAGTCATCTTCAAATGTCAAGCGATTGGTCATTTCTTTAACAGTTTTGTAAAATTTAAGACAATCTGCCTTCAAGCGCTTCTGTACCGTAAAATCCAATCATGCCAAGGATACTTCACACTCACAACCAACAGCAACATTGTCCAAGTCGTGCATGGCACCTGCATCTGGATTTCTCAATATGTCAAGTTGATCATTCCATTGGAGCAAGAAAAAACCTGACTTTTTAAAATTCCTACACATTTTAAGAACAAGAAATTTGCTCTCTTGCACAATGCAGTGAATCAGAACCTTTCTGTTCTGAAAAAGGGCATTAAATTCATTAAAAGCGCAAACAAAAATGGAGGATTTGACGTTTTGCCATTTGCTTTGCAAAGAATAGAATGAGTAAATTCGAAACATAATCGTAATGGGTTGCTTCAGAGTATGAAAATTGTTTTTCATACTCTGATAAAAAAAATTAAATGAACGAATAAAACGCATCAACCATTTTTTTTTTATTTTATTTTATAAAGCTTAGATTTATGTGGAATTCCCTTATTTTTGTTCTGGGAACAAGAAAATTCCCTTTTTCCCTTTTAGCCTTTTTTGAGATGCGAAATTCCCACGAAATGGAAAATTTCCCACGATCTGGGATCACTGGGTCGAAACAGTTTTGTTGCATTCGGTGTCTGTTGCTCGTATACAATGGCATGCATTTTCGACAACCACCACCGAAACACTTCGAAACAAAAACCTGTTTACACCCTATTCTAAGGGTATATTAATTATGACGCATAGTTTGTAACATATCTTAATATTGCCCGTAGACCCCTAAAAGTTACTATATTTATGATCAGCATCGATATTAATGTCGATCTAGCCATGTTCGTCCGTCCGTCCGTCCGTCGGCAAAAATTAGGCCTTTAAACTGGGCCTAGAGAGCTGAAATTTTTACCAAATACTCTCTAGGGTCCCGAAATAATCAAGTTTACGAATTTTTGAAATCCGCCCACAGACACGCCCACAAACTCAAAAAAACAAAATTTTGGAAAAAATCGAATTTTGAACTAGAAAGCTGAAATTTTTTATATATGATCTATGGCTCCTAAAGCTGATCGGGAGATAAAATTTTTAAAATCCGCCCACTGACGCCCACAATTAAATAAAACAATTTTATTGAAAAGTCAAAGTTTGAGCTAGGAAGCTGAAATTTATAATATATACTTTCCACCGAAAACTGGTTTGAACGAGATCTAGTAATTTACCTTTCATTCAGTCAACTCAAATATAAAAAAAAAAACATTTAATTTCATAAACATAAACCTTATGCGTGAACCGTGAACCATTATTTTCTAATAATAAATCTGTAATAGGTGCCTAAGTAAATAATAATTATAATTCACGCGGAACCCTTCATGGGCGAGTCCGACTCGCACTTGGCCGCTTTTTATACCCTATTCTAAGGGTATATTAATTTTGACGCATAGTTTGTAACATACCTTAATATTGGCCGTAGATCCCTAAAAGTTACTATATTTATGATCAGCATCGATAGTAATGTCGATCTAGCCATGTCCGTCAGTCCGTCCGTCCGTCCGTCCGTCGGCAAAAATTAGGCCTTTAAACTGGGTCAGAGAGCTGAACCATAAAATATCTAGGGCTGAAATTTCGTATATATGATCTATGATTCCTAAAACTGCTCGGGAGATAAAATTTTCAAAATTCGCCCACTGACACGCCCACAAATAAATAAAACAATTTTATTGAAAAACCAAAATTTGAGCTAGGGAGCTGAAATTTATAATATATACTTTTTAGGGGCCCTTAATGCTCATGCGTATTTTTTTTTAAACCCACAATGAAATAAAACAATTTTATTGAAAAACCCAAGTTTGAGCTAGGGAGCGTTTTTTCTTACAAAAGCTTCGTTTTTTTTAGATAAAATCTTTTAAATGTTATATAACAAAATATGTAGAGCGTTCTTAACTTATGAGGGATAGGAATAAGAATAGGGTATCCAACAGTTCGCTCAAGCGGACTGTAGCCCGTCCTTATGTTTATACCCTATTCTAGGGGTATATTAATTTTGACGCATAGTTTGTAACATACCTTAATATTGCCCGTAGACCCCTAAAAGTTACTATATTTATGATCAGCATCGATAGTAATGTCGATCTAGCCATGTCCGTCCGTCCGTCCGTCCGTCCGTCCGTCGGCAAAAATTAGGCCTTTAAACTGGACCTAGAGAGCTGAAATTTTAACCATATACTCTCTAGGGTCCCGAAATAATCAAGTTTACGAATTTTTGAAATCCGCCCACAGACACGCCCACAAACTAAAAAAAACAAAATTTTGGAAAAAATCGAATTTTGAACTAGAAAGCTGAAATTTTTTATATATGATCTATGGCTCCTAAAACTGATCGGGAGATAAAATTTTTAAAATCCGCCCACTATACTTTCTATGGGCCCTTTATACTCATGTGTAAATATTTTCAAAATCCGCCCACTGACACGCCCACAATTTAAAAAAAACTTTTTTTGAAAATCCAAAGTTTGAGCTAGGGAGCTGAAATATATAATATATACTCTCTAGGGGCCCTTTATGCTCATGCGTAATCTTTTTTTAAATCCGCCCACCGACACGCCCACAATTAAATAAAACTATTTTATTGGTAAACCAAAGTTTGAGCTAGGGGGCGTTTTTGTACAAAAGCTTCGTTTTTTCGATAAAATCCTCTAAATGTTATATAACAATATATGTAGAATATTCTTAACAATTCAACCAGTTTTAGACTTTTGTCACGCCCACTTATGAGGGATAGGAATAAGAATAGGGTATCCAACAGTTCGCCCAAGCGGAATGTAGCCCGTCCCTATGTTTAGCCTTACTATTAAAATTATTATTTTGTTTGTGGTTTTGTTGAAACATACGAGTGTCTACAGTATTAATGGCCATTCATAACAGAGGGACAAGCTACCTGTGTTGAATAATCATTTTATTTCAATTATTTTGGCACTCTGTCCACATATGATGCATGGAAACTACAAAAACAATCCCAATGACATTGAAAAATCATTAACAACTAGGAAAACATATTAACTTTTGTCGCCGATTTAGCGCATGCGTTGCTTTCGTTACGTCCAAAGAATTTGAGTGCACTTTGACCTTTGACACAAATCAAAAATTTAAATAATACAAAAGACACAAGCCCCAAGCCAAGAAATATTTTGACAAGTTAATACTATTCTCTACATTCGCGTTGACACACGACGCTTTACAGCAACGTTACAAAATATAACGTTGGTTTTTGGAAGACCATTTTGGAGTTGAAGCAAAACGCAGCTTTGTGATAGGTTTCACTAATTTCCTATGGTTCAACTTGATGCGTCTTTCAACGCGACGGTAAAGTGTCAAGAGGTGTCCAGAGTTTTAAACCCTTTTGCCAGCGAAGTGGCCCACCCAGGTACTATTATGGCATCTACGAGTCGAATAGGTGTCCAGAGTTTTAATTTGTGTGCGTCAAAGAGGTGTCCAGAGCCCTTTTACCGTCGAAGCGGGCCACCCAGGTACTATTATCTACGAGTCGAAGAGGTGTCCAGAGTTTTAAACCCTTTTACCCACAGAGCGGTCCACCCAGGTACTATTATGGCATCTACGAGTCGAATAGGTGTGAAGAGTTTTAATTTGTGTGCGTCAAAGAGGTGTCCAGAGCTTTAAACCCTTTTACCGGCGAAGCGGGTCACACAGGTACTATTATTGGATCTACGATTCAAAGAGATGTCCAGAGTCTTGATTTTTGTGAGCATTATAAGATCTACTTGAGATATTTATGGTAGATCCCATATGCTTGAGGTAATTTTATTTGAGGGATTTTGAGGGGACTGTGTTCAAGGAGATTTTTAAAGGGGATATTTTGTGAAAGAATATTTTGGCCAAGGATATTTTCCTGGGATATTTTGCCAGTGGATATTATAAAAAAGAATATAAAACAGAGGTAATTTACTTAAGCCTCATTGTAAACTTTATATTTTGTTTACCTTAACCTATTTTTCGTACCAAAAACTTGAATTTATTGTCACAGATTCATAAGCCGATTTATTACCCTGCTCAATTTTCTGTTCATATAGATATGCATACAAAGTGACTTTCCCGTTATATTTCTTTTTTGCTCCACAACATTGTACGAAAAAAATTATTTTCAAACCAAGTAAGAATAATCAACAAAGACATGATAATAACATAAGTCAAATAAATTATCCCAAACCCACCACAGCACTCAGCAAACAAACCCCTCCATCCCACCCCAAAAACAAAGTCAGGAACTCTGATAAACATCAGACATTAATTTTAACGGAGCAGTAAAAGCTAAATTATAAATTTTACAGAAAAGCAGATACAAAGTAAAAGAAAATTGCTACAGAAATAAACGTATATGTACGCATTTTTCAGTTTTATCAAATAAAACGCACGACAACAATCTCCTCATCTTTGGAAATCACTTGTTTACGGGTGTTAACACACCTTTATTGTTTTACATATATTCACCGGTAGAACATTTTGAGAAAGGATAATACATCGCTCATTTGCGGTTAGTTCGGGAGGGGGATGTGGACGTTGACTACCTATTTAGTATAGAGAATCTGTGCTCGCTGCATACAAATTACACATAAAAACAACAGATAATTCAATGAACTTGGAACCCGGTCCAATTGATTCACATTTATTCCATATTATAGAACAGAAAAAGAATAAAGAATAGCAACTGTTTTTCGTCTCAATTTTGTGTTTTTGTTGTTCTTTTCCTTTGTGCTTAACAAACCTCATTCAGCCTCTTTATACTTAATGTTTAACAGTTGCTCGCTGATGATGGTTCCGCAGTTGAGAACCTTAATGCATACGTTTCAATAAAAATTTAAAGTTTAACATAAACATTGGTTTCCCTACTTTTTATTTAATTTGCAATATGATTTGTGTGCTCTTTAAGGGTGTTAACTTATATCTAATTATACATGTAGGGTAGGTATAGGTAATCCTGAGCGAAAAGCTCTGTTTTGGTACTATCTGTACCAAAATTCGTCAAGTGGTATAAAAAAAATGCTCATAGATTTCTTTCATTCTTAAACGAAGAGGTTATTATCTGGACAACAGGGATCATATTGGTCCGCCTTTGTGGTTTTCTTGTTTGACCTTAAAAAGTATGGGCAGAGCTAACGATTTCGAATTATTTCGTCACTGAGGAAAATCAAATGCTGATGTTGTTGCATTGGTTTGATCTAGGAGTTTTTAGGCCTGCATCTTTTTCGCGATTGTATAGGAAAATTGATTGATATTGCCTTTTTGTTGTTTTCTGGCAAAGTGAACTGTTTCATTTTGGACATCCCTTTTACGGTCTCCATCACGTCTCTTCACTTCTTCCAACAACTTCAAAATTGAAATTCTCATAGAAATAGAAAATTTAAACTAATACTTCAAAAATGTATATGGAGGTATAAAACATATGGAAAAGCACAGCCGCTTGGGCGTACCTATCCTATCCTATCCTATCATATTCCCCAAAACGGGCGTGCCGTTAGGCTGCGGCCTTTTCTCCAGTTTAACACGTTGCAAATAACTTTGTGTAGATGAGTTGATAAGAAGAGCACTATTTACTGAACAGCTGATCTACTAGCCTCAACTTCAGTTTTTGCCTTGATTTTGCTTACGAAAAGTCTTGAATTTAAAGCAGCTCCGAGTATCACCCGTTGTTCCTGACTTGTTGTTGCTTTGTTTACCTTTCCTTTTCAGTTTTTTCCATAGTTCTCAGGGTCCTTAAGATAGCTATGAACAACATTTGGTCATCTTGCAATCTTACCGGCTATAAAACGGATAGATTTGCCTTGTTCCTGCTAAGCTCGAATTATGCCTATTTCCTCCTTAGTTAATGATTTGTTTTTACCCATAGTTTTTGTTTCTATGAAATTATGTTTTGAACTAAGGCCCCTTGAACTCTTGATAACAAGTAGATTTAGTTACTATTCGTAATCAAGTAAAAAGAAAAAAAGGAGTAATGTTTTGGCCTTGTTGGGAAAAGCAGCATAAAAATTAAATTTATCCACTTAATCCCATTTTTTTTTTACAACCTAAACATAATACATCCTTCTTTCATATTGCATTTGGGATTCCCCAGATTATCAAAGGATCTAAAAAATATCGTAAAATAAAATCAAAAAAAATACATGTTCGTAATCAAGTGAAAAGGAGTGTACTTACGTACTCATATACATTTGACAGCTTTGCCAGGTCAGGCAAAAAAATCACGTAATTTTCCAGATAGCCCTAAGTGTTCTTAAGTGTCATCACACCTGTCCGCTCCTATTTTTTATAGTTTGTGTGATTAGGCAAAATAAATTATTATGTGTATATATTCAGGGCTATCGAAGCTCTTATTTGAATCGCAAATAGAATAAAACTGTATCACTAACGCCATCAAACAGCGGCTCAATCAGACAGAGACCTCACAATTCATAAACTAATCGCTAACCCTAAAATGAGGTTAGATTGGTAGGTTAGATTCATAAAAAAGTTTTTTGTATATAAAATACTAATAATAGCACAAAATACTGAACCAGAACATCTGTCAAAATCTATCAGCTGTGAGTTTGATGTCTTTCCTCTTCTTTATTGGAAAACATCTTCCAAGTTTACTGATTTTCTCTTAAAATGTGCAAGATTTCCCCTTACCCCCGTCATTCCATATAACAATATTAAGTTCAACCCAAAAACTAAAGTAGAGTAACATGCGAATTGTTTTTGGTTTCCACCTCTTACCCAGAATACATAACCTGTATTTATTTTAAGCTTTGAAATCTGTCAGGGCTTTGTTTCTGCGGAGACCTCTACCTATTCCATATCGATGCGTAAAATCCCTAGTTATATTTAAGATAGAGCTTTAGAGTACCAGTATTTTTAGCCCTGGTAAAGCTTTCTCCTAAAACCTCGATTTGTTTTAGTATATATTTATATAAGTGTTTACCAGAGTGAAATGTAAAGTTCGCATGGTTTGAAGGGAGAGCGCATTTTACCAATGGATGCATAGGATTAGGTTGGGAATGTAGTTACACCCACGGATACCTAAGCACGCTCTTTGAAATATTAATCGTGCCTTGTGTATATTTTGTGGTTTAGGAAAACACATTGTAATAACATAACCTGCACCATGTTGACTGTCAATTTCTTGTAGACAAAGGAGAATTTTTAGTTCTCTTACTTTTCTCTAAATGTTGGGAAAGATAGAGCACAAAATATCATGGAGAAGATTGGCTTTCGGATGAATTTAAGATTACATCTAAAATTTAATCAGAGATGGCCAGTGACTACATTCCATAAATTATCTTGAGTACGATATCTTTCTCTCTTAAAAGTATATATGCAGCCCGGACACGATTTGTTGAGAGGGGCAATTGGCTTTTAACCTATGTCCTCCTTTTCTGGGAGGCCCAGGATTCTTTTCATAGCACTGAATGCAAAAGTGAAGTGTTATTCGCAGCTGAAGGATTTTAATTGATTGTTATTATCACTTTGGTTAGAGATAAGGGATATCTTTTGATTCATTGGAATTATTCCTTGCGAAACACATACATATGTATTTCTCGTGTCAATAAAATTAATCAGGTTTACCTATTTGTTTTATTTTTGTTCATTTCAGATTAGTCTATTTTTCATTCCACTTAGTATGGGCTTTAAGCTGTGACTAAAAAAAATTTAATATATAAGATACAGCATCTCAAGTCGTAAAAAAATTTAACTGGTATAAACTTTTAAGTTTTTTTATTGCCAAACGATTCAATTATTTTTTATTGCATATATTATATTTTTTATTTTCGTAGCTCTGCCGGTTGCTGGTTTTAATTTAAATCATCAAGTACAAAATCCAAATACATGTGCCTTATCAAAAAGCTTTTTGCATAATACACAGGGTTTTCCGACTAAAAATGTAATGTACTGGAAAATGTTCTTTGGACATGTTTTTAGATAAGACTGTTATACGGTGAGGGTCTTCCTAAGTAGGTGTACGTTATTTAGGAAGGAATAAAGAATTACTTGGGTGTACTTCGACCCATGTTAATACAAACAGAACCGTTAATAGTTGCTGCAGAAAACAAAATTAATATGTTAATTGAGTCTAGAGATATTAAATTTTCAGCCAGTTGCCCATGCAAATTTTTTACTTTCCTCCAAAAAAATGTGTAACGAACATAATATACTCGTTGTTTTATTGTTTTCATGTAAAACGTAATAATAATAAAATCAATTTAATTTTATATGTTAGCGGAGAAACCCAAAGATTTCATAATACATACTTGGGATAACCTGAAAATGAAAATACGTGGTTCAAAACCACAGTTGACAATGAGAGTAGTTTTCTAATTATTTATAATTTTGGAATTATTTTTTAATATTGTATTGGCATTAGAATGTTTTTAAATGTGTATTTTTTTCGAGTACATGGCAAAACCGATTTATGACCTTTAAGTGTAATTTCCTTAACATGTTGCCTTACAGCCCTCAGAAAAAGTTAGGCTTAAGTGTGATCGGCTAGTTGGTAAATATGCGAAGAAAAATGGTGAACCTAAAAGGATAGACAACAAAATTCCATTCATCAGTTTAATTTTTGAAGCCGATGTTGCTTAGAAAAAGCGTGTAAAATGCCAATTTTTACAAACGAAGAATACGGAGATATAATCCACGTTTATGGGCTGTGCAATTTCAATTCCAATGGAGCACGACAAAGATACCTTGAATTTGATATTAACCCGCGACTTCCTCGTAGCAACGTTTGTACAAATACGAAGCGTAAGCAAAAGTTAGGCTGCAGTAAGCCTCAATAAATATTGTAAGCGATATCCAAAAAAAAATTAAATATGTGCACAAATAAAACAAAAACATTTGTGTTCAGAACTGTTGGAACCAAAAGCAATGAAGGCAAAAACTACTACAAAGTCCCACGGGTAGTAAAAACTTTTGGTCGTTTGTTAAAAACATCAAGAATTCGGCCTCGCCATCATTTACAACGACATTCCAGCTGTTAGCTCTCTAGATAAATTCAATCTGCTTGCTGCTTACTTTGCAGCTAGCTCAACGCTCCCAGATTGTGCACTCGTACAGTGGGTAGAGTACTTCCAGAACTTGACATACACAAATCCGCTGGTCCAGATGGTATTTCCCCTATCGTTCTGAAGAGGTGTTCTTCTACGTTAAAAAAAACCACTGCGTAAGCTTTTCTGTCTGTCCTATGCTTCAGGGCTCTTTCCGAGGAGATGAAAAACAGCAATTGTCAAGCCTGATCCAAAAAAGGCGAACCTTCTTCTCCCTCCACCTACCGACCAATTACACTCACGTCCCTTCTTTCTAAGGTCATGGAATTGCTGATCAACCGTTAGCTCATCTTGAATCGCGAAAATTTCTTAATGACCGGCAGTATGGTTTCCACAGCAACAGGTCCACTGGTTATTTGATGACATATCTAAACGAAAAGTGGAACCAATCTCTTCACCAAGATAGTGAAAGTAAAATTGTTGCGCTTGATATTTCAAAGGCATTTGACAGAGTTTGACATCAAGCTCTCTTGCCGAAAATGCGTGCATTTGGAATCTTGTTCAATGGATTAGAAATTACCTTTCGGCCCGTTCAATTCAAGTTGTTTTGGACGGTTTGAAGTCTGCAACTCATCAAATAAATGTTGTTTTTTACAACCAATAGAGTGGAATTTAATGCTTCTAAAACGCAATGCTGTCTTCTATTAAAGCAAAACTCACAAACACTGC
Source organism: Portevinia maculata (assembly GCA_949715645.1). Taxonomy (NCBI): domain Eukaryota; kingdom Metazoa; phylum Arthropoda; class Insecta; order Diptera; family Syrphidae; genus Portevinia; species Portevinia maculata. Next base: position 99,408,176 of record OX454525.1, read on the forward strand.
CATTATCCATAATTGACACCTACATCGCTGAAACCGAAAGACTTTCTATTCTCGGTATGTGTATTAATGACAGCCTCCGTTGGAATGACCGTATTTTCGATGTCGCCAAGGACGCTGCGAAATGTCTGGGCTTCCTTAATCGATGTAAGAAATATTTCACCCTTCTAATTCGGCTACAATCTATCCACCCGAAACGCTCAAGCCTGTATTCGGACGTACAGTGAAGTTCAAAGAATCTTTCCTCAGCCGTACTACACGAATGTGGAATACTCTTCCACGCTCTATTTTTCCTTCACATTATAACCTACAAACATTAAAAACCCACATGCATCGGCATCTCCTTTTCTTCTAATCCTTATTTTCTTAACGCCCACGCTGTGCACCCAATACATGGTAAGGGTACTAAAAGAATCCCTGTAGTGTACATTATAAAAAAAAACACCACATATTTTTTGGAGAAAAGTGACCTCAAAGTCAAAATTTTGCATAGGCAAGAAAACCGGAACTGGCTTAAAAATTCAATATCTCAAGACTTAAAATACATATTAAATTTATTAAAAGCAATTATAAAGAACATTATTTCTTCTCAAGATAAGGTCCTAAATAACGTTTCTGCAGCAACTATTAACGGAGCTATTTGAGTTAACATGGGTCAGGGTACACCAAAGCAAGACTTCTTAAATCCTAGGTAAAGATTGGTTGCATGACTTGAAATAAACCCCGAAAAAACAAAACTGATGAGTAAAGGAGAACAAAAAGAGATCATGGTTAATGCCAACCGAATCGAGTACGTCAAAGACTACATTTATTTGGGCCTACTGGATTTCGCTTGAAAACAAGAAGAAACAGAATCACACAACACAAAGAGATATGGAGAGCTCCATCCCAAAAACATCAAGGGGCAATGAGTTGGGAAAAAAATGTAACTGTATGACCGATTTTTGGGACCTTGTCATAAGGGCAAACAACAAAAGAGGAACTGGGGCGGTCATGTGGCTCAAATAACCGACACCTGAACACTTAAATGAACGCAAAAAAAGAGGCAGACAGCTGAAACGATGGAAAGATAATATAATATCATTCGTAGATGAAGCAGATGGGAAAGAATGGCGACGAACAACGTAACTTGGAGAGCCTTGGGGGAGGCTTATATCCTAACGTAACATTTAAAGAATTCATTTTTGTTAAATGAATTGGGAAAAAACATAGCGTCTCTGTATGGCTATTGATGGAATGTATTTCTTTTATGTATTATATACTTTTATACGTAACATTATTTCTACATCTAACTGGATTAATAAAAGCTCTTAATAATTTCATCTTCTTTAATGGCAGTTAGGCAATGAGCAGGATTAAATGGATCATAACCCTCTCACTTAACTGCATCCCTACTGGTCCGCCTGTTCGACCTCAGAAAAAAACGGCATGCGTCCTGATTTTAAATTGCTTCTCATTGAGGCCAATCAAATGTTGGTGTTGCCATTTGTGGGATCCAGGAGTTTTTAGGCCTGCCTCTTTTTCGCGTTTGTATGAAAACTTTGATCAATATTTTCGATAGGGTTCGTAGGATCTCTCCTTTGAACATGACAGTACCAACTGAGCCGGACTGGTCTTCAGATAGGTGTGTTATTTTCCGCATTTGGGTATCTAATCCCCGCTCAACGATATTCATGGTGTGTGACATCAGCTTGATTGAACGGTAATTGTCACAGTCCCGCGTATTGCTTTATCCTGTGTACAAAGAAAGAAGAAAAATTTCCCTCCACTGGCAAGGCATTGTATCACCTTTCATCAGTTAGCAGATGAGAATCCTGAGCGATTTGGACCCGATGTCTCCCACCTTTTTCCAAAATTCAGAGGGCATATCGTCCGGCCTAACTGCTTTTGGTTTTTTGTAGTATTTGACCCCCTTCCTAACTTCTTCGACAATAATGTGGTGTACTTCTTCATTGTTAGAAATCGCTCTCGGAAAATATATCCGAGGAAATTGTCCATTTCGAAATCCCTCACAATAGAATAACTTCGGGTATTGTGGTATATATACTCGTATTACTATTTTTATTTTGACTATAATTGCAAAAGTGTCGCTCTGAATCGAGCCATATATAGCTAAAAAACATAGGGACGGGCTACAGTCCGCTTGGGCGAACTGTTGGATACCCTATTCTTATTCCTATCCCTCATAAGTGGGCGTGACAAAAGTCTAAGTATGGTTAAATTGTTAAGAACGCTCTACATATTTTGTTATATAACATTTAAAGGAGTTTATCAAAAAAAACGCTCCCTAGCTCAAACTTGGGTGCTTCAATAAAATTGTTTTATTTAATTGTGGGCGTGTCAGTAGGCGGATTTAAAAAAAAATTAACACATGAGCATAAAGGGCCCCTAGAGAGTATATATTATAAATTTCAGCTCAAACTTTGGATTTTCAAAAAAATTGTTTTATTTATTTGTGGGCGTGTCAGTGGGCGGATTTTGAAAATATTTATACATGAGCTTAAAGGGCCCCTAGGGAGTATATATTATAAATTTCAGATCCCTAGCTCAAACTTTGGATTTTCAAAAAAATTGTTTTATTTATTTGTGGGCGTGTTAGTGGGCGGATTTTGAAAATATTTATACATGAGCATAAAGGGCCCCTAGAAAGTATATATTAAAAATTTCAGCTCCCTAGCTCAAATTTTGGTTTTTCAATAAAATTGTTTTATTTTTTTGTGGGCGTGGCAGTGGGCGGATTTTGAAAATTTTATATCCCGAGCAGTTTTAGGAGTCATAGATCATATATAAAAAATTTCAGCTTCCTAGCTCAAAATTCGATTTTTTCCAAAATTTTGTTTTTTTGAGTTTGTGGGCGTGTCTGTGGGCGGATTTCAAAAATTCGTAAACTTGATTATTTCGGGACCCTAGAGAGTATATGGTTAAAATTTCAGCTCTCTAGGTCCAGTTTAAAGGCCTAATTTTTGCCGACGGACGGACGGATGGACGGACATGGCTAGATCGACATTACTATCGATGCTGATCATAAATATAGTAACTTTTAGGGGTCTACGGGCAATATTAAGGTATGTTACAAACTATGCGTCAAAATTAATATACCCCTAGAATAGGGTATAATTAAGACTAAATTATTGGCTTCAAAAAGGTATTCATACAAGTTTGTTGAACAGACAATAAAAACATAGGGACGGGCTACAGTCCGCTTGGGCGAACTGTTGGATACCCTATTCTTATTCCTATCCCTCATAAGTGGGCGTGACAAAAGTCTAAGTATGGTTAAATTGTTAAGAACGCTCTACATATTTTGTTATATAACATTTAAAGGAGTTTATCAAAAAAAACGCTCCCTAGCTCAAACTTGGGTGCTTCAATAAAATTGTTTTATTTAATTGTGGGCGTGTCAGTAGGCGGATTTAAAAAAAAATTAACACATGAGCATAAAGGGCCCCTAGAGAGTATATATTATAAATTTCAGCTCCCTAGCTCAAACTTTGGATTTTCAAAAAAATTGTTTTATTTATTTGTGGGCGTGTCAGTGGGCGAATTTTAAAAATATTTATACATGAGCTTAAAGGGCCCCTAGAGAGTATATATTAAAAAATTCAGCTCCCTAGCTCAAATTTTGGTTTTTCAATAAAATTGTTTTATTTTTTTGTGGGCGTGGCAGTGGGCGGATTTTGAAAATATTTATACATGAGCTTAAAGGGCCCCTAGAGAGTATATATTACAAATTTCAGCTCCCTAGCTCAAATTTTAGTTTTTCAATAAAATTGTTTTATTTTTTCGTGGGCGTGGCAGTTAGCGGATTTTGAAAATTTTATATCCCGAGCAGTTTTAGGAGTCATAGATCATATATAAAAAATTTCAGCTTTCTAGCTCAAAATTCGATTTTTTCCAAAATTGTGTTTTTTTGAGTTTGTGGGCGTGTCTGTGGGCGGATTTCAAAAATTCGTAAACTTGATTATTTCGGGACCCTAGAGAGTATATGGTTAAAATTTCAGCTCTCTAGGTCCAGTTTAAAGGCCTAATTTTTGCCGACGGACGGACGGACGGACGGACGGACGGACGGACGGACGGACATGGCTAGATCGACATTACTATCGATGCTGATCATAAATATAGTAACTTTTAGGGGTCTACGGGCAATATTAAGGTATGTTACAAACTATGCGTCAAAATTAATATACCCCTAGAATAGGGTATAAAAAATGTTGCATAGCCCAAAAAGTGGCGATTGAAAAATTGGCGGGTATAGTGGTATACTATGTATTTTTAATGTGGTACACTATACCACATTACCCGCTTTACAATTTCTTGCCATCACAACACTTTTGAAATGATTTATAAAAATATTTTTGTTTTTATTTTTATTACAAAACAACATGAAAAAAAATAAGAGAAAAGATGGTAAGGAAACGCCTCCGTAGCTAAAAATTAACAAAAATTAAGAACTTTTAAAATGAGATAGAACTTATTCGCAAGATTGGCAGAGAAATATGGAACTTTTTTTTGGAACACATTTTTCGTGAGCCCAAACCATTTCACATTGCAGGCATGATATCCATTTGGTCATCGCTTTATCCTCATTCCAAATTTGATTGCAGAAGACGCACATAGCTTCTTTCGATGGAGGAATATCCCCGAACTCCTCATTGTCATCAGAATCATTTAATTTGTGAATTTGTGACTTTTGATTTCAATTCAATTTCTATTTTACAACTTACAATTTTATATATTACAATATTACAATATTATGCATCAATTCTTATACAAAGGTCTTAAACAACAGACTTTGTTCGGTGTCGCTTGATGAAAATATTTCTTCCTTTTAAGAGGCGCGGCTCGTCTTAAGCTGTTCTTTAACTTGTTTAAGCTTTGCATTGGGCTCAATTTTTTTTTTTTAATTCTTTCAATGCTTTCAATCTTGTTTGTATGGCGAAGTGGTTAATTGGATTTTCTTCTTCTGTTGCTGGAAGCAGGTCTTTTCATTTTAGGCGGTGACGATATCTCCCAGGCTGTTATAAACCCTATGCTTGCATCTGCGCTGGAATTGTTTTTAGATGGCGAAAAGACTGACAAACCTTGAACTCGACAGTGGGGAATAGAGAGTGATAGCCCTTTGCTTGTACTTGCAACACCTTCATCTATTAATGGTGGCAAAATACTCAATGGCTGCATTTGTGCGTTAGGATGGCAAGATGGTACCCCCTGGTTTGCAGTTGATAAGTTGGGGATATGCGGTAGCAGAGTGCGCTGTTATTTCCGTTGAAATAGACTCTCCAAAATAGTTTTCCATTTCCCCAGCTATGAAGTCAACACCCGAATAAATGTATTTATCGAAAGGATATATTCCAGTCGTTTTAAGACTATTGACGGCAATTTGGTTTCTAATAGGCCCTAGTGAACATTCCAACAATTTCATAAACCGTTACTTTTCGATGATTCTCACGGCTAAGGCATTTCATCTCTTCATTAATAATAGGCCTTTAAAGGACCCATGAATGTTTTGTCAAGTGCCTTCATCTTATGGGTAGAATATGGTGACAGAGAAATTATAACAACACCATTTTGACGTGCCATGTTTAGCAGGTCTATGTTTCTAGTGTGACTATAATGGCCGCCCAAAATCAACAAAATCGGATCGTCTTTTGATGGTTTTGTAGCTGTTAAGAAATGTTGAAACCATTTAGTAAATATAGGGATTTGAACGCATCCAGACAGATGGCAAGAAGAATCGGAGCCAGGAGGATCAGAAGGGGATTATTTTTTTTTCGCGGAAAGATGAAGAATGGTGCAACGAAAGGCCCTACTGTTATGATGGATCCACGCTCTGCAGATGTCATGGATCCGATTTGCTTTTTCCCCTTTTGGGCAAGTACTTTCGTCTGCTTTGACTGTGTCCCATTTTCGTTTGTTAGCCATGGTTTCGCCATGTTTTCTAACGACACAAAACAAAAGAAAACAGTAATTATTCGAAGGAATTTTGAAGTGGGTAATGTAGTATATACTAGAGATGTAACGGATAGTGATTTGGCTAAATACCAGATACCGGATATTCAGCATATACTTTGGCCGGATAGCCGAATATCCGGCGGCCGAATATATTGTCGAGAGCAGAATACATTCATAGCGATGCTTTCTAGTTCAAACACGACACGTGTACAAGTTGTAACTAGTTGTAACTAGTTTGGTCCGGCAATCCGGCCGGATAGAAAAAAAGTGGCCGTATAACGGATACTAACCGGATATCCGTTACATCTCTAGTATATACCACATTGGCCAATGGCAGCTGTACCACATTAGCCGACGATATGCACATAAGAAATTATTTATAAATAAAAACAAACAAATACTTACAGAATAACTGATAATTATTTAATAAAGTTTAATAAATCGTTTATTGCGTGGTAACTTAGGTATAAGTAATGCACAAAACAATAAAACACAAAAAAACAATTTCAGAAGCATAAAAAAAAACTCGAGTACAACTAATTATATATTCGACACAAATTACAATAAACGTGAATAGTTTTGTTTTAAAGTTGCCAGAATACGTGTTGGTACGACATTACCCTCCTATACCACAACACCCGAACTTACTGTACTGTTGCCATCTGTGTAGTATTTTTTTGTCATCCACCAGAAGCAGCCCTTGGGAATTGTTGATCAACTTGGTAAAAGGATTTCCTGGGCATTTCTCCTTCTCTGAGCGGCTTTTTTGAAAATGGTTGTGCCCCTTTTTCAGCTGGTTTGTCGGAGTTCATGGATAGGCTGGTTTCTATCAGGAGCCGAAGGAAAAATGTCTTCTTACTCTTGATACAGGGCCTCCACCCCACTTTGCAAAGTCTGTATTCCGAAAAAAAAAATAATAATAATAAATTATGTGCACATGGGTGATAGACCCTTACCGTAGAACGCTTTTTTTCTTAGAACTTGTCTTAAAATTATATTTCAGAGTATTGACCATTAAATCTGACACACCATGTATGAAATCCTTTTGATCCGTTACCCGCTTGTGGAACATTTTGAAAGGTCTGGCCTAATACTCGAAGTTCAGTTCAGAGGCAAACACTGACGACGGTTTTCCCATACAACACTTGCACAAGGAAATGTATGCTTTCACACGTTTCTTTTGCTTTCGGAGGATGTTCGCTGGGGTGGCGATAGAAATAAATCGTATGCACCCGAATGAAGTATATGCCGTCCAAAAAAGGTTGACACGGTTTTTACCAGGTGAAATATATTATGGAGGTTTGTGTCAATTTATTTTGGAAGGACTATACTTCGAATACTAAAGCTTTGGATACGGTTCCTACAAAAAAATGTTTCCAAATTTGTTAAATAAATGTACAAAAGTAGCAAACTGTTCCTATCATAACAAATACCTACCAGACACAATTAAGCGGCAGACACATACGAAACCAGACGGGTACTTCAGTGAGCCAACATTGGAGGAAAATTTCATAAGTCATACATACTGAATAACATACGGAACACGTGAATTTGTTAAACGGAAACTCCCTCCAAACCAGGAATGCGACAGGTACATACATTTTTCGCGTTATATAATACCGAATCGCCTTATAGCGAAACTGCGTTGTAGAAGTAGATACGCGCCATAGGAGGGTTTACGCTATTTAAAATCATGTTACGCATTAAACGAGGGTTTACTGTATTACTATAATATAATTAAAAACATACCAACTAATGTCGTTTTTGCCTTTTTTGACTTTCTCTGGGCATCAGCCATTGTTTTTCCTCAAATACGGCTCTACGATTTTAATCTGTTTTGGTATTTTAGGCACTTGAATGAGGCTTTTGCTTTTACTGTTATTTACGTTTCTTTGGCAATTAATAGAAAAAAAAAAGTTTCTATCAAAATGACAATGTTTATGTCAAACACGGCCACAAAAAGTGGGGGTGGGTAAAACGTTGTAGGAGCAAATTGTTAAGAAATATTTTGGCTACATAGTTTGCGAACGATTTCTTCGATAGCAATGTTTTTTTTAATAGTGGGCGTGTCGATGCACAGATTTTTAAATTTTTAGACTCAATCACTACGGGCGGGCCTCTTGGAGGTATATGTTCCAAATATTTCACCAAAAACTCGTAAAGGAAACAACAACAACGTTTTGTGGTCCGATTGGGGTGATTTTGCAATACTTCGGGGCCATTTTGAATTGGGGCATATATGTAATTTCATTGCGCTTCCGAACTTCAGCTTAAGTGCCAAATTGGTGACAGACGGACGGACTTGGCTAAATCAATACAACTTTCGATGCTGATCATAAATGTAGTAACTTTTAGGGATCTAAAATCAATATTCGGGCATATTAAAAAACTATGAGTCAAAATTATAAACTTAAACTGTTGGTAAAGCCACTCGTGTATATATTTCGGACACTTGAATATCTTCTTAATTTAAAATATCATCTTGCACACAATTTACATAGAAGCCGAGTCATGGCGCGGCGAACGGAAACGTAAGGATTTTGCTGGACTTCTCGTATTGTTAGATAATGTACATTATTTATTCGATTCTTATTTCACTACTGGAATCAATTTGTTTTTTTTTCAAACTAACGCAAAGTATTTTTTTAACTGCGCTGTTTGCATAACTGTTGGAAACATTCTCAGGGAGTTGGAAGTATTTTGACAATACCCTAATGAGTGATGACCACAACTTTAATTGGCCCCTGACGAGAAACATATTTGTAATTTTTTTCTGAATGTACATCATAAACAGAAAACTTAGGATCAATATCTATACAATTAAAGAGCCAGCAGATGATGTTGAACTTGGCTTGCAAAATTTGTTCCACAAGAGGACATTATCGGAATGATTAAATTCAACAAAGTCTGCCACCATTTCAAGATTATCATAACATACAAAATGAAAAACGCATCCCTGTCACCAAAAATAATTATTCTCGTTACAAAATATGCAGTAAGGACCATTTTGAAGCATAACAATATAATTTCCCGACTTAATATATAATTTGATTACTCGAACATCTCATTTGATGATAATGTTAAAACATTTTGCATGTTTGGCAACATATTTTTCCGTTTAATATTAAAGCAAATAAATTTATGCTGTGAGTATCTGCTCGCCTACAGCAGAAAAGAAAGAAAAATGATAATTTGAAATGATTGCTCTTTTAAGTTATTCAAATCTTTAGTAAAACAAATTAGAGCATCCCAATGGGAACAATCAACATCACCATGATTGTAATCTTCAAAGAACATTTCATACCGAAAGTGTGTAACTAAACTTGATGCTTTTTTCAGGACAAATTATTGTGCAGAAGAGCTTTTTGTTTTGCATATTCCTTTTTTATACATTCCAACAGGGAGTGGCTAACCATACAGTAGGTAACTCTCTATCGAGGTGATTCTTAGCTTAGCAATCTTCTGCTGAAAAGAGAATTGTCCTTCCTCTACGCAAGCTCCATTCCAAATATGGGTTAAAGAGAATTATCTTGTTCATTTGAAGGTTTTATCCCAAAAACTCTTCGGTTGAGCTAGTGGTTTTTTTGTGCAAGGTAGAAATAGTCGTACTTTTTCCTGTTTGTAAATACATTGAAAATATTTGTTGGGATCTATTTAAAATTAAATAAAATATACAAATTAAATAATAGTTTATTCTGTGTTAAAAAAAAAACTTTATAGTGTGCCAACCTCGAGAGAAAATGTTTTAAACCAGAAAAATTATATTTACTTATGAAATCGACCTGTCCCAATGGTTATGATATTGGAGGATGTGAAGATTTGTAATAGAAGTTTTCTTATTTCTGCCAAAAGCATCGCATTCGCTTAATACTATTGATGGAGATAATTTAATTATGATCTTGTTTTCAAATCTTTGGGAAAAAATTGTGCTGAATTTGAAATTTATATATGTATACATTTGGAAAAAAAAACAGTTTTCACTAACGAGAAAATTAATGATATATTTTTTTTTAACGATGCGTTAATTTTTTCTAATCCTTTTGCTAAATTATTGATATTGAGTGAAGTTCGTTGCGATAATTTCGTGAAAATGTTAATAAACATTAAGCCCTCATAAATGAAAAATCGATTATAAGCAGATGCTCCAATGTTTTATCTTTTTGATGAAATTTTATCTCGAAAAATTGTTAACTGAATGTTTCAATTTCTCAGGGATACTTTTGTTATAAAATATTCGTATTTTATTGCTCAATTGACTTTTTACTGTATTCAAATTGGTCCATAGTCGAATAAAATCCATCTGTCCTGATGTAAACCAAGAACAAGTTTAATTATTTGTGCAAACAAAAAATGTAATTACAAACAAAGTTCCATAGATAACTCTAAAGGAAGTGATAGAAACATAATATTTATAAAAGCGTGTTGCGTAAATTGAAGATGATCACCCGAAAAGTATACAAGATATTAACAACAATCACTTGTTTTATAATTTAATGTAGAATAAAGCCAAGAGACATATATTTTTTTTTAAGCATATTTTTTGCGATTTTTCTACATAAATTGCAGCATCAGGCGCTCCCCTATAATACATATTTATGGAGATGTATTCTGTATCCTTAAATAAATATACAACCACAACATAAAAAAGTGAGGAAATTATTTAGCTTAACTGTATCTATAGGAAAGTACAGAACATAAGAGTATGTGAAAAGGTGAACATTTTAAATGAGAGTGTTTTATAGCGACTATCGCGACAAATCAATCTCATCAAGAAAGAGAAAAAAGGATTTATGATAAGATTCACGTTTATATATTACAAAAATAAAGTGCTCAAAGGGGTTATTCTAATTTGGCAAATTATTATTTCAAGGTTTAGATAGTTGTACCTGAGTTTAAGGATAATAATATAATAGAAAAATGTACCCATTATTGTCGATATAGTTATACGCTGCTTCTATTTAGTCTTCTTTAAATTAAGGTATACTGTCGTACACATAGGTACACATGTACGTGCTCAGAATATAGGTACCTGTGCAGTTTTTTAATGTGCATATAAATTTGAATTCATATTATATTAGTAAACCCAAGTTAAGAAAGATTACATATATATATTTTACACTATTTCCAGTGAATTTGTATCTTCAAGCGTTTGTGTCTGCGGTATTAAAAATTTCAAAAAATACATAAAATCGTCACTTCAAAGTTCTTATTTGTAAATCTTTCTACATTTTTTTTTCTGATGGTTAGTAGGTATAACCTAATTAATACTTTACTTTAACACAGTTTTGGTGTTCACAAATTAGAACTGAGATGGAAATTTGAAAAAAAATCTTATATAATAAATATTAATTCTTCGGTAGCCAGACACTTATGCTCCTATATCTTTACTTTTTCAAGTTGTAAACATATGAAAAAACGATATAAAAAATGCCTGCATCAAGTTCAGCTAAATGTTAACTTAGTACATACTGATAAAATGTTTTTTTTAATTTACGCCTAGGTTATGTCCATTTTACCAAGTAGGCACTGTTTAATTCGCCTGGAATTTTAACTTATAAACTAACTTAAAATTGTTCTGCATTAATGTGAACATAATTCAATTTTAGCTCGACTATAAGCAAGGACCTAATTGAAAAAAAAACTTCAAACTACTTAACTTGTAGAAGATAAACTGTTGGTACAGGTCTGGTTAAACTTTTTAATCCTACTAAACAAACTGTAAATACATGTTGGAACATTATACGAATTACCAACAGAAAAAAGTGCATTTAAACCTATTTTAGAATTATTTGTATTTACTTTTCGGTACCTACATCCCTTATTTCAAATACCAAAACAAATAAAATCCGAATGCCTAACGTAACTGTTTGGCAAAAAGTGGTATCTTATATTTTACATAATGATACATTCAGTTGGAAATTAATTTTGCGCTAAGTTTACCCTGAAGACTTTTTTTAGCACCTTCATTTTTTTTCAACTGAACCTTAAATAAAAAAAAATGGCTAAAAGCAGTGGTTCAAAAAACATTGAATTTCAAAAAATTTTAAATTACAAAAAATAAGAACCATCACATTTATATGTACATCACCCAAAAAAAAGGTAATATGTCTTTTGAACACTTTACGAAATTTTGACAACCAAACCTGAAAAACTACTACTATATGAGTCTATGACTCTGGTGTTATTGCATTTGTGCGACCAGAGCGTTTTTGGGCTGCCTCTTTTGACGAACTCGACACGTGCATGCTCCTGTCATTGATCAATGTTTGATCGTCCTTTTACAGTTGTGTCAACTCAGGGATTTGCATGCACACTTTTTTTTAGATATTAATGTTAAGTATTAAATCTCAAATTAATGTTCTAATTCTTTTACGCACGTATACGTGCACCTATTATTCATTGTTGTTTAATCTTCCTGTAACGACACTGGCGATCTGCAGTCGTGTCAACCCACAAAGTCTTTGCCCAAACAAAAAAATATCGGTGACAAAAGTTCTGTATGAAGTTCATAATGTGAAGAGAATATCACATATTTTCTCGGAAGCTCATTTCATCAAGTAGATAGTGGGTCACTTTCAAGATAAAAGAAATTAAACATGAGGATAGACAGAACCCGAAAATAACATTGCGTAGGTACATTGGTATAGTGTTGACATCAAAATTATAATATTCGATGCATAATATAATAATAATAAGACGTACTCGTAAGCTTAAGTATGTCTATGAAAAATGATTGATACATTTAGACAAGATATATTATAGATATAATTAAATATCGCTTAACGAGGGTATGTTTATGGAAATATTTAAATTCAACGTCAATTTAGTTTTTTTGTTTTACCATGTGCATTTATATTTAGGGTGGGCGCCCCACTGCGTGGTTGTTCAAGTCCCGCCGGGCCAAGTAAAGTAGCACTTTAAAGTTTTTTCCACTGCCCCATCTCTTGCGAACGTCTGACAAACAACCAAAAGTTATGAATTGTCATGACAAGCTTATCAAATTTGCAGTTCGGATTAAAAATTGTAGGTCCCTTCAAATTTCGCACAAGCAAATGGTTGAAGAAGCTAGATTTTAGATAGTACCCCAAAATAACATTGCGTTAATGGCTAATATTTTTTTTTATTTTAGATAGTACCCGAAAATAACATTGCGTACATTGGTATATTGTTGACACCAAAATTACAATATTCGATGCATAATATAATATTTAGTAATAAAACGTACTCGTAAGCTTACGTATGTCTATCAAAAATGATTGATACATTTAGACAAGATATATTTGAGATATAATTTAATATCGCTAACGTGGGTATGTTTATGCAAATATTTAATTTCAACGTCAATTTTGCTTTGTTTTATCATGTGCATAAATATTAAGGGGTTGCACTTTCTCATAAGAAGACTTGTATTTTTATTTGTTTTTTGTTTTGTATTAATGAAGTCACAGCACACTTTTTAGATTAATTAAAGGAAACAATAAAAAAAATTCAAGGGGGCAAATGTGCTTAAAAATATATAGTTAAATTACTTAGCTCTAGTATAAGGCTAGCGAAACACTTTTCTTACAAAAGTTTGGTTTTTGCTTTATTAATTTTCTATTTTTGTTTTAAGACAATTTTGTCAAAGACTGCAAATAATATGAAATATTAGGATCATTTATGGCTTCTTTTTTTAAGGAGATCTTTTGATTTAATTTATTAAATTTTCGTTTTTTCAAGCATTTTTCATTTTTGGACATGATTATTTTTGAAGTAGGTACCTATGTATTGAAGATTTTTTTTAATATCTTGTTTCGGTTTAAAACAGGGTTTTCTGATATAAAGTATTATAGCAATATTTCGTAACTTTCTGCTTTTAAATTAATGATACCTGATGTGATAAATAGAGTTAATTTGATGTTTAAAAAAAATATGCATCGATGAGCAAATTTTGTTTAGGCGCTCCACAATAAAAAAAAATCAACCGTGAAATGTTATTATTTCGAAAGTTTGTGTAACCTGAGACGAAGCGAATACACTCGCTCTACACTTGAAATCAAAAAAAAAATAAGTGATTTGTGATGCTTTAAATTGTTATTTAATTATGATCATATAATTATGCAATTTTTAAATCCCGAAATCCCAATTGAAAAAAGTTTCCGGGATTACAATCCCTAATTAAAATGCCATTTCATATTTTGGGGCTATTTTTCATTTGTCTAATTTCTGCAAAGACGATGCATCAACCAGGTATTCCTTCTAATATTTGGACTCGAACACAGCGTGACGACTTCCTTCTTTAACGACGATGTTTTGATCTGGAGTTGAGGACGAAAACCCTCCCACAACAGTGCATCGACAGATGAACTTTATATAGATAGCACATCCCTCGTCCCTTAAAAACAGCGAATTGGCAGTGCCTATCCTCTCTCGAAATCCTCTAAAAAATAAGTTTGCTTCTAATTCACACTTAAAAAAATGGCTGAAAAACTCATTTACTTTTAGATTTGTATGCTTTCTATACAAACAGCTACACACTCAAAGAGTAATGAGTTTTTTGGCTGTTTTTTTCGTTTTGGTGGCAATTTAGAGAATCTCTCGAAGACGGCTATCTCATTTAGCTCATTATGACTGCATCCCTACTGGTCCGTCTGTAGGGTTCGGCGGGCCTCCCCTTTTCGGATCACTTCGTCACTGAAGCCAATCGAATGCTGATGTTGTTGAATTTGTGTGGTTCACGAGTTTTAAGGTCTGCCTTTCTTTCGAGATTTTTTAGGAGCGTTGATTGATATTGCCTTTTTGACGGGGTTCGTAAAATCTCGTCTTTGAAAAATACACTACTAAATGAGCCATCGCGCACCGTTTTCTTTGAGATATGTTCTTCAAATTGATTGAATTATTGGCCCACTTTTTCTTACAAAGTTTATACTCATCATTGCACGAATAAGGGAAATAAATAAGGGTCCCAAAATATGAAATATGTATCACCCCAGCTCACAGACATTTAGGCGATTGACCCGACATTAGGTCACCATTGCATTGAAATATATACCTACTTATGCCCACTTTATCAGGACATACAGGACATACGTTAGTTTTTTAGTTTAATTTTTCGATTTTTTTTTAATCTTTCGATAATCTTGGTAAACCCAAATACAATGTAAAATAAAGGATACGAGTATATATATTTTGTTTATGTTATAAAAAGAAACGAGAATGATGCTTTTCTCAATAAGGTCATAAAATTAGTAATTTTTTTTTCTCACTTGATTACCAACAGTAGCTAAATCTAGATGTTATCATACCTATTTTAAATCAAATATAAACGCACTAACAGTATTAGGGACCTTAGTTCAAAACATAACTTCGTAGAAACAACAACTATGGGTAAAAGAAGTTCCTTAACCAAGAAACAAATAGGCAAAATTCGAGCTCACAAGGAACAAGGCAAATTATTATATTATCTATTGGTTTCATAGCCGGTAATTTTGGAAGAGGACCAACTGTTGTTCATAGTTTGCTTAAAAACCCTGAGAACTAGAAAGGAATGTAAGCAAAGCAACAAGTAGGGTCGACGGGCGATTCTGAGAGCTGCTTCAAATTCAAGACAAGATACATTATAAAAATACAATTTATTTATTAATTAATTCTTTCGATTAAGGATTTGGATGAGCCTGGTGCCTGCGAATTTGTTTGATTTAGTTGTGTATGTGACGACTTATATTATGGGTAAGGAATGAAAAATAATATTGAAAACATTTTAATACGAAAAGGACATTTTGGAAAAATATCCTTTTTACAGGCATCAAGGACCGTTTTTGGTCTTCCAAGGACCTCTCGGTAAAATAACTTTTAGCCAAAGAATACAGCGCGATTTTGGGGAAAATATCCTTTTATCAAGCATTAAGGTCCTTTTAGTGTGCTAAGGACCTCATGTCCTTCCTTGTAAGCTCGAATTCGGCCTTTTGTTCCTTGGTTAAGGAACTTCCTTTACCCATAGTTGTTTTTGAAGTAAAACTTCTTTACGCACGCTTGACTTGGGGAGTAAGCTGGTTAGTGTGTTGGCTTGTTACCCGTGCGGTGCAGGTTCAATTCCCATTGGGAACAACAACATACGCCACCCATTCACATGCCTCTACACCAAAAGGAGGAATTCTGCCTGGTAGTACAATGGACCGTTAACGAGTCTGAGTGCTCTAGGATTTGGAATTCCTTTTTTTATAAAAAAAAAAAAAAAAAAAAAGCTGGTGAATGCGACACGGAAGTGTAGACCAATGTAGACTTCCGGCGCAACGGAAGTGAGACCAATGTAGACTTACGGTGCAACAGAAATGTAGACAAACGTACACTTCCGGCAATACCGAAGTGTAGGCAAACGTAGACTCTTTTGTTACAACCTTTCGGCGGAAAGGTTCTTGGAATGGGTAAACACGCTTAAATCTCCTCAATAGAGGGCAATACTAAGCTCATCATCTATCCAAACCGATCCAAAGAACAGTTGCCGACAGATGAAATTTACCGGAAGTGAGTAAAGTCATTGTCTCCATAAATCGCAGTTCATTAGTTGCAAATATAGAGCGTCACCGTCATCGTCAGATTTTCAGGTCAGACGTCAAAAAACCAAAGTTTGAGCTACGGAGCTACTCTCCAGGGGCCCTTGATGCTCATGTGTAAATATTTTCAAAATTCGCCCACTGACACGCCCAGAATTTAAATTAGATGGAGCGAAAGAAGTTTTACTTCAGTCGTGTGATCTTAAGCACACTAATTTTTTTTTCTAAGTAGTTATGTTTTGAACTAAGGTTCCTAATACTCTTAATGCGTGTACATATATATTTGATTTAAAATATGATAACAGCTACATTTAGCTACTGTTGGTAATCAAGTGAGAGAAATAAAAGGTTTAATTTTTTAACCTTATTTGGAAAAGCATCATAAAAGTTTAATTTATCCGCTTAATCCCAATTTTTTTTACAACATAATATATCCTTCTTTCATATTGCATTTGGTGTTTCCCAGATTATCGAAGGATTTAAAAAATCGTAAAATTGAACAAAAACAAGACTACTTGTTCGTAATCAAGTGAGGCGGAGTGCACGTTCATTATTATCGGAAATTCATCAAAAGAACATGCAAAATTAACATTTCGGACTTGATACGAGTAGGTAGGACTTGGTAGTTGATCTATTTCCAAAATAATCCAACTTTTTACAACACGTCTGTGCTCCTCAAAGATTGTACAAGAAAAGTTATGCCAAGTCCGGACATAGAATAAAACACCATACTAGGATTGTACAAAAACAGATGGTAAAGCTGTTCGTCCAGTTGCGGATAAAATTAAAATTTAAGTGGAAAGTTATTATTTTTTTAATAAAATTCTTTAACGAGAATGTATAATAAAACAAAATCTAACTAATTATCATTGTCTTCATTCTTTGAATAAACTTACCCTAGTGAGTACATGTGAGTTACACAATTTACATAATTTTTGACTGCACTGTTATAATTGCTTTAAATTTCGCTGATGATTTTACGTACATATTTGGCGCACTATAAAGTTGTTAAGTTGTCAAACTCAACATTAAATAAATATATTAAGTATAGTAAACATTTTATTTTTTGTAATTAATTATTATTTTTTTTTTTTTTTTTTAAATTATTTTTTTTTTTAAAATTGAAAGGAACATCAAGGTTTTTGAAAAGTAGACAGACATTATGGAACCGTATGTACTGTAAATAGGTCAATTTGGACGTCACAACGAATCAGTCTGCTTCCCTTGGATAACAATATTTAACCACTATTTCCGATTATCCGATTTTGTAATCACAATGACAATATGCAATCAAAAATAATTTAAATAAAAACATGAAATAATATTTCCTTAAAAGCTCAATAAAACTATTATGAAACATAATAGTTTGTAACCCAAAAGTGGAAGTGTGTTGAAACGATAAAAGTGAATTAACTCAATTCAAAATGAGTTCGGGAGGCGGTACTGAAGTAACCAACGGAATGGATGAGAATAATAAAGTAGCCGACGGGTCGCCAAAAAAAATTGAGGGTAAGTCTTAGAAGTAACAGTCAATTCTGAAACATAAAATTTTTGGATCAATAAAACGCTTTCCGTTGACAAGTTTAAAAATAAAAATAAAAACAAAAATAACGTATGGCTCGACTAAAATTTGTTTATAATTAAATATCTTGCCAAAAGCAAAATAAACTCAGTGTATGTAACCAAAATCTATATATTACTTTTCACCACAATATAAACTGACGATACAATAAAATGTGTATTGGGAGCTCTACCCGCCGGGAAAATTCTTAGTTTCCATGAAACTGTCTAGAGAAAGTATCTATACCTGAGTTTTTACTCTCTACGCAAACGGTTGTACAATAAACTATACATATGTGCGAATAGATAACATATTATATTTTGTTTCGAGCGAAAATATTAAAACGCAATTCTAATTTTAATACGACGTTTATTGAGTCCCGGTCGGAAACAGAATGCCTTCAACTTTCTCCTTTACTTTATGACCTTTCCTAAAATTACGTTGCCTCACCACTATTCTTTGGAATCAGCATTATTATTATAAACCATAAACGGAAATCCATTCATATGAATGACCGCCACTTTTGTAAAACAAGTCACCAGGTAATCGGTTTTTCTTTTGGTTTGGTGGTATGCAGTTGGGAGGTCCTTGCGATCAGCATTATGTTGCATCAGCAATTCCAGTGTTATTCTGTTTGTTGCTGATGTATGTAACTCCTCCTCGCTTTAATTCAGATGTATCCGGCTTGAAGTTGTTGATTGCACTAATCTTATTTTTTCCCAGGATACATAAAAGAACATACAGCCATAAAGATTATTATTATTATAAGACTTATATGGGTCATTCTTTTACAAACCGTACAGATTTGAACAAAAAATGACCGACACATTTTTGATTTGCCTGAAATTTTTTTTACGGGTTATATATCGAAAAAAAAAGAGACACGTGTTTAAGGATTTTTATTTATTAATTATTTTTTTTTTGAAAATAGAGGGGGTAGAAATTTTGAGATTTTCGTGATTTTTGCCTTGGAGACTTATTTTCAAAAATTCATAACTCCGGTTCTTTTTAGTAGCTAGAGTAAACTTTTTTTTTCATTGTCAAGATAAAAGAGTAAATTTTAAGAAAAAAATAGTTGCAACAAAATTTATAAAAAAATGTATATTGTTATAAACAATTTAATTGTTTAAAGCAATTTTTAACAATGATACCCACCACTTAGCGTGTTTAAAGTACAACCATCGTATTCTAAGTCAAATTTTTTCATCTAAAATGCTTTTTTTTATCGATGGAGAAATGATTATTACAAAAAATTAAATAAACTAGCGCGGTACCTGACGTCGGCGCAAAGTACACCTCATATTCTCGCCTCATATTGTGTGTAGTGTGTAGAAATGATGTATTTTTTTTTTTTTTTGTCGGGATGTGTGAAACTTTCTGCACTGGAGCACTCAGACTCAATACTGGTCCATTGTACTGCCAGGCAGACACACCACATTTTACTGTGGGAATTTACTCGTTTTTCTAAGAAAAACGAGAAGGCGCTTCAATGATAAGGAGCTTAGGTTTACAGCACTCACCATATCCGCACCAAATACCTGCCACCTGATACGAGCAAAAGCAGGACAATCACAGACGAAATGTTCCGCAGTGTCGTCGCTTTCTCCACAGGCTTCGCAGTTGGTGGTGTCGCTTAGGCCTAGCACCTTAAGGTGTTTGGCAAAAGCGTAGTGTCCCGTAAGAACGCCAGTAGTCTGTCTGCAGTCTTTTCTGTTGAGAGACAACAAGAATGCCGCGGATTTCCCACAGACGTCGGGGAGCATTTGCTTAGTCTGTCTGCACCCTGGAGAGTCATGCCAACGGCGATTGTGTTCATAGGAAACCCAACCGTCAATGGAAGCCCTGACCGAGGACGCAGGCAGACAGATCGCTGGTTCAGGTCCTGAGAGGTCCCCCTCTGAGCCTTGTCTAGCAAGTTCATCGGAGATCTCATTTCCCGTGATCCCGTTATGACCCGGGACCCAGACAAGTTTAAGTGAATTCAGCCTTCCGACCGAATTCAGAGATATCTTGCATTCACGTACTATTTTGGAGGTAGTTAAGGGTTTGAGTAAGGCCTTAAGCGCAGCCTGACTGTCGCTACAGACGCAGATACTTCGCCCCCTCCACCTGTTCCTCGTAACATAGTCCATGGCCATTAGGATAGCATAAGTCTCTGTTTGGAAGACTGACGCATGTTTGCCTAACGGAAAGAAAAGTCTAACGCTATCGCTCTCCACGAAGACACCAGCACCAGATCCTTGATCGGTTTTGGAGCCATCCGTAAAGATTCGACTGCATTCCCTTCCAGGTTCAGAGTCCGGCCAGAGCCAGTCCTGGACGCGAGGAAAGTCGACTTCGTATTTGCGCTTTAGCCGAAGTTCCGGTGTCATCGCATCAGACGGCATATCCATAAGACAGGAGTCGAAGGACAACCGTTGCGCAAGTTCATCAAAACTCCAGTGCGAGTTATACCAAAAGCCACCTCTTGTAAGACGTGAGATAGCCTTGATTGTACAGCCCATGATGTAAACATCAAGGGGCGGAAGGTTCAATAGTGCATCTAGGCCGGAGCCAGGCGTGCTGGGGAAGGCCCCCGTGCAGCCGAGACATACCTGCCTTTGGAGTTTGGCAAAAGCAGCAGTGACGTATTTACGTGAAAGCTTATTCCACCAAACAACCGATGCGTATGCTATAAATGGTCTTATCATAGCCGTATAAATCCATAGGACTCTTTTCGGTGATAAGCCCCATGTCTTGCCGAAAATGCCTTTGCACTGCCAGAAAATAGACAGCGCCTTGGCAGTCTTCAGCTCAACATGTTTGGACCAAAGAAGTTTGCTATCCAGGATGACTCCCAGATACTTTGCTTCATTGGAGAGTTGGATTGTGACGCCTTTTAGCACTGGCTGAGTCAACCCGACCAGCTTCCTCCTTCTCGTAAAGAGAACAACCTCAGTTTTAAGAGGATTGACCGAGAGCCCATTCCTAGTGCACCATTCGTCGATCACGTCAAGGGCCGCCTGCGCCTTGGCGCATACAGTCGCTAGGCATGATCCAACAGAAAGCACGGCAACATCATCCGCGTACGCCTGAGCGTAAATATTAGAACTGTTGAGTGCGTTCAACAGAGAGTCGACCAGCATACACCACAGCAGTGGAGACATGACGCCGCCTTGCGGGCAGCCTCTGTTTACCCCCGCCATAATATAGCGGCCACAATCCGCATCCGCAACCAACGTTCTATTCATTAGCATTGCTTTAATCCACAACACCAATGGTTCGTCTACTCCGTGTTGTCTGGCGGAGCTGCACATGCTATCAAAAGTCGCATTGTCAAAAGCACCCTCAATATCGATGAAAATGCCCATCGCGTATTCTTTTCTGTCAAGCGCGCCTTCAATTCTACCAACTAGATTTTGGAGCGCAGTCTCGCAGGATTTTCCGCGTTGATAGGCATGTTGCATCGGAGACAGTGGGTGCAATCGCAAAGCACCTTTGCGCACGTGAAGCTCGACCAGCCTTTCCAAGCTTTTCAGCAAGAAAGAAGTCAGACTGATTGGTCTGAAGCTCTTGGCGAGCGAGTAGTCACTTCTGCCAATTTTTGGTATGAATGCCACTCTAACTGTACGCCAGGGTGTTGGAATGTATGCCAGTGCTAGGACACCGGTGAAGATTTTCTTCATAGTCGGTAGCAGCTGGTTTGTACATTGTTGCAGCAAGGCTGGGTATATTCCGTCCGTACCAGGCGACTTGAAGCCGTCAAAAGACGCAAATGCGTATTTAATGGCCTCGTCCGTCACCACGGCCTTCGCAATATACCAGCTACGCCGAGTTGTTTGTCTTGGCTCACTCATAGTCTCGGTAATCGGGGCTGGTTGTGAACCAATTGTAATCTGGTTACCCGGAAAGTGAGACTCCAGCAGATAACTAAGAGTTTCCGCTTTCGTCTCAGTGAAGGTGCCATCAAGTTTTCTAAGTGAGTCCAGTTTGGCTGGTTTGCCCTTTTTCAGAACTTTAACCAACCTACTAGTTTCACCCAGCTTTTCAATCTTTTCGCAGAAATTCTTATAAGAAGCACTTTTGGATACCCGAATTAGCCTCTTATATTCCTTCTGCTTCGATCGGTAGAGATTCCAGTCTGTCTCCAAATCAGTCTTGAGTGACCTATTTAGAAGCTTTCTAGCTTCTCTACGAATTCTTTGCAGTTCCGAGCTCCACCAGGGAACCGGTGTTCTGCCAGGGGGTTTGCTTACTGGGCACGTCAGTTCAAAACAGCTAGTAATGGCACTATTCAGGTCTTGAACAGCTTCCTCTACCTTTTGTCTCGTCCTGAGTTTGGTTGGAGTTTTGAGAGTTTTCCCTAATTCCTCCCTGAAGCGTATCCAGTTGGTTTTTCTCGGATTCCTCCTCTCCTGCAAAGTTATGGCTTCGCATTCGATTTGGAATTCGATATATCTATGGTCTGAGAGGGACACCTCCGAAGAGACCCTCCAGTTAGTAACCGCCTTAAAGTATCTATTTGATAAAGTTAGGTCGATCACTTCCTGTCTTCTTGACGTCACAAAAGTTGGTTGCGAGCCAACATTGTTGATAGTAAGATCAGATGATAGAATGAAATCCAGGAGATGGTTTCCTCGCATGTTGCATTTGCTGCTGCCCCAAACAGTGTTTTGAGCATTGGCATCACAGCATATAACTAGGCCCATCTTCCTGGTGTCGCAATAGTCAATGAGTTCAGCAATTGCCCTCGGTGGTGGAGGCACTACCGAATCATAGGGGAGATAAGCTGATGCCACGATGAAGGTCTTCCAATTTCCATTCGTTTCGTAGCTAATGGCTGCAGCAACCAAATCTTGGCCACAAAATTGTCCAAGCTTAGTCGCTGAGAAAAGGTTCGACACAGCAAGACAAGCCCTTGGTCTCTCGGACCGCTCG
The DNA here is from genome assembly GCA_949715645.1 of Portevinia maculata. NCBI lineage: Eukaryota > Metazoa > Arthropoda > Insecta > Diptera > Syrphidae > Portevinia > Portevinia maculata. The sequence continues at coordinate 99,431,135 of OX454525.1, forward strand.
TCACAGAGTATCGTGGTGCCACGGACACCTCCAAGGCCACAGATGCGATTTTTCCACACCAATGGCTCCTGTATGGATATTATGTGGGCTTTTGTATTCAACACAGAAAGCTTCTTACTGATGAGTGCAGTAGCAGCCTTGGAGTGTTGAAGGTTAATCTGAGTAAATCCAATCATTGGAAATACATCAGTCATACTAGAAATGATGTATACTGTAGGTATAATTTAATTATTATTTAATAAAATCATATTATTTATTAATAAAAATGAAAAAAAAAATTTAAAAAAATAGTGATCATACAATATCTGTCGTTTAAAACCAAAGAATCTCAGTTTTTAAATATGAATCGTTCCGCCGAAAAGCGTCGGCTGCCAGTCATAATACTGAGTCTCTATGACTCGTTCAAATGCTCTATTCTTTACTTTAGGCTATATTCGGAAGCGATAGTTTCGTCAAATTTGGTCAGGCAGTAGGTTGGCAAAAATTTATTGAAACTATCAACTTCAAACAGTGGATAACAAGTGAGAGAACTTCATTACATACTTTGATATCTAGTGTAGATGAATTTTTAGAATCTTTAAGTAGTGGTTTAAGTAAATTGTTGCTACATTCTTTTTTAGTAAAAAAGCAAAGGCAGTTTATAAATGACAAAAAAAAAACTAAATTGACGAAAAATGAATGTATTGTAATTTGCGACTTTTCTGAAAACTACGCATTTGTTATACAAAACTCTGTTCCTGTATGCCCTCATTGGAATAATGATCAATTAACAATACATCCATCCATTTTCTTTTACTACAAAAATGACAACGACGAATTAAAAATTAAAAGTTTTGTTTCTGTTTCTGAGTGCTTACGTCATGATACTATTGCTGTTCATTTATTTTAAAGACAACTAGTAAAATTTATAAAAACACATTTAAAATATGTCAATAAAATAATATATTTTTCGGACGGTGCGAGTGGACAATATAAAAATAAAAAGAATTTTATAAATCGTACGCACCATTTTGAAGATTTTCAAATGGCAGCTGAGTGGCACTTCTTCCCAACATCACATGGCAAAGGACCATGTAACGGAGTAGGTGGAACTCTGAAACGACTTGCGCTAGAGCAAGCCATCAAAGGGCGAATAATCCCATCCGTACACCAAAAGAGTTTTTTGACTGGGCTATAGAAGCTCTACCAAGTATTACGTGTTCCTATTCAACCAATGATGAGTACAACGAAGAAGAAAAACGACTATCAGCACGTTTTCACAAAGCTTTAATGATAAAAGGAACTTCGAAATATCATTGTATGATTCCAATCTCGCTTCAAGAGTTAGAAGCAAAGCAATCACCTTTGTATAAAAAAAAAATATTCTAAAAATTAGTAAGTAAGAAATGAATGTTATCATAATAATAAATATTTGGACTGATATAATATTGAGACAGGAAAATGTACATGTAGAATACTTATGAATTAAAATCATAATATAAAATTAAAATAAAAACTGGATGAACTGAAACTCGTGGCTTCAATGGCGCAGTGCATGAGTGCTTGCCTGAGAAGACGCCGGTCTAGGTTCGAATCCCAGTTGAAGTGATGGATTTTCGGGATAAAATGAAGGAAGAAGACAGACCAGTACCATAGAAGGAGTCTGATGATCGGTTGTGGCGAACATTTTAGATGTAAAATTTGACGTAGAATACGATGGTTGTACTTAAAACACGCTAAGTGGTGGGCAACATTGTTAAAAATTGATTTAAACAATTAAATTGTTTATAACAATATACATTTTTTTATAAATTTTGTTGCAACTATTTTTTTCTTAAAATTTACTCTTTTATCTTGACAATGAAAAAAAAAAGCTTAAAAAGAACCGGAGTTATGAATTTTTGAAAATGAGTCTCCAAGGCAAAAATCACGAAAATCTCAAACTTTAACCCCTTCTATTCAAAAAAAAAAAACCTCGAACACGTGTCTCTTTTTCTTCGATATATAACCCGTAAACAAAATTTCAGGCAAATCAAAAATGTGTCGGTCAGAATGGTGTTCGGTTTGTAAAATAATGACCCATATATAAGTACTGTACATTACATTTTTATGATATCGCAGGTCCTTAATTTATTTTTAATTTCCGCACTATGTGGTTGGCTCTGATTTAATGGAGTTAAGCCCCGCTGGTTACAACTAAGTGCCATTATTATTTCCCCATCGCCCATTGCCCTATTTTTAAATCCGGAATTTAATTTCATTTGACTCAAATTTCATGTCCGTAGGCAATTAATCCACTACTGTTTTATTTACAGAAGCCCCAATTTGGACAGACATTCAACTTATAATGAGTTGGATGCGCCGTCTGATTCTATCACAAGAATTGTGACCTTTTATCCTTGTACAGAAATTGTCATTGCGGGCGATTTCAATATACATAATTCAAGTTGGCTTCAACATTCTGCTTAGAAAACAGCCGAAGGAATGAACGTCGAGATCTTTGATTAAGGAAATAACCTGACACAGCTTTTTAATGAGCCGCCACGAATACCGGACATTAGTATTCAAACCGCTAATACACTGTTTCTGTTTCTTTACCTCTCACCCTGATAAATACGCTGTAACTACATAGTTAAACAATAAAAGGTTTCTTTAAGAGTTTTAACTGGTCGCTGTGCTTCCTCGACAGCGACTTGAATGCTGCTGATATTACAACAAACATAATTTACGCGTGGTTTAAATCGAGCTTCAAAGACTATCAAATTCTCCTACGACCTAAAGTTATATATTGTAGGTAGTAAAAACTTTTAGTCGGTTGCTTAAATCATCACCTCGTCATCTATCCCGAGACTCATTACAATGAGATTCTAGCCGTCAGCTCTATAGATATAGCCAATCTGCTTGCTGCTCACTTTGCACCTAGTTCAACGCACAGAGATTGTGTTCTATCTCCACTGTACTCGAGAGCGCTGGATACTCTATGGTACCAATCCACTTCCGCCCTCGTACTGTGGCTAAAGTACTTCAAGATCTTGACGTTCACAAATCCGCTGGTATTCCCCCATCGTTCTGAAGAGGTGTTCTTCCTCGCTGGCAAAACCATTGCGCCAGCTTTTCTATCTATCCATTTCTTCTAGGCTCTTCCCGAGAAGAAGGAAAATAGCATTTCTGCAGCTCGTCCGCTAAAAAGGCGAATCTTCTTCCTCCTCCTAACGACAGCGTTTATCCGCCTGAAACTTGAGTACAAGGCTCATATCTGGTCTGGTGCACCAATAACTAATTCGGAGCATTTTGACAGGATTCAAAATCGCGCGATAAAACTCATTGGTGACCGTAAGATCAAGAGATCGCTTGACGATCTTAGTCATCGTGGCAATGTATCCTGTCTCTCATTATGTTATCATTTTGTTCACCATTGCAGTTGCATTCCACCACTAGAACATTTCAACCGCAATACCTGCTGTGCAAGGAATGCGCATCAGTTCACCCTTAATCCTGTATTGGGATGTGTAATGTTCCAAATAAAACACGTCTTAAGCTGCTTACTATTTATTGTTCGCTCTTTGACAATCACTTAAAGACTAAACGGTTAGTAACAAGAACTTGTTACGGATGGTATTTAATTTATAAAATTATTTGTCACAATTATAGAGCTCCATTATTTATATTTATTAATGAAATACATTCATCGCCTATTTCTTCTATACAAGTAACATAACATTATAAACTAATGAAAATTTAAAATGTGGCCTAAACCCACAAAAAACTAAATGTCTTGTAATATCGAAAAGAATCGTAGAAGTTTCCTGTTTTCCTGCCATTGAACTCGGAAACACCCAAGTCGAGTTTGTGGATAAGATCAAGAACCTCGGTATATGTTTTAATAGAACATTAAATTGGAACAACCATATCACACTGGCTGTAGGCAAGGCATACGGGGCTCTTCGATTGCTTTGGCCTACTAGGAAATTCACCCCTTTGGATACCAGGAAAATGCTAGCTAAGACCCTTGTAACACCGATCTTGAATTATGGTTGTGAAATTTTCTGCAAGCTCGATAGCGTAAGTCAGAGGTAGCTCAACGTTGCCTTTAACAGTGTGGCTCGTTATATATTTGGTCTAAGCCGGTATGACCACATATCATCATTCGCTAAAAGTATACATATATGGAATCTCTTTTCAAAACCTTAAAAAACTTAGAACTCTAACAATGTTCTTCAATATTATCCAAACGCACCAACCTTCGTACCTTTACGAAAGAATCCAGTTCTCGTTTCCATGTCTTACTTCAGGGCGACAGTTTTTTGTTAACGCAACTCGGTTATGGAATACCTTGCCACGCCATGTGCGAAGTTCAGATAATCTTATTGCCTCACCTTTTTCGCTTTTTTCGTTTAAATTAACTTTATTATTTACAATCGTTACTTCTTTTTTTGTTGTAAATATTATATCTGGTCCGGTGCACCAATAACTTATTTGGAGCTACTTGACGGGATCCAAAAACGCGCGATAAAACTCATTGGCGACCGAGACATCGCGAGATCGATTGACTCTCTTAGTCATCGTCGTAAAGTCTCCTGCCTGTCGTTATTTTATCGTTATTTCCACCATAAGTGCTCAAACGAAATAGCCAGTTGCATTCCTCCCCTTGAACATTTCAACCGCAATACCCGCCATGCAAGGAATGCTCATCAGTTCACCCTCAAGCCTGTGTTCGGACGTACAGTGAAGTTCAAAGAATCTTCCCTCAGCCGTACAACACGAATGTGGAATGCTCTTCCCCGCTCCATTTTTCCTATACATTATAACCTACAGACATTCAAAACCAACGTGCATCGGCATCTCTCCTTTTCCTCTTGGCCTAATTTCCTTAACGCCCGCGCTGTGTAGCTAATACATTATAAGGGTCCCAACAAATCCCTTTAGTGCGCGCTTATTATAAAAAAAAAAAAAAAAAAAATATGCATATGTCCAATTCTAAGCTTTGTTATAAACAATATGTTAATCTTAAAATCAAGCTATGATGATAATAAAATACAAATACAAATACACAAATACAAATGAACATGTTTTTTGAAAGATACAATTCTTACTATATTTTGAATATTTGAAAAGAACTTGTTCATTTTATTCGTAAATTTGATCATTTAGTTCAACTATAAGTTCTTCTGATTCATCAATTTGCACACCATTTGGATTTGGTATGCCATTACACTTTCAAGTATTTGATTTACTTTATTTTCTAAATATCTTAATTTGGTTTCTTGATTAAGAAATAAGCATCTGAAATTTAATTCTTTTACTATATTATTAGCAAGTGCGAGTCGGACAGAATCCCGGAAAACGTAATCCCGAAAGCCCAAAATCCCGAAAATCCAAAATCCTAAAAACCTAAAATCCCGAAAACCCACAATCCCGAAAATGAAACTAAAAGTTTTATTGTAGCAACAAAAAAATTAGGCAAATTTATTTAACGAAATAAACAAAATAAAAAACTTTAAATAAATAAAACAAAACAAAAACAGTTCAAGTCTTAATAACAAAAACATATCAAAAACGATCCATGACAAAGCAATATCTAATACAAGTTCATATTGTATGCAATTCCTGTGAGAAAATTTATTTCAGAACTCTCGTTACGTTCCGCGTAAATATTACGATGTTCACTGGCTAACAAAAATCTGGTCGGTCAGCTATCACCTAGCTATATGAGACCAGCACAACTGAATCCACATTGCGAAATTTTGCAAATTTTTCATTTTATATAATTTTTCGGGATTTCGTTTTCGGGATTGTTTATTTTATTTTGAATGTAAAATACGAGTAGACAAGATAGTGTTTGTCCATTCCATTTAGCGAAATAATGTTTTGCAATTTTTTGCGTTGTAATGTTTTACAATTCGCAATGTGGATTCAGCTGTGTTATTCTCATATAGATTTAGTTCATAGATAGTTTTCATTCATAGATATTTGGGAAATTCAGCACCCTTGCCAATTTGCCTTTTTGCAAGGGTAGGTAAAGATGTATTTTTGGCATGCTCCCACGACGACGACGTGTGGAATCCAATCTTGTCTCAATCGTCGATCTTGTAATTTACACTGAGATAGGGAGTCTAGAGCGCTGTACACGATTTCATCATACGAAATTAAGGGAAGAACTAAAGAGAGTATCAGTTTATCAGTTTGCGTCGGGTTTCAACAGGGGTGAAGTAAGCAGAAGGCCACAGTTTTCGTAGGCAACCATAAATGCGACCAATAACCACATTTGTATGTTTATAGCCGGATAGATGACGGTCGGAGCTAGTCGGCTGAACTTTATAATATAGACTCTCTAGGTGACCTTTATACTTGTGCTTAAATATTTTTAAAATCCGCCTTCTTACACGCCCACAATTAAATAAAAGAATTTTATTGAAAAACCAAAGTTTGAGCTAGGGACCGTTTTTTTGATTAAATCCTTTAAATGTTATATAACAAAATAAGCGTTCTCAACAATTCAACCATACTTAGACTTTTGTGACGCCCGCTTTTGGGAGATAGAAATAAGAATAGAGTATCCTATCCTATCCTAGCGGACTGTAGCCCGTCCCTATGTTTATAATGAAAAATGTCTTTGTGTATAGTTATATACGCAAAGACGGTTTTATTTAGTATAGGTTTTATTGGGTTTCTGTCATATTTTGTTACTCTGCAACTGCTACAGTTATTTATAATGAGTTGTATATGTTCTTTTAATTTGGGATAAAATATTTAGTATATAGGTCTCATTTATTACACTATGCAATGATTCTCTTGTATGATATATCGTTCATTTGAGAAAAGTTTTACAATACGCTGATGTACTTAGTTATGATCTCGGTCATTTACTTATGAAAATATTGCTATGCGCCCTGATTTTATATGTCTTTGTAATATTTCTTCAATTGGCACTTCTTCATTTTGTGGATTAATATGTATGATTCTGCTTCCATGTACAATATGAATTTCCTTGCTTGGACTTTAAGTTAGAATTAGCTGAGTCTTACATTTATTTATTATTTCTACCCTTCACTGCTATTCTGTTTATTTCTTTGTTTGTTTATTTATTTACTATTGTGTTAACACGTAGATACAAAATCCATGTTTTTTTTATAATAAGCGCGCACTAAAGGGATTTGTTGGGACCCTTATAATGTATTAGCGGCGTTAAGGAAATTAGGGTGAGACGAAAAGGAGAGATGCCGATGCACGTTGGTTTTCAATGCTTGTAGATTATAATGTGTAGGAAAAATGGAGCGGGGAAGAGCATTCCACACTTTGAACTTCACTGTACGTCCGAACACAGGCTTGAGGGTGAACTGATGAGCATTCCTTGCATGACGGGTTATGCGGTTGAAATGTTCAAGGGGAGGAATGCAACTGGCAATTTCGTTTGAGCTCTTATGGTGGAAATAACGATAAAACAACGAAAGGCAGGAGACATTACGACGATGACTAAGAGAGTCAATAGATCTCGCGATGTCACGGTCGCCAATGAGTTTTATCGCGCGTTTTTGGATCCTGTCAAGTAACTCCAAATAAGTTATTGGTGCCCCGGACCAGATATGAGCGTTGTACTCGAGTTTCGGGCGAATAAACGCCTTATAAATTGTAGCCAGATCAGAAGGGGTGAAATATTTCTTACAACGCTTAAGGAAGCCTAGACATTTCGCGGCATTCTTGGCGACACCGAATATGTGGTCATTCCAACGAAGGTTGTTATTAACACACATACCGAGAATGGAAAGTCTTTCGGTTTCAGCGATGCAAGTGCCATTCATAGATAATGGCAGTATGTGTGGGTTTTGCTTTAATGACAGGAGACAGCATTGTGTTTTGGAAGCATTAAATTCCACTCTATTGGTTTTACCGCACTGAGTTATGCTGTTAAGATCGGAATTTAATGAGCTTAACATACGTTGCCGTTCCAGTTCCACACCCGAGGATGGGGGGCGTGACCCAAGAAATGAATATGAGAAGCTGAGGGTACTGTCATCAGCAAAGGAATGGATTGGATTATAAGTAACAGACAGTAGATCATTTATAAAAATGAGAAAGAGAGTTCTAATCCATTGAAGAAACGCACGCATTTTCGACAAGAGAGCTTGATGCCAAACTCTGTCAAATGCTTTTGAAATATCAAGCGCACCGATCTTACTTTCACCACCTTGGTGAAGAGATTGGTTCCACTTTTCGGTTAGATATGTCATCAAATCACCAGTGGACCTGTTGCTGCGAAAACCATACTGCCGGTCATTAAGAAGTTTTCGCGATTCAAGATATTTCATTAGCTGACTGTTTATCAGCGTTTCCATGACCTTAGAAAGAAGGGACGTAATTGCAATTGGTCGGTAGGAGGGGGAGAAGAAGATTCGCCTTTTTTTTGGTACAGGCTGGACAAATGCTGTTTTCCATCTTCCCGGGAAGAGTCCTGAAGAATAGGACAGATGGAAAAGCTTACGCAATGGTTTTGCCAGCGAAGAAGAACACCTCTTCAGAACGATAGGGGAAATACCATCTGGACCAGCGGATTTGTGAACGTCAAGATCTTGAAGTACTCTAGCCACTGTACGAGTGCGAAAGTGGATTGGTCCCATAGAGAATTCTACGCGCTCGAGTACAGGGGGAGACAAAGCACAATCTGGGAGCATTGAGCTGACTGCAAAGTGAGCTGCAAGCAGATTGGCATTATCTGTAGATCTGACAGCTGAAATGTCATTGTAAATAAGTGTCGGGATAGATGACGAGGCCAAATTCTTGATGTTTTTAACAAATTACCAAAAGTGTTTACTACCAGTGGGACTTTGTAGTATTTTTTGCCTCAACTTTTGGTCATAGGAGAATTTGACACGATTAATGTGGGCATTGCAGTCATTTCTGGCTCGTTAAAACTTTTTACGGCTTTCCTCAGATGGGTTGGCTTTGAATAGCCGAAAACTTACCTCTTTTAACCTGATAGCCTCTTTGCAGCTCGAGTCACACCACGCGTTAACCTTGCGTTTGATACTTTTAATCCTGTTAGGGATAAAAGACTTCATTAATTGTGTAACAGTTATAAAAGGTTAATTTCGAAAGTACATAATTTCAAATTAAAACAAGGATTTAGAACAAAATTAAAACTACATACTTATAAAAAAAGTTGAACAAAAAAGAAAAGAAAAAAAAAGAAAATGAAATGAAATGAAAACAAAAAACCCTAAAACCCTAAAACAAGTTTGGAATTATGTGCAAAAAAATTCTTTCAATTTTCTCTGGAAGTCGCTGAAGCCTGATGATCTCCTAATGTTAACCGGAAGCGTATTCCACAGCTGAATGGCGTACACAAAAAATTGTTTTTTCGTTGTATTATATTTATAGGTCGGCAAAATTAGAATTCTGCTTCTAGCTGAAGAAGCAAATTGTAATCTTTGGAACAGATAATCTGGTGCCTGGCTGTCTTTCAGATTAAACAGGAAAGTCAATGTTCTGTGATCCATATAACTTTACAGGTCCATTCCCAGAAATTCTTTCATACGCCTGGAAATGTGTTCTCTTCTATTTAAATTGTAGACGAATCGCACTGAACTATTTAATGCGACCTTAAACTTATAGAAACTGTGGCTGTCTGAATCACAGAAAACTGGATAGGCGTAAAAAAGGATAGGTAACAGAAGTGACTTCACTAACATGGCTTTAATATTGAGTGGCAGACAGTTTCCCGCTTGATAAAGAGCTCGCAGCGAGCCGTAAATTTTACCAACTGTTTTTGTGATGTGGTCCTCCCACGTAAGAGTTTGATTAAATGTTACTCGCAGATTTTTGACGCTGGAGGCGTAAATTAAGGGTGAGCCATCAATTATAATTTGGGGTATGGTTAGGATATCCATACGTGATCGGGCTATAACGATTGCCTGACTTTTGCCGGAATTAAGCGTCAATTTTTTTCTGCGGGACCACAAAACAATAGAATTCAGATCCTCATTGAATCGTTCCGTTGCATCTTCCACCAGTCCAAAAGGATAGCTTAAATGCAACTGCACGTCATCTGCATACATTTGGATCTTGCAGTGCTTCAGAACTGATGGAATGTCATTGTTGAACAGTGTGAACAACAGCGGACCCATTATTGACCCTTATGGGACACCAGCTTTGGTTTGAGGGAAAGCAGATAGTGTTTCGTTGATATACACAACTTGATTGCGGCCTTTAAGGTAGCTTTCCATAAGTTTAAGTGCCGTTGAGTCAAAGTGAAAAAAGTCCTTGTCCATTTCAACACAAAAGTTTTCAACTAAATTCACAAGTGCAGTAGTACAGCTATAATGCGGTCTAAAGCCGGACTGGTGTGGTGAGAGAAGACAGGTATCGTTAAGGTATGCATTTACTTGTTGACTTAAAAGCTTTTCGAAGGCTTTTGAAACAATTATTAATCTGGGTGCAATTTTCACACCTTCTTAGAAAATCCGACACTTCATTTTCTTTAACTTTGAGATAATCGATTTCAAAATATAATAATCAGGTTTCATTGGAAAAACTCTTTTCTTTAATATTTAGAATTCAGATATTTTGTCGGTGCATGGTCTGTAAAAATCTTAAATTTTCTACAATAAAAATAAGATCTGAAGTAATTAACCGAATAAGCTATAGCCAACATTTATTTATCAGTTACACTGTGTTTTTGTTCGTGATTATTTAGTGTCCTTGAATCCGTTGTGACCACATATGGTTCTTCTTAATAAGGGCATTTTAATATAGGATTTGAAGATTACAACAGTTTAAACTTATCAAAAGCTTCAATGTTCTGCGGATATGTATTTATTTTAATTAATTTATATTTTTAAAATATATTATAAAACCCAGTTATAACTAAGAAACCTTTAAGTTATTTCTCCTTCTTCGATAGTTCGATTCGTTTAAAATCATCAATCTTATTAGGATTTGACTTTTACCCATCTTTCGTAAGTTTATGTTCTAAGAAGGAATCTCTTTCTGCATAAAACTAAATTTATCGACCTGAATCGTTAAGTTGTGTAGTAATTATTGTAAGAGTTAAGCATGCAACTCACACTGTCAGACCATATTTATATTCATGTACCTACATTCATAAGCTGTGATTATATATATACACATACAGTCATACACATATAAGATATCTACTTAAATTATTATATTATATTTATATATACACATACAGTCATACATATGTTAGATTAAGAAAAAGAATAAAGAGAGCGTCAGTTTTATGATCGCATTCACAGAAACCGGACGTGTTATTATTTAATCCGCAGACTCGATAGCAAAACGGTAAAGTAGCGCGACTACAGTTGTGAGCTGTTACTATTTTGAAATTTGTTTGCAATGATTTCAAGTTCTCTTCAATAGTGGTGGAGAATAAGAGTATATTATCATCTAGATATACCACACATATTTTATTTATGCATTTCCGCAATATATTATTTAATACGCGTTGAAAAGTAGCAGAAGCAATTTTGAAACCAAAAGGCACTCTCATATAGTCGAAGAGGCCATCAGGTGTTACGTCTTTTCAATGTACTCGTATTTCTGCTACTAAAATCTGGTGATATGATTTAGCTAGATTTAGTTAGCTATAATACTGTCACTTTCCCAACTTGTCCAATATACTACCAATATTGGGATAGTCTACCACTCTCCTGAATTTATTTACTCCCGAATTATCTTTTTATTTGGTAGTACTATCATAGGAGAGCTATATTTGCTTTTGCTTTCCTTATTGTTCCATGCATATCCATTTCTTGCATTTGTTTTCTTACTTATTGTTCATGCTGTATTGGATGTCTTTATATTTTCGAGTTTATGTGCTTATTTGTAGTAGTTTTCTTTTCACGAACTATGCTTGATGTATTGGTTAGCATGTCTCCTGCCTTACAGAATAACTTCTTGTATTTTTCTAATAAAGTAAGTTTTCCATGTTTCTCTTCTTAATTCAAATGATCTAATTTAATTTTCTTCTTCTTCTTCTTCCTATACGGATTAGATTGATCATAAGCATCCCACTATACCTGTGGGGTTCACCGTTTCAATTTAAAAAAAAAGCGGCAGGCCTCCTGGTTTGAAGTAACTTCATCAATGAGGCCAATCAATTTTTTTTATATATAATTTGCGTGCGCTAAAGGGATTTCTTCTTTTTTTTCTGTGACACAGTACCCTTGTAGTGGAAACCACAGCGCAGGCATTTTGTTTGTTGCTGTAAGTAGCTCCCAGCAAATGATTCATTGCCTATTTGTGGGTGCTACTTACTGTATGAAAGAATAGAAGGATAGGAAAGAAGTTTGGTGCGATGGGATATTTTTCTCCACAGGTGGCGCCTAAATTGCTTTAGAGAGATCTGTTTTTGTTGTGTGTATTCAATTTATAAAAATTATGGCGCTGGTCGGGATTCGAACGCACGACCTGCCAATCACTTAGTGAATACAAATACACTACCATCGCACCATTGCCACGATTTCGACAAGTGGATGCTCCCTTTATTAATTATTGCTTGATCAACTCACGAATTTGCATGCGCATTTGCTTGACAGCTTAAAATGTAAAATGTGTCGCTAGGCTCACCTGGATGTTAAAATTGCGTAGATGTGAATTCTTCCCTTGGTCCCCTTTTACGACAAGCGCAGCTTGATGGGCGCTGCAGTGATATTCTAAGCCCGTCCCTGCACGGGAAAATTGATCTAATTTTATATTTACCAAATCATTTTTTTTTTTACGAACTGAATAAAAAAATCGTACACTTTATCTAAATTAATTTAAGCCCATTTCATTGGCAGGTTGCTTAAATTCTTCCGGACATCTAGTTTTTACATATTCAGTGTTTTTTGTAACTTAACCTTCTAAAGTGTTAATATGTTTTTGTGTCCCTAACTTTTCGTGTATTTTACTTTCTACAATGTTGCAGTTTAACAACCTGATTATAGATCCTGTATCTACCAAACTTACGTATTGTAAGAATGATATATATTTTATTTTGTCCGATGATTTTAATAAAAGAATTCTAAATCTGATAATTGACTAATTTTGTTTCTATTACGTATTGAGTCAACTTCCATTGACTATGTCCAATTATTACTGTAATTTCTGTTGTCTAAATTTCGAGACTGTTGATTTCTATAATTATTTTAAGGATTACCCCGACTCTGTCTCTTGTATTCGGTTTATTTAAATTTCTCCGAGCTTTTTTTAATTTTATGACCGTGAAGACATCATTCCTTTGGATTTTGACATATTCCGCTAATGTTCGTTCCACTGGTGCGAGGGCTGCTGGCAGAGTTCCGGTACTTCCATCGAAGACAGGGAGCTACCGAAGTTCTTTTTTGAGTTTGGTCCTTAATGTTCATGGTTGGGCGGCTTACAATATCTGTCAGCATGGCTTAACATTGCTCTGTAATATTCTGCCTCTTTTATCGTCAAGAATTTTATTTCGAGATGTTTTTTTTCCAGATTGTCTTTTTGGTCGCGGTTGTTTCTTCGTAATCTAATAAATTTTGTTTTAGAATGGATTCTTTTGCACTATCTTCACTTTATAAACGATTCTCCACAGAGATCCTAAAGAGAGAAGCATGGGTTAGTAATAACCGATCAAACGGCATAAAGTGGTATACGGGTGGTTCTAAAATGGAATCGGGGGTAGGAGCCAGAATATACGGGCCAAATACACGCTTTACGATACCCATGGGAAAAAGTCCCAGCGAATTTCAAGCTGAGCTCCACGCCATTCAAGAATGTGCCAGACACACTCATATGTTTGGTATTAAAGGCGCAAACATCCATATATTCACGGAGTGTCAAGCAGCTTTAAATGCCCTTTCCTTGCACACCATTGACTGCAAATCAGTCATGCACTATTTCAATACCCTTCAAACAATCGGCGTAAGAAACAAGATCATTCCGTGAAGGGTTTGATGGTAGTGAAAAGGCCGATAGATTGGCCAGAAAGGGTTCAGAAATACCATTTACAGGTCCTGGACCCTTTTGCTGCACTCATAGATCGGCAGCAATCATAGCAATAAAAAGCTGGGAACATGCAAAATGTATCTTATATTGGGTGAACATCCCAGGTCTAAGACAGGCTGAGGTCTCCTTTTCTCTTTTTTTTATAATATACACGCACTAAAGGGATTTTTTAGTGCCCTTGTCATGTATTGGCTACATTAAGGACATTTGGGTTAGAAGAAACGGAGAGATGCCGATGCACGTTGGTTTTAAATGTTTGTAGGTTATAATGAGAAGAAAAAATAGAGCGTGGAAGAGTATTCCACATTCATGTTGTATGGCTGACGGAAGATTCTTTGAAATTCACTGCACGTCCGCATACAGGCTTAAGGGGGAACTGTTGAGGAAATAATGATAAAATAACAAAAGGCAGGAGATACGACGATGACTAAGAGTGTCAATCGATCTCGCGATGTCTTGGCTGCCAATGTAAAACTCATTCACCGCGCGTTTTTGGATCCTGCCAAGTAGCTCCAAATAAGTTATTGGTGCACCAGACCAGATATGAGCGTTCTACTCGAGTTTCGGGCGAATAAACGCCTAGTAAATTGAGGCTCGTCAATACGTATATAAACGGCGAGACCGCGATGGGGAAAGAATAATGGCACTAAGTTGTACCCAGGTAGACTAAACTCTGTTAAATCAGAGCCAACGGTAACCTGGGTTTCATTAAGGGAAAAAATCTGGTTTGTTGTGGAAAGCATGAGCGTATAATGAAAAAAAATGTTTCATCAAGCCACAAATGTTACTGACATATACCACTAAATTCCTACACATTATAAAATACAAACATAAATTAAAAAACAAACTCCGACGCTACCTAAGCAAAAGTCGTGAATTGAAGATCTGCGTTAGATTTCCAAAACAATTTACCGCAAGTTCGCCCGTACGGTAATATTGTTTGGTCCAGCAACAAAATAAACAGCTCACTACTCGCTATCCGTCTGATGCTGCCTCTACCCAACCATTACAAGTGCGCAAACGAAAATCGTACGACACCGGCAAGCAAATGCAACAGCGATGGAGTGGGATGGTGCACGGAGAAATACTCTACGCTGTGGCTTTTTTTTAGGCACATATTATTATTTTAGCGTTTTTTTACTAATATGTCGCGGGGCGTATATAAGTTTGTAATTTTTTAACGAAAAACAAATAAAAATAAAAAAACAAAAGAACAAAAGCTTTGTAGCACAGGCGAGCGCGAGACCGAAAAGCAACACATGCGCTTTCGTCGGAACGCAGACAGCAAAAGCCTCCTGAGTGCCGATTATATCTTGAGGAAGACGAAACAGCTGAACACATATTATGTTAATGTCCAGCCCTCAATGGAGTCGGAAACAAGATCTTTTTCATTGAATAACTGAGTTCCGAAAATATAAAGAATTCTTCTGCTTGTTAAATTGTCTACTTTGTACCGAAAGTAGAAACTCTACTAGCCTAAATATTTTCTATGATACAAAAGATCGCTTTGGCGAGCCAGAAGTTTTAAAAAAAAAAGTTCACTTTATCAATTTTTCAGTTTGTGTAGTGTTTTTTTTTTATTTCTAGGTATAGCTGTGTTTCCTTTTTTGTAATATTTTATTACTGCGTTTCGCACTTTTTATACTTTATCGCTTTAATGGTTCATTTCATTGGATTCTAATTCCTCTGAAAAGAATCCTACCAACTGCGCAAGTTATATTTTCTTAAGAGAGAAAATATTATAACACCATTCTAATTGCGTTGCCTCACCAAGGTGCCGGGAAATAACTTCACAGGCAATAACTTCACCTTGAGTGGGAAATAACTTCACTTTTTTTGTGAAGTTATTGCCCACTGGCGATATCACCATTACATACAAGTAAATAAATTTTGGTTATACCTCCACCCCCAAAATATGCTTTCGGCTCTTGGTCTAGAAGTATATGCTCCAAATTTCAGCTTCTCAACTCGAATCTTGACTTTTTCGATACAAATCTGTTTTTTTCAGTATGGAGTTTTAAAAATGCTTACATTTGAAAATTTCGCGCCCAGAGAGAGTATATGTTCCAAATTTCAGATTTCTAGCTCGAGTCTCAGGGCTTAAAATTGACAACGGACTGACGGACGGACAGATATGGCTAGATCGACATAACTTTCGATGCTGATCACAAATATAGTAACTTTCAGTGGTTTTCGAGCAATATAAAGGTATGTTACAAACCGTGAGTCAAAGTTATAATACCATAGTAATAGGGTATACAAATCTCCGAAAATAATTTTTAAGTCCCAACAGCGAAAGTTTATAAAGATCCAGATTTCGAACAGCGGCAAAGTAGTGCGAGTAATAGTGAGTGACAAGTGGTTTGGTTATACAAAACAAATACTAGTGATGTACTTTGGACGCGTTAACTAGGATACAAAAATAATTTGCATGTTTAAAACAACAATACGATACTTGCAATTCCCAAACGAAAGCGTTCATTTTATAACTCTGCTTACGACCGTATTTCTCTATGGACGATACGTCTTTTTTACCAATGTTGTACCCGGAACTATTTGGCATTACCATAAACGCCATACATGCATAGATCTTGAAATGTACATCAGCAAATCCGCTTTTCACCCTTCAGACGGCGACTTCTTGAGTCTTTCAAAAATGAATTTAGTATCTCAAACAGTAAAAAGTGGAATAGAAAATAAATTTAATCGAACACATCATACAACGATATTATGTATTATTTCTGTAAATTGACTGAGATATTAGAACAGAAACTTAATTAATTTATAAAGCGCGACCTGATCATGCTCTGAAAGAAAAAAGAAAAACAATTTAAAAGCTCTGATGTGTCTGAGCTAAAAAAGATACAGGAACTTTTTTGACAGGTGATGCTCTGAACTAAAGAAGAAAACCGCCTATTGTAAACGTCAAACACAACTCATGCTTGCACTGCAGTGCCCGGATTCAAGACCGGTCAACTTATTTGAAACATACATAATATGTACTTGTACATAGAAGTGAATTAAGTTACTTTTCGTAAATTTTTCTTTATCTGAGAGATGGGAATTTTGATACAGAAAGCCCCGAAGCACAGATATTATAAACTGCCAAATTAAGTTTCACCCGTCATTTTAATACCAACGTCAATTTGTAAGCGTATATGTACACTTTTGTTAATGAATTTTTGTTCATAGATTTAGATTACATGAGTGAGATTACTCTGTCATCTCTGTTTTTCACTCAAAAATATCATTTGCTCCTAACTTCCCACTTGAAGCGTGAGCTTCCAATTTGATTTGATTTCGGTGGTACTGTTCGTTATTTCATATAAATATGTATTAAGAAAAATAAAAAATAGCCGCCTCCAGCTGTAGGTGCTTATCTTTCTGGTCATATTATTTAAACTTGAAGTGATTTTTTTCATCGATTCGATTTTATTGCAATGACATTCAATAGGCATTAATGGAGAAACAGCATACTTGCACCTGTCTGCAGGAAATAAAAAAGTTATGAATTCAAAATTCAAATCAGTCGTATTTTCAATTACATACATAATATAAATTTTACTAATATTCAAAGCTTAAGCCTTAAGGATCTCGCATGCATCAGATCAACTTGAGTCAGTATTGTATTTGTATTTGTATTTTATTTTTATTATTCATATCATATATGTAACATAAACTTAGAACTATAAAACAATGATTATTGAATATTCGTGTTCATTCTTTAACTTGAAGTTAGTGGTGAATGACACATCAAGATTAATATTTCATTTGTTATTTGATGTGGGGTGACAATCAAATATTAATTTAATTCAGATTTAAAATTTAAATGAAGCAAAAGGGGGAGAAAAAAAAATCAAAAATTTAATTGATATTAATAAATCATACGTAACAATTCATAAATAATATAATTTACAATTTCATTTCATATTACTAAAATTTTGTGCTGTTGATGAGATAAATGATTTAAACAAAGGATTCAATAAATTCATAGCTTAAAGTGAATAGCCAGTCTGTAACCTTTTTGGTGAAATGTGAAAAACGTCGCGTATCTCTTACAAATAAAGGCAATTTATTAAAAAAATTTGGAGCCGAATATGTGTAAAAATGTGTAAAATGTGTTTTATGTGCGAAGGGTACATTTACTAAGTTCATATTGTTCACACGTAGATTGTACATTTGAATATTCCTACTAGGAATATTTCCGCTCTGCTTAAAGAATTCTTTTAAAACTTTAATAACATATAAATGCCTGATTGGCAGAATATGCAATTCTTTGAATAAAGGCCAACTTCGAGCTAGACGATTTTGATTCAAAATAATTCGTACTAAATGTTTTTGTGCCGTTAATAAGGGTCTCATAGTATTGGTATAAGAACCCCCCCAGCTTGTTATGCCGTATTGCAATTTCGAGTGTGCAAGACCATAGTAAATACTTGTTAAAACTTTCTGAGAACAAAACGGCTTTAATAAATACACTTTACGTGTGACCAATAACAAATAATTTTTAATCGTTTGAATATGATTTTTCCAATTTAAGTTGAAATCAATTACCACACCTAAATATTTAAAATGTTGAACCGATTCGATTTTGATGCAATGCTCAGTGCAATGCGCACCACCTACAAAATTACCTTTTCCACACTTATGTAAAGGTAAGGAGAACTGTTTACAATCGTGAGCGTGAAACCATAAATTAAAATCGTTCAGGCTATTGTCAGATACCTTAAAACACATCAGTTTAGTTTTCTCACTGATAATCAATTTATGATAAGTAAACCACAATCGTAAGATTTCAAGATCTTCATTTATCTTTACTATACTTTCGAAAATAGTTTCAGATTCGTACGTAAAAACTATGTCATCCGCAAAAGCAGTTGAAGTACCATTTAACTTGAGTTTGAAAATAGAATTTATGTATATCAAGAAAAACAGAGGGCCAAGAACAGATCCCTGAGGAACACCGTTCTTTAAATGTCTTGGTTCACTTGAGATCCCTTCAATAATGACACTTTGTGTTCTATACCTTAAATAAGAATTTAGCCAATTAAAAATGTTGCCACGAAGACCAACTTTATAGAGTTTAGCTAGCAAAATATCGTGGTTGACCAGATCAAACGCTTTTGTCATATCAATAAATAGTCCAATAGTTGATTTGTTGTTATTTAAACTTCCATAAAGCTGACTACACACCCGTAAGATGGCGTCCTCAGTTGACAAACCTGCTCTAAAACCAAATTGATTGTTACAAAAGAAGTTAAACTTATTCAAAAATGAGACAATTCGAACCTTGATTAACTTCTCAAAAATTTTGGAAAAGGTCGAAAGTAGTGATATTGGCCTGTAATTCGAAACATTTTTTCTATTCCCTTTTTTGAAAAGGGGTAGAACTTCAGCACATTTTAGATGGTCAGGAAAGCAACCCATATTTACACTTTTATTAAAGAGGAAGGACAATATATCAACCACATACCAGGAAACATTTTTTAATAAACTGCTTGAAACACCATCACTTGTGCAAGAAGTTTCATTTTTTAGGTACGAAATAGCATTGTGAACTTCTATGGGTGTAATCGCATCAAACACAAAACTGTTCGATTGAACATCATCCACAAAAATGCCTGAAGAAGAGGAACAATTACAATTTATACAAGGTTCGACATCTGTGCTCAAATTTTCAGAAATTTCGGTAAAATACTCATTAAATTTAATTGCAATTCTGCCTAAATCGTTTTCAATTTTGCCCTCATCTTCAATAGTATCAATTTTAACAGAATTCGTATCCTTACCCAAGATGTTATCAACTACTCTCCACTCTTCGCGTACATCACCTTCAGCTCTAGCAAACATATCACCGTAGAAATTGTTACGAGTATCTTCGATCTCTTTGTTTAAGGATTTACAAAAAGTTCCGTAATGTTTCTTAAGTTTTATATTATTTATATGTTTCTTGCATTTTAAGCTCAACTTTTTCTGTTTTGCAATCTTATTAAGGAGATTATTATTCATCCATGGTTTTAAATGTTTCTTTTTACACAACAGTTTTCTCTGGTAAGAACTCGATTTGATGTGTTTTTGAAAAGTGTCCATAAATAGGTCAAAAGCAATAGAAGGATTACTTTCGGAATAAACTGATTCCCAACCTTCAAAGATTAACAATTCTTTTAGCATCATATAGTCTATATAATATTTTACTTTAACGGTTGCGGATTTAAGGCTTCTAGGACGATTGTAAACAGAAGAGTAATTTAGGGTAACCATGCTATGATCTGTCAGCTTAAAATCGTGTACTTGGCCACTAAAAATATTTTTATTGTTCCTTTGAGATCTAAAAAAAGTGTGGTCAATACAACTCGAAGAGGAATCGGTCAAACGGGTAGGTTCGTTTATCAAACTTTTGAGACCATACGAGGCCATAGCAAACAAGTAGCTTTCTGTTTCAATGTTACATTCATTAAGAATATCAATATTGATATCTCCTACAACAATTAAATTTTTAGCTGGAGTCGTGCTAAGAATTTGGCTTAGTTCATCAATGAAAATACTTTTAGCAACACTGTGAAGTCGATAAATGCACAAAAAAGTGTAATCAATATTTTCAAAAACAAACGATAATTTTAATACATCAGCGCTAGATATTTTAATGCAAAGGCTATCACACACATACCCATCTTTCACATACACGGCAACACCACCTGCACAATACGATTCATTACAATTTGCCAAAGGAGAGTTGTAACCCTCTATCTTATACAATTCAAGTTCACTTTCATATATCCAAATTTCACTCAAGACTATTACAACGGGTAAATTCAACAACGAATCAAGATGAGCTAAGAAAATTGAGAAATTTTTTCTCAAGCTACGTATAGTCCTGGAATAGTTTCACTTCTATTAAAGGGATTGGTAAAGAAAGACTTACACGATCTGAGAATCAGCTGTGGGTCCATGGTTTGTATGTCCTTGTCTGTTATCCTTAACCCTATTGTTAAGCAAAGTCTACCTGTAATTACAGAAAAATCGAATACAACAATAATAGCCCAAACAAAGTTATTTGCAACTCCCAATTTGGTCCAAATGCTAGTAATTTTGCTAGAAAATGAAAGGTTCGAAAATGGACCAATGCCACCTCACTTTGTGAGACAGGTTTATAGGTAGGATATCCAACAGTTCGTCCAAGCAAACTGTAGCCTTTCCTTATGATTGATATTGATATCCAACACTCTTGACTTATTTTGATACTCGAACGTTCTGTTTGTCGACGATTAAATTGTATACCTTTTTCCTCAAATAGAGGTAAGTGCGTATAACAACGTCAAGTATTTATTGTAACATTTTTATGAATACAAATTGGGTACATGAACTTTATAATAAGAGGATTTATAAAATCGTTTATTGTGCCCAAAAATTGGTGTTTCAACATGATAAACTTCTTATGATTTCTGTGCAAGAATAAAGAATGCATTTCAATATGGCGAAGACGATTGACTTCTGTTGTCTCTGTTATGATCAATGGCATGCATCCTCCACTCCAAGTATTGAAGAATCATAGTGACTTACAGCAGCCAATGAATTATTAGAAATAGAACAGATGGGGGTACCTTATATTTGTTTTCTTGTAGCTATTTATTCTTGACATCGTAGTTGCTGTAAAGAATAAATAACATTGACAGCGTTTTCGCTCTCGCAAAAATATTTGCAGGTAACATTACTTTTATAAGTTTGAATTGAGTTTATTAATGTATTAGATATATACATAAAGAACATACCTACAAATAAATAGATGGATCGATGGCTTGGTCGAATTTGTTAGTTATATCATTTGATTTTAATCCATACTAATATTAAACTATACATTTTATACAATTTCAAAAAAGTAAAATGTTCGATTGAAGCTAGATCGTTGGATTTTCCCAGCGTTCACTGGAGGAAAGTTTGTGTGTGTGTGCGGCAAAAATCTGTTTCTCTACCTGTACCTTTTGTGCTGTGTGCTTTTTCTTTCTTTTTTTTATGCACCTTTTGTAGTTTGTGTTGTTTTTTTTGTGGCGCATGGGATTGAGAAAGATAGGGTATGAAATATAAATGAGATTGAGAGGGAGTCACACTCAGAGTTTATCCATATAATGAGTAGGGATCCTCTCGCCGTTTTCTTTATCAGTTCTTATCAGAAAGTATTTTGTTTTAAATTTGAGAAGTGGCAGACTGGCGAAGCAAGGCGAGCACGGGACAGCTAGTTTTAAAATATATGTTGTTAATCGCGATTTTCATTTTCGGACTAATTACAATAACTTAACCAGTACTGGGAAGTTAATAAATAGTTGCAAACAAATAATGAAGAAGAACTCAAATACGCATTGAAAAGCTTAAACAAAAGTTTGAAATTACATTGAATTTTCAAAAACAAAATCCATCAAATGAATGTACCGATTCCATAGTATTTCAATATTGATCACGAAGTTAAGTTATCTGTGTTGAAATTAAACTCAGATTGGTCCAAAGACTCGTAGAATCTTTGTCTTCTTCCTTTAATGGCGGTGAGGCGCTTTATTTGCCGCTAAGGGAACATTTTTCGATTACAGAAGATAGCTCAGTTTTCGCGCCACTTGATCCACCCTACGCTTACGCAATGCTTAATGTCGTCATCACAGCTTGCTTCGCTTTTGATCATAGATCCCAGATATTTAAACTTTTCTCACTTGGAAATCATTCGTCCATTCATTGAGAACGGGCAGCACAAGTATTCTGTTTTTTCGGACTACTACGATACCCATTCCCCTCCAAAAATTATACCCGTACATTAAGTGCTCGTTGCAGGGACGTTTGATCTTCGCGTATTATGGCTTCATCGTCAGCAAAGTAAAACTGATGCACTTGTCACTTTTCCTTCAAGAGGATAATCAAGGACTATCTAATACCCGCTCAACGATCTGCATGGTGTGGGACATCAGCTTGATTGAACAGTCTCGCGTATCGCCTTTTCCTTTGTACAAAGAAGAAAAATTTCCCTCCACTGGTTAGGCGTTGGATCGCCTCTTATCAGTTTGGAGAAGAGAATCATAAGCCATGTGGACACGATGTCTCCCATCTTTTTCCAGAACTCAGAAGGTATCTCGTTTTATTTAGAAGTCCTTCACTTCGGGTGGCAAGGGTGGTATGAGTGTATTCGCTTAGTGATTGGAAGGTCGTGCGTTCAATCCCGTCCAAATCCATTACTTTATTTCGAATATATGTAAGACTTGATCTCCCTAAGGAACTTAGACAACACCCGTGGAGAAAAACCATATAACTGCGCCAAAACAGTTCTTTCCTATCTCTCTATTATTTCTAAAGCAAGTGGCACCGAAAAGCATGCAATGAAATATATCATTGCTAGGTGCTACTTGGTGTACACAAATGCTTGCGCTGTGTTTATAACACAATAAGGGTACTGTAACATTTACGGTAAAACCCCTTTAGCGTAAGCAAATTATATTATTATTTTTAATATTAATTACAATTACATAAATGTACAGTAGAAACTTAAAAATACAGCGCTAGCTACCAAGGCGCACGGCTGAAAAATGTTAAAAATCAGATTTTAGATAGCAAATTATAAAAAAATAAGCAAACAATACTGCTGCCACCTATGTGTAGTATTTTTTGTCATCCACAATAAGCATCCCTTGAGCATTGTTGAAGAACTTTGGCGAACGAACTTCCTGGGCATTTCTCCTTATCTGAGCGATTATTTTGAAAGTGGTTGTGCCCCTGCCCAAGCTGGTTTGTCGGAGTTCGTGGACAGCCTGGGTTCTATCAGCAGCCGAAGAAGAAATTTCTTCTAACTCCCGATGCAGACCCTCCACACACTTATTTGAGCGCACTTTCTCTTTGCGAGCCTCTTTCAAACTCTGTATTCCAATTCGAGGCGAGCTTTTTCATCTCCCTTATTAGTGCGCACTTTGATCAAGCTTTGAATGCCGATTTCTTCTCACTCATCACTGATTTAGCTTCATCTGTCCACCACCATGTTTCTTTGCCGTGTTCATAGTGTCATTTTGAAGCCCCTACTAGTGCTTTATCTCGATCCAAGCAAGGTCGTTGCAGGGAATAACACATATCGTGTGTCCTGCCCTCGGCATCATCAACTTAGTGATTAAATACTACGCCTTTCTTTTTGTACAGATTGTACCTTTTGAATATCGCAGACTCTGCTCTGTTCCGCCATTAAAATGTCTGTCATGAGGAGGCTGTGATGCTGGCCGTTGGCCTCTCCTAGGATCACTTTGCAATCTTTACCCCGAAACGTGTTACCAAACGATTATCAATCTGGGTTTCATTTCCGCCGCTGTAAGTGACCAGGTGCCGCCTTTGTTTGACGAACATGGTATTTAGAACGATAAGACCGTATGACTTGCACATGCTTAAAATATCTTCACCCGGAGAGTTCCTGGTGCCGTATCGTAGTCTTCGTTTGACTTCCCGACAACTCCGTTCAAATCTCCGCCAACAAACAAAAGTTCTTCTTTTTCGATGCTCTTTATGAGGTTGTGAAAATCTAGCCAGAATGCATCTTCTTCTCTCTGCTCGCATCCAACTTGGGGAGCATTTGCACTGACAATATTCCACACCTCACCTTACATCAGAAGTTTGAGAGTCATCAAACGATCACTGTTCTCACCCTTTTCCGTCCTGTAGTAGAACATCTTGAAAGCTCTTGTGCAAGAAACGCGCCCTATTTGCGGTGTTTCGCCATTTCGTTTCCTGAACACATAAGACCTCAACTCGCCTTCTAACCATCATCTCTTCGAGCTCGTAGCTACAACCACTCATACCTGCAACGTTCCTACTCGCCCTTGGATTTCACCTAATCTTAAGCATTACTTTGCTATCCCCCGGAAACCGAACAGCTCTGACCCGAGCATTTCTGCTTGCCCGAGGATTAGTACCATGATAAGTAGTGCTTTTTCTATTAGCGTACATTTCCATAGTGCTTTAGTTTAGTTACACACGTGCATGCACCTATTACTTCTCGTTTGATCTTTATCCACTACACGGGGACGGGTTAAGAAACTCATACAATACTAATACTAATCGGAACTAATGCTTGTTTTGGATCAAGCAATCATACCCATATACCATATGGATGAATATCAACATTATTTCAAAAAATAATAATAATTTATTTTACTGAGCATTTGTTGATTTAAGAAAGGCCTCAAATAAAAACTAGTAGCTATGTATTTGACATAATCAAACAATTACGAAGAATTTTAATCTAGAACGAACAAATTATCGAAAATCATTTTCATAGATCACGAAAGCAAAAATCTCTAATGGATCAAACTGAATGTAAGACCGGGTTTATTTTATAGAAATAAAAGAAGTGTTATCTACATTGTATTTTACACATACTTAAATTTAATTAAAATATCTTCATAAAATCTAACTCAACTTTCTTTACTTTTTATTGCAGAAGAAAGAGAAAACACCAACGTAGAAGAAACTAAGGATAGATTAGATGCAAATTTGTACTTATACGACGATGAATTGGAAACCAGACCACACGTTTCAACATTCATTTCATCACTTGCGAACTATGAAAATACCATACCTGCCGCAACAGATCAAGATGCGAAACAAGCTCCACCTGTAGCGCGAATGGGTAAGTTTTATTTTTTTAGAAACAATGCGACAGTTTAATAGAATTCAATTAAAATTGACTTTTGAAGTGTCATCGGGAAAACTTAAATTTCGAAGAAAAATCAGTTAAAATTATTTTCCAGTCCAACATTGTTTAACATTGTTCATTCTTTCACGATTTAGACTCTTAGTAAAATCCGATATATTCTTCTTCGCACCTTTCTCACAATTAAAAGCTAGGATTGGTTATGACCTATGTTTATTATAACATTTTAGCCAATTTGACTCAAACTAAAATAAGTGTAATATAATACTACTGTAAAATGCTTCCAGTGTTCGCTGATCAATGCTATAACTACAAAATTAATTAGTTAACAGCATCGTTCGTAAAATGTTGATTTAGGGCTGTGTTATATTGGTGCCTTATTCGCTTAGGACGTACAGAGTCGATAATTAAACAAAGCAAGCATTTTACATTTAATGCTTCCTTTTCACGATAAACGAGTATTCTAAAATTTAAACAGCACCTTACGCCCAGCACTTTACAAAGTATGTAGTAATTAAATAATTTTCGAAAAAAAATTGTTAAGCTGCTTTGGTGGTAACAACATGTCCACTCGATTTCAGCGGATTTATTTTGAGCTATAGGACTTTGTGCTCATCCGTTTCTTACCGTTTTTTTTAACCTAATAACTCCCAAAACGTTAAACCTATTTTGCATAATTTCTATTGCAAGCTCATATTAGGCGTTTGCTTTCCAGAAGCGCCATTCTCATATTCTAACTTGAGAAAACATCATTGAAAATTTGTTTTTAATTTTTCAGGAACACTCATCGGCGTGTTCTTACCATGCATTCAAAACATTTTCGGAGTCATCCTCTTCATCCGCTTAACATGGGTTGTCGGTACAGCTGGAGCTGTATGTGGATTTCTTATTGTACTTACATGTTGCTGTGTGGTAAGTAATTTTTGTAGCTAAAACACTATAATAAAGGGTGCGGCAACATAACTTCCTGCATTCAAAACGCAATAAAACCCATTTTATGAATCAGATAATGTAGTATGTATGTATAATGTAGTTACAAATCATAAGTTTTGTGTTACATAGTTTTCAAAAGGGCCATCGATGCCTTTGAAGTGTAAGTCGTTGCTCCGTCCTGTTGGAACCCAATGTCCCCTAAGTCCAATTCATTAAGTCGTTGAAAAAACATTCTTCAGAACACCGTGGGGGTTCCAAGATTGAAGCTCTCACTGCCTCAATGTTCTCAGATGATCTGATGGGCCACGCGACTCCAGTTCTTCATCTTGTCACACTCGCTATTTGTCTTAACGTAGTGATCCATATAACAATGGATTTCCGTTCCGGAATAGGGCCCAACGGGGCTACAATTAAGCGAGTGCGGTTGGCGGGTTGCCATCACAAAACATCTGTTCGAAAAGTTGGCATCGAAGGCAAACGCGCGTTCCTTACTGACATGGACCTGGAAGGAAACAAAACTTTAGAACCACGCCTGTTGATTGCGACACCTCCCGCCCGCTACGACCTCTACAACCGTTTTCAAAATCGTTTTCTTGAATTCTCGGTATAACCAAATATCTAATACGAAAGCCTTGTCCGTTAGCTGCAAATTTTCATTTATGACTTAAATGTGTGGCAGTCCTTAAATCATCTTCTTTTTGATGTGTGTAGTGTTGCCGATGACACTTTCCTAAATTCCCCAAAATTCGATGTTAAACTACCCGAATTGGGGAAGAACAAAGATCCCATTCGCCACAAATTCCCCACACAATTATCTAGTAAAAAAAACAGGTTTTAATAGAAAATCGATAAATTTTTATTATTTGTTTTTATGCAGTCATTGTTTTTTGCCATATCTTTGCTCCTAACATCTTCTTTGATGGACCAAATTTCAATCTACCCTATATTTTTTAATTCCTTCTCTGGTCAATAAAGATACTTAGTACTGTTCTGTTTTCAGTTTTTATGTTTTTTAGTTCACTGAATTTTCTTTAAACTGGTGCGTTTGCAAAAGGCAATAGGTAGAAGTAAAAGGCAGATGATAATTTTTAAATCTAGAAACTGTCCATGTCCTTAAATCTAAACACCTTTGCCCATTAGTTTTCAGCACTATCTTTTTCGTCAAGTCTATGTCGAACAAAATCCAACATAGCGTGAGATCGCCACTCGTCATCCAGTTTTTGAAGTGTCACAATCTTTTCAAGCTCTGGAAATCGCTTTAGCACAGGCGTCATTGATTTTGTGTTGAACTGCTGAGTTCTGATGGATTAACAATAGAAATAAAGCAAATAATGTATCCTTAAAATCTAATCTAAATAAAAATCTTGGCATGTTTTATAGAAACTTGAAATAGCTGAAAACTGAACGAAAATGCACCCTTTCGTCCATATTTTTTATTAAAATCATCAAACCGTTTGTGTATCGTCCTTAGATAAAGTACTAAATACTAAAATGTTAAAATACCCGCATTTTCTCTGCATAATGCCAATCCCCACAAAATCCCCAAACGAGTTGAGGTTCCCCGCAGTTTGGGGAATTCCCCACAAATTGGTAACCTTAGTGTAAACATCTTTGCTCTCGGTAGGGGATAGTTGGAAATATCGAGCGTCACGTCAGATTTTCATTCAGGTCGGACGGCAAAAAACCAAAGTTTGAGCTAGGGAGCTGAAATTTATAATATAGACTCTCCAGGGGCCCTTGATGCTCATGTGTCAAAATTCGCCCACTGACACGACCACAATTTAAAAAAAAAAAAACAAAGTTTGAGCTAGGGAGCTGAAATTTATAATATAGACTCTCCAGGGGCCCTTGATGCACATGTGTAAACATTTTCAAAATTCGGCCACTGACACGCCCACAATTTAAATGAATCCAACGCGGATGAGCCTACATGTTTACACATCAACTATACCGTAAGTGCACCGTGGCTCACACCTTTTTATTCCCTATTCTCAGGGTATATGAATTTTGACGCATAGTTTGTAACATACCTTAATATTGCCCGTAGACCCCTAAAAGTTACTACGAGTATATTTATGATCAGCATCGATAGTAATGTCGATCTAGCCATGTCCGTCCGTCTGTCGGCAAAAATTAGGCCTTTAAACTGGGTCTAGAGAGCTCACATTTTAACCATATACTCTCTAGGGTCCCGAAATAATCAAGTTTACGAATTTTTGAAATCCGCCCACAGACACGCCCACAATTAAATAAAACAATTTTATTGAAAAAAAAGGTTGAGCTAGGGAGCTGAATTTTATAAAATATACTCTCTAGGGGCCGTTTATGCTCATGTGTAAATATTTTCAAAATCCGCCTACTGACACACACGCCCACAATTGGAAAAAAATCTTTTTTTGAAAATCCAAAGTTTGAGCTAGGGAGCGTTTTTTTTACAAAAGCTTCTTTTTTTTCCATAAAATACTTTAAATAATATATAACAAAATATGTAGAGCGTTCTTAACAATTCACCCATACTTAGACTTTTGTCACGCCGACTTGGGGATAGGAATAAGAGTAGGGTATCCAACAGTTCGCCCAAGCTTACTGTAGCCCGTCCCTATGTTTTTTTTTTCAACTGACAAACACATGTGTTTCCTTATAAAACTATTTCCAAAAATCGTATTGCATGCGCAAATTGCATTCGTTAGTGTGGTTATCTATCCAGGCTTATGTCCTTACACTGATATTAAAATAATTTATTCCTGAAATGTCAAAAATTGCATGTGATATCATTTTTAACAATCGGTGATCACAAAAACATGTGTCATGTTTAAAACAGACACAAACACAGCAACTCCGACTTCGACTTCCGATTTCGTAGGAACGAGAGTTTAAGCGTTTGAAGTCGGTTCAAACACTTCGAAAACAGCAGAAAAAAATACAGCGAAAAATCACAAATGATTGTAAACAAGTGAGAAAATTATTTCGGAACGCAAACAAGAGAGAAAATTCGCTCGAAATATATCCATTTGAATGTTGAGAAAACTGAAAATAGTCGTCGCAATGTTGGCACGTATTGCAAAACAACATCGAATTTAGGATTAAGGTCTAACGTTGAATTTTAATCTTAAGTTGAGGTGCTTGTGTGTTTCATTCGAATAAAAACCATTGGTTGATAATCGTCACGCTTGGCTATCAAATTCAAAGCCGAAGTTGTTGTGTTGGTTTGTTTATACCATCTCTGCATCTATCATTTTATATTTTATTTTGTAAGATAAATAATCAATTGAAACAGTGTGAAAATGTCAATTATTGGACGAACTACAGCGCTTGTCGTAGAAGACGACTAAGCGGAGAAATCACACCCAGATGATCTGCCCCGCAAGTTTACATGAAACTCCTTGGGTTTACATGGCTGAACATCACCGGTGTCGTAAAAGGTAGAACAAACTCAATAATGGGAGCATGCACGTTTCGAAGTTGTATAAATGAGGTAGACCTAAAAGTTGCATGACCATCACAGAAATGTAACAACGCCAGCATTTGTTTGCCCTGAGTGTTGAGGTGAACCGAAACCATTTATTGAACCTTAACCAGCGAACCCCACATGCAGACCAGTAGGGATGCAGTAAAGTGGGAGGGGATCTCCTTAATTCTGATCATATTATCGCAGTAAAGGAAGAAGAAGGTGCTGCCAAATCGCGGAATGTTGTTTTCGTATCGCATTTTTATTTAAGCCTTTATAGAAAATGAATATAACACACACTAATATAAATAGCAAATTAGTAGTGAAATGTGCGTAGATTTGTTTTTTTTTCAACTGTATCTCATGAATTTCTTGCCCATATCGAGCAAATCTTGAATTGATCATCTTGGAAAAAATTCTGCCTCCAACCACACAGTTTATCGGGTATCCCCAAAGAATTGAGTTTTCTCAGAAGGACTTTTTGCATGACTCGATCGAAATCTTCGAGTTGTCCAAAAGCATCCGCCGATCCTAAATTAGCCGGGACTTTCTAAATAATTGACCAACTCCACATTTATTTGCTTTTCTATTACTTTTGTGGCAGGTACTTTTCCCTTTTTTGGAACTGGTTGTATTCAGGCTGTTTTCCAGCAAGTCGAAAAAACCTTCTGCGAGTACGACAGTGCGACATATTAAAAAGCTGGCATAAAATAGCTGAAAGTCCTCGTGCACAGATTTGTAGAACTATGCTAATCCTGGAAATGACCAATGCATTAAGTCGCAACCAACCATCTTTACATCGAGTTGAAAGCCGCATATAGAAGCATTCGTCGTCAATAGCTCAACTTGGCGATGGCCAAATTCGGGATCCCTATCTATTTGTGTCGCGTGACGGTGGAAAGCACGCGGTACAATGTGCAAATTCCAGCAAGGAGAAGCACTGTGATATGACTTATACTATCTTGTTCTGGAGCAGATAGTGCGCAGGGCTAGTATCAGCACGGAAAGAACTGTCTTCAACAGATTCGTTCAACTCCAGAGATAGGAGGAAGATATGGTTAAGGGAATGTAGTTTAAAGACTTACTGATGACTGCAGGAAGAAAAACTTAGAAAAGACTTACTACTGACTTAAAGAATGCAAAGAATGGCTGCTTCAACTTACGAATATTCAAAAACACTGCTGAATGCAGTTTTTCAGTTAAAAACTTTTAGTAAGTAAAAAGGCTTATGAACTAATTCAATTAACTTTGGTCCTGTGTAATGAGGAGGAGAAGATACAACCGAGAATATACAACTCTATGTGCTGTACCAAGTTATGGATGTAGTCCGCAAAGCTAAAGCACGTCGAATGCATTGGCTCAGCTACATCGAGCGAATGAACAATTGACAATTTCTCAAATCTATCAAACGATCCCTGGATAGAAAAGGAGTGAAACAGTATGCAGGTGGCTGTGAAAGCTGCTGAGCACCGGATCAGCAGAGACTCCAACACCGTCTGGAACCGTAAAAGTAGATACAACTAGAGGATGTTCACATTGAGGAGCCTAGTTGTCAAACTGGTATACAAATTCACTGCACTTGGCATCAACACTATCAGACATATGCAGACATATTGGTTGCTAAGTGAACGTTTGAGGAAGCCCACAGTGATATCGTACAGAGGGGTCTTAAATGGTGCCACAAACAACATCAATGCGGCAAAATCATCGATAGTATTACCAAGAAAAATACGACTTCAGAGACCTAAAACAATACAATATAAGTAAAGAATCTAGGATTACATCTAGATAGTAAGCTCATCTGACGAAAAACATACAGACAGTTTCTTAAAACATATGGAAAACGCTAGAAACGCTTGCCTTAAAATGCAATATTTTCCTGGAAAATAGCCAACGTTATACCTATTCCAAAAGCAGAAAAACCTTTTGATAGTCCAGATAGCTACCGACCAATAAGCTTACTAAGTAGTCTTAGCAAAATATAATAAATTGAGAAAATAGTTGATGTTATTACCTGAGGTCCAGTTCGGTTTTACGTGTTTTCATAGCACTACGCATATGCAATATCAATAAAAGAAACCGAGAAGGAGGAAAATCAACGGGTATGATCCTACTTGACATCGAAAAGGCGTCGTATATTTAAATGATTACTCTCAATTTTCCCCAATTTGTCTGTAAAATAGTTCAAAGTTTTTTGTCAAATCGCTGTTTTAAAGTCTTTGTTAATAAAAGTGCTTCTTCTTTAATTAGTTCTTATGCTGGTGTACCTCAAGGCTCAGTACTCGGTCCGATAGTATACAACTTATGCACCTCAGATATCCCAAGTTTGCCGAACTGTGAAGCAGCAATATTTGCTGATGATTCTGCTATATTTTCGTCACATGAATGTGGCATAAATGCTCAATCGTACCTAGAAAATGCAACGAAAATATTAGAACAGTACTATACAAAATGAAAAATCGAATTAAATGCGGGAAAAATGCAAGCCATATTTTTCACTCGAAAAATGAAGCCTTGTTTTCTTCCCGCTAATCAGCAATCAGTAAATGATCGGCAAATTTCGTGGGAGTTCTCCATAAAATATCTAGGTATTCATTTAGACGCAAAGTTGATGTTTAAGAAACACACATCACAAACTCTGAAGAAAATTAATATTGCTATCAAAATGCTATATCCATTTTTTAATCGAAAGTCCCTATTATCGAGGGAAAAAAAATAATAATATGCAATGTTATTTTTCAAGCAATACTTTTGTACGGATGTCAAGTTTGGGGCGATTCTGCGGATTGCCATATAAAAAAGCTGCAAATATCGCAGAATAAAGTGTTAAAAATTATGATGAATTTGCCCTGGCATCATTCTACATCGGATCTATATTCGTAGCAATATTGAATTGATCTCTGATAGAATACGAAAACTTACTAACACATTTATAATGCGATGTGATTACTCTTATAATCGATTAATAAATCAACTACATGCTTCCTCTTAATATCTCGGATTTCTTATTAATTACTTTCCATTCTTTTTTGTTCAATAGTCTTATTAATTTATGTAAGTTATTTGTTTATTTATTTATATTTTAAAATTTGTTTCTCATTTAATTTATTGAACTTTTTTTTTTTGTTTATCTGTGTATTTATTCTTTCATAATCTAAATGTTGTTTATTTATTAATTTATTACTTTTTGTTAATCTATCTGTACTCGTTAATTTTGTTTCCATTGTTATATGTTGTTTATTTCATAACCTATTTATTTATTAATTTTTTCATTTTTTTTTTTTTTTATTTATTGATAATTTTTTTTTGTTATCGTTTATTTTATTTTTTGGGTAATTAATTTTTTTATTTCTTAATTTATTATTATTTGTAATATATTATTTTTTACTTTTATTATACCCTTTATGTACTTATATTACTTAATGTAACATGATTTCCTTGTTAAATAACTTCAATGCTGGTTCTTTTTTAACCTGTAAATTATTTTATGTAGCATAGAATATATAGGTATGATTTTTTTGTATCAAATTGGGAGTTTGCCCGTTATTTCTTTT
This sequence comes from Portevinia maculata, assembly GCA_949715645.1. Taxonomy (NCBI): domain Eukaryota; kingdom Metazoa; phylum Arthropoda; class Insecta; order Diptera; family Syrphidae; genus Portevinia; species Portevinia maculata. The sequence continues at coordinate 99,464,694 of OX454525.1, forward strand.
AGAACGAAAATGTTTCTTGTATAAGAAGAGAAAATATCAGATATCTAATATTTCAGTAGAAAGATACATAGTAATATCAAATCTCTGAATTGTAAACTGTGCGGTAGTAGGCCTTGGATCACACATCTGTCATCCAATAGAAACAAGTCGACTTTTTGAGTGCTGTGCAAATTAATTCAGTCTTAACCAGTAAATAAATTGTAAATATATCTGTAAATCATTAAAAAAGATACATATCACATCAATTTAAGTTACTTCACCCAAAACTACGTAAGTGCTAGTATATAATAGATTAAAATTTTATTAAACTTCGCACACGCATGAATTCTAACCTCGAAACACCGACAACAAAAAAGCGAAATTTGCTAGAAACGTCCCCTGACTACGAAGATATAAAAATTACAAAAAAGAAAAAAGATAGGACAAGCATGAGCTCTTTGGCAAATTTATCAATAGAGGATTTTACACGTATGCTTGATGATCGATTCAAAAACCTGGCAACGAAACAAGATCTCGAGCCGGTAATCACCGAACTTACCCAACTGCGAGTGAGCAATGAAAACCTACAAACGCAAGTTCGAACTTTGGAAACAAGATGCGATCAGCTCGACCGGCGCTTAGAAGTTTCTGATCTGCAAATGAGAGATCGTAATATCATTTTTCATCTTCCGATCTCAAAAAGCGAAAACCCGAAGGAGCTCCTGCAAAGCACTTGCACTAGCATAACAAACGGCGCAACTACAATAGCATTCGAGCACTTCCAAGAGATAACCACAAAGGCATCAAACCGTCGAACCTATCGCGCCAAAGTAGCAACAGGACAGCTGGCTCGCGATATTTTAAGCCAAGGAAAACAGCTCGCAAATAGTGGCATATCCATGCACAAGGATTACCCAGTGGGAATGCGCCGAAAACGAACCGTGCTTTTTATTATGTCAATACGTATGAAATATTTTTACTATACGAAACTCACACTATGCAGCAAAACCAAAAATACTTCGAAGAATTTTTCAAGGATTATGAGCTGTGTTGGATAGGAGCAATAAAACGGAATGGAGCGACGAAAGGAAGAGCATCGGATGGAGCACTCTATGGATTCAAAAAATCATTGTCGACAATTCAATGCACTTTTAAAGAAATAGAAGAATTCAAATACTTAGAAATCGCAATAGACAAAAAAAACATAAATCTAGTTCCAATATATTTAAATTGTTCACATTGGCAAACGGATTTCACTATTTTACTGGACACAATGCAAATATTGGGAGAAAACCACTGCATTCTCTTAGGGGATTTTAACGCGCGAACCGGACAAGAACAATGCGTATCTTTTGGAACCCGTTCTAACCAAAGAAATTCGAAAGACACAGAAATCAAGGCAGGGGGGAAAAGCATATTGGAAATGGGAAGTGCTTTCGATCTGACCATAATGAATGGTACACAAAAAGGAGATGAAGAAGGTAAACTAACTTTCATCCGAAATCCAGGCCAATCTGTTATCGACTATATCTTCGCGTCCACTGATATAGTCTGCAACATATTTGATTTTGAAGTGGATAGTCAGATTTATTCCGACCATATGCCATTGATTACCACTCTAACCTCTACAGAATCAGACAACCAACCACAGCTCGAAAAAGAAAATGCACTTCTCCCAAAACTAAAATGGCAGAAAAACCGAGTCGAAGTATATCAGAACAATTTAAATCGTAGTATAACAGAACATGGACTGCATGAGCACCAACCAACAATTGATGTATTGCAGAGCGTAATAACATCGACAGCGAACTCACACCATCTAAACCCTAGGCCCTGCAAAAATAAATCGATCTGGTATGATAAAGACTGTGAAGCTTCGCGGAAAAGGTCCTTTACACTTCTGCACCTATACCAAAATGTTAATGCCGACTCTCTTAAAAAAGCATATCTTGCAGCAAATCGAGCGTATAAAGCTTTATGTAGAACCAAAAAAAGTAAACTTCTTCAAAAAACAAGCAGAAAGTTTAACTTACTGCAGAAACCCGTCCGAATTCTGGAAAGGAATACAACAGATAAAAGGAAAAACCTTCGCGACAAAAACACTTTTACCTGCAGCAACACTACGACACCATTTTGAAGGACAATTGAACGCGGAACTCTTTGCTCCACCAATCCAATACGCTCGACCAAATATCGAAAATCTAACTTTAGATAGAGAAATAACGATATCTGAAGTACAGTCAGTTGTAGCGAAAATAAAAGACAACAAAGCTCCGGGGGTTGATCGGATCCCAAATGAATTCTGGAAATATGCAACAACAGATTTCCTTTCACATCTCACAAAAGTGTATAATGACATTTTCACTACAGGAGAAACACCAGAGGCGTTCCGAAAATCTATACTCTTTCCCATATTAAAAAAAGGAGACGAGATGGACCCATCCAACTACCGAGGTATTGCTTTTCTCAACACATCGCTTAAAATCTTTATGGAAATTCTAAGACGCCGACTCGCAGCATGGATTGACAGCAACCACCTTCTCAGTGAATTCCAAATTGGATTTAGAAAAGGATATTCAACAGTAGACCACATATTTAGCCTGACCAATATTGCAGAGATCTATCTACGAAAACGAAGAAAATTATATGCATTTTTCATTGATTTTCGAGCCGCGTTTGATTCCATCGACAGAAAAGCCTTAATTTTTAAATTCTTTAGAGATGGGATGTCTCTCAAGTTTGGAAGAATGATTGAGGACATCTATAGTGAAACCCTCTATGCAGTTTGGGATGGGCAAAATTTATCAGATTGGTTCTTGGCGTTAGCAGGATTGAAACAAGGATGCAATCTCAGCCCTTTAGGTTTTTGCCTCTATATCGAAGACCTAACAAAAGACATGCCGTGTGGTATATCAATCGATGGGTTTCAAATCAAAATACTGATGTACGCAGATGATATAGTCCTTTTAGCTGAATCACCCGAGTCCCTTCAGCTAATGATAAATAAATTGCGCGAGTACTGCTTGAAGTGGAACCTAACTATTAACCTAAGCAAATCAAAAACAATGGTATTTCGGAGAGGAACAGGACGATTAGCTGCAAACGAAAAATGGTGCTATGGAGTAGAGGCTATAGAAACTGTAAAGGAATACCAATATTTGGGGTACACTACAACAAGCAACTTGAACCTGGAAAAACACCTGGTCAAAAAGCTCTCCTCTTCCAAAAATGCGATCGGGACGGTATGGAAAAATGTTTACGGAAATAAAGACCTATCAGCTAGCGCAAAATTTAAAGTTTTTCTGGCAACGTCCAGATCAATAATGCTTTATGCTGCGGAAGCATGGGGCTGGAATCGGTCAGAAACCACTGAAAAACTCTTAAGGTTCTTTCTAAAGCGGCAATTTCGCCTACCTGACACAACACCTAACTACATGCTACTCATCGAAACTGGACTATCACCACTGTATCTCACGTCTCTAAAACTCCACTTTAATTACATCATGAAACTCATGTACAGTCACGAAGGTAAAGTAGCAAGAAAGATTGCAGTCTCGATAGTAAGGTCGAAAAGCTCATGGTTTGAGGAATGGAAAAATCTAGCAGACTTTTGTGAACTCTCTTTCAATCTCAGTTTGGATAATTTATCAGAATGGACGCCATTCCTTCATAACCTTCTCGAAAAGCTGCATTCTAAAACAAGAAAAGAAAACATTGAGCGAGCAAAAAGCTCAGTACATAGGGAACTTTATCCTGAACTCCAACACGATTTAGGAGAAGCCAGCTACTTCAACGACAAGTTTAACAGTGAAACTATATCATTGGTATTCCGAGCAAGAGGGGAACTATTACCGCTTAATTTCATACCGCATCGCAATGACTTAACACTTAACTGCTCCTTATGCAACAGCAACGAAAGGGAAAATGTACTGCATTTCATCGCAAGATGTCCGATTCTAGCTGAGATACGGCGACAAATATGGAAACGGAATTACTTAGAACGAACGGACCTCATAGCAATTTTAAATGGAACAGATTGGAAAAAATTATCGCAATATATAAAAATAGCACTTACATATAGAAAGCAAATAATAAGAGAAGAATTTTGAATTTTAAATTTAATCAAACTTGATACCAAAGCACCATTAATTCACAAAACTCGAAAATGTATTAACAAGAGATATCATCTGGCTGACGGCCCTTCCGGCCATGCCTCAAAAGATTTATGTTTTTTTTTTTCAACTGTTTTGTAAATACCACTTTTTATGAATTAATAAATCCACTACTACTACTACTACTACTAGTAGGCCTTGTACATATATTAAAACGAAATAATAATCAACAAAATTCGCAAACAGTGGGAGTCATTATGTGGTTTTTTTGGATACAATTTTAGTATAAAAAAATTCTATACAATTTTTATTTATTTTAATAACATTTACCTACATTTAATTTTTGGCAAGATTTAACTTTAAACCCCACAAATGAAAAAAATGCCGCCCTGTTTTTGTGAGTTTTGGAGCATTTTTAAAATTCGATTTTTGCTTCTGAAAAATTCCTTGCGAATGTCTCTTTGCAAGCACAACAGAGCTAGGCGCCTATGAGACAAAAAGCAGCTTTCCTAAGCGGAGCAAAAGAGTTTCATGAGCGGGCTAAACCATGTGGTGAAAACTGTAAAATCCCTTTTACCTGTGCAAAGCGGGCCAAACACTATTTAATTCGAAAAAGTAATAAATTTCCTGGGCGGACAATTTTTGAAAGCTTAAAACTTTTAAACTATATGGGAGCGCCAAACTTGGTCAATTGTATGCTTGTTGTAAGCCGATAAAGAAAAATCTTGGACAAGTTTTGCATTCTTGGGATCTACACATACATTGCACTGAATGGTTTTAGAAAAAAAATAAGAATACTATATCCACACGTTTTAAGTATTAAAAAAATCAACTACATATTGCATTATTCCACCAATTTTATTGCTGATAATTTGGATTTTTATGGCTTATAACTTTTAAACTAAGTATACATAGAAAAACGCCACCAATTTTCAATTTCAATTTGGGAAATAAAATCTTGCCAAAGTTTTTTTAGGTTTTTTTTTACAGTCTTTTGCTAAAAGCTTCATGCAAAAGTGTAACTGACATTTTTTTAATAAAAATTACTTAACTGAAAATTGTTTTCAAACTAATTAACACGGTTTCAAACTTTACTTAAGGTAAACTTTAAATTATCACATTTGCATTGGTTCTTAAATGAGCTTGCCATTATTCACGGCTTTGGTTAAAGCTTTTATATCTAAACATCCGATTGCTAAATCCTTTTAACATATCAATTTTGATACATTACCATATTTTACAGACGATGCTGACGGCTATTTCAATGTCTGCGATTGCAACGAATGGCGTGGTACCGGCTGGCGGGAGCTACTTTATGATATCAAGGTAAATTATAAATATTGAAAGCAGGTAAATGATATATTCATATATCCCATAATTTATGTGCTAATGAAAATTGCAGAAGACTTCAATCATCAGGTTCTTTATTACATATGTATATATGTACTTACGCAAAATGTTCTCAAATTTTAACAACATATGGATATGACAATTTTTAAGATCAATATTAAAAGCAGCATAGCATACATTATGTTCATATATGGGTGTATTTTGTATATAATGTACTGCGGACAGAAGCATTTATTTGTTATTTGATTTTACGTACCTTAGTCGTATTTATGCTCGTATATATTTAAACTATATATATAGGAGGTATCCGAAGGAGGTTTATTCGGGTACATTAGAATATTGGATATTTAAAGGCCAGTTGTATTTCATTTTTTATTATCGCACTGCAAAGGTTAAACAAAGTAAGTGTATTAAAATCCCTTGGGACAATTGGGCCGTCTTTGTTTGGTATACAAAATATTTGTCGCAAGCAACCCATAAAGGGCCAAGGTTCCAAGTTTTCAATTCGTGAGTGCGAAGGGGAATCTGTTTTCCCCCGCTTAGGTGGGAGGAACCATTTTATAAAAAAAAACAAACACTTACAAAAAAATACTAGGTATAACTATTGTAAAAACCAGAAATCTGTTCTTTTATTAAATTCTTAAATCGAGTTGTTTAGATAAATAGTTTCAATGAAAACATTGTTTATTGTTTTTTTTTTCAAAACTGTAAAAATAAGAACTTCCATTATTTGTTGCCTCTAATTTTTTATCACCCCTATCGTGGAACCCGTCGGGGGGAACGATCCGCTAATAGTGAACAATTTGCAGACGTGAACCATCCACATGTCGGTAACGTGAATGGCATTCACTGTATCGTGGAAAACGAACGGATCGAATCTATCCATGCATTTGAAATCCGCAGTTTACATTTTCTTTTCACTGAATTTAATTTTTACAAAACAAATTTGATTGAAATGAGCTGTCACAATTGAATTTCCTAATCACCAATAGTGGTCGGTAAGGGAGAGTATCCGACGGATCCCACGATAGCAATTTTCTGTTCACGTGAATCGAATAAGTGAATCAGATCCGACGGATTCCACGATAGGGGTGTATAGAAAGCTAAAAACCAGATGGTTTTATGATTTCCGGTTTTTGAGTACATTGAAAATTACCGCAATATTAAAAAAATCTTGTATTTTGTCCCTCTACACGGATTTTTGAGGCGCCAAAGTTGTCGTACTCATGCCGGCATTTGGATATCTGGCAAAAGAAATTTCTATCGATCGATAGTCGGAATTGGAACCAATATTCACAACTAAAACTGGATAGATAAATCAAAACACAAAAACAAGTATGAAGTCCAAGTTTAGCAGTATTGTTTTTATTCACAGTAACCAAATCAGTGATCAAATTTATACTTCTTATAGATGAGAAATATGCAAATTATGGTGATTGAAAACAAATTAATCAGCATCTAGCTGTAAAGTGTAAACTCTGCTATATTTGTGGATAAAAGATATGCCTTCGCAAGTTTGGATGATAATCGATACTAATACGATCTCTTTTCCGGTCAGACCGAACTGTTGTTGAAAATTCAAACTCAAGCTCGGTATGCTCCTCCTTTTCGAAACCCTAATTTTCGTGCTCCGCCACTTTGTTGAAACAGTACCAAAATGAGGCATGTTTATCGCCAGTATTACTAGCTTCACCTTAATTTTCTTTCACACAGTGTGGATAATGTTTGAAGTTTGATATTTGAACTATAATAGAGATGTGTTTTTCTCTCGGCCGCTGGATATTCGGCTATAGAATATACCGAATATCCGGTTGAAACTTTTGTAATTTGTAATGTCTCTTTCTTGGGTTTGGTTACCTTAAGTGCGATTGGTAAAGTTCTTCTGCGATACCTGTTTTGAACACATTCAACAAATAGAGGACGTTGTGAAATGTCAATCTCCATATTATACTCATCTGCGATACCTCATGGCGAACACACTGCAACGCATAGAGGAATTAAAAAAATAATGTACTTCCAATCCTCAAGTTATCACGAAGTTAAAACCATTTGATTTTTATTTAATTTAGATCTCTTGGACCAGAGTTTGGAGGAGCTGTTGGAATGCTCTTCTATACTGGGACAACATTGGCAGCTGCCATGTACATTGTCGGTGCTGTGGAGATAGTACTTGTAAGTTCAACTAGCCAACATAATTGTATATCTACATTATGTAATATGTATTTTTTTTTCTTTTTTTTTTTTTCTTATAGACATATATGGCGCCGTGGCTTTCTATATTTGGAGACTTCACAAAAGACGCCGATGCAATGTACAATAATTTTCGAGTTTATGGCTCGTGCCTCCTTGTTGTAATGGGTACGCGTCAAAATAAAATGCTTAGTGTTAAAATAATTTTATTTTGCGTTTCAGGTCTTATTGTATTTCTTGGTGTTAAGTTTGTCAATAAGTTTGCTACGGTTGCGCTGGCCTGTGTTATTTTATCAATTATAGCAGTTTATGTTGGAATATTTGACAATTTAAACGGAAATGACAAACTTTTGTATGTATCAAAGCACACCATTTTTCTTCCTCTTCTAAATTATTTAAAAAAAATTGTTTTTGTAGCATGTGTGTTCTTGGCAAGAGATTACTTAAGGATATTCCACTAGACAACTGCACAAAAGAAGACAACGGTATTTTATATAATTTATTCTGCACCAACGGAGAGTGTGATCCTTACTTTTTAGGTAAGCAAATTGAATACTGTATAAGTGCAGTACGTACCTATACCTATAATAATTTTACAATATATGTCAATTATTTCAGCTCACAATGTATCAAAGGTCCGAGGAATCAAAGGCTTGTCAAGCGGAGTATTTTACGATAACATTTTACCTTCATTTTTGGAAGTAAGCACTGAATGATTTTCTTCACATTCAAGTACATAGTTAAATTTGAAATTGTTTTACTTGCGTTCCCCAGAAAGGTCAATTCATAGCTTACGGAGATAATGGAAACGATATTGGTATTGTGGGTGACGCCTCATACAACCAGATCATGGCTGATATTACCACATCGTTTACATTATTAATAGGAATCTTCTTCCCATCTGTCACTGGTTTGTTATAAACAGAAATATTGCTTAAGAATAACATAAATAAATTTCAAAAAAAATTAAATTTTAGGCATTATGGCCGGTTCAAACCGATCCGGTGATCTTGCTGACGCTCAAAAAAGTATACCCATCGGAACTATTTGCGCAATTTTAACCACCAGTACCGTGTATCTCTCATGTGTCATGCTTTTTGCAGGGACAGTAGATAATTTACTTTTACGTGACAAGTACGAGTTATTGAATACATTTGGGATTTCATTTCATATCCATATGTACATTCACTTTTGTAGATTTGGACAGTCGATAGGAGGAAAGCTTGTAGTAGCAAATATTGCTTGGCCAAACCAATGGGTTATTCTAATCGGATCGTTTTTGTCCACATTGGGCGCTGGTTTACAAAGTTTAACAGGAGCTCCACGTCTATTACAAGCTATAGCAAGAGATCAAATTGTACCATTTTTAGCACCATTTGCTAAATCCTCATCAAGAGGCGAACCGACAAGGGCTCTCCTCTTAACTATATGTATATGTCAGTGCGGAATATTGCTCGGTAACATTTTTAATAAAGAGCCAATCAAAGTAAATTTAAATTAAGATTAAACTCTTTTAAAATCTAGGTAATGTGGACTTGCTGGCTCCTCTACTTTCGATGTTCTTTTTGATGTGCTACGGGTTTGTGAATCTAGCTTGTGCCGTTCAGACACTTTTGCGAACGCCAAATTGGAGACCACGTTTTAAATACTATCATTGGTCGTTGTCATTGATTGGTCTCACTCTCTGCATTTCGGTGATGTTCATGACTTCGTGGTACTTTGCTCTAGTCGCAATGGGAATGGCTATTGTCATTTATAAATATATCGAATATAGGGGGTAAAGCAGATATTAACCTGAATCCTTGGTAGCAGTTTAAAGTCGCTTTCTTTTGCAGAGCTGAAAAGGAATGGGGAGATGGAATCCGAGGTATGGCTCTTACTGCCGCACGCTATTCACTTCTCCGACTCGAAGAGGGGCAACCGCATACAAAGAACTGGCGTCCACAAATTTTAGTACTAGCAAAGTTAAATGACAACCTTATGCCCAAATATAGAAAAATATTTTCGTTCGCAACACAACTTAAGGCCGGCAAGGGTCTTACCATATGTGTTTCTGTGATACCAGGCGACTACAATAAAATAAGTTCACAATCAGCCCAGGTTAAGAGTGGACTGCGAAAGTTGATGGATGATGAGAAAGTAAAAGGCTTCTGTGATATACTGGTCGCTCGTGAAATTGAAGAAGGCATTAGTTCTGTGTATGCGTGATTCTTGCTATTACTTAACTTTATTAGTTTGTTAAACTTTCTTTTACTATTACAGGATACAAACTATTGGATTAGGTGGTATGAAACCAAATACAGTCATCGTTGGATGGCCATACAGCTGGCGTAACGATGGCAAACAAAGTTGGAGAACATTCATTCAGACTGTTCGAACAGCTGCAGTATGTCAAATGGCATTGCTAGTACCGAAAGGTATAAATTTTTACCCTGAATCTACTCATAAGGTAAGTTTACATGCCTCATACAAATAATTAATGGAAGGTCACATAGTGGCGTTAAATATAGTAATAAAAGTAATGGCGCAAAATTAATAATAAGTTAACTCTATAATAAAAAAACGTTTTGTGTGACACTAGATTACATTTGAACTTAGTGTATCACTGTAAGGCAGACGATCTCGCCAAAATAGGAACCACATTACCTCTTTTACCTGGTAAAGGTTCTTTAGGAATACCAATCGCTACTTGCAAACTCTTGTTCAAGCTATCCGCAATCGAGAGAACAAACCTTAGGTGGACAAGTAGCAATACATGTCTAGCGACTAAGCGGATCTGGCCAAAGCTGGAGCTGCGACGCTCTAAGTGTCTAATCTCATTAAACCGACTGCATATTAGCTCCACTATAGGTGTTATCACAGGACACTGCTTAATAGGCAGGTACGCATCCAGACTTGGAGTCTGCTCAAACGACTTCTGCAGAAGCTGCATGGACGAGGAGGAGGGGGAGACTATACTTCACCTTCTCTGCACATGTCCTGCGCTCTCCCATAAAAGAAATCTCCATCTAGGGGACTTCTTGTTCAATGACACAAGCGACTTAGCCAACACTGGCGTTAGAAGTCTTTCGCGCTTCATAAGAAGCTCCTACTGGTTCAACGAGCAGTAAGGTAAATCCCCAGATCTGTGTGGTACCACAATGGACCTATCATTGGTCTAAGAGTGTTGGCTTTAGCTGACAGCCACGTCAACCTAACCTAACCTAACCTAGTGTATCAAATGACCATAACACCTTTAAAATTAATTCTTTTTGTTCGGTATTTCGACAGTCTTTCAATGAATTAGTTATGAAATTTTGTTTGATACGATAAGCATGTGAATATTTTTTAAGTTATAATTATTACTAGTTAAAACAATGAGAAAAGTTGCATGGTGCACAACGGTAGGTACTAAATGCACCAGTCGTATGTGTATAATGCATCAGGAGGGTACTTAATGCACGACCAAACTATTCAAATAAATCAATAAAATAATTTGTACTTAAAAAATTAACCTGATTACATGTCATATAACAGTGCTTTGCTCTGAGCTTGAATAGAAAAACCGCTTTTACATATAACCGAGTAGGTGCAATTGCACCAGTGTTCATTTAACACTATGCTTTTGGAAATTGACTACATTATTATCACCTAATCTCAAAACATTCATAAAAGTCTTATAAGTAAAATAAAGAAAAAAATCACTTCCACTTACCACCTAAACGTATGTTAGGTAGCTTAAGCTGTGGTGCACTTAAAACCACGTCGCCTTTCCTATGACACTTGTTTTAGATTCGAGTTTAATTCACTTAAATTTTGGGTCTTTAAAGCGTAGCTTCTCTACACATTTGTTGGTGTATGTTTCTTTCACCTTACAAATTTACGAAGGTTCAGAACGGCAACATTAAAAAGTTTTATCATTTTTCTTTAGTACATATTGGACAATAATTAGACTTTCGGAAGAATTTGGCGTAGAAAAAACATGTTTATGCAAAGTTTCTCTTCTCTCACTAGTTTCTATCGAAGCTCAACTCTTTATTTTGTGTTTATGACAATAAATCATAAACGACTATGAGAATTATTACCAAAACGATCTCAATCAATAAAAATAAAAATTTTATACAGATTTGTGGAAACATTGACATTTGGTGGATTGTTCACGACGGTGGACTATTGATGTTACTTCCGTTCTTGCTGAAACAACACCGAACATGGAAAAATTGTAAATTACGAATTTTCACTGTGGCGCAAATGGAAGATAATTCTATTCAAATGAAAAAGGATCTGAAGACATTCCTTTATCATTTGCGTATAGAAGCCGATGTTGAAGTAGTTGAAATGGTAATACATTCAACGAGAATATATCCACTTTATATTAAATGTAATTGATTTCAGATGACCAGTGATATATCTGCGTACACTTATGAACGCACCCTTATGATGGAACAGCGTAATCAAATGTTGCGCGAACTGCGACTCAATAAGAAAGACAATTTTAAAGTTGTAAGTATACACAATTCTTGTTATTTTATTAATAGCAGTTTATAAATAAATTTAAATAAAAAACTTATTAACTAAATATCAGTCATGAATCAACAATAAATCATAATTCAGTTAAATGAAACCTTAATTTTCAAATATATAAACAAAAACTAAGCTCAGATATTATAACTAATACGTGTTATTAAAAATAACTTTCTTTCCTTTAACAAAAAATAAAGGCACAAACATTGGTGGACATTAACGAGAGCACAGGGGAGGATAAATTCCCTCTGGTAATAATAAGAATAGAAAAAAGAAAAACAAAATTTTGTTTATGAATATAAAAATTCCTTTTTTTGACATTCTTTTCTCCTGCGCTTTGCCTTTTTGATTTTCACATTTTCATCTTTAGTTATTGTCATCCGTGACAGTATTCAATATTCTGCCATCTCATGTTCACACATACATAACTTTAGTTCGAATGATTTTCTCCATTTTCTTATTAAATCATGTCAAAACTCGTACTACTCGGTATATCAATATGGATTATTTTATTTCATATTTTTATTTTACTCAAAGAAAAAAGTTGGAAAGTTGTATCATTGTTCCCTAGGCACGAGTACGATAACTTAGGCTGCAAAAAATGAGAGCGGATTTTTGTAGAGAAGCTAAATACAAGCATTATCTACTATAGAAGGAGGTCTATCTCCCCCATTAAACCGGTATAAGCTTTTAAAATTCCCAATATTTTTATCGATAAAATTGGTAGATTGATGCAATACCTAATTGTTTTGTTGTAAGACCTAAAAAGCGTGAATAAAGTAGAGTACACAAGCCACCTGTTTACTGGGATCGACTTGTGATACTCTACTATATTCACACGTTTTGAGTTTTAACAAATCCAAATTTTGTATTAATCTACGAATTTCATCGGTGAAAATTAGGATTTTCAAAAGCTTCTGCCTCCTAAACGGAAGAAGATAGACCCCCCGCCGCTCCCCTCCCATTGAGAACAAAATGCATCTTACCGCTCTATTAGACTCCTTTATTAATTCTTGCCGCTTAAGTTATCGTTCTCTCCCCGTCCCCTGTTAAGGGAAACTTAGGATTTAAAAAAAAAAACAAAAAGTTCCTTAATGTAGAAATACTTTAAAACTTTAAAAATGCGTTCTGTGATGCACAGATATGTCGTTTTATACTAAAACGACCAAGAACTTGTGATGTAAAATTTTTTTTTAACAATTCAAGTGATGAAATAATGGTTTGCACCAATCTATGTATATAAAAACATAACGTAAACGTATATTTATATACGTTATACGTTGATGTATGTCTGTGTTTTCCACTGATACATGGATCTTGAGAAAATTATTGCTGTTGAAAAAAAGGAGTATTCTGGTACTGTGTTCTTCATAAATTTGATGAATTTGCCCCTCCGACGCACGCCCATTTCAATGAAGATTTTTGACCCATCTTTAAAACCGTTGATCATATACGAGTAATGTATTGGAAAACTAAAAAAAGCACATAAGTATGAAAACTTTCACACAAAAAAGCAAGAACAGTTTATATGATTATTTGTATACCCTATTCTAAGGGTATATTAATTTTGACGCATAGTTTGTAGCATACCTTAATATTGCCCGTAGACCCCTAAAAGTTACTATATTTATGATCAGCATCTATAGTAATGTCGATCTAGCCATGTCCGTCCGTCCGTCCGTCCGTCGGCAAAAATTAGGCCTTTAAACTGGGCCTAGAGAGCTGAAATTTTAATATACTCTCTAGGTTCCCGAAATAATTAAGTTTACGAATTTTTGAAATCCGGCCGCAGATACGCCCACAAACTCAAAAAAACAAAATTTTGGAAAAAATCGAATTTTGAGCTAGAAAGCTGAAATTTTTTTTATATGATCTATGACTCCTAAAACTGGATATAAAATTTTCAAAATCCGCCCACTGACACGCCCACAAATAAATAAAACAATTTTATTGAAAAACCAAAATTTGTGCTAGGGAGCTGAAATTTATAATATATACTCTCTAGGGGCCCTTTAAGCTCATGTGTAACAATTTAAAAAAAAACTTTTTTTGAAAATCCAAAGTTTGAGCTAGGGAGCTGAAATTTATAATATATACTCTCTAGGGGCCCTTTATGCTCATGTGTTATTTTTTTTTAAATCCGCCTACTGACACGCCCACAATTAAATAAAACAATTTTATTGAAACACACAAGTTTGAGCTAGGGAGCGTTTTTTTCGATAAAATCCTTTAAATGTTATATAACAAAATTTGTAGAGCATTCTTAACAATTCAACCATACTTAGACTTTTGTCACGCCCACTTATGAGGGTTAGGAATAAGAAGGGTATCCAACAGTTCGCCCAAGCGGACTGTAGCCCGCCCCTATGTTTTTTAAATGGATCTGACATACAAGTCATGCTCCTGATTTAACCATCTGCATCATCAGCGCTTTAAATAGTCACAATTACAAATATTGCATGCAAAATAGTTATAGGTACTTGTACATACTCGTATGTAATCCCACAGTGCACTCTTAGCATTTACCTATGTGCATACTACTTCAACAAATCGTGCAAATTCATATTTTTATGCACACAACTTCATAATATATAGGTATTATTTGCCTTTCAGCAATTTCGCCCCTGGTGCTTGTTGTTTTCCATATAAACTGTAAAAGAATAGTGCAAACAAAAAATAAGCATCGTTTTTTGTAAAGATTCCTCCTTAACTTTCCTAAGCGAATGGATTTTTTATTGCTACAGAAACTAATCCATAGTAAAAAAGCATAGTTATTTTAAAATGTTGTTTAGGACTGTTGGGATATTTAAGAAAAGTTCTGAAATTTTAAATTATAGACTTCATTGAAGTCAAACTGCGAAAGACTAACGAATGAACTTATTAGTGGATCATATACATACTTTTGTAAACGTATATCCGAAGGAAACATTAATATGATTTCGTGCTTATTTGAGAACCAGAAACCACATATTCAATGTATACGAGTATATGTTCTTACTTTCTTAAGGGGCTCCCAAACGTCGGAGAATCTCTGCCTGACACACTGCAGCTTTCATTCTTCTGCGATCCCGGGCAAGCTGCTTCCAGTTGTCCAGACGAAGCGCTCAGCGATGACTAGATTTTGAAACGGACGTTTGGTCTGCCTTGTCGTCTCGAACCTGGGGGTTGGGAGCGGAAGATCCTCTGGAGCATTATTACCTATTCGCTCGGTGTAGCAGATCCAACCAATGTACATCTTGGTACAGTTCGCGGTTGTATCTTCTCTTCCATTCGCCCTCCTCGCATACAGCACCAAATACCGTACGGAGTATTTTTCTTTCCAAATAACCCAAAATTACCACCCCTTTTCTGCTTATCGTACATAACTCGGCGCATAAAGCAGAACTGGCAGTATCAGTGTTTTGTAAAGCGTAAACTTGGTCTTCCGAGTTAGGAGTTCTGAATCCATTTCTTTTGCAAAAAGCTAGATAAAACGAGTAGTTCTTCGTCGGATCTCGTCGTCTTGCTTTTCGTGGAGTTGATGTTTACAACATTCGTGGAGATGATGTTTAGTTTACCCCGAGGTAGGTCATCTTCATTACTCCCTGTAAGTTGCTGGTATAAACATTGACGTTTTGTCCTAGGCGGTGGACAGATGTTTGCTTGTTGTGTAAGTTCGGACCATTCCGTTATCAGAATAAAATTAACAAAATTTTAGTAAAAAAGCGTCTCTAAGGCCTTGCTCATACGTTATCGTGTGCGTGCATTTGACGGTACCTTTTGTGTCCCTTTTACACACATATACAAATTACGGGAGATCGTGGAGCATACACGACACATCATGGCAGAATTACCTACATATATTTTTATTTTGGTCTATTAAATTCATATTCAATCGTATCTCTTCTTTGATAAAATACGAGAAACAACAAGGAATAGAAGTTATGTAGAGCTCCTTCCTAACGTGCGAGCACCCATGTGAGCAGGCTTAAGATCTAAGTACATTTGTGTATTAAAGTTTGTGGACGCCGATTGTGGTAAAAAATGTCACTGCCATACCCACAAATGAATAAAATCCTTTTTTTTTGCAGCCAAAAAAAAGCACTATATATACATAGTGCAATTACGAGGAAAAGGATTTTCATTTTATATAAAGAGAAAGACGTACAAAAAATGCTTGCGCTATTGCCTGCACTTTAATTGCATCCAAGAAATTCTTCGACCGGGGCAAATTATATGAAAATGTACATACGAGTATTATGTATGGTTTCAGTTTTTGTCTAAAAGCTACAAAAAAAATAAAATTGGTGTTAAATATGTACCCATTTAAAATTTGCGATTCATCATATCATGCTGCAGATGCGGTAACATATGGGGTTTCCATTAACAGATTATGGGTTGATGCATACAGTTGTCAAATTTAATTCCACAATCCTACATGCAAGGTTCTGTTAAATTCCGGGACATACGAACAGCTCTTTTTGTTGCCCAATCAAGCTCAATGCAGCTTTTTATATCGTCTACGTGCTATCTTAACTATTCAATTTTTGTTTAAATAGTTGTAAGCCCAATATTTTGTTTGCATGATGTATCTTTTTATTTTTTTCTAAAATCGATGTATGTGGAGTAAATATATGATTGTAATTGTACCTTCTGAAAATCGACTGTATTTAATGTTTTGTATTGAAACAAATTTAATATGAGATAATCTAGTTTCACTCGTTAACTTTCAATCGCAAACAAAAAAGTCACATCAATTTGAACTCAATAGAGTCACCGGTACATCAAAATGGCGTGTCATAAAAAATGTTGCTCGTGTGTCCCGGAAATTATATTTTTATTTATATCTTTCGTCAATTAGTTTTCTAGAGAACATTTTTATTTCAATAGGTATTTTAGAAAAATTACGCGATTGGTGTTCATATTTTGTAAATGCGTGATTTTAAAAATAAATATATTTCTTATAGGTTCAAGCAATAGTAGATCATCACCATGACTCTACCAGAACAAGTGCAAAGGTCAGATTCACTGAGCCTACTGAAGCCTTTGAGGAAAATAGTGAAAAAAATGTAAGGACCATTACCTTAATTACCTATATAAAAATAATTTTAATGTTTCATTGCAGCATTTAGAATATTATAAGGATGATAAGCAAATTAATAATTCATCTAACACCGACGGTGTCTCAAAAGAATTAGTTCTAAGAACGAAGAAAGGAATAGAAAATAGTGAACACGATAATGAAAAGTCGGAAAAATCTTCCCATGATACGCATAAGGAAGCCAAATCAAGACCGTAATATAATTTACCTTTAAATAATTGCACACAGTTATTCTTGTCCTAAATTTCAGTGATGAGTTCAATGTTCGAAGAATGCACACGGCTGTGAAATTAAACGAAGTTATTGTAAATAAGTCAGTAGATGCACAATTGGTAATAATGAATTTACCAGGACCACCAAAGGACTTAAAAGTTGGAAGAGAGAGCAACTGCATCCTTTACAAAAAAAAAACTATTTATATATATGTACATTTTTCATTTTAGGGCTGCATTACTAGAGGGCCAAATTTGTTGGCTAGATTTGAACATCCAGTATCAAAATTCCTTAACCAGAGAACTACAAAGTACTGGGGTCGAAATTGATACTCGGTTATTTCTTGACTTATGTCGTTTTCGATTGGTAATCCGGAAAATCAATCCGATCCGAAATACCAATGGAAAAATCAAACACGTCTTTTTTGGGAACGTGAAAGACAGATACCAACTTTATTTAATTTATTTGTTAGCAGGTAAAATTCCGCACCAAAAAATATTACTTTTTCAATCAAATCCTTCTTTTCCTTTTTATTCAAATGAAACTAGGTGTTCTACATTTCACTTTTATCCATGTCGATTTAACATTTGAAGTACAAAAATATTCGATATTAGTAAACCGGTCGAAATGTGGAACGCTGAAAACAAATTCACTCCACTTGCAATATCGTTTTCATCTTGAATTCAGGAACCCAACTTTACTTTTATAATCTAGCCGCTCCGCCGATCGTTGTTTCGCCCTTGCCTATTCGATATTTAATAGTTTTTTTTAATATTATACCTAGACAATTAAATTAAAACTATATACATCACCCAACGGAGCAGCACCTATCTGTAAAGCTTTCTCGAAAAAAAACTTTCCTACAGTGTGAATTTTGGCTCAATCGATTATTGTTGCGCCACCTACCAGTTATACATCAAACTATAAAGCATTCTCCCAACCAATCTGAAATTCACTACACTTATTCGATTCACGTGAACAGAAAATTGCTAACCACTATTGGTGATTAGGAAATTCAATTGTGACAGCTCATTTCAAACACAGTTGTTTTGTAAAAATTAAATTCAGTGAAAATTAAATAAAAACTGCGGATGTCAAATGCATGGATAGATTCGATCCGTTCGTTTTCCACGATACAGTGAATTTCATTCATGTTACCGACATGTGGATGGTTCACGTCTGCGGATTACACGATGCAAATTGTTCACTTACTATTAGCGGATCGTTCCCCCCGACGGATTCCACGATAGGGGTGTATATTTTATTTACTTATGACATTATCATTTTAGTTACTATAATTTGTACAAAGTAAATCGACGGGCGCAATTGCTCAGTAGTTAGTGTGTCAGACTACTATTCGAAAGCTCCTGGTTCAATTCGCGCCGGGGCCAAGTAACATCTAGTAGAGTTTTTTCCACTGCCCAACCTCTTGCGAACGTCTGACAAACATCTTAGAGTGGGGGGAAAAACACTTTAGGTGTTACTGGGCCCGGCGTGATTTGCATCTGAGACCCCTCGATCATTAGTCCAATGCTAACAAACCACTGTCATAGAATTTCACAGCACTAAAAGTCAAGTTGGAATAGTTGTACCAAATTGTGTTCTACTACAACCGCTGCATCAAGATTAGAAATAGAGACAACTTGCAACAAGAATTGACATGCAGTAAGCAATGTACCATTTTATATACATAATCATCTTGATGCAAGCCTCTTGCTGCACAGCTATCGGCAATGTTGTACAACAAAAATTATTTCCCAAGTGCAGCCAGGCTGTCAAGCTTCCGTCCATTTACATAGAATGGTTGAATGAACAAGAACAACAACTTTTGATTGGTACCACGTGGAGTGGGGGCAGGAATTACAGCGCTGTTTTTACGGCTTGTTTTTTTATAGAGTTTTTAATATTACTCCCAAGCCATAGTAATATTAACGTTACTCTCAGCAAGCTGAGAGTTTCCTATCCTGGTTGAAAGCACGAGACTTGGGACCAGAACTAGGCTCCGACGAATAATAGGGGTAGGTGGAAAATCTTACATGAGACTCTTTCTCACTTAAGAAAAGAAAACAAAAACCACCTTCCTTCGAAACCTTCATACTACAACTAGGTTATTCATATCTACTAGTTTTATTTACTAGTTGCTTGCGGGCAAAATGCTTTATTTCACCTTCGACGGTAGCCATACTTAGGTCTCTGTGGATATCAGTGTTTCTGATAAACCATGGTGCATTTACTATTTACACTTTGATATTACTGAATTTGGTACAACCCCAAAGTTGTATACCGTATGTCCAAACCGGTTTTAGTACTTGCTTGTATAAAAGCAGCTTGTTCTGCATCCTGAGTTGGGAAAATCTACCAAACAGCCAGTGCATTTGTTTGCATCGAATGGCGAGCTCTTCGCGTTTCTTCTTGACGTGCGGTTTCCATTTTAATTTCGCATCAAGTGTCATTCCCAAATATTTTGCCTCGTTTGCGTACGGAATTCGTACCGAATCAATGAAAATCGGTAAGTTGTCTACATTTCTATAAGTAAAATTCACGTGCGTTGATTTGGCGTCGTTAAGAGCAATACGCCAAGTCTTTGTCAAATCACAAATTTTGTCAATACCACGTTAGAGTTTATTAGTTGCTGATTCAACGGTATTACTGACCGCTTATATAGCTGTATCGTCTGCAAACGTGGCTACTGTTGTGCCTTCTTCTTGCGGAATATCACTAGTGTATATTAGAAATAGAATCGGTCCAAGAACGCTTCCTTGGGGAAATCCTGCCGCGATTTCTTTGAATTCAGAGTAATCATTTCCGTGTTTTACACGAAAGAGTCTGTCTGATAAGTAGCAACTAAGGATATCAGATAACTGTTTCGGAAAAGCTTGTCATAACTTATGTTTCAAGCCCGTATGCCTTTATCAAAGGCCTGAGAGACATCGAGAAAAAAAAACTAGAACATATTTTTTCTCCTCTAGGGCTTTTCAATTACATTGGTTATTCTGTAAACCTGCTCAATTGTAGAGTGCTTAGTCCTGAATCCGAATTGGTGATCAGGTATTAATCGACGTTCTTCGATAATCGGATGTAGGCGCTTTAACAAAAGTTTTTCGAATACCTTCGACATTATAGGTAAAGAGCGATATTGTCCTATATGATTTTTTGTCATTTAGTGGTTTACCAGGCTTTGGAACCATTATAACTTCAGCTACCTTCCATTGTCGTGGAACGTAAAATAACCTGTAAGATAGGAAAACTTGATTAAAGCTTTCCTAGGTAACTCTTTAAGAACCTGTCCTTGATTATGTCATATCCAGGAGCTTTACTTAATTTTAATTTCTCTATTTCAAAGCGTAGTTCAGGTAGCGATACACTTTTTATTCTAAGATTGTCAGGGGTCCCCTTTAGGGCAGGAAATTCGAGCAAATCTTGACCATCAAATGGTTTAAATGTTTCTTCCTGATGTTCAGCAAATATTTCGGCTTTTTCCTTGTCACTCTTCGCCGATTCTCCATTGATTTTCCTGATGGGTGGCGCTTGTGTTTTTGGTTTTTTAATGCCTTTCATGGCTTTCCAGAGCGAGCAAATTGTACTTTTATCCGCGGCTAGGCTTCCAATTTCTCTCTTAAGTTTACTACAAAGGTAGTTAAGAATGGTTTTATCCTGTGGAGCGCGAGATTGTTGCCATCTTTTGCGCGCTCTCCTTTTCTTCTTTAACAATTAGGTGATTTCCAAGGGATATTTTACTTCGCAATTTGTGGCTATTTTCCGTTTATGGGAAGAATTTTTCCAGGCTGAGCATTGTATGACGTCAATAAATTGATCGATTCCGTCTTCAAGTTAGTGGGGTGTTCGAAGAAACACTTTGAGATCGATCTTACTTTCACTGCATTTTTTAAAGGATTCCCAGTTTGTTTTGATGTCAGTTAGTCTGGGCGGACCTTCTTTTTCCGTAGACAGCCGTTAATTATCAAAATGACCGGTGAATGATCAAAAGAAAGATCGAAGCATTCCTCAACTTCAATAGATTTTCCCGACACCCCTTTCGTGATGAAGAAATCGATGAGGTCTGGTGTTTTTGCCGTATCCCAGGGCCAGTATGTCGGTTTACCTGAGGAATGAAAGTCTATCCCCAATTCCATACCGGCTTCGTAAAGAACTCTACCTTTTTTTGCTGAAATGCATCTCGAGCGCCATAAGGTATGTTTTACGTTAAAGTCACCTCCGATGACGAAATTTCGTCCAAGTGAGTCAAAGATACTTATAAAATCGCTTCTTTCCATCGTTGCACGTGGGGGGCAATAGATAGCAGCAAAATCATTGCAGTTTGTCAAGTTCAATTTTTTCACTAATTGAGTGTTCAATGGTACTTTTGATCAACAAGGTTCCCCGCCTCTCGCCCTTTCCGAAGGGTGATCTGCTTAAAAGGCAACGTATCCTCGAATGTTTGTGCTGGATTCTTTCGCCAGGTGGGTTTCCGAAATCAAACAAATATCAATATCATATTTATGAATGAATATCTCGAGCTCGTCCATCTTATGCAGAAGGCCGTTCGCATTCCATGTCACTAATTTAACTAAGTCTGTCATATTTATATAATTGTACGTGTACTTTGAAATTGATTTTCGAGCTTGTCGAGTTTTTCAAACTTACGTTTATTAATTTGGCTCTGTTCTTCTAGCCTGGCAAGAATTGCAGAGAAAACTTTTAAGACTGGATCAGATGTTTTATTTGTTCGTTCGCTGCGTGCAACGCAGCTTCAGCATATGTTTGTGGAAAAGGGGTCGGCGACTTGTTTCTAAACAATTTTCCTTCTCTTGGTTGTTGTATTTTGAACATTTCTTTAGCCATTTTTTGTCTTTCATCGGTTTTATTGTTGCCTTTTCCGGGTTTGTTTTTATTTGGGATTGGTAGCGTAGTTTTCTTTATTTTGTCGCGCCTATTTTGAAGTTCTTTAGCTACTTCTTATCCGCGATAATTTGCCGGGTGTTTTCCATTGCAATTTATGCATGTTGGTAGATCTTGTCTACTTAGAGCGCATTCCTTCGATAAATGTTTACCGGCATATTTTACGCAACCTGGCTCTTTTTGGCAATATGTGTGCGTGTGATTGTAGCCTTGGCAACGCTTACACTAAGGAATCTGACGAGTCCTTTGACGCATCGGTTCAATTTTAACCACTATATTTAGGATAGTTTTAATGTTGTATATTTTTTCGATGTTTTCAGACTTTTCGAAACTAACAATTTTCTCGTCTTGTTCCGTTTTTTGCTTTTCTTTTTTAAGTATATTAACTGCGTCGATAATTTTGAAATCTTTAGTTTTAAGATATTGCAAAACATCTTCTTTACGGCACGAAGAGTGGAGCCCTCTGGCTACAACTCAGTGTGGCCTTTCAGACTTTTTTTTTTTTTTTTTTTTCTTAAAATGTTAATACAAAATTCATAATAAATATTTTACATTTTTAATTAACTAAATAATTAAACATTTTTAGATATAGGCATCATTCTGTAGCACTTGAGTGACTAGAGGCGAATGATCCATCAATTATAAAATGAAAATTTGAGAGCCATCGTGATTATCGCCCAGCAGTTTAGTTGTTAGTTTTTGTCTTCGCTGTTGTTTTGTTCTCATAATTTTCTCTTTTATAATTTGACGAGCGAAACTAACAGATAATATGTTGGTAGTGGGATTGACCAAGTTGTTTGAATTAGAAGCAGCTCTCTTTGTTTTCACTTGTTTTACGAAGCAGGAGTTGATGTCACTCTCATCCAGTTCGACACCCACTCCGACGCGAACAATTTGCAATGCGTTTTGTAATGCAGTCGAATTGTTAACATTTGGCACGTTGAAGATTTCAATTGTATTACTTAGTTTTGACTGCTCCAAAATATTAATACGTTGTTGCAGAACATTCACTGTAGTTTTAAGTTCAATATTTTCGTTTTGTAGCACAGTAATTTTAGACAAGCAGTCCTGGTTAAGTTTTTTCAATTCATGGATTTCATTATAAACCATTTCAATTGTTATGATGTTATTTGATTGTTTTTCGTTTTCAATTGTTGGTCTTTTATGATTAAGAGAACCGGGGAGTGGGCTCTCAGTGGACAATGAATTTCTACGCGAAGTAGAGCACCGAGAGCACCTCCAGATATTACGGGTTTTTTTCATATATTCAATATCCGCCGGTAAAACATTAACACACTTGGCATGTAAAAACTTGTTTTCATAAGTGTACCATTGTACCTTCTCAGTATTCAGTTTTTGAGCGATAGCTCTCAGGATCGCTTACATTTATTTTCCACACATTATTATTCAGAGATGTTACTTTGAATGTGGACTTTGCTATTTCCTTAAGAAGGCTACTTAGCTTACTGTAGTCTGAAACTGCGACAACGTTAATTGGGGGTGGAAGGTATACCTTATTTTGAGGTTTTTTCCTTAGCGTTTCAATTTCGTTGGCGTTCGCCTTTTTGGGTTTTCTATCTTTTAGCACAACGATTTCTGGTGAGGAGCCGGCTTTCCGATTTTTGTTCGGTCTCCTCTTAGTGATCCTATCCGTTTCGCGCGCTAGCTCTTCTTCGTCCGTATGATAATCGCGGCTAGCTGAGCGGTTGAGATTCAAGAAGTGCTTTGTTCTCAGCTTTTAGCTGATCTATCTCTTTTTTTAGCTCTTGATAAAGCTGTTCAATTTGGCTAAGCTTAGCGCGGAGTTCCTTGTTTTCGTCCTCGAAGCTTTTGCATTTCGTTGAGTCCCGCGAAAGGCGTCCAAGATCTTTTGGCATCGTAGGATTTCGTTTGGTTTTTGCTTTTGGAACAGATCCCGTTGGTGGTGATCTAGGTACCCTTTTACTATTTTTAAAAGGGTCTGATGATTGCAATAAATGGCTCTCCCCAGAATCCGTAGAGCCTGCCTCCGAAGAGTGTGGATTTTCCAGTAGAACTGGGTTGCCACCTGGTGTATTGTATCTTTTTCTTTTAATCATTGCATTTTTTGTATACTCTTTGCACTCGGTATACTGAGGGTGGATTTTAGTCGCTTCTTACAACCGGTATGCCTACCTCGGGTAGATTCTGATCCCTATCCCAAAAGGTGGATTTTAGTCGCGTCTTACGACCGGCATGCATACCTCGGGAAAATTCTGAAGGGGATACTACGGCTTGTGAAATATCATTTTATTTTATTCATTATTCTCAAAAAATTATTTCTATTGGATAAAAAATTGGCTCCTAATCAGCAATTTCTAATCATGGCTAAAACTTTGCGGCTTTTCTCAGTTTACATACTATTAAGTAAGATACAATTTATTTAAGCACAAAATGTATTCAATGTTACAATCCTTAACTCAAACAATAATAGATATGGAGTTCTTAGAAGTATTAACGGAAGGTTTGGAGAAAGTGTTAATGGTTCGTGGAGGAGGACGCGAAGTTATAACGATATATTCTTAAGAAGAAAATACCAACATTCATTTTGTCACTAGTTCATTAAAATTAATGAAAAGCCGGGCGATACACACATATAATTGTTAACATTTAGTTTGTAAGCATGCTACCGATGAGGGGTAACATAAAGGCGAACTTAACTTTTGCTAGGTTAACTGAATGTAGTCAATTTTGAATGGTTTAAAAATAAAGGGAAATTTACAATAAAATGTTGCTGTCTTTTTATTTTCATGTTTGCACATAAGAAAATGTTCCGAGTCCTTAATTGAAGACCCAATGCTCAAGAAGATTGTTAAGGTAAGTATTGGGCCCCGAGTTCACAGCATCACATTAACGAACGCTAAGTATCTGACTGGAAAGAGGAACAGCTCTTCAACTCCCTACTACACCTGACGTCTCGTATTGCAAAGTCAAGTTTTAGCCTGTATTTTTTCGCTAAAGAGCCTCGAATTGGAAGCAGTTCTAAGTATTGCTCGCCGCGCGAATTGTTGGCTTGCTAACACATCCTTTGCGATTTTTTAATAGACAATAGCCGTGTTTCTTTGCACGCGGATATAGGCATGGCATTAAAAAACGACCATCGCCGCCACAGCTGTAAGTTGCGTTAAGAAACTTTTAAGTTGAAATTAATGCCAAACATATTCTAAAATTATAAAATACAGTTGCACTTGACAGATTTACTAAATTTTGAAAAAATAATAATAAAATCACGAACAAAATATTCGGCGGGATGTGTCAGTGGTCGGCGGGATGTCAAACTTTGACATTTCCTGAAAAATTCATCGCAACAATTCATCAGAAACGAAGAAAATGGTTTTTGGAAGCTAAAGTTAGCGTATATAGGATAAGTTGTTGTTGTATTTTACATGCAAATTTCAAATTATCCCTATATCCGCGTGCAAAGAAACACGGCTAATGAGGTGGATACTTTGCCCCAAGCGAGAGGAAACTGCACAAAAAGGAAGAATTCAAAAACGACAGCAGAATGCGATGCCGATAGGCATCACAACTGATGCTGATGCATTGAAAGCCTCCGCAATTTTCTTAATGCTTTTTTCATTGACATTTGCGCATTAGTTAACGCAACTTAACCAAAATGAACCTGATGCCTTTCCAGTGATGCAAAACGTTTGCGTTAATGAACGTATGGCAGCGCTGATTGAGCATTAACTGTGCAGTGATGCGTTTCCGAATTGGCTCTATATCACAGAAACGAATGCTGCCCACTAACAGCCAACACCAAAGCAATTGAGATATTCAAAAGCATCAATAAATTTTTTTGCACAAGGGGGATTGATGGGGACTTTTCACAATTCAATTATAATAGTATTCTAAACATTCAAACCAATTTTTAGCTCTATGGGAATTTTTTAACCTTACTTCTATTTTAAGGCCTAATTTGACTGGACTATTAACCGACAGCACAATTTGGTATTTATCTTGTTTTTCTAATTAAATTGATTTCGCTAAAGCTTATATTTTAATAATTTGATTCTGCTAGAGAGAGCTTGATGCCAAACTCTGTCAAATGCCTTTGAAATCTTAGTTTCACCACCATGATTGATTCTACTTTTTGGTTAGATATGTCATCAAACCTGTTGCTGCGAAAACCGTACTACCCGTCTTTGCGAAGTTTTCGGGATTGAAGATATTTCATAAGTTGTCGGTTAATCAACGTTTCCATGACATTGGAAAGAAGGGACGTAAGTGCAATTGGCCGGTAGGGGGAGGGAGAAGAATATTCTCCTTTTTTGGGGACAGGCTGGACAAATGCTGTTTTTCATCCTCTCTGGAAGAGCCCTAAAG
Source organism: Portevinia maculata (assembly GCA_949715645.1). Taxonomy (NCBI): domain Eukaryota; kingdom Metazoa; phylum Arthropoda; class Insecta; order Diptera; family Syrphidae; genus Portevinia; species Portevinia maculata. Next base: position 99,491,364 of record OX454525.1, read on the forward strand.
AATGGGACAGATAGAGCAGCTTAGGAGGAATGCCATCTGGACCAGCAGAATCTAAACTACCAAACGTTTTTATTACACGTTGGACTTTGTATACCTACTCAGCCTCAGCTTTTAGTCGTAGAAGAATTTGACACGATTAATGTGGGCATTTGCTGTCATTTCTGGGTAGTTTGAACTTTCTTCGATTTCCTCAGATGAGTTGGCCTTATACGACCAAAAGCTTACCTTGTAACGAGAGGGCAGAATTTTCCCCTAAAATGCTCCCTCACCGACCGCACTGTCGAAATCAGCAGCAGCCCCTTACCGCCACCACTGAGGATCCACCCGTAACCCCACCACCACAGCGCCGACAAACCTCGACCACCACAGCATCACCCGACAACAATTATTTGATTTTTCCATTCGCCGGCATATTTCAAACCGGCATATATAGCAGCAAAATTATAAAAAATAATATAAAAAATAAAGACATCCCATAATTTTTCCGCCCAGTCGAAAAGTATACCCATAATATCGGGTCCGTGGGGAATTGAATTGCCAAGATGCCAACAGTGGAGAGCCAGTAGTAAACTCTTAAACGAATTTGTTTTTGTTTGACTTTGTCCGAACCGCAATGAAGTTGGTTTTGTTTGACTTTGGACTGCACCGCCGCCTGAGTATATACCCTTGTCCCAACTACTGTAGAGTTGGTTTTGTGCCACTTTGTCCGAACTGTCGTTAAGAATACGGTAGGCTAAGGAAGTTTTATTTTGCTAGTTCAATACATCAACCCTAATCTTAAAGAGTTGGTTTTGTTTGAAATTGGACTGAACCGCCGCCTGAGTATCACGAGGAGTTGACTTTGTCCGAACGGCTGCTAAGACTACGGAAAGAGGAGAGATCATTTAACGACTTGACCCGTATGTCCCACCGATATTAGTTCTTCGTGTCGCCATCAAATCAAACAATGGTAAAAAACAAATGTTAGGCGTAAGATCAATATATAAGAAAAGCCGTTGTAAAAAATATATTTGTGAATTATAAACACCGGAAGTATTTTAGTCCAACCAAAGTTTAAGAGTTTTTTTGGGGCAACCCTGGTAACAACGAGCATACGCCACCCCACAAATTGGCGCCGGAGCAAGGACTTTACAGGAAGTACACCCACCGACCAGAAGCAGTATATCGCACCGACCGGCCAGACCGCAATACGCCCAAGACAAGGCGTACCGAGTATCGAAACCGCAGGATTTTTTTTGTAATTGGTGCAGGTCCTTCAAAGGAAGTATGCCCACCGACCAGGAGCAGTATACCGCACCGACCGATTCCGCCCGTACCAGACCGTACCGGGTACCGGACCACAATACGACATTTAAAATCTTGAAGCATTCTAGCAGGTGTACATGCAAATCTATCTACTTACTTACTTAACGGGCTCCCGACCCGTGAAGAGTCTCTGCCTGAGACACAGCAGCCTTCCATCCTCTACGATCCCGGGCACGCTGCTTCCAGTTGTCCAGACCAAGCGCTCTGGCATCCGCGATGGCTTGGTCTTTGAAACGGAGGTTCGGTCTTCCTTGCCTTCTCGAACCTGGGGGCTGGGATTCGAAGATCCTCTTAGCTGGAGCATTATTGTCCATTCGCTCGATGTGGCCGAGCCAATGTAGTCGACGTAGTTTGCCTTTTTGGACTACATCCACATCTTGGTATAGCTCATAGAGTTCGCGGTTATATCTTCTCCTGCATTCGCCCTCCTCGCACACAGGACCACAAATCCGCCGAAGAATTTTTCTTTCGAAGGAGCCAAGTATCAGCTCTCCCTTCCTACTTATCGTCCAGCACTCGGCGCCATAAAGCAGAACTGGCAGGATAAGGGTTTTGTAAAGCATACATATCGTCCTCCGAGTTGGGAGTTTTGAACCCAGTTGTTTTGCCAAACCGAAGTAGCAGCGGTTTCCTAGGATAATTCTTCGCCGGATCTCCACTAAGGTGTCATTCGTGGAGTTCATGTTTACTCCGAGGTAGATGAACTCCTTAACTACCTCGAAATTGTTGCTATCAATAGTGACGTTTTGTCCTAGGCGGCGGACAGATGTTTGTTTGTTTGTTGATAGCATGTATTTAGTCTTGTCCTCATTTACTACAAGGCCAACAGATTTCGCCTGTTCTTCAATCACCGTGAAAGCTTCTATCACGGAGCGCTGTGATCGGCCAATGATGTCAATATCGTCCGCATAACCCAGCAGTTGAACAGACCTGTTGAAGATAGTGCCTTCCGTGTTGACACCTGCCCTGCGCACTATCTGCTCCAGTACGAGATTAAAGAAATCGCATGATAGCGCGTCCTCTTGCCGAAATCCGGTGCATGTAGTTTGAAATAGTTCGGAGGAACTATTTCCAAACTGCACGTTGCACCGCGTGTTTTCCAGAGTCACACGACACATATGAATCAGTTTTGCCGGGATTCCGTAATCGGCCATCGCCATATAGAGCTCCTGACGATGTATACTATCATACGCGGCTTTGAAGCCGATGAATAGGTGGTGTGTCTCGACCTGAAATTCGTTGGTCTTTTCCAGCATTTGCCTCAGTGTGAAAATTTGGTCTATAGTCGATCTGCCTGGCCGGAAGCCACACTGGTACGTGCCGATAAGTGTGTTGCAAAACGGTTTAAGACGTTCACACAGTAAACGTTCACACAGTAATGCAAATCTATCAGGACCACTTTTTTGTGGCGTTTTAAACTGAAGCCTCAAAATCAGAAAATGGGGTGTGTACATAGGTAGACTGGACTGGCAACGCTGTTGTGAAAGATAAAAATTGATCTTAAATATCGCTCTTAAATATTTTTTTAAGAACTTAGTCTAAATCAAAGTTTTAATTTAAAGAAAAAGTGCTAAAGGTGATTTAAAATAAAATATATTCCACAAATCGTCCACTGTCAAGCTAAAATTAGTATAGTTCTGCAAAAACTTAAGTATTCCACTTGCAATCTGAAGTCACATGACAACAAACGAAAAATCGGCAATCTTCGCTTCAAACTGAGCTTGCATTGGCAACTAAACCAACGAATATTCCTTCGTTACAAAAAGATAATAAGAAACTATAGACCAAAATATACAGTTCGAATAAGAAATAATGCAATTTTAATTGAAAATAAATCATTTTATTTAAATCATAATAATAATCTTATTTATAATGAAATTAATGGAGAGCACGAACCACAACAAATGCTAGGTAACATTAAGTCTGTTCGCGAACTGATATGCAAACGTAAATTTATATAAACTTTCGTGCAAAACTACATAAACGCGTTCACGTACTGAGAAAATGGTAAAAAGATGAACGTACTTTCGTTCATTTTTCTTCACAAAAAATTTCAGCTGGTAAAAAATGAAAACTGTCAAATGATGAAATCCTATGAGTTTGCCAGGAAAAAAAAACAGCAGTTGTTTTTTTTCAAGTCAAACTTTGACGTTTATCATCTTTTTACACAAAAGCGTTCGCGCACTTTACTTTGAAATGAGAGGATTCTCTCTCGATTTTGGAGATTTGAAAGTTTTCATTTTTCTACACATAAAGTACGCATCACTTCGATGCTGTCAAAAAAATCAACCTGCAAAATGAACGTCAGAATCACAACCAACGTACTAGATCAACAACAACTGATCGTCTACCAAGGTTGCCACTTGTACACAATAGTAGTAGTAGAACCTCATTTAGAAATTGAGATTTTGCCGCCGTCATGTTCATAGATTTTAACTTCGGCTCAGGTTTCCATTATGAACACTAAGCAAATTCATTTTTTTTTATTTTTTTTTATTTAAATTGACTTATTCTAAGATGAACTGTAAAAGAATTTTTCTGAGGAAATTTTTTTTTCTATTTTTAAAGTTTTCAATTTTCACTGAAAAGTGCACTTACAAACTGCACAAATGGACGCGTTCACTTTGCATAACGCTTGTGCTAAGTGTTTTCTGTTGGTATGGAGGGGTGTGGGTGGGGTGGTGAATGCAGTGAATGTTGGAAAATATTATAGGTATTGCCATATGTCAAAAAGTTGAAACAATTTAAGTTAATTTGTCTTTTTTTTTTTTTTGGCTGAAAATATTCTGGTAAATACCCCAAAGTAAGTATATATAAACTTTAGCTCCAGGCGCCTGCCTGACAGTTGTTGACATACCCTTAGCCGAGCGACGAAGTCGCGTGAGCGGCTAAACCCTGCGAAAGAAAGGTTTAAACTCCTGTTAGCGAGCGAAGCGAGCCACACACTCCATACTTTAAATACACCATACTTTCTAACAGGCACCTGCCTGACAGTTTTTGGTATACACTTATTCAACCATTTAACTTCGTTTAAAGTTAATTTGTCTTTTTTTTCAAGCAGTTGTGCATGTTTATGCAGATTCCGCAAAAAATGTTGGTAATATAGGTGTATGAATTACATAAACATCGTTTTATTAAAAAACGATGTTAATTTTAAGACAGAAAAAAAAATCTTTCTTAGTGTTCATAATGGAAACCCGCACCCCTATTTGTACATATAACGGAAGCTTTGTAATTTGAGAGCTTGAGAAGATTGTTTTCATTTTATAAGCGTATGTCCCATTTTTAACCAGCAAAAAAGAGCATATTTTCGTAAACAAAACCTTTCAATGCAGGAAAAATTTTGAATGGATCAGATTGGTCGAAACTTTTCAATTTTGCCTGATCTAGCTACCGCTACAGAATGCTTCTAATGTCGGAATATTCATAACTCATACAAATATACACAAAATTATTTTTTTTTATATCATTTACTTGAATTAACGAGTTCCATTTATATTAAATATTTTAAGGTTACCATTACCAGTCGAGCTGACGGCTAAGCCAATGCTTATTTATACGCATTCATATTCATAACAACTCTTGTTATTGCAAGTTTTCAAATAAATTAATTTTTGAATTGAAAAAAATTTGAATACATATGTAGACGATTGATACGTTTATACTTTACCTTATATTAGAAGACGCGGCACCACGGATTTCGATGCAGTCTTATTCAAAGCTTAAATATATCAATGAAATATTAAAGAAAAATAATTCGAAGTTACCCCAAAATTCTTGTCTTCTTGTATATCTTTGTCATTTCCTACCTTGAATTTATATAAAAATGTAATTTGAATATAAATTTAATTAAACCAATCTCCTCCTTGACTTTTACTATTTATTATAGGCTATTAAGGCCCAATGTAAAAGATTCGAACAAACGAAATAAATACAAAATACAGCATGTTAAACCCTAGCCCTATTTCATCTACTTTGGTTAAAAGTCTCCTGAAGGTAGCTATCCACACTGACTGTCTGACACAGACTAAATCGCAACAACTCGCTAAATTCAAATAAAAGAGATCTAACCATTAAACTATGTGAGAGTTTTCTTTGTTTATTATGGAGTTTTCGTAACATAAAATCAAGTTCAAAACTATTTTATCTAGTCAGCCGTTTTTCTTATGGTATTTAGTAAGTTAACTGCTGTAAGTGCATCAGGAAACAATGTATGGTAGTTGATAAGTGGTACGTATGCTGCAGTTATTACTCGGCCAGCAAACCATCGTCCGTGAAGTGCGTTAACAGCCAACACCGCTGTTGTTATGCTAGGACACTTGGCATACACGTTTCCTGTGGATGATTCTTTATCTACATAAATGTGCAAAATTCCACCATGTTTTCGACATTCCTCGATTACATCGTCCCGTATTTCAGTGTCCCAAAATGGATTTGTTTCCTTTTTCGGATCAAACATATTGGCCAACATAAAACACTGCGTCGCTATTGCTGGACTTGATGTCTGCTGCTGTATTGAAACCGGTTGAGGGGCAGTTGCCAACAAAGCATTGGCAGCAGCTTGTGGCACAGCTAGGCCGGCACCTTCTGCCAGCTTAAACATAAGCTGCAATCTTCCGGTAGCTCCCAGATCAATGCCACTGCGGTCCATTTCATCTGTGTCAAGAGCGGTTGTATTCATGTCCAGACGTTCAGTAACATTTCCCACTTTCATTGGACGGCCGGCCAACTCGAACCCATTTAGTTGTTCAAGAGCCTTTTTCGCATCGTCTGCGTTGTGATACTGAAGTAGAAAAGAAACATATGTAGGAAGTTTATCAAATTGTTAAATTGGAAAACCCTTACCGTAATGAATCCGTATCCCTTTGAGCGCCCAGTCTCTGTGTCGGAAATTAATTGGATCGAATCGATTTTTCCAAATGGCTCAAAAATTCCTCGCAACATGTCTTCGGTAATGTTGAAATGTAACGAACCGACATATAGTCGCATGGGCCCTGTGTGATTTTTGGGCGTAAATGTTGGTATAGCATTTGCGATACGATTCTTTTCTGCCTGTGTGTGCTGCACGCAGATGGGTATGCCCAGTAGTCTCTGCCCAGAGAGACCAAGGGCTAGGGCAACCGATTCAGGGTCTTTAAATTCAATGTAGGCAATTCCCTTGAATCGCTTTGTCTTGTTGCATGTTATTAATCTAACGTCACGCACTTTACCGACACTCGAAAAGAATTCTTCTAGGTCTCTTGCGCGAATACGTTGTGAAAGTTGCATACAAAAAACTGTGCGAGCATCTCTTTCCTCAGGACTCAAATCGGCTCTTGGCGATTGATCACCAAGTCCATTAGGTGGGGTGCGGCCTCTCTTAAAAGGTTTTGGCGAATAACTGCGACGCCTAAATAGAGGAAATAAAAGTTAATTCAGACGTATTGTTGGATCTCGCAACGATAAAAATATCATACCTTTTATCTCTTGAGCCCAGAGGTGGTTTCGAGCGGCCCGGCTTCTCTCTAATTGGACTTAGTTTTCTCTCTTTAGATCGGCTTCGTCGATCACCAGACCTACTTCTCCTTCGATCGCGCCCTCGATTTGACTTTCGATCGCCGGAACGACTTCTTCTACGATCCCGCGACTTACTACCCCTTTTTTCGCGCGAACGACGTCTTTCTCTATCTCGCGATCGATCCACTGATCGATTGCGTTCCTTTTCTGCTTCCCGCGAATAATTATATTTGTTCTTTTCATCAGCTGTCCGACTTTTTGATGGGCTTCTACGACAAGAAATGTGTATTAAAAAACAAAACAAAAATCTTCTAAGACGTTAGGTCTCACCTTGATGAATATCTTGCTTTACAGTTGTCATCCTTGCGGCCATTGCTTTGATTTTGGTTAGAGGGTTGTCCAGTTTTTATCTGTTAATACTCAGTAAAGGTACAGCAAAGACGTTCAAAATTACGTCAACAATTTTTTGAAGGATGAAGCAAATCGAAGAGTTTAAATTAGTAAAGGATCATAATGATTTTTTTTTTATATGAAGTACTGTTGGCTAATACAAATAACACAAAGCTGTTTGAATCAGTGTGTTGTACATACTATTGACTTTTATAGCAAAACGTTTTCGAAACGCAATGGTAAAAAAAAATTTACTCTTTTGAGTTTGCATTTTGAATCCTCCCTTAGTATGCTGCCCGGACGAAATTTGTCAGGTATATCTGAAAATCAGTGGCATTTTGAAAAATGATGGGTACAAAGGATTCAACATTTTGTTTGCATAAAAGGAAATATTGAACTGTTTCCGAAAGTGTATTTTAATTAAATATTTCTTTTTTTGTTTTGTTTTTTTGTATAATATTCGTTATCGAACATTCACAAGTATTTATAACTTACCGAAAAGTCCGGCTCATGTGTAAGTATTTAGAATGACCAATACAATCAATAGCAATATTGAGCTTAAAGGATTTCTGTAAAAAATATTTGTACCCTTGAGAAATGTTCATAGATTGTTGGATGTTATTCTTTGTTCGAGAATAGATCAGACTAGTCATACACTTGTAATTTGTGTTTTTTTTTTTTAAGGCAGAAAGTCAGAGAATTAGAAAATCGACAAATGGATATAAGAAAATCAAAATCGAAAATAAAATATAACCCCATGTCTGTTTATTTGGAAAAGATGAATTACAAGAAATGTGAGATTGTAGAAAATGTCGATTATGAAGTTGGCAAATCCGGAGATTGCTTCGAAGGATAATAAAGATAGCTTCGCCCGAAGGTGTATCATTTGTATAAAAAAATAGAGGATTTAGAAAACACATACGTATGTACATTTATCCAGTTGAATTCAAACTTACTAAATGGGATAGGATTTTGCTTATTTTTAAGCTTAATATGTAAAAAGAAAGTAATTAAACAAATACGTTTCATGTCTTCCTGATTCAAAATATATGTATTTTATTTTGCATAAACCAGCCATACTCTCCTAGGGTTCCGCGATACCCCTGTAGGGGTTCCGCAAGAATTCAGAAAACAAATTCAAAAAACCTCTCTCCGGTCAACCGTTCTGCATTGACATTTGTACAGATGGGGCCAAGGCGATGACGGGTAATACAGTAGTAGTGTCACAAATAAAAAATAATGCGTATAATTGTAGTTCCAGTCATTGTATCCTGCATAGACAAGCACTTGCGATGAAGCAAATGCCGTCAAATCTAAAATAATTAGTTTTATCAAATCACGACCACTACAATCCCGATTGTTCTCATTACTGTGTGAAGATTATGGCAGCAAACATAAAACACTGCTGCTCCATACAGAATTGCGATGGCTGTCTCGGGGTAAAACTTTAACAAGACTATTTGAACTTAGAGCCGAGTTACAAATGTTTCTTTCAAATATTTCTTTTAATTTGAAAGACCGTTTGTATAATAAAACTTGGTTGTTCCGACTGTCTTTTATGGCGGATATCTTTCAAAAACTGAACGAATTATATTTATCATTGCAAGGTAAACAGACAACAGTGTTCCAGACCTGTAACAAAATAACTGCCTTCAAAAGAAAATTAAATTTTTGGATTATTTACGTTGGAAAGAGAGAAATAGAAAGCTTTACGTCACTCAGTGAGTTTGTTAGCGATAACGACTCAGAAATGTTTCAAGTTGATGTATTTTGAGAATTGGTCCAATATCTCACTTTGATGCGCGCATCTTTTGAGAAGTATTTTCGCGAAGAACAGAATATAAAAATGAAACTGAATTCATGCATTCATAATCCTTTTTTACCCAACTTACAAAAGCCCGAAAGTATGTCAATGAATCTCTTTTAGAAATGTCATCAGACACAAGTTTGGAGAGACTGTTCAAAACGACGCCTCTCAACGATTTTTGGTGAAGAATACGTGATGAATATATAATGCTTGCCAAAATGGCTCTGATTCTTCTCCCGTTCCCAACAACATATTTGTTCGAAACAGGATTCTCAATCTATGCAGCCACGAAAACAAAATACCGCAATAGACTGGACGCCGAACCTGATATGAGACTTCAACTGTCCCCTATCAAACCTGTTATCAACCAATTTATGAAAAATAAAAAAACAATTTCATACCTCCCATTAGTTAGATTTTTTTTCTTTTTTAAATATCTTCTAAAGGGTTTTTCAATAAGAGCGCTACAAAAGTAGAGCGAAAGGGACAGCAAACGACGCCGAATTTCTTGCCGCTCTTTTGACATTTCTCTTCAGTAAGGTTTGCCATTTCATGATGGAAAGATATATGAGCCAACGAGTCGAAATTATTAAAATTTACTACCGAAATTCGGAGTCAGTGGCCTTAACGTTAAGAGCGTTACGTCCAATTTATGGTCGTCATAATCGTCCTAGCAGATCAACAATTGAGCGTCTAGTGGAAAAATTTGAATCCACAAGCACAGTACAAAATGTTCCCGTTCCAGTGAGACAAAGAAGTGCCCGTCGTGTCGAGAATATTGCTGCCGCTGAGGCTTGAAGAAAGCCCAAATGTGTCTCTCACACGTCGTTCTCCAAGTTTGGAAACCGTGTTATCTCACGAAATGGTCCAGTCGCTTGGCCGCCTCGGTCATGCGATTTGACGCCGTTAGACTATTTCCTGTGGGGCTACGTCAAGTCTATGGTCTATGCCAACAAGCCAGCGACGATTGATGAACTTCGTACGAATATCGATTTATGCTTGAAAACCGTCGAAAATTGGGCTACGTATTATGTATAACTTTTTTCTTGTTTTTTAACATCAAATGAATCTAAATAATAAAAAAATAGGACGGGCTACAATCCGCTTGGGCGAACTGTTGAATACCCTATTCTTATTCCTATCCCTCATAAGTAGGCTTGACAAAAGTCTTAAGTATGGTTGCATTGTTAAGAACGCTCTACATACATATTTCGTTATTTAATATTTAAGGAATTTAATCGAAAAAATCGAAGCTTTTGTAAAAAAACGCTCCCTAGCTCAAACTTTAGTTTTTCAATAAAATTGTTTTATTTAATGTGGGCGTGTCAGTGGGCGGATTTTAGAAATTTTATCTCCCGAGCAGTTTTAGGAGTCAAAGATCATATATAAATTTCAGCTTTCTAGCTCAAATATCGATAAATTTGTTTTTTGAGTTTGTGGGCGTGTCTGTGGGCGGATTTCAAAAATTCTTAAACTTGATAATTTCGGGCCCCTAGAGATTATATGGCTAAAATTTCAGCTCTCTAGGTCCAGTTTAAAGGCCTAATTTTTGCCGACAGACGGACGGACGGACATGGCTAGATCGACATTACTATCCACGCTGATCATAAATATAGTAAATTTTAGGGGTCTACGGGCAATATTAATTTGTGTTACCAACTATGAGTCAAAATTAATATACACTTAGAATAGGCATAATGTGCAGTTATAATGGGGATTATTTTGCTCGAATCAAAAAAAAATGTCAGTGTTCTGGCAGACGATGAAAGTTGTTGCACTTCTAAAGTAATCGATTGCAGACGCAAATGTATAGGAGCAGATGGCATACATTATGTCAATTTTGGCTATTTGGTCGACCCAAAAAAAAATCTAATTTTCAAAGACGTAGAGGTAGAGATGCTATCGACTTCAATTTTCAGCTGACACTTGCGACAAAGCCAAAGACACCGCTTAGAGTAAGGCAAAAAATACTATAGGGCTCAAAAATGCTAATCCCAAAAGAAGAAATAGACCAGATCATAAAGGAGTAGATTTTGAAGCGAGTGCCACACTCAAACATTGAGCAAATTGTGAAATATCAAGTAGACGGAAAATCGAGATAAGAACCAGCAAATTCTGACTGCACATGAATACTTCTGATCCTCTGCAACACTCAATTTTTCATTGTTCACGTTCTTCTAGTGAAAACGCAGAAAAACTGCCTGTTGTCCAAGAGTGAATTGCCTAGTTTAATAAAGATCTACTTTTAGCTAAATCTTTGAGTATCGTGGGCAGCTCAGACCACCATACAGGGAAGTTTTAGATCGTGTGTGATTTGTGCTAAAATCTGTTTTAATTGTATGCACTGGCTAATTTTTGACGTTTCTACAGACAAAAATAAAATTGTTGTGTATTGCTGTGTCAAAGGGATTTTTCGGCACATGCTTACCCAACTGTTTTGAGAAACATTTATGAAAACAACGACATTTATTATTTTGGGTATTTAAGTGTTTATTTTGTAACTGATGTGGCTCCGCATGATTTAAGCAGAAAATACTGTCCAAGGGGTAGATCGCGTACCGAACATGGAATACATGTCAGTCTTTTTAGGATTGTTTTTGTATGAGTGGGTGTAATTTTTTTAACATCAATAAATTGTTTGTTTTACTGACTTTTTCCCATACTTTATTCAAGACTGAATTATTATTCTTTCGATTCTCAAAATTCGGATCGTTACTTTCCTTTCGCGGAATGACGTTTTTACACGAGTTCACATCCTACAGCTTTTCTGTTCTGCAAGCCAAACAAATCCACTGCATAATTTATTTATTTACACACAAGACTTCTTTACATAAATAATGTCATTGACCTCAGACCCTTCGACTCACCACAATCCAAATAAAAACTCTCTCTTTGCATGTTCATCTTCATTCATCTTCATCAACAGAACTAGCATTTCCAAAAGCATATATGAAAAATTATCAGCCTTGTTGCTGGTGTTGTGACCATCATTCCTTAAATCCTTTTTTTGTTTGCAGCTGTAGCTTGCTTGCATGGTTTAAGTGATATTGAATATACTACACAATGTATCATATTATGATTATTTATTTTAATTATATGAATATGGGTAATCTTCAGTTAAAACTAAAATTATGGGTTGATTAAGATTCAGATTCAGAGTTCTTATAAATGTTTTCCTCGACTCTTTCTAAACTGATCGATGTGAGCACCCCGAATCACTGTCAGGGGTGATATCAATGCAGATTTGCCTACAAATGTTTTGAGTCTTTCCATTTTGCTTGGACTCCAAATAATTAATAATCCTACAGGTTTCGCCGAAAAATGCAGTCCCAACTTTTTTTAAATGGTAGTATTTGATAATTCGTCGATTCATATTTTTGACCAGCTTTGCTACTAATCAAATCGAAAATAAAACATACAATGTATGGACCCAGAAAAGGAAGCTCTACTTCGATCCAAAGTCCAACAAATGTATACGGCGACGAAGGACTTAACCCTCCCATCTCCAAGTATCACAAAGCCACGGCTGTCCACAGAAGAGGAAAGAGAAAAAACCAAAGACCAAGCGTAGCGTAACCAAGCACCGAGGCTGAGCCAGCTCCAGCGCGAACCAAAAGCAGCACGAATACTTCACTGGACGCAAAGATGACGAATTGCCGCCATGGTAACAGGATGGCAAAAATCCAGACGAGGCGAAAAAACAACGTTTGAGATATGCCTAGGTTCTTGCTGAGAGGCAGCCCTAACCGAGACCCCCAGCACCCTGAAAAGATACAGGTCCTCGAACAACTCACCAAATGACCCAGTGAATAAGAAACTTAAACCCCACTCAGGGCTGCACATTAGTTATTATGGGGATTATTTTGCTCGAATCAAAAAAAAATGTCAGTGTTCTGGCAGACGATGAAAGTTGTTGCACTTCTAAAGTAATCGATTGCAGACGCAAATGTATAGGAGCAGATGGCATACATTATGTCAATTTTGGCTATTTGGTCGACCCAAAAAAAAATCTAATTTTCAAAGACGTAGAGGTAGAGATGCTATCGACTTCAATTTTCAGCTGACACTTGCGACAAAGCCAAAGACACCGCTTAGAGTAAGGCAAAAAATACTATAGGGCTCAAAAATGCTAATCCCAAAAGAAGAAATAGACCAGATCATAAAGGAGTAGATTTTGAAGCGAGTGCCACACTCAAACATTGAGCAAATTGTGAAATATCAAGTAGACGGAAAATCGAGATAAGAACCAGCAAATTCTGACTGCACATGAATACTTCTGATCCTCTGCAACACTCAATTTTTCATTGTTCACGTTCTTCTAGTGAAAACGCAGAAAAACTGCTTGTTGTCCAAGAGTGAATTGCCTAGTTTAATAAAGATCTACTTTTAGCTAAATCTTTGAGTATCGTGGGCAGCTCAGACCACCATACAGGGAAGTTTTAGATCGTGTGTGATTTGTGCTAAAATCTGTTTTAATTGTATGCACTGGCTAATTTTTGACGTTTCTACAGACAAAAATAAAATTGTTGTGTATTGCTGTGTCAAAGGGATTTTTCGGCACATGCTTACCCAACTGTTTTGAGAAACATTTATGAAAACAACGACATTTATTATTTTGGGTATTTAAGTGTTTATTTTGTAACTGATGTGGCTCCGCATGATTTAAGCAGAAAATACTGTCCAAGGGGTAGATCGCGTACCGAACATGGAATACATGTCAGTCTTTTTAGGATTGTTTTTGTATGAGTGGGTGTAATTTTTTTAACATCAATAAATTGTTTGTTTTACTGACTTTTTCCCATACTTTATTCAAGACTGAATTATTATTCTTTCGATTCTCAAAATTCGGATCGTTACTTTCCTTTCGCGGGATGACGTTTTTACACGAGTTCACATCCTACAGCTTTTCTGTTCTGCAAGCCAAACAAATCCACTGCATAATTTATTTATTTACACACAAGACTTCTTTACATAAATAATGTCATTGACCTCAGACCCTTCGACTCACCACAATCCAAATAAAAACTCTCTCTTTGCATGTTCATCTTCATTCATCTTCATCAACAGAACTAGCATTTCCTAAAGCATATATGAAAAATTATCAGCCTTGTTGCTGGTGTTGTGACCATCATTCCTTAAATCCTTCTTTTTTTTGCAGCTGTAGCTTGCTTGCATGGTTTAAGTGATATTGAATATACTACACAATGTATCATATTATGATTATTTATTTTAATTATATGAATATGGGTAATCTTCAGTTAAATCTAAAATTATGGGTTGATTAAGATTCAGATTCAGAGTTCTTATAAATGTTTTCCTCGACTCTTTCTAAACTGATCGATGTGAGCACCCCGAATCACTGTCAGGGGTGATATCAATGCAGATTTGCCTACAAATGTTTTGAGTCTTTCCATTTTGCTTGGACTCCAAATAATTAATAATCCTACAGGTTTCGCCGAAAAATGCAGTCCTAACATTTTTTAAATGGTAGTATTTGATAATTCGTCGATTCATCTTTTTGACCAGCTTTGCTACTAATCAAATCGAAAATAAAACATACAATGTACGGAGCCAGAAAAGGAAGCTCTACTTCGATCCAAAGTCCAACAAATGTATACGGCGACGGAGGACTTAACCCTCCCATCTCCAAGTATCACAAAGCCACGGCTGTCCACAGAAGAGGAAAGAGAAAAAACCAAAGACCAAGCGTAGCGTAACCAAGCACCGAGGCTAAGCCAGCTCCAGCGCGAACCAAAAGCAGCACGAATACTTCACTGGACGCAAAGATGACGAGTTGCCGCCATGGTAACAGGATGGCAAAAATCCAGACGAGGCGAAAAAACAGCGTTTGAGATATGCCTAGGTTCTTGCTGAGAGGCAGCCCTAACCGAGACCCCCAGCACCCTGAAAAGATACAGGTCCTCGAACAACTCACCAAATGACCCAGTGAATAAGAAACTTAAACCCCACTCTGGGCCAACAAAAAAACCTTGGTGAGGGGAAATCCCTCAAAGAGCCTAAGAAATCAAGTAGAGGTCAGAAGACAGGTAGAAGTCCATCAAAATTAACAAATGAAAAGGCTAAAAACCAAACACCAAACAACCTTGTACACCAGGGCTATCCTATAGGGATACCAGATTCCAAAGTAAGGTTGCTTTTATGCACTCCAGGCATTTGGAAGAGACCCTGACTGGACATCAAATCAATCTGGTAAAGAAAAGTCTGCTAGAGGAGGTAGACAAACTAGATATAAATGGTCCCTCTCCCAGATTTTTTGCCGTATCAGCAAAAGATGGCTGGCTATCCATCGCATGCCATGATACTGAAACCAAAAACTGGCTACTGTCTTGACTAGGATCAAGCCATGTCGAAACTGTAGGTTAATTATAATTCAGGGTGATAACGTAAGCAAACTGTAGAACTGTGTCGTTTTCCTTCCGAACGTCGATCTCACGCCCAAGAAGTGTTCCCTAGCAGGATAGCCAGGCGAATTCTTAGGGTAGGTAAACAAAAAAGCGGAGGGCAAACGATTGCCTTCTTAATAGATGAGAAATCAAAAGAACAGATCCTCGCAAAAGAAGGGAGCCTATTATTAAACTGACACTTTGAGCAGAACTACATCACAGTCAAAGATCAGTGCACAACAGAGACCCGAGAAGGTGCGTACGGAATCAAACGAGACGCAGAATAAGGCTGTTCGTAGAGATTCACCGAAACGCTTTGTCCTAATGACTCGGACGCTGACAAAGCCATTGCACACCCGTCCCAAGCTATCACAAACGCTTACCACCAAAATTGCCCAGAGAAATGCACATCAGGCAGTAGAATTACACCCTGGTGTTCTAACAAGCTTGCCAGTTTGGAAAATGAGGCTAGTAAACTGTTAAACAGTGCAAAAAGAGATGGAGAATGTGAAAGGTAAAAAGAAAGCCTAAAAAAATACAACCTTGCAATTAGACGAGCAAACAGAAAATATATGAGAAACCCGCAGCGGCGCACGTATATTCTATCAAAGCAGGAAAAACAACCAAATAGGACTGTTAAAAAATGAAGATGGCTACTCTCGAGGACGTCCTACAGACGATAAATCCAACACTTTTTGGTGAAAAGATAGAGTTTTCGAACGAAGTGAAATATCTGGGTGTTACAATCGACCAAAAACTCAAGAAAACTCTCATATTAAAAAGACCATAGACAATACAATCTCGCTATGGACAGGTGAAAAAACTGGGGTTTGAAACTCAGTATGAGACTTTGGATGTACGCAGCTATTGTTTGACCCATTGTTGCCTATGCAGCACCCTGCTGGTGGCAAAACGTCTACACAGGCCAAGGTCAACAAATTGCAACCACGAGCCAGTGTGTGTATATCGTGCGCAATGAGAACAGCACCTATCGCAGCATTGGAAGTTCTACTGAACCTTCCCCCTCTTCATCTATATGTACATAGTTATGAAAGCAATGGCAAACGCCTACATGCTCATCCCAATATATGAAAACAACTCCAAACTAATTCACGCAGACCTGGGTAACGAACTCGATAGGAATGAATTACATACTAGGAATAACCTTTACGGACAAATTAATGAAAAGGTACAACTTTAACCACAACTTCAAGGTAACCCTCCCGGAATGAGAGAAATGGGAGCGTAATTAGCCTACATTTGTTCAAGTCTAACTCGTGTGGTACACGGATGGATACAAAACTGCCGAAGGAGTTGGGGCAGGAGTATACGGAGTAACCACTGAGACCTCTCTATACGCGAGTATGGAGAAAAGCAACTCCGTATTTCAAACTGAAATACACGCAAGAGCTCTGCATCAGAGAGAATCTAAACAGGAACATCACCGAGTTCATTTACATTCTGTTGGACAGCAGCGGCATTGCTTGCTATTAACGCATTTGAAATCACCTCAAAACTAGTCTGGGACTATATCAAGCTACCCAAGACAGCAGCCAACACAAATAGAGTCCACCTGATCTGGGTGCCTGGCCACAGCGGCTTTGACGGCAACGAAAAAGCAGACGAGCCTGCCAGGAAAGGATCTGCAATATCATTCATGATGCCAAAACCATTCTGTGGCGTACCTATCAGCTCTGCTAAAAGCTGCATTAATAAGGCTGAAAACACACCGGTTAAAGCAAAACGTTTTTTTTTTTTTGTTTCGTGAAACAAGAGAAAATTGTTTCTTATGAGAGCGCACGCACCAAAGAAAACGAAACAAAAAACAGGTTTTTGTTTCGAAGTGTTTCGGTGGTAGTTGTCGAAAATACATGCCATTGTACACGAGCAACACACACCAAATGCAACAAAACTGTTTCGACCCAGCGTCGTTGACGATTGTTGTTTGGGGTTGATTGGGGTTTTTCTTAATACTTTTTTAAAGACGCATGACTTGATCCTTTTCACTACGTGCAGGGGTACCTGTTTTACTTTTTAAAATAGTTTATGGCTGGTTTTTCTGATTATTTTTGTTAACGATTACACCTAATTATGAACCTCTACAATAACCCTTCAGTCAAAAATATGAGAGTGTCCCTACTCATAATATGAATATACTCTGGTTTACTCTGTGCGCAAATTTTAACAAATATGGACGTAGATGGAGAAAAATTGATTTT
This sequence comes from Portevinia maculata, assembly GCA_949715645.1. Classification (NCBI taxonomy): domain Eukaryota; kingdom Metazoa; phylum Arthropoda; class Insecta; order Diptera; family Syrphidae; genus Portevinia; species Portevinia maculata. Next base: position 99,508,985 of record OX454525.1, read on the forward strand.
TATTATTGAGGCAAGAAGCCCTATCTGTAATTTATTATAAAGATAAGGAACATGTTAATAAAGTTACTATTTATAAGCTGTTTATAGAAATAGTCTGAGTCCGACCACATGTTGAACAACACTAAAAGCAAGTCGCGAATTCAATTTTGTTTTATTTCAACACACACCACATGAAGCAAGAAAACAAAACGTTTTGTTTTGTTACATTCTGTTTCGCTTGGTGTGTGTTGAAATAAAAACTGACTATCGAAAAACGTTATGCTTTATCCGGTGTGTTTTAAGCCTAAATGGTTGGAAAAAAGGCAGTTCATTACTAGAAAAATAATGAAGGTAAAAGAAACGCAAACAATTCCTACCAACCCCATCCACCAGAATACAAAGCAACTCCTACAACTACCAAGAGGGCAAATACATACAGCCACCGTATTCCTGACGGGAAAACATGGGACTTGCTGAAGACAATATCTGTCGAATGTGCAACGAAGAAGGAGAACCAAACGAGCATATCCCATGCCACTGTGACTGCCAAACAAAGACACGTCTGCGCATCTTGCGTAAAGCCTACCTTGAAACAGTTGACATATCTGTCAGCTCAACCGAAGACCTAGCCGAATTTATCAAGAAATCAGGCCTCATGAGTAAGCTTTAAGTCAAAACAATATTAACAATCTTATCTAATCTAGGCTTAGTTAAAAATTGGCAGAACTGATAGACTTGTATTTTGTTAATATAGAAATAAATTTGTTTGAAAATTCCTCTAAATCAGACACCCTTAAAGCGGGCCGCTTAGGAAAGAATTAACTGTAATAAATTTGTTTGAAACAAAAAAGATTGAATCGTTCTTAATTATTTAAGTTCTTGATTCGTTTTCATTTTACTTATCATAGGCTATTTTTTTTATTTTTTTTTTTTTTTTAAAAAGGAAATCCAAATGCCAGAGCACTCAGACTCGGTAACGTTCCATTGTACTACCAGGCAGAAATCCTCCTTTTGGTGTAGAGGCATGTGATTGGGTGGCGTATGTTGTTGTTCCCCATGGGGATTGAACCTGCACCGCACGGGTCACAAGCCAACACACTAACCTCTACACCGTCGCGACCCATTATCATAGGCTATACACGCCAACATAAATGGGGTTTTCGCGAAAAAAAAACTCAAAATCCACATCAAAACACAATTTGTTCCTTCCATTTTTGGTGAGCCACTAGTTTTTGATAAAAACAAATCAAACGAGTTGCTAACACAACTCTCGCAACATCCTGCGCTCTTTAGAGAAATGGTAAGAGAAATTATGAGTGTTTGTGATTCTCACCTTCAAATCTGGGAGTTTGCTTTAGGAAAAGATTTACAACTACCAACATACTTTGCTGCTAATTATGATCAAAATGTCAAACAAAAACTTGTCAATGTTCGGTGTGAACGATTAATGAGTTTTTGTTAACTTTTTGCCCAATACCGCGTTTATGGTTTGGTGTGAATAGCCTATTACTCTCTAATCCATTGTATATCTTATTTTGATATTGATTTGTGAGATTGGGCGCGTTCAATTTACAAGTCAACTACTAGTGACTACTATTTTACCTTTTCTCATTGATCAAATAACTCACGTGACCATCGTTCGGCAAGTGATAGACACTTAATTAGTAGTGAACTTGCAGTTGACTTGCAAATTGAACGCGCCGATTGTCAATTGGATTCAACATTTTATATTGACATTTGCCGCATGGGAATAGAGTATTTCTAAAAACTATCGATTAAATGGTTTTAGATGTTTGAGGAGTATGAATGCAATTTGTGAAAAATGAGATTACGCTTTATCACCATAAGCCTCGATAGTATTGTGAAAATTAAGTTGAATGTTGAACCATTAATGGTTAATATGAAACAACTAAAAACAAAAACCTAATTGCTTTAATTACATAAAATACAGAACGTAGGTACAATTCGTCAAGCCACTTTTAGTGCAAAGCAGCTATACAAACAAGTTTATGCTGCAGATCAAACATTTTCTTTTATTTTTTGATAACAAAACTGTTAAAATTTTAAATAAGCTGTTACAAATCATGATCATCATGGTGTGTAATTTTATTTGATTAAAACTATGGCATGACATTATTACTTCTTGTGACTGCTGACAAGTCACAAGATCTTTTTAGAATCGTGGTGTTAGTCGAAAATTTGAAAACAAAAACAGACATTTAACAATGTGGGTAGGTAGGTATCAAAATCAGGGTACTCAATCCGTAACTTCTATGACGATAATCGTCCGAGCGATGGTGGTGGATCAATTTGCTTCACGTTACTTTATCACCGTCGTGTCGTTTGTCTCAATCGTGTGCGAATCGTATTCGATCTTTCACAATATATATATATTTCCACTCTTTTTTGAAACAGCTGATTTTCGGCGAAATTAAAATGCGTTTTTTTTACTTATATTCACAAAAGGTGTCAAATTTATTATTCCCGTACAATTTATCTAATTTTTACTTTCCAAATCAATTTCCATTTTTACTTTTTATCCGCCGTGAGCGAAAGTGTGGATAGTTGTAGGAAAGCACATTTATTTTATGTCTGAACTTTTTCAATGACTTATCTTACCAACTGACGACATAAGCGGATACAATTTGTTCGACAATTCAAAATTGCGAGAAAATAGAAATAAAAAAAGAATTTGTTATTTTAATAACGTATTCATGCAACGTCGTAAAGCCGTCGTAAACGTCGAAAAATTATTCAAAAATGCGTTAATTGTCTGAAAAATATACTAATCGATTCAAGAAGATATCTTATTAACTACCGCACAAATGACATCGCCTTGACGACGATTGTAGAGCTACGTGAAGCAAATATTGAATCGTCAAAACAACACCGTCCAGATGATAATGACTATTGACCTTACGGAATGCAAGACTATCGTCTAAACGTTCAGGCGATAATCGGCTTACGGAATGAGTACCCAAGCAAAAGTTCTGCAGCTGTTAGGACGATTAGGGCGAAATAGGTGTTTTGGGAATTGAAGCTACAAGGGCGCTTAAATAGATATATAAATATTTAAAAATACACTTTCGATAAACAAAAACTGTTTTATTTTACTTTTATAAAGAACCAATAAAAAAAATTCAAATTGTAATTTGAGGAGATGTCCAGTATTTTGTTATTTGTTTTCAAATGCAAACATTGATAAATTTGCAGCTTGTCATTAATTGTTTTGTTTTGTTCCTTTTAAATCTTTTTTTGATGTTTTAATAAATTTATTCTAAAATTGCATTGCTAATGTTTTCAGCCTAGGGTGGAACGTTCGATTGTAATTCATTTGCACCCAACTTAAGGTATGTCCACAAAAAGTAAGAGGTAATTACAAGTTTCGGTTTTTTGAAATGGATAAAACTGAATGGAGATTAACATGATAATGTATCAAATACTTTAATTCCGGCTGTTTGTCATACGTTAGGCCCCAGTTACAGTGCGGATCAATTGAATAGTCGCACCTAAGTTATGTTTTAGAACTTAATTGTTTGTGGTATTATTTGCACCAAAAACGCATTCAGCAGAAAGGTAAATTAATACTGAAAAAAGCAAACAAAATTTAAATTTGATAAAATGCACATAACGGTAGCTTTATCCTCGTTTTCCTATACCAAGCTAAAATGTATCCATTTTTTCGGTTCAGTTCATGAATAGTCGCAACTGCAAAAGTCCAAAAACAGCGAAACACCATATTTTTCAATATTTTCATTTTTTTATTTATAGCAATCAATTATGTCGATTTAATAATGTGTACTGGCTCCACCATTCTATATAACCTCAAAATTCTATTCTTTATTGAATCATATACAGTACAAATCGGTTATAACAATATCGAAGGGACCTTAGAATTTCATCGTTATAACCGATTCATCGTTATATCTGGTACAATGAAAATAAAATTAAAAAAAAGAAAACTATATTAAAAAAATCGCTTTAAATGCTCAAGAAAATTGTTGAGGAAAGAAATCACTAATTTGTGTTTGTTTTTTAACATTTAGCTGAGTAAAATATTTTTCGAAGAGAGTTGTCCAATGTTTGGATTCCAACGTTTGGATTTGAATTCGAAGCGACCCATACAGGATTCAGGACCACGAAGCGGTTTAGTGTTGCCACTGCAGAAAGTGCTTCATTTACAGATGGAACGTGTATTTCTTCGGTCTCCTCATCTTCAGTGGCATTATCGTCATCGTCGTCATCAGCATTATTCAATTGAATATCTGCGACAATATTCTCATCTGTAAGAAACTGTACAAATTTACTTTAGATTTGAAAATTATTCTCAATAGTGTAAACATGCTTCAGATGTTACCAACTCATTCTCATTATCTATCAATAAGTCCCAATCTACTTCTAACTTTGAGAACATTTGTATTTGCCGAGCCCATTCTGCTGAACTGAGTCTTAAGTGATTTAATGACACCTTGATCCATAGGTTGCAGTACAAATGTGGTATTCGGCGGCAGAAATGCGAGTTTGATAGCTTTTAAGGCTTGGATGTGTGGGTGTGCCAGACAATTATCGACCAAAAGTAAAATGTTCCTTTTTTGTCTTAAAAGCTCTCTTTCCCATTCTCGTAATACTTTTTCGAAAATAATAGACGTCATCCATGCTCTTTTATTATTTTCATATAAAACTGGAAGTGTTGTAACATTTTTGAAACAGGGGGAGTTTTAGATTTGCCCATAACCAAAAGCTTCTTTTTTCTGTTCCCGTCATATTAGCAGATACTAAGACTGCCAAGCGTTCGATAGACATTTTTCCACCCACGCATTTTTCTCCTCTGAATTTAAAAATCTTGTCGGGGGTCATTTTATAAAAGAATCCCGTTTCATCGTCGTCCTTAAATCCCTCCTGAAGCTTGGGGAATACTGTGGTCAACCAATCTTCGCAAACAACTTGTGACAAGCCAGCAGCTTTCCCGCTTATTTTTCCGAAAACGATATTATGACGTACCCGAAACCTTTGTGTCCAACTCATAGAACAAACGAAGTCTTTTATGCACAATAACTTCCCGAAATCGTTAGCCTTTTGCTAAAGTATTGTTCCGCTTATGAACGTTCATACTTATCTTGAACTTTCCAATTCGCACTTTTTTTAATTTAGTAGAGTTCACCTCAAATTGTTCTTTTATTTTTTGTTTATTTTTTTTAATTGTTGACACAGTTGGTTGGGATATTCCAAATTCTTTACACAAATCAGAAATTCTTACGCCACTTTCAAATCTTGAAATAATGTCATTTTTGGGCAATGGAAAATGATTTTCGCTTTTTTAACTCGACGTGGTATGGTCGTTGGTTATGTACATACATAATATTGATACATATTTAAGCAAAATGAAAATAACAGGCCGTAAGAACACGTTTTTTCCCATCGCTGTAAACAGATTTTAGACTTAAATACGAAAAAAAAATCTCATTGCTATAACCGATTTCATCGTTATATCCGGCATCGTTGTAACCGATTGCAAATTACCTTAAGTTAAACGGAGTTTTGCCGGGACTTTGAAAATATATTGTTGTATCTGGTTTATCGCTATATCAGGTATTGTTATAACAGATTTCTACTGTATAAACTTTTAAGGTAATTCAAAGAAATATTGGCCGAAGAAGCTTGAGCCTTATTGCGAAGATCAATCGACAATTGATAATTGACTATTTTCAATGTGTGCTATTGTGAACGAACGATTCATTTCGTATTTTTGTCAATCGCATTTTTTTAATTGACTGCGATTGACAAAATCCTTTAGAATCGTTCGTTCACAATAGCACACATTGAAAATAGTCAATTATCAACTGTCGATTGATCTTCGCAATAAGGCTCTTTAATTGTGATCAGCTCTGGATTGTCTTAATACTGCTTGCGTCATCTATAAACAAACATTCTCAATAGTATTAAGATCAGGCGAATACGGCGGCCAAGGCAATATTTGAACGTTTTCACTACTCACAAGTGAATTGTGTATAGGCGCATTATCTTGCTGGAATATCCATGAAATGGGAACTTTGCAGGAAACACCAGTTATTCAGCTTTATTGCGAAGATCAATCGACAATTGATAATTGACTATTTTCAATGCGTGCTATTGTGAACGAACGATTCATTTGGTATTTTTGTCAATCGCATTTTTTTAATTGACTGCGATTGACAAAATCCTTTACAATCGTTCGTTCACAATAGCACACATTGAAAGTTGTCGATTGATCTTCGCAATAAGGCTAATTATTACACAATCCACTTTTATTTAATGAAAATGAAGAAGTCAAATTTATTTGTTTTTCTGTTTAGAGTTCATCAAGTGGTTTTGAACACCCAGCAAATTCCTTTATTTTGTTTGTGGATTGAGCGGAATTAGAAGCTAGTCTTTGAATTTTTCGCTTGTCTTGTGGCGTTAGAACTTCTGCGATCCTTGCTTTGTAAATTTTGCCATAGGATGCACGATTTTTCACAAATTTTCTTAGGTATAAGGTATTTACTTTGGCAAATTGTAAGGTCTATTCACTGTTGGAAAAACTCTTCGGAAGGTAAACTCCAACTTTTGCGCTTTCTTCCAAATTCAACCCTTTTTCGGCCAATTTTAATAAAATTCGTTAAAAAAATACTTGTCACTTTCAAATTAAATTTTCCTTATTATTATATTTAATTACCTGTCCGAACACGAACAATTGTTACTAAATTAACAATTTAACCGGTGCGACTATTCAAATGAACCGAAAGAATGCATACAATTTTGCATGGTATAGGAAAAAGAGAGTTAAACTACAGTTATGTTTATGTACCTTTTATCAAATTGGAGTTTGGTTTGCTTTTTTGCAGTATTAACGTTTTTTTCTGCTGAATGCGTTTTTTCCCATTGGTGCAAATAATACTACAAAAAATTAAGTTTTAAAACATAACTCAGGTGCGACTATTCAATTGAACCACACTTTATAGAAATACGTTAAAAGTGGAACAGTAAACACATAGAAACGAACACATCATTGGTATAACTGGGGCCAAGCGGGTAAACCATGGCGGTGAGTAATATCCTACATTTCAATGGGACAGACATCATTGATTGTTAGTCCTTCAAGTGGCGAAGTTGAACCCTTCTATGGCTCTTCGATACCGTTATGTAGCAATCTTACGCCATGTGAATTTCTTTTATCAGAATTCCACCCTAGAGCTCAAGCATTTGTTGAGAACCCCCAGTTAGCGGGGTGATTTAATTCAATTCAAAAATGTTGATATACATAAATATGAATGTACATAAACAAAAAAATGGTATTAAAGATTTAAAACACATCACCAGGAACAACGTTTTTGAATAAGTGGTTGCCAGGACCCAGATAACGTAAAATGAAAAGGATCGAACGGCATCGTTTCTCTCATACCTGCAAAGATATAGACAGATCGTGATATTGTCGAAACAATATCGTTCTACCATTTATTTAACGTGATCTGGCACCAGAATCAAGCAGATAGCGACAGTATTACACAAAACATTCGGATTTGGTTGACAAGTGTTGGTTTAATTAGCTTCTTAAGACAAGCGGGCACATAAGGGCGAAAAAAAGATCATCAATCAGAAGGAAATATGAATTTTAAAGGGATATCAAAGAATTAATGCGAATTCGTTAAAGCAGTAACCTGCGAAAGTTTAACCTCGCGCCTGCGAACAGATTTTTGTTTTTCCAACGATTCTTTTAATTCACAATCTGTCAGACACCAACTTCACTCCTACAATCTGTTGACGTTTACAAACGTTATAGTTAGCGCCAGGCTTGCGTAAGTATGATCTGAAATTTTGTTTATGAACATAAACAATTCAGATCGGAGTAAGTCGGCCAACGACGAACTCGCCCGTTCTTTTATACAAAGACTGTTTCACAAGCTGTATGATTATAAGCGGAATACGCAGATACATATTTCCGAAATTTACCCATCGACGGTTATTTACGTCGCTTGGGAAAACATTTGATTCTTATGGTCCAATTGTCTATCATTCGACAACAACTATCCGAAGTCTTGCGTAATACCGTATTTAAGTTACACAATCAACGAACGCAATATATAGAGGTATCGACGGCTTAATCCGGAGCATGCGTTCCTCGCGTACGTATCTATATAAGATGCCTGAAAAGAGATAAACTGCCTGATAAAAGGGAAAATCTAACGAACTCGTTTCTTACCTAGTTTCGTAAACACAACAGGTTGACATGGCGGAGCAATTCGTAGGTGTCTAGAATTCAGTGGAAAGTTAACATGAACTATAAACTGAACTGAAGACTTTGAACAATATAATTAAATTTTAGTTTATTTAAAAGAATATTTTATGGAATTTTAGAATTATAATAAAAAATTGCTCCGAAAAAAAGTATTATTCGCCGTTTCATTCATTTGCCGGGGCATTAAGCTAGGTATATCTTTTTTGTAGAATGCAAAACAATGTTTAGGAATTGTTGCCGATTCTCAGTGATTTACGTTTAGGGAATGTACAAAAAATCGAGGGTTTTTGGTAGGAGCGGTGCTTTTTTTTATACGGTCAAAAACATTATAAAAAGTGCCAAATTGCTACCACGTCTGTCAAAATATTGACCATAAAATCCACGAAGTGCAAACACCACTTACGTGCATGCAATGTTTTTGAAGCACGAAAAACACATCTCCGGGTAGAAATTAAATGAAAAATTTTTTGCATTTTTAAATCACAACTAGTAAGACCTTTGTAAGTCTTGTTGTTAGCAATTAATAAAAAAAACATTTGCTGTAAAAGTCCATGTTTTAAGTAATAAATAAAGTCGCTCGATCAATTATATCCATTTTCCTGGTCGCTGGCACTTATCTGATGTTATAATAAACATCAGCGGATCTGACCGTCAATTTTTTAAATTAATCGACTTGACTTACGCCTTTTTGATATGGTTCTTCCAACATGGCTTCTATATCGAAGTCATCAGCCATTTTAATTATTATTTGGATACAGCGCTTCCCATACAATAACTGGATAATATAAAATACCACTGTCTTTTCACTGCCTTCTACAATTAAGAACAAATTAAATTATAAACAAACAAAAACTATAAAATTCAACTTACAGCTATTTAGAATTAATTTCACGCGAAACAACACAAAATAATGCTGGAAACAGAATCGTGGTTTCAGCAAATAATGTATTTTGTAAAACTGAACTTACTTCTTCTAATTTTCCAATATTTTTGCTAGATTATTCCAAGCTACTGTAACACTATTTATGCGACACCTGGTGGCCAACACATTTAAATTGTTAGGGACATTAGCCGCGTTTTTCTTTTTTAGTTCAGCGCAGAGCCTCAGTTGTCAAACAAAAAATCGTGTTTCTTTAGTACGTTTACATGATCGAATTGAAACTGAATTGGTTTTCCAGGCGGGTTTTCGCTCTCACTGAGTTGAGAGATTGAATTGAAGTAGAATTCAGTTCCACACTTCCTACTAGAGTTGTGCAAAACAGTTCCAAAGGCGGAACGAACATGGAACGGTTCTTTTTCCGGTCGGAACTAGTTCCTGGAACCATGTCCGCGGAACTATTAGAGATTAAGAGGCCTGTGCCCATGTTCTGTAATTATCGCATCGTTATATTTATCACATGAACGATGTGAATTGAAACAAAATTTCATTATATCACATTTCCGTGTTCTGTAACTATGCGATGCGAAAACTATACCACATGGAACATTATGAAATGAAACCCCTGGAAATATGTGATAAATCGGTGTTCTGTAACTTTCGAATGCGATAAATTATTCACTTCAACTGTCAAAATTTATCACATTTCAATTGGCTTGCGAGAAAGGGATATTGAACAATTTTAAACGGATAGTGAACAGTGAACATTTTTGATTTTTTATTTAACAAAATATACAGCTCGTTGATCAAGTTCAACGTTTAAAAAAATGCTAAAGAAATAAAAAATAACTAATAAAAACAGAATTCAGCTAGCACCTAAATAAAATCCATTTTGAACATTCTCGGAACTGTGTTGCTACAAAAATAAACAGCTTGGTACATCCAACAGGAGAGAGCATAAGGTTCTTGTTTAAAAAAAAAAAATTATTTCATTTATTTTTTTTCATAGACATACAAAATAAATGCAAAATTTTAACTCGATTTTCATCGACATAATGTTGTCTTAAATCAGCGTTAGGATCAGATTAATTTAAAAAAAAAATTTCGTCTGAGTCTAGCAGAACGAGCGATCATTGTATTTTTGAAAATTCAACAGAAACACGTAATTTTCCGATAATCCGCTAAAAAGTCGCGCTACACCACTCCTATCCCAACAACATGTAAATACACACTGAATTTCCTTTGCCAAACTACCCTTCGATTTCCAGTATTTTGACAATCCTTCCAATTTCCCATGATATTAAAAGTTACCAAGGTATATTTTATCGCATAGAGTTACAGAACACCAATTCTTTTCACATGCGATAAACGGTGGAATATTGTGTTCCAAAGTTTTCGATGCGAAGAGTTATCGCATGAGTTACAGAACATGGGCACTGATCAGTCATACCTTACCTAGAGCTATGGACAAATCTCGGTGAAGAACTAGTATAGCCAGAGTTTAAAGACTTTAAAGAAAAGTAACTTTCTTCGTTTGGATTTTCATTTTAAACAAATAAATGTTGTTATTTTGAACAAAAAAAATAATATAAATTATTTTGTCTTTTTCAAATGTTTTTGCTTCGCTTTACACACAACTAAACATGGATGTTTTGCATGTTCATTTGGATTTAAAATTCACTCCTCTTCGTAGTGAAACCAATTGAAAACGACACAAGAAACCATTCTGAGTTAAAAAAAATTAAATTAGATACCTACCAATAATCCACCTGAATACTATTCCGAAATTGCAAATTAAATGACAATAATTCACATTCACAACAGCAAAACCACGCCAATCAACACTCAGATGAACAGAAAATATAATATTTGAAAAAACAAAATTACCAATCATCCACTTGAATACGATTCAGTAATTCCAATTCCGTAATCATTATTCACATTTACAACCCAATCAGAATCTCACATCTGAAAACAGCAAAACTGCTTAAAAAAAAAATATCGAACATGTTTCCTTTTTCCTATCCTAATAAATACAATGACAACAAAAGACATGGAACTATGAACATGATAAAGATATCGGACCGATTTACAATCAGCCGGACATGAAGGAACTACTTTTGTTGTAGTTCCTTCATGTCCGGCTGGAACTACAAAGAAATGTTATAGGCAATGTGCTTGAAGAAGATATGGAACTAAGTGAGGAACTATTTGCATGATGAGATGTCGGACCGATTAACGTATATTTCGTTCCTGTATGTATCTGCTATACTCTATACTTGGCTTTCCAATCGGTGCGTCTGCGTGTTGGGCACTTGGGCAGGCAAAAAAGTCAACAAGACAACACAAACAGACATATAATTTGGCTTTACCCATCCCTGGTATAGAGTGTAGTTGTGGTTTGTGGATTTTTGTGTGGCGCAAACTCAACTCGTTCTCATTCTTGTGTGTTGGCTTTGGCTGGGAATTTCGCAGTATATGCGTGTGTGTGTTTAATTTACTTAACAGAGACATGTTCGCTCTCGTCTTGTTTCTCGTTATTGTTGTAATGTCTACGCAGTCGGAACTATGGACATGTTTAAATTCATTTTGTGGAACGAGTGGAAATGTATCCGAGAGAGGACATAGTTCCTGGAACTATTTTGGTCCGGAACTACACAACTCTACTTCCTACTTAATACGTATTTTGGATAGCCTTGTATTGGTGGCGACAAAAATCCCAGTCAAGTGAACATAACAAAGGAAAACAAAGAGGGCACGCACACACACTCTCACTCGATCTCTCGATCTTTCAATTTGCGTTTACATGCTGATTTTCAATCCAATCGGAGAAAATTTTGTGATCGGATTGAGTGAATCCCTCAATCTTTCAATCTGCGTTTACATGGAATTCAATTCGGATTGAATCCGGATTGAATTTCTCATGTAAACGGGATAATTAACGTTTCTTTATTCAATGGAATATTCCGGATAATCCATTTCGGTGTTTCTTTATTCATTCTGGAATAAATGGAATGCATTCTTTTTATTCCTAGAGAAAGGTGGAATAAAAAGAATATTCCCTCGTTTGACAGATGCACTTGATCAAAAAAAAAAATAGAAGCAACAGCAAACAATCAAATGGGTGAGCATTTATTGCAAATTTATTGTCTTTTTTTATATTTTTATGTGTGTTGTTTTATGTTAATTAATTTTTTTATTATATATTTTTAATTTCCTTCCAGAATCAAATATACATTTTTAAAATGTTCTTCTGTGGGCATGAAATGCCGCATAGATGTTGGTAGTTGGTGACAAGGTGATTTCATGAGCAGTGTTGCCACTTATGCTACATGTAAAGGTACATGTTTTTTGAACTTGTACTAAATCCTTGCTCGAAAGGACAACATATTTAATGTTTTACTTTTTTCCTTCGATTCAACATATTTAACATAATAACAACACGAGAATATAATGTTATTCATAAAAATAATAACAATATCTTAGTAATAAATAATATATTATGCTTTTTCTGAGCGAAAGTTGTATATTACTGTATTGGGTACTTCGTTAAGAAACGCAGCTGTGGAGACTTAAATAGGGACAAGTCGTTTTCCGCTACATATTGTTTTGGTTGTCGAAAATATTGATAGCTTTAAAATGTTCAGTCAATCACAAATTCGTCACTGACAAATAAATTTAGAGAATTCATTCGCTGTTTTTGTTTGTAAAACAACATTTTTAAAACGAAATGTGAGTAGAATTGCTTTTTTGGAAAATAAAATAATATATATTGAATAGATACAATCACTGGAACTTCACTTCCATAAATCTTATGAACAAAAAGCAGTCACAAAAGCATGAGCTTAAACAAAACAACTAACAACAAAATAAAATTAAATTTTAATACATTTTCCCAATAGTAGTACTCAGCTGATTAATTGAATAATCAAATTATTTGCGCTATAAAATTAAAAAGGAGTACCTAAACACTATTTTTGAACAGTAAAACGTAAAAAATATTGTAGAATTGTGTACGAGAAATAAAAATTAACTTTTGGCAAAAATGTTTTTTTTTGGAAACAAATTAGGTTGAACGAATTTGCTATATACATATTTTTAATACTACTAAGTATAAACGAACAAAAACAATTAAATAATAACAAAATTGTACAAAAAAATGAAAATGCCTTTAAATTGCTGCATCAGGAGCTGCACAAGTCATTTTGGTCAACATGTTCACTGTTTTTATATATTTTGTTTGCCCTGACATACTTTCTCAGGTTTTTCCTCAATAAGGAGAAAATTTCCCTTTGATTTCACCTAAATATACACTTTATTAACAATCGCAATAATTTTTCATACAATTTCTGCAAATTATTGAAATTGTATGCTTCAATTTTTTCTTGACGTTTAAGAAAGAAATGCGGCGCTTCAGAAAGAGATAGCTTTACGCACGTGCTCTATCGCATTTTGCTTGTCAGTGTTCACAATGGATGAATAATTTGTTGATTGACATTCATAGTACCAAAATATCGATCAATTAATAAATTTTGTCGTTTATCAATAATTGATTTTTGACAACGATAATAAGGGTGTTTAATTAATTTAATTTAATTTGTATTACTGAGATATCGTTATTATTATTGGAGTATTACCTCACATGTGAGTTCAGTAATAGAAAAAATATATTAATTGTAAGTAGTAAATGTTGTACTTGTTCTTGAACTAAGTGGCAGCGGTGGTCAATAGACAAATGGCTGTCATTCTATTCGGTCCATTTTTGTTTCTTTATTCATTCCATTCTGGATATTCCGGATAAAAAAATCGAATATTCCGTCTTTTCTATTCCTTATCCGGAAAAAATAAAGAAACACACGGCGTATAAAGTAAAAAAGAAGTTGTCAAGTCCTTAATGAAAGACCCTTTATATAAATTTAATAAAATAATTTTTTTTTAAAAATAAACATGATTTCTAATCATAGGATAGTTGAGTGCTCGACTTTCTCTTTTTGGCATATCAAGCAAATAGTATAAACATGAATTTAGCTGTAATGGATATAGGCGATTATTATATAATTAAATTAGCATATTATTTATATAAATTTAATTATTCTTTAGTTTTTGTGATAGATAGATAGATAGATTTACTATGCACTATCTCTACATAAGTAGGATACTTTAACCTGCCCTAGAAGGGACTAGGCTCTGGTGTTCAATTTGTAGTGGTTAGTAGTAGTTTTAGTTAAAGTTAGTAGTAGTTTAAGGTTAAAGTTCTGAAAAAGGGCAAACCAGCCAAACTGGACTCACTTCGAAAATTTGATGGCACCTTCACTGAGACGAAAGCGGAAACTCTTAGTTATCTGCTGGAGTCTCACTTTTCGGGTAACCAGATTACAATTGGTTCACAACCAGCCCCGATTACCGAGACTATGAGTGAGCCAAGACAAACAACTCGGCGTAGCTGGTATATTGCGAAGGCCGTGGTGACGGACGAAGCCATTAAATACGCTTTTGCGTCTTTTGACGGCTTCAAGTCACCTGGTACGGACGGAATATACCCAGTCATGCTGCAACAATGTACAAACCAGTTGCTACCGACTATGAAGAAAATCTTCACCGCTGTCCTAGCACTGGCATACATTCCAACACCCTGGCGTACAGTTATTGTGGCATTTATACCAAAAATTGGCAGAAGTGCCTACTCGCTCGCCAAGAGCTTAAGACCAATCAGTCTGACTTCCTTCTTGCTGAAAAGCATGGAAAAGCTTTGCGATTGCACCCACTATCTCAGCTGCAACATGCCTATCAACGCGGAAAATCCTGCGAGACTGCGCTCCAAAATCTAGTTGGTAGAATTGAGGGCGCACTTGACAGAAAATAATACGCGATGGGCATTTTCATCGATATTGAGGGTGCTTTTGACAATGCGACTTTTGATAGCATATGCAGCTCCGCCAGACAACACGGCGTAGACGAACCATTGGTGTTGTGGATTAAAGCAATGCTACTGAATAGAACGTTGGTTGCGCATGCGGATTGTGGCCGCTATGTTATGTCGGGAGTAAACAGAGGCTGCCCGCAAGGCGGCGTTCTGTCTCCACTGCTGTGGTGTATGCTGGTCGACTCTCTGTTGAACGCACTCAATAGTTCTAATATATACGCTCAGGGGTACGCGGATGAAGTTGCCGTGCTTTCTGTTGGATCATGCCTAGCGACTGTATGCGCCAAGGCGCAGTCGGCCCTTGACGTGATCGACGAATGGTGCGCTAGGAATGGGCTCTCGGTCAATCCTCTTAAAACTGAGGTAGTTCCCTTTACGAGAAGGAGGAAGCTGATCGGGTTGACTCAGCCAGTGCTGAAAGGCGTCACAATCCAACTCTCCAATGAAGCAAAGTATCTGGGAGTCGTCCTGGATAGCAAACTTCTTTGGTCCAAGCATGTTGAGCTAAAGACTGCCAAGGCGCTGTCGGTTTTCTGGCAGTGCAAGGGCATTTTCGGCAAGACATGGGGCTTATCACCGAAAAGAGTCCTATGGATTTATACGGCTATGGTAAGACCATTTATAGCATACGCATCGGTTGTTTGGTGGAATAAGCTTTCGCGTAAATACGTTACTGCTGCTTTCGCCAAACTCCAAAGGAAGATATGTCTCGGCTGCACGGGGGCCTTCCCCAGCACGCCTATCTCCAGCCTGGATGCATTATTGAACCTCCCGCCCCTTGATGTTTACATTATGGGTTGCACAATCAAAGCTATCTCACGTTTAAAAAGAGGTGGCTTTTGGTATAACTCGCACTGGAGTTTTGATGAACTTGCGCAACGGCTGTCCTTGGACTCCTATCTTATGGATATGCCGTCTGATGCAATGATACCGGAACTTCGGCTGAAGCGCAACTATGAAGTTGACTTTCCTCGTGTTAGGACTGGCTCTGGCCAGACTCTGAGCCTGGAAAGGAATGCAGTCGAATCTTCACGTATGGCTCCAAAACCGATCAAGGATCTGGTGCTGGTGTTTTCATGGAGAGCGACAACATTAGACTTGTTGTCTCTCAACAGAAAAGACTGCAGACAGACTACTGGCGTTCTTACGGGACACTACGCTTTTGCCAAACACCTTAAGGAGCTAGGCCTAAGCGATACCACCAACTGCGAAGCCTGTGGAGAAAGCGACGACACTGCGGAACATTTTCTCTGCGATTGTCCTGCTTTTGCTCGTATCAGGTGGCAGGTATTTGGTGCGGATATGGTGAGTGCTGTAAACCTAAGCTCCTTATCATTGAATTCTCACAGTAAAATGTGGTGTGTCTGCCTGGTAGTACAATGGACCAGTTATCTAGCAATATTTAGCTATTGTAATACAAAGAAAGTTTAAACCAGTAGTGTAAAACACTAAGGAAATCTAATCATAGTTGGTCTTAACATAATTTACAACATTTTGCTTGAAACTTAAAAGTCGATTCTCTAACTTCAATTCATTAGGTAGCTGGTTGAACATTTTAAAGCCTTTATAAAAAACTGTATTCTGTGCTTTTACTGTTGTAAAGTATGGAAGACGAAAGTTATTTCTGTTACGGACATTATAGTTATGTACACTACCGACATATATTATTTTATCACAGAGGTATCTGGGTAAGAAATCATTTTTCATTTTAAACACAAACAACAACACATTCATAATCGTCCTTTGTCGCACACTCAACAATTTCAGCACATTCAACATGTTCACAATGGGAGTCAGCCAGTGGCATTTTAAAATTATGAGCATCGCTCTATCTTATAACCTTTGCAGTCTATCCAACATAGCATTGTTCGCTAAATATATAATTGTAGAACAGTATTCAAAATGTGGCTTGTTAATTGTATTATATACATTTATTGCACATATAATTGACATTTGATATTCTGCCAAAAAAAAACCAATTTTTTTAAGAATTTTCTTTGCATGTATGCAATATGACCATTAAAATTTAAATTCTCATCAATCATAATACCCAGATATTTTATTTCACTAACAATTTCAACTGATTCGTCATTGATCACTATCCTACTATTGGACTACCCATTGATAAACATGCACTTCGTCTTGCTTATATTTAAGCTTAATTTGTTCATCTGAAACCATTTATGCAGTTTTTTTAAATCACTGTTAATCTGTTCGATACATTTTTCTAAATTATTACACGAAACATATAAGAGACCATCGTCAGCGAAAAGTTGTAATCGTGAGCACTCGACAACTTTTGGCATTTCATTAATATATATTATAAAAAGCAACGCCCCCAGAACCGATCCCTGTGGCACACCCAAGACTACATTTATTGCCTCCGAGACTGCATCATCTACCCTTGTCCTCTGTGTGCGTCCTTGCAAATATGACTCGAACCACCTTAATTCATTCTCTTTAATTCCATATTTATTGAGCTTATCTATTAGGATGTCCCTGTCAATTGTCTCGAATGCTCGTTTTAGATCGATAAAGACTGCCGGATTTTTTTTTGGAGGGAACTTTTTTTTCCACTCCGCCAAGATGAGATTTATTAGCGACTCACAGCTATGTCTACCTCTAAGCCCCGATTGGCACTCCGCGAATATATGATTTTCCTCCATATATTTTTGAAGCTGCTACTGCACAATTTTCTCCAAGATTTTCGCTTCGTTGGGCAGTTGGGCGAAAGTCTGCAGGTTTCTTAGGATTCTTTAACTTATCTATTGGAACAACTATAGACTCTTTCCATGTTTCTGGGAAAATTCCATCTGCCATTGACTTATTTATAATTCCGCACAATTTCGGACCAATACTGCCCATAACATCACTAACAGCCTTCTTTAAACACTCTGTTACATTTCTCGCTGAACAGTTCACATCACTTTCATCATCTTCAACCGATTCTATATTGCGCTGAACACGATCGCAAAATTTTCGTTTATCGTATTTTAGTACTTCTATTAGGCTTCTTTCCCTTTTTACGAAAATGCTCATCTCAACTATCTATCAGACTATCCACAACCTTGGCACTCACGTTATCATTATTTGTTATTACGTATTCTATAATAGTTCGCGAGGTAGGGGTAATTCTTGTTGGTTCATTCACTATTTGTTTTAATGCGTTACCACTTAATAACTGCCTAATGCTCTAATCCTTGATGCATACGTATCACATTTCAAACAGTCGATATTCACATCTTCCATTACTATGATTTTATTCACACTTGTTGGCAACTTATCCAAATAGTCTCTAAAGATTTCACAAAATCCAGCTTCTGACGAACTTGGTGATCTGTATATGACAGCTACTAATATATTATGTTCCATAAACACCAAGTTGATAGCTAACCACCAACTTTCCATGCCTCGTGGAATATTCTCTAACGTTATAATTTGCAGTATTCACGTATATAAAAAACAACACCAAATTTCAAAATTTGACATCCCGCCGACCACTGACACATCCCGCTGAATATTTTATTCGTGATTTTATTATTATTATTTTTCAAACTTTATTATAAGGGTAATTGAATTTTATATTTTTATATTTAAACCTAAAACTTGACGCAAATAAATACCGATGACTCTGGATAATTTTCCTTATCTTTATTTTTCGTCTTCTGCGTACACTCGTCGCTGTCGGTTTTTACAATTCAAGTGACAGAAAAGTGTGGGATTCTCCCTGAAGTTAGTTGCAGTGAGTGTTGCAGTTCTTTTTATGGTGGATTTACACGGTCACACATTCCTAACATGTAAGATTAAAGGGATGCTAAATACTTAATATCCGTGTGACTGAAAGGGACAGCATTACCTAACATGCAAAAAAACGTGACACGTATTCAGGTCGGCCATCTTGTTTACGTGGTAGGAATTATGGGAAAGCTATGCATGTTGATATTTTTATAGCGATGGCTTACGAAATTTCGATTTCCTATAGAACAAAATGGGCGCTGCTATCATATGTTTTAATCGCCATAATACATTTTTGACATTTCTCTGCTTCACATCGCCGATTGTACCTACTCAAGATGGAAAACACTATTAATACGGCAGCCTTTACGAGATCCATGTTTTTATTTATTTTTTAGTTCTACTACAACAAAACCGATGAAAATAAATTTGTTTGTTTACATGTGACCTGTAAAATCTCCTTAATAATGTTATAGTAAGTTAAAGTAAGTGATCTCACTCTTACACCTTATTAGCATTGACTGCGGATAAACGGATCTCTCTTTTCGGTTTTGTTGCAAAAATGCGCGTGCGTGATGGTGTAAATCCACCATTAAACTTAAACTGGTTACAATTTATTGAACGCAGATGGCGTTCGTCAAAGGAATGTGTTCAGTGACAAATAAAAATGCATGAAACACAATGCTTACAACTCGACCAACCTGACATTTGGTCGACCACGAGCAAAACAAATAAATTTACAATAATAATTAAACAAAGTTATTGATTACAACTTAAACCTACATCTGGAGTGTTACTCCGGTCCTCAACAATTACAGCCTCGTCAATAGGTCTAGCAAGTCACTTCCGCATTATTTTTGCTTCAACAACCCCATCGTAAGGCAGCTGAGTCAACTGGCAATTTTCGACGTCGCGTAACACATATCGATCATTTCCTAGAACTTTATGTACAACATAAGGTCCACGGAATTTCGGCAAAAACTTTTTATTTGTCCCCACGGTAGTATCAACGTTTGCCATAACCACAAAGTCGCCAACCCCATAATCGTTAGACTTCTTACCGTGCCTGAGGAAATAACTCAAATTATACTCCTGAGACCTATCAATTTCTTTTGAAGCTTATGCCCTAACTTGCAGGAGATCTCGAGGATTGTCTAAACTCAATTTATCGACTAGATGCTCTGTAATTTCGTCTATTACTTCCCCTCGCTGCTCTACGCCGAACAGCAACATACTAGGAGAATTTTTCGTCGCCTTGTGGATAGAATTATTAACGGCAAACTCTACCTGAAGTAGCTTAGATGACCAATCGCCATGATTAACAGGTTCACATAATTTTCCCAGCATAGCTTTAATCACTCTGTTGACTCGCTCCACTTGTCCATTCGCCTGGGGAGAAGCCACTGCTACTTTAACATGCCCTATGTTCCGATTCAGCAAAAAGTCCTCAAATTCGGTAGATGTACCCCTGTCGGTAATAACTCTTCTAGGCCGGCTATAATATTGAAAGTATTTTCCTAGTGCCGCCACCACTTCTTTCGTTCTTGTGGATTTCGTCGGGTACAACTTAACAAATTTCGTAAAAGCGTCTACTATGACCAAAATATGCTTCCTTTTTGAATTTATCGATGGCAGCGGACCGAAATGGTCCAAGTGAATAGTATAAAATGGTACTGGCTTCTTGGGGATATTAAACAGACTCCATTCATTGGAACGAACAGGGGCGGCGTACATGAGGCACTTGACGCAATTTTGAATGAACCTCTCGACCTTTCTTCGCATACTTGGGAACCAATAAATACTGGCCTGATGTCCGTATTTTTCGTGAATTAACCGGATGACATTATCCTCCATTTCATTCGGGACATATAGGACTTTACGGCCGTCGTTCCTTACTTTGAACACAAGCCCATCCGTCAGCTCAAAATTTGCAATCTCTTCAACCTCCATACGATCCCGCAAAGCCTTAACTACGTCGTCCCGTCCTTGGGCGATCTGAATTTGAAAATCAACGTCGTCTATATCCCAAACGGAAGCAATCCGACATCGGCTCAGAGCATCTACGTGCCCCATGGGGGCACCACTACGATGCTGAATCTTATAATTGTAATTTTCAAGCTCTAAAGCCCAACGGGCAATCCGTGGATTATTGCTTCTTTTCTAACATCATTGTCAAAGAGCTACAGTCGGTTATAATCTTGAAAGGTATCCCTTCTAAATAAACGCGGAAACGTCTTAATGCATAAATAATAGCGAGCGTCTCAAGCTCAAAACTGTGATACCTAGATTCGGCATCAGAGGCAGTTTTCGAAAAATATGATATCGGATGGAGCTTCCCGTCGTTTTGCCTTTGCAGCAGGACAGCTCCAAACCCGACTGCACTGGCGTCGCAGTGTAATTCTGTCTCTTTCGCAGGATTGTAAATAGCCAGCACAGGGGCCTCAACCAGTCTCGATTTAAGTTCTATAAATGCATTACGGCATTGTTCGTCAAAGTCAAAATCGGCATTTCTTTTTAATAAATTTTGCAACGGCTTTGCAATTCGGGAAAACGAGGGCACAAATCGCCTAAAGTATGAAAACAACCCGAGACACGAGTGCAGTTGCTTCTGGTTCGTCGGGACTGGATATCTTTTTATAACGGCAATATGAGATTCACTCGGGGCAATCCCCCGCGGCGTAACGGCATATCCTAGGTACTCTAACTCTGTATAGCAAAACTTACACTTGTCAAGATTTAACTTAAGGTTTCGTTGCGTAACTCGTCTCAGCACAGTTCGTAATAAAAGCAAGTGTTCATCAAAATCGGCAATAGCAATCAATATGTCGTCCATATAGGCGACTATTTTACCTGAATCGTTTAGGTCACGGAAAATAACATTAATGAACCGCTGGAATACAGCCGGTGCATTCTTTAATCCAAATGGCATTCTTAAATACTCTCACATCCCATTAGGGGTCACAAACGCAGTGAGAGGTATGGATTCCTCAGAAACTCTAACTTGGTGAAATCCGCTCTTCAAGTCTAGCAGTGAAAAGTATTTCTTTCCATCAAGGTATTCTATACAATCCTCAATAAGCGGCAAAGGCTGGTTATCTCGGACAGTCTTTTTATTCAGGCCTCGATAGTCGACACACATTCGGGTCTCTCCATTTTTCTTTTTTACCAACACGATAGCGGAAGCAAAAGGAGAGCTACTTGGCCTAACTATTCCGTCTTTTTCTAACTGATCAACTATCGACTGAACCTTCGCACGCTCAAAATGAGAGAGTCGTCGAGGAGCACAATGAAACGGGATATCTTCTTTTTTTTTTTTTTTTTTTCGATATCGTCTACTAAATGAATTTTCATTTCATAATCTAACGGCTCTATCTTCACGTTTTTCGGCAAAATATAAGAATCTATAATCAAATCATTTAGTCTGGCACGGCAAGATTTATCTAACTTAAGATCAATATTCAGCTCAATTTTATTAGTGGCAATATCAATATTAAATATATCCGGCAACGAATTAGATTCATTATTAACCCAAGTTGACCCAGCTTCCACGGCGGATTTCGTCATTTTACGTACATTCATAGCGGCAAGTAAATGGTCATTTTTCAAAAGGCTGTATCTATTGACAACCGTATAGGATTCATCTGGCAGGGCACAAAATTCACTGTTTCTATTTAGGGCAAGCAATTTTTCTTTGCGATATTTCAACTTTACTCTAGTTAAATAAATGTTAAAAGCTTTTAAGAAGTTTCGTCCCAAAATTAACGGCATTAACATAGCCTCGTCAGGCAAAACAACAATTCGAATTAAATTTTCTTTATTGTCAAACTTTACAGGGCATATAATTCCGCCTAAAACTTTTATAATATGTCTGCCTATCCCGCGATATGACGATTCAGCTTTCTTCGGCACGCTCGGCAAATTAATCGGCACGCACGACGTTTTCATAAAGCTAATCGGACTGCCCGTATCAAAAAGGGAAAGAAAGTCAGTGAATTCAGCGCCCCCTAAGAGACCAGTCCTAAAAGCAACACTCACCCAATTTACGGCACCAATTACGTCTTGCTCATCTTCGTCAGCGTCATCTGGTGTATGTACGGCAGCAGCAGCAACTAGTTTCTCGGCGTTAACGGCAGCAGCTCTAGACAGCAACTTCTTGGGGTTCGGGCACGACCAGTGGTCATGTCCCATTTTCCAGCACCGAAAGCAGGACCCGTCCGTGCGCAGCGGATGTGGGCAATGCGGCTTGATATGGCCCATTTGTGAACAGTTAAAGCACAACGGTTCCTTCTTTTCGGCATTCACCTTTGGTGTAGCGGCATGCTTCATCGTAACGGCAGGTTTTCCGGCAACGGCATTGTGGTTGCGACTTACAGCGCTCTGGCAAAGGTATCGTTGTTGGTACCGGTTTATAAGGCGCTTTAGCTCCTCGATGGTACGAGCTCCCAGCAGCAAATTAACATTCGGCACTTCTCTCATTCCGTCGACGATGAAATCTATTGTCTCGAGCTCGCTAATGTCGGAACGCTTGGCAACTGCTTGCATGGTGAGGATATAGCAGTGTAATGATTCCTCCTGCTTCTTCCATCGTCGGCGGCTCAGCATTCCGTATACATCTTGGCGAGAAACGGCAACATCAAACTCTTTGTTGGGTGCAGTCTTCAGTTCGCTATAGCTAAGGGCGACAGTTAATGAGAGAAATACTCTCGCGGTCCCAACAAGCGAACGGCGCAGGCTCAGCAGCTTAAAGCGATCGTCTGCCTTGATCATGGTCATAACCTCCTCAAAGTCACGAAGAAAGTGCTGCACAGAATGGCCTAGGTCGTCCCCCGTGAATTTCGGCAGCCGATGACTCTGGATAATTTTCCTTATCTTTATTTTTCGTCTTCTGCGTACACTCGTCGCTGTCGGTTTTTACAATTCAAGTGACAGAAAAAAAGTGGGATTCTCCCTGAAGTTGCAAGTTCTTCTTAAACTTATACTGGTTACAATTTATAGAACGCAGACGGCGTTCGTCAAAGGAATGTGTTCAGTGACAAATAAAAAAATGAATGAAAACACAATGCTTACAATATTTTTTTCAAAATGTTTAGTGTATAATGTGGTCAGTTTATTTAATTAATTTTAAGAAAAGAGATCTGTCCACTTTGGAGATGGAGGGCTTGTATTTATAATGAAAACCAACAGAAGTTGACTACGGGTACTACATTTTTTTCTTAATATTAGGTTTAGATAGAGGTTTCGTTTTGGAATGAATTACTTAGTTCCTAGTTATCCTCTAGATCGCGCTGCTTAAAGGACCGATAGCATTTAGATTACATTACAACTCTGAACTCGTACACTTTCGTTTTGTTGAGTACATATTATGTAATACGAAGTTCAAACAACAGGCTACTATGTAGTTTGGTACTAGGTATGAAGTTTAATAGCTAAAACAGATGATCAGCAAGAGCAGTGCAGCATGCTTACTGCATGCCAATTCTTTCGGCAAGTTGTTTCTATTTCTAAACTTGCTTCACCGATTGTTGTAGAACAGCACAATTTGATACAATTTTTCCGATTTGGCAGCGTTTTGTGCTGTAAAATTCTACGACATTACCTAGCATTTTAGTCTGTTTGGTCGTTCTGTAATATTGAGGTCAGGCAAAAAGCATAGTTAATGATGGAAATTTCCTTCTGCACATGTGTATCATGTGCGTTACGGCATACATTTATGCATGCGTCCCCGCCGCACATCTGTTTCAGGCAAAATGGCACACCAGTAACAATCCGAATGAACAGAAAAACACACTGTCGGTGAAAACACCAGCTACCTGAGCGCACTCATCCTACCACCATTATATATACTTTTTAGAGTAGGTATACATATATGCATGTCTGAATAACAGAAAAATCATCACAAAACACAAAAATTAAGATTGATATTTGAGTTTCTGTTGCTTTGTTGACATTTTTTAAAAAAATGACTTTAATTAGAGCTAATGACTTTCAGAAATATTTCACTTTTTTCATGTCCTTACGTCCTTTCTAGCTGCATTGTTATATTGAAATTACTCTGCACAAAAGTTTAATAAAAACTATTT
The DNA here is from genome assembly GCA_949715645.1 of Portevinia maculata. NCBI lineage: Eukaryota > Metazoa > Arthropoda > Insecta > Diptera > Syrphidae > Portevinia > Portevinia maculata. The sequence continues at coordinate 99,533,830 of OX454525.1, forward strand.
TCCGCGCAGTTCAAATTGATAACTTCATAAGGTAACTTAAACTTATATAGTAAAATCAGCTATAAGAAAACTGATCAACAAATTCGGGTGCAAAAAAACACTGATAGGTGGCGTGGAAATCATTTAACCGGCTCCCAAGAGCACATAGTGAAAAAAATGCTTTCTTTTTTCACCCAAAACGCTCGCGCTATTTATGTTTGCTCACAAGTGAACTTAGCCACTAAGAATCCGTATTCACGGCATACCAATCATTAATATAATATACATAGCATGTCAATGGCATCAAAGAGCTTGACAGTCCATACTTTAATCTACCTTCGCGTTGATACACGGCGCTTAACTGCAACGTTACGAGGCATTACGTTCTTGTTTAACGCATGCTATTTTGAAGTTGAAGGAAGGAAGGAATATCTGCAATCACGAATTTTTTCCCTGAATTCCTCCAGAGTTCAACGACAACATCATCATCATCAAGTGGTGATGACAAATAAGATAATGAAGAGGATGATAGCACATAATAGCCATTAATTATTTGGTTGCTTGTTTTATTAAACTTGTTAATTGAATTCGGTGTACCTCGTCAAAATTGTCATATGCGATACAACAAAAATTACATTTGCCGATGTTGACGGTTGTGGTTTCAATTCTGATTGTGATTTCAAATCCAGAAGCAATTGCTCATCAGCAGAGGAAATGTCAATCGAGTGCCAACGGAACACTTTCAGAAGAGTCCAGAAGCATTCCGCATTACCAATAGAAAGCGCAATTATTCTCTTCTCAGAAACGTCAGAAGAGTAGTCATTATGCCAATATAACGGTTTCAACATTTTTTTTGATTACGCTCGTTTCTTAATGCCTAATGCAATTGCCATAAGTTTTCGTATAATTTTTATGAAAATGTTTCTAAAATGCTACTATTAAAATGCGCATATCTGGTCTGGTGCACAAATTACTTAATTGGAACTACTTGACAGGATTCAAAAACGCGTGATAAAACTCATTGGTGACTGTAACATGGCGAGATCGTTTGACTCTCTTAGTTATCGTCGCAATGTCTTTTGTCTCTCGTTATTTTATCGATATTTCCACCATAATTAAATAGCCAATTGCATTCCATCCTTTGAACCTTTGAAGGCTGTATTCGGACGTACAGCGAAATATAAGGAATGTTTGCTTAGTCGTACAACACGAATGTGGAATGCTCTTTCCCGCTCCATTTTTCCTACACATTATAATCTACAAACATTTAAAACCAACGTGCATCGGCATCTCTCCCTATCTTCTAACCCTAATTTCTTTAACGCCCGCGCTGTGTAACTTTTACATTTTAAGGGTATTCAAAAATTCCTTTAGTTTAAAAGTTTAAAAAAAATTATATAAACAATTTTCAATTAATGTACCTAATGTTTTTCCATTGGGCTTTTCAGATTACCTATGATTTTTCTTGCCCAATGAAACCATAAAACTAAATTGCTAATTTTTGTTGCTCCGAAATCGAGATTCACAAAAATTGTTCTAGATCTAAAAAATAGTTTTTTTTTTGTTTTGAACCAAACATAATCCAAAAATTGCTCGTAGAGTAAAAAAACCGAGGGGCGTCAAAGATGGCCCAATGGAAAACGACGTTATTAAATAAATAAATATACTTGCCATTTCTTAGCATGAAATATATTTTGTAGTGTTGTTCGCTTTGGCAGTCTTGGCACCTACCAACGTTCTGAAGATAGGTACATATTTTTTCCACTGACAACATTTCATATCTGAACGGTTCTTTAACCAACAATACAAATCTAGTACAAGTAACCAGATCCTTTAATCAGTATAAAAATAATCAGCCATATTGGGCTTACATTTTTCTCCTTGGAATCCGTTTAGTGCTAAGTATTGGCATTCGGGAATAAAAAGTTAGTGCAGAAGATTAAATAATAAAACAGAAGTGACGGTTGAGGAAAAAGTAATTATCTTGTGCGGATTAAAAAATTAAATTTATCTTCTTTTAAAGTTGGTGCTAGTGTATGTGGCTCTCCCAGTTCCAAAAGAAACAAAGTCACAAAGTAAACATATCTGAAGTATTGACCGATTGGAACCTTTCATGGTTTTGCCAAATATATTTTTTTACATCGAATATACGTGCATCTAACTATGAAAAATTTTCTTCAATGAATACACAGATTCGTCAGCTGTGTTAAAAAAATTACCTTAAATGTCCTCGATATCAACAGATATGCATTAAATAAATTATCTACGGGCTAAAATATAAACATTTGCTAGATTTAGAAGTGATAAATTTTTCAATTTTATTTGGCAAAACAAAAGTAAGTAGAGTTTTTCCCCACATGTGCCCTTAAAGCGTAACATTTGGTCAGGTAAACTATTTCTCAGGACTATTTGTTTATTAATTGTGCTTTGGAAGCCGGTTTAAACAATTTTAATCTTTCAAATACTGGATAATTTGCTGGCAGCGATGTTCAGTTTTTTCTTATAAATGTGGAAAGATGGCAGTTCTTTGGACAAAATCTGATTCCAATTTTGCATAAAATGGGACAGGTTATTGGTAGTAATCGATTTTTGGAAATACATAATAGATATCAGTTAGTCGTCGATAAATAGCTACTTAATGTGATTTTTTTTTTCTTCGAGTACATATCTTTTTGGTTGTATTTATTTTTTATTTTTTTGTTCGAATATTCTGTTGCGCATCAGATGGTTTGGTTGTGCTTGGACCACCGGCTAGCTATCTGCTCCGATAGATATTTTTAACGCTGTAACTAATCATGTGAAGAACCGGACAATGGAATTGAGCACATGCGTGACAAGTCGTTTTCTTTTTTAATTTACAAGGGCTGTAGGTACTCTTGAACTTGAATTGAACACAAAAGCCAAATTGTTTAGCAACAATAAAACTTCCATCAGAGTGATAAGAAATAGAGAAGCGCGATTGTGTGAAAACTGTCAGAACGGGTTAGATAAGAAAGGTGCAGCAGCATTTGCTTTAGCCAATGCCGTTGTCCAACGTGTTTTCGTTTTTTAGGTGATATTTAAGCAGTTTATTCATTATTGCATAGGTGATATAACGATTGTGATTTTCAACAAACATTGCATATTTATTTGTGGTGGATATCAAGATCCATGTATTCACCTCATCTGTGTGGGGGTTTTTCTTATCAAACAGCTACGGTGTGAAAAGCTCACTCATCCTATTTGACGATGTTGTCTTTGAAAACCTTACCAGAGCGGGATGTTGGAATTATTGAATAGATGACATCCTGCTACATCTTCAGGATCGGCCAGGTAATACAAAATAAACCGCAGTACAGAACGAAAAACGTTTTGTTTCCGGTAGTTGTTTGAGCACTCGGATACAAAAGCTTATTAGGCGATTTTCTTTTTTTATTCAAAACAGAGCTGGACAAAGCTCGAGCACGTCAAGCATGCTCTGAACCGATCGTGCTCAGCTGAACTGATTTGTTAATGAAACATAACTGAGCACTTAGGTAATATACTTATTAGCAATCATATTTATTTTTTAAATAAAAGAAATTTGTATTGAAAATCCTGAAATTGAAAAATATTTACTTCCGCCAATTGAAATTGATGCCAAGCATATTCTAAAATTATGAAAAACAATTTCACATTAACAGATTTGCTAAATTCAATTACCTTTATAATGAAGTTTGAAAAAAATAATAATAATAAAATCACAAACAAAATATTCGGCGGGAAGTGTTAGTGGTCGGCGGGATGTCAAACTTTGACATTTCCTGAAAAATTCATTGCATCGGTTCATCAGAAACAAAGAAAATGGGTTTTGGAAGCACTGTTTATCCCCTCTAACTGACTTAGCGGCAATAGCCGTGTTTCTTTGCATGCGGATATAGGGATGGCATCAGAAAACGACTATCTCCGCTTAAAAATTCATCAAAAAAAACTTGGTAGCACACATGCACCTATGATATGCACTGTGACACAGCTGTAAGTTGTAGTTAAGAAATTTGTATTGAAAATCCTGAAATTGAAAAATATTTACTTCCGCCAATTGAAATTGATGCCAAGCATATTCTAAAATTATGAAAAACAATTTCACATTAACAGATTTGCTAAATTCAATTACCTTTATAATGAAGTTTGAAAAATAATAATAATAAAATCACTAACAAAATATTCGACGGGATGTGTTAGGGGTCGGAGGGATGTCAAACTTTGATATTTCCTGAAAAATTCATCGCATGAGTTCATCAGAAACGAAGAAAATGGGTTTTGGAAGCACTGTTTATCCCCGCTAACTGACTTAGCGGCGATAGCTATCCCCGCTAAAGTTAGCGTATATACGAGGGCGGGTCAATAAGTCCGTGACTTTTTGAATTTCTGACCTCTTTACTGAAACGGCAACACTGCTCCTGTCAACAGGCATCTGTCAGTTGACTCCTGTCAAAATTTAAACTTGCTGCGTCAGTGAGTTTGTGTTTGACAGCTATTTTTATCAGACTACTCACTAATTTGAGGAGAAAATGGAAAAAAGTGAATTTCGTCTGCTTATTAAGCATTATTTCTTGCGAAAAAAAAACCATTACCGAGACCAAGGCTAAGCTTGAAAAATACTATGGGGACTCTGAACCATCGATTTCAATGGTAAAAAAGTGGTTTACTGAATTTCGTTGTGGCCGTAAAAGCACTGAAGATGCCGAACGTCCTGGACGCCCAGTTGAGGTCTCTACACCCGAAACAATCGAAAAAATTCACGATATGGTGTTGGCCGACCGAAGATTGAAAGTGCGAGAGATTGTGGAATCCGTAGGGATCTCGCATGGCTCAGTGGTTTCAATTTTGAATGATCACTTGGGCATGAGAAAGCTTTCCGCAAGATGGGTGCCGCGTTTGCTCACAGTCGACCACAAACGCAATCGTGTAACAACTTCACAGGAAGGTTTGGCGTTGTTTAATCGCAATATGGAGGAGTTTTTGCGTCGTTTTGTAACCGTGGACGAAACATGGATCCATCACAACACACCAGAGACCAAACAACAGTCAAAACAGTGGGTTTCTAAGGGTGAATCGGCGCCAAAGAAGGCCAAGGTGGGTTTGTCAGCCAATAAAATTATGGCGACTGTTTTTTGGGATGCACGCGGGATAATCCACATTGACTACCTTCAAAAGGGAAGAACAATCAAAGGGGAATATTATGCCAACTTATTGGACCGATTCAATGACGATTTGAAAAAAAACCGACCTCATTTGGCCAAGAAAAAAGTTCTTTTCCACCAAGACAATGCAAGGGTGCACACATGTGCAGTTGCCATGGCAAAAATCCATGTATTGGGCTATGAATTGCTCCCTCATCCACCCTATTCTCCAGATTTGGCTCCGAGCGACTACTTCTTGTTCCCAAACCTGAAGAAATGACTTGGTGGAAAAGATTTGACTCCAATGATGAAGTCATCTCGCAAACAAAGGCCTATTTTGAGGACCTCGACAAATCATTTTTTTTGGAAGGGATAAAAAAATTGGAGAAGCGTTGGACAAAGTGTATAGAGCTCAAGGGAGACTACGTTAAAAATAATTTTTTTTTTTTATCAAAAAATCTGTGTTTTATTCCAAAAGTCACGGACTTATTGACCCGCCCTCGTAGGATAAGTTGTTGTTGTATTTTACATGCAAATTTCAAATTATCCCTATATCCGCGTGCAAAGCAACACGGCTAATAGCTATCCCCGCTAAAGTTAGCGTATATAGGATAGGTTGTTGTTGTATTTTATATGCAAATTTCAAAATATCCCTATATCCGCGTGCAAAGAAACACGGCTATTGTACAAAATTGTGCTATTCTGCTACAATCCGTGAAGCAAGATTGGAAATAGAGATAGCTTGCATCAAAAATTTCGCGTTCAATTTGCAAGCTAACTGCAAGTTCACTACTAATTAAATTTTTATCACTTGCCAAACGATGGTCACGTGAGTTATTTGATCAATGAGAAAAGGTAAAATAGTAGTGACTAGTAGTTGCCTTGGAAATTGAACTTGTCCTTGTCGCCAAGGGTATTTAACGAAGCTATCTCTTTTAAAATTGTAATAGGTCCGTTCGCGAACTAATATGCAAACGTAAATTTATATGAACTTTCGTGCAAAACTACACAAACGGGTTCGCGTACTGAGAAAATGATAAAAAGATGTACGAAAGAAAAATGTACTTTCGTTCATTTTTCTTCACACAGAATTTCGGCTGGTAAGAAAATGAAAACTGTCAAATGATGAAATCCTATGAGTTTGACAGCAAAAAAAAAACAGCTGTTGCTTCTTTTCAAGCCAAACTAAGAAGTTGTTCACCTTTACACAAAAGCGTTCGTGTACTTCTCTTAGAAATGAGAGGATTCTCTCTCGATTTTGGAGATTTGACACTTTTCATTTTTCTACACATAAAGTACGCGAACGGACCTAATATCTTTTTGGTTTAAACCTCAAAGGCAATTGCAGGATAACAATAACGAAATTCATATCTAAGAGTATGGATTTTCTCAAAGATTATTACTTTTTTTTTTAAACAAAGTGCAAATTAACCAAGAAAAATGTTGTAGAATCATATACCTAAGCGTTTATAAACAATTTTATTGAAGTGATAAAAACCACAAAAATAAAAGCGTTTGTTAGCGAAAAATAAAAATTAAAACGAGAGAATCGTGTTGTTTTAACGGGATATTTTTTTTTTGTTTTAAACACATACCCCCTTCGTTTGAATTTATAATTAAAAATCGATGAAACCGTCACATGTTTTGGAAGCTGTTTGGTGTATGAAAGCTTCGACATGTAACGGAATTTACTCAAAGCTGCAAGTTTTTTCGCGGGGCCAATTTGCCAAATTGGAGTAGGCAGTTCTAGCGGAATATTTTTTTTAGGTAAAAAAAATCCGAAAAAAGTGTTTAAAATATTCGTTTTTAACCTCACTCTGTCAATAAATTCCATTGAGAAGACGTGCACATAATAGCAGCATTCAGAGCTTAATTGTGGGTTCATGTATTAACTAGTCTATGAGTACAACCCCCCCTGCTAGGGTTTATTCTATAATATACTAAAAACAACGTTGGCACAAATTTCAGTTTTAGGAAATGTGTAAAATTTGGACCAAGCGTTCTGGCATCCGCGATGGCATGATCAATAGCCGTGTTTCGGTGCTAGTGTATACCCAGCTCAGCATAATTTTGCAAATAAAACGCCTAGATCGTATTCTATATTCACTTTTCATTTTTAAGGATGTGTTCGCGAATTTTGTACTTTAAAATAGTGCGATTTGGATTATTATTAAACCAAGGATGCAAATCCAAACGTAGTTTTTGAAAGATTTTTGAACATCATAAAATCCTTGTGTTTGACAGCAAGAAAAAGAACGGATGCTTATTTTTTTTTTTTTTTTTTTTTTTTTTTTTAATTTTCTTTGAAATGAGGATTTTTTTGTTTAATCGACGAACACATCCACTATCTCTGCATAACAATCGGAATATTTTTACTCCCAACTTATTTTACCGCCATCTAGTCGCTTCATGGCATCACCACTCTATGTGCACTTCGTCTCAGTCCTCGACTGCTGACCACTTTATCTTCAGCACTCCTTTTTGTTATTGTTTACGTGTAAAATTATGCTGAGCTGGGTATACACTTAGCACCGAAACACTGCTAATGTTACTTGAATTATCAATTGTTCAAACAAAATCGACAAGTAAAATTGATTTTGCCTTTGATCAAATTGATTACGTTATGATTAAGCTCTGTACGGAAAAATACGATTTTAAAGATCAGAGCCAATGTAATCGACGTGTTTTAGCTTTTCGGACTACATCAACATCTTAGTACAGCTCATGGACTTCGCTGTTTTTTCTTCTTCCCTATTCGCCCTCCTCGCACACAGGACCAAATATCCGAAAGAGTATTTTTCACTCTCATCTAGCACTCGGCGCTATAAAAGCGGAACTGGCAGTATCAGTGTTTTGTAAAGATTATATACACTTGGTGTTCGCCTTCTGAACTATGAGTTTTACACGATCCAACATAAAATTACAAAAACAATGGCGGGCGTACTAAGAAGCGAATAACAAAAATATAAACGCTGATATATTTCGCAGATTTTAATTTGCTTTTATCCTAAACAATACTATCAATCGACGTCGATTTCAAGGCTGGTTGTTTTTGATTTATTGCTAGTAAATCAAGCTATTGGAATGAAACATTTACAATTAGGTTATTTACAATACAATTTCAATCTGGCAAAATCTTTTCTTTTTTTTTATTTAATAATATTATATTGGATAGATTTTTTGGCGAATAAGAACCCATATCGAATAACTTTTGTTTCAAGCATTGAGATTCATCTGTTTTTTATGTATTAAACCAGGAGGTTTAACTACACTCAATGCTTGAAACAAACATTGGATTACATAAATCCTTAGACACAATAGATCCAGGTCGCAAGGATAGCCATGTGGGCAACGGTATTTATTGAAAAAACTTAAATTTTTATAAATAAATTTCATGAAAAAGCGCTTTCGCAAAGGTATAATACACATTTTTTCTTAACTTTTTCTTTACCAAAAAGAAGAATTATTGCAATCGTGCTAAAATACTGAACTCCAATTGAGTATGAGGTATGTTATTACGACTATAGAGAAAGCCAAAAAAGTGTGTCCCGCATTCCCGCCCGTCTGTAGCCGAGTCTCCAGCCATAATGGGTACAAAAATCGTATTTGGGGTTTGTCTCGCGGCCATTTTTCTTTTGTTGTCTATCTTGTTAAATAACAGTAGGTTTTTTTATTTTTTAAAAAAAAAAAGGAAATCCAAATCCCAGAGCACTCAGACTCGGTAACGTTCCATTGTACTACCAGGCAGAAATCCTCCTTTTGGTGTAGAGGCATGTGATTAGGTGGCGTATGTTGTTGTTCCCCATGGGGATTGAACCTGCACCGCACGGGTCACAAGCCAACACACTAACCTCTACACCGTCGCCACCCTAAGTCCCTAATAATAATAATAATAACAGTAGGTACTTACCATACAATACAATACGGGTGCAGTGGCTCAGTGGTTAGAGTGTCGGACTACTTTAGGCCGAAAGGCAATAATTATAAGATAGAGTTAAGTTTAGGGCGTCCGCATAAGGATCAATAATCTAGAATATGTATCCTGTTAATTTTAAGTTAGATTTAATCATTTTTGTCTAGTATTTAAGTTGATATAAGCTAATAATTAATAAAAATGAATTTAAAAGTAAAGTAAAAGTGTCGGACTACTAATCGAAAGGGACCCGGTTCAATATCCGCCGGGACCAAGTACCATCTAGAGTTTTTTTCCACTGTCCCACCTTTTGCGAACGTCTGACAATAAGTCCTTTTTGGGGAATGATTCCAAAAAAAAGATCTGTTCCCGGAAGGAAAATAGAAAAATAGGACCGTTGACATTTTTGGTATGCACGAACAGCACTGGTGACCACAAGTTAAAATTCCTGGCCATGGTAAAGGCAAAAAACCTCAGGTGTTTCAAAAATGTCAGGCCTCAATGGCAAACACCAACTCAAAGACTGCATAGATGACAAAAGACACTTTCAAAAATTGGGTTCATCCAGAATTTGATCCCCATGTAATCAGATTCGAATAAATATTGTATATTATATGTATGGAACTCTTCAATAGGCACGGGAGTTTGTGAAGAATAATAACCTGCCAGAAAAGGCATTCCTTATTCTTGACAATGCCCCAACTCATTAAAGAAGAAGATGTCCCCTTGCTGTATTGCAGCAAATAATGCAATCGGACAAAAATAAGCCAGGCTTTTTAAGGCAATTTTAATACAACTTTCTTTCGGGCAGAAAATCCATTGTTATTTTGATATATTTAAAGATTTTATATATGGCTTACGCTCTTAAAAACTAAATTTTGATGCTTGAAAAGATGAAAAATTCGAAAAGATGAACGGGCCTGTTTTATATCTGTTCATCTATATAAGATTGTTATGTACTACTACTACTATTTTCAACAAATAAGCATTTTTTAACATGTAACAAAAACAGAACTTAAATCAAGAGCAATCAATTCCATTTACTTAACTGTGTCAATTCAAATAAGTGCAATGTCAGTTGGTATGGTTTTTGGCAAATGAGAACAAAATTAAATGCTTTATTTTGTAAGTAAGGCATCAATAGCAATTTCAAATTTACTTTGCCCATAAAAAGTCTTCAAATGTTGTAAGGAGAATTTAAAACAAAAATTAAGTTTTCATTTGAAGATTTTTAACAAAATTTTTCCTTCGAAACAAAATCTTCAGTTTGAAGGTCAATCTTTACAATTAACAATGGCAGCATTGTATTCTACCGAAAGTTCTCTCCCCACAGTCATTCATTATAACTAAAGACTTCACCAAGCGGTGAGATTATTTTACGCGGCGATGAGGTTATTTCGACGCGGCGGTGAAGCTATTTAGACGCAGCGTTTGAACTATCGCATTAGAAGACGATACACGGGGAATGTTGAGCACCTTGTATAAATATAGGTAGGTACCTATACCGTGATCTCTATTATCCAGCACGGATGATGAATTTTTATTTTTATTTGCCGTGCTGCAATCCCGAAAAAGCAAAAAACCAATATTGAATTCGTTTTTCTATTTTATAAAACAAAAAGGAAAACTATTCAAAAAATTCAGGAAAAAATCTGTAATTTTATACAACGCCAGGTTTTACAGCCGCGTTTTAACGCCGCATCGAGTTCATCGCCCTCTGTGTGACCGGGGTTATGTATTGCAAACGTGGCAATGAAATGCGGGGTTAAAACGCATTCCCTGTGGCGCGGCAATGAACAGAAAGGAGTCAAACATAGATTAGCTCTGCGAGAAAACACAAAATTTATTCCCGACATTCCGATACATATATATTTGTTATTACCAGCACCAGCAACTCTCCAGTGAGAGATTTTATATTATTACAAAATATTGCGAGTTGGCATTGCCTTCGCTTTCTCGCGACGATGAGTATGCGGTTGAAGATATGGATACACGCAATAATAAATTCGATGACTTGAGTGTGCGCAAATTTTGTATTTTTATATACAGTACGAACTCGGTTAACGCAACCCTCGATTCGCAACACTAAAGTCGTCGCACTTCTTGACTCTATAAATGCAACTTTTCAACACAGTTACCTCGATTAGTGCAAATTCTTTATTCATCTACTTTTTTTGCTTGGTCTCCTTTACGTTATTTTTATGTCATTATTTCACAGTTATGTAGTTTTGTTTGGACCTGGACCAATTTCTTTGTAAATACAAGGTTGCCCAGAAGTTGTCACCCGGCTGTAATTTTTTTTTAATGAAAAACTTTGATTCTGCTTTTGGATTCTGTTGAGGTCTTAAATTTGAAATAGGCTTATGACTTCTGCGCCACCTACATCCATGTCATTATCTCTACAGAAACATAGTAAAATAGCTATGTCATCATTTTTTTATATACAAATATGTGACCCGGTAAGTGCAACAACCTCGGTTATTGCAACTGCCTCAATTTCTATTAGTTGCGTAAATCGAGTTTACACCATATATATAAATGAATTTGCGTCGGTTTGTACGCGCATAACTTGGCTGAACATCTTCGGAATTTCGACTGGAAAAATAAAAAAAAAAGCGTAAACCCGAAATTGCATAACTCAATTTTGTATGGGAAGGAGAAAATCGGCCCTAGCGAGGTATCCGCCGGAACGGAAAATTCTCCGATCTGATTAGAATCGGAGGATTTAGGCTCCGAATACCTGTTCGGAAGAATACCTCGAAGCAAAAATCCTCCGATTCTTATCAGATCGGAGAATTTTCCGTTCCGACGGATACCTCGCTACTGCCGAATATTGTTTTTAAGGAATGACAAACACTACGGAATTGACAATCGACAAATTTTACCCCTCACGAAAATAAAATCACCAACAGATGGCGTTACGCTCTCAGACTCACGTTTGACAGGTTGTGTCTCAATATCTAATAAAGATCAAAAAATAGTTCATCAAAATAGGACAACATTCACTAATAAATAGAATAAAATGCACACCTAAGTACCTTTAGCGTTCTCCATTTGACCACCAGTTTTCTAAGAGTTCCTTCAATTCACTTTGATTCCATACAAACGAGCCATGTGTGGAACCAGGATATCTCGCATCAACAAATCTAAGTGTTCCATTACTGTCGCAGTCCTAATGAAAAGAAAAAGTTCCAGTAAAAAGCAACAATCAAAATACTAACAACTTACCACCATGGCATTCAAACTATAAAACCCTCTTCTGTTCAAATATTGGTGTTGTAACTGAACAGGGGCGATGATTGCCTTGATCCAAACCGGACAAATTTTCGATCCAAGTAACACAAAAACTTGATTTAAAACTACCGAAACTGTAGGTTGCAAAATCTCAGTCAGTCCCCACACCATTTTGATAGCTACCACTACCGAGAAACCACAGCGCACATGCTAGTTTTATAATTCGAATTGCAAAACTCAGTGAAGTTTTCAGCTCTGGACTTATTTTATTTAAAACATAATTAAACGCATGCGTGTTCAACCGAAAATATGAATTAAACCTAAGAAAAGCAATGCATTAAACTGGAAAAGAGGAAATAATTGTTTTCATACAAACTATCTGGAAGTTCAAGTGGGTTGGAGCTATCTCTTAAACCTCTTCTCAGTCTACACACCATTAATGATTTGTCTGCTCTCTCGTAAGCATCCACATCTTCAAAAAATAAGTCAACACTACTTAACATTTTTTGTTGGTAGGTATCTACCTACTTTATTTTATTTTTCCAAAAAATGAAAATTCACAAATACTTGATGCAAACAAAAATACCGGATGCAAAATCAATAAAATTTGACGTTTAACGTGTGTCATTTCAGCCTGAAAATCATTGGCAGCATTGATTTTTAAGCGAATGTGGAAGCTCGCTATTCGTAATTCTGTGATAAGCGAAATTCGCTAAAACATTCGAATCCAGGCGAACGTTCGATTCGCAACTCATAATGTGGGCCTAAATATCTGAGCATTTCGCCAAACTATACTCAGATAAGATTAGATTGTTAAGGAGGTGGGTAGCCTTATCACCACGGCCACACTGCGTCTATGGTGATGACCTCGATTTATTTTAAAGCTCACTCATGAGGCCGGATTTCTGAATAAATTCGGCTAGGACTTTGGGTGAGCTGAAAGATATGTCAACCGTTTCAAGGAAGGGGTTTACCTAGGATGCGCAGACGTGATTTTGTTTGGCAGTCACAGTCTCATAGAATATGTTCAGCTGTGTCTTCTTTAATGCACATTTGACAAATATTAGGTCCGTTCGCGTACTTTATGTGTAGAAAAATGAAAACTGCCAAATCTCCAAAATCGAGAGAGAATCCTCTCATTTCAAAGAAAAGTACGCGAACGCTTTTGTGTAAAAAAATGAAAAACGTCTAAGTTTGGCTTGAAAAGAAGCAACCGCTGTTTTTTTTGCTGGCAAACTCATAGGATTTCATCATTTGACAGCTTTCATTTTCTTACCAGCCGAAATTCTGTGTGAAGAAAAATTAACGAAAGTACATTTTTCTTTCGTTCATCTTTTTACCATTTTCTCAGTACGCGAACGCGTTTGTGTAGTTTTGCACGAAAGTTTATATAAATTTTCGTCTGCATATTAGTTCGCGAACGGACCTATTGTCTTCAGCAAGTCCCATGGACAAAAGGTGTTTTTTGAGAGCTACAGAGCCCTCTCAGTTGTAGAATTTGTATTTTTCCTTTCCTTCAGCATTTTTTCAGTAATGAATTGCTTTTTTTTCTATCATTTGTTAATGCAGCTTTTAGCAGAGCCACAGAATGGTCTTGGCGGGTGAGTTCAAAAACCTTAATAGCAAGCAGCGCTGCTCTACTGTCAGAGAGGATGTAAATGAAATTGTTGGTAATGTCCCTGTTTAGATTCTCCTGTTTTGGATCCACCCGCGTACCACACGAGTGATCCTTTAACAAATGTAGGCTTATTTCGCTCCCAGTTCATTCATTCCGGGAGGTTTACCTTAACGTTGTGATTCAAGTTGTACTTTTTCAAACAGTTGTCCGTAAACGTTATTTCTAGTAATTCAGTGATATCGAGTTCGTGAACCAGTTCTAAGTGAATTAGTTTAAAGTTGCTTTCATCTATTGAGATGAGCGTGAATGCGTTTGCCATTGCTTTTAATATGTAAAGATGTAGAAGGTATTTATTTTACTATCTGCTGGCATGTTCTTTATCCATTTACATGTGGTATTGTCTACCCCTATGTTTTGAATGCATGGATATATCTGGGCGTAATCCGCCCATTATATTCAAAAATCGAGTATATCTGTCATATTTCATCAGCTGACACTCATTTCTGATTTCGGAAGTGTATTTGGTTCAAATACTATGGTAGGTACTATTTAAGATACCACGCAGTATGAAAGTGTAATATGCCCAATATGCGATGGCATTTCTCTTTCATCCTCTCAATGTTTCCACCAATTTGAATGAATGTGTCAAAGGTGTTCACTCCTTGTACGCCAAATTTGGTAAGTTCAGTTATCCCCTCGTTATCACATGCCAGTTAAAGTTAATACTCATTTATTAATAAGAATTATAGGTTAACACAAAAGTTCTTGCTAAGGAACCAATAGCTTTGGGGGTCTCTCAAAAACAACGACGGCCTCTTGACGGAGTCCTGAAATGGAACGCTCGAACTCCTGCTTAACACTCACTTTCAGGTATGTACACACAATGGGAGTACCAATCCGGAGTACAACGCGGAGCATGCAGCATTAACAGATTTAATAACGGAAGAAAAGATACGTTGGTCAATCAACTCCTTTTCACCGTACAAATCTACGGGAAATGACGGCATCTTCCTTATGATGCTAAAAAAAGGTGAAAACTATATCACTTCACATCAGAAGAACATATTCCTAGCAGCCTTGCATAGCGGTATGTACCAAAATCCTGGGGGGAAGTCAAAACGGTTTCCATGCCTAAGGCTGGTAAACCCAGCCATGCAACTGCCAAGGACTTTAGACCTATTAACCTCATTCGTTTTAAAAATGTTTGCAAGGTTACTAGATAATAACATTAGAAGTACACTGAACCCGGAAGTTATATCTTTGGCTCAGCATTCACACACTAAAGGAAAAATTTAGACACAGCACTCCACAGTGTCGTCAGTACCGTGGAAAAAACATTAAAGGATAAGGAATTCACTCTCGCTGCTTTTCAATAATGTCCAGACTAATGCAGTAAAAAGAGCCTCGATAAACCCTAATTAAAACAAAACAATTATCCACTGGAAAATATGCAGAACAGGGAAAATTAACTCAGAATTCGGAGGTGTGCAAATTAAGGTCTAGATATAGTAGACGAACCCCTCAAGGTGGAGTCCTATCACCTCTTCTTTGGTTTCTCGTAGTAAACGAGATTTTAATCAAACTTAAGTTTACTGGACTGGAAGCAGTAGGAAATGTCTACCCACTATTAGCGAACAAATACAGAGAGCCCTATCCATGGTTAATATTTGTACCAAGAGCAAGAGGTTAACCGGCAAAAGACAGATTTGGACCTTTTGACCAACAAAAAGGATAATACTAGAAATTTAACATGCCAACAAATGAGGGAACTCCACTAAGAATTTCTAACAACGACAAATATCTGGGAGTGGTTCTAGAAACAAAGCTGTATTGGGGCTTCATTAAAAAGTAAGACCAAATAAGGCAATGATAGCTTTTTATGCCTTCGATTGTAAGGCCGGTACTGACATATGGTAATTTGTCTGGCTTCAAGCGCTGCGTAAAGACACCAACCTAAAGACCATGACTATGATCCAAAGAATGGCCTGCTTTGCACCACGGGGCGATGAGATCGACGCCCACAGCGGGGCTGGAGGTAATACTCAACCCATGACCCCTCAATCTTTTTGTACAATAATCATCCGTAGACAGCGCTTTTCGGCTAAGTCTGACAGGAAGTTAAAAACCCAGTTAAACAGGACATGCGCTCATTCTGTAGAAATATATTGGCAGTAGTACGCATGTTAAGGTACTAGCTGTTGGTGCGGTAGCACTAAGTAAGACTCTGCTGGGTCCCCGGAAGGTGGTGTGCCGGGAAACGAAAGAGCTGATAAACTGGCAAGAATAGGATCATCGCTTGAATTTAACCAGGCAGACACTTCGGTAAAAACCCGGTCATGCAATCTTAAACAGCAATTGGGGGAACAAAATACTGATAGCAGCAAACCAAAGGTGGAGTGCGCGCGACTACTGTCTTATAACCAGGAAAATGTGGCCGCTCTACACCAAGAGAAAAACTGAAACAATACTACAAATGAATAAAGTATCTTTGAATTCTCTTGTGGGTGTCTTCACCGAACGTAACATACAGACGATCTGTGCAGAGAATGCAGCGACGAAGAGGTGCATGAGGACACCCCACACTTCCTCTGTCACTGTCCCCCACTATGCCACTTAAGAAAAATAATCTTTGGTAAACAGATGCCTTAGTGTTAACTTCTTTTTGGTGTATTAATATGGGGTAACTGTTTTTAAAGCCAGAAATCTGTTCCTGCATTGTTAAAACAGTTATTTCTATAAATAGTTTTGAAACAATTTGAAAAAAAATGAGAAATTAGGTACTCTAATCTCTATAAATGGACTTAATGTCCGTTTCAAGAAGACATAGTCTTTTAAATTGGGGAATTATCCAATAATTGGTTTTATTTAAAACTTAAAAATAAAATATATGAATGTCGTAGAGTATCAACAGCAGGTCCCATAAATAGTGCTATGTGCTGCAACCACCCTGCTTGGGTTCACTGTTGGATTTATAGTAGGAACGAGGTCAAATATTATCCTTAAAATCTGCAGCTATTCTTAATTGAACATTATTTATTGAATAACGGGGAACAATATTTTCAAGCGTTCTGTTATAGTTCATGCAAGCAAACTTTCCGACATGCAGTCATTTATTGTATTTCACAAAATTTTATATCAGAAAGTTACTGCAGTAAGGCAGTAGCAATGCTTCAATATATTCGAAAGATCATTTACAAAAAGTAGGAATAAAGATGGACCTAGATATCTTCCTTCTGGAACTCCAGGGGTATTAGTCTCCTATAGTAACATATTGCTTCCGATTATATAAATATGTCTTTAAGCATTGCAGCAATGAATCATAAAATCCGTATACCTTTAGGTTTTAAGGAGAATCGTCAAGATTTCTCTAGATTTCACGAAATCAGTATAAATCACATGTACTTGTTTATGGTTCTCTAAGGACTCCATACAGAAGCTTGGGAATTTCACTAAATAAGAAGAGGTTGATCTACCCTTCCAAATGTACTACTAACATACTGTTTTATTGAAAAATTGAATTTATTTTTAACAAGACTATCTTAGTTGGGAATAACCGAAAGTTTATCGGTAGTAATCGGTCTATAATTAGGTACAAGATGCTTAGAACCGATTAAAAAAAATTTCATTAGAGAGCGATTGAGGAAAAACAGTGAAGTGGCACAATCGTAGAACGGTAGGACAAAATCACAAAGTCACAAAATATCTTGTTTTCTTATGGGTTTCAACTTTCAAGTTAGATTAGGCAACTTCAACGTCGCTAATAGAAAGCGAAAACAAGAACAATCAACAATAGATGGAAGAGATTTGATCAAGTTGAAATCGATTGAAAATAAGGAATTTCTGGGATCAATGATAAAAAGTGAAGCAGCCTGTAATGACGACATTAATCATCCCGTTGGCCGGATGAAGTGTTAGGAAAACTCAGCCATCTTCTATGACAGGGACGCAGGGACATGGGAGGGTTATTATCCCTTAGTTCCAGATCATAACCTCGTCATCAAAGAACAGAAGAAGATTGGAGCTTCACCTAAATCCATTTATTAAACCACGTGAATACCCCGAAACAAGATTTCTAATAAAAAAAAAAGGGTTTTGTAATTTTAAATTTTCTTAAAAAAAAGATGATTTTATCTTGCTTTTAGCGTTTGATACGTTCGATAAATTGATAGAGGCAGTGAGTAATTCGATAAATCGATAGGGGCAGTGAATAATAAAAGCCAATTTAGAACTTCATTTCACAATTTTGAAATAAATCAGTAAACAATTCTTTTCTATTTATTTATTTTTTTCAAAATTTTGAGTTTGAAAAGAAAGTTCCGCTTTCCGCCTAAACGCGAGGAAATAGACCCCTGCCCCCTCTCGTATTAAAAAATGCTTGTAGTTTGTCCCTATCTATCGTACGCTCCCCGACGATAGGGATAGACTCAATAAGCTAAAAATTATTAGGATCAGACCTCGTGAATTGCTTACACGCAACAGTTTGATTCAATGTTTTGAATGTCAATAATTTGAACACGGCAGTGTTGCGTTAGATAAGTCCGACAACAAATCTGCGAATGAACCAGCTAAAGCTGGATCAAAATCTACGTTCTAAGTACCAAAACTTTATTGCTGTGTCAACTAGACTACTGCTCTGGGACTGATTAATGATTGGGTACAAGAAATTCGCTTAGCCCATTGGAAAAATGTTTCGGGGGTTCAAACAATCCAAGAGCTTAATCCTATAAAGAAATTCTTATATTATTTAAGTCAAGTAATAGGATGCTAGCGGGCTTTCTGTCAGGCAGTTGCGGTTTGAGGTATCATCTTAATTCGTGTTCGGAGTTAGGATGTACACTTGTCGGCATAATTATTTTGACAAACGCTACTGTGATGGTTTCGTGTCTGGTATGTTCGATTACATGAAGCAACGGTATACAATAAGTTATGCTCAAAATAAAGTGCGTATTTACAACTACACGGATACAAAATATTTTGTCTATTACCTTTTGCATTTTCTTTCTGCTGATAAGAATGTTAGCAGACAACTAATTTTGCGGTGGCTTAAGTATTTTGACATCGTGTGATTCGGTCGTTTTTTTCATATTTAATTAGAGTTCGAGGCGTAATTGGTGCTGTTTTTAATTGTTCATAATTATTTATTGAAAAAATCGTGTTTTAAATATTCTAAACGTGGTCAAAGCATCTGAATTAGGCTCATCGATTAGAACAGAAATTGTCACAAAGTATAACTTGGGTATTTCCGTTATAAATATCGCTAAGGAACATAATTTGTCGCGCCAAACGGTCTATTACCAAATAAATAAATATAAAAATACGAAACAAGTTACAAATTTGCGTCGAACAGGTAGAAAACGTAGGACAACGCCTCATGAGGACCGGCTGATAGTGCGTCAATTCAAAAATGATCCACTGAAAAGACCCAAAACTGCGGCTTTGGAGCGGAATATGACCACAACCATTTGCATTGGCGAAAGAACAATTCGCAGGCGTTTATTTGATGCAAATATGAAAACATATACCGCAAAAGCAATTCCTTTTATAACTCCGGAAAATAAAATTAAGCGCTTGGAGTTCGTCAAAAAGTATTCAAACAAGCCTCTTTCATTTTGGCGTAATATACTGTGGACTGATGAGAGGACTTTCGAGTACCATTCATCCCCAAAAAAAATTATGTAAGATTGAAGGTTTTATCCACTCCTTGGTGGATTCAATCCCAAACCGCCTCCAAAAGGTCTCAAATGCGAAAGGAGGATATATTTTCTATTAATTCTATAATCCTGTTTAAACAGCCGAAGAACACAATAAAGGATAAACATTTAATTTGGTCAACAAATCACACATCGGTATTAATTCTATAGTCAAGCTGAGTTAAAAAACATAGGGACGGGCTACAGTCCGCTTGGGCGAACTGTTGGACACCCTATTCTTATTCCTATCCCTCATAAGTGGGCGTGACAAAAGTCTAAGTATGGTTGAATTGTTAAGAACGCTCTACATATTTTCTTATATAACATTTAAAGGATTTTATCAAAAAAAACGCTCCCTAGCTCAAACTTGGGTGTTTCCATAAAATTGTTTTATTTAATTGTGGGCGTGTCAGTAGGCGGATTTTGAAAATATTTACAAAATTTCAGCTCCCTAGCTCAAACTTTGAATTTTCAATAAAAAAAAAATTAATTGTTGGCGTGTCAGTGGGCGGATTTTGAAAATATTTACACATGAGCACAAAGGGCCCATAGAGAGTATATATTATAAATTTCAGCTCCCTAGCTCAAACTTAGGATTTTCAAAAAAATTGTTTTATTTATTTGTGGGCGTGTCAGTGGGCGGATATCCCGAGCAGTTTTAGGAGTTATAGATCATATATAAAAAAATTTCAGCTTTCTAGCTCAAAATTTCATTTTTTCCAAAATTTTGTTTTTTTTGAGTTTGTGGGCGTGTCTGTGGGCGGATTTCAAAAATTCGTAAACTTGATTATTTCGGGACCCCAGAGAGTATATGGTTAAAATTTCAGCTCTCTAGGCCCAGTTTAAAGGCCTACTTTTTGCCGACAGACGGACGGACGGACGGACCGGACATGGCTAGAGCGACATTACTATCGATGCTGATCATAAATATAGTAACTTTTAGGGGTCTACAGGCAATATTAAGGTATGTTACAAACTATGCGTCAAAATTAATATACCCTCAGAATAGGGTATAATAACCGATTCTTATTTAGATGCTAAACAAAGACATGTCAAAATACTTAGGCCACATACTGAATTGTCATATTTTTAGATTTAATTAATAATATTTAATAAAATAATATTTATCATTTTCTAATACATAAAATACAATATTCCCTACCATTATACATTTTTTCAAATATAGAATCGGAAATAAAAAACAAAAACAAAAAAAGAGAATGGTATGTCAAAGTAATTATGCCGACTAGTGTATGTTCTGTCTGGAGAAGGATAAATCTTCTGAACAAATTCTCTATAAATGTCCGACACTACAGTGGTTAAGAAAACTTATATTGTGCTATATACGATATAATGACCTCCGAAAGGGAGGTCTCGTGGATAATTATTATTATTTTTTGATTTTTACATTTTGTTTATTATTATTATTATAAGTTTATTGTACTGTAATAAATTTTAATATATTTTCATGTAATTAATCTATATATTAATATATAAATTAATACGGAGTTGCCTATAACGTGTTTCCACCCATTTTTGCTATTTTACGTCACATAGATATGCCAACACTTACATATTTGGGTAGGGGACAATACATAGAAGTGCACAATACAAAAATGATCCACATATATAACACACATGCTGAATTGCAGCAGGTAAAATGAAGAAATTGTATGAAATTACAACAACAACAACATCGCTGTGTGAGGCAATAATCTGCCAGTCGGAACGGAAAAATTTTATATCATGAAGTTACTTGAAAATGCTTGAAGTTACTTGAAAATACTTGAAAATACTTGAAGTTACTTGAAGTTACCAACAACAACGTTGCTGCGCATGTTATGCATTTGATAATGCTTGAACATACTTGAAGTTACTTGGACATGCTTGAAGTTACTTGAAAATGCTTGAAGTTACTTGAAAATGCTTGAAGTTACTTGAAGTTGCTTGAAAATACTTGAAGTTACTTGAAAATGCTTGAAGTTACTTGAAGTTACCTGAAAATGCTTGAAGTTACTTTAAGTTACTTGAAAATGCTTGAAGTTACTTGAAAATGCTTGAAGTTACTTGAAAATGCTTGAAAACTTGAAGTTACTTGAAAATGCCGGAAAAAATTTATATGATGTGAAATCAGAGAATGCAATGTCGAAAAATTGCATTTTCCGATTAATATGTATAACAGTCGACTTTGTTTTTTTTTTTTCAACTTATAGAATAAATTGGTCGAATTTCATGGGGCGACCCCTAGTTAATATAAATAAATAAGCGCTGTCTAGCACGGCCTTCGGTTTTAAGAGAAGTTAGATTTTGTTCTCTAGTTTGATTGCTAACATGATGTTGGTGTGTCCCATTCTCAGTCTAATGTACTTTTTTATAATCATATGCGGAATATTGCTTTATAGTAATTTTTGGGGTCTACCAGCAATATTAAGGGTTGTTATAAATTAAAAGTCAAAGTTAAACTTGGGGAACACCAGCAATTATTTGGTGAGTTGCAAGCTTAAAACCGTCACAACAACTGCATTAAGCGCAACGATCTACATTCACCACCGTGTTGAAAGATCGGTTTCACTTTTCGGTGAGTTTTTCTTCCACATTGACGGCGGGTTTATCTTCAGAATTTTTCACGGTAAAGTTTTGATTAGAATTAAAACCGGAACACCCCTTCACTGAGGCCAATTAATGGTGTGATTGAGTTGTTTTGTTCTCTTATTACTTCTGTCACAAAAGATAGTGCTGACCAATTAAAAATAAAACTTTATTGTTTTTTACTTATATGTATAGTACATATTTATATGCACATTTTGAAGCACTTTCATCTGCATCGATAGTAATGTCGATCTAGCCATATCCGTCCGTCCGTCCGTCCGTCGGCAAAAATTAGGCCTTTAAACTGGACCTAGAGAGCTGAAATTTTAACCATATACTCTCTAGGTTCCCGAAATAATCAAGTTTACGAATTTTTGAAATCCGCCCACAGACACGCCCACAAACTCAAAAAAACAAAATTTTGGAAAAAATCGAATTTTGGGCTAGAAAGCTGAAATTTTTTATATATGATCTATGACTCCTAAAACTGCTCGGGATAAAAAATTGTCAAAATTCGCCCACTGACACGCCCACAAATAAATAAAACAATTTTTTTGAAAATCCAAAGTTTGAGCTAGGGAGCTGAAATTTATGATATATACTCTCTATGGGCCCTTTATGCTCATGTGTAAATATTTTCAAAATCCGCCCACTGACACGCCCACAATTATTTTTTTTTTTTTTTTTGAAAATTCAAAGTTTGAGCTAGGGAGCTGAAATTTATAATATATACTCTCTAGGGGCCCTTTATGCTTTTGTGTTATTTTTTTTTAAATCCGCCTACTGACACGCCCACAATTAAATAAAACAATTTTATTGAAACACCCAAGTTTGAGCTAGGGAGCGTTTTTTTGATAAAATCCTTTAAATGTTATATAAGAAAATATGTAGAGCGTTGTTAACAATTCAACCATACTTAGACTTTTGACACGCCCACTTATAAGGGATAGGAATAAGAATAGGGTATCCAACAGTTCGCCCAAGCGGACTGTAGCCCGTCCCTAATTTTTTGTTGCGTTTAGCTTGGTGAAAAACATCAAAAGACATCGCATGCGAGCTTTGCGATAGTGTGGGACTTTAAACCACTAAAAACACGCGGGAAGGTATTCTTGCAATTATTACACCTGGTCACCAGACTAATAAGCAATTTTTTATTTAATACATATTTCATTTAATATACAAATTTAAACTAAGAAACTGCTTTTGTCAAATTCTATTTATTTTAAGGGTACCTATGTGGGTATTTTCAAACACTCTTTTCCTGCGATCCTGTACATTTGCGTAGTTTTGCGTCAAGTGTCTTGCTGTATATGCATATTCTACTTCATTATTATTTATGAACACTGGGATGTGCTGGACATTTTTATTCGCTAAATTTATATGGGCTGACACTGGTCATTTATTGCCATTTCTTGTTTCATTTCGATATATTATTCACTGCTTTCTGCAGCTGCGTCGCTTCTTCTATAGTTTCTCCAACAGGAAATACAGCAGTATCATCTGAAAATGTTGCCATAGTTACTTCTTCATTTTCTGGAAGATCGCTGCTGAATAAAAGGTACACCAGTTTCTATTTCTCTCAATGTGGAGTACTCATCTCCTTGTTTAATTCTGAAAAAATCGTTGTAATATGTAATACTCCAGTGTAATGGACAATTTCTAAGGTAGATGCCTTTTCAATATATGTATCATTTCCTTGTGCCATACTTTATCGAAAGCTTGTGCAATATCAAGCAATATAGAAGAGCATACCTTCTTCTCTTCAAATGCTTTTTTGATTCTATCTATTATTCGATGGTCAATCGTGGAGTGCTTGTTTCTACAATTAAATTGATGGTTAGGAATTAGCGATTTTTTTTCGATTATCTTATGTAGAAGTTTAATAAATCTCTTCTAATAGCTTGGACCACATAGGCAGTATCGATATTGGGCGGTAAAAAGTGTCTTCACAAGGTGGTTTGTCCGGATTTGGTATCATAATTACCACCTCCGCCAATTTCCACATCTTAGAAACTTATCTTATTCTGAATGCGGTATTTATAATCTGCGCAAGTTTCTTAAAATCTTTTTTTGGGATTTGCTTACGGAATCCCGAAACTTTTTATTTTGATACCTTCCTTTACTTCTTAGTTCGTTCAGCGTTACCGGCTGAATACGTCTCTCCTAGTCACACAATTCTTCCGTCCTTGGTAGTCAATGTCTTCAAAGGGATGGAAGATGCCTGCGAGATATTCAACGGATAAATTTGTCTTTTCTTGGTTGCTTTTTGCCCAGTTACCTTCTTTTTTTTATACCCTATTTTAAGGGTATATTAATTTTGACGCATAGTTTGTAACATACCTTAATACTCGTATTGCCCGTATACCCTTAAAAGTTACTATATTTATGATCAGCAACGATAGTAATGTCGATCTAGCCATGTCCGTCCGTCCGTCCATCCGTCCGTCTATTGGCAAAAATTAGGCCTTTAAACTGGGCCTAGAGAGCTGAAATTTTAACCATATACTCTCTAGGGTCCCGAAATAATCAAGTTTACGAATTTTTGAAATCCGCCCACAAACTCAAACATTTTATTTCGAAAAAATCGAATTTTGAGCTAGAAAGCTGAATTTTTTTATATATGATCTATGACTCCTAAAACTGCTCGGGAGATAACATTTTCAAAATCCGCCTACTGTTTCAGCCCATTATTTAAAAAAAAAACTTTTTTGAAAATCCAAAGTTTGAGCTAGGGAGCTAAAATTTGTAATATATACTCTCTAGGGGCCCTTCATGCTCATGTGTTAATTTTTTTTAAATCCGCTTACTGACACGCCCACAATTAAATAAAATAATTTTATTGAAAAACCAAAGTTTGAGCTAGGGAGCGTTTTTTTTACAAAAGCTTCGTTTTTTTTTGATAAAATCCTTTAAATGTTATATAACAAAATATGTAGAGCGTTCTTAACAATTCAACCATACTTAGACTTTTGTCACTCCCAGTTATGAGGGATAGGAATAAGAATAGGGTATCCAACAGTTCGCCCGAGCGGACTGTAGCCCGTCCCTATGTTTTTTACTGGTGATAGGCTTTTTCACTTTCTTTGTTGCCTTCCAGAGAGAGTACTCGGTACTGGCATCATTTGTAAGATTTGTAAGATATGTTTTAGGAACCTCATTTTTAAGTTCTCTTATCGATCTTCTAAGCATACAAATAAGGTGATTAAGTATTGCTTTGTCGCTTAACGCCCTTGATTGTTGCCACTGTTTTCTTGTTTTTTTTTGCAATGATTTCGCATATTTGTTTTGGATAGGAGTTTTGTTGGGTGTCTGATTAAGTATTAGATGCTGCAGTCTATGCAGCTTTTTGTAATTTGTTATGCTTAAAAGGCTTTGAAAGGTATTTTTTTTAAAGATTATAGCTGGGTGATGCAAATTGATGCAACTGATATTAGGCTACTTTTTGTTTTTATATTTATAGATTTTTCTTGAATAGCACTGCAGCTCCGCCTTTTGCTGAATTTTGTGGATGGGGCAATGATATAATTCGTACCCTTGCGGTTTGAAGTTTGTTTCAAATTTAAAGCGCGTCTCCGAGACAAGACATAATATATCTATTTGGTTCATGTCGAGATTTACTTGAATTTCTTCTTCTTACGATCCTCGATACCATAAGCATTCCATTCTAGGATTTTAATATTATCCATCATGTTATGTTATACTTGGAGAGTCCTGCTACTCTTTGTATATGTACTTTGTATATGTCCATATTTTGTACAGTTCTTGCACTGTGGGACTAGGTTTGATTTCTTTGAGGCATGAATCTCTTCTTTCAATCTTAGGATACATTTAATTTAATATATCCTTTTGATATTTTCGTCATCTTCAAATAAAAGCATAAAGATTGGGAGTGGAATTTGGTTATGTATATATAATTTATAATTTTCAATCTTCATGACATTTACAAATGAACGCTATCTTTTACACGGTTAACGTGATTCCTGGCACTTCCGTATTTTTTTACTAACTCTCCGCAGATTGTTTTTATTCAATCAAAGTCTGATCCGCGGAATCCGTAACAAATTATTATCGTGATAATTTTTTTTCGATATAAACAACGTGAAATACATTTTGTAGTTGCAATTCCTGCGAATTTACTTTAAATAGATAAGGTCTTTATTTTCTTTGTAACGTTTCTTAAATATGTTTCTAACTGACCACTCAAAAGACATTTACAAAGATACATAAGTGAGATCAAAGAAGTATTAATTGAAAACTACATACATTACAACCAAACGCCAATAATAAGAACCGTACCTATATATATACATAGTAATTTTCTAAAAAAAAAAAAAGGTATGTTCAATTGTTAAAATTTAACTCATTCAATTTTACAGACTGGCTCGGTATAGTGACACCAGAGGAGCGGAGTCTCCCGAAAGTGTAAGAGACAGTGGAGGTATTTGTTGGTGGACCCCCTGGAATACTATGGGTTGTTTTGGTTCTCCTGGCTCAAAGCAAGCGGATGCCAATCCCGATGATTCAAAAAGTCAAAAGCGCCGCAGCGACGCAATTTCGAAGCAATTACAAAAAGATAAACAGTTATATAGGGCAACTCATAGATTGCTATTGTTGGGAGCCGGTGAATCTGGCAAATCAACAATAGTAAAGCAGATGCGTATACTACACGTAGATGGATTTTCCGAACGAGAAAAGAAACAAAAAGTCGATGATATTAAGAAGAATATACGAGATGCAATTTTGGTAAGCAATTGTTCTAAGACCTACCTAAAAACGTATCTAAAGATACTTGCGGTATTAAGACCGCGTGCAATTTTACAAAATATAAAGTTCTATCTGTCTATATAAAAGTCTCCGGTTCTCATATTTGTTGGCTTCCTTAAATTTAATTTATTGACAATTTCTATTTGATCTCATTGCAGACTATAACCGGGGCTATGAGCACATTAAATCCACCTGTAGCATTGGAAAAAAAGGAAAATGAGTCAAGAGTTGAATATCTCCAAGATTGTGCTTCAAGTAAGTTTTTAATTGTTTTTATTTATTTACAAAAACTTTAAAACGTAAATTTATAAACTTTATACAGAAAGACATTTTGGCCATTTGACATCGTCTTTGTAAGATATTAGCCAGACTTACTTACCGACCCGACCCGTAAGATTTTCTACCTGAGGAACTGTAGACTTCCATCCTTGGTAATCCGGGGCACCCTGCTTCCAGTTGTCGAGGAGGCCAAGAGCTGTGGCATCCGCTATAGCTTTATCTATCAAAGGGAGGTTCGGTCTTCCTTGCATTCTACTTCTCTCGATGTGGCCGAGACAATGTAGTGGACGCGTTCTAGATTTTTGGACCACTTCCACATGTTGGGTCAGCTCATGTAGTTCGCAGTTGTATCTTCTCCTCTATTCGCTTTTCTCGCACACAGGAGCAAATATCCGACGGAGTATTTTTCTTTTGAAAAAACCCAATGTAAGCTCCCCTCTTCTTATTATCTTTGGCGCACTCGCGACATAAAGCAGATCTGACAGCATTGAGGTTCATTAGAACGTGCGTTTTGTCCTTCGATTCAGAAGTTTTAAACCCACATGTTTTGCTAAACCGAATTAGCAACTGTCTCCTAAGGTAATTCTTCCTCGGATCTCTACTAAGGTGGCAATCGTGGAGTTGATGTTTACTCCAAGGTAGATGGTCCTTAACTACCTCGAAGTCGCCTAATTATTGTATCTTCAGAAATGCACGTCATCCCTTGTCTGAGATCGACGGACAGTTCATTCAGTTATCCGTGTAATCATACGGGTTAGTATGCTTTTGTCCTGAGTATGCAAATCAGTTTCACTAGATTCGGGAACTTTAATACTTTAAAGCTCTCACAAAATAATGCATTATTTTTTTAACAAAATATAAATTTTTCAGTTGTAAGATCAGACTTAACGATGAAATCTCTGTACAACCTGTGCAAATATTTCAAAAAATGCAATGTTATTTATGATGAAAACAATAAAATATCTATCTATCTATCTTTAATACTTTATTCACATAACAACATTTTTCACTTGGAAACTAAAAGCAAATCCCAATGACATTTCAATTTCGAGATTTTTTTTTTTTGTGGAACCTATTCATATGTTATGGAATAAATGCTGAAAATTTGTGGTAAGGGTGTTGTTATTCGTGGCAAAAAGCTTGTGATTCGAAATTTCATTATTGAAACCCATTATTAAGCATTGAGGTTCAATTTATGGACTCTCTCTTAAATTTAAAAGCATCATTAACAATAGGAAGTTCATGGATTTTTAGAAATGCGATTTTTAACTCTCGCTTAACGATTTGAAAAGAGGCTGCCTACATTAACTAATGACTCATTAAAACCGGCATTAGCTAAAAGGTAAAAATCGACCTTAAAAGAGGGGTTTTAAGCGCTAAAGGAGGATTAATGAAGGGTTTCAATTTATTCACGCTCCATTAGTGTTGACTGAAAAAAAAACAGAAATCACACTCAGAATAAATAAATTCGTGTATGTGTTACCTTTGGTTACATGTGTGGTTACTTGCAATTCAGTGTGCGGTTTTGTAAAACCCCAACCCATGTGCACTCATATGAAATCAATGAACCAAATAGTATTTCTCAATAATTGATTACCATTTTTTTTGGCAATAAATATACATGTAGATAACTTATAATTTTTAAAACCGCTACCTTAATATGTTTCCCTTTTCCATATGTAAAAATAAAAAAGTCTGCTTCCGCCTGGGATCGAACTGGTACCTTCCGCGTGTTAGACGGATGTGATAACCACTACACCACAGAAACGCACAATTTTCTTTTGGATAATAGTTTTTGAACTTATTCTGTTAAAAAATACAATGATATAAAAATTCCTGTGAATTTTTTTTAGATTCAAATTTAAAACCGAACCATTAAACTAATGGAGAGTGAAGTTATTTAAAGGTGTGTTGTTAATGGCGCAAATAACTTAACGCCGGTTTTAGCTAAAACTCCATTAGCCACTTTTTAATGGAGAGTCAATAAATTGTTTGTTTGTTCGCACAAGTCGGGCTCATATGAAATAACCCTAATAATTCAATCGTCAAGATAAAGGCAATTCCTTTTTCTTCCAGTTTAAAAAACGAGTATTTAATAAAATTAAAAAAATGTAGAAAAAATTAATAGACAACAAAATTAAGAAATTTTGTGTGTGCCATGCCAACAAATAATTCCTATTGGTAGTTTGTTTAACACAAGGACAATACTTCACAACTAAGCAGAAGCAAGTTTGTCGTTCCATTGGGTTTCAGATTTAGTGAATGCCGAGTGAGACCAATGAAAAAATCTTCTAAATTGCATGGTTGAAAAGTATATCAACAATTTTATTTTTTATTCTGTCACTATTTGAAAATTAAAAAGAAGCTAACTTCACCCTCTAATGTAGGAATTCTTTCAATTTCTAGGTCCCGACTTCAACTATCCACTAGAATTTTATGAATGCACTGAAGAACTCTGGAAAGACCGTGGTGTGCAGCAAACTTTTGAAAGGTCTAATGAGTACCAATTAATCGATTGTGCGAAATAGTAAGTAAAATGTTTATATTGAAAAACGCGAAAACTCGCAAATCGATAGAAAAGTAGAAGTGATCGGCAAGTGCTTCGGAATTTTTTAAAATAACTCCCCAACCCCAGTTTAGATAAGTAAAATATGCAAAATATGAACGTTTGCCCGACACATAGGAAGCCATAAATATATTAATATATAAATATATGTATTTGGTTTTTATATTTTCCATTTTTAAGAGAAGAAGAAAAAGAAGTTCTATTAGCCGTAGTTTACTATGACCTATGATCCATATAGGTCATTGGTTTCTATTTATAACAACAATACGAGATCTTGCTTTTGACCAGGATCGATTTTTTGATCTTAACGCACGTTCGCGCTATTTTTCATTATGCTACAGTTTCTATTGTGCACGTTTATAATAGTTGACGATTTTTATTGCAAACCAAATATTATGAATAATTGCATTGTTTGCATAACTTAATTTTCTAGTAATTGTAATTTAAAAATAGGTAATAATATACTCAGAATTTCTTTAACCTAATGAGTGAATAGAAATCATCTGAGTTGGTACCTGTAAAGTACAGAAAGTTAAAACTAAAACTTATGTATCAAATAATCATTACCAAAAATGTAAGCTTCAAATATACTTCTTTGGCATTTGTTAATAAATATCTACTAACAATTCCCTTATAAAAATACCACCGCTTAGTTTTCATTGAAAAGAAAATACCTGCATATTTAGTCGCTTCTCAACTACGCGCTAAACGTAAAAACGAAACTCGGTTAGGTTGAGGTGGCTGTTAGCTGGATGCCAACACACTTAGAACAATGAGGTCCATTGTGATGCCACATGGATCGGGAGTTTCGACCACTGCTCGTTAAAACAATTTAAAGCTTCTAACGAAGCGTGATAGACTTCTAACATCTGTGTTAGCTAAGTCACTGAGTTCATTAAGGAAGAAGGCTACTAAATAGAGATTTCTTTTATGGGAGAGTGCAGGACATGTGCAGAATAGATGAAGTGTAGTCTCATCCTCCTCCTCATCCCTGCAGCTTCTGCAAAAGTCATTTGAATAGACGCCAAGCCTTGATGCGTGCTTGCCTATTAGACAGTGCCCTGTGAAGACATCTATGGCAGAGCCAATGTGCAGTCGGTTAAGTGAGATCAAACTCAGAGAGCGTCGCAGGTTTAGCTTTGGCCAGATATGCTTGGTCGCTAGTCACGTATCGCTACCTGTCCACCTGAGGTTTGTACTCTCAACTGCGGCTAGCTTGAACATGAGTTTACAAGGAGCGATAGGCATACCTAGGAAACCTTTCTCAGGTAGAAGAGGTAATGCGGTTCCATTTTTGGCGAGCTCGTCTGCCATGCAATTCCCTGGGATGTCTCTGTGCCCTGGCACCCAAAAGAGGTGACAATAGACGAACGGCAGTCTATGGCTACGATGGAGTATCCTCCCAGAATGATCTGGGGGGATAGTGATTTGGAAGTTCTTTTCGAACTGTAGCTGGGGTATAGTGTAGTCGATGTTCCTTGGTAGGGACCCAAGTGAGTGCAGAATGATACGAGTGCCCAATATTCCACTGTGAGGTGGCTTTTAAGCGGACAGCGGAACAGGCAGCTTATTGCCTGCTGAAAATATCCAGGGGTGTCAGATGCAGTAAGATGTCCAGTGCAGCGGAGGGGGTCGTTCGGAGTGCTCCGCTGATACACAGACAAGCTGTGCGTTACACCTTACTCAGATTATCACGGTTTACCGCTTTATCTAGAGCAGTCCACCAGACAACCACCCCATCAACATCAAGTCATCCTTATTATTTCCTTCATACAAAGTTGAACAAGAAAGCTGAAATTAGGACCATGTACTCTCTTAGGCCCTAAATGATCAAATGTAGGCTTTAAAAAAGTCCTATTCTTCGCAACGTTTGTACATCAAGTGATCCTTATTATTTCCTTCATACAAAGTTGTTTGCCGAGCCCACTTGAGGTGCCATTAACTTGTTTTTTTTTGACAAAATCCTTTAAATGTTTTCTAACGAAATATGTAGAGCGTTCTTAACAATTCACCCATACTTAGACTTTTGCCCTGCCCATTTATGAGGGATATGACTGAGCGGATTGTAGCTCTTCCCTATGTTTTTTGAATAATTTTTTCTGTCAGTGAAAAATTGAACTGCTTGTCTGTTTTACTGCAGAAAACGAGCTCTCCCACACATGAGTTATAGCTACATAAGGTTGCAAAGTTAAACATTATCTAAATACAAAAATTTAATCAAAATCGTTAGAGCCGTTTCCGAGAAACTTATTTATAATATATATACAAGAATTGTTCATTTAAAATAATAAAAAAAGATTAATCACAAGAATCCCGATGTTGTCAATGGTTTTCACGAAATCTAACGAACATTATTTAAGACATTTTCCACAAGAAAGAGCCAAGCTTAAGCTTATTTTTGTCTCTATGTGCAGCAAAGAGTCTTAAGGTACTACGCCCATGTGGAGTTTAAACATAATACGAGTAGTATTTTGGAAATCACCATTTATAGGGATATAGGTATTTATTTACCATTTATTGTCTGTAGCGGGTGTGTTGGGTTTGCCGATAAGGATGGTGCATACTTCCATGTCCGTTTAACAATTCTTCTTCTTTTCGTTAAAAATGAGGTTATGATCCCGACTAATTTTTTTTTTTTTATAATAAGCGCGCACTAAAGGGATTTGTTATTACCCTTATAATGTATTAGCTACACAGCGCGGGCGTTAAGGAAATTAGGGTGAGAAGAAAAGGAGAGATGCCGATGCACGTTGGTTTTGAATGTTTGTAGGTTATAATGTGCAGGAAAAATGGAGGGGGGAAGAGCATTCCACATTCGTGTTGTACGGCTGAGGAAAGATTCTTTGAACTTCACTGTACGTCCGAACACAGGCTTGAGGGTGAACTGATGAGCAATCCTTGCATGGCGAGTATTGCGGTTGAAATGTTCAAGGGGAGGAATGCAACTGGCTTTTTCGTTTGAGCACTTATGGTGGAAATAACGATAAAATAACGAAAGGCAGGAGACATTACGACGATGACTAAGAGAGTCAATCGATCTCGCGATGTCTCGGTCGCCAATGAGTTTTATCACGCGTTCTTGGATCCTGTCTAGTAGCTCCAAATAAGTTATTGGTGCACGGGACCAGATATGGGCGTTGTACTCGAGTTTCGGGCGAATAATCGCCTTATAAATTGTAGCCAGATCAGAAGGGGTGAAATATTTCTTACAACGCTTAAGGAAGCCTAGACATTTCGCGGCGTTCTTGGCGACATCGAATATGTGGTCATTCCAACGAAGGTTGTCATTAACACACATACCGAGAATTGAAAGTCTTTCGGTTTCAGCGATGCAAGTGCCATTCATAGATAATGGCAGTGTGTGTGGGTTTTGCTTTAATGACAGGAGACAGCATTGTGTTTTGGAAGCATTAAATTGCACTCTATTGGTTTTACCCCACTGAGTTATGCTGTTAAGATCGGAATTTAATGAGCTTAACATACATTGCCGTTCCAGTTCCACACCCGAAGTTGAGGGGCGTGACCCAAGAAACGAATATGAGAAGCTGAGGGTACTGTCATCAGCAAAGGAATGGATTGGATTAGAAGTAACAGACAGGAGATCATTTATAAAAATGAGAAAGAGAGTCGGGGACAGAACAGAGCCTTGGGGGAAACCAGCATTTATTTGCTGAGTTGCAGACTTGAAACCGTCCAAAACAACTTGAATTGAACGGTCCGAAAGGTAATTTCTAATTCATTGAAGAAGAGTATCATCGATTCCAAATGCACGCATTTTCGACAAGAGAGCTTGATGCCAAACTCTGTCAAATGCCTTTGAAATATCAAGCGCAACAATCTTACTTTCACCACCTTGATGAAGAGATTGATTCCACTTTTCGGTTAGATATGTCATCAAATCACCAGTGGACCTGTTGCTGCGAAAACCGTACTGCCGGTCATTAACAAGTTTTCGCGATTCAAGATATTTCATTGGCTGACGGTTTATCAGCGTTTTCATGACCTTAGAAAGAAGGGACGTAAGTGCAATTGGTCGGTAGGAGGAGGAAGAAGAAGATTCGCCTTTTTTTGGTACAGGCTGGACAAATGCTGTTTTCCATCTTCCCGGAAAGAGTCCTGAAGAATAGGACAGATGGAAAATCTTACGCAATGGTTTTGCCAGCGAAGAAGAACACCTCTTCAGAACGATAGGGGAAATACCATCTGGACCAGCGGATTTGTGAACGTCAAGATCTTGAAGTACTCTAGCCACTGCACGAGTGCGAAAGTGGATTGGTCCCATGGAGAATTCTACGCGCTCGAGTACAGGGGGAGACAAAGCACAATCTGGGAGCGTTGAGCTGACTGCAAAGTGAGCAGCAAGCAGATTGGCCTTATCTATAGCATCAAAACCCTCCCACTTCACAGCATCGCTACTGAACCGCCTCCGGGGTTCGCCGGTTTAACCTGAAAAAGTATTGGTAGGCCTCGCTATTTCGAATCGCTTAGTCACTGAGGCCAATAAAACGCTGGTGGTGTTGCATTTGTGTGATCCTGGAGTTGTTAGGCCTGCTTACGTTGAAAGTTCCGCAGGAGGAAATATTTTTGTTTGCCCAAGTAGTTTGATATTTCGGCAACATATTTTAAGTATTCTTGTACTTTTTCGTTGTATCAATAGTGACCGAATTGGGTGGGCAGAAGCGGTCGAATATTAATTATCGAAACACAATTGTTTTTTTAAACTTATTCACATCAATCTCTCTTTGTGAGCACATTGTCTGTCCTATCTCCTGTGTTAGGGATGTTGATTAGATAAGGTGCATAAATGGTACCCTTGGAGAGTTTATTGTTCATGCAGGTTAACGTAGATAACGCAGAGATTAAACAGTTTCTTCAAATGTTTCGCTATACTATTGAATATCATATGATGTACTTATGCTATCAATAGCTTTCTCACTAGGGAGAATGAGGGGTGAACGCGATTTGCCAAGATCAGTAGAGGAAGTGACATTCACAATAAACTAAGTGCTATTCGAGTTTGGATAAATAAGAAATGTTTGGTACAGCGTAATTATATTCTTTTTTTATTGACGGGTGCGGTGGAAAGCAAATCCGTTTCGAGTCCACTAAATCGGTTTCCCTATAACACATGTGGATATTGGATTGCACTTTGTTATGTTGTTATTTTTTTAACGCGTCGCAGCAAGAAATTAAGCTAACAAACAGGCAGTGAAAAAGATGGATATAGAGCTGATAACGAGAGTCCAAAGAAAAGTCTGTGAACGATGTTGTCGAATCAACCGCGAATAAGTGTGAATAAACGATTTTGATTATTTTGTCAATCAATCGCAGTCTTTTAAAAAAAAATCGATTGATAAAACTATCAATTAGAAGCCCCCGTTTTATAAGTGGATTGCAAAATGTAGAACTACTCGTAAATGGTGAATGAATTCTGAAGTAGTTCAGATTCCTTTTCAATTCTTTTCTACAAAAAATAATTTCATGTTTATAAATATGTCGAACTAAGTTGGTTTAGGCAATTGCAAATAAAACACCAAGAGTGTATTCCAATATTTTGATGAATATTTATTTTAAGGAGACAATTTTGGAAATTAAGACCTTAACAGTATTTATTTTTTTGTAAAGTTTTTTAGACCGCGTTGGAAAAATAAAACAACCAAATTATACACCAAGTGAACAAGACATTCTAAGATGTCGAGTATTAACATCAGGAATATTTGAAACGCGATTTCAAGTTGATAAAGTTAATTTTCAGTAAGATTTTTATCATTTGCAATCTTAGGAAATATTTATAAAAATTAATTTAAAAAATTTCTATCAGTATGTTTGATGTAGGAGGGCAACGAGATGAACGGCGTAAGTGGATCCAGTGCTTTAACGATGTTACTGCAATTATTTTTGTTACTGCCTGCTCCAGTTATAATATGGTTTTACGTGAAGATCCTACACAAAACCGCCTTAGGGAGTCGCTTGATCTTTTTAAAAGCATTTGGAACAACAGGTATTTTTTATTTACAAAACTTCTACAAAATATTGTTCTTTTTGATCTCATCACACAACTAAAATTTGTTATTATGAACATATTATAATACATGCTGTATTTTTATTTATGAAACTATATGACCCCATATAATTTATACTTTTATTTTAGGTGGCTACGCACAATTTCTGTTATTCTTTTCTTAAACAAGCAGGATTTGTTGGCAGAGAAAATCAAGGCTGGTAAAAGTAAACTATCTGAATATTTTGCAGAATTTCTCAGATATGTGACGCCAAGTAAATATTCATATTTATATTTATTATTATTCATTTTTGATTTTCATATAAAAATAAATTAAAATGTATTTCAGGTGACGCAATATTTGACGCTGGTGAGAACCCTGAAGTTGTTAGAGCTAAATATTTCATCCGAGATGAATTCCTGGTATGTTTCGATTTTGTTTTTTTTTAATAGTCCAGTGAAAAAAAATGCATGTACAGTGAACTCTCTCATAAGCGGACACTGACGGTACCAAGAAATTTGTCCGCTTATTAGAGGTGTCCGGTTATGAGAAAAAATATTTCATTGACAACCTTGAAAAAAGGAACAAGACATATGCATTTATGGCACCTATAACATTTTTTGTGATAAACATTAATTGTAGGTAATAAAAAGGATAATAACAAAACAAGAACTAAGCCTTTAAAAATTCATTTTTGCATTACATACTTGAAACTGTATTTATGCTTCAAATTATGCGTACACTTACACACAAACCTACTGCCGTATTGCGCTGCGCCACGAGAATTTTAGTCGGATAGTCGACAGACGGCCGCCGGCGGCACAGCCTACTATGTTTACATTCTTTACCTTTTTTTTTAAATTTTTTGCTGGGTATCAAGGGCAAAGCGCAAAGAAAAGGAAAAAAAGCAAACAAAATAAAAGACAACGACGTGTGCCAAATGCGTTTTGTCCGTTTAAGAGAGAGTGAAATTCTATTGTGGCTATGAAAACTGGTGTCCGCGTCCGGTTATAAAAGAGTCCGTTTATGAGAGAATTATTTACATTAAAAATTGTGTAGATTATTCCGTTCTTTGAAATTTGTCCGGTTATGAGAGGTGTCCGCTTATGAGGTGTGTCCATTAGGAGAGAGTACACTGTATATGATTTTGGGCGATGATGAAAAATAATTTTATACAAAGGGATATGTAAATGTATAAAAATGATATGGTATGTCAATCCAATAGTTACAAATTCCGAGCTCTTATCACTAGTTCGCAGGCTTTCAAAAAAAAAATCCAATACGACGGAAATTTAGCCGTTTTCAAAAACGTCAATTTGATCGTCAAATGATCGTCATTTTATGACACAATCAAAATGGCGCCCTTAAACAAGTTGATCCTTAAAATTGAGTTATAAACAAAAAACAATTACTTTACTGCACGCTTACCTCCACTCATTACACTTGATTAATATATTTGACGGTACATATAGGTAGGTATGTTGATGGATGCCCTTGGGACTGTCTGTTACGGCTTACTTATACCAGCAGATCAGATCCATTGTGTCCAGTTCCGGGAAACTTATTTCCGTTGCTCGAAGAAGCAACTGCCCTGAATCTTCATTCTAGTGTTCATCAAGGCTGAGCATTCGCGTAAAAGCTGACGTATAGATTTTATTTCTTCAATTCTCTGCAGCTTCTGCAGTAGTCATTTAGTATGCCCAGCCGTTCCGCATGCGAGCCCACCGCACAGTGTCCTGTGACGACCCCCGTCAGTACTGGAATGCCATTTCGGTTAAGTCCGATCATGGATTTAAATCTATTTTTGTTAACCGTATTTTGCTAACGTAGATTTGTTCTACTCAGGGACTCTTCATCGATCTTCCGTGCAATTGTGCTAAGCTGAGTCTATCGATTTGAGGGTCAATGATGAAAGCTTCTCCGATCTCCGGGATACCAGTGTGTCCAGGCACGCAGAAAAGGGTTACCTTATTGGTGGATGATATCTTGTCGGCAGTGTTTCACTTCCCTTAACCTAACCACTACAGATTCCATATTTATAGCCCCTTGGCTGTTTAGAGTATGCGGTAATGATTTTTCCGACAAAATTACGTCTCTTCCTCTCCTTAGGTATGGATATGGAGCTATCTCCGCCTGGAAGACGCAATAGTCTGTCTGTGTGATTCGCTCAGGCATAGAGCCTCGCAGAAGATGCCGCCTCTGTACTGATATCCATTTTGGAGCCATCGGTATAGAAGGCAATCCCTGTGACTGTTTTGTTGTCCCATTCGTTTCTTTCGGGGTTTCTAACTCTTGTTTTTCTTGGAACCCTCCAATGCAATTCCACGCAGGAGCACACATAGTCCAGATTTTCTGAGCCGTACGGTTGTTTTTACGGCAATGCTGCTGCAGTCCACCTCCATACAACCCACTGCAGTGGGTGTGGTTCGATTAGACCCCATAATCCCAATGCAAGGTGCCCTTTGAATTCCCTTTCAGTGGCTTTCCATCAAACAACTGTGCCGTATTTTAAAATGGATCTTACCACCGCTATGTATAGCCAGTGTACAACCTTGGTTCATATTCCCATCTGATTTTGAACGTTCTTTTCAAGCATACAGTGCCCCGTATGCCCTTCGACACGACCGCACTCATCCGCGGGGGTCTAAAGTCCGTGATTACCCCTTTGTTCCATATAGCAAGACTTCTTCCGTTTTTGCTGGGTATACCCACAAGTTCCCGGTCCAGCAATTGGGTTGCTGATCAGAGCAGTGCATAGCTGAGCCGTTCACTGAAGACTGGGATAAGTTTACCTGGAACTAGGATTACCACATCATCGGCATAAGCACTAACAATAAAGCCTTCTGGTTCCAGACTCTAGCAGTTCGTCTATTACCAGGGGGACCATGATCCTTCCAATTCATATGTCTCCCAGGTAAGACTTAATCCGTCGCGTTCCAGCATAAGCCCGATCCAGTCACGTATACTACTATTAAGACGAGCCCATCTCAGGCTGAGCATGATCGCACTTGCCTCGATGTTATTAAAGTCTCCTTCAATATTAAGAAACGCACTCAATGTATATTCCTTATGCTTTAAGGATTTTTCCAGCACTGATACTACACTGTGTAGTGCAGTGTCCACAGACTTAAGATCGGTAATTCTTTCCGATCGCATCTCTGACATTCCCATGAGTCTTTCTAGTGTTTTCAGCAAGAATGGCGACAGACTTATGGGTCAACGGTCCTTTGCTGTGGTGGCCTTTTCTGCCTTTGCGATAAATATCAACCTCACCTCTCTTCATGCTTTTGGAAAGAAGCATAGCCTTAGAGAGCACATGTAAATGTGTCGTGCCCATGGAATAATAGTTTTCTCGTCCTTTTGGAACATTTTGGGTCGAACATTATCTATTTTCACTTTTAGCTAAGACTTTCTTCAAGCTTCTGGCAAATTTAATCAACGTTTTAATACAAATGTGAAAGAGAGGCAGGCCTTAAAACTCCTGGATCACACAAATGCACCAACACCAGCATTTGATTGGCCTCAGTGACGATGTGATTTAAAATCTGGGGCCATTTTGTCTGAGGTCGAACCGACGAACTGGTGGACCAGTAGTGATGCAGTTAAGTGGGGGGTTATAATCACTTTAATCCTGATCATAGCCTCGCCGCCATTGAGGGAATAAGAAGATCGAAAGATTTTAAAAAAGTCGTAAAATTAGATCAGAAAACTACCTGCTCGTAATCCAGTGAGGCGGAGTGTATATGTTAATATTTTTATGAAAGATATGTGCTCGACACTGACCCAAGACATTTGACTGCAAAATAAACCTGATGGTATTCTTGTTTAAAATTGTTTGCACGTAATAGATGTTATATTTTTAATTTTGTTACGTGACGGCATAGATTTTTTTCTTAAACTGACTAAAATTGAGCGGATTTATAGACCTAATTTCTGGTTGAATCATACATTACGGTATTTGACTTTGTGATTGTGATCTTATGAACGGTTTTTGATTTGTTGTAGGTTTTTGATCTTAATGTGTAAAGCAAATATGTAGAATAGCGAAATTTCATTAAAAACAATAAAAGTATTTCAAAAGTACCGTTGTTTTAACCTTCATGGTTAAAACTGAGTATGCCATTTTCTAACCTTTAATCCAAGTTTTTAAAAAACCAACACAATCATTATTGTTGAAGTCGGTTTTGGGAAAAGTTAAATTTTTAGAAACTGTTATAAGAATTAATACTTAATAAACTTATTTTTTGAGATTCTTGGTATGCAAATTTGTTGAAAATTATAGAATAAGCTTGATTGTCAATTCTTTTTTGAAATCTCCGCCGGTTTTTTAGACAAAGCTATTTTTCTAATGTGCCATTATTCAAGTCTTTTACGAAACTCTGAGTATGCCATTTTCTAACATTTACTCCAATATTAAAACCCCAAAAATCACCAAAATCATTAAAACCGTTTTTAAAAAAAGTGATACTTCAAAATTTTAGCAACTGTTATAAAAAATAAAATAAAAAAGGAATGAAAAGTATCGTCTAATTAATGAAATTTCTTTGAAATCGTGTCGCTCGTTTAGGAGATATTTTTGGTTTCCTAAAGTACCACTAATCGAGTCTTGGAAAAAAACTTAGTAAGCCATCTACTGACACTCAGCCCAAATATTCTAGTCAAAATGGATTAAAATCGTTGGAACGGTTTTTGAGAAAAGTCAAACATTTTAACATACAAATTCGTTTCAAATAGCACCAACTTTCTTAGAAATAGCCTTACCTGTTTTTGAGATATAAGCATTTTTGTTTAAAATAGTTATTCGATTATTTTCGAAACTGAGTACGCCATTTTCTTACGCTCACCTCAATTATTTTAAAAACGATCAAAATTCTAGAGCCAGTTCTCACTTAATTTCAAGTTATAGCCCATCAAAGTGGGTACAAAAATGGTTTTGCACATTTCGGAAAGATTTAGTAGCGCATACAAGTCTTTAACACTTTAGGTATATCTGTGTAGCTACAAAAAAGTTATGCCTTTAGCTCCTGAAGTTCCTGAAGTGCTCCACTAATAATGGAGATGGGAATCCAGACTTTGCAAGAGGCTCGCAAAGAGAAAGTGCTCTCAAATTCAAGCAAAGTGTGTGGAGGGCCTGTATCGGGAGTTAGAGAAAATGTCTTTTTCGACTGCTGATGAAACCAGGCTGACCACGAACTCCAAAAAACCAGCTTGAAGAGGGGCACAACCATTTTCAAAATTGCCGCTCAGAGAAAAATAAATGGCTAGGAAATCTGTTGGCCAAAGGCATCAATAATGTTCAAGGGCTGCTTCTTGCGGATGACGAAAAAATACTACACAGGTGACAGGAGTATTGTGAAGGACTTCTTAATGAACAATTTCCTCGTATATATTTTCTGAGAACCGTTTCTAACAATGAAGAAGTACATGACGTTACTGTCAAAGAAGTTAGGAAGGCGGTCAAAGACTCCAAAAAACGAAAAGCAGTTGGGTCGGACTAGATACGATTCTCATCTCCAAACTGATAGGAGGCGATCCAATGCCTAACCAGTGGAAAGAAAATTATCTAATTCCTTTGTACAAAGGAAAAGGCGATACGCGGGACTGACAATTACCGTACAATCAAGCTGATGTTACACGGGTATTAGATAGCCGTATGCGGAAAATAATACAGCTATCTGAAGACCAGTGCAGGTTTGTCGCAGGTAAATCAACCACAGATCCAGTCCAAAGTACACTGGCGATCACATGGATGAGGCCCCTTGTGATCGCCAGTGTATATGGACCATGATAGAAAAAACATCGTGATTCCTTAAAGGATCGTATATGGTGTTGGTTGATTTTAAAAAGGCCTCGGATATGCAACCAAGCGATGTGCTATGCGTGTCGCGAAGACAACGAGGAGTTACAGAATCCTACGAAGAGATGATCATGGACATGTATGAGGGAGTAAGATGAATCGTTATCGTTGCTGAGGAGTTCGAAATCAAAGTCGGTGCACACCAGGGAATCGTCTTGAGTCCTTGGATATTTGTTATAGTGTTGATTTTCTGCTTCAAAGAAAAGTTACGGATCCCAAAGTGCATCAGTTATTCTTTGCTGGCGATGGAGCCATCATTAGCGCGTATCAAACGTCCCTGCCAAGAGCGCTTGATGTACATATGTGTGGAAGTTTTGAAGGGGAATGGTTATCGTATTAGTCCGAAAAAAGAGAACACTTGTGCTGTCCCTTCTTTGATCCCCTCCGACCTGTTCCAGACGTTTACACTCCAATTCAATTTATATGATGCTTTTCCCCATAAGGTCATAAAATTAGTCTTTTTGCTCCATCTGTTTACGAACAGTAACTTTATCTACCTGTTATCATATTTAAAATCAAAAATAACGCCATTACGAGTACCAGGGACCTTAGTTTAAAACATGATTTCATAAAAACAACAACTGTGGGTAACAAAAATCCATTAACTAAGGACGAAATAGGTCAAATTCGAGCTTACCAGGAACAAGGCAAATCTATCCGTATTATAGCCGGTAACCACTGTTGTTCATAACTACCTTAAGGACACAGAACTATAAAAAAACTGGAAAGGAAGGGAAAGCAAAGCAACAATAAGTCAGGATCGACGGGTGGGTGATACTGAGAACTAGTTCAAATTCAAGACTTT
Organism: Portevinia maculata; assembly: GCA_949715645.1. NCBI lineage: Eukaryota > Metazoa > Arthropoda > Insecta > Diptera > Syrphidae > Portevinia > Portevinia maculata. The sequence continues at coordinate 99,576,267 of OX454525.1, forward strand.
CCGCAAGCAAAATCAAGGCAAAAACTGAAGTTGAAGCTAGTAGATCAACTATTTATCAGGTGATATAGCAGGCAAACCATATTAGACACAAAACAATCAAAAAGAAACAATCATAGAACGCAGCACGCAAAGGTCATAAGTGCGAAAAGCTCATATATCTGGGATCTACGATCAACAGCGAAGCAAGCTGTGAGGACGACATTAAGCATCGTGTAAGCGTAGGCTGAATGAAGTGGCGGAAAAATTCAACCATCTTCAGTGATCGAAAAATACCCCCTAAGCTGACAGGAAGGCCCTACACCGCAGTTGTGCGCCGGTCGCTCACATACTGTTCACAATGTTGATGTTGGACAGCGTACAAAAGTATGAGGGCCAATTAACCGCAGCTGAGAAGAAGATGCTTCGCATGACAGCAGGAGTGACATAGATTGATCGAATAAGAAGTTCCAAGATCTGAGGCAGCCTTCATGTCAAGGAACCTATCTCGAAGAAAATGGAGCGCGACCGACCAGCTCAGTTGGTACTGTCATGTTCAAAGGAGAGATCCTTCGAACCCTGTCAAAAAGGTAATATCATCAGAGGCAGGTCTAAAAACTCAAACATGTGCAGTAACACGAGCATTTTGATTGGTCTCAGCGACGAAATGATACAAAATCATAAGGCCTGCCGTTATTTTCTGAAGTTGAACCCGCGAACCCCACATGATGACCAGTACGGATGCAGTTAAGTGGGAGAGTTATGATCAGACCGCACACCTCACCGTCATTAAGGGAAAAGAAGAGAGGAAAATTTAAAAAGCCTATTATGTCCGATTATCCTATACTAGAACAAAAATTTGGTTAATAATTGTGGAATTTACGCGGTTGGCAACGGTGCGATGGTAGTTTATTCACTAAGTGATTGGTAGGTAGCGAGTTCGAATCCCGACCATGGCCATAATCTTAAAAATTTAATACACACAAAAATACAGATCTCTTTAGCGCAATTTAGGCGCCAGCCGTGGAGAAAATAACCCTACAACAGAACCAAACTCCTATCCTATCCTCCTTTTCTTTCATGTAGTAAGTAGCACTTAAAACCAGGCAATGATTCATGGGTGCTGCTTGCAGCAAAAAACAAAATGCATGCGCTGTGCTAACATTATAAAGGTACTGTATCAATTAGGCTGAAAACACATCGGATAAAGCAAACCGTTTTTTTTGTTTCGTGATACAAGAGAACATTGTTTCTTATGAGAGTTTCTTATGTTTCGAAGTGTTTCGGTGGTGGTTGTCTACAATACATGCCATTGTATACGAGCAACACACACCAAATGAAACGAAACATAAAAACAAAAGCAAAACAAGAAAACGTGCTTCGTTGCCGATAGCTGACCCGTTGTTTTCTGCTAAACATTGTGGGTTTTTCTTAATACTTTTTTTAAAGACGCATGACTTGATCCTTTTCACTACGTGCAGTGGTACCTGATTTATTTTTAAAATGGTTTATGGCTGTTTTTCTAATTATTTTTGTTAATGATTACACCTAATTATGAACCTCTACAATAACCCTTCAGTCAAAAATATGAGAGTGTCCCTACTCATTATATGGATAGGATATACTCTGGTTTACACTGTGCGCAAATTTTAACAAAAATGGACGTAGATGGAGAAAAATTGATTTTTTTAATTTAGGCAAGAAGCCCTATCTATAATTATAAAGATAAGGAACATGCTAATAAAGTTACTATTGATAAGCTGTGGATAGAAATAGTCTGAGTCCGACCACATGTTGAACAACACTAAAAGCAAGTCGCGAATTCAATTTTGTTTCATTTCAACACACACCAAATGAAGCAAGAAAACAAAACGTTTTGTTTTGTTACATTCTGTTTCGCTTGGTGTGTGTTGAAATAAAAAATGTTTTTTTGACTATCGAATCAAAAACGCTTTGCTTTATCCGGTGTGTTTTCAGCCTTACAGAAAAATAAATCCCCTAGCGCAGGCTAATTATAAAAAACACTTTATAATCAATAATATGGTGGTAAGCAAATCCATTAATTTTTTTTAATGACGGGAGGTTTTTTTTGTAAATCTTTGCTGGCATTATAATCATAATTAAACAAATTTTGTATTACAATAATTCAAAAACTTGCATTTCAAATTTAAGTCCAGCTAGTGACCACAAATCTACCAGTATGCGGCCGGCGTCCCAATTAGTTCTGCTAAGGGGCTTAGTAGCTACTGCATCTGGCGGAGATTTAAGGTTAAAGTGCCTAAGGCACTATTGACATCTGACCAACTCCTGTACGTTCTTTCTATATATGTGAAAAAAATGATAGTTTACAGTTTATTTACTAAAAAACTTTACTTGACAGTATATTTTGAAATACTTCTGTATTTATGTGAACCTTTAATTAATTTTTTAACCAGTTGCAACAACTTTGTGCTCAATTTGAGTTGAAAATTGTTTCAAATAGTGTTTATCTTTTATTATTTTTTAGTACGTATATATTTTTATTACCCTCGCAAAGGACTTTATCTTTCTAGTCTAATTTAATTGCGGATCGAAAAGTATTTTTTTCGCAAAGTGTTTTGACACTGATTTAAACAAATGCATCTTTCATTTCTTCTTCAAGTTATGTTAAGGTAAATAGATAGTGCAAACATTTCTTTCTCTGTTGAACTTATTTTTACTGTATGTACTGGGGTTAATTAGATAAATGCTAGCATTGCAAATTATTTTCTGATTTTATTGCTAAGTTGGTCGATATGTTTAAACATAATAATAGCTAATCCAGTCAGTGACATATAAAAAACAAAAAGATACATCCGAAAGTCTTTTTGTAGCTCGGTGTTGATACTTGAAAACCAATTGACTGGACTATTTATTTTGTATAATTATTTGTTTTAAAAGTAAAATTAGTTGGGCGAATATGTAGATATATACCCCTGTATTGAAATACGAAAGTAGGTAGTTACTACTTAAAAACAATTTCGCTAGTATTGTAATCTTATCCATTTTTTGTATTGAATGTAAACAACATTATTTAATTCTATTTATACATTTTTTAGCGCATTTCCACTGCAAGCGGAGACGGCAAACACTACTGTTATCCACATTTTACATGTGCAGTTGATACTGAAAACATAAAAAGGGTGTTCAACGATTGTCGGGATATAATACAAAGAATGCATCTGCGTCAGTATGAACTTTTATAGGTTAATAAAAAAAAATCACTAAAAAATAATAGAGAAAAGGTTAAACAATGTAATACAATATTGCAGATGATCATCACAAAACTAGATATCGATGGTACAATATTGCTATGTTGCGTATTACTACCATTTGAACACGCCATAAAAATATTAAAAAAAAAATATTAATTATTTATTGAAACTAACTCATAATATTCAACCATTGAATCATAGGACAATTATTGTAACTTTAGAAAAATGTGAATATCATACAAATTATATAAATATAATATACAAAACAAAAACTGTTTATACTACATAAGATAAATTGAAAAGAAATCAACAAAAAGAAAATAATGTAAAGCTTTCCGCTATAAATAGGGTAACCTTAAAATGAATCGTGTTAATTGTTTTTTCTAACATTCTTTCTGTAAACAGGTTATATTATTTCTACTTTGTTTTTATTATAATTCGATTCTATCTTATTCTGCAAAACAAAATCCGTAAATTGTCGCAATCGCAATCCAAGGTAAACGTCGTGCAACTGCCACGTTAAAAAAAGTAAAACTCTCGCTGTCCGTCTCAATTTGCTGACTACTTCGGCAGATAATATAAATAAATATTTAAAAAATTATATGCATTGTATATATATGTATGTATTGGGTATATATATATATTCATTGTATTTCAGTTCTATTCGATTTAAATCATGGGAGATTGAAAAAAAATAGTCTCTCTATAAACTATGCCCAACTGTGTATTTTTTGTTAATTACTTAATCGACATACATTTTATAAATATCCAAAAAGGCAGCGCTTTTAATTTGACTAATTTCACAATAAAACAAAACAAAGATGATAAAAGTCATAATAGAAGTTTACGAACTTTGGTCATTTTGGTGTGTCAAATCTATTCTAAAACTTAACAAAATGTACGATTACTTTCGATAAAAAAAACATAACATACAAAGTAGTTCAGTCAATCGGTGTAGTTTTGACCTGCAAGAAATCAGTTAGATTTTATTTTATTCAAGTCTCAATAAAAGATATTGATATGTACATTCTTTTTTGACATTCTAAAAAAAATGGCGGCCAACACTGAACAATTCGCTTGTTAGTGGTGCATAAAAAGAAAACTGTCTGTCCTTTGTTGGGCGCCAGTTATAAATATAAATTGAAAGGCAAAGCAACCTAACTTCTTGCATGGTTTAAATGAATGTTCAAACCCATTGACTGGATTCAAATTGATGATTAATAGTGAGATTTACTTTGAAAAGTTTAATAGCACATAAACGGTAAGATTAACATTGACTGCTGTTACAGCGTTAATACATCACCTTCCAAAGATTGATAGGAAAAATTGGAGAAACCCTGTGCATATATGTACACTAAAGATCGTAATAAATACTTGTAATTACTATAATTGAAAAGCACTTCATTTGTTGTTTTCTTATCTTCAATAGAAACCGGAAAAATGCGGTAAAGTTGATATTTTTGTTTGTGTAGTATACCAAATTCAAGAATCAAATTTGACCGGTGTTCAATGCAAATTGCTAAGAAAACAAGGTCCGACAGGAGAATACTACAAACAGTAAGGCTATCCATGCAACTTCGTTAAACTATTGCCAAAACATGTAAGTTAACGATGTGGTAATATGAACTGTATGAGAAATCTAATCTTAAACAACGACACGAATTTGGTGTATAAATCAAGATGGTAAAGATACATAATTTATGACAATGCTATTGTGACATTCAATCTGTCACCCTCAACAGATGCGACAATGGAGCGTATCCAACAGCTGATCGCCCCAGAATTTATCAGCAAAGATGTGGAACCTATAACACAATACAACAAGTCTTGTCAAACAAATGAAATCAACATTGTATTTTGATTCTTTAACAAGACTTTATATCAGGGTACAGGCCTCTGGAAGCCATCTTAATAGAAAAAGGCACTTAGAACATCGTGTGTGCCCCGGCGTACTTTCCTGATGGCAGTAGCGGAGTCCCGCCAGTAAAGGTTCAGGTTCAGGCACTCATTCGCTACCGCTTGCGGTAAAAACGCGTTCAAAAAGGTATGAGGCAGCATCAATAGCAACGGAAGAGGTGAGTCTTAAATTTTTTGTTAACTAGAGGCTAACCTTCATAAATGCGATAGAGGTACTTGATCTCACGCTCGCTAGTCCTTTTACCTACAATTTTATTCATTGAAAATTGGCAAGTGTATGATGAAGCCTTGATATCAGATTAGATACCATCACAGGCTCCAAATAAATCTTGAACTTGTGCTCTCAAAAATTAGTAAACACAGCACAATCATCACCTTTGACATACAGAATGCTTTACTGTGCAATGCATGACTCTGCCAACTTTGTCTGACCATTAAAGTATCATTTACGAGGAGACAGTTTAATTTTGAACCTATCACCCTCAATAACACCACTCAAACTTAAGGCTCAACTATAAAAGACAGGCGAAAACTAAAGCTTATGTCATACTAGGGGTCGCCCTATGGTCGAAATTCGAGCAATTTATTCTATAAGTTGAAAAAAAACAAAGTCGACTGTTATATTGCATTCTCTGATTTCACATGATATAAAAATGTTCCGCCATTTTCAAGTAACTTCAAGCATTATCAAGTAACTAAGTTTTCAAGCATTTTCAAGTAACTTCAAGCATTTTCAAGTAACTTAAAGTAACTTCAAGCATTTTCAGGTAACTTCAAGTAACTTCAAGCATTTTCAAGTAACTTCAAGTATTTTCAAGCATTTTCAAGTAACTTCAAGTCCAAGTAGTTTCAAGTATGTTCAAGCATTATCAAGTAACTTCAAGTTGTCAAGCATTTTCAAGTAACTTAAAGTAACTTCAAGCATTTTCAAGTAACTTCAAGCATGTCCCAGTAACTTCAAGTATGTTCAAGCATTATCAAGTAACTTCAAGTTTTCAAACATTTTCAAGTAACTTAAAGTAACTTCAAGCATTTTCAGGTAACATTAAGAGCAACTTTAAGCATTTTCAGGTAACTTCAAGTAACTTCAAGCATTTTCAAGTAACTTTATGTATTTTCAACCATTTTCAAGTAACTTCAAGAATTTTCAAGTACTTTCAAGTAACTTCAAGCATGTCCAAGTAACTTCAAGTATGTTCAAGCATTATCAAATGCACAACATGCACAGCAATGTTGTTGTTGGTAACTTCAAGTAACTTCAGGTATTTTTAAGCATTTTCAAGTAACTTCAAGCATTTTCAAGTAACTTCAAGCATTTTCAAGTAACTTCAAGCATGTCCAAGTAACTTCAAGTATGTTCAAGCATTATCAAGTAACTTCAAGTTATCAAGCATTTTCAAGTAACTTGAAAGAGTAACTTAAAGTATCTTCAAGCATTTTCAGGTAACTTCAAGAGTAACTTCAAGCATTTTCAAGTAACTTAAAGTAACTTCAAGCATTTTCAGGTAACTTCAAGTAACTTCAAGCATTTTCAAGTAACTTCAAGTATTTTCAAGCATTTCAAGTAACTTCAAGTAACTTCAAGCATTTCCAAGTACCTTCAAGCATTTTCAAGTAACTTCAAGCATATCCAAGTAACTTCAAGTATGTTCAAGCATTATCAAATGCACAGCAATGTTGTTGTTGGTAACTTCAAGTATTTTCAAGTAATTTCAAGCATTTTCAAGTAACTTCATCACATGATATAAAAATTTTCCGTTCCGATTGGCAGATTATTGCCTCACACAGCAATGTTGTTGTTGTTGTAATTTCATCCAATTCGCTTCATTTTACCTGCTGTAATTCATAATGTGTGTTATACATGTGTATAATTTTTGTATAGTGCACTTCTATGTATTGTCCCCTACCCAAATATATATTATAGTGTTGGCATAAAAAAAAAGGGGGGAAACACGTTATAGGCAACTCCGTATTAATATATAGATTTGAACGTACAATTTGCTTCCGATCTATCAATTGCTTAAGTAACCCATATTAAAAGCACGTACATTCTCTTCGATGGTTTTTTTTTGTTTGTTAAAAAATAGGAAGTCCAAATCCCAGAGCACTCAGACTCGTCAACGGTCCATAGTACTACAAGGTGGCGCAAAAGTAATCCTCCTATCAGAAAATGCTATAAATTTTGCGTTTTTCCCCTAATGCCAGTTCTGTTTTGACATTTGTGTAGTAAACACATGCGAAATACACGTTAATAAACAATGTTACGCTACACTGCTCCAGAACGCGGAATATTGGTGACTATTTATTTGAGCAATAATCGGTCGGTGACTTTGGCACAACGTGAATTTCGTCGCAGATTTGCACTGAAAACTAATCCAAATAAGTTAATACTGAAAACAACAATAAATTAAGTCCTTTCCATAATCTACCAAATTTTTTTGTCTTTCCGTACCGTAATGGTAGAAACACATTAACACTTCAACTTTGGCTTCGACTTGACAAATGACAAAAGCCAGAATTTCAACAGGTCGAGTCAAACATTATAGGTCATAGGTTAAAAAGGGGTATGCAATTCGCATACAGCACTAGGCACCAGAAGGACCCATCGCGATCCCTAGGGAACCACTTGAAAAACTTCAATTGGAGAAAAGCCTAAAAACCTAAAAAACTTTTCCTAGACAGAGCCCAATCTTCCTGCAGAACTTAACCAGCTTCCTATGGTCTATGCCGCTCAGCTCCCCTAGTTCCTCGAAGAAGTATTCCCCTAGAATCCTCCTACGATTCCGTGGAACAGAACCTGCACGTGCCCACATCCGCCAGACCAGGTCGCCTAGCATGCGTTCTTAGAAGACAGTGCCCTGACATAATCCCAATTACTGTTCTAAGCTGTTCCCTGCTCAATTTTAGAATTTCCTTAGATGTTTTCTTATCCAAATGGGGCCAAAGGGCTTTAGACACCCTATGTCCATTTATGTTCTGTGTCTTCCCGACAATGATCTCATCTGCACTATCTCTGCCGCCCTTAGAACAGCCAGAACTTCCGATTGGAAGACACTGCTTGTGTCCGGGAGTCGTATAGACTCTCTCAGGTCTGGATCAGCAGAAAAAATGCCAGAACTCGTTCTCTCCCCCGTCTTAGAGCCGTCAGTGTAAATAGCAACCTCGTTTGCTATTGTGACTGCATCTCTTTGCCACTACTCCCTTTGCGGATATGACACCTCATAGGGGATGTCATGGTCGACCAAGGGGCAAATCTCATCAGTCCGTATAGGATTTCCGCGTAGCACATCAGTTAAGATCGTGCAGTGCCCAAAACTACAGTCCTTAAACTGGCCTAAATTTTTGAGGCGCAAAGCGCTGTTGCCAGCAAGTTGCTTTATTTTTAAATCTAGCGGCATAAAGTGCAGGAAGGCGTCCAGTGCTGCCGTAGGAGTAGTACGGATTGCACCAGTGATGGCTATGCTTGCTGTTCTCTGCCCCGTTGCTAGTTTTCCAATTATGGTTCTTTTATTTGTTGCCCTCCACCACACAAGTGAGCCATATGTAAGAATGGGTATCACCACTACTGTATATATCCAGTGTACCATAGCGGGTTTCAGGCCCCATGTTTTGCTTATTGTTCTCTTACAAATAAAGATGGCATTATACGCTTTCTTCATTCGTTCCCTTATGTTAAGATTCCAATTTAATTTTCTATCTAGGATTACGCCCATATACTTCGCACTGTCCGTGAGGAACGGTTCCGATTGAAGTGTGGTATTTTGTATCTTCTCGTGAACAGGACTAACTCCGTGTTCGAGGGATTGACATTTAGTCCGCAGCCCTTGGCCCAATTACTAATTTTCTTTAAGGCGGTCTCTGTGATCTCACTTAAAGTATTCAAATATTTTCCCTGCACTATTATGAACACGTCGTCCGCATACGCTGTGGCACTTATACCCATTGACTTAATTTCCTTTAGGACGTTGTTAATGACCAGTACCCACAGCAGTGGCGATATGACTGCCCCCTGCGGGGTTCCTCTGGTTGCAGACATCCTAATGGAGCTTTGACCAAGGGAGCAGTTTATGTTCCTATTGGCGAGCATGTTGCATACCCAATTTATGATTCCCTGTTCTATGTTAGCGCCTGTTAAGTTTATGTATTAGTTGTTCTGTTTTATCTTGCTATCTTCTTATGATCTACATGTGTGTTGGTACATACAAACATACATGAGGGTTTGATGAAAAATGTAACAGAGTATAAGAAGATAGCAAGATAAAACAGAACAACTAATAGATTACCTCAAACAGTGTTGCCACAACTCGGCCGTCCTGACCCGTAATCGTCCCGATTACCCTTATGAGTCCCGAGCGCATCCTTTAAACCAAGGTTTAATATTTGCCACTTCCCAAGTACCCACGTACGGAATCTGACTTATTTGGAACCCCTCGACATCCTTTACCAAGTACCTATCATTCTCGAGCACTTTTGCTATCCTGTAAGGTCCCTTAAACTTCGGCACAATCTTTTTGGACACACCCTGCGTATTGATAAAATTTTTAATCATGGCATAGTCCCCAACATGGTACTTTCTTGCCACCTTTCGGTTTTCGTCAACCGCCCTCTTGTTGTAATCCTGTAATTTAACTTGACGTTCGACCGCCTTTGACCTTAAATTATACAAATTCCTCACAACCTCGTGTTCACCATTATAATTCAAACATTCACCGACAAAGTCAATAACCCTACCTTTTTGCCTCTTCCCGAACAGAAGCTGACTAGGTGTGGTGCCCGTGCCGCGGTGTACTGTGTTGTTCATAGAGAACTCAATATCCGGTAACAAACTATCTAAGCTCGCTCTAGAGTTCCCGTCGGACAACTTGGCTATCATTGGGCCCAAGCTCCTATTAATTCTCTCTACCTGACCGTTGGCCTGTGGAGAGCCCGTCGCAATTTTAACGTGTTGCACGTTGTTGGCCTGAAGAAATATGTCAAATTCTCTCGACGTAAAACTACTGCCTCTGTCGGAAATTAAGAGCCTTGGCCGACTATACGTTTGAAAATTCACTTTCAAGTGAGAAATCACTTCCCTAGTACATGTTGAGCGTGTGGGAAACAATTTGACGAACTTTGTGAACCCATCGACCACTAGCAAAACGTACTTCTTCTTTGAACTAGCTAACGAAACCGGACCGTAGTGATCTACGTGAATGGTGTTGAACGGTAGGTCACCTTTTGGGATATTATTCAAAAATCCCTCCCGCTTTCCAAACTTGGGGGAGAACGCTATACACTTTAAGCAATTATCTATATATACCCTAATCTTCGTTTTCATTTTTGGAAACCAATACGTATTGTTTATGGCTTCGAGCACCTTATCACAACCTATGTGACCTAATTCGTCGTGATATTTGCGTAACACATGACCTTCCATATCCGCTGGAACATAAAACAGAATATTATCTTTAGCCTTCCTATATACCAACCCGTTGCGCATCTCGTAGAATTTACTTTCAGAACTCTCCAATTGCTTACGAATGTCACAAATAGCAGCGTCCCTGTACTGACAAATCGAGAGATTCTGCTCAAAAGTATTACCCTCTAAGACTAGAATATTTGTCGCACGACTTAATGCATCCACATGCTGCATCCTATCTCCGTTCCGGTGTTCTAAAGTATAATCATAATTCTGTAGCTGTAAGACCCATCGGGCTATTCGGGGGTTTATCTCCTTTTTGTTCATTGTTAAAGTTAAAGAGTTACAATCAGTTACGATTTTAAACTTGATCCCCTGCAGGTATATTCTGAATCGTTCGAGAGCGTATATTATTGCCAGAGTTTCCAACTCGAAACTATGGTATTTCGCTTCGCACTCCGTTGTCCTTTTCGAAAAGTAGAATACGGGGTGATACTTCCCGTCTGATTTCTTCTGCATTAAAATGGCGCCGAATCCAATCGCGCTGGCATCGCAATGCAATTCCGTTTCATCGCGAGGATCATAAATGGATAGGATGGGTGATTCGACTAACTTTTGTTTAAGAAGCTGAAAACATTCTAATTCTTTTTCCCCAAAGCTAAACTTGGCGTCTTTCTTTATTAAATCATATAAAGGCTTTGCAATTACTGAGAAATCTCTTACAAACCTCCTGAAATAGGAACATAACCCCAAAAAGCTATGAACCGCCTTAGCGTTGTGAGGTACAGGAAAATCTGCTACCGACCCGATTCCCTTTTCATTCGGTCGTAAACCTTCCTTGGACACTGTATATCCTAAGTAATCTACTTCGGACTGCAAAAATTTACATTTATCTATTCTCAACTCGAGTTTGTTCCGGACTAACCTTCTTAACACCTCTTCTAAAATGCACAAATGCTCTTCTACAGTACAAGTTGCGATCATTATGTCATCTAGGTAAATGCCTACCTTTCCCGCTACAATAAGATCATTAAAGATTTTGTAAATAAATCTCTGAAACGCTGACGGTGCGTTTTTTAGCCCAAAAGGCATCCTTAGGAATTCATACTGACCCGTCGGCGTTACAAAGGATGTGAACTTAATCGAACTAAATCTAAAAGTGAAAAAATGCTTTTACCCACCAACCCGTCCAGAAGGTCATCGATTAGTGGGAGCGGGTGGTTATCTCTAGCGGTCATTTTATTTAAAACTCTGTAATCTACACAGAAACGTAGCTCCCCTGTTTTCTTTTTCACGAATACAACCTGCGAGGCATACTCCGAATCGCTGGGCCTGATAATTTTTCTAGCTAATAAATCACTAATGATTTCCTGTAACTTTGTTTTCTCGAAATAGGATAACCTCCTCGGGGTACAGTGGAAGGGCTTCTCATTAGTTAACGATAACTTTAACTCGTATTTCACATCGGGTAACTCGGGACGCTTACAGTTTACATAGCATCGATTGAACGTATCAATTACACTCTTTTTTGTTTTAATATCCAATTTTTCACTTATGCTTAATTCTATTTCTTCACGTTCGACCTCCATTAAATCAAATTTATGCATTTCATTTTCCCAACAATTAAACCCTCATTTGCTAAATTTAATTCCGTTTCATTTTCCGCTTTAACATTATTATCTCTAAATTCACTTTTCTTTTGTAAGCTTAGCTTGGCTTTTGAAATGAAATCTCTCCCTAACACCACGGGGTACGCCATCGTTTCGTCTGACACAACCAACATGTTCAATGAAACATTATCATTTTCCAGTAAAACACTGATCCTTATTTTTCCAAAAATAACTAATTTAGTTCTGTTTATTCCACAGTAATTCATATTATCTTTACTCATTAACTTAAAAAAATCCGGGATGTACTTCAAGCGGACGAAACTGATGGGGCTCCCCGTGTCGATTAGGCATTCTAATAAGATTTTACTATTATTACTTGAACTAAAGTGTATAAATAAATGTCTTACGAATTCATTCTCCTCTTCGTCCTGCACAAGGTGAACCACGTCCTTCTTCTTGTTCTCGCGGCAATCAGCAGCATAATGTCCTAGTACACCGCAAACGTAACAAGCTCCGACTTCCCTCTTCGACTTTTGGCACTCCGCGGCGATATGACCCAGCGAGTTACAATTATAACACCGCATCGGGCCCCTCCGATCCTTTTTCTCGATCTCAACTTTGCTTAAAGCAGCTTGTCTTGGCAGCGACACATCACAAAACGCCTCCATCAACTGGTTCTTGTGGCTGAAACGGTGCATTTTCGCTTGTGACCGTAGTCCAGGGTCAGGTATTCCCTCGACGATATATTCAACAAGTTCCCCGTCCTCGAACTCAATTTTATTGGCGAGTGTGAGCTTTTCGTGGAAATAACTTTGGAAGGTCTCATTTACCCGCCACTTTCGTGCCTCAAATTCCCTCCGGATCGCAAGTTTGCTAGTACATCCACTGAATAAGAGCTTCATGTCGCTCACGAGGCAATCGATAGATATTGTCGCGACGTCTGCCCTCGATAGAAACCACTTCAATGCTCTGCCTTTTAATTTCGATGCAATTAATGCACGAACGTTATTATCGTCCAGTTTAAAGGAACGTTGGACGCTTATAAGTTGGGATTCCCATAATTGAAAGTTGTCTCCCTCGCCAAAATATTCAGAGACCAACTCCCTGGCAATCGTTATTTTGTTTGTATAACACTCATTTTCGTTTGACATTTCCTTTTTATCGTTTGTCTTTCCATTATAATTTAACAAACACTCTTTCTCTCTCTTCAGCACACTGATTTCCCTCCGTTGTAGCTCCATCTCCCGCTCCATTAGTTCCATTTCTCTTTTCATTTGTTTCAGATCTATCATTTGTTTCTTTACTTTTCTATTTTTTTCTGCTACCACCTTGGTACCGTCGTCTCGTTCTTCCTCACCTTTTGCAAAGTCGTCTCGTTCGTTGGCATAGCTAAAACCATCGTCATCGTCGTCGCTATCCTCACAGTTGTTGCTGCCTGTTTCGTCGTCTTCGTTTTCGTCTGTTGTGTTCGGCATCGACAGGGCAGCTGCAGCTCGCCCCTCACTCCGAATTGGACACTCTCCCCTTTCTTGCGGCGGAATTGCGCTCAATCGCAGAATGAGTGCCGATTTGTTGCCGTTCGATTTCTTCCCAAGGGCATCCAACCAGGCTTTCAGCTGCGCAACGGTGAATTGATTAAATTCCTCGTTCTGAAACATCGTTGCAAGGGATGAAGGCACACACTTGAATTATTATTTTCACTGTCGGTTGCTTTCCCTTTTGTTCTCGAACTTTGGATTTTAACCGGAAAGTTTTTTTCGTTGCGGATTTCTGATCTTGGGATGAAGACACACACTTGAATTATTATTTTCACTGTTTATTGCTTTCTTCGTGTCCTCGAACTTTGGATTTTAACCGGAAAGTTTTTCGTTGCGGATTTCTTATCCCACTTCTGATGTAGCACACCGTTGTAAAAAAAAGACACCGTTTAATTATATTTATTTTATTCTTTAATACACGTCTGTCGCCTTCGGCGGTTACAACCAGATTGTCCGCATGCTCTTTTGGCATGCGTACTCTTCTTATGATCTACATGTGTGTTGGTACATACAAACATACATGAGGGTTTGATGAAAAATGTAACAGAGTATAAGAAGATAGCAAGATAAAACAGAACAACTAATAGATTACCTCAAACAGTGTTGCCACATTTATGTGGTTTTTAATAAGGATACAAGTCCTGATTTTACCTTCTGCCTTGTAGAACAACGCATAGTTCTTTTGCCGGAGCCCCTGAATCACGTTCTTATTGATCCAGGGCTCCTGTATGAGTACGGCTGCAATGCCCTGCCTAATGACGTACTCCATCAGACAGGCCGTCGCAGCCATACTGTGGTGCAGGTTTATCTGCAGCACTTCCATCATCATCATGGGGGGGGGGGGGGCTCCTCCTCATCTCTGCCCTTGGTCGATGTTTTGACCATCAACCTCCCCATGCTATATCTTACCATCCCGTTGGATTTCTCCAGGTATGGAAGACATTCCTTGTTTAGGGCCAGTAGAAAGTGTTGGCCTTATTGCCGTCTAGGCACCGTCTTTAGGACCCTCCATGTATCGTCTTTAAGTTTCCGATTTTGAATATGTAGGAGCCCTAGGAGCTTCTCCGGGTATGTGTAGGGACTGGGTACCCAAACCCAGGCTAGGAAGGTATGAAGCTAAAATGCTTAACTGTTTCTGAGTTGGCAAAATACAATCCGCCAATCAGCAACAGTTAAGCATTTTAGCTTCATACCTTCCCATGCATCGGATACCTCCGTGACGAAGAGTCTGAGGAAAACCACAGAAGGCTTGTTTCCACAAGCAACAACCTTGCACCCGCCTTCCCCACCAGCGCCATCAAATTGAAGCTCCCCGTTTCCTGCGGCGGATAGTTCCTTCCACAGGGCGTCTTAGAACCTCTCCTCGACGTTTTTCCACTGGTCGATTGTGAGACGACCGCAAGGCTTCAGCTCGTTTACCACAGCAACGAGATGCTCGTCCTTCTGGTCGCTGTGCCCGCGACGCATTGCAGGTGTGGTCACAGCCTTCACCTTTTTCGCTGCGTCGGACTCGGCGGCATCGTCGGATCTGCCTCTCTTACTGTTGAAACTCGTCTTCCTTCCCGAGTCATTTGTTCCTTTCTTAGCTTTTGCTGCATAGGAGGTGGAAGGTGCAGTCAGTTCAACCTCCACCTCCTAATTGGCCAGCTTTTTCTCCTCCTTTGCTTTTTGCAGGTCGGCCAGACAAGTCTTGGCCCTCGCAAACGCTGCCCTTTTCCAGTCACTGAGGGTGCTGGGTTCACAGCTTCCATACTTGGCTACCTTACGATTTGCATTACGTAGCAAAGCCTTAGCCCTCTTTTGTGCGCTCTGATTCGCACTCTTCGTTGTTATATTAGAGGAAACTGCAGATGCAGCGGCTGAGCCAGCTGTGTCTACTTTTCCCTCTACTTTTCCTGTCTTTGTTGACGATGCTTCCAAGATGGTCCCAGGAACAGCGGATGATCCTGCTGTCCCGGGCATCTCTTCGGCTGCCTTCTTGCCCTGTATGTCTTTGTCACCGATGAGAGTTCCAGCCTGCTCACCGGTGAATTCGCTGTCGCTAGTGAGGGTTTTTACCGACTCCTCACTGTCGCTAGCTAAAAGCACCGTTTCATCCAATTCCTGTGCTAGAAGAGAGATGAATGAAGATGATAACTCATCCTCACTCATCTCCTTCTCCCCCTTGACAGGAATTGCATTTTGTTTTTTTATAATTTTTTTTTTGTTTTTGTTTTATTTTGTTTTGTTTGTTCCATTTTAAGTTTAAATTTGATTCCCACGAGTAAGGCCGAAAAAAACAAGGTCAGCCCAGGCAGGGCCGCCATACCTGGGTAAGGCTATATACAACAGGCACGCACCAAGGCGCCTGAGGGAGCTCAGTTAACGGTTGGTTTAACCCCCAACCTTTCATCCCTGGGCACGGTTTACTATTCGCTCACACCACCACCACTCTGTACCTTTTGTGCTGTGTCCTTTTTCTTTCTTTTTTTATGTACCTTTTGTAGTTTGTTTGGTTTTTTTTTGTGGCGTAGAATCGTTCATTCACAATAGCACATATTGAAAATAGTCAATTATCAATTGTCGATTTACACTCGCAATAGGGGTGCAAGAGACGAACCGTATCATTTATGAAGGTCAGTACGTACTTGGTGACAGAGTTTCTCAGCACTCTGGCGAACATATTTCTCTGTGAAAGACACGCCTTCTTAACCAATATAGACGGGCATTCACAGAAAATGTATTTGGGGTATTCATCCTTCATTCTGGCACAGATCTCATTGATACGGATTTAGCCTTGGAACACAGTAGGACACATTCCCATAGCTACAGAGACTGTTGATTGGTCAAAAGACACCAGGTTCAACCCCAGTGCCCATGTTCTGTAACTCATGCGAAAATATGGTACTCGTAGGTACCTACATTCTTCTCCACTAATTCTGACTGTTTTTATTAGTTATTTTTTATTTCTTTTGCATTTTTTTAAACGTTGAACTTGATCAACGAACTGTATATTTTGTTAAATAAAAAATCAAAAATGTTCACTGTCCACTATCCGTTTAAAATTGTTCAATATCCCTTTCTCGCAAGCCAATTGAAATGTGATTAATTTTGACAGTTGAAGTGAATAATATATCGCATTCCAAAGTTACAGAACACCGATTTATCACATATTTCCAGGAGTTTAATTTCACAATGTTCCATGTGGTATAGTTTTCGCATCGCATAGTTACAGAACACGGAAATGTGATATAATGAAATTTTGTTTCGATTCACATCGTTCATGTGATAAATATAACGATGCGATAGTTACAGAGCACGGGCACAGATTCCATTTTTTTGATCCGTTGGTGAACCAGACCGGACTTTAAAGGCCCAGTGCCGGAACGCCAATGTTCCAGTTTGCGCTACCCAATATTTCAACCTCAAATAGTTTTCCAAAACAATACAAGTAGTTTCACGTGTCTGACAAAGTTACGTAGACGATTCACATGGACAACTTTTAAATTGCCGCTTCCGCGCTGAATCTGGTCAACCGGGATTTGCCTATCCCAATATCGCTGGTAATCGCCAATGACCTTAGAAAGATGTTCGTTTAATGTTCTTTTGAAGGGTTCTGATTGTGGATGAAGCAGGATTGTTCTCGTCTTCTTAACCCCTAGTAGCTGGCATACTTCCTGAAAAATGTTCGACTCGAATTTTCGAAATTTGTCCGAGTGCAATTCCATTGATATGCCAAATCTACTTACCCAGTTGTATACAATCTGCTCTACCACGTTTGGCTTTTTGATTAGGGATATCAAATGCTTCAGGCCATTTGGTCAAATAGTCCAAGACTACGAGGATATAACGACTTCCATGGTTTGTTTCTGGAAACGGTCCTGTCACGTGAGCTGCGATCCTTTCAAAGGGAGCTCCAACGTTGTATTGATGCACTTTGCCCTGCGGTTTTACTCTCGGGACTTGCCGGCTGTGTATGTCACTCATTTTGGACAGTTTTCGACATCATCTCTCGCGTGGATCCAGTAAAATCGTTCTTGCAAATTTTCGCGTGTCTTTTTTACTCCCAAATGGCCTCCGCACACTCCAGCATGCAGTTCCCTAAGCACTTCATTGACTTTCGATTTGGGTACTTTCCCATTTTCTTCTGAAAATCCCATCTTGGACATGAAGGAGTCCCAATGTGCCCAATATGCCTTAAGTTCTGGTCTCTTATTGGAGATCTTCTGCCAGTCCGGCTTTCCCCCATGTTCCATCCAGCGAGATTCGGCTCGATATCCGCATCTTCCTGTTGAGCATTTCGGATCTCCAGTGCACTCCAGCCGTTAATGGGCTCAGCATTCAACCGCCGGATTGATACCCTCTCCTCTTGCGTTTGGCATACGCAATGTTTGAAATCAGCTTTGCAGGGCCGCCGGGAGAGAGCATCTGCGTTGGAGTGGAAAGTTCCATTTCGATGCTATTTCTCGTAGTCATACATCTGCAGCCGTTCAATACACCTCCTGACTTGTCCTTCAGGATTCTTAAACTGCAGCAACCATTTCAGAAACGCATGATCTGTAGGCAGGATGAATTTGTGCTTATATAGCCACTTATGGAAGTGTTTTTGTGCCAGGATCAAAGCTAGGTGTTACTTTCCTAAAGTGGGAAACCACTCGCTTCATGCAAGCTCTTTG
This sequence comes from Portevinia maculata, assembly GCA_949715645.1. Classification (NCBI taxonomy): domain Eukaryota; kingdom Metazoa; phylum Arthropoda; class Insecta; order Diptera; family Syrphidae; genus Portevinia; species Portevinia maculata. The sequence goes on from OX454525.1 coordinate 99,594,594, forward strand.
CGATCAATGCGAGGTCCTTCAAAAACCGTCTGTAGTCAGTTTCAAGCCCAAGAGAGGTCCTCAGTTCATGTTTGCCTTAAGAAACCGGCAGATTTTTTGCTGCATCGACTCAGATCTTAAGAGAGTACACTTCAAACGTTTTTCCAACCGCGACGATGTCGTTCACATAGACAAAACAGGTTTTCTACATTAAAAATAAATAAATATTAGGCATTAACGGCCCATACAGAGCCTTAAAACTAGCTTCTCCAACCACTTTCTTATGCGAAGTGGAATGGACCTACAATATTAAGCCGAATTCGAACGGCAAATTTGAGAGGCTTCTTATGACAATTGATAGACTTGGGTGTTTGTCAGACGTTCGCATGAAAACATTAGAGGTTGTCGGCGTGTTACACAGCCCAAATGGCATTACTGTGAATTGCTAAAGCCCGTTTGCTACTGTGAAAGCTGTTTTCTCGTGGTCTTTCGGAAGGATCTGCACTTACCAGTGACAACTCTTTAAATCAAGAGTAGAATACCGTCAAGCTACGGAGGGTGTAGCGGGTTGTCAATCTTTGACAGAAAGTACCTACGATTTTTGGTGACGTTATTCAGTTGGCGATAGTATACACAAAATTGAGTGCTGCAACTTTCTTTTTGACTAGTACAATCGGTTATGCCCATGGGCTTTTAGAGCGTTCGATCAAACCTTCCTTCTCCATCGTCGACATCATCTATGCAACCTCCATCTGCTTAGCCAATGGCAATAGTTTGGGAGGCTGACGAATCGGACCCACATCTCCGGTGGCTATCCGGTGTTGTACAACGTATGTTCGGCCATACTCGCCGTCCTGCGAAACAAATATGTCAGCGAACTCTATGATGAGGCCCCTGCCATGGCTCGGTGCTCCTCTTTTACTCGCACTCTTCGAATATAGTTCTTTTCACCCCAGTAATTTCCATCGATAAACGAACGGAGCTATGACCTGCTATTAAAAAAGATTGAGTCTCAGCCAAAAGATTGTGGTCCATTAAATGGTTAGGAATCTGCTTCGCAAGTACCTTTTGAAATCGTTGGCAGGATACTTATATGGCAAAAATCAGTTGGGGCCGTAGCCACCTTCTTTGCAACTGGAATAATTTCCCCTAATTTATATGGAAAAATGGATGACGTTTTGCATGAATTAATAACTTGCGTTAATGGGCTAACGATGTTAGGAAGTAGGTATTTTACAAATTTAATTGATATGCCATCCAATTGCTACTCGATTTAATGGAAGTTATAAATTTATACACTTCAGCTATATTAACCGCTTGAAATTCAAGGAAAGGGTGTAACATAAGCAGGGAAATCAAAAGTAGTCACCTCCACTTTGTAATTGATATTGTTAATAAGGTTATTACGATCAACATCACAAGTGGAAACTGTTTTTTTTAGTTAAACCGATGTCTCTTAAATTTGTCCACAATTTACTAGCTGGAAAATTTGTATTCAATTAACTTTCATAGTATTTAATTTACATGTAACAAAGTTAGCATTGTTGCGGGCAGTTCGACAAAGTGCCAGTGAAGTAGGCACACGCTTTTATGATTTTCGATCTTGCTTCTATGGCCGCGCAGACCTCAGACGTAAACCAAGGACATTTCAAGTTGCGTATTGAGACAATGTTTGTTATAAAGATATGCAATTGATTCTTCTGGAACATTAACCTTTTAACTTCTTCTGCAACCATTTCACAACTATTCCAATTCACTTGGCAACAATCAGCAATAAGCGACTTACATCAGCACCATCTGACTTATTCATTACTTTAAATTTTAAATTTTTGATTTAATGTATGTATATTGAATAGGCTGCTAATTTATTAGCGTTTAAACTATGAGCATTTATATGGCATACTTTAAAACCCTCCCTAAAAATCTTAACTAATGCACGGGCAAAATTAAAAGATTGTTGCATCAGAAAAATAAAACAAAACAAAAAAAAATTAATTGAGAACTTTTTAAATTACAATAATAATAAAAGTATGGGTGGTATTCCCTATAGGCGATCACTATTTGTTGTCTGATAACGCTGTTGTTCGTCCTCTTTCCGTATAAGCTTTCAAACGCTCAATGCAAATGAACCCCTTCTCTGCCGCACTCTTTTTTACATACATATTTGGTGTAAAGAGAAAACAGCTGAGTTCGTCTTTTTGCACGCACTGCAGACTGGGTGTAAGTGCCGAACCCATACAATCCGTCAATCCGTCGGATCCGTTGATTCAACAGAGAGCAATATAGAATACACATATTCTTATGGAACGTGGCCCATAACCAAAGGATCAATGAACTTCGGAGGATAAAGTAGGTCTACTTGGTTGAATTCGGCCGCTACCCGAATGTTAAAAACATCCCTACAGTTTTTATTTCTTTGAGGGTTTTAAGCATTCCTTTGAAAAAATGAGGAAGTCGTTATTCAAAGGAAGAATTAATATTGTTGAATAGGTCTTACTTAGGGGGGGAGGGGCACAATGATACATGGGGCACATAGATACGATTATTTCATAATCTATTATATGTATTCGAATAATGACATCTCTAAAATGGGCCTTATAACTTGTGAACGCAGTCATTGTGATCGCGCCAATAGCCAGTCAGCAGGTGGCGTTTGACAGGTGTGAACGTGTATCGTGTGCGGCCAACTAAAAAATAGGTTAATTTTAAGAGCGTTTCTGGGATCTGCTGTGCCTACTTATTAATATCTAAACATATCAAAGGTAAGTTAGGGCATCAAATATTAAGGCATACATGCATATTTTATAATAAATAAGTTTAGAGTCTTCAGTGAAATTTGTTTTCGAAAAATGTCTTTTGGGGTACTTTGATACAACAAAGTACGGGGCACAATAATACGTAGCAATGTGCCCCATACCTGTAGTAAGGTGCCACGTAACTGTATTAAAGTGCCCTAATATAATTTGTAAAATACAGTTTAGTGTTTAGTTACATAGAAGACAAAGCAAGTGTTCATTTCAGAGATGTTGTTTTACACTTGCCTAAACCAAATTTTTCGAAAGGCACTGCTCGAACCTCATCTATGTAGATATTCATTTCCAGTTGATTTAAGTGCATATAATGTGCATTAAAATTGTTTTTAATAATATTAAGTTTGTTGGTTTTGAGTTTAAGTTTTTATAATTGTTCTTTGTTATTTGAGTTATTTTTTGTTTAACGGATGGATAGTATCCTATTTTGAAAATGGAGATACTGTAATACTATAACCCCCGTATTAATAAACAACGGATAGCGGGGAGTTAGCACTAGCACACGTGTTAACTCTTAATTTTGATTAATAAACGTGTGTTAGCTTTCACTGACATGTGATAACGAGTGGATAACTTAACTCACCGAATTCGGCGCATAAGGAGCGGATAACTTCACACATTCTCAGATTGTAGTTCATGCATTCACAAATTGAGAGGATGCGCATGTATGTGTAGAAACCATCGTATTGGAATGGAATACACAGAAATGAGTGTCAACTGATGAAATATGACAGATACACTCGATTTTTGAATATAATTTGGTTAAAAGCTGCCGTATTGTAGGTGAAGTGCTGCCGTATTGTAGGTGATAAAGAGCAAACAGCCAACACAGGGGACAAATATTTTTATTAATCAGAAAAGTTATCCTATGGACAAGTTCGCTATCCGTGTGCCAGCTAACTCGTGTGTTAAGGAGCGGATAGTGTTTTTCTATTAATATGGCTGTAAGTAAATTATAAGTCTTGTCAAGAAAAAAGTATTTTTTTATGATAAAAATGTAAGACTGATTTAGATCTCAGGAAGAGAATGAAAGTATAAATCTATAATTTAATGAAAGTGTTATCATTAAAGCTAATTTCACCCAAATTATAATCCGTATGAAAGTGCCCCAAGTGGTGTATCCAAGTGCCCCGTTGGTGGGGCAGAATGATTCAAAGTCCATTTTTCACAAAATAGTTAATTTTGCATTTAATCCTTAACTTAAACAATTTTATCAATTGAAATTATTATGTTTATATATTTAGCTCTACGCTGAGTTAAAAATATATTAAAAATAATGTTTTTCGTCATATGATATTTGATTTTGAATTTTTCTGCATCAATCTGCCCCACTTCCCCCTACATACTTACGAAACTGTTTATTACTTGGGATCGACTAACAAAGGAAAACTATCCCGAGCAACCAAAAACAGACGGATAGGGAAACAAAACTTATTACAAAAACCAAAAAAATAGAAAGCATTAAGAAATAAAATGGATAGTGCAAACAAATATAAGCAACAAATTTAAGAACATAATAATAAAAAAAAATTATTAATAATAACCACCAAACCGAATTAAATAATGATTATCAAAAAACCCATTTCGAAATATGTACCTACTTGAGATATCTCAAAAAAATTTGGCTTGAATTACTATCAAAACAGTTATAAATGGAATTCGACTTCGTTCATATGTCCATAACGGGAACGTATGCAGCGGTCGATACGTTGAACCCAATTTTCGATAACTCTAACTAACATACGGCCTTGTTCAATATTCGCTCTGAGCTCCTCTAACGTCGCCGGCTTGTTGGCATAGACCAATGATTTAATGTAGCCCCATAAAAAAAAAAAGTCTAGAGGCGTTAAATCAGACGACCTCGGCGGCCAATAGACAGGTCCGTTTCTCGAGAAAACACGTTCACCAAACAGAGACTTCAATAACTCGATTGTTGCACCCACTATGTGGGTTGTTACACCATCTTGTGGGAACCACATATTGCTTATGCCCAATTCATGGAATTGCTCAAAGAATGTAGCGGATACCATTTACCGTAACGTGACGGTCATTTTTATCAACGAAAAAAAAAAAACAGCCCAATGACGCCACCGGCATGAAAACAGCACCAAACAGTGACTTTGCGGATGAAGTGCTGTTTCATGAAGCACATGGGGGTTTTCACCTGTCCAGTAACTCATATTTTGCTTATTGGCGAAGCCGTTCAACCAAAAATGCGCTTCATCACTGAGGATGATTTTGCGATGAAACTCTTCATTTTCATCCGTCATGTCCAGAGCCCAATTCGAGAACGCACGTCGCTTCATATGATCAAGTGGATTTAGTTTTTGAGTCAACTTGATCTTGTAAGGGTGTAGGCTAAGATCCTTACGCAAAATTCACCATAATGTGGTCTGGGAGAGACGCAATACTTGAGAACGCCGTGAGATTGACTGATTTGGCTGGTTTGCGACGGACGCCTTTACGGCAGCAATATTCTCCACACTTCGGGCAAAACCTAGTCTCACTGGCACGGCAACATCAAGCAGCAAAAATTCTGACTCAAATTTTTTCACTAGACTACGAATTGCTTATCTACTGGGACGAGAATTACGACCGAAAATTGGCGTTAATGATCTCAAAGTTGCGACCAACCGACTCGGAATCTCTTAAGTAAATTTTATTTATTTGTAAACGGTGTTCCTTCGTTTATTTTACTGAATGTTTTGACATTGACAGTTCGGTTATTGGGGTAAGGGTGTTCACACTAAAAGTTTAAAGTTGTCAAGTCGCTAGTAAATGACCTTTTATTTTAGTTAACAAAATTTTAAACGAAATTGAAATATGTTTATACCTGCGATAGCGCGTGGACATTAACAATGACATTGGGGGAGCTGGTAAAAACACAAGTGCAGATTTTACTCTATTGTAGATGCAATAGGGTTGGAGTGTGCGAGTGCGAGAAAATGTTTCACTTTCGCAATGGTGCTAGACCAGTGGCATCGGATCGGATGAAGTGCCGAAATACCAATCGAATATATGAACTCGCCTTTCACAAATTACAATATCCTTGCCTGCAAATATTTATTTATTTCAACCAGATGAATTGATTTGTAGGTACTTTTAATTTAGTAGATTAATAAATTTTTTTTATTTATTTACATGAGAAATACGTCCATAGTCAAATCCTTCATAAAATAAGCAGTCGTCAAACTGTTACCGGTCGCTACACATTCTCTGATTCAGAGTTATTTCAAAATAAAAACCATTCTATTAAATTGTATTATATTTAACTTTAGATAAAACACCTCCCACAGTCGTTTTAATTGTTTTTCTCAGCGAAAACGAAACACAAGTAGAGCGTCTTGAGCTAAAAAAGAAACAGATTTTATTTTTGACAGCTCAGTGCACTGCTCTGAGCTTAAAAAGAAAAACGCCCCATGTATAATATATTTAGATTCTTGCCCCTTATGCTTTTCAAGTAACGTAACACATTAATAACAGCGACAGCAACAGCATTCCCAACTTTAGGTTAAATCCCAAATTCGCATCGTAATGACGAATTTTGTGTCGATGTAAACGTACTATAAACGTTTTCCTTGGTTTTAAGTTATTTGCCTGCACTCTGCCTGAACTCAGCTTTTTTTGATTACTGATTGGAATGGAATTTGTATTTTTCCGTTGGAAAGCCGTATCGTATCTGTGTTTGAGAGTTTGGGTAAAAACATTAGTTTGTTTTTTTCCTGACATTTTAAGGAGTGCAATTATTGTCCCTAACTAATTTATTGTCTTGCATGTAAATCAAAAAAATTGTTTCGGAATGTCGTTTGTCCAAATAAATACAGCACAAGCGGAATCCGTCCATAAGTTTTTGGAAGCTCTTCGGTCCGACTTTCGAAGTCTATCAACGGAAACGAAGAAAAAATATCCCCACATTAAGGAGGTACTCTCGTAATTATTATTATTAAAAACTATTCGTTGTTTGTTTGAGCAGATTGATAATATAGAAAGAAGAAATATAAATGTACTTCACATGTTTTTAATTAATAGATTGTTAAGTTTGCAAATGTTCTGTGAATTCCATCATTCAATTAATTGCAGGTACTTTAATATACATAGGTGTGACATCTACACTCTTTTTGCTTGTTTTACCTTTTTACAATATTTAACTATGCAATTAGCCTAGGTCACTTTACATTTGATCTAATTTCGGGTTCGGACTGATTATAAAAGTCTCAAAAGCACATCCAATTATCGATTTTTTTTCGTAATGGGGTCATTGGCACTGACTTATTTACCAAGTTGTAAATAGAGAGCTATCGATTACTCAGGTAGCCGTTGGTAATGGATGTGCAATTACCGAGGAGGTTTAAAATGTCATTCTCGTGATGAAGATACTTAGATTTTACAATTATGAGCATAGTTTTAAGTATACACAACACAGGTTAAGAGTACAGTCCCCACATCAAGTACACTTACTATGGAGTCAGGAATCAAGGTCACGTGTTATATCTACTATCAGATATCGCAAGGCAGAAGTTGTCCATACATTGGGTGATTTTTTTTTTTTTTTTTTTTTTATAAATAAACCCTTGCCCAAGGGCAGGCACTGCGACCTGAAAAGATCTTTTGTGCCACAAGGTTGTCTTTACGCCAAAAGGCGACTGACTTCCCTAATGAAACTCAGCACGTCTTTGGAGGTAGAGTTGCGAAGCTCTGCCAGTGATAACATCTCTCTGTGGAGAAGGCGTCATCTCAACCAATGTAGAGCCGGGCATTCACAGAGTATGTGTTCTGAGGTCTCCTCGTCCTCCATGCAGAATCTACATTCTGGCGTTGGACATAGGTTCATCTTGTTGAGATGATATCTCAGACCGCAGTGGCCAGTGAGAAAGCCAACCAGCAGTCTAATGCTTTCCTTATTTAGAGTAAGGATTTCCTTATAGGAGTAGGGCTTAATCAAGCGTTTAGACTGTCTCAGACCAGGGGCGCTTACCCAATGTTCAAGGCGAGTCTGTTGCTCCCAATCTTTGACAAGCCCTAGAGCAGTAGTCCAGTTGACACTGCAGTACGGTTATGGACCGACAAAAGCGGCTTCAGAGCCAGCTCTGGCAAGCTTATCTGCAGCTTCATTCCCTACAAAACCTCGGTGGCCAGGCACCCATCCGAGTTTAACTTTGTTGTATTTAGCTAGCTTTTGTAAGGCGCAGCAGCAGTTTTTTTACAGTCGGAGAGTCTATTGTGTTGGACGACAGTGCCTGAAGTGCCGCCTGACTGTCTGAGAAGATATGTATCTTTGCGCCCTTAATTCCTTTGTTGGAGTTTAAGATAGCGCAGATCTCAATGGCATGGATTTCCGCCTGGAACACTGTGAGGCACATCCCCATAGGTATCGAGACCTTGGTGTTGGGTCCAAAGACACCAGCACCAACTCCAGACTCCATTTTTGATCCGTCGGTGTACCATACCAGACTTTTTGGGTCCACAGCTGGAACTCCCGAGACCCATTTAGAACGGTCTAGTATTTCTACCTCAAATAGTTTATCGAAACTATATTCCCTTACCATTAAGTCAGGGATGGTGTAAAACATATCCAAGTTTTGGATAGAGTTGAGTATCTTCAGGTGACCCACATGGTCATTTGAGTTATACTTATATTCAAGCTGAAGCTTAATAGCGCATCTGGCAGCCGTCTTCTGAATGAATGCTTGTAGTGGTGACAGTCCAATTATGGCTTCAAGTGCTACCGTAGGGCATGTGCGCATGGCACCAGTTATTCCCAGACAGGCAACACGTTGTAGCTTTTGGAGCCTGTTAGCCGTAGTACGTTCAAGTACTTTTGGCCACCACACGATGGAGGCGTACGTGATGATGGGTCTAACCATCATGGTGTACATCCAGTATATCATTCTGGGGTTTAGACCCCAAGTTCTGCCGTATAGGCGTCTGCAGGCCCACATGGCTCTTGTGGCACGCTCAGTGGCGGCCTTTACGTGTGAGTTCCAATTTAGTTTTCCTGTCCAGGATGACTCCCAGATATTTGACCTCATTGGAGTAGCTCAGGGGTGTACCATTTACGGTGATCGGTTCGAAGTTAACCAGTCTTTTTCGCGTAAAAGGTACCAGGATGGTTTTAAGAGGGTTGATGGAAAGTCCTTCCTTAATACACCATTCTGAGACATGTAGCAATGCTTTTTGCATGCTATCAGTAATGGTTGCGCTACGCTTACCATTAATAATTATCGCCAGGTCATCAGCATAACCAATGGCGTTAAAGCCTAGTCTGTGTAGACTGAGCAGTAGATTGTCGATGACAAGTGACCACAAGAGGGGAGAGAGTACTCCTCCTTGGGGACAGCCTTTGGCTGCTGTCACAGACACCGAATTACCTCCAGAGGAGGAGGTAATTATACGACTTTCCAACATGGCTCTGATCCATTGGTTCGTCGATACTACGATACCTTTATTACTGATCGCCCTGGCAATCGAGTCGTATCCGGTATAATCGAAGGCACCCTCAACGCCCAAGAAGGCACAAAGTGCCGTTTCCTTAGACTTGAAAGTCTCCTCTACCTTTTTGACAAGGCAGTGAAGAGCACCTTCAGTGGATTTGCCCTTTCTGTACGCAAATTGACTTGAGTGCAGGGGGCTTGATGTTACTATATGCTCCCTAATATGAACATCTATAAGTCTTTCCATGGTTTTTAGAAAAAAGGATGTTAGACTGATGGGTCTGTATGATTTAGGCAGTTCACTTGGCCTATTGCCACTTTTGGGGATAAAAATCACGTTGACCTGTCTCCAGGAAAGTTGGTGATCTGACACGTGCCAATTTAAAATGAAGTTTGCCATAAATGGACTAGCGAGTGTGAGGTCAAGTACCTCTTCGCGAATCGAATTTATGAAGGTTGGTTTGGAACCCTTGTTTAAAATGTCTACATTGTTACCGACTATAAAATTTAACAAACACTCACCTCTTTTATTGTTGTTGCTACTACCCCACACCGTATTGTGCGCGTTGGAATCGCACCCAATGACGTAGTGTAAGTTGTTTAGTAGGCAGTAGCGGATGAGTGCCTGTACCTCTAGTGGAGGGATGTTGTCTTCGTCTCCGGGGAAATACGCAGAGGCACATAGGATATTGTGTGTACCTCTAGGTGTAGGTACTTCCAGTAGTACGGCAACCAGGTCTCTGCTGATGAATTCTGGAATGGGAAGAAAGTTGCTATTTATATCGATGAAGCAGGCCGCCCTCGGCACTTGCTCACCGCACTTGTAAATTAACCCACCTGCCCTATTCCCAAGACCTTTAATGAGTCCGCTGATAACCCAAGGCTCCTGGATGAGGCCTAGGGTTATCTTTTCCTCGGCAAACCGCTTGCTAAAAGTGGCGGACGCACCCTTAGCATGATGGAGGTTCGCCTGAAGCACCTTGATGGTGTTCATAGATCCTCCTTTGAGGATCTGGCTTGCCTGAGTAGCTGGGCTTTTTTTGGGCCCTTACCTTTTCGGCAAGCAGCCAGTCCAGGGCGACCTGTTGTTGACTGCCTGGCTGACTCATCTTTTTTCCATCCCTGGTTAGACCGCCCAGTGGCGGCGTTGGCCGGGTTGGAGGGGTTCGCGGCCGAATTGCCGGTTTTCCTAGGGAAAGTAATCTTTCCTTGCAGGAAGGGACGATTGGACGACGTTGTGGCCGTTGCCTTAGTGCTCCCCCCAGAACCACTCGGGGTAGCATGCCCAATGGCATTTTTACTATCTTTGCTGGCTGTTTGGGGGGGAGGGGGGGGGGGGGGGGGTCCACAGGAACTGACATTACTGTCGTCTGACCGCTACCTAGGCTGCTAGTAGGAGCTAGTCCTGATGAAGTGGACTGCGTAGTTGTACTACCTTGTACGAAGGTTTTTGGCCCTGTGGCACAGCTAGTCGAGGTGGACTGCAATGGTACACTACCTTCAGACACATTTCCGATAGGTAGTACAGTGGTTTCTGGTCCGGTGACACAGCTAGTCGTGGTTGACTTATGAGGTACCATACCTTCAGTCACATTACCGATAGGTGGTACAAAATTAGCTGGCTCGTTATTATTAGGGTTGATGGCAGATTTAGAGGTTCTGTCGGTGCTCTTCAGAATCAATCTGATCATGCCGAATCGGTAGGCGATCTTCCCCATAAGTATATTGAGCTCAGTCAAGGAGGCGTTGTCTATTGAGATAACGAGGTGAAGGAGTGCACCTACCTTACCTCGCTGTATCACTCTCCATGATTTGGTGCTGATGTTGGCATTTTGCGCCCCAATGGTCGCTAGCACTTTTTCATTTGAGAGTTCGAGGCTCTCTGGAAAGAGTCCGCGGACGATGTGTGTTTTCGGGAAAGATCCTTCTTCCACAAGCATCAGGTCCAGACCACATTTCTCTTTAATTTTCTCGAAATTCGAGCGCATCCACCCAGCAGTGGCGCTGTTAGAGCAGACGAAGATTATCCATCCTGTCTTAAGGTGCGAGCCAGAGAAGACTGGCCACACGCCACGGTCGCTCAGCTCGATTGAGGTGTCTATCACCGCCTCCTTCACAGCAGCCATTTGCTCTATGCCCAAGTCGGTTGGGATGATTCCAAGCCTAACTAGGCTAGCCACCTGGCTAAAGGTGGGTGCCTCAGGCCTAGGACCTTTCCTTACCTTCTTGGCGGCAGGTTTGGGGGGAGTCTGGTCTTCAGATCTGCCTCGCTTGTTGTCAGGCTTGTCTGTTTGTGCTGCTTGGGCTAAGATTAGAGCACTTTCTCTGTCTAAGCCTCTCCGCAAAGCACTTTTGAAGCGTCTATTTTGTAGACTGCTGAGTCTACCAAAACCACCTTGCTTCTGTATTTGTAGCCCAGTCAAGCTCTTCCCAATGGAGGAGCAACCCGATTTCTCGGAGACCACGCTACAATTGTCCACCAGAGTGGAGGTGTCAGAATCTGAGGTGGTCGCTTCCGCTTCGTGTTTTCTGCCACTAATAAGTTTGGATGTTGTCCACAAGACATCACTATCCATACTTTGGGAGTTAGGGGGGTTCGGTTGCCCGTCAGCAAGCCGAGAAGTGGAGGCCGGGTTCTGCTCTATAGCAGAAGAACCATCAGCCTTCGGGAGCCCAGTAGCTATCCGATTTGGGTTGTCTTCTGGTTGCCCAACAGCAATTCCAGAAGTTGATGCGATTTCAGATGCATCCGTCTGTAAGTTTTTTAAATTTAGATTTGGAATTGTACCCACGAGTCTTCGGGAAAGTAAGTCGCCCATGCCAGAGCCCGATATGGCATGGGAAGGCTGGACTTAAAACCGAAGGTCGCCTGGTATTCGGAGTTTGCATAATTGCGACTAGGCGCTCCCCTAGCCATGCATCCATCGGCATATGCAACCTTAGAGTTGGAGATTTGTTAGGGTTGACTCCCCAATTGGACGACAAGTCCGGTTAGTTCTTAGTCATCACTCATCAAAACAGACATGGTCTGATTGACTCGTTGCGATTTAAGCCTCCGCACCGGCACCAACCTCACAAGGATGGTACACTCGACAAGGTAACTAACCACGCGGAGGTACATTGGGTGATATGAATAAAACAGAGTACCTGCTCAAAACTCAGCCTTTCGGAGCAGCTGCTCCATTTGGTATGAATAAGATACGTGAGCGGGTGCTCAATAATAGAGCATCTTTTAGTTCGATGAGCAGCTGCTCAAGGTCAGTACCTTATTTCTTGTTTGGCATAAATAAAACGATGCACCTGTATTTAGAGCAGCTGCTCTTTATTTGTGAGTTAGCTCAGTTGGTTGTTCACCTTTTTTTTGTAGTGGTCGAACTGGCGAACCCCACAGGTGGACCATGATAAAATGGTAAAACTCGACTTCATTACCCATAACTTTCTTGGAAATAGTTTGGAAAAAAGGGGTTGTGCATTAACAAATAGTTAACAAATAACAATTTTGGAATGAATAGTCAATACAACTAGGCCGGTTGGTTTTGCGGTTAATGAGGTCATGACATTTATATATTATGCCTCAAACTCAAAAACTTTAAAAAAAAAGTAGTTATTGAGTTATGATCTGTTATTAAATGGTTATGCTAGGCTTTAATAATTACAAAAATTAAAAAAAAAAATGCTTCATATGTTTTATTAAAAAAAAAAAACTATCATAAATTGTTGCATTGCCTTATGCTAGATTGGCACAAAACGTCTACCTACATTATGAGTAACTTACCTATTTATTAACGTTCGAAATAAATGCTGCATCATTATAAAAACACAATCAAATTGGCAAACAGATTTTATTCTTTGAAGAGATTTATTTTCTGGTATAAACAATTTCAAAGCAAGATATGCACAATGCTTATTATTGCATATTGTCGCCTATTCTTCATATATTTCACGAAATCATCTATGTTATCAAAATGAATAGATTTATGGACCCTGCCTCCAGACTTTGATGTCGATGGACGACCGCCACTTTTTGGTGGGTTTTCGAATTGCTTTAGGTTTGTCTGGGCTTTTTCGCGACAAAAGCCGAGCTGAAGTATTGTACAGTCTGCAGTTTTCTTCAGAATCCATGCATTATTGATTGAAATGTCGATAAGCCATGTGAATATTGGCCACAACAATTTCTACCCCCTTATTCCATTTTTGTTTATAATGTAAACGCACTAAAGGTATTTTTTGTAGTGCCCTTATAATGTAATAGCTATACAGCACGGGCCTTAAGGAAATTAGAGGGAGATGCCGATGCACGTAGGTTTTGAATGTTTGTAAATTATAATGTGAACTAAAAATGAAGCGAGGAAGAGCATTCCATATTCGTGTTGTACGACTAAGGAAAAATTCTTTGTATTTCACTGTACGACCGTAAACCGGCGCATTCCTACCATGTCGGGTATTGCAATTGAATGTTCTAAGGGTGGAATGCAGTTCGCTACTTGGTTGCATCACAGACAAGAAAAATATACAGATGTAGAATATGGTACACATCCAGTTTAATTCTTTTTCTTAATGTAGATGGCTCTAGCTACTCTGTTTTTCGATTATTGTATCATCATGCACGCAACTTGCATTTGCCAACCCCAATCCCAACATTTACTTTGTTTGTCCGCAGAAGGTCAAGATCGGTGGTATGAGCTGTGCCTGTGACCATTGGCATGACCATGGAAAAGGACATGTGTGTGATGCGATCTGTGTGTGCACAAGCTAGGTAAAAAATACGTTGTAAAAGATGTTTTTTTTCTCTGTGAAAACTCACAACAAGTATGATCAGCGAAGCAAAGCGAGCGACGAGACATTTCGATTTTCTATATTCACTTCGTTTTCATTTTCAGTGCAAATTTTGTTCTGAGGACGTATGGATTTGGATGCGCTTGTCTTCAACCTTTTTGCACTTTTTTCAGCTCTATCAACGAAATAATGTTTAAAACTAGAGAATACGGGCACCGTATTAAATGTTGCATAAATTCTTGTCGCGCCCAGCGGCAAGCAAATTTAAGCAGAAAGTTTTTTAAATTCCCAACAAGAGAGAAAGAGGTTCTTTTAAGAAAATGGCGTGACGCTTGCAATTTAAAAGATCATATAGTTGCAAGAAATATGTACGTATATGAAATACATTTTGAAAAAGATTTGGTTATGATTCAGAAACTTAAAAAAGGGTCTGTCCCAAGGCTGAATCTTGATAATGTTTCGAATAGTGTTGATGATTCAAGTCACAAAACGTACGTATGTCAAAAAGGTGAGCCTGCTGTCGATTTAAGTCTAGATGAATTTGCAAAATTTTCAGATGCATGTTTGAAGAAACCATCATTGACTGAAAATACTGAGAACGTCAAAGATATTCAAGATTATAAATCAGATATCTTGAAATTAAAAGAAAAAAATTATAATTTGGAAAAGACTATTCGAGAAATACGCAAATCAAATAATTTAAAACAAATAGCCTTAAGACGCAGACTGAAAAGATTAAAAACAGGAAGTTTTTCACACAAATCAAATAAAAAGACAAACTAAAAAACATTGCTGATTTAATCGATTCGTTCCCCTTTCGTTAACGATAACGCAAAAGTTTTTGCCAGAATGCTTTTAACTAAAAATAAAACCTACTCTAAAAAAGAAAAATGGATTTCACAAATTTTATTTTTTAGAAATGCCGCCTTATATAATTTTATGAGAGAAACTCTTGACTTCCATCTCCCTCATCCCACTTCTTTGTACAAGTGGATGGAAATAAAAAATTTGTCAACGGGTTTTCATGAAGAAGTTCTAACGAAAATCAAAGACAAGGTTAACAAACTGCCTGACATAAGTAAAAATGTAGTACTAATTTTTGACGAAATTTCTATCGAAGAAAATATAACATAATAATTTTAAGGACAGAATTGACGGATTTGTTGACTACGGCGATGGGAGAAGAGAACCAACAAGAGGCAAAACTATTTGTGTTTTCATGATAAGGGGACTCTGCAGCAATTTTAAATATATTTTAAACTACGTTGTGAGTTCCACATCATGTCCAAGCTTCAACAAACCGAAGCCTGTTTCCAAAACTTGGACATAAAGAAGAAGGCAGTTCACAAAATACCTACAATAACTGGTTTGTTTACAACGGGCAAAAGATCTATCTCTGCTTTGATGTACCACATCTAGTGAAATCGATTAGAACAATCTTCGGACTTTTGTTTATCCAATGGAGATATTGTCAGCTGGGATGTGTTGAGGGAATTATATGCAATCGATTACCAAAACCTTGTTAGAGCTTGTCCAAAAATCAGCCAAGCACATTTGGACCGAACCAATTTTCAAAAAATGTTTTCGAATTTCAGTCAATTATTGCCAAAATTATTTCACTGAATCTACTATTTGCATCAAAATTTGCTAATTGCCAAAAAGACTCCGATGAATTACTTGATGTTGACTGGTCTGCAATTGTAAATACTACAAGTGAGGAGTCAATTTCGGTAGATACTTGTAAAACAGCTACAATGTCAATCCACAACTGTGACACGCAAAACTTTGCCAATTTTAATAAACAGCCATCTGCCTCAATAACTGTCAGAAGTATGTCTATTCGCGACTTTGCTGGTTACTGCTGTTATAAGCTATTTAAAACGATGAAAGATCCCTGTCTGCATTGTACCCGAACATTGATTAAAAAAGATAAGGCGCAAACTGAAAATTCGGAGTTTCTTATTCATCACAAGGCATACCTAAATTCAGAATCTGACTTTGGAAAATTATTTGCACCTTCAAATAAATTTGTTGAAATTTGCAAACTTCAAACGAATGTTTTATATACAACAATAGCCCAGAAATTATTAACATCAAATCGCAAATAATATCTACGTGCATTAAAGAAACAGAGTTGTTTTGTTCCGATTGGTTTGAAGACCCAATTTGTGGTGAGCACCATTTGAAAACACTTTCTTTTATGGTCCTTGTGTTGTTGA
Source organism: Portevinia maculata (assembly GCA_949715645.1). NCBI lineage: Eukaryota > Metazoa > Arthropoda > Insecta > Diptera > Syrphidae > Portevinia > Portevinia maculata. The sequence continues at coordinate 99,610,809 of OX454525.1, forward strand.
GAAAAAATTGTATTTGGACCAGTAAAAACGCTAAAAAATCTATCCAAAAAGGTAAAACAAGAAACAGTAACAACAAGCGACTTCAGAATTTAATGAACCTATAAGAACTGTCAGGATTTGGCACGAAATCAATAACATTGTCTTTTTTTATAAGGTCCGGTAGAAGGCACAATATTTTTTTTTATTGAATAAGTCTGATTTTTTGTTTGTTTTATTACCTATATTAAAAAAAAAACACCAACTATTTTATGAATTCTTTCTTTTATGCTTTGAATTTCGTTTTAATTTGTTTTTATTCTAGTATTAATTTCGTGATATATTGCAAGCACTGGAACTAAAGAAATAAGTACTTTCTAGCGACCAAATATTGTTGATTGATATTTGGTTAGGGTATATTACACTGCGACCTATTGGTCTATTGTGTCCCCTTGCTTGTGCCTCGGAGAGGTGCATGTCCTCGTTCAGAGTCCTCTCTAGATACTTTGTGAAGCGTGTCGAGGTATTGCTCTGATTTATCCTTGGCAGGTCACACTCCTTAGAGCACAGCGTCCAGTCCAGTTTCTTTGATGAATCTGAGAATGAGCTGTGGGTCCATGGTTTGTATGTCCTTGTCTGTTATTTGGTGCCTGCCCAAATGTTTCATCCTTTTGTGGGTCAGTGCCCCACAGGATTCCAGTATATGGTCTGGAGTTTCGGCGGTTTCACTGCAGAATCTGCAGAGCCCGTCCTCCGATATGCCCATTTTCCTCAGGTGCTCCTTGAGTCTGCAGTGCCCCGTGAGGAGGCCTGTTAGGATTCTTAGGTTGTTTTTGTTAAGGCCGATACAAACTTTGAATCTCTTTTGGTTGTAATTTCCTAAGAGTTTCTTTGCTTGCCTCAGACCTTGTAGGTTGAGAAAGGTTTTGGCTCCTGAACTCTTCGCGTATAGTGTGTTCTCCTATCCCGCAGAATAGTTCAGGTCCTATGAAGGGTTCCTCTGCCCCTTTTCTTGCCAGAGAGTCCGCTGCCTCATTGCCCGTAATGCCAACATGGCCAGGCACCCAACCAAATATTGTTGCGGAAAACGATTTTTTTAGCTGGCATGCTATTTTCTTTTACATGGGATTTGCGACAATGTTTAAAATGAAAAAAATAAAACACAGAAATTCAATGGATTTTTGCTTATTTTCTGACATTATTTGAGTGTTTGAAATAAAAGTTCACCAACCTCCAATCTAAATCAGAGATTTTTCTTATTTCATGCTATCAATTGAAATTCAGTGTTTTATTTCTCTTTTTTGTACACATGGCCTAAAAAAAAACAGGAACCATCGAACTAATGAATGACAAAAAAAGGACAATAATAAAAAAAAAAAACATAAAAATTCCAAAAACCCATAGCAGTACATGTACAACAATAATATCGTCAGCACACAAGTTCAACACACCAAAACGAAATTGAGAAAAAAAAATACATTTTTGTTCGAATCATACAATCCTTATTGACTTCCTTCATGTTGCAGGCAATTCATACCAGGTATTGTATTGTGTATGATGTTTTTTTCGATTTGTGTATGCTGGTTTTACATTTTTTCTTGAACATGCTTTTGTTCTGTCATTCTGTATCTGTATATTTCTCTTGTCTGTGGTTGCATTTACGGTGGAAATAACGATAATTTAATTTATTCATTCGCTTAGTACAAGCACACAATATCTTACAAACTAAATAACAATAAAATCTTAAAGCTAAGGTGAGGAAAGAGATAAGGGTAAGAAGTGAAAGAGGAAGATTAAGATTGGAGAGCTAGTTTGAGAGAGGATTTTGAGAGGTTTAGATCAAAGATGTTGGAGTTGTTTACTTTTCGAATTATTCTAGTAATTGGTTCATTTTGGCCATACTCGGTACGATGGAAAGGGACACAGAAGAGGGGAATGGTTCTCAAATGACGATTACTAGTATTGGTTTTGAATTTATTACGAAGACCTTCGCTATCAATGACTCCATTCAAAAGCTGGTGGGCAAAGAGTATGTCGGCATTATCACGACGTCTACTAAAAGTTTGTAAATTAATTAATTTTAGACGGCTTTCGTAAGGTTCGTTCACAATAGCACACATTGAAAATAGTCAATTATCAAGGCTGCCAAAAAAGGGTATTTTTCAAAAATGTGCTTCGAAACCGAGCAGTATTTTTATGTTCAAGATTAATGTTTAATTTAATGTTAAAAGGCATTTCGCAAACATACTGCTTACCATTGCAAAGATCAGCGACATACTTCCAAATATTCAGTACACCCGACTTAAATTATGAACATTTTCTAAATTAGAACTCATTCTTTGTGACTGAACTATGTAATTCGTGTTTGATTGAAATGAATATTTAACTCACATGGCCACCAGACATCAGGGAGTCTACTCATTAACGCTTGTAAGCTATGAGTCTAATGAGTTGAGTATACTATAGGGACGGGCTACAGTCCGGTTTTTCAAAAAAAAAATTTTTTTTAATTGTTTGCGTGTCAGTGGGCGGATTTTGAAAATATTTACACATGAGCATAAAGGGCCCCTAGAGAGTATATATGTATTATAAATTTTAGCTCCCTAGCTCAAACTTTGACTTTTCAATAAAATTGTTTTACTTAATTGTGGGCCTATACCACTCTACCAGTGAGTGAGGCTCGTAGATAAACAACGCACTAATCGCATTGGAGTTTATGGTTCTCTCTAAGTGACCAAAAAATAGTAAACACAAAACCAGTTTCTCAATTCTTATTGAATACTAGCTGACCCATGCTCGCCTTGCTTCGCCAGTCTGCCACTTCTCAAATTTAAAACAAAATACTTGCTGATAAGAACTGATAAAGAAAACGTCGAGAGTGTCCCTTCTCATTATATGGATATACTCTCAGTGTGACTCCCTCTCAATCTCAATTACATTTCATACCCTATCTTTCTCAATCCCATGCGCCACAAAAACAAACAACACAAACTACAAAAGGTGCATACAAAAAAGAAAGAAAAAACCATACAGCACTAAAGGTACAGAGAGAGAAACAGATTTGTGCCGCACACACGCACAAATATTCCTCCACTCAACGCTGGGAAAATCCAACGATCTAGCTTCCATCGAACATTTTACTTTTTTTGAATTGTATAAAATTTATAGTTTAATGCTTATTGTTCAATTTCAGGATGACCTCCTAAGATGATTTATATCTTAAAATCTTTGTAGATAATTGAAATTTATATTAAAAAAAATCCTATTTCATTTGGATGAGTCATTCCAAACCTAGGAGCTAGAAAGCATTCGAGAGTTACAACTTTTCTTAGATATCAGCTTAGATCTCCGCTTCCGGAGAGCGGATGAAGCATTTTCCCGCAATAAAAAGTAGCCTATGTTCATCAGGGATAATGTCGGCTTATAATGGTAAAACAATTTTTCAAATCGGTCCAGTAGTTTCGGAGCCTATTCAAAACAAACAAACAATCAAATCTCTCCTCTTTATAATATTAGTATAGATTCATTATTTCTGATTGTTGATCCTAGTGGTTGATAAAAAAGGTTTTGCAATTTTGAATAATTTTTTTTTTGACACATAGTCTTAAAAGGTCAGATTGAAAATAAATTTGAGGTGTACGATGTGTTGTGCTTAACTTTCCGTCAGAGAGCTGCATATAACGGTGGCGGTTAATCAAGACGCGAGCGCAGGATTTAATAGCAATGTAACTAAAAACATTAATTTCCAGTTGGGATGAAATTGCTATAAGGAGGAGTTAAGATTAGGATACCTTCTATGGCGATATAATTTGGTACGTCCATGATGGAATTGGGAAGGAAATATTATTGGTAAATACTCGTATGTAGTTTTATTTATGACAAGTGGTCTATTTTCAAATTGGAAATATGTCAAAAGCTACTATGTTGCAGATAAACCAATATGCCGCTAAATGTTCAAAGGACGTATAATAGAAAATATTGTTTACTGTCATAACATTAGGTTGCGCGTTAGAACCCTCACTTGTGATCAGGAATCAAATAAAATAAGCAGTTACTATCATCTTGGCATTACTCAGAAAACGCCTTATTTTTTTCATAATTCTTACAAAATATACGTAATTTATGACCCAGTCACCTTATTAAGAGCTGCGAAATACCCTGCTGAAAAAGGATAAAAATGTAGTCGTACCTTGGAAGTGTTTGGAGGAACTTTATAACATTGAAAAAACAACGGAATAACAAGTATCACATAAATTAACCTTTAAACATATAATACTGAAAATTTGGCAACAAATTAAGGTAAAAAATGCTGTTCAAATATTCAGTCATACGATGGTAGTGCTGCCATAAAAACTGCTTTTGAGACGAGTGCATTTAGCCACGAAACAGCTCTACACGCTCTATCTACAGCGGACTGTCAATTTTACGAATAATTTATTTGACTGCTTAAACGAAGCGTTTGTTTAGTAAAAATATTAAATTTTAATTGTATAAAACGTGATATGCCGTACGCTCATTTCTGGAACAAAGTGTTTCTTACCTCGAAGAAATGTCTTTCGAAGAAAAAAATAAAACATTTTCGGCACGAAGCTTTTTACAAACCATAAGCGAAGTTTTGCAGTTATCTTGTGGCCTGTTTGAACACAACCCCGAAAATAAGTATGTTCTCATGTATAAAATAAGTCAAGATCCAATAGAAAATTATGTTTTCGTTGGTAAGAAGTTGAAATGGATTTAACCCTAATCCAATCACTTAATTTTAACCACATTTTTTTTTTTATAATTTGCGTGTGCTAAAGAGATTTCTTTTTTTTTGTAGTGAGACTCCTTATAATGGTAAAACCACAGCGCAGGCATTTAGTTTGTTGCGCAAGTAGCTCCCAGCAAATGATTCATTGTCTATTTTTGGGTGCTACTTACTGAAAGAATAGAAGGATAGGAAAGAAGTTTGGTGCGATGGGATTTTTTCTCCACAGGTGGCGCCTAAATTGCTTTAGGGAGATCAGTTTTTGTTGTGCGTATTCAATTTATAAAAATCATGGCACTGGTCGGGATTCGAACGCACGACCTGCCAATCACTTGGTGAATACACTACCATCGCACCATTGCCACCTGCATAATATCTAATTTAATCTCCCATAGGTTTTCATCTTTAAGCGCTTGTGCATCTAATTTGAATAAGATAGCGAGGAATTTTTGTTTGAAAATGTGTGCAATGAAACAAGTCATCAAATATATGCTTGTTTTTGTTACGAAAACTACATATCATTTTCTGAAAAAAATCAAGAAAAAAATAATGAAATTGAGCAAGAATATGAACATTTTGAGACCGTAGAGTTGGCCTTAATTGAAGAGGATATGCTAGTAGAGGATTCGGTTGTCGGTTCTATATTTTATTTGTGCGGCTATGCTGAAAATATCTCCAAAAATTAATTGCTGTTCTTGTGAAGTAGAATTGAAGAGATCCGGAGAAATTATAAAATTACAAAAGGTTTCTGAAACTTTTTTGTTTCATAAAACTATTCCTCAAATCCCGACTTCGTTTTCTATTGCGATTTAAAAAAAAATCCAAAATTATAGAAAATTGGCATATCTGACACAAATCGTGTTCCAGAAATTTCGCTTTGGTTTCCTTTTTTTACATTAAAATTCTTGATTAGATAATTAATTTTTTGCTTAGAAAATATTGTGCATAGGAAAGTGCAAAGTTGGCTTCTACTACAAATACATTCAATATCCATCGCAAACTTTAAATAAATCAGTGAAGAAGCACCCCTAGAGTGAGAGGCAGGAGGAACTCACTTAAAACAAGCACCATAAGAGTGAAAGACACGGATAACTCGTTTAAAGACATAGACATTGTCTTTGTTTTAAAACAAAATGAATAAAATAATTTTAATGAGAAGAAAAGATTTCAAAAGAAAAAAAAACTGATCGTCTTATCCACATCACTACCCTCTACCTGTATAACCTTATTCTGAATCTTAATTTTAATTGATTATTCTGAAAATGATTTTTCTTACAATTTCAATGAATAATGTTTTTGACATACACCCACCACATTCATATTTAAAAGTATTAAATTGCTGTAGCGAATCAAGCTCATAGGTATTAAGGTACAACATCCATACCCTTAACAAAGATTCGAAATACTTTGCTAAGGCAAATTATGATTCATTTTTAATCGCCTTGATGGAGAAAAAATATCTAATAAAAAATAATTAAAAAATAATTCCAAAAGGAAACCGATTGAGTCTACACAACACCCCTACCAAATAAAGACCATAACGATATTCTGATTTCTGGATCCGGTTTTGTATCTTCGCAATCCTTATATCGATGGAAGCGAGAATAATGAAAACAAATGCGATATAGATTGTTGATGCATCGCATGTTCTAGTGCGATGAAAGGGGATATCTCGGGGGGAGGTACAACTTGAAAAAATGGGTTCGTGTTCGTTGTATGGAGTGGAGTGTCTCTATATTCGTTTGTTTATCATGCTACTCAGATCTCACATGATTCCTTGATTTTTTAAATCATTCGAATTTAAATATCTCTATTCTTAAAATCATTCGATTATGACCAACCATCACTACTCCTAATTGTGTTATTTTAGTTCGAATACCTTTACCAGAAATATACAACATTTATTGCGGATTTGAAATGCTTATAATATAAGCTGTATTTAAGTAGCATTTCCAACAGCTAAATCGGCATCATATATAGAGAGTGATAAGGCAAGAAGAGAACCCACGTCCTGTCAACAAATAGCAGATTTCACCACCCAGTATAGAAGAGGTTGGCTTAGCTATAAGAAAGCTTAAGAACAATAAAGCCGCCCTCTCTGATGGCTTACCAGCGGAGCTTTTCAAATATGTAGGTGATGTTTTGATTGGGTACACCAAATCATCAACCAAGTATGGGTGGAAGAAAGCATGTACGATGATTTGACTATCAACTCCATGTGCCCCATCTTCAAGAAAGGTGATCCTATGTCTTGCAAGAACTGTGTGAACGTCTCAAGCCGTTATGCAACACACTAGTCGGTACCAGCAAATCCTAAAAAAGAACAACGAATTTCAAATCAAGTCTCACCATCTTTTCATTGACTTTAAAGCTGCATATGATAGCAATCATCGTCAGGAGCTCTACATGGCGATGGCCGAATATGGGATCCCGGCGAAACTGATCCAGTTATGTCGCGTGACACTTGAAAACACCCGGTGTAATGTGCAGTTTGGAAGCAGCTCTTGCGAATTATTCCAAACCTGCAAAGGTAGGTGCAAACACGGAAGGCACTATTTTCAATAGATCCGTCCAATTACTGGGTTATGCGGATGATATCGACATAATCGACCGCTGGTGCGTGCCGTGTTAGAGGCTTTTTTTGTTGGTCTTGAAGTTAATGAGGACAAGACTAAATACATGATAGCAACAAACAAACAAACATCTGTCCACCGAATTGGTCAAAACGTCACTGTTGATAGCAACAACTTCGACGTAGTTAAAGAGCTCACCTACCTTAGAGTAACGACGGAGAATTACCTTAGGAAACCGCTGCTACTTCGGTTTGGCCAAACAATTGGGTTCAAAACTTCTCACTTGAAGAATAAAATGCATGCTCTATCGAACCTATCGGAAGATAAGTAGGAAAGGGGAGCTAATATTGATTTCTTTTGAAAGAAAAATACTCCATCGGATATTTGGTCCATTGTGCGAGGAGTGCGAACGGAGGAGAAGATACAACCGCGAAGTCTATGGGATGTACCAAGATGTGGATGTAGTTGAGAAAGCTGAATCACGTCGACTATATAAGCTCAGCCACATTGAGCGAATGGACAATAATGCTCCAGCCAAGAGGATCTTCGACTCCCCGCCACAGATTCGAGAAGGGAAGGAAAACTGACCAAGCCATCGCCGATGCCAGAGCGCTTGGTCTGCACAACTGGAAGCAGTGTACCCGGGATCTCAGGGGATGGAAGGCTGTAGTGTCTCAGGAAGGGGATCTTCACGTGTCGGGAGTAGTGATGGCAAAAAAAAATCATTAATCGATTAATTGATCATGTGATTAATCAAAGGGAGCGATTATTAATCGCGATTATTCGCAACAAAATTAACCGATTAATCGGATTTTCGGTTAAAATTTGATTTTGTCATGAAAAAGAAAATAATTTCAAAATAAATTGTCTGCTGAGTACAAAAATAATTTATTAAGCGTTTAATTCAAAAAATTTAATTTATACATAAAGAAAAAAAATACATTATTTGTTACAAATTGAATTCAAAAACAAGAGTTCTGATTCCCGTTTTCCGTAGCAGTTGCACCTGCTTTGGAAAAAAGCCGTTCGGATGGTACGGAAGTCCCAATCAAAAAGCTATATTTTTCGGAGAGTGTGTATAGCTTAGGGTAAACGGATTTCATCTCTTCCTAAGTACGAGTATCAACCACATTTCCTTTTTAACTCGAGAACCGGAGCATTGAGGAAGAAGCTTAGTTCGTCTTGAGGATGTGCTAATTCATTGTCCGTTCTTTGTCGTTTGTGGGCCAAAGTCTTATGGTGAGCCCAGAAATCGAATTCATTATCACCCGTGGAAGATGATTCACTTCCACTCCCAATGCTGTCATCTCCATGTCCAATTTCAGGCATTTCGCTTCTGATGGTTCTCATGGACAAAGCTATGGGATCCTGATGTACAACACAACCGGCATTTCACATGCGTTGCATTTTCTCTTGAAAAATGTTTCCAAACATCGCTTCGTACAGGAGCGATTTCACTGTCACAAGTACTTAGTTATACTTACAACTAATAATCTATTGTTATAGGTTGTAGCTCTATTTATGCCCCTGGTTATGTGTGGCATATTCGCAGGGATACAATTCCAGGTATTGCATCCTTTCGTTTTCTGGGTTTTTAGTAGTGATGGTTTTCTTTCGATTATTTTCGATTATTTTCGATTACTTTTTTGAATTAATCGATTAATTTGTCGATTAATCGAAAGGAAAAATTCCTTACAATTAAATCGTTAACCGAAAGAAAACAACCGATTAATATAAAATTTCGATTAATCGTGCCATCACTAGTCGTTAAGTAAGTAATGCTTATGAGCCGCTATCTAAATTTCAGTTTTTCCTTTGTTAATAATGACAAACATTATTCTCTCTGCAGTCATGGTCTACGCTCAGATCATTCATTTTTAATCTCCTTTAGTTTTCTACAATTTTTTCACCTATTTGTCTGTCTAATGGTTAAAGCGATTGGGGTGGAAATACACCAAAATAGTTTGATAATTTTTGGGTGATTTTTGAAATTTTCTTTGTGTTCCTCCCCTCGTCGTTTTCTCTTTCACTTTTTTCCCACTTCCTAATGTCGTTTCAATCGATTCAATCATTCCTCTGTGTTTCTTTCTTTACAGACTGAAATATCAAGCAAAATCTAACTATAGTGAAGATTTTTATCAACATTTTTTGTGTGAAGTACAGTTGGATGACATTTTAGAAAACGTCTTAAGAGGCAGTTTTTCTGCCAGCAATTTATTGTCAAAGGCCGGTACCAATAATAAATTTAATGTAAAGCTCAAATTTGTAGTCCCTTTCACTCCCATGGAAATTTCAATGACCACTAATTTATACTCCACATTAAATTTGCTGTTGGTAGGTTAGGTAAGGCTTAGGTGGCTGTCGGCAGAAGCCGACACACGTAGACCAATTTAGGTCCATTGTGATACCACGTGTGTTTTATGCACCTCAAATCTGTAGATGGGACTGGCCAACGACAGGCTGTTGTTCTCAAACGGTCCCACCATCGAAATTTAACAGAGTATTAACTTTGTAAAGCTTATGTTGGAATAAATAGTTGACAAATAACAAATTGTAGGTAGATGTTTATCACACAGCCTTAAGCAGGGGCCAAATCACGTCAAATGAAAAGGATTGATCGACATCGCTTCGACTATCATATTTATAGAGATAGTGAGGGATAGTTGCTCAAGGTACTTCTTAGTAAAAACAACTTCATACGACAACTTCATTTGTCAGTGGCACCGATATCTGCAATTTATTGTCCAGGCATCAAGCCTTTTCTATAATAATTATTTTAAAGTTGGTGGCTTATGGCATAGTGAGCCAATAACAATGTCTGATCAAACTCTGGTTCAACACAAAAAAGAGTCAATCTAATAATCGGTCGGTTTCTGTCTGCATTCTATACACTACAACATTCAAGGTTTTCTTACTTTTTTCAGTCATGTGACGAAGCTGTTACTAAATTAAATGCTGTTGGCAGTGATGAACATAATTCTGTTTACTACACTATCAATCAGATATTGTACCCACTGGTGCAAGGATGTGAAACAAAGGACCAGAAGATAATCAAGGTATTCACTTTAAAATTGTTTTAAAACATAATAATAACTTCAAAATACTTTTTGTAGTATTGTCTTGGAATGATGCAGCGACTGATTACACAACAGGTCGTAGATCAGAAAGGAGCCAGATATATTACCGACGCTTTGTGGATGCTTATGGAAAACAGCATCGATGAGGTTAAAGTGCTTCAAACAATAACTTTGCTTCTTACAACGAATACAATTGTCTATGGTGAAACCTTAGCAAAATCGATCGTGTGTTGCTTTCGTTTACACAATTCGAAAAATGCTACAATTGTCAATACGGCTGGAGCTACCGTCCGTCAGTTGGTTGCATTGGTTTTCGAACGCGTTTTCTTGGAGAAAGGTGTTGACCAGCATCAGTCGAATGCAATTGCAGCAGCAGCCGACAGAGCTAATGAAAGTGGGACATCAGGCAAAATATCAATTGCAAACAGTGAGCTGCACCCATTGGCTTCGGACGCGTTCATGCTGTTTCAAGTAAAGTATTTTTAGGTCTTAATTAAAGTTTGGGTATCGGAGAAATAAAATACTATTTGTTACGGAAAAAAATAAACTACAACAACTATATGTCATAAGGTGATGGAATCATGAAAAATCCCATCGCGAATACATTTTCCCGGAAAACTGTTCCCATTCAGCAATGGAGAATTTAAGAAAAAATAGAAAGCTACGTCACTCGCGTCATCATTAATCTGTAGCAAAATGTTTAGTACATACCCACAATCTTACGAAAGTCTGAAAAGCATCCAAGGGTGTAGACTGTAATTAGAAGGTTCTCAAATTTGCAGTTCGGAATCGGAAAAGAACCAATATATAATAAGACAAAAATATAACTTTGAAATCACGAATGTCTGGATAAGCTAGGCTTTAAACCTGTATGGGCTGCCAGCCCCAGAATAGACGTATGAGATGAAAGAATGAAGTATCCCTCTTTTTTCCGAGTTGTCTTGACTCAAGAATCAAGAGTGGTTTCTGTTGAAAAACTTTATTTAAAATATAACATTTAATTTAAAATCGATAAATCTTTGGTTTATCATGGTTTGGCTAAAGGCTGTCTACCAAGGAAATATTTTACCAAACTACAAATTACTACCACAATTGTAATACGCAGAGTTGGGTAAAATGATATCTTCTTCCTTCACGGCAATGCTATGATCGGGATTAAATGAACCATGACCCTCCCACTTTACTGCATTCCTATTTGTTCGCCTGGTGAAAAGACATACAGATTTTGTAAGTTGGTGAATAGGCTACAGATTGAGAATTTCTGAACTCAATTTTCAATGCAAATATATAATTTTATTTAGAAAGAATCCTTTAATGATATGTTGTCTGTATCTAATGGCGGTTGCTATATATTGATATAAAGTTTAGCAACCATGGGTGCCATTAAAAACGTTTAAGACTTCGTTCATTTCAATCGAAGTTCTTCACACGAAAATCCTTTAAGATGGCGCATCTATCGATGAAATGAAATAGTAAGAGTGAGACAATAGTAAGCTGGAGTTACCGAGCAGTTCGCAACCAAAGTGGGTGTACACCAGGAGAGCGTCTTAAATCCCTTAATATTTATTGCTGTCCTTGATTATGTGCTTGAAGGAAAAGTGACGAACTCCAGAGTGCATCAGATATTCTCTGCGGATGGAGTCATCATCAGCCAGGATCAAACCTCCTTGCAAAGAGCACTGTATGTATTGGTGGATGTTTTGTATGGGAATTGGTATCGTGGTAGTTCGAAAAAAAAAAACAGAATACTGTGGCTGCCGTTGCCGTTCTCTGACCTACTCCGACCTATTCCTAACATTAATATGAATGGAAGTGTGATTTCCAAGTGCAAAAAGTTAGATAATGATGAATAATCAATAAGTAAGCCACCTGTGATGACATTAATCATCGCGTAAGCGTAGATTGGATGAAGTTGCGGGAAAACTCTGCCAGCTTCTGTGACCGAAAAATGTCCCCTTAGCTGGAACGACGGCTCTACACCGCAGCTTTACGCCCGGCACGCACTAGTGAACCGAATGTTGGGCAGCGTACAGAAAGTATGAGGGCGGATTAACGGCAGCTGAGATGAAGATGCTTCATCATGATGAGCTTGATCGAATAAGAAGTTCCAAGATCAGAGGAAGCCTTCACGTCAAAGAAAATGGAGCGTCACGGGGTCAGTTGGTTCTGTCATATTCAAAGCAGAGATCCTACGAACCCCGTAAAAAAGGCAATAGCAATAAACGTTCCTATACAATTGCGAAAGAGGGACAGGCCTTAAAACTCCTGGATCACACAATTGCAACAACACTATCATTTAGTGGTTCGAAATCGGAAGGCTTGACGGGAACTCCACGTGTATAACTTTAAATATAAAAATCTTCATGGAAAGCGATTTTGGAAGTAAATACATTCTATAAGCTAAAAATTAAGTTGGATGTACAGTCAATGTTGTTAAGATTAGGCTTCAATTTTATATCCTTCAAAAGTGCAGTGCTGACTTCCTCTAATAATATATTAAACATGTAATGTGTAAGTTTTCACCCCGACCAGTCACCAGCTCCTCCCACTTTTTCACAATATTTCCTCTTGCGTATTTAAATTTCTTCAGAACTTGCTAAGGGAGACTTTTCTTCCATCTGTGCAATTTTCATGACATAGTCAATATCTGTCTAAGAACAATGGTGGTATTGTTGTTTCTAACTCGTAACTCTTCTTCGAGTTGACGATTTCCCAAATTTGGGCTCCGTAAAGCATTTGAGGCAAAAGCCGCATGAAATAGTTTAATTTTAGAACTATATGTTCAATATACTTGTTATCAACGAAACGACCCAAGACTGCGGATACATTTATTTCGCCTCAGATAGTTTGTTGTGGATATATTTTTCGATTAAGGCCTACATTATCAGTAGCGATGCGTTAAATTAGGTCGTTTCAAATGTCAAATATATAGCGAGTTTAATTTTCGATAAATTACGATTAGCGACAGATCGCTAATATATTCACTGAATGTGTCAAAACCAGTCTAGCCAAGATATTCAGTGAAAACTCTTGCTAATGTTTAAGCTCGCTATTTATAATACTGTGATAACCGAAATTCGCTAAAGCATTCGAATCCAGTCGAACATTCGATTCGCTACTGATAACGTGGGCCTAAAACACATAGGTAGTTATATTCCACTTTTCGTTACGTTATTCAGACTTCTCTTAATTAACGGACAAATTCCAACGTGTAGTCGGTAGATCATTCTCTCTACATATTCTAAGAAAAAAACTATATTATTTGCAAGAAGAAGACCTGGTTCCCGAAAACATTCAAATTGAATACCTCATCCAATAACCTTGTTTTCGTATAACGCTCTCAAAAAGCCGATAAAATTTTAATTTGAAATTCCAGTCATAAACCGCTTCACCGAATCAAAAGCAGCTCGAAACTCACCGAAGAAGGCGTAAAGCTTATTTTTCCTTTTTATTAAGCTCTTCGCTATGTTCATCAGGGCGATTTGGTCTTTAGTCGAATAGTAGAACCTAGAAATTTGTTCAGTACTTTCTTATTTTTGATCAACAGCGTGAGTCTTTTGAAAATTAAGGCGCTAAACAACTTGACCGAAGTATTCGAGAAGGAACTGCCTCGATAATTTAATCATATCCATTTTTATATAGCGGAAAAATGATACCCCCCTGTCTTAAATATTCTATTGTATTCGTTTGTCAATGTTTACATGAATTCAGTTGAACGGTTTTTAAAGAATTCAGCTGGTACTTCGTCGTATCCTGGAGCTTTTCAATTTTTAGATTATTCAATTATGTATATTTTGTACTTAAATAACGTAAATGGAACATCTAAAAGCTCATCGCATGCGCTAAGCATGGATGCGTTTGAAAGGATTATGATTCTTTTGTAAATCTTAAGCGATACAAATTTACCAAAAGCCAAAACCCCCCGAGTTTTTTAAGCGATTAATTGGGTTTCTGCTCCATTCCGGAGCTGATCTGCAGGAAAGGTTTGAAAGGTTTTAAAATAAGTTTTATAAGTATTTGTTAAAAATGTTTGTTGATTAAATCAACAAAATATTGACTAGTGTGTGAATAATTCAAAGTAATTATGGTGATGAGTAAATAACAATAATATTTCATATCGATATTCTACGTTGATTAGTTTTACTAACATACATTCATCTCTTGACAAAGCGGCGATGTACATCACAGAAGGGAATCTTTGGCGATTTCGCAATCACCACTGCCAAGGAAGTGAGTTGGTAATGGCATGTGTTTTGAAATACAACTTCTCGGTAACACATGAAAGAAGGCCTGTATGAGCAAGCGAGATGGCAAGCGCTTGCTTGCCTTTAGTGGTTATATTTGTATGGTATACAAACAGACGCGCGCTGGCTTAGTGGTTAGCGCGTTCGACTACTAAAATGGTGTGTTATTTAATTTTTTGTTCTACCATTGCGGTATACTGGACTTAATTTTTCCAAGATTTTCATTGATGACGTAGGTGGTGAAATCGCCAAAGATTCCCTACTGGGTATATACAAAATAATTACAGAAATTAGTTGTGAGTGTGGCTCTGTGTCGTACATAGATATTTGTTTTTGTATCCGACATTAATTTTTTTTCGCCAAAATGAAATGTCGTGAATGAATTTTTTGTTTCATTTTTCTTCACACAGAATTTCAGCTGGTAAGTAAATGAAATTTGTCAAAAGATGAAATCCTATGAGTTTGCCAGCAAAAAAAAACACCAGTTGCTTCTTAAAAAACCAAACGACGTTTTTTATCTTTTTGGACAAAGGCGTTCGCGTACTTTTAAAATGAGACGATTCTCTCACGGCTTTGGCGGTTTGACAGTTTTCATTTTTCTGCACATAAAAGTACGCGAACGGACCTTAAATAACATTGTTGGGCACGGGCAAAGCCGGGCAGGTACAGCTAGTGTATTATATAAAAATAAAATGTTGTTCGTAAGTATTCTTATAACTCACGAGCGAAATGACGGATTTTCTTGATTTTTAGATTGATAGATTGAGAGAAAAAGATGCAGTTCCTTTTAACCACCGTAAGCTCAAATCAGACAATCTTTGGAATTGGCCTGAGGATTATTCTGTGAAGTTTGGTTGAAATCGGTTCAGTAAGTTTGCCTTGCGACTAGTAGCATTTTCACTTTCCATATTAAGCAGATAAAGCTGCCAGAGAGGGCTTTTATGTCTTCAGAACTCAATAATATCCCTGAATAATATCTTCCTTCCAGTTTCATGTAAGGCTTTACATTCACATAAAATGTGTTCAGCTTTTTCGTCTTCTTCAAGATATAGCCGGCACTAAGTAGAGTCGACTGCTTGGTGATTTAGTAAACCGTGGGGACCACTAAGATAACCTACCAAGTTTTCGATATCATGTCGACTCAAATTTAGACATTTATTGGCATTGCTGTTAAGTGGCGGGATGGCTCGCTAGGTCTGCCTAAGTCGTTGGATGCTCTCGCAATAGGTGGTACATTTCATATGTTCCTTATTTTTTTATAACTGCAATATCTGCTGATCTAGGAGTACAGCAGAAACGTTCGGGACTTTTGAAAGGAATTTCTGAGCCCTTGTCAGTAGACCTTTTCAATATCTTCAAAACCCTTATGGCCCGAAACCCACCAAAGTTTGGTCTTGTTTCTTGAGTTAAGTGTTTGAAGGGTATTAAAACAGTGGCAGACTGATTTGAAGGGGATTAGCTGATTGACTCCCCGTGAATATATGGATGGTGATGACTTTAATACTTAATTTATGATTTGGCTAGCGCATTTTTAAGGAGCTCTGCTTAAAACACGCTGGGACTCTTTCCCATAGGTATTGTATTGCAAGTATTTGATGATTTTTACAATCATTCGCATGCCACTATATGCCGTTCCGGTTATTTGGTGGGTTTTTACTAACAAATGCTTTTCTATTTGGAATCGCTAAGACTTATTTCATTTAGCTGTATTAAACTTGCCGTACTGCGAATCGCCACTTTGTGTATGTGTATGTGGAGAGGCGTTAGTCCTGCCTATATGGCAGCTGTCGGGCAGGTTTGCATGGCTCCGGAGATATCTAGAGATTTCTCCCCGAGTCGCATTTTATGAAGAGCGCTGTTTTCTGGGGGCGCTGCAGTCATAGGGCCCATTCATAAATGCAATATTGCGCAAGATATGCTAAGCAGAGAATTCACAAATGCATAAATTTTCATCACTGCTAAGCAGAGAATTCATAAATGTAGTAGAGTTTTATTTATTGCTCAATTTTGAGCGCAATCGTGCAGGTTTCAGAATCGTATTGCATCATTGCGCTGTAATTTAATTTTTAATTTTGTTGAAAATGGGTGAAAATACAACAGATAAGTAAGTTTAGTTTAGTTTTGAGAAAAATCTACCAGATTATTTATTAAAATGACAGCGGTCGACGTAAATTCCATTTTTTCGCAGTTGTTTGTTCATAAACATCTAATATATGCTTTCCAAGCGCATGCTTTGCAGGAAACTTTCGTTTCAATTTGCGCAGTGTTTCCTGTTTTGCAGTACGTTTGCTTTGCAAACCTTGCATTTATGAATGGGCCCATATTCTTAAAAAAATTGAAATATTAGTAAAAAATTGAAATATTAGGCAATACAAGGCCTAAAACCCAGCTTCGCTGAAAGAGGAACGTAGATGTCGAGTAGGGCAGAGGCAGACCCTCAATTGGATTATGAATCAGATCTCTAATGAACATTACCGAAAAAATATGCGACGAAATTGAAAAGACTTAATATTAATTTAAGAACGTCTGGGCTTATAAAAAAGCGCTTCGATACGTCAGTTCAATTGAAAAAAATAGTGAACCTGTGAAGCTTCTCTAAACGCTTTCAATTGGAGATGAATGTATGCTCTATGAGGGATTCAAGATAATTTTTTTTACAGTGTTCTTCAAATCTTTTTTCTTAGTTTAACGGTTTAACAAATCCTAGCATCGAATTAGTTTTGCAGACTACTGATAAATATGATCTTAAAAAGTAAACGGAAGAAATTCAAATGAAAGGCAAATGCAATCGGAACTCAGCTTACGTTCGAGATATCCGTTTCGGAGCTAGATAAATAATCTATACAAATGCGTTCATTTGAATCAATAAAAGAAATACAATTTCAAAGTAATGGCACTGCCGCTCCTGTTGTCCACTTGTCGGTTTTTTCTTTCTAGAATACCAAATAACTGAAATTGTTTGGACGTAGAATATTGACAGTAGAACTTAGAAATAAATTATATATGTCGCACGAAACATCGACTGCAGATATATCTGTATCACTTTTCTAATTTTTTTTGTTTTCCTTTTTTTTATAATTAGCGTGCACTAAAGGGATTTTTTTTATTTTTCTTATAGTGTTGCCACAGCGCAGGCATTTTCGTTGCTGCAAGCAGCACCCAGATTCATTGCCTGTTTTTGGGTGAAAGAATAGGAGAATAGGAAAGAAGTTTTTGGTGCGATAGGGTTTTTTTTATCTCCACAGGTGGCGCCTTAATTGCTTAAGGGAGATTTGATTTGTTGTGTGTATTCAATTTTACAAAGCATGGCTCTGGTCGGGATTCGAACACACGACCTGCCAATCACTTTGCGAATAGGGTGTGAGGCTGATTTTTGTGGAAAGGGCTTAGGATCGGATTAAATCACCTGCTGACTCAGATTTCGTCATTTGTTCTACTTTTTATATCAGAAATGTATTTTATCAGCTTTTTATTATTTCAGGATCTCGTACAACTTGTGAACTCCGATCAACCCTACTGGCTCTTTGGAATAACTGAAATGAGCAGAGCATTTGGTCTAGAGCTTTTAGAAACCATTCTCACAAATTTTAGTTCTGTATTTCACGACGTAAGTCCGACTTGTACCAATAAATCAAGATCTTAACTGAAAATCGTTCGTTTGCATTTCAGTATGTCGAATTCACAGTACTACTTAAGGAACGTGTATGTGCACTTGTTATAAAACTCTTTTCCCCAAACGTTAAACATCGACAAGCTCCAACAACTACTATTTCGAATGTTTCTCAAGACAGACCATACTTTCCAATAAGCATGCGTTTATTAAGATTAGTCTCCATTCTCATAGATAAATATCATACGGTTCTAGTAAGGAGAGCATCCTCAAACTAGTTCTGGTTACAGTTCAATTGATTTTATTTTAAGGTGACCGAATGTGAAATATTCCTCTCATTAATCATCAAGTTTCTGGATCCTGACAAACCGAATTGGCAGCGTGCCTTAGCTCTCGAAGTTATTCATAAAATGGTTACGAAACCAAATTTGATTTCTTTCTTTTGTTTATCGTACGACCTAAAGAATCATGCGACAAATATCGTCAAGGATATGATAACAGCGTTGGGAACTTATGTGCGTCATTCGTTTATTCACGTTTCATCAGGTATGCTCGTTTAATTAAATAAATTATCACTTTTTACTGAAATGTAATCAATCAGTATTCAACGGGCAAGCAATTAGCGTTGGCAACGGACAAACAGTCGCCGCCACCGGTAATCCCTTACAGCAGTCTGGATTTATGTTTCGAGGATACTTTTTGCCGTTGGCTGCCAAATTTGAACCTAACATGCCGAAATCTATTTAGTAAGTTTAAACGTTGATACAATCTAAATAAGAAATAAAATTTACTTATGTTTTTCAGTATGGAAATGTTAGACAAGGTTGAACCGCCAAACATACGTGATGGCTATGGTATTTCAGTGGCATACGCTATTTTAATAGATGTTACCAGATCGATTTCCATCATCATTGAGCATTGTGCAGAGGTAAGCTTTATTTAGTTAAGGAATGAATTTACAGATTTTGCTCTACTGTAAGTAATCGCCTATTTGGCTAATATAACTTTACGTTATGTAACACTAAACGAGCATACTGCAGGCACTACATATTTTTGATTAGTCTAAAAGTTTTAAAAAAAATGCAGGCATTTCAACCAATCTGCAGATAATCGGCGGTTAGGCAGGAGTCGCTTAACGGTCTCAAAATCAGCCTTTACTAAGTTAACGATCGATGTCCATCAAATCTGTGTACATGTCCTATTGTATTTGGATTGAATCCTTCTGACTACGTCGTGGTTGGTGTATAATCTATTAATATTGAGGTCTTTCATTGTATAAAAAATGCTCTCCAGACTTACTTGTAGTAGCCTACCCATTAATAAAATATATGTATTAGTGTTCTTGCTCGTGATAGAGCACTAATTCAAAAGAAGATACATATACGTGATCCACTTCAAACTATTCCTCTACTCTCATTTCAGATTCAACATGATGATTCCATTTCGGATTTGGATTCGAAAGAAATCGACAACTCGCTGTACGTTCAACTAGTCAACTCCAGTTGGTCGGGATTGCTGTCCGCATTTGTTCCACTTGTAGACGCTGCCGTGGATGACTGCACCACTGACAACATTCTAAAATCTATGCAAGAATATGCTGCACTTTGTGGAATGCTGAACTTGCTAAATGCACGCGATGCATTTATTATGTCAATTTGTAGATCCTCTTTCCCACCGCACTATGCTCTGTCGATATTTAATGGAGCTCAACTGGATGTCGATTTGAGATGTATGTCTTCTAAGGACAATTGTATAAACATTCCATTATAGACATTCCCATTAACCAGGTCATTCAAGAAATAAAAGTCAAGATTTGAACAACCACATTCTAGGATCGTGCAATGAGAACGATTTCAGACAGCAAATCGTTGCAGTTGGCACACCGCTTCCGAGTGCATCCTTACCACAAAGTATTATGCAAGCTCCAGTTATGCTGACTTCAAAAAATCTACAATGCATGCGCGCTATTTTGTACCTTGCACACAATCACGGTGGAATCTTGGGCACTTCTTGGCAAATTATCCTTGCTACGCTGCAACATTTAGTATGGATCCTAGGTCTAAAGCCATCGACTGGAGGCAGCCTACAAGTGCGAAGGACAAATTACTTACAAAATAGGAAACTAATGAATCTTTTCAAAAACAGGCATTTCCCAAACCTGCCGTAGAAAATGTTGGCATCCAGACTGCAGTTATGGCTGATCTCCCAGTCTTGTCACAAATGCTAAGCGAACTCTTTGAATCCAGTCAGAATTTGGACGATGTTGCTCTACATCACTTAATAGACGCTTTGTGTAAGCTATCACAGGAGGCTATGGAACTCGCTTATACGAATAGGGTTAGTAGTTTAATTTTTTGCAGCAAAAGTCATACGACGCAATTTCTTCGGATGTAGGAACCTTCGTTGTTTGCTGTAGCAAAACTCTTGGAAACTGGCTTAGTCAACATGGCTCGTATAGAGGTGCTTTGGCGCCCGTTGAGCAATCATCTCCTGGAAGTATGCCAGCATCGACACATTCGAATGAGGGAATGGGGTGTAGAAGCAATTACTTATTTGGTGAAAGCTGCTCTTCAGTTCAAGCATAACGTACCCCTTAAAGAGAATAAAGTAAGAATGCTACTTTCCTTTGTGAGGAATGTGTGAAACATTATTTATTTTACCTTTACAGGTCCTGCAAACTATGCTACTAAATCCGCTTTCAGAATTGTCAACAGTGCCGCACGCAGATGTTCGTCAACGACAATTAGATTGTGTTTTGCAGATCCTCAATGGTTCCGGTGATATACTGTCATTTGGTTGGCCAACAATTATTCAAATCATAGGTGCAGTTAACGATCGTCATGGGTAAGAAATATTAGCCATGAGGAAGGATTTAACTGACTATCTATCAATCTCAGGGAACAATTGATCAGAACAGCATTTCAGTGTTTGCAACTGGTAATAACTGATTTCTTGCCCATCATTCCATGGAGGTGTCTGCCACTTTGTATAAGCACCGCATCAACATTTGGCTCCCAGACACAGGAATTAAACATTTCCTTAACAGCCATCGGGTTAATGGTACTTTTATTGTTTTTTTTTTTTTGAACACTTGATGAATTCTGTCTTTTTAGTGGAATATTTCTGACTTCTTCAATCAAAATCAGGAGAAGCTAATGTCTATTGAGATCGATAAGGCGTTCATATTACCAGACTTTCCTGGCGCATTTAGAATGCCACAATGTGATAAGCTGTGGATGTGTTTGTATGCAAAATTAGGTAAAGCAATGGATTGCTAGGGAAATTAGTAATATTCCACCTTGCGCCTACAACTTTCAGGTGAACTGTGTGTTGACTTAAGGCCAGCTGTACGAAAATCAGCTGGACAAACGTTATTCTCTACAATATCAGCACATGGAAGTCTGATAAATGGTCCTACTTGGCAGGCTCTCGTGTGGCAAGTTCTCTTCCCATTGCTAGACAACGTTCGTACCTTATCTAGCTCGGCAAGCAATGAAAAAGTCGACTTGAGCAGTAACATCTTGATTCATCATTCAAGGAACACAGCTCAGAAGCAGTGGGCTGAAACTCAAGTGTTGACACTTTCTGGAGTTTGCAGGGTAATATATGTGCTTTAAAATTCAAGGTTTCATGTTATTCGTCTGGTTTTGAACAATATTGGATATCCTGTTATTTTGGAAGGTTAAAAAAGTATGAAAGTCTAACACCCTGTCAATCGACAATTGATAATTGAATATTTTCAATGTGTGCTATTGTGAACGAACGATTCTAAAGGATTTTGTCAATCGCAGTCAATTAAAAAATTCGATAAGAATATCCAGAAAATGATTTTTTTAATTGACTGCGATTGTCGATTGACACTCGCAATAGGGGTTTAACAAATCGATCGTAGCTGTATGATAATATTTCATTGTTCGAATTTACAAACGGAAAAAAGCTTCTGTTACAAAACAACCAAATCAATCTGGACATATAAACTATATTATTAATTATTATATCTGCAGGGATGACAGAGAGATTAAGAAATCATCATAATAGCCTATTATGTAACTTACAGGTTTTCAACAGTAAACGTGAGCTTCTTCAAATGCTGGGAGATTTCGATCGGGCGTGGTCCCTTATTCTGGAGTTTATTCAGAACACAGCTTTGAGTAAAAATGGAGAAGTTTCCCTTGCAGCGCTTAAGTCGCTTCAAGAGATCATGTATCACAATTCAGAGAAGCATACCAAATCGACTGAAAACATAGCTCAACTGCCAGATGAGCTATGGAATGTAAGACTACCGAACTGAATTTAATATTTAACAGATGGATATTTTATTGACCATTTTACAGATTGCATGGAAAGTATGGGTCAATATTGGCTTGGAGAGTACAAAACTGCCACCGAAAACAGCCGACTCAACCGAGGAGGCATACATTCCCAATCAGGCGTTTCTCACCGCTTTGGTCCAAATATTTCCAGCAATTTTTCAACACATATATACAAGATTCGCAGATTCGGACTTCGAAAAGCTATGTGCCGTTATCAACAATATTGTTACCATACCTGTGCAAAACGATGTTCCCTATGTCATGTCACCGATGTGTGATTCTCTGCAGACTCTGCTACACGATGGTATCCTAGAGTGCATTGAACTTGTACAAAAGGTGTGTATCGAAGTGTTTTTGCGTTTGTGTTTTTTTTTAATTTTAAATAATTATTAAACCCATTGAAGGAAGCCACATCTCCCAATACAACGATTCGAAGTATGATTCCAGCGATTTTTAAGCAACTATTATTGCTCAGCAAATTCGCTTGTGCTCCGCCAGTTTGCCAAGGCTACGAGGAGAAGAGCACAAAGTCACAAAACTCCTACTCCAATACTGCGTCTGTAGAATTGGTCAGCATGAACTACATTCCATTTGGGGAGAAAGCTATTAGTATATCAGCAAAATTATATCAGTCGACGGCGACAGAAGATTGCGTTAT
Source organism: Portevinia maculata (assembly GCA_949715645.1). Taxonomy (NCBI): domain Eukaryota; kingdom Metazoa; phylum Arthropoda; class Insecta; order Diptera; family Syrphidae; genus Portevinia; species Portevinia maculata. Next base: position 99,634,007 of record OX454525.1, read on the forward strand.
TAAAGAGAATGTACTTCATGAAATAATTAAGGTATACCATTTTGAATTTTGCCCAACCTTTACCTTATCAAAATGCATATTATCGCAGGCACTAAGGACTCCTCTGGCCATGAAGTATAAGTGCTTAGCGTCAAGTACATGGAAGTTGGCAATATCAAGTTTGATTTCAGTGCTGCATACCGGCTTGAAAGTTGCAATATTAAAACCAAATCACTTCACTCGTTTGTGGGACGATTTAGCAGACACCATAGATGAGTTTCTATTCCCAAGAAGGTAAGTAAAGCAGAGAAGTGTTGCGTTCACTATTTTTGTTTATACTTGAATTGTCTACCATTTGAATCGGATTACATATCCAATTTCTCATTCTTGAAGCTAGTGAACCTACTCCTGTATTTGAATTTATTTTAGGGAACAGCTTTACATTTTACTGTTTTGATTCATTCAAGCGTGTGCACAATCGAAGATCGGGGTCTAGAGGAAATTGTTGTCGACGAGACAATCGATTGTCAAGTTATCGAATTGCTGCGAGACGAAGTTTTGCCATACTCTCACGTTATTCCCCATCAGTTTATAATGAAAATAGTGGTCCTTTTAAATAAAGGATCCATACATTCAGCATCCGACTCAAATATTTGTTATGAATCTGATTGGAAAATACGCGAAATATTCGCGAAAACATGTTTCGAAACACTTTTGCAATTTTCGCTGTTAGATGGTTCGTGCAATAACAATCGAACTGTACCTGCTCCAGCTGGTGGTAAAGAATTTGCTGGCCGCCTGGCAGTTACGGCACTCTTACACAGATTTCAAGAGGTATTAAAACGTTTTAGTGACGACGAAAGGCAAAGTGGAAAGTGTCCGCTCTCCAGGTTGGTTTCTTCAAAATTTATTTAATTTTTCATGTTTTTTTTTTTAAATGTTATTTATGTCCACATTTCCCAGGTTTCGGCTTTCCGAGGTGTCGTTTGTTTTGAAGGCAATAGCTACTTTAATTGTTTCCATGAAAAAGGCTCCACAAAGCAAAGGTAAGTTAAAATTTCTTCAAGCGTACAACGATATATTCTGATGATTTCATCACTCAGTAAACAAGTCAGCTTGGGATCAGTTAATTGGTCTCTATCCATATCTTGTGGATTGCACAACGACAACATCTCCAGAAGTTTCACGGTCCTTGCGAGAAGCGTTACTGCAATATACAGAGTTGTTACAGCCGCCAAATTACTATCATGACTCCAAAGTGACTGCAAATGAGGAAGATACAGATTTTCAAAATAAAAACTAATATAAATGAGTATTTATCTTTAAGTTCTGTTTCCAAAGCTAAGTATATTATGACACAGTTGAGACACAGACGGGCTCTGTACATTTTTTTAATGATAGTAAAAAAGTAACCAAAACGAATTGAACAATAGTTGCAACGAAACAAATCAAATTAATAGTACACATTAACGGCGAAGAAACATCTTCGGCGCTATAGAACAACCGGCCATTGTAGTTAAATTTTTTTAAACAACAAACATTTACCAAAAGTAGAAGTAGGCGTTGGTTTGTATATGCACCTTTTTTTATTTTGCTGTACTTTCTTGTACTTCTTTCGAGTTGTACGTAATAAAACATTGTACAAAGATAATTTCCTCTTTTTAATTAGCAGGAAAGGTGCCTTAGATTTTCTTGACCCACAATTTTCACTTTATCACGTGTCCATAAATATGTAGCCAGTTTTATTAAGTTTTTTATGTTCAAAGGTAGTTCTTATTTGTTGTTTGTACTTTTAAGGAAAAAGAAAGCAGGTAAGAGATAAGGCGAGTGATGAATAAGTTCTATAAAATCAACTTGATAAGTGCATATTAATTAGGCCATAACTGGGGCCTAATCAACGAGCCATACGTAAAATTAAAACGTAAACATTTTGATTTGCTTTTTTGGTTTAAATATTACTTATGAATTATTAAACTGATGTGCAAACTTTCACAAATAATTGAGAAATTGAACATGAAATTAGCAAGAAAACGAATTCATTAATTTTTCCGTACAGAAAACTTTTTGTGTCCAACTTCCCAGAAATTTCACTAGATGGAGAAGACGTCCTATAAGATCATGTGAGTATAAATGTTTAAATGCAACATTTTATTTCGGTAATTTAGTAACAAGCAAACTTTGCATAAAGTGCAAAGTGCTTATGTTTCACGAAATAAAAAGCACACTTTGCCCTTTTGCTTTTCTTCTTCAACCGGATCATAACTCCTCCCACTTTACTGCATGCCTACTGCTCCGAGGCCTCTCCGTTTCGGATCTTTTTATAACTGAGGCCAATCAAATGCTGGTGTATTTGCATTTGTGTGATCCAGGAGTTTTTAAGCCCTATTTTTTTTTTGATCTCGACACTTTCGCTCACTACTTTGCAAATTTGTGTAGTAAATGGAATCCAATGTGTTGCAAAATTAAATCGAAAGCACTGTCTTTAGGAAACCTCTGTTCAATTAGAAGAGTTGCAAAGTTATTTAGTGGAATTGGTCTCTGATTTTACAGTTTCTATGCGCACCTGCACAATGGCACTACTAGTGTTTGGGTTCTTACCCCTACAAATTAATATAAGTCGGTTAGTTTAACCATGTCTAAACACCACGTAGAAATATTTGACCTGATTCCAAAAATAAATAAATATGTTTTGTGCTTTACTGGGCACATCTTTAAATAAGAGGCTATAACCGCGATTAGAGGAATCACGAATTGGGGGGCCGCTTTAACATGCTTTATGTATCGCTAGGCTCACCTGAATGCCGAAATTGCCTAGCTATGATTTCCAACATTAATTAGGGTGTCTGACTACATATCTTGTCAGTTATTTAAGCAAATGTTTAGGGACTTTCTCCTATCTCAGTGGATTGTTATTACTCAAATGCTGCTAGGATGTTTGGCTATCTCTGGCCAAGCGTATCAAGGTTAAACTTCCAGGAATGTCAGTACTTCATTCACCACCAAGTTAAGGAGAAGGGGCGAAAGGAAGCCGCCTTGCGGTGTACCTCTACTGACAGACCTCCTGGCAGATGTCGAGCCAATCTCTTTGTGCCTTATGATTTATTATTTTTGATTATTTAATTCATAAGTTAGTTTTGGATATTTTTCCAAAAGTCCTTAGAAACGGTGCCCTATTTCTGTGTTCAAAGTTTTTTACCAAGTAGTCCTTGGAACACAAAAAAAAGATAATTTTCCAAAATTTCCTTTTCATATTGAAATCAATATTATTTGTCACTTCCTTGCCTGTATAAAGGGTCTTTCATTAGCGACTTGACAACTTCAAACTTTCAGTGTGAACGCACCCTTAAACCGATTACCGAACTGTCAATGTCAAAATATTCAGTAAAATCAACATTTTTATCATGGTGAAGTACATGTAATAGGTCTATACTGGGGTATGTAGAGGGAGTTAGGAGTTGGTAAGGGTATGGAAACTAGGATGTGGATGGGACCTTAGGATGGGAATGGGACAAGAAGGGAACATTGAGTAGTTGAGTGCAAGGGACTCGGCATGCTTGCGATGCTCGACTGCGCTCGCCTGAATGGGTTGGATCTTGCCCCCCACACTCAACTAAACCTACCACAAAAACAAATATCATGCCAAAAAGGTACTTACATTTTTACCAAAATCGGACGGACGTCCACCAAATTGAAGGGCGCTGCCGGTGACGATGCAGCGTAGCCATTACCCTCCCAACCTGGAAATCCGGTGGCCAGATATTGGATTTCCCCAAAGATGGATGCTGCTCAACGATCAGACCATTCCCACCGAATGATCTTTAGCACATCCTACCGCATCCCCCTGAAAAATCTTCTTAAATACACCTCAGGCGCTTATGAGCCTGACAAAAAAAACATAAAATTCATTATTTTATACTTTTAGCACTATGTACATTTATATATATAATCAATAACTGACAATTGGACCATAAAGCAAATTAAATTTACAAAAAAAAAGTATTCAAACTCTAACTTGGGAATCTTCGATTCCACCGTCCTACCCGAATGCATGAAGGTATTCACCATGCAGTAAGACACTAATACCAAAAGAACGTACCTACAGAAAGGGAGCTCACTTTAGGTGGTGGGGGCTTAACCGTTTAAAAGCCGACGCGGAATCAACAAAAAAATAACAAGGAACGACGGAGAAAACTCGATTCTTACAAAAAAAGAAATAAGATTTAAGGATGAACTCAATTATAACTAATTTACGAGCTAGTTAAATGAATAATAAATACTTAGAACTATAAAGAAAAAACTAAATCATTACAAAAAAAAACTTAACACTACTTATGGATACATAGGACTACAATCAACAAGAACCACATTAAAGAAAAAGGTAACCTATCCTACCGATATATATAGCGGAGTAAGCAACTGGATACCTAAATGGATCATTAGCAACGAATAAACGTGTGGACTGAATTAATTATCTATTCGTCACAAAAATTCTAGTCTTAAAACTTACGAACTACACCTATATTCATATACCTATTTATATACATATGGGTGTATTTAAATAACTAGTAGCTTATAACCCCCTTTTTTTGTATATTTATAAGGGTGCTATAACTTTGTAAGGGTGTACATTTTGCTGTTATACTGGCAGTTATTGTTTTAATAAGTTGTAGACGAAACATAAAATTCCCTTTCGGGATGCGATGATGGTGCGCCTGCGATGCCGGTTTGGGCGGGTTTCACGTGGGAGTGTGACTGCACTTTATTTACTCGTAATAGGCACATACATAATTGCACATATTTGTAGTTTAATTTTGACGATTTCATTTTATTTACGGGCGTCCAATTGCCCTTGAAATGTATTGTCCTAACAAAGGACTGAATATAGTCAAACGTTAAGTAATTTATAATTTGGGCACTTACCCCTTTTTAGGATTTTTATTACTTATTTATTTTGCGTTAACTGCCACTACCTTGTTTTAAGGATTTTATACAAAAACTACACCACTGTTCGCACTACTGTGCTTATAACACTTAAGCCTCGATGTGTCTCGGCTGGAGATCTAATTTGAATTAATCCACCAGACCGTTTCGCAATGCTGAGACCCAAATCATACATACTGTTACATTCAGGCTAGGATTCGAAAAGATAAAACGTAATTCTATTTAATTAATCTCTATTAGTTCTCTATCAATGTCTTTTACTTCTTGATTATTATTCTAATAATTCACTTATTTAATTCAACAATTCACTTTCACAATTAATCACTTTAAATACACAAACACTTTTCTCTTACTGGATACTTATACTTTTTCTCTATACTTTTCACTACTGTCATCTATCGTACTTCTTTATCGCGGTTCACAACTAGAATGACTTGGGTGCTCCTGCGACGTCTATTTATATCTCCTAGTGACACCTCTCGAAATTTCCAGATTCGAAGAGAAGGTTCGTTTAGAAGGTTCGAGAACAATCTAATTATGTATGTACTAGTTATTCCACAGCTACTCAAACTAATATTCAAATGCTGCCAAAATCGGTAATATTTTTACTCTCTACTAGATGGCACAGTTGACTAATTAATGCTGAATGACACAGTTCAAGCAAACATGCAACAATATCCCCCTCTTAAACTTTTTCGTCCCGAACAAGCACGTCAATATTTTCGCCATGGTAGCGATGGAGACGATCCACATGGACAACTTTCAGCTTGCCTCTTCCTCACTGGATCCGGTAGACAACATCGTTGATGCGCTTCACTATCTTATAGGGTCCTTCCCAATCCTGCTGTAGTTCAGGTGACATGCCTTTCGGCGATGAGGGTTGTATAGCCATACCAGATCTCCTTCCTGGAATCCTGTGGTGGTTACTTTTGTATCGTACCTCGTCTTCATGCGGTCGCTGGATATCCGAATCTTATCTCTAGTTTTCCGATGAATGTTTCTGATGATTTCTCTGAGATCCGCAACATAATCATCTTCATTCGTTGCTTCATCAGTCGGAGATCCAAACATCAATTCACTAGGTAACCGGATGGTTCGACCAAAAAGGATTTCGGATGGAGTATGTCCTATTGTGTTATGAACTGCGCTTCGATAAGCTAATAGGAACATGGGGATCTGCTTGTCCCAGTCCCGCTGGCAGTCGCCAACAACCTTAGAAAGGTGTTCGTTTAAGGTTCTATTGAAGCGTTCCACCATTCCGTCCGATTGTGGATGAAGCGGGGTTGTTCTTGTCTTCTTAATCCCTAGTAGCTGGCATACTCATTTAAAGATCTTCGACTCGAAGTTGCGACCTTGGTCCGAGTGCAATTCCATTGGTACGCCAAATCTGCTTACCCAGTTGTGGACAATCTGCTCTACCACGGTTTTGGCTTCTTGGTTAGGTATAGCAAATGCTTCAGGCCATTTAGTGAAGTAGTCCATCACTACGAGGATATAGCGGTTTCCACTGTTGGTTTCTGGAAACGGTCCTGCGATGTCAACTGCAATCCTTTCAAAGGGCGCTCCAACGTTGTATTGATGCATCTTGCCTTGCATTTTTACTTTCGGGCCTTTACTGGCTGCACAAGTGGCGCATTTTCGGCACCAGTTTTCGACATCGTCTCTTGCGTGGATCCAGTAAAAGTGTTCTCGTACTTTTTCGAGTGTCTTATTTACTCCCAAGTGACCTCCGGACACTCCATCATGCAGTTCCCTAAGCACTTCGTTGACTTTCGATCTGGGTACCACAAGTTGCATCACGGCTGATGTTCGATCCGAACTTTCCCATTTTCTTTTCAAAATGCCATCCTGGACATGAAGTGAGTCCCATTGTGCCAAGTATGCCTTCAATTCCGGACTCCTATTGGAGATCTGCTGCCAGTCCGGCTTGCCCTCATGTTCCTTCCAGGCGAGAATCGGCTCGATATCCGGATCTTCCTGTTGAGCATTCCGGATCTCCCGTGCACTCCAGCCGCTAATGGGCTCAGCTCTCAACCGTTGGACTGACACTTTATCTTTTTCCTCCTGGCGTACGCAATGTTTACAATCAGCCTTGCAGGGCCGCTGGGAGAGGGCATCTGCGTTGGAGTGAAGAGTTCCCTTTCGGTGCTGTATCTCGTAGTCATACATCTGCAGCCGTTCAATCCACCTCGCGACTTGTCCTTCAGGGTTCTTAAACTGCAGCAGCCACTTTAGAGACGCATGATCTGTACGCAGGATGAATTTCTGCCCATATAAGTACTTGTGGAAGTGCTTTGTTGCCAGGATCAAAACCAGCAGTTCCTGCCTGGTTACGCAATAGTTCCTCTCCGGCTTGGATAGCACTTTACTGAAGTAGGAAACTACTCTCTCTTGGCCATCATGGATCTGCGAAAGAACGGCTCCGATCCCAACATTACTAGCGTCGGTATCTACAATAAATGTTTTTCCTGGAGTAGGGTACTCTAGAATTGAAGCATCACATAGTTGGTGTTTGAGACTCTTAAAACTCGCTTCGCATTCACCTGACCATTTGAATGGTTTTCCCTTTTCCGTCAGTTGGTGCAAGCTCTTTGCGATCCTTGCAAAGTCCTTCACAAACCGTCTGTAGTACGTTGCAAGTCCCAGGAAGCTCCTCAGTTGGTGTTTGCCTTTGGGAACGGGCCTTCAGACGCCCGGGCAAGGTCTGTCGTACCCCTGTTGCCTTATCCCGGTATATCGGCTCTGCCGGGATGGACTTTTATTTCCAACCTACTCGTGGGAACCAAATTCTTTAATTCAATAAAACATGCCAAACAAAGACGACATAGCAAACGAAAACCGACCTAACCGACCAAGACTTACCAGACAAGACGAACCTAGCCAACAAACACAGGACAAACGCGACGACCAACCCACAACCAGCGATTCGGACCTACTTACAACAACCCTCCCAATTTTCAAAAGTCTAAATATTGAAAGCGCTGAGGAGGGGTCCCAATCCTCATTCAACACCGCTAACATATGATCTGAGACTGAGGACGAATTGCTGGACGACAAGGAATCTGAGGACAACACCCTGAAACCACACGCAGTCTCCAAGGAGACAAGAAAGCGGAGCAACTACAGGGCCTCAAAACGATTCCTAAAAAAAATGACTGAGAAAGATCCAACCTCTATCAACGATAGAGACAGGGCCTTGATCAGGAAGCACAAGAGAGCAATAAAGAGCTATGAAAATCCGAGGGCTCACAAACCCAACGAACCGTCAGCTCCCGAACTGCAAAAAGGAAAAACAGAAGTGGTGACAGGCAAATCCAAAGGTGCCCCTAATAAGGCCCATAAGGAACAGTCCAAAACCATCAGACCTGTGGAATCAAAGAACAAGGCACAGGCTTCGAGCAGGGTCTCTACTTGCACTAAGGCCGGAACCTCTGGCCCCTCTTCGAAGAGGCAACGGTCAGAGGAAAAGAACAAAGAAAGCCGACCGAAAAGACCCAAGTCTTCAACAAGCCTAGACAGCACTCCGACGAGCCTAATAGCAGCAGTCATTGACGAGCAAGATCCCGATGGGAAGATCACAGCTGAACACTGGCTGCTTGCAGAAAACGTCATCCTCAAGGCTATGATGGTCAATATCCGAAATGGGGGACCAGACTACGAGTTTGACGGGGCAGGATGGCACAAGGGCGTGAAGATAGTGGGGTGTGGAGACGGGAATACTCTTGAGTTTCTCTCCAAAACCATCGCCAGCATTGGCGAACTGTGGGAGGGAGCCAAACTCAAGGTCATACCAAGATCCGCACTTCCACTAAGACAGAAAGCCAAAGTCTGGATACCACCCCCCTTCGATAAAGAAGAGGACGAAAACATCGTGGTACTCCTCGCAGGTCAGAATAAAAACATCCCAATCAAGGAGTGGGTAAAGTTATACTCCAGAAGAAGTGGTGACGAAAGAGGACAAGTTTGTCGACACTCACTCAATCGACAACGCAGTCTACTATATTACCAAAAATATGCACAAAGCCTTTGTTAAACATTGTCCCATCTCTCGCAATCGCAAACCCAAAAAGGCAATTTGGTGGACAAGCGAGCTTCAAAAGCGGCGAACATGGTAAGACAACTGTTTAACAAAGCAAGACAGAGTAAGGCAGATGAAGACTGGACTAAGTATAGGTCCGAACTTAATCTATACACTAAAGAAATAAGGAGAGCAAAACTCGATTCCTGGAACACGTTCTGCGAATCCATAGAGAGTACAAACGAGGCCGCCAGACTACGTAAAGTATTGTCCAAAGACCCCACGGTCCCAGGCTATATTAAACGTGCTGACGACTCTTGGACAGAGTCTAGCCAAGAAACTCTACAAATATTAATGGATACCCACTTTCCGGAGTCTAGTGAAATCACTGGGTGTGAGATCAACTACACTCCTGTTCCGCCAGACACACAAACGGAAATAGCAATGGAAAGCATTAGAACAGAGCACAAAATTGCTTGGGCAGTCAAATCATTCAAGCCCTACAAATCGGCGGGACCAGATAATGTCATACCAGCAATGATACAACAGGCTCTTAGTGTAATACTGCCATGGCTAAAAGTCATTTTCAAAAGCTGTATAAGACTCTGCTACATACCGCAAAGCTGGAAAGAAGTTAAAGTGATATTCATTCCCAAAGCAGGGAGACATATAAAGGAGATTAATTAAACGCCCTTCTAATTCCTTTACAACTGAACGACTCCTTTATTAATCAATTTACACAAATACATTTCTTTTACGATTAGTAGTATTCAAAAAGAGCAATTAAATTTTCTACTTCTGCCATCACCAAAATCCACCAGCCAACTGTCCACCGCAAGCAATTTCATTCTCCTGTCACTTTACCATGGAAGTATGGTCGCGTTCATTTCCTTTGAGCGTGGAAAGGTAATGGTTGTATTCAGCTGATTTATTCTGCGTGCACCGACCATGCCGCCACATCACTCCCCCGCCAGTTGAGCGTTATGTTCAACGATATCTTTCGGGCCTAACAACTGTTCGTCCCGTTCGCGTAGTTCCGCTCTGCGATGTATGGTTGTAATTTACGGGAGGTGACCCATTTTGTTTCCTTTTAGATGCGATAGTCGATGGTTGTCGCGCTGTGGGTGTGTCGACGTCGCTTTCCTCGAAACACGGCTTTAAACGATCGATGCCTACCGTTGCAATCTTATTATTTACCATTACCTGAAATACTTTGTCGTTTCGGTTTATTACTTTGAAAGGACCTTCGTACGGGCGTTGTAGTGGCTTACGTATTGCGTCGACCCGGATGAAAACATGTGAACACGTTTTCAACGCTTTGAAAACGAAAGGTTTGAAATTACAGTGGCGCGACGGTGATACCGGGCGAATGGACTCGAAATGGTTCTTGAGCTCCTTGATGAACTCGGATTGTGGAAGCTGTGAGGAATTCTCTACGAAAAAATCCGAGGGAAGGCGGACGTTTTGCCCGAACACTAATTCCGCTGCACTTGCCTCGAATTCGGAGCGATATAATGCTCGGAGGCCTAGCAGTACATGCGGCAGCCTTTTGGTCCATTGCACCTCGTTGTGGCACTTAAGCGCTGCTTTCAAGGTTCGGTGCCAACGTTCTACACACCCGTTAGCCTTTGGGTTGTATGCAGTAGTACGACGGTGTTCGATGCCCAAGGTTTCGCAAAGATGATTGTGTAGTCTAGATTCGAATTGCGCACCGCGGTCCGATATCACGATCGACGGAACCCCATAATGCGAAAACCATTGCGTGAAAAGGGCGTTAGCGACTGTCTCTGCCGAAGTATCTTGCAACGGGATGGCTTCGGGCCAGCGTGTATATCTGTCGATAAGGGTTAGTAGATATCGATACCCCTCCGATGGTGCAAGCGGTCCTACGAGATCGATGTGGATCTCGTCAAATCGTTTCGAAACCGGTGGAAAGCTTCCGAGGGGGCTTCTAACGTGTTTTGAAATCTTGGCTTTCTGACATGCCATGCAGGCCCGTGCCCATGCACGACAGTCCGAGTTTATGTTTGGCCACACGACTTTACTCGCGACCGCCTTGACAGATGCGCGTACGCCTGGGTGAGCCAGTCCGTGAATGGTGTCGAAAATGGTTTTTCTAAACTCCGCCGGGATATACGGCCGTGGTACTCCGGTCGCGGTGTCGCACACGATGAAAACGTCGGAGTTCGGTAGTTTGACGGTTTCTAGACACAAAGCTGTTTCGGACGCGAGTAGGTCTGTCAGGCTTTTGTCCGTCGTCTGGGCTCTGGCAATGGATTCAAAATCGATTCCGGGCTCGACGGAGATCTCGCTGAGGCGGGAGAGCGTATCTGCCACTACATTCTCTTTGCCCGGTACGTACTGGATGTCCGTAGAGAATTGCCCTATGTAATCCAGGTGCCGGAGCTGCCGCGGCGAAGCTTTGCTCGGTTTCTGTCGGAACGCGAAGATTAACGGTTTGTGGTCCGTTAGGATAATGAAGGCTTGGCCTTCCACAAAATGCCGGAAATGTTTAATAGCAAGATAAATAGCTAGGAGCTCTCGGTCATAGGTGCTGTATTTGCACTGTGCGGGCTTGAGTTTCGTTGAGTAAAAGGAGAGTGGCTGCCAAGCTCCGTTAGCCCACTGCTGCAAAACTCCACCGATTGCAAAATCTGACGCGTCTACCGCAATCGACAGTTTGCTGCCCGGTGCAGGAAAAGCGAGCATGGCTGCTCGACAAAGCTCGTCCTTGCAGCGCTGAAAGGCAGTTTCCGCCGCCTCTGACCAGGTAATTGCAGCTTTGTCACCCTTTCTCTTTTTCCCTTTGAGGATATCCGTTAATGGGAGTTGGAACGACGCTGCGTCAGGCATGAACCGCCTGTAGAAATTAAGCATTCCCAAAAACCGCCGGAGTTCACAGACGGTGTTGGGATGCTCGAAGTCGGCGATTGCTTGCACCCTGTCTTCAGATGGTTTTAGCCCATGCCTCGTTATGACGTGCCCCAAAAAGAGAACCTTCTCCTGCGCGAAACTACATTTATCCACATTGATCACCAGGCCGCATTTCCCTAGTCTTTGGAATAACTCTTTGAGGTGCCGTAAATGCTCGACTCGACTTTTTGAGGCCACCAGTATATCGTCGATGTAGACGAAGCAGAAAGGCAAATCTCTCAAGGTTGAGTGCATAAAGCGCTGAAAGGACTGAGCCGCGTTGCGCAACCCGAAAGTCATTCTGGTGAACTCAAAGAGTCCGAAGGGTGTTACTATGGCCGTCTTGGGTATATCCGCTTCCTCTATGGGTATGTGGTGGTAGGCTCGCACCAAATCGATGGTGGAAAAAATGGTAGTCTCGTGCAGCTGATGCGTAAAATCCTGGATGTGTGGTATAGGATAGCTGTCAGGCTGTGTGACCGCATTTAATGGGCGATAATCGCCACAGGGCCTCCATTCTCCATTTTTCTTTTTGACCAGGTGTAACGGGGACGCCCATGAGCTGCTACTTGGCCGGCAAACGCCCTGCTGAAGCAAAAATTCGAACTCCGTTTTAACAGCGTTAAGCTTATCTGGCGGTAGGCGCCGTGGTTTGCTTGCTATGGGCCGCGCGGTCCCTGTGACGATTGCATGCGTCACAGCATGCTGCACTGGTCGGGTGAAAACGTTAGAACTGGCGACTATATTGCAACTTTTAATGAGGTGCCGGATGTCATGGTCAATTGACTTTCTGTCCATGGTAGCTACTCCTGGTCCGGCACCTCTCTCGGTAGAGCCTTGCACTCGTGCAGACGTGGGTGGATCGAGGAGACGTGCATTTCTAATGTCCACGAGAAGCCCATAAGCTTTCAAAAAATCTGCTCCCAGGATTGGTTTATCGACGTTGGCGTACGTAAACTTCCACGAGAAATTACGTTGAAAGCCGAGATCAATGACCATCTGCAACTGTCCGTAAGTAAGGACTGTCGAGCCGTTTGCGGCAAAAAGTTTCCCTGAGGCAGTATTGTGCTTCTTGACGTCTAATTTCGCCGGTAGCACTGAAATGTCCGCCCCCGAGTCTACCAGGAAGTTTTGCTTGTTCGCGCGGTCGAAGACATACAGACGACAATTTGTTTTTGAGGTGCCCGAATCGCAAGTCGCCAACGAAGGGGCTATCAGTTTTCCGACCCGTAAGACTCTCTCCCACGGAAACTACACGGCGGAGTGCAGCGTTGTGCTTGTGCACCAAAACGCCTATGATACCAGCACATCCGAGTGTCAGAGTTTCCCTGAGGGCGAGCCACTCTTTGAAATGGTGAGGGGGCTCTTGGCCGACTATTGTGTCCCCTACCGAATTGACGGCGCAACACTGATATTTGTTGCTCCAGTTCCTTGAGCCGATGGTCGCGCGTGTCTTCCCCTTCATTGTCGGAAAACTGTACGATTGCTCGGCTGCTATGGGATACAGCGGCAATACTGGGAGATAGTGCCAGGGTTCCTACCACCTTGTCTGCTGTTTGCGCCAAGAGATCCAAGCTTTCGGTAGAGCAGTTAAGAATGGCTTGTGCCGTTGGTGGAAGCCTTTGCACCCAAAGACTCTTCAACACCGAGTCCGGAAATTGGTTACCAGCGAGGGCGCGCATCTGCCGCAATAGCTCGCTTGGTTTTTGGTCACCTAATTGCGTTTCGTGGAGAAGCTTTTGCATACGCGAATCTTCACTCTCTGTAAGCCGCGACAACACCACGCGTTTCAAATTTTCATATAAACCGCTCATGGGCGGATTGAGTATAACGTCCCTACAGACATTGATCGTTCGCGCGTCTAACAAACCCACAGCGGTAAAATATTTCGAACTGTCTGAACGAATTTGAGTAACGGCGAATTGTCCCTCCAAAACCTTAAACCATACATCGGGATGCTCTGGCCAGAAGGGCAATTTCTTAAAAGTTAACGCACGTGGCTTCTGATTGCAGTTGTTCTTTGCCCTCTGTAATTGCGGTGAGCTATTTTTTGTGTGATGGTTGTACTGCTATATAGCTGTACTGCGTCGTTGTTTGGCACCGAATGTTGCTATGGTCCCGCTATGTGCTGCGTAGCGGTTCACGTGTTGCTTGCGAGGTACCGGTGGTGCTAACTGCGGATCTGCTGCTTCTGTCGATGGCTCCGGCCATGGCAGAATCGTACTCTTGTTTTGGGGGTTTTGTTGCTCGTTTAGATCACGTCGGGGTCACCACTAAAGGAGATTAATTAAACGCCCTTCTAATTCCTTTACAACTGAACGACTCCTTTATTAATCAATTTACACAAATACATTTCTTTTACGATTAGTAGTATTCAAAAAGAGCAATTAAATTTTCTACTTCTGCCATCACCAAAATCCACCAGCCAACTGTCCACCGCAAGCAATTTCATTCTCCTGTCACTTTACCATGGAAGTATGGTCGCGTTCATTTCCTTTGAGCGTGGAAAGGTAATGGTTGTATTCAGCTGATTTATTCTGCGTGCACCGACCATGCCGCCACACATATACACTGCACAGCAAAAGATTATAGGCCGATAAGTCTCTCCTCTTTTCTCCTAAAGACACTGGAGAGAATAATCGACTTATACACAAGGGACCTTCTAAACGAAAACAACCTATGCAGCACTCAACACGCCTACCTCAAAGGCAAGTCCGTTGAAACAACCCTGCACGAAGTTGTGTCAATAATAGAAAAAGGACTACACCACAAAGAATTCACCATGGCTGCATTTTTGGACATTGAGGGAGCTTTCAACAATGTTAAAACAGCGGCCATAAAAACAGCGCTCGAAGACTTGGGAGCGAATAAAGAAATAACGAACTGGGTTTACGAAATGCTCAACAGCAGAGTAATTAACTCAGAGATCGGTGAGAGTTACATAAGGAAACCAGTGACCAGGGGCACCCCACAGGGAGGCGTCTTATCTCCCCTCCTGTGGCTCATAGTGGTCAACAAAATCCTAACGACTCTAAAGGTCAAAAGAACGAAAATAGTAGCATACGCAGACGATATTGTAATTCTAATAAGTGGCAAGTATCTCCCCACTATTAGTGAACTCATGGAATCTGCCCTAAAAGAACTATCCTCGTGGGCAAGACCGAACGGCCTTGGAGTTAATCCAGTCAAAACCGAATGTGTTCTGTTCACTAGGAAAAGAAAAATCGAGAAATTCGATATGCCGAAGCTAAACGGAATTCGTCTGAAACTTTCCCCGGAGGCAAAGTATCTGGGCATCATCCTAGACTCTAAGCTTACTTGGAAACGTAACACAGAAGAAAGAGCAAAAAAAGCACTATGCGCCTTCTACGCATGCGAAAAGACCTTTGGCAAACGTTGGGGTATGCGCCCTTACATAACCCATTGGATGTACACAGCGATCATACGACCCATACTTACATACGGGTCAATTGTATGGTGGAAGGCAACAGAAAGGACTACCTATCTCCATAACCTCTCAAAGGTACAGAGATTAGCATGTATTGGTACAACGGGAGCAATGAGATCAACACCCCAAGCCGGGCTGGAAGTCATTTTAAACCTACCCCCGCTTGGTGAATATATTCGCAGCATGGCAGCCAAAGGAGCCCTCCGCCTCAAGGAGGCAAACATCTGGAGGCACAGCTCCTATGGACACGGCTCTATAATTCACAACTACTTGGGTATCGATCCCTTCGCGGGGGTCAGTCACCTTGACGTGTGTACCATCATTGCATTCGATGGTGCCGGTGCGAAGGCTTATGGCGCAGCTTCAACGGGCTATGCTGTCTAAGGGCCACCCATGACAGACAGGCTGCTGACGAGCGTCAACCAAGTATTGACCCGGACTCTACGTCCCCCTCTCCTCTTTTCTCTCTCAAAGCGCAGTTAAGTGTACCACTATGCGGCCTTTACAGGACAATACGTCCTTCCAAATTCCCCTCCTTTACCACCTGGGCTGGACGTAAGGTGTCATACGACCCGTGCCGAGAGTCAACCTGGCTGAGGGCCCAGTCATCAAATAGCTCAGTCGCGTACGGAGTATCCGGAAACCTGGCGCCCTCCGGATTAACTAGCCTTATCTGCACAATGCGGATCTCTGTGCAGATGGACCTCTTTTCTCCGCTACTCGTGGGACTTAATATGAAACCTAACAAAACAAAACAAACAAAAACGAAACAAAAAAATTTTACGGCCGGTTCCCCTTTAAAACCGGACGGTAGTACGGCGACCAAACTGTCTACCGGCAA
This sequence comes from Portevinia maculata, assembly GCA_949715645.1. Taxonomy (NCBI): domain Eukaryota; kingdom Metazoa; phylum Arthropoda; class Insecta; order Diptera; family Syrphidae; genus Portevinia; species Portevinia maculata. The sequence goes on from OX454525.1 coordinate 99,650,147, forward strand.
AGCTCTTGTGGCACCAGCTAGGATTGGGACTGTGGATACACATGGTCCCTCCACTAGCGGTTGCGAGCAAAAAAAACCCCTTCCCAACAGAGAGAGGACTATGCATCATGGTCCCCCCTCTGCTGGCCCTTCAACTACCACCGCGTCTGCAAGGCTGACTGAAGGAGGGACTGTGCCTTCTCATGGTCCTTCTGGTGTCGGCGCAAAACCCACAACCAAACCCAATTCTGGCGGGGGTGGGACTGTGCATCATGGTCCTTCCCACACCAATAGCGCCGGATCGCGTCATCGCAATCCGTCCTCGACGAATTACAAAAATCGTCGTAATGCCATCCGGATCCAGCGTATGTGTGGCAACATCGCGGTGAAGGACAGGACCCCGGACCTAATCGCGAAACTGGCATGGGCCCAACAAATCCTCAGTAAAACCAGCGGGGATTTGTCGACAAAACGCCAGAGATCAGTGGAAGGGACCATTTCGGTTCCCAAGAGACAGAGGGTGCACAACACCGGCAACCCTCCCACTACCGCATCTCACAGGCCTTTTAGCGAGGTCCTTAAGGACAAAATTGTGATCGCGGTTATAGACCGTAGTCACATAGACGGCACTATCTCCCACGAAAGATGGGATGATGTAATATCTGCGCTCTCGGGCAACTACTCCTCATTCATGAGAGAAAACCCGGGACCACCGCCGCTAATCCATGAAGGCGGGTGGCATCAAGGCCACATCAAGCTGGTCGCATGTAGTGACCAAAGATCGGCTGACCTCTATAAGCTTGCGATTAGTAGGCTTGGAGAGGTGTGGCCCGGCGCAAGGCTCGAGGTCGTAGCGAGGGAGGATATCCCCTGCCGGCCAAGATCGCGCATATGGATCCCCCCAAATCCATCCACTCCAGAGGACGTCTTAGACATTCTAAGATCAAGCAACCCCTCTCTACCGACCCATAACTGGAAGGTGGCGAAACTGGAGGAGCAAAAGGGCTCCCACAGATGTGCGGTAGTCATTATCAATCAGGAAACCCTGGCTCCCCTGGCAAAAACAGATGGCCTCATACGATTTGGCTGGATCGAGGTCAAAATGAGGGTGTACAAAAAGGACGAACTCGAGGCGGGAAAACTTCCTCCTCCTTCTCCTCACCCTGAACTCTCGAATGATGAGCCATCTACCTCGTTCCCTTCGCTGGAGGATGATGAATCCGCCGATCATGCGGCAACTGCAAAATCGTCACTCTCCGTAAGCGATATACAATCGGATATGGAAACTGACGATTTCCTTGACAGGGTTCTTCTGAGTGAAGATGAACTTCTTAGTTCGTCTTCGGAATTGGAAGGCCTAAATAACACCGTGGTGGAGGTGCCTCAGGATTGTAGCGACAATGCTGCAGCTAATCCAGATTAACCTCCAACACTCCATCAAGGCTTCGGCCGCTCTCGTTCTTCGCCTCTCTAAAGGCGGGGAAGATGTCGTCTTGATCCAAGAACCATGGATTGTACACAACCTGGTTCAAGGACTCAAGACTCCTGGATATTACTCACTGTATGTGACCGACAAAGGTAAACCAAGATCGTGCATACTAGTGAAAAGAAACCTTAATGCTTACTTACTCCCTAATTTCAGCGATCGGGATATAACTGCTGCGAGACTGGAGACTGCAGGCAGATCAGTCTGGTTGGCATCGGCATATCTCGCCCACGACCACGTGGGACCTCTCCCTGGTGATAACCTGGAGAGACTGATCGAAGAAGCAAGGAGGCAGAAGGCTGAACTCATAATCGGCTGTGATGCTAACGCACATCACACCGTATGGGGAAGCTCGGATATCAACAACAGGGGTGAGTCACTTTTTGATTATATCTTAAGCACCAACCTCATTGTATGTAACATAGGTAATGAACCCACTTTCATTACCAAAAATCGACAAGAAGTCCTTGACATTACTCTTGTCTCCGATACCATCAACGACATGATAACGGGTTGGAAGGTCTCGACTGATCACTCCTTCTCTGATCACCGTTATCTTCAATTCAACCTCAATGTTGATCCTCCCTGCCAACCCATTTTCCGCAATCCTCGGAAAACCAATTGGCCCAAATACAGAGAAACTCTTCGCGGACTAGTTACCTCTGAACTTTTAAGTCCACCCTGTAACTTTTCCGAGCTTGACGGCAAGGTCTACGAGCTCACCTCGGCTCTCAATAAAGCGATGTCCGCTTCCTGTCCCCTCATACGACCTATGGGGAAGAGAAAGCCACAATGGTGGAGCCAGGAACTGGGACCACTCAGAAATAATTGCAGGAAACTCTTCAATCGCGCTAAAAGCTCGAGATTACTTACTGATTGGGACTCCTATAAGGAAGCTCTCAAATTATACAAAAAAGAGCTAAGGAAAGCCAAAAGATCATCCTGGAGACTCTTCTGTGGTAAAATAGAAGAAGTCTCTGAGGCATCTAGGCTAAGAAAAATCCTAGCTTCAAATCCAACCATGCCCAGCTGTCTAAAGAAAGCTGATGGATCCTGGACGATATCTAGCGAGGAATCGCTCAATCTGCTACTTGATACCCACTTCCCAGGAAGCTCCAATATTACCGGGTACACTGATCTGAATAGATCACTGGCACAGGTGACTCTTTCTCAAGGTCTGATCACAAGGGACAAGCTGCTTTGGGCACTAAATAGCTTCAAGCCCTTCAAGTCTGCAGGACCAGACGGCATAATACCTGCCGAATTACAAATGTGTTCAGATATCATCACACCAGTATTGGAGATGATTCTGAACAGCTGCTTAAAAATGGCATATATTCCTCAGGCTTGGAGAGAAGTGAAAGTGGTCTTTATACCAAAAGCGGGGAAATACTCCCATGTCAGCCCAAAAGACCTGAGACCTATTAGTTTATCATCATTCCTCCTCAAAACGTTGGAGCGACTGATTGATATCCATCTCCGTACCAACATAAATACGCAGCTTCTATCTGCGTCTCAACATGCATACTGTAAGGGTAAGTCAGTTGAAACTGCCCTTCACTCTCTGGTACGCACTATTGAATACTCCCTTCATCACAAGGAGTACACTATGGTTGCTTTTCTGGATATAGAAGGCGCCTTTAACAACGTGGGTACATCTGCAATCACGAATGCACTGACAGCACTGAATGTGGAGGGTTCGCTTGGTGAATTGATTAATCTACTGCTCACAAGTCGGATTATCAACTCAAAACTGGGCGTTTCATCCGCCAGGAGGTCTGTCAGTAGAGGCACGCCGCAAGGCGGGGTCCTTTCCCCCCTTCTCTGGAATTTGGTGGTGAATGAGCTACTGATATACCTGGAAGGGTTGGGCTGCAGGGTGATTGCATATGCGGATGACATTGCTATAGCCGTCTCCGGGAAGTACCTTAACACTATAAAAGAACTCATGCAAAATGCTCTTAACAAGCTAAAAAAATGGGCTAATCGCTGTGGCTTGGGTATCAACCCCCACAAAACAGAATTAATCCTCTTCTCCAGGAAACACAAGATTCCGCACATCGACCCACCCTCTATTGGTGGTATAAGATTAGTATTCTCTGACGAAGCTAAGTTCTTGGGTCTTATCTTCGATAGGAAGTTAAGCTGGAAACCCAACATACAAGAAAGGGTAAAAAAAGCCACAGTGGCACTTTTCTCTTGCAAAAAAGCCATTGGCAACAAGTGGGGTCTACAACCCCGCATAACGCATTGGCTATATGTATCGGTCGTAAGACCGATTCTCACATATGGGGTTGCTGTCTGGTGGACTGCCCTAAGTAAAGCTATAAACTGTGCTAAGCTTGGCAAAGTCCAACGCACAGCTGGTTTGTGCATAAGTGGAGCACTCCGTACCACCCCCTCTGCAGCACTCGATATCCTGCTACATCTGTTACCACTCGACATTTTTAGTAGGCAAACAGCAGCCTGTTCTGCTGTCCGCCTTAAGGCTACCTCGCAGTGGGTTAACAATAACATTGGCCACACCACCATTCTGGACTCATTTGAGTCTCTACCAGGAAACATAGATTACACCATACCCCAATTACAGTTTGGAAAGAACTTTCAAGTCACTATTCCTTCCAGATCATTCTGGGAGGACGCTGAATTTGAGGAAGTTAAAGCGATCCACTTCTACACCGATGGATCAAAAACTAGTGACGGGGTTGGTGGCGGCGTTTTCTCCGAAAGACTAAATCTGAGTCTCTCTTTCCGTCTCCCTAATCACTGTAGCGTATTCCAGGCGGAGATTATGGCGATAAAAGAAGCCCTGACGTGGCTGAAGAGAAATGTGATATCCACAAAGGATATCCGTATCTTCTCGGACAGTCAGGCCGCGATCAAGTCCGTGGATTCAGTATCTTCAAACTCCATTGCAGCCCTCGACTGCCGTTCATCTCTTATGGAGATGGCGGAGCAGTTTAACATTCACCTCTGTTGGGTGCCGGGGCATAGAGATATTCCAGGAAACTGCAGGGCTGATGAACTCGCCAAAAAGGGAACCAAACTCCCCCTTTTACCTGAAAAGGGTTCTCTGGGTATCCCAATCGCTACCTGCAAACTTTTATTCAAGCTATCCGCAATCGAGAGAACAAACCTTAGGTGGACAGGTAGTAATACATGTCTAGCGACTAAGCACATCTGGCCAAAGCTGGACCTGCGACGCTCTAAGAGTCTGATCTCACTAAACCGACTGCATATTAGCTCCACTATAGGTGCCATTACAGGGCACTGTCTGATAGGCAAGCATGCATCGAGGCTTGGCGTTTATTCTAACGATTTCTGTAGAAGTTGCTTGGACGAGGAGGAGGAGGAGACTATACTTCACCTTCTCTGTACATGTCCAGCTCTCTCCCATAATAGAAATCTTCATCTGGGAGATTTCTTGCTTAACAATCTCAACGACTTGGCTAACGCTGACGTTAGAAGTCTATCGCGCTTCATAAGAAGCTCTAAATGGTTTAACTAGTAGTGGGGAAACCCCTCGATCCGTGTGGCATCACAATGGACCTAATCCTGGTCTAAGTGTGTCGGCCTTCTGCTGACAGCCACTTCAACCTAACCTAACCTAACCTGGGTATCGATCTATCCAGGAAAACGGACTACTTAATTCCCAAACGAAACTTTGAGAAAAACTACTCCACATACATACCCCAAAGAGAGAACTGGAACACGCACGTCAACGTGCAAGAAATTCACATCTATACGGACGGGTCGAAAATGGATGTGGGGACAGGAGCGGGAGTTTTTTGCGAGCCCCTAGACATAAAGGACTCGTACAGACTTCCCAATGAATGCAGCGTCTTTCAAGCTGAGATTGTCGCCATCGACAAGGCAGCAGAAACTATCTCCGCGAAGAATCTGGATCCTTCCACGATCACAATCTGCGTAGACAGTCAGGCAGCTATCAAAGCACTAGACAGCGAAACTATAAAGTCAAAAACAGTCAGAAACTGCCAAAAATCCCTCAAGAAAATAGGCGAACGACACAGGATCACTCTCTGCTGGGTCCCCGGTCATAGCGACATTGTTGGGAATGAAAAGGCAGACGAGCTAGCAAGAATCGGGTCAGAACTTGACGCAATAGACGCCATTACGTCAATAGACATCCCAATTAGTGCAGCAAAAAGAAACATTGACCAAAAACTGAGGGAACAAATTAACACCACCTGGTCCCAAAGGCACGACTGTGTTATATCTCGCAGTCTATGGCCAAGAATTAACGAAAAAAGAACAAAAAGCATTCTGGAAATGAATAAGCTAGAAATACGTATCTTAACTGGCGTACTGACAGGCCACTGCACCATAGGTTTAATGGCAAGCAGGCTGGGCATCAGCTCACCAGACTACTGCAGGAGCTGTCAAGATATAGAAGAAACCGAGACCATCAAACACCTGCTCTGCGAATGTCCAAACCTTCAGACATCTCGACTTCGCTATCTGGGCAACAGATTTTTCGAAGACTTAGAGGACGTAGCGCAGGTACCACTGACGGACACTATCAGGTTTGTCAAGAACACAGGTTGGTTCCAATAGGCCAACCGGCAAGATTAACTTAAACTGAGTATGGTAAGTGTTTTATTGTAAATGTAGGTTTACCACATAAAACAATAAGGGATCACAATGGACCAATGGGCCCCCGTGCAAGCACAGCAGCCCTGCTGTGCACTTCCCTTCCAACCTAACCTAACCTAACCTTGGGAACGGGCCAATTTTTCACCGCATCGACCTTCTTTGGGTCAGTCCTTACTCCCTCGGACGAGATGATGTGCCCTAGATATTTCACCTCAGATCTAAAGAGATCACACTTTTTCGGGTTAAGCTTTAATTGTGCACTTCGTAGTCGCTGGAACACTTCCTTCAAGTTATCTCGATGTTCTTCAAACGTTTTTCCAACCACGATGACATCGTCCAAGTAGACCAAACACGTTTTCCATGTTAGCCCCAACAAAACACGCTCCATTAGACGCTCAAAGGTTGCCGGCGCGTTACACAATCCAAATGGCATTACTGTGAATTGCCAGAGCCCGTTTCCTGCTGTGAAAGCCGTTTTCTCGCGGTCTTCCGGATGGATCTGCCCTTGCCAGTAGCCACTCTTCAGATCTAGAATGGAAAACCATCGGGCTCCGGACAGCGTATCCAGCGTATCGTCAATCCTTGGTAGAGGGTAGCTATCCTTTTTGGTGACATTATTCAGTTGGCGATAGTCTACACAGAACCGAGTGCTGCCATCTTTCTTTTTGACAAGGACAATTGGAGATGCCCATGGGCTTTTAGAGCATTCGATTACTCCTTCCTTCTCCATCGTCGACACCATCTCTGCAACCTCCGTCTGCTTAGCCAATGGTAATCGTCTGGGAGGCTGATGAATCGGTCTTGCATCTCCAGTGTCTCTCCGGTGTTGTACAAGGTGTGTTCGGCCATACTCGCAGTCCCGCGAAGCGAATATGTCAGCAAACTCGTTGATGAGGTTCCCTGCCATGGCTTGCTGCTTCTGATTCAGATCGCAGTGCTGGAATAAAGTTCTTTTCACCTCAGTCATTCCCATTGGTGAACGAGGCTTCGCAACACCTTCCTGTGATAGTTTCGTGACGGCAGTAACCGGTACACACTTTCCAACCACCTCACCTTGCTTCAATTTGACGCTTTTGTGTTCCGCATTAAGAACTCGTACGGGAACCATATTGTTCTTCGGCTCGACAAGCATTTTTCCAACCACGCAATTTCGGCAGTGGTTGTCTTCTGGCTCAACTAGAAAGAATCGGTGGGCCTCAGGATCACCTTCCAGCTTTGTCCAAATCAGTGTCTCTGAAGAAGGTGGTAGGACCTCGTCCTTACTAATGACTGTCCTCAGGGATACGGCGTTCTCGTTCCCGTACACCATCGGAATCTCTACGTTTCGATACTTGAGTACTTGTATACCAATGTCCAATACTACATCATGCGCCTCATGAAATCGATTCCAATGATGCATTCGTCACATATATCAGCTACTAGGAAAGCGTGGGAGAATGCTAATCCTGCCAAATTTATTGTTAGTATGACCTCACCATACACTTTCGCTGTCGCTCCTGTTGCTGTTTTCAGACAGTAATTGCTGGTGTTGTGCAGCCAAGACTGACGGACGATGTCCCTTCTTATAATGAAAGCGGTGGCACCGGTGTCGATGGTTGCCACGCACTTATTTTGTCCGATATAGGCTTCCACTGTTAGACTCTGGTTTCATCGTTTGGTTTGGGAGACTTGAATTGTGGTCCTGGGGTCGTCGATTCCGGAAACCAACTTCTGCCCCGCGAAGCTGGTCCTTACGCGTTTCCCAACTGCTGGTTCTGCGAAGCTATATCTGCAGGATGGATGTTATCCCTGCCAGATGCTTCTTCGTTGCGCCTCCTAGGCCCGCAATGTGGACAACTGCCTTGTCTGGGTGGAGCTTTGCACTGTCTCTGTAGGTGCCCTATTTTGTTGCAGTTCCAGCAGCGCATTTGACCTCTGTTATCTCTGCTCCGGTCTACGATGTCTGCTCTTTGACATGAGCATTCAACGGATGTAATTTCCCTTACGCGGTGGAACACATTCGATGCCTGATCAGCAGCTTGCATTGTCAAGGCAAATGCTAGCGCCTCAGCGAGAGTTCTCTTTCCAGCCATTCTTACGGCCATTTGCAGTTGTCTATCTTCAATGGCTTGGATAAACGCCTCCACAGCCATTTCATTGATGAGAATCTCACCAGCATTAGGATATGACAAATGTGCCAGACGTTCGATATCTGCTTGCAGCTGTTGAAGTGTTTCTCCCCGCTTCTGGACTCTACTGCGTAGCTGGACCCTGTACACTTGCTGCATATGCTTATCACCGAAGCGCATCTCTATAGCCTTGACCAGGGCGTCGTAGTTGTGTTGCTTCTCTTCTGAGACAGTTTGGAGTAACTCCGCAGCTGTATCTCTTAGTGCGAGCGTTAGCGCAATCGACTTTTCCTCGTTGTCCCAGCTGTTCGCCATTGCAGCTGCTTCAAACTGTTTCTTATAAATTGGCCATGATGTTTGACCGTCGAAAACAGGAGGCTGCATCTCTTTCCTTCTCGGGCAGTCCGCAGAATTTTCTCGAGCCTTCTGCTTCTTCACTTTCTCGAGCTCTTTAGCCAAGTTCTCGAAGTTTGTTTCATGCTTGCAAAACGTCTGATGGATTTCGTCGAATTTGGTTTCAACCTTCTCGAACTTGTGGTCAATTTCTTCGAGTTTTCCTTCGAGAGCATTTTTAAAATCTTCCACAGTGCTCTTTTGGGCGGCAACTATGGAATTCTTTTGTTCTTTGAATTTAGAGTCCATTGATTCCAATTTGAAATCTAGAGAATTCTTCTGTTCATCCAATTTAGAGTCCATTGATTCCAATTTGGAATCTAGAGAATTCTTCTGTTCATCAAATTTAGAGTCCATTGATTCCAATTTAGAATCTAGAGAACTCTTCTGTTCATCAAATTTAGAGTCAATAGAATTTGTCTGTTGTTCTAGGGAATTCTTCTGTTCATCTAACTTAGAGTCCATAGAGTCGAATTTCTGATCGAACTTGGCCAGAAGTAGTTCCATCATAGCAGTCATATCAACGGCTGTACTTACTTGTTCTTCTGCTACGTCGAACAAAACGGACTTGGGGTTTTCTCCTTCGTTTTCAACAGCTTCCTGCAGTCGAAGCACCAGATCACTTTTTCCTCCAGCTGTGGAGAGATTCCGCTTTTCTAGCTCAGCTTTTAACTGCGGTATACTGAGCTGTAGTAATTTCAATGTGCGGCCCATTTTTGCTTTCCTTTTTTTTCACTAATTCACTTCACTTTAATTTCACACTGAATACGTTTTATCCCACTTCTGACACCAATGTTACATTCAGGCTAGGATTCGAAAAGATAAAACGTAATTCTATTTAATTAATCTTTATTAGTTCTCTATCAATGTCTTTTACTTCTTGATTATTATTCTAATAATTCACTTATTTAATTCAACAATTCACTTTCACAATTAATCACTTTTAATACACAAACACTTTTCTCTTACTGGATACTTATACTTTTTCTCTATACTTTTCACTACTGTCATCTATCGTACTTCTTTATCGCGGTTCACAAATAGAATGACTTGGGTGCTCCTGCGACGTCTATTTATATCTCCTAGTGACACCTCTCGAAATTTCCAGATTTGTAGAGAAGGTTCGTTTAGAAGGTTCGAGAACAATCTAATTATGTATGTACTAGTTATTTCACAGCTACTCAAACTAATATCTTTGTACAGTTGAAACTCGATTATCCGGGGTTCGATTAACCGGGACGCTCTATTAACCGTGATGAAAATATTTAACATAAAAAAGTCTTATATCCGTAAAAAACTATTATCCCTAAAAAAAACAAAAACATTTTCTTTATCGACAATAAAGACAATTTTTTATTTAAACTCTATTATCCGTAATAAACTCTACTATCCGTAACAAGAGAACAAGACCGAACAAGTTTTTTTCACATCTAAAAACCAACGGAATTTTGTATCTGTTGCATTGCATTTAAAAGACACGCAAGAAGGAGTAACGGATAATACATTCTTCGGGTTGCGTTTTATTTTGTTTCTTATGTTTGTATGGATTTTGTTCAGTTTTGGTTGGAAAATCTGAAGTTACGCGTCGTGATAATGGCTTCTTCTTTGTTAAGTGAAAATAAAAGATCGCGTAAAGTTTTGTAAATTAAGGAAAAAGTTGATTTGATTAATGAACATTGTAAAAATAGTGTGCCTGTGAAAATGTTGGCTAAAAGATATAAAATCGGCACCCAAACAGTGAATGATATTCTAAAAAATAAAGACAAGATTTTCAAATTTTTCGCAGACAGCTTCACTATAAAAGGATTGGAGAGGCGCAAAACTCTCAAAAAAGCTGAAAATCCCAAAGTGGACGCAGCAACGTATGAATGGTTTCGACAGGAACGATTTCGAGGAGTTCCAATTTCAGGGCAAATGAGAATGGAGAAAGCAACATTTTTTCATGAAAATCTTAACATAGCCTCTGACTGTGTATACTCTGAAGGATGGCTGGGAAAATTCAAAAACCGCCATGGAATTCATGGATTGAAAGCGATAGGGGAAAAAGAATCTGCTGACTACGAAGCTGCTACGCTTTTTGTAGAAGAATTGTCTGATCTCATTCAAACAGAGAATTTAAGCAATGAGCAAATTTACAATGCTGATGAAACCAGCCTTTTTTGGAAATGTTTGCCCCAAAACACTTTGGCAAGCAACGACGAGCGTTCAGTTGAAGGATATAAGGAATCGAAGGAACGACTCACTGTACTGGTTTGTTCTAATGCTTCAGGAACTCATAAATGCAAGTTGATGGTTATTGGCAAAAGCGCTCGTCCAAGAGCTTTAAAAAATGCTGGAGAGCTTCCAGTTATCTACAAAGCCAACAAGCGGGCTTGGGTAACCCAAAAATTGTTCCTTGATTGGTTTTAAACTTTGTCCCGGAAGTTAAAGAGCACCGGGAAAAAAACCATCTTGACAGGAACTCCAAAATTGTATTGCTCTTGGATAATTGTCCAGCCCACCCAGACGTTAATGATTTTAAAGCCGCAAATATACTAGTGAGGTACTTTCCACCAAACTACACTTCTCTGATTCAGCCAATGGACCAAGGCGTGATTCGAAGCCTAAAGTGCCATTATCGCAAAGAGATTATTCGAAAGCTAGTAAGCTCAGAAAACAGGATCAACTTTTTTAAGTCATTTAACATTAAGAATGCTTTATGGGGTGTTTCTAAGTCCTGGAATTTCGTTACCACCGAGGTTTTGAAAAATGTTTGGCACAATTTACTCTGTCCCGAAAATGAGGAAGAAGGTAAGTTTTATCGAAATCAAAAAGTTTTGCATAGTTTTTACATCATCGACATTTCTAAACTTCCTCAGAACAAGATGCCATTGACGAGGTTTCAACAATTATGGAAGTCGCAGAGGATTTTGATGTCAATGCAATAAGAAATTGGGTGGACTCAGATGCGAATGCTTCACCATTTGCTGTTTTATCAGAGAACGAAATTATGGAGATGATAAATAACCCTCTTGACAACGAGCCGGAAGTCCTTACTGATGAATCCGATGATGTAGAAATTTCAAAAAATCCAATTGTTGATGCGATTAAGGCAAGTTCTACACTTTTGAGCTTTTTAGAAGAGTCGAATTGTCCTGGAATAGCACAACAGGATATAATGCAAGTTCACCGCATTAACGTTAATTTACTCAAAGAAAAACAACGAGTAAAATCACAACGGCAAACAACAATTCAAAAATTTTTTTAACTTTTTTAAAAAAGTTTTTCTTGAAGTTCCTAATAATCAATCTTGTGATTTTGTAATGTATGTACAAACAAAAATATGTACTGAATGAATTATTAAGTTTTATGAATTAATTTTATGTTTGTTTTCGTTTTTTTAAATAAAAATAAAAAATAAAAAATTAAAATATCAATTTCTGTTTTATTTTATTTGAGAAAAAAAAAGTTTTATTATCCGGGATTTTCGATTATCCGTGATGGGCCCGGTCCCGACCATCCCGGTTAATCGAGTTTCAACTGTATATACATTCCTATTGTTACATCCAGGCTAGGATTCGAAAAGATAAAACGTAATTCTATTTAATTAATCTTTATTAGTTCTCTTTCAATGTCTTTTACTTCTTGATTATTATTCTAATAATTCACTTATTTAATTCAACAATTCACTTTCACAATTAATCACTTTAAATAAACAATCACGTCTCTTATTCAATATTCTCTATACTTTTCACTACTGTCATCTATCGCCCTTCTTTATCGCGGTTCACAACTCGAATGTCTTGGGTGCTCCTGCGACATCTATTTATATCTCCTAGTGACACCTCTCGAAATTTCCAGATTCGTTGAGAAGGTTCGTTAAGTTCAGAAGGTTCGAGAACAACATACCAAGTTATACCACAGCTACTCAAACTGCTATTCCAATGCTGCCAAAATCGGTAATATGGCCACTTTCTACTAGATGGCGTAGTTGACTAATTAATGACACAGTTCAAGCAAACATGCAACAATATCCCCCTCTTAAACTTGTTCGTCCCGAACAAGCACGTCAATATTTTCCCCATGGTAGCGATGGAGACGATCCACATGGACAACTTTTAGCTTGCCTCTTCCTCGCTGGATCCGCTAGACAACATCGTTGATGCGCTTCACTATCTTATAGGGTCCTTCCCAATCCTGCTGTAGTTTAGGTGACATACCTTTTCGGCGATGAGGGTTGTATAGCCATACCAGATCTCCTTCCTGGAATCCTGTGGTGGTCGCTTTTGTATCGTACCTCGTCTTCATGCGGTCGCTGGATATCCGAATCTTATCTCTAGTTTTCCGATGAATGTTTCTGATGATTTCTCTGAGATCCGCCACATAATCATCTTCATTCGTTGCTTCATCAGTCGGAGATCGAAACATCAATTCACTAGGTAACCGGATGGTTCGACCAAAAAGGATTTCGGATGGAGTATGTCCTGTTGTGTTATGAGCTGCGCTTCGATAAGCTAATAGGAACATGGGGATGTGCTTGTCCCAGTCACGCTGGCAGTCGCCAACAACCTTAGAAAGGTGTTCGTTTAAGGTTCTATTGAAGCGTTCCACCATTCCGTCCGATTGTGGATGAAGCGGGGTTGTTCTTGTCTTCTTAATCCCTAGTAGCTGGCATACTCCTTGAAAGATCTTCGACTCGAAGTTGCGACCTTGGTCCGAGTGCAATTCCATTGGTACGCCAAATCTGCTTACCCAGTTGTGGACAATCTGCTCTACCACGGTTTTAGCTTCTTGGTTAGGTATAGCAAAGGCTTCAGGCCATTTAGTGAAGTAGTCCATCACTACGAGGATATAGCGGTTTCCACTGTTGGTTTCTGGAAACGGTCCTGCGATGTCAACTGCAATCCTTTCAAAGGGCGCTCCAACGTTGTATTGATGCATCTTGCCTTGCATTTTTACTCTCGGGCCTTTACTGGCTGCGCAAGCGGCGCATTTTCGGCACCAGTTTTCGACATCGTCTCTTGCGTGGATCCAGTAAAAGTGTTCTCGCACTTTTTCGAGTGTCTTATTTACTCCCAAGTGACCTCCGGACACTCCATCATGTAGTTCCCTAAGTACTTCGTTGACTTTCGGTCTGGGTACCACAAGTTGCATCACGGCTGATGTTCCATCCGAACTTTCCCATTTTCTTTTCAAAATGCCATCCTGGACATGAAGTGAGTCCCATTGTGCCAAGTATGCCTTCAATTCCGGACTCCTATTGGAGATCTGCTGCCAGTCCGGCTTGCCCTCATGTTCCTTCCAGGCGAGAATCGGCTCGATATCCGGATCTTCCTGTTGAGCATTCCGGATCTCCCGTGCACTCCAGCCGCTAATGGGCTCAGCTCTCAACCGTTGGACTGACACTTTATCTTTTTCCTCCTGGCGTACGCAATGTTTACAATCAGCCTTGCAGGGTCGCCGGGAGAGGGCATCTGCGTTGGAGTGAAGTGTTCCCTTTCGGTGCTGTATCTCGTAGTCATACATCTGCAGCCGCTCAATCCACCTCGCGACTTGTCCTTCAGGGTTCTTAAACTGCAGCAGCCACTTTAGAGACGCATGATCTGTACGCAGGATGAATTTCTGCCCATATAAGTACTTGTGGAAGTGCTTTGTTGCCAGGATCAAAGCCAGGAGTTCCCGCCTGGTCACGCAATAATTCCTCTCCGGCTTGGATAGCACTTTACTGAAGTAGGAAACTACTCTCTCTTGGCCATCATGGATCTGCGAAAGAACGGCTCCGATCCCAACATTACTAGCGTCGGCATCTACAATAAATGTCTTTCCTGGAGTAGGGTACGCTAGAATTGAAGCATCACACAGTTGGTGTTTGAGACTATTGAAACTCGCTTCGCATTCACCTGACCATTTAAATGGTTTTCCCTTTTCCGTCAGTTGATGCAAGCTCTTTGCGATCCTTGCGAAGTCCTTCACAAACCGTCTGTAGTAAGTTGCAAGTCCCAGGAAGCTTCTCAGTTGGTGTTTGTCTTTGGGAACGGGCCAATTTTTCACCGCATCGACCTTCTCTGGGTCAGTCCTTACTCCTTCGGACGAGATGATGTGCCCCAGATATTTTACCTCAGATCTAAAGAGATCACACTTTTTCGGGTTAAGCTTTAATTGTGCACTTCGTAGTCTCTGGAACACTTCCTTCAAGTTATCTCGATGTTCTTCAAACGTTTTTCCAACCACGATGACATCGTCCAAGTAGACCAAACACGTTTTCCATGTTAGCCCCAACAAAACACGCTCCATTAGTCGCTCAAAGGTTGCCGGCGCGTTACACAGTCCAAATGGCATTACTGTGAATTGCCAGAGCCCGTTTCCTGCCGTGAAAGCTGTTTTCTCACGGTCTTCCGGATGTATCTGCACTTGCCAGTAGCCACTCTTCAGATCTAGAGTGGAAAACCATCGAGCTCCGGACAGTGTATCCAGCGTATCGTCAATCCTTGGTAGAGGGTAGCTATCCTTTTTGGTGACATTATTCAGTTGGCGATAGTCTACACAGAACCGAGTGCTGCCATCTTTCTTTTTGACTAGGACAATTGGAGATGCCCATGGGCTTTTAGAGCATTCGATTACTCCTTCCTTCTCCATCGTCGACACCATCTCTGCAACCTCCGTCTGCTTAGCCAATGGTAGTCGTCTGGGAGGCTGACGAATCGGTCTCGCGTCTCCAGTGACTATCCGGTGTTGTACAAGGTGTGTTCGGCCATACTCGCAGTCCCGCGAAGCGAATATATCAGCAAACTCGTTGATGAGGTTCCCTGCCATGGCTTGCTGCTCCCGATTCAGATCGCAGTGCTGGAATAAAGTTCTTTTGACCTCAGTCATTTCCATTAGTGAACGAGGCTTCGCAACACCTTCCTGTGATAGTTTCGTGATGGCAGTAACCGGTACACACTTTCCAACCACCTCACCTTGCTTCAATTTGACGCTTTTGTGTTCCGCATTAAGAACTCGTACGGGAACCATATTGTTCTTCGGCTCGACAAGCATTTTTCCAACCACGCAATTTCGGCAGTGGTTGTCTTCTGGCTCGACTAGAAAGAATCGGTGGGCCCCAGGATCACCTTCCAGCTTTGTCCAAATCAGTGTCTCTGAAGAAGGTGGTAGGACCTCGTCCTTACTAATGACTGTCCTCAGGGATGCGACGTTCTCGTTCCCGTACACCATCGGAATTTCTACGTTTCGATACTTGAGTACTTGCATACCAATGTCCAATACTACATCATGCGCCTTCATGAAATCGATTCCAATGATGCATTCGTCACATATATCGGCTACTAGGAAAGCGTGGGAGAATACTAATCCTGCCAAATTTATTGTTAGTATGACCTCTCCATACACTTTCGCTGTCGCTCCTGTTGCTGTTTTCAGACAGTAATTGCTGGTGTTGTGCAGCCAAGACTGACGGACGATGTCCCTTCTTATGATGGAAGCGGTGGCACCGGTGTCGATGGTTGCCACGCACTTATTTTGTCCGATATAGGCTTCCACTGTTAGACTCTGGTTTCCTCGTTTGGTTTGAGAGACTTGAATTGTGGTCCTGGGGTCGTCGATTCCGGAAACCAACTTCTGCCCCACGAAGCTGGTCCTTACACGTTTCCCGACTGCTGGTTATGCGAAGCTATATCTGCAGGATGGTTGTTATCCCTGCCAGATGCTTCTTCGTTGCCCCTCCTAGGCCCGCAATGCGGACAACTGCCTCGTCTGGGTGGAGCTCTGCACTGTCTCTGTAGGTGCCCTATTTTGTTGCAGTTCCAGCAGCGCATTTGACCTCTGTTATCTCTGCTCCGGTATACGACGTCTGCTCTTTGGCATGAACATTCAACGGCTGTCATTTCCCTTACGCGGTGGAACACATGCGATGCCTGATCAGCAGCTTGCATTGTCAAGGCAAATGCTAGGGCCTCAGCGAGAGTTCTCTTTCCAGCCATTCTTACGGCCATTTGCAGTTGTCTATCTTCAATGGCTTGGATAAACGCCTCCACAGCCATTTCATTGATGAGAACCTCACCAGCATTAGGATATGACAAATGTGCCAGACGTTCGATATCTGCTTGCAGCTGTTGAAGTGTTTCTCCCCGCTTCTGGACTCTACTGCGTAGCTGGACCCTGTACACTTGCTGCATATGCTCATCACCGAAGCGCATCTCTATAGCCTTGACCAGGGCGTCGTAGTCGTGTTGCTTCTCTTCTGAGACGGTTTGGAGTAACTCCGCAGCTGTACCTCTTAGTGCGAGCGTTAGCGCAATCGACTTTTCCTCGTTGTCCCAGCTGTTCGCCATTGCAGCTGCTTCAAACTGTTTCTTATAAATTGGCCATGATGTTTGACCGTCGAAAACAGGAGGCTGCATCTCTTTCCTTCTCGGGCAGTCCGCAGAATTTTCTCGAGCCTTCTGCTTCTTCACTTTCTCCAGCTCTCTAGCCAAGTTCTCGAAGTTTGTTTCATGCTTGCAAAACGTCTGATGGATTTCGTCGAATTTGGTTTCAACCTTCTCGAACTTGTGGTCAATTTCTTCGAGTTTTCCTTCGAGAACATTTTTAAAATCTTCCACAGCGCTCTTTTGGGCGGCAACTATGGAATTCTTTTGTTCTTCGAATTTAGAGTCCATTGACTCCAATTTCGAATCCAGAGAATTCTTCTGTTCATTGAACTGAGAGTCTATAGAATTCTTTTGTTCATCAAATTTAGAGTCCATTGATTCCAATTTGGAATCTAGAGAATTCTTTTGTTCATCAAATTTAGAGTCCATACAGTCGAATTTCTGATCGAACTTGGCCAGAAGTAGTTCCATCATAGCAGTCATATCAACGGCTGTACTTACTTGTTCTTCTGCTACGTCAAACAAAACGGACTTGGGATTTTCTCCTTCGTTTTCAACAGCTTCCTGCAGTCGAAGAACCAGATCACTTTTTCCTCCAGCTGTGGAGAGATTCCGCTTTTCTAGCTCAGCTTTTAACTGCGGTATACTGAGCTGTAGTAATTTCAATGTGCGGCCCATTTTTCTTTCCTTTTTTTTCACTAAATAGGTTTTTTTTTTGAACTTGAACTGTGTCATTAATTAGTCAACTACGCCATCTAGTAGAAAGTGGCCATATTACCGATTTTGGCAGCATTGGAATAGCAGTTTGAGTAGCTGTGGTATAACTTGGTATGTTGTTCTCGAACCTTCTGAACTTAACGAACCTTCTCAACGAATCTGGAAATTTCGAGAGGTGTCACTAGGAGATATAAATAGATGTCGCAGGAGCACCCAAGACATTCTAGTTGTGAACCGCGATAAAGAAGGGCGATAGATGACAGTAGTGAAAAGTATAGAGAATATTGAATAAGAGAAGTGATTGTTTATTTAAAGTGATTAATTGTGAAAGTGAATTGTTGGATTAAATAAGTGAATTATTAGAATAATAATCAAGAAGTAAAAGACATTGAAAGAGAACTAATAAAGATTAATTAAATAGAATTACGTTTTATCTTTTCGAATCCTAGCCTGGATGTAACAGTATGATGGAAGAGGCGATTCGTTTGAAAAGAAAAATTGAATATAAGCTGATTTCGGTAGGTATTTGAATTATGAATTAATGGATTTTTAGACTTTAGCTATTTTCGCTGTATCTCGTCCAAAAATGTACCGATTTGTATCATTTCTTCAGTATTTGATTCGGAAATATTCAATTTGTGTTGTATCAGCCGTTATTTAAGGAAATAGTTGTTGGATAGGTGTATTTATCTAATTGATAACCTACATTAATATTGAGGCAGGTCACCTGTCGTTTTGCAGTTTTTTTGTAATATATTCGTGGTCAGCATCGATAGTAATGTGTATATACTCTGTCCGTCCGTCCGTCCGCCCACCCGTCGGCACAAATGAATGCCTTTACACTGGAGCTAGAAAGCTGAAATTTTAGCAATGTTATCTCTAGGGGCCCGAAAAAATAATTTTTAAGAATTTTTAAAATCCGCCCACAATTTTAAAAGAACAAATTTGTGAGCTAGAAAGCTGAAATGTTGAATATATGTAGGTATTGTCTTAAGGCGCCCAAAATGCTGTGGGAGTTAACTAACATTGCATCTTCGCCTCTTCAAGTAGCATGTATGATGAGAGGGGGATGATGGAAGGGACGAAAAGTTTTGAAATGAAAAATTTAATAAAATCAAATTTCAGTCTTTTTCCTCAAATAAGAAATTATGAGTTGATCGCTTTTTAGACTGTTACTATATCTTGGAGCTGGTCGAACGTCTGCCATTCCTAAAGAATTTGAAGATGAAATAGCTCGAAGCCTAATAGCACGTTGAATGAAGAACAAGAATTGGGAGTTCCTTCTGACAGAATAGAAATGCCAGAAGCAGGCGGGAAAGTACATCTGCCTATGCAGGGACCAGCTTAGAAAATCACTACAGCGCCCTCCAACCAGCGTTTGTCGTAAAATTATAGGTACTAAGTGGGGAAATCACATCTATGCAATTTAAACATCCAGATGAGATGAGCCCAGCGACACATTTAACATCTTGGTCAGGGACGATTGAACCTCGCTAATCCATCGCCAGCAAAGAATAACTGATACCAATTAGGGTCCGTCACGTTTTCTTCAAGCAGATAATCAAGGGCAATATGACCCGATGTCTGCCATCTTTTTCCAGAACTCAGAGGGTTTCTTGTCCGGCAAAACTGCTTTTCGATTTTTAAGGTCTTTGGCCGCATTCATAACTTCTTCAACAGCAATGTCGTGTACTTCTTCAGTGTTAGAAACGGCTCTCGGAAAATATATCCCATGAAATTGGTTAATTAGTAGTTTTTCGTCATCCACAAGAAGCATTAAGCATTGTTGATGAACTTTGGCGAACGGATTTCCTGGGCATTCCTCCTTCTCTCAGCGGCAAATTTTGAAAATAGTTGGTTTTCTGTTCAAGCTGCTTTGTTGGAGTTCGTGGACAGCCTTCTGACACCTTTTTGTCACTAATCACAGCTTTAGCTTCATCTGCCCAACACCATGTTTCTTTGCCGTATTGACAACTTTGTTGATGATGCGATGGAGATAATTTTGCATATTTGCAATAAATGCATGAATTTTTTTGTCCAGGTTGTACCATTTGATTCTCACAAACACTTTACTGTCAGGAGGAGGCGGTTTTGTTGGGTGTTGGGCGATTGCCTCTTCCAGGATCACTTTGCTATCTTTAACCCGAGGCTTCATGAAACGTGCTACCAATATGGTAATCAATCTGGGATTCGTTTCCGCCACTGCTGTAAGTGACCAGGTGACGGCTTTGTTTGAGAACGATAAGACCTTAAGACTTGCACATTTTCAGGATATCTTTACCCGGAGAGTTCCTGGTGCCGTATCCCAGTCCTCCATGGCAGTTTTCATACTCTTCGTTTGACTAACCGACCGTACCGTTCAAATCTCCGCCAACAAACAAAAGTCCCGTATTAGAATATCTTGAAAGCGTTTGTGCTAACGTCCAAGAAACGCGCTCGATTTCCGGTGTTTTGCGGGATGATATTTTCCTAGGATAGACTCACAAAAATTAAAACTCTGGACACGTCTTCGACTCACAAAAAAGGATATTCTGAAGGTTTAATATTTCAACCGTGGATATTATAAAAAAGAATATAAACTAGAGTAATTATTACTAATTTTTGGATTTGAAGTGGCCAACCGCTAGTGCCGGTTCCCTACCTACTCCACACACACATCAAAGCAAACAACTTAGAGCATTCTTCAATAGAATTCGCTTTAACATCTCGAAATGATTGCATACCTTCTTATGCAATGTTTAAATATTTTCCCAGCCTTTATGCAAACATCCGTATTCAGTACATATCCAAAACATGTAAGTTATGCAATCTCTGTGTCGATTAAAGTCACAAACCAGTTGTTTGTGAAAAACCGTATGAACAAATTCTGCTTATATTCGGAGATTTAATTGTGTAACAAAATGCAATCGCAATATGTACATAATATGATTTGTGATACTGATTATGAATGAATACTATACCTTTTTCTTTGATGAATGCTACGGCCTCCTTGCAATATGCCATAACCTACCCCAAACTTCCATTGAAAACAACAAATAATTTATAAACCATATACCGCACCCTCTCACCCACACATCATATCCCCATCATGAGAGGTATAAAAAAAAATTCAATAAATAAACGACAAACTGCACGCTTATGAAAATCTTCAAATATAACGGCGCTGGTTGGAAAAATGTTACTTTTGTTTTGTTCATCACATCAATTACTTTCGTTTAATATAGCTTTCGTTTTGATGAAAACTTTCATAAGAACTTAAAGCTCCATCTAAATTAATTAAGGACACAAACCAGTTTTCATTATTGATCGATTGAAGCGCCAAAGTTTTTGCGGGATACTGGTACAACATTATTATTCGATTTCTTGGCGCTACTAGCTGTGTTTTATTATCCATGCGGATCTGGATCTGGATCAATTTAATACGTAAAACAAAAACAACACAGGATCTTGCTATTTATCGGGATCATTAGCTGTGTTTTATTATCCATGCGGATCTGGATCTGGATCAATTTAATACGTAAAACAAAAACAAGACAGGATCTTGCTATTTATCGGGATCATTAATCGTGATCCAAAATGTAATTACAAAACTCACTACCTGTTTTTTCGTGGCGTTGCTTATTTAAATTATAGGAAATTATAGGAACACAATAATATTGCCAGACCAAAATATGAAACACTATTAATAGCGGCGTTTTATTATCCAAATGATCTTGATACGGATCCGATCTGATAATAAAACGATCTGGATCATCAGTGGCAAGTTGTGGCAACAGTTGTTTTTAACACATAACAGACGATACCAGGTATTTCAAGTTTCGATTGGCACTCAGCCATATTGCAAATATAGGGTACAATGTGACGTCACAATATGATCGCTTGTTGTGTCGGGGGTGCTGCCATTTGAATACAAATCAACATACATTTTGCACTCAATATTTTTTTTTCAGAAACTATGTTCAAATGTTATGTTCAAATATGCAACATATTAACAGTATTGTACTGCTAATATTTCCATTAATTTTTTTGTATTATATTACGAAGCAAAACGTCTCAAAAGTCGCAGTGGTAAATTATTCGAATATGAAAATATGCTAATTGATTTTTTGTGTTATTAATAGTGTTTCATATTTTGGTCTGGCAATATTATTGTATTCCTATAATTTCCTATAATTTAAATAAGCAACGCCACGAAAAAACAGGTAGTGAGTTTTGTAATTACATTTTGGATCACGATTAATGATCCCGATAAATAGCAAGATCCTGTGTTGTTTTTATTTTACGTATTAAATTGATCCAGATCCAGATCCGCATGGATAATAAAACACAGCTAATAACACAAAAAATCAATTAGCATATTTTCATATTCGAATAATTTACCACTGCGACTTTTGAGACGTTTTGCTTCGTAATATAATACATAAAAATTAATGGAAATATTAGCAGTACAATACTGTTAATATGTTGCATATTTGAACATAACATTTGAACATAGTTTCTGAAAAAAAAATATTGAGTGCAAAATGTATGTTGATTTGTATTCAAATGGCAACACCCCCGACACAACAAGCGATCATATTGTGACGTCACATTGTACCCTATATTTGCAATATGGCTGAGTGCCAATCGAAACTTGAAATACCTGGTATCGTCTGTTATGTGTTAAAAACAACTGTTGCCACAACTTGCCACTGATGATCCAGATCGTTTTATTAGCTGTGTTTTATTATCCATGCGGATCTGGATCTGGATCAATTTAATACGTAAAACAAAAACAACACAGGATCTTGCTATTTATCGGGATCATTAATCGTGATCCAAAATGTAATTACAAAACTCACTACCTGTTTTTTCGTGGCGTTGCTTATTTAAATTATAGGAAATTATAGGTACACAATAATATTGCCAGACCAAAATATGAAACACTATTAATAACACAAAAAATCAATTAGCATATTTTCAGATTCGAATAATTTACCACTGCGACTTTTGAGACGTTTTGCTTCGTAATATAATACACACAAATTAATGGAAATATTAGCAGTACAATACTGTTAATATGTTGCATATTGGAACATATCATTTGAACATAGTTTCTGAAAAAAAAATATTGAGTGCAAAATGTATGTTGATTTGTATTCAAATGGCAACACCCCCGACACAACAAGCGATCATATTGTGACGTCACATTGTACCCTATATTTGCAATATGGCTGAGTGCCAATCGAAACTTGAAATACCTGGTATCGTCGGTTATGTGTTAAAAACAACTGTTGCCACAACTTGCCACTGATGATCCAGATCGTTTTATTATCAGATCGGATCCGTATCAAGATCATTGGGATAATAAAACGCGGCTATTATCAGATCGGATCCGTATCAAGATCATTGGGATAATAGCTGTGTTTTATTATCCATGCGGATCTGGATCTGGATCAATTTAATACGTAAAACAAAAACAACACAGGATCTTGCTATTTATCGGGATCATTAGCTGTGTTTTATTATCCATGCGGATCTGGATCTGGATCAATTTAATACGTAAAACAAAAACAACACAGGATCTTGCTATTTATCGGGATCATTAATCGTGATCCAAAATGTAATTACAAAACTCACTACCTGTTTTTTCGTGGCGTTGCTTATTTAAATTATAGAAAATTATAGGAACACAATAATACTGCCAGACCAAAATATGAAACACTATTAATAACACAAAATATCAATTAGCATATTTTCATATTCGAATAATTTACCACTGCGACTTTTGAGACGTTTTGCTTCGTCATATAATACACAAAAATTAATGGAAATATTAGCAGTACAATACTGTTAATATGTTGCATATTTGAACATAACATTTGAACATAGTTTCTGAAAAAAAATATTGAGTGCAAAATGTATGTTGATTTGTATTCAAATGGCAACACCCCCGACACAACAAGCGATCATATTGTGACGTCACATTGTACCCTATATTTGCAATATGGCTGAGTGCCAATCGAAACTTGAAATACCTGATATCGTCTGTTATGTGTTAAAAACAACTGTTGCCACAACTTGCCACTGATGATCCAGATCGTTTTATTATCAGATCGGATCCGTATCAAGATCATTGGGATAATAAAACGCGGCTATTAATCGTGATCCAAAATGTAATTACAAAACTCACTACCTGTTTTTTCGTGGCCTTGCTTATTTAAATTATAGGAAATTATAGGAACACAATAATATTGCCAGACCAAAATATGAAACACTATTAATAACACAAAAAATTAATTAGCATATTTTCATATTCGAATAATTTACCACTGCGACTTTTGAGACGTTTTGCTTCGTAATATAATACACACAAATTAATGGAAATATTAGCAGTACAATACTGTTAATATGTTGCATATTTGAACATAACATTTGAACATAGTTTCTGAAAAAAAAATATTGAGTGCCAAATGTATGTTGATTTGTATTCAAATGGCAACACCCCCGACACAACAAGCGATCATATTGTGACGTCACATTGTACCCTATATTTGCAATATGGCTGAGTGCCAATCGAAACTTGAAATACCTGGTATCGTCTGTTATGTGTTAAAAACAACTGTTGCCACAACTTGCCACTGATGATCCAGATCGTTTTATTATCAGATCGGATCCGTATCAAGATCATTGGGATAATAAAACGCGGCTAATAAAACGCGGCTATTAATCGTGATCCAAAATGTAATTACAAAACTCACTACCTGTTTTTTCGTGGCGTTGCTTATTTAAATTATAGGAAATTATAGGAACACAATAATATTGCCAGACCAAAATATGAAACAATATTGATAACACAAAAAATCAATTAGCATATTTTCATATTCGAATAATTTACCACTGCGACTTTTGAGACGTTTTGCTTCGTAATATAATACACAAAAATTAATGGAAATATTAGCAGTACAATACTGTTAATATGTTGGCCGATAATCATTTGGGATACAAATATACAATGGATATCCAGTAAGTGAGACACAATAACCCTTCACATACATTATAATGCATATAAGAATACCTAAGATCATGTTTATTTAAGTGATATCTAATACATAACCAGGATTTGTGTAAATAAATCGGTTTAAATATGGAAAAGCAGAAAGATTTTGTTTATTCACTTAGGGTTCTACGTAACTTGCCTAAGTGACTATAGGTAAATAAATAAACTAAATTAAGTTAACAGTCAGGATACAATATTTGTTTCATATGAATAGAAAAATATTTCACATACATGCATAATAAATAAAAAAAACTAGTATGGGAATAACTCCATTATCAATAGTGGACGTGTTAAACGCTAATAAATAATAACTAATAAATAAATACATATGAATAATCAATAAATGAACTAAATCTGAACGAATAAATAAATAAATACTGAATATATAACAAATAAATAAACAATATATAGAAATAAATAACGTATAGACATAAATATAAGAGAAATAAACAAGATATAAATAACTTGAATTAAATAAATGAACATGATCAACGAAAGATACATAATATAATTTATGCAAGCATACATAAATATGCATGGGCATATAGATCCACTTACGCTTACTTCACAGATAAAAGGCACGGGGTAACAGAGATACACAAAGTCAGTCTTATTGTTTCAAGTCCTTGGCATGGAAGATTCCTGATTTCTTTCCTGCAAGATTTTCTACTTCGTACATGTTATTACCGATCCTTTTCACTATACGGCACTTGAGGAATTTTGGGCAAAGCTTGGAAGCAAGGTACTTGGAGGTGTCGCTTAGTACGAAATTACGTCGGTATACCTCTTGGCCCGGGAGAAATTGTGTTTTTCGTGTCCGTATATTGTACGTCTTGGCAGACTTTTCGTTCGCCTTGAGAATGTTTTCCCTAATTTGCCTGCGCACGCAGTGCAGTCTGTCTTTTCGAGATAGGGTAGCAAATTCTCCGTCTGCCACCCCATTCAGCCTCTGTACAAGCTCATAGCCACTTCCGTGCGTCATCATGTTCGTTCCAAAGAGAGCGAAGTACGGCGATACACCTGTTGAAGCATGAGTGGAACTTCTCATTGCACAAGCTATATCGCTGAGGTGTAGATCCCAGTCGCGTTGGTCATCTTTTAGATATGTGCGAACGGCGGCTAGAAGCGTTCTATTCACCCTCTCAGACGCATTCGACTGTGGTGCGTAGTATGCTGTCCTCAGGTGGCGGATTCCATACCTCTGCAACAGATTCTGGAAATCCTTTGCAACAAATTGTTTTCCATTGTCGGAGTGAATTATTTGTGTTGAAGGAATTTAACCACGCTGCTTGTGTTCGCATTTCTCAACGGCTTCAATAAAACAAACTTGGACATATATGATGAAGGACTACAAAAACATACGCGTTGCCAGACTTTGTTCTAGGGTACGGACCTAAAAAGTCAATATACACTTTTTGAAAAGGACGAGCGGAACAATAACTGGTACAAATAGGACGACGTGAAATCCGATTGGACGACTTACTTTGTTTACATATATCACATTGAGAGACATACTTTCTAATCTGAACAGTCATGTTTGGCCAGTCGAAATGCTGCCGAATTCGTTGAAGGGTCTTATTAATTCCACCATGAGCTGCCTGAGGAGGATTATGTGCACGGGAGATTATTTCTTCGGTTAGGCCTGACGGGATCCACAGTTGCCAATTGTGTTCTACCATCAGTTCATCTCCCATTGATGGCAATACTCAGGTAGCTCCTCAGCGTGCTCTTTCACCGTTTCGATTAGTTTCATGTACTCTTCTGATCGAAATTCCTCAGATTCGAGGTCAACCATTGGTGCTACCCCTTCCATCGTGATGCTGTCGACGTAGGCTCGAGAAAGTGTGTCTGGTACAACATTAAGCGTGCCTTTTCGGTGCTCTATGTCAAATGTGAAGGCCTGTAACTTAAGACTCCATCTAGCCAACCTGCCGTTCAAGTCTTTCAGGCTCATCAACCAACGTAAGCTGGAATCGTCAGTGATGACAGTAAACGTCATTCCTTCGACATAGAGCCTGAACTTTTGCACTGCCATGACAGCAGCTAGACACTCTTTCTCGGTCACGCTGTAATTTTTTTGGCAAGTGTTTAATTTTTGCGAAAAGTACGAGATGGGAAACTCTTCGTTGTCATTGTTTTTCTGGACGAGGACAGTACCTATCCCAGAATCAGTTTTGAGCATCCCACCACCAACAATGAAACCCAAATACTTCAATTCCTTGAAGCAGAACTTGGATTTCTGCAAGTTGATGGTGAGATTTGCTTTACGCAAACACTTAGCGACTTTTTTTTTTTTTTTTTTTTTTTTTTTTTTTTTTTGTCGGGATGTGTGAAACTTTCTGCACTGGAGCACTCAGACTCAATACTGGTCCATTGTACTGCCAGGCAGACACACCACATTTTACTGTGGGAATTTACTCGTTTTTCTAAGAAAAACGAGAAGGCGCTTCAATGATAAGGAGCTTAGGTTTACAGCACTCACCATATCCGCACCAAATACCTGCCACCTGATACGAGCAAAAGCAGGACAATCACAGACGAAATGTTCCGCAGTGTCGTCGCTTTCTCCACAGGCTTCGCAGTTGGTGGTGTCGCTTAGGCCTAGCACCTTAAGGTGTTTGGCAAAAGCGTAGTGTCCCGTAAGAACGCCAGTAGTCTGTCTGCAGTCTTTTCTGTTGAGAGACAACAAGAATGCCGCGGATTTCCCACAGACGTCGGGGAGCATTTGCTTAGTCTGCCTGCACCCTGGAGAGTCATGCCAACGGCGATTGTGTTCATATGAAACCCAACCGTCAATGGAAGCCCTGACCGAGGACGCAGGTAGACAGATCGCTGGTTTAGGTCCTGAGAGGTCCCCCTCTGAGCCTTGTCTAGCAAGTTCATCGGAGATCTCATTTCCCGTGATCCCGTTATGACCCGGGACCCAGACAAGTTTAAGTGAATTCAGCCTTCCGACCGAATTCAGAGATATCTTGCATTCACGTACTATTTTGGAGGTAGTTAAGGGTTTGAGTAAGGCCTTAAGCGCAGCCTGACTGTCGCTACAGACGCAGATACTTCGCCCCCTCCACCTGTTCCTCGTAACATAGTCCATGGCCATTAGGATAGCATAAGTCTCTGTTTGGAAGACTGACGCATGTTTGCCTAACGGAAAGAAAAGTCTAACGCTATCGCTCTCCACGAAGACACCAGCACCAGATCCTTGATCGGTTTTGGAGCCATCCGTAAAGATTCGACTGCATTCCCTTCCAGGTTCAGAGTCCGGCCAGAGCCAGTCCTGGACGCGAGGAAAGTCGACCTCGTATTTGCGCTTTAGCCGAAGTTCCGGTGTCATCGCATCAGACGGCATATCCATAAGACAGGAGTCGAAGGACAACCGTTGCGCAAGTTCATCAAAACTCCAGTGCGAGTTATACCAAAAGCCACCTCTTGTAAGACGTGAGATAGCCTTGATTGTACAGCCCATGATGTAAACATCAAGGGGCGGAAGGTTCAATAGTGCATCTAGGCCGGAGCCAGGCGTGCTGGGGAAGGCCCCCGTGCAGCCGAGACATACCTGCCTTTGGAGTTTGGCAAAAGCAGCAGTGACGTATTTACGTGAAAGCTTATTCCACCAAACAACCGATGCGTATGCTATAAATGGTCTTATCATAGCCGTATAAATCCATAGGACTCTTTTCGGTGATAAGCCCCATGTCTTGCCGAAAATGACTTTGCACTGCCAGAAAATAGACAGCGCCTTGGCAGTCTTCAGCTCAACATGTTTGGACCAAAGAAGTTTGCTATCCAGGATGACTCCCAGATACTTTGCTTCATTGGAGAGTTGGATTGTGACGCCTTTTAGCACTGGCTGAGTCAACCCGACCAGCTTCCTCCTTCTCGTAAAGAGAACAACCTCAGTTTTAAGAGGATTGACCGAGAGCCCATTCCTAGTGCACCATTCGTCGATCACGTCAAGGGCCGCCTGCGCCTTGGCGCATACAGTCGCTAGGCATGATCCAACAGAAAGCACGGCAACATCATCCGCGTACGCCTGAGCGTAAATATTAGAACTGTTGAGTGCGTTCAACAGAGAGTCGACCAGCATACACCACAGCAGTGGAGACATGACGCCGCCTTGAGGGCAGCCTCTGTTTACCCCCGCCATAACATAGCGGCCACAATCCGCATCCGCAACCAACGTTCTATTCATTAGCATTGCTTTAATCCACAACACCAATGGTTCGTCTACTCCGTGTTGTCTGGCGGAGCTGCACATGCTATCAAAAGTCGCATTGTCAAAAGCACCCTCAATATCGATGAAAATGCCCATCGCGTATTCTTTTCTGTCAAGCGCGCCTTCAATTCTACCAACTAGATTTTGGAGCGCAGTCTCGCAGGATTTTCCGCGTTGATAGGCATGTTGCATCGGAGATAGTGGGTGCAATCGCAAAGCACCTTTGCGCACGTGAAGCTCGACCAGCCTTTCCAAGCTTTTCAGCAAGAAAGAAGTCAGACTGATTGGTCTGAAGCTCTTGGCGAGCGAGTAGTCACTTCTGCCAATTTTTGGTATGAATGCCACTCTAACTGTACGCCAGGGTGTTGGAATGTATGCCAGTGCTAGGACAGCGGTGAAGATTTTCTTCATAGTCGGTAGCAGCTGGTTTGTACATTGTTGCAGCATGGCTGGGTATATTCCGTCCGTACCAGGCGACTTGAAGCCGTCAAAAGACGCAAATGCGTATTTAATGGCCTCGTCCGTCACCACGGCCTTCGCAATATACCAGCTACGCCGAGTTGTTTGTCTTGGCTCACTCATAGTCTCGGTAATCGGGGCTGGTTGTGAACCAATTGTAATCTGGTTACCCGGAAAGTGAGACTCCAGCAGATAGCTAAGAGTTTCCGCTTTCGTCTCAGTGAAGGTGCCATCAAGTTTTCTAAGTGAGTCCAGTTTGGCTGGTTTGCCCTTTTTCAGAACTTTAACCAACCTACTAGTTTCACCCAGCTTTTCAATCTTTTCGCAGAAATTCTTATAAGAAGCACTTTTCGATACCCGAATTAGCCTCTTATATTCCTTCTGCTTCGATCATGCGACTTCGTCAAGCAGGGCAACATGGGTTTCAAAGTCCGGAGCAACGATGAGCAGATCATCTAAATACACGAAGACGCGGTCCTTTAGCCGTGAAGGAATTACCTTGTCCATTAGACGGCACATCCTCTGAGCTGCGTTACACAACCCAAAGGGCATAACCGTGAACTGGTACAAGGGACTTCCCGGCACCGTAAATGCAGTCCTTTCCCTACTCTGTTTGTCCAACGGTATTTGCCAAAACGCATCTTTTAAGTCGACACTACTGATGAAGTAAGTGTCTTGTAACCGGCTGAGGAGTCCATCGATGTGTAGAAGAGGGTATGCGTCCTTTCTGGTCAAGGCGTTGACCTTACGCGAATCTAGGCAAAGCCTATTTTTGCCCGGCTAGCTCAGTCGGTAGAGCATGAGACTCTTAATCTCAGGGTCGTGGGTTCGTGCCCCACGTTGGGCGCCATTTGTAATAGGTCTATACTGGGGTATGTAGAGGGAGTTGGTAAGGGTATGGAAACTAGGATGTATATGGGACCTTAGGATGGGAATGGGACAAGAAGCGAACATTGAGTAGTTGAGTGCAAGGGACGCGGCATGCTTGCGATGCTCGACTGCGCTCGCCGGAATGGGGTGGATCTTGCCCCCACACTCAACCAAACCTACCACAAAAACAAATATCATGCCAAAAAGGTACTTACATTTTTACCAAAATCGGACGTACGTCCACCACACTGAAGGGCGCTGCCGGTGACGATGGATGCTGCTCAACAATCAGACCATTCCCACCGAATGATCTTTAGCACATCCTACCGCATCCCCCTGAAAAATCTTCTTAAATACACATCAGGCGCTTATGAGCCTGACAAAAAAAACATAAAATTCATTATTTTATACTTTTAGCACTATGTATATTTATATATATAATCAATAACTGACAATTGGACCATAAAGCAAATTAAATTTACAAAAAAAAAGATTCAAAATCTAACTTGGGAATCTTCGATTCCACCGTCCTACCCGAATGCATGAAGGTATTCACCATGCAGTAAGACACTTATACCAAAAGAACGTACCTACAGAAAGGGAGCTCACTTTAGGTGGTGGGGGCTTAACCGTTTAAAAGCCGACGCGGAATCAACAAAAAAAATAACAAGGGACAACGGAGAAAACTCGATTCTTACAAAAAAAGAAATAAGATTTAAGGATGAACTCTATTATAACTAACTTACGAGCTAGTTAAATGAATAATAAATACTTAGAACTATAAAGAAAAAACTAAATCATTACAAAAAAAAACTTAACACTACTTATGGATACATAGGACTACAATCAACAAGAACCACATTAAAGAAAAAGGTAACCTATCCTACCGATATATATAGCGGAGTAAGCAACTGGATACCTAAATGGATCATTAGCAACGAATAAACGTGTGGACTGAATTAATTATCTATTCGTCACAAAAATTCTAGTCTTAAAACTAACGAACTACACCTATATTCATATACCTATTTATATACATATGGGTGTATTTAAATAACTAGTAGCTTATAACCCCCTTTTTTTTGTATATTTATAAGGGTGCTATAACTTTGTAAGGGTGTACATTTTGCTGTTACACTGTTATGCAGGCAGTTATTGTTTTAATAAGTTGTAGACGAAACATAAAATTCCCTTTCGGGATGCGATGATGGTGCGCCTGCGATGCCGGTTTGGGCGGGTTTCACGTGGGAGTGTGACTGCACTTTATTTACTCGTAATAGGCACATACATAATTGCACATATTTGTAGTTTAATTTTGACGATTTCATTTTATTTACGGGCGTCCAAATAAATTTTCGGCGGCCACGACTATTGCACTGTCGGTGACCGCCAATTGCCCTTGAAATGTATTGTCCTAACAAAGGACTGAATATAGTCAAACGTTAACTAATTTATAATTTGGGCACTTACCCCTTTTTAGGATTTTTTTTACTTATTTATTTTGCGTTAACTGCCACTACCTTGTTTTAAGGGTTTTATACAAAAACTACACCACTGTTCGCACTACTGTGCTTATAACACTTAAGCCTCGATGTGTCTCGGCTGGAGATCTAATTTGAATTAATCTACCAGACCGTTTCGCAATGCTGAGACCCAAATCATACATACGTATCGTACGATTCCTTTTATTTAGTCCGTGGTCCGCTAATCTTTGGGTAAATGGTGAGTTCACAATTGTATTACGTCTTAGGTTTGTGCCTCTGGTATTATAGCACAAACTGAAACAATTAGACCAACCAGGACACAAACCAGCGGGCTCACATAGGGGGCATTCATAATGCGCTGCCTGACAGGTAATATGACAATACAAAAAAGGAAACACAGAGTGACAGCAAGAGATAATTCTCGTGGAAATGTGGTTTTATTTATTCCTCCCAGGTGACCATAACATACGTTTACAAATAATTAAAATTTACTATCGAAATTCAGAGTCGGTGGTCCAACTTAAAGAGCGCTCGTTAATTCTCGTCCAAGTAGACAAGCAATTCATAATCTAGTGAAAAATTTGAGCCAGAATATTTGTTGCTTGATGTTGCCGTGCCACTGAGACTATTACACCTATTCTGATATTCATCGGATGGGATTTTTCTTCAATTTTCACTGAACACTATGGTACTATTCATTCGAATTGAATCTGGATTCACCTCGTTAATGTCGGTAACATCGATATTACTGCGCGGTATTCTCTTATTCACGTGAACGCATTCGTTCTATACAATTCAAATCCGCATATAAAATGTTGCGCGTTTTTCATTTAATGGATCGTCTGTCTGGTTGGTGATCAATAAAATGTAAGTTTATTGCTTGATTATTTGTATAAATAAAGATTATTAACATTTTTAGAAGCAGAACAATAAACCGAGACCAATTTAAAACAATAATTTCTTATTTTTTGATAAAAGATACCTACTTGAAAATCTCTACATATATTGAGCCTTATTGCGAAGATCAATCGACAGTTGATAATTGACTATTTTCAATGTGTGCTATTGTGAACGAACGATTCTAAAGGATTTTGTCAATCGCAGTCAATTAACAAAATTCGATTGACAAAACTACCAAATGCACAATAGCACACATTGAAAATAGTCAATAATTATCAATTGTCGATTGATCTTCGCAATAAGGCTGATTGTGTAAAGCACAGCACACGTTTATAATTTGTGCCGCTTTTTGAAGTGAATACTGTAATACTTTGGACAAATCCAAACATCGAAATCTACTTTTCAATGCACCAATAGTTCGCTCTATAATATTTCGTCATTTGCAGTGTTGTGTGTTGAATTCGGATTGATGGGAACCTGCTTCTACATTTCGAAAAGGAGTCAGTAACCACGGTCGTGACTACTTCCGGGATAACTTGCGTCAACGTAGGTAATCCACTGCTTATGATTGCATATCTGAAAGGAAATTTTTTCAAAGTAAAATTTAAAACACATTTTATTGCACTTACCAGCGTTGCATTTAGGCTGTGGTAGCATTTGCTGTTGTAGAACAGATGTGGATTTTGATAAGGTGTCTTAAAAGGAATGTGCGTACCGTCAACACACATAACAATCCCAGGCACACCACATTTGGTTCTGCGAAGTTTTCTATTTGATGATTCTCTTATTCCACTGTTTGGAAATGGAAAAAAAGTCCAATACTATTCATACCTGTTTGTTTATATTTTTAATTTTATTGAAAATAATTAATCAAAACAACATATCTAACTTTCCAAAGATTTTCGTAAACAGAGATCAAATCGATTAAATTAATTTCAATTTGCAAACAACGAACCTCGTATTATTTTCACATGAAAAGCTGTTAACTTGAATGTCAAATTGGGTTGGATAATGTAGTTCACCCGATGGATAGTAGAATGGAAAGCCAGAGTGAAAGGGAATCGAATCTACGATTCACGTGAATAGCAGAATAGGCCTGTACCTTTTGCCTGAAGTGTGGAGAATATTGCTGCCGTAGAGGCGTCCGTCGCAAACCAGCCAAATCAGTCAATTTCACGGCGTTGCGTAAGGATCTTGGCCTACACCCTTACAAGATCAAGCTGACTCAAGAACTAGAGCCATGGGAACCCTCATGTTTCATAAAGCAACAGCACTTCACCCGCAAAAAGTCACTGTTTGGTGCGGCTTTCATGCCGGCGGCGTCATTGGGCCTTTTTTTTCGTCGATGAAAATGTCTGTCACAATACGGTAAATGGTATTCGCTACAGAGACATGTTGGAACGTTATTTCTTTGAGCAATTGCATGAATTTGACATCATTGATATGTGGTTCCAACAAGACGGTGCCACATGCCACACAGCCGGTGCAATAATCGAGTTATTGAAGTCTCGGTTGGGTGAACGTGTTATTCGAGAAACGAACCAGTCTATTGGCCGCCGATATCGTGTGATTTAACGCCTCTAGACTTTTTTTAATGGGGCTACATTAAATCATTGGTCAACAAGCCGGCGACGTTAGAGGAGCTCAGAGCCCATATTGAACGAGAAAAAGCGACTGTATTCGTCGAAATTAGCGGCCGAGTCATCGAAAATTGGGTTCAACGTATCGACCGCTGCATGTTCCCGTGGGGGACATACGTATGAACAAATTCGAATTCCATTCATAAATGTTTTGATAGTAATTCAAGCCAATACATTTTTTTTGAGATATCTCAAGTAGTTTGCATTTTATTTAAAAAAAAAATTGTCATGTCCTTAATGAAACCCTATATATAACTCGTCACAACTTAATCATAAAATTCAAATTAGGCTCATCAAATTCCCAAATTAAAACGAGCTTATGAGTTAGCATGACCTGTAAATCGCAAGCCACATCTAACTAGCTTATGAGTTAAAGTCTTTAAATCATAATCCGCAACTAGCTTATGAATTAAATAAACTTTAAATAATAAGCCAAAACTTGCTTATGAACTAAATGTTTTTTAATTGACAAGCCGATTACTGACTTGAGAATTGAATTGAGGGCTTAAGTTAAAAAAAAGAGCTTAAGCTTTTGCAAAACCTGGATTGATCCACTCACCAAGCGCGCTATATACACGCAGTTCTGTCAGCGCATTTGCGATAGCAGATATGTTCCCAACAAATCAAATAACACCCACGGGCATCATTTCTTCTTTCACTATCTACGTTATTGAGTATGTATTCTTAGCAATTCACAATTACTCGATAAGGCCCGATTTATGTACTCTCCATTAAACTTAAAAGCGCCATTAAAAATGGGAAATTTATAGATTTTAAGCAATTCGATTTATTTCATATTTATTTATTCATTAGTAACAACATTTATGATAGACTTCCAAAATTTAGTCACACTCCATTAGCGGTTTGAGTGAAGGCTGCCTGCATTAACGAATTACGCATTAAATTTAAAACCGCCATTAGCTAAAAGGTCAAAATAAACCTTTTAATAGGAATTTTAAGCGCTAACGGCGGTTTATTGGAACATTTCAATTTTTCACTCTCCATTAGTGTTGACTGTCAGTTTTATCTTATGAACAATTATCTTTAATATTTGTTGGATTTGAGTTATACAACGCAAAATGGCAGAAGTAATAAATACGCTGTGCTGCATAATATTGCAGTTGATAAAAAGGAAAATGTACCACTGGGAATTGGAAGGATTCGACGAAATGATTGCTGCCACAGAGATCAAAAATACAAACGCACCTAAACCAATCTGAAACATCTTTCAATAATTGCTGAAAGTGATTGTTTTACCAAATAAACCTTTGGTTATGGTATTAAGAATAAAAATATGTACTTAGAAGAAAACATTTATAAAAAGTTTTATACCAGGGGTATATATGTTGTCACCACTCACGGATGAGTGTGAACTTATTTCCAATTCAAATGTTCCTTCAGATTTGAAGAATAACAAAAGAAATGTTTGTTCAGCCTATTGTATGGCTATGACTGAAAGTCAAAAATTAATATATATATAGTCAACTATTACTAGTATGACTATATATATTTTGTGGAGCATTTATAACATAGTCTTTTTTAAACACACACCCCATGTGCACTCATATGAAAACAAGGATCCAAATAGTATTTATCAATAATAGATTACTAGCTTGTGGTCAATAAATATACATGTAGATAATTTACACATTTGCTACAGGTACAGAAACCGAGCAACCTAAAACCGCTATTTAAAATGTTTAACTTTGTTTTTTGTTGAAATTAAATTATTTACTGACGAGCAGAGCATCTTCATCTCAGATTCCGTTAATTTGTCTTCATACGTCGGGCGCACAACTGCGGTGTAGAGCCTTCCTTTCAGCTTAGGTGGCATTTTTCAGTTACAGAAGATGGTTGAGTTTTCCCGCCACTTCATTTATCCTACGCTTCCGCGATGCTTAATGTCGTCATCAAAGCTTGCTTTCCTATTGATCATAGATCCCAGATTCATGTAAATTTCTGGATTAGGTGGGAGTGGATCAGAGAACGGGCAGCACAAGTATTCTGATTTTTCGGACTAATAATATACCCACCCCAAATACAAAAAATTCCACCCATATATCAAGTGCTCGTTGCAGGGACGATTGATCCTCGCTAATGATGGCCCCTTCGTCAACAAAGAATAACTGATGCACTTTGCAGTCCGTCAGTTTTCCTTATAAAGGACTGTTATAAATATCAAGGGATTTAAAACACTTCCATGGTATACACCCACTTTGATTGCGAACTCCTCTGTGACGACAGCGGAAAATCTTCCTATTGTCTTTACTCCCTCTTCGTTGTCTTAGCGCATCTTATAACAGATCCTTCGGTTGTCTATAAGAGGCATTTTCAAAATTAACCAACACCATATGCAAAGCCTTTAAGAATTCAAAATGTTTTTCCAACATTATCATTTGGATTACATTTGTGGTTGATTTACCTGCGCCAAACCCGCACTTGTCTTTAGGTAGCCTTATTATTTTTCGCATTCGACTATATAATACCGACTCAACGATCTTCATGGTGTGTGACATCAGCTTGATTGAACGGTAATTATCACAGTCTCGCTTATCACCTTTTCCTTTGTATAAAGGAAGAAGAAAACTTTCCCTCCAGTGGTAAGGCATTGGACGCCTCTTATAAGCTTGAAGATGAAAATCGTGAGCCATTTGGACACCATGTCTCTCATCTTTTTTCATAACTCAGAGGTTATCTCGTTCGGCCCAATTGCTTTTTCTTTTTTGGAGTCTTTGGCGCCCTTCCTTATACTTCTTCATTGTTAGTAACAGCTCAAACAAACAAGTTGTCGTTTGCCCAAACGACAACTTGTTTTGGTCCACCAACAGAATCCACAACAACACGACCCGCTATGCGCCAGATGCTGCCTCTACCCAACCATAACAAATGCACGCATGGAACAGAGGAAGCTTGCTATAGCCAAGCAAAGCAGCAGCAAACGAAAAGGAGTGGGACAGAAGGGATTATATAATATAACTTTGCACGTTGTTTTTCTCTGTACAGCTTATTCGCCCTTATTTCGAAGATCAACTATCAATTAATAATTGACATTTATCAATCAATTTTATTAATTGGTATTGTGACTGTCAATATTGTGGATGCATTGTGAATTTTTTATTTGGAATGAAAAAAATCGGTATTGGTAAGAACAATTTTCATCGATTTTCTTGCCAGCTGTCAATTTTTCTTTCAATCGTAAATTTGCAGTCGATGACTAAGAAATGTGAGTTTCGAATTAAATAAGTGATAAAATGCTCAATTTTTTTATTTCCAAGGGTCTCAACAAGTAGTAGGTAACAAAAAACAGTTATGCAGATTGGTCCAGTTGATGGAAGAGAACGAAGAACTCGCCAAGGGATTTTTCATTGCCGTGGAGTTGAATAGCTTAGGGCCTCCAGAACGAACTTCAGAAAAGTGGCAGAGAGTATGGATCGATCTGAAATGCAAAATAAAAAAAAGAGGAAAACAGAAAACAAAATAGAAGTACCTAAGTAACAGCCACTGGTGGTGGCCCAAACAGGCTTTATTGATTCAGCAATTTAGAAGAAGCTGCTGTAAGTTTGTTAGGATTCAATACATGCGTTAATCCACCTGGAAGAGAATTCGGTTTGGAAAATGTTACCGCCTCCAATGAAAATGATATGTCAACTGAAGACGCAGCACATGAACAATCTACAAATCAGATTGGCGTCATTCACAATAGAACATTTTTTATCAATTCATTTTCACAATACCGATTTTTATTTGAATTGATAAAATATAACTCATAAACATGCATGATCACACACACACACCACATACACTCGTATCATAGAAAACGCTGCCAGGGGGAACGTTTCACTCAAATCCATATCTGGCATCCTGGAATGCGAGCGGATCTTATCCAGTGTGACCGTAGAGCTTCTCTCAAAAATATTCCACAGACACCGAAAAGTGGAATATTTCAGTATTTTAATTTTTCACTTTCATATTACACTTGATAATACTTATAAATAAAATAAATAAAATAAATAAAATGAAATTAAAGACAAAATTTTAAAAAAGCAAATAACCTTTTATTTTAAGCATAGCGTAAGACAAGTTGAACAAAATGTATTCCTGCTCTTAAAAGAACTAAAAAAGAAATAAAGAAAAAACGACCGAATAAAGGATTAAGGGTGAACTGATGCGCATCCTGGCATGGCGGGTATTGCGGTTGAAATGTTCTAAGGGTCTAATGCAGCTGGTTATTCCTTTGATAACTAAGAGAGTTAACTTGTTGTAACTTTATTATCTGTAACTTTATTATCGCGCGTTTTTGTTTTCTGTTGAGTAGCTCCAAATATGTGGCATATGGCACCGGCCCATGAGCGTTATACTCAAGTTTGGGGCGAATAAACGCCTTATAGATTGTAGCCGGATCAGATGGGGTCAAATATTTCTTGCACCGCTTAAGGAAGCCTAGATATTTCGCAGCGTTCTTAACGACAGGTTGTCATTATCACAGATTCCGAGAGTGGAAAGCCATTCGGTTTCACCGATGCAAGTGCCATTCATGGACAATGGCAGGGTGTTGGGTTTAATGACACCATTGCTTTTTGGAAGCATTGTATTCCACTCTATTAGTTATATCCCACTGAGTTATTCTGTCAAGGTCGGAATTAAATGAGCTTAATAAAATGTTCCCGTTTCAGTTCCACACCCGAAGATGAGGGACTCGAACCAAGAAACGAATATGAGAAGCTGAGGGTACTGTCATCAGCGTTGGAGTGTATTAAATATAATGTAGCAGACAGGAAATCATTTATAAAATTGACAACGAGAGTTGGAGGCAAAACATAGCCTTGAGGAACACTAGCATTTATTTGCTGAGTTGCAGACTCCGTCCAAAACAACTTGAATTGAACGGTCCGAAAGGTAATTTCTAATCCATTGAAGAAGATTATCATCGATTCCAAATGCACGCATTTTCGTCAAGAGAGCTTGATGCCAAACTCTGTCAAATGCCTTTGAAATATCAAGCGCAACGACCTTATTTTCAAAAACCCAGGGGAAGAGATTGGTTCCACTTTTTGGCTATGTAAGTAGTCAAATCACCAGTAAACCTGTTGCTGCGAAAACCGTACTGCCGGTCATTAAAAAGTTTTCGGGATTCAAGCTATTTCATGAGCTGACGGTTTACCAGCGTTTCCATGACCTTAGAAAGAAGGAACGTAATGCAATTGGTCGGTAGTAGGAGGGAGAAGAAGTAGGAGGCATTTTCCTGGGACGGGGTGGACAAATGCTGTTTTCCATCTGTTCGGGAAGTGCCCTGAAGAAAAGTATAGATAGAAAAACTTACGCAATGGTTTTGTCAGGGAGGAAGAGCACCTCTTCAGAACGATGGGGGAAATACTATCTGGACCAGCGGATTTGTGAACGTCAAGATTTTGAAGTATTCTAGCCACTGTACGAGTGCGGAAGAGAATTGATCCCATGGAGTATTCTACGCGCTTGAGTGCAGGGGGAGATAAATCACAATGTGCGAGCGTTAAGCTAGCTGCAAAGTGAGCAACAAGCAGATTGGCTTTATCTATAGAGCTCACGGCTAGAATGCCTTTGTAAATGAGTGTCTGTACAGAGGACGAGGCCGAATTCTTGAGTTTTATTAAAAACCAAACGACCAAACGTTTTTATGACTCGTGGGATTTTTTGCCTCAACTTTTGGTCTTAGGAGAATGGGTTTGATACTTCTTACAATTGTGTGACAAACCTAGAGGCGATAATACGTTTACAGTGGATTTATCAGGGTGAGAGGTAAGAAACAAGTCCAGTGTGTTGGCGGTTTGAATTCTTATTGAGTGAAGTTATAATAAAAAAGAGAGATTTATTTTCTTTACAATTATTTTATTTTCAAATTATATCACAACTTATGTTTTGTTCGTTACTTATTTTTTAAATTTTTGCATCCGCATAAAATTAACAGTGATCCAAAATTTTAACGATTGATAACACTATTACCAATTGTCAATTCTCAATTTTTGTCAAATATCGTTTTAATATTATATAATACCATTATAAGGCTCTAAGGTCTATCTGATCCATTGGTATAGAAGTGGTCAAGTGGATCAGTTCATTCTCCGAGAATGTATTACCCCTGGACAGATAAATACGTTGTTCAGGAGGAAGGATCACAATGATATTCCTTGTGTTCGAATCTCCCAGACAACAGAGAACAGACAGACAGTACTGACTGCTGGAATAAGTACAAAAAGTATAAAGTGGATTTGCTAGGCGCTTGTTTCGAGGTCGTGTAAACGGTGAACAATCCTGTGATCTGAGAATAACGGATTCACCGTATTCAATGATGAAAACCATGCTAATGCAGTTGTCGCCAATGGCCGAGATGCATCGTACTTGTTCGTGTCGAAGGATGATCTTCTGTGTATCGTCGAGTCACTAAGGAATAAAAAGTCGGCTTATTGAGACACCTGCCTCTGGAGGCTGTAGATATTTTTACAACGCTGTTTAACGGTGCACTGAGTATTGCGCATTGGAAGGTAGCTGTGGACTGTAGTACACTCTATCCCGAGAAAGGATTGTTGGGGGGAATATGACTGTCATATTATAGTATTTGTGTCCTATGTATAAGTATTATACTAAGCTCTCCAGCCGCTTTAGTCCGAGCCCCTCAAGTGCACGATTTTAAGTATTTGCTTAGGTAATAATAAAACAACTTAGGATTAGAATTAAGATGTAACTATGACTCTGAACTTCTCATTTATTTTATTGGAAAAATATTCCTCTTATATACACAGCAGAAATTGATTCAATTTGGTTCAATTTCTTTACAACCAAATGCTTCATATTTTCTTATCCATCATGACCTACAAATGATAGCCCGTGTGGCAACACATAAGAATCAAATTGCAACTTGAACTAAGTTAACCGATAGTTCACTCCACCCAAGTGCAATCCTATTCCATGTTCACCGTGACACATTCACCTGTGCTCGAACGGACGAACCCTGCCAATCTCCGGCCAATTAGCTTGCTTCCGAATATAAACAAGGTCTTTGAAAAAGTTGTCAACAGAGCCCTGTTGAAGTGGGTCGAAGACAATAACGTAATTCCGGACAACCAGTTTGGTTTCAGGGCGGGGCATGACACTATTCATACCTCGCCGAAACTGGTTTCTGACATTCAGTGGAATAATGCAAGAACCAATGCACGGGGTCTTCTCTGGTTGATTTTGAGAAGGCTTTCGATACCGTATGGTTAGAGGGACTTTTCTACAAATTGACTGGGCGGGGGATGTACAAACCTTTGCTATATGTAATTTATAATATGTTTATGGAAAAGAATTTCGTTGTCAAATGTGGCAACGTGACTTCGAGCAGAGTCCTTGAAACTAAAAACGGTTTACGGCAGGGGCGGTGATCTGGTGGGTTCACTCAGACATGCTGTAGCGTATGCTGATGATTTAGTGGCATACAGATCAGGTCCTTAAATCGAGGTCACTAATATTCTTTTGCAGCGTGACTTTGATCAAATTAAGGTATATTGCGAAGACTGGAAGTTGAAAATCAACTTAGCCAACATGCCCTCCCAGGACGGTGCGTTACTCTAGGTAACATCCTCTTAGTTTATAAGTTAGATTAAGTTAGCTAGGGCGTTTCTGTTGTGGTGCTTCCGGGGGGGGACTGAGGCTTTAAGGCTTCCGTCGGCTCACGGCGGCGCGTGTGCCAGGCGCTCGGAAATCAATTTGGATTTTGACCAATTGTTGCACAATCCTTAGAATATTTAGAATATGTTAAGTACTTTAAGTAAGTAGAGCAGGTAGTTTGTAATTTGTTTTTATATAAAAATATAAAATTTGATAAAGATGCCGAGTTTTTTAAAAAAATTCTCGATGATAACATTATGTAAAATTACTTCACTTAACCGTAACATTTCATATCCGAATCTTGATTTATAATCCGATTTATTTTCATTTTCTTAATAAGTTAATAAATTGCTACAAAATCAAACAAATTGAAAGCGTTGAATTAAAATCCAAGTCGATTAAATTTTTGTCGCATTTATTTTCTGAATAATCGCTGGTTTCCTTTTCAACTTAAAGTATTTAAAAAAAAACATTATGATCCATTTTTATATTTTACAAAGTTTCTCTAAAAACCTAAATTAATCAAATATATGAACGCGGAGATAAAATGTATATTTTATTTAATAAAATATAAAAAATAAATAAGGGCTAAGGATATAAAGTATTTTTCAAGAATGTTTTTCAAAAAAACAAATTTTCGAAAGCACAATCAAAAAATACTTAAGTCTTTGATTTAATTTAAAATCGTCTACCCTTGAGGATTTTCTTAAATATAGATCAGGCTTAGGTTGAACCTATACTTAGCTTAAATTTAAAATGATGAAAAATGAAATCCGCTTTAAATTAAATTAAGGAAGCCACTACTGCCTGTGTGGTGTCTTTTGTTTTTCAATATATTATGTAATATTAAACGGTGTTCAATGGACGTATTGGCTCTGGTATTGCATTGGCTGCATAGAAGAGTCCATGGCATTGTGAGGCTCCTCAACAGCACCAGAACCTAAAGAAGAAGATTCTCCCAAAACTCGCATAGCATTTGAATAGTCCGAATCGATTTGTGGAACTTGTTTTTCATTCGGATGAAGGGTACGAATCAAATCGGTCAAAGAGAGGAAACTTTGGCGTTCGATGCTATCGCTTTCGTCGTTGAAATGATTATTACTCTCCGCCCTGGCATCTTTTTCAACATCATCTGTAAACTGTGTTAAATGCAGTTCCACTGCTGGACTGACATTGTCGGCTGTAGACGTAGACCCTTGAGCTAAATTGTCCACATGCTGAGAATCGACTGGATGCGCATTATTTAAATGTTCATCTTTTTCCTTACTCTCGACATCTTCGTCATCTTCACTTGTTCCTGATTCAGATTCGGATTCGCTGGGTAATATGGCTTCTAAAGGCTTTTCATTCACATTATTGTCGTTAGCTAGGCTGCGGCCCTGGTCTTCTACTTCTTCGTCATCGTCGATCAGTTCTTCCGACTCCAAACCTTCTTCGTGATCGAGTTTTAGAGATTCCAGTGATGGTTCAGAGAGTTCGTTTTGAACTTTTTGTTGGGATACATATGCCGGAATAAGAGGCAATGGTGTGGTAGAAGTAAATTCGTTTGCAGTTGGTAGGGGTGTTGTAAATCGTATAGGGCGGCTGAATTAGCGGAAATTAAAAAAAAATGTTTTATTAAAATTTTATTGCATT
This sequence comes from Portevinia maculata, assembly GCA_949715645.1. NCBI lineage: Eukaryota > Metazoa > Arthropoda > Insecta > Diptera > Syrphidae > Portevinia > Portevinia maculata. The sequence goes on from OX454525.1 coordinate 99,693,658, forward strand.
TGATTTTTTTATTTTTGTTATTGTTTTAGTAGTAGAATTTTAATAAGAAGTACTTTCAAGTTACTTATTAATTTAAATAAAAATTTTACATTTTAAAGATAGATATATTTGTAAACTGGGGATGACTAATAAAAATGTCATTAGCTTAACTCAAGGGTAAACATTTAATGAAACAATAAGGACATTAAGTGTCCATTCTAGTAGCAGGATTTGTTTTAAATAAGTATTCGCACAAAAAATCTTAGCAAACGGAACTAATACTAATGCCGGCATTGTGTTTCAATCAATTTATAGAATTCAGTCTATATTATATTTGAACTTTTCAAATATAAAACAAAGATAAAGCAGAGCAGTTGAAAAAAGGTGTGAAATATATACGAGTATCAAAAGTGAATGATATAAAGAATGAAATAAAAAGAATACAAAATCAGTAACAGAAGATGATGGAAACATTGAAACATGGAGCCGTCTGTCCTTGTCTATTCCAAAATCAATCAGGAATCAAATGAAACAAGAAAAAAAATGCTGACATCGACCTGCAGTTCTGCCTTAGGAATTCAGCCTTTGTTGAAATTTTCAAATACAAAACAAGAATATAGTTGAACAATATATGTAAACAAAACATTCTACCATTTTTCAATGTGTTTTACTCGAGTTCAAGCGCTGAAATTCTCGCTCCTGTCAAAGTCGAAGTAGAAGTTAAACTGTTGATCTGTTTCTACCATAAGAGTACCAATTGTCATGATAAGCTTCTCAAATGTTCCGTTCGCAGTCGGGGTAAAATTGTAGGTCCCTTCCATTTCGCCCACGCAAATAATTGAGGAGCTGGGTCTTTCTCCTATAAGGGCCATTAATGCCAGATATTTTTTTTAAATATAAAAGATAAAGGACTGCAGTACTTAAACTAAAGAAAACATTGCAATTATATCTTTAAAAGGTGTCAGTGTGTTAAAATAAGAATTGGAAAAACAAATAAATTGCGAAGTTGATTCGAAGAAAAAGTCGGACACAGAAATACGAAATTATTATTAAATTAAACCAAATAACATATATGACAAATTTGATCATTTTAGATTTCAAATTTGTTAATTTTTTTTTGGATCAATCACTTAATAAATAATTCTTAAAACTAATTCGGTCATTGGCGGCGAGTAACAGCGTGACAAACTGTAAGCTACACTACGACTTGCAGTACCACTTTAAAATTGGCAAGTGGTAAAAGAGTGGCGGAGCATATTTCACATTTTAGGCAATTGATAATAACCACCCGTGCAGGATGACGCTTAGTATATCACTGCAGCGCCATCCAAAAAACAGCGCTTGTTTTAAACATTACAGCTGGTGTCGTAGAAGAACGATCATTCATGTGTCAAAATCGTAAAAAAAGGCAGGTCTAAAAACTCTTGGATTATCACACAAATGCGACAATACCATTTCGTTGGCCTAAGTAATGAAGTGATCCGAAACCAGGGAACCTGTCGATATTTATTGAGGTCGAATCTGATCCCCTTTATCCTGATCACAACCTCGCCGTGAAGGAAGAAGAAGACAATTGATAATAAACCTTCTTCTCGTTAGGCAATCTGAAGAACCAGCTACTGCTGTTCCCATTATTTTCATTTTGTAGTATTTTGACAAATCGCAGTGGTCCCGTCAAGTTGATATTAAGATATGTATATAAGATAACTTAAAGGTAATTTAAGGCGTAACCCAACAAAACAAATTGACATAAAAAGCTAACCCCCAACCACCAAGCATCAAGACCGATATACACCTGCAGTTTAAAAAGAAATAAATATTGCCTGAAAGACCATAAGCTTTACAAAGATCTTGAACATTTTTTTTAAATAACGTTGCACGTGCATACCGATCTGTACACAATTTTAAATTATTTTAATGAATTCGAATATATAGCATTATTTTATAAGGTTTTTTGTTTAGTTTATTGTAACGTTAAGGGAAATGTAGCATAACTTAGAGTTAAAGTTAAGTATGTGGTTATGGACTAAATACATACGTGTACATTATTTATTGCATTAATGGTGGAGACGTAAGAAGAGAATACAGTTTTCTCGTTCTTATTTTGTTGGGGTTTAGCTCACTTAAGTCTGGTTACTTTGCTTGCTTTTTACAATAATGCTTTACAGTTCCACTTTGACTTTTTTTGTTGAAGATTGTTTTTTGTATTTGTTTGTTTTGTGCGCGGAAGCAGTAGTTTTGTTCAATAGTAGTGTGATAGTAGTAGAAATGGTTTATTTAACTGAATTTAACTTTTTGTATTTTTTCTTTTGAAATTTTTTTTCGATTGGTGAATGAATTACGTAGGCCCTTTTTGCGATGCCTTACCCCTGTGCCGATGAAACTGGAATACTTCCGTAGTTGTAGTAATAACATCTTGTTTGCTCACAAATAAAATCTTTCACGGTTGAGCAGTCCTCTGGCATCCATTTGAGTGTGGGCTGCTTCAAAATTACGCAACCCTTTTCCGAACCGCTACTACTGTAATATAATTGGAATTTAAATATACAAATAATGTAAAAATAGAAATAAGTTCTAATGAATTTATACCTATCGCGAGCTGTCCTCTGTGGAGACGTGTTGCTATTATGATCGACAGGATCCAATAAACCAGCTTGAATGCCATCGGCAGAGTTTTCGAAAAAGTCGAATGTTGCATTGAATGGAAGACCGGTGCTCATCCACAAGAACATACCGGTACCGAGTCTATTGCCAGATGTCCAGAAATCATAATTGCCATAGCCGGCATTTCTAAGATATGATGTCATAGATTGTGCCTTTTCTTTTGTCTCAAATGAAGCCAATTGTAGTCCCAATGAACGGCAGTATTGATAGGCAAGGAAATAATTCAATTCCGGTGAGTACGGATTCATTCGGCTAATAAAGTATTGTACTCCATCTAAATGAATTGTCGTTATGCGTTGGGCTGCAAAAGAAATTAAAACGTAGAATTATAAGAAATTATTCTGTCTACTCTTGTGCAAATCTGATGAAAAAAACATGTTAACACGGGTGATAGAAGGTTGATTAATAAATGTTAAAAACAATTAATCATCCCTCTTCTATAAATCTGTAATTAGCTCTTTAGATGAAAAAAAAGTTCTAAAAAACATCACACTGGGGGGTTAAAAACTGAATGGGAATGTGTTCCTCAAAAAATCACCCGCTTATATACCAGTTTTATAACTGCGGGAGGCTAACCCATTAGAATTTTGTTCAACATTAATTTCATTTGCCTAGAAAGTCATTGGATACAGAAATAACTAATGATATATTTTTGTAAAGACACGCAAGTAACACTTAATCAAATCAGATGGTTCCATCCTCAATAGAAAGGCAGAGCAAACAGCATGGTTCATTAGCCTAATGCGAGAAACTAGTTGTAGGTCATAGACCTCCTAATCGTAGCAGTCTCCCAACTTGCAATGCCTTTTCAAATAAGTTTTTCTTCTCTTATACCCATAATGCAACAAAGACAGCATTTGCAGATGAAATGTTGTAAATTGTTTTCCTAATAAAAAAAATGAGCGTGGTGACACGCGTCCTCGCGGACATTATGTCATATGTATATCTAAGCAAATAAAAAGCATACAAAGATCTACTCGTATCATAGCTGAACTAATAAAAATGGTAGGCGGCGCTCTTCGCGGGTTAAAACGGCTTAAAACTGTAAACATCTCCTCGACTCATACACCTTCGGCCACACAATGTTGTTTAAAGTTTAAAAAACATGAAATAGGTCAAGTGATGGGATTGGGTGCGCCGTTTTGAATGGTTTCAGACTATGGGACATCTATTTGACTCATACACCGGACGGCATTCGGTCTGTGATTAAAATTAGACTTAAAGTCTTAATTTTTAAAGAGACTAGGTTGATGTTGAAATAGAGATGATGGTGGATGAACCATTAATGAGATAATGGGCGCGGTCAATTTGCAAGACAACCGATGCAAGTGCAAGTTCCCTAATAGTTTTACCTCTATCACTTGCCAAACGATGATCACGTGAGTTATTCCATCAATGAGGAGGGGTAAACTAGTAGGGACAGTAGTTGCCTTGCAAATTGAACGCGCCCAATGACAGCGCTCATGTTTTCGAAGCGGTAAGAGGAGAGGGCGATACAGGAGATACACAGGATTGGATCAGGTATGTTAAAACGACCATATTCCGACATTGCTTTCGGATTGCCGATGGACTCTGTGGCAGGTAGCACTATGTTCGCCTTTAGTCAAATATCCATCCCATAAATTATAACTAATTACAACCCATAATTTTATAAACCCAACTTCTTTATTTCCTTTGTATATCCTTCCACTCGTGCTCTGCAGTTTAAGTACCTGGAGGGTGTTGTAAATTCCTTAAGCACAAAATAAGTAAATCTTATAAGCAGGTGCATTGTACACTGCACATGGTTCATAAGATAGGCATAGTTGTTTAACATTGTGTCATACCGGAACAGTGATACGAGTATTTATGAACTAAAAAAAACACAATAGCGCAAATGTGTTCCTAAAACTACTCTACGTGCCGGAAACGATCAATGCATAATTTAAATGGGGCTCTAAGATATATGAACGGATGTAAGTGTGTTCACGTGCATACAGATCTAGGCACACTCATGTAGGCAAAGAAAACATTCATTTTGTACCAAATAGGAATGAAGATATGTTTCGCCCCATGAATAAGGTCTGACGAATGACTCGCTGTATCGGCTATTGAGGCTGAAAATATATGTTTGTACATACATTTGTAAGTATCTAAATTGCAAGAACAACTCGAAGTTGAATTCGAGTATTTAGTATGTTTATGCATACAAAAAGTCAGTGAACTTGTTTATATGTCGTTATCAAGATAGCTGGTCTGCTAATGACCAACCCGTACGAGTTTTACGATCGATTTAAGTATTTGTTAGCTGTCTTTAAAAATAGAGTGCCACAAATTAACATTGGGGTTCCTGATGTGGTGCGAATGCAGGAACCTCTGATATAAACAGCACAGATTTGTGAACCATCTGCCGATACCGATCTGCACTCTTTTTGCAAAAGATAACGTCAGTGTTGGTCACATTCAGGCCACAACACCATCATATATTTGTCCTCGTTCCATTCTCTGTTAGAAATTTGTCTAAAGCTCAGCCTCTGGATGTAACGGAAATCTGAGTGATAGCTGAAAATACTCGTAGGAATGTGCTTTGAAATTATTTATTAATACGAGTAGGTTTATACGAGTAATGGGTTGAATTATGTTGTGGTTTGTTTTCTCTCTCAAAGAAGGTAGAGGAGCTGATTTTGAAATTGCAGAACCACCTGTCTCATAATATTTGTTCTTCTAACGAAGTGCAAAGTTTCAAACCTATAGGGGTAATGGGCTATCTTTTTGGATATACAGTTTGACCATTTTAAAAAATGCCTTCTTATAGGTATCTATTACTATCAAATTTTGGTTAGTCTGTAAAGTTCTGAAATAATACGACAACTGGAAGTGGGTGGAAATCGATTTTCTAGATTTGTTAAAATGCAAACATACATAGTTACAAGTTAAGCTGATATAAGACAATAAGAGAGATGATCACTTCACCGCATTCCTATTAATTGTTATCTTTTTTTATTTTTTTTTATTGACAGTATGGGAGACAAATTGAGAATAAATTTAACTACATATCATATCTCCAGATTCCAAGATGGAATATGTCACATTGTCCACAAGTCCGAAGCTTAAAATGTTTTAGATGTTTAGATGCCGGTCGAATTCGAATTGGGTCCGATATGTCTGACTTCACAAGGAAGATTTTCCTTATCTCAAAAAACATAATAGACATCAACAAGTTTTTTTAAATGTTGATAATGATCGACAACTCTTTTTATATCGACATTTCAACAGTCGACATTTTTATTACACCATTCCCTAAACCATGCTCTTAGCATGCCTAACTTGAATCGAATCGTTATCAAACTTTATTCAAAACCTTTTTTGCAGTTTTTTAAGCTGAACATGTGGCATCACTCAGCATCAACAACCCAACCCTGTCGAACGTATTTCTTTTTTTACATGGGTTCTATAAAAATATTAATGTAAGCGGAAATCAATCTTATTATTTCCTATAATATATTAGAATAAAGAGTTATGGTGAAATGGTGTTCATCAAAGTACGATTAGAACATTTAAAATAACTGTTTTGTTTCCCATTTTAGTGATCAAGAAATGTCGACAAGTCGATATTTTCAATGATGTTTTGTTCAATGTCGAGGCAATCGACATTTTATAAAGTTGAGATTTCAAAATGTATACATCTAATTAGTCAGTCAAACAAAATGTTGACATTTTAATCTGCAAAAACCCCCCCAATTTTTTTTTCTGAATGTCAAATAATAAATTTGAAAAAGTCCTTTGTGATTCAAATCCCATAGCACTCTGACTCGGCAACGGTCCATTGTATTACCAGGCAGAAATCTTCTTTTTGGGTAGAGGTCTGGAAAAACAAGGTGTCATTCGTTTCTCTCCATTAATGTGTGGCGTATGTTGTTGTTCCCCATGCGAAGGTCATTACTCGAACTACTGCATTACAATAATTGTTATATACACCAAGTGTCATTATTTGAGTTCAACATTTATTGCCTAGGAATAAACGCCGTGATGGCGCCTAGTTTAAAACTTGAACTGACTTCACATTGACAGGCATTTGGCTGACTGTTTCTGTGGCTTGGCTTTTAGATGTACTTGTACATACCTCTGATAGGTGACTAAAACGTATGCCATTATCCCAGTGCGGTCAACCCATCATTCGATCGTGGATCTTTTTTACTCATCTAATCGCTAATGCCGTAATCCGATCTCTAGACTTTCCCATCCCACAAAAAGACATACAATTATAATATGTACTTCAAAATGTAGGGAATAAGAAAAAGTATCTTCGGCGTCATATGCTTAACACAAACACACGTGCAAACTTATCTATTCTTCTTCAACGGAAGTTTTCATTGCAGCAGTTAATGGGGGTTATAAGTATTTGTTTTTTCCTGCTTACAAAAAAAATAATAATTGAACTTATTATACGTACAGATTCAGTATTTCAAGAATGAATAATAGATTATAATCGCTGTTGATGAACACGATCAAGTGATAATACAAATTTCATTCAAATTACATACTTATGCATAAATAATAAGAGCGGGCATTTATAATTATCAACCTATTTTCTGCTAATACTGGGACTTGTATAAATTGCCTTTCTGAAGAAAATCACAATCTTATTAGGGTGTGATATTATCAAGAGGATTCGAGTTTGAACGACTGCACATGTTATGATTTGGAGATGAAACTATGCATTGGAAATTTAGATGTCCTGCAATTTTTCTGTTCATATGTACATATGTGATAAGGGAGTTCCACATCTATGTGGAAGGTTCGAGGTTCAGATGACTTATGTTTTCTTTTCACTACGAACGATATTCAAGCAAGATCAAGTATGTCCGTAGCTTCAATAATTCAAGATCTGTGTATATTGTAATACTTAATAGTTCCATGTTCGTGGACTTTAATTCAATCAACTGCATTCTTAATATCTTTACTAAGCGGCTATTCTCAAAGTTATAAATCTAGCATATTTATTACTCAATATCGAGTTAGTTATCTAATATATAAAATTCTTGTGTCACAGTTTTAGTGTTTATACTCCTCCGAAATGGCTTGACCGATTTTGATGAAATTTTATATGTATATTCCGTAGGTATGAGAATAGGTTTATAACTAATTTTTATACCACTAAGTGATAATGGTGGTCTACCACAAACATTTTTTTTTTTTGACAACATTTTTTATTTTTATTTTTTATGATTTACCATTCAAAAATACATATAAACCCTTAATTTCCAAACTTCTACCACCAATCCCCATTTTGGATTAGAAATATTAGTACTGCAATAATCTTCAACTCTCAGTGATCGATAACTGATTTATCATTTATTAGTTTGTTTATTATTCAGTGCGTGCAAAATCTTAAGGGGAACAATTTAAAATAAAAGAGAAATATATACGTCGTTTATGATTGTGAAAGGAAGGTAAAATAATAAAAGAACGAATACATTGTCAGTATACTGTTTTCCATCATTAAGTACTTCAATTTAATCTCTTTATGTGTGTAGTAAACAATGCCAACAAGGGAACAATTTGGACCGTCGAACGAATAGAACGACATACATGCGAAATAGAAGAGCCCAAAGATCAGACGAACGAGTCCAACAAGATAATGCAGATGTGCGTCTGAGCATGGCACAATTTCGTGAATCACAATCACAAGAGACACGAGCTGAACGAAATCAACAAAAGCCGCGTTTCTTTCGTCCCCGTCAGCGTCTCTATCAAGGATTGTCGAAAAAAAACGAACACCGAATAATGAAAAGAAGAGTTGGCAAATTAAAAATGAACGTCAACAAAATAACATAATTTATTGTTTCAGGTATTATATTCATTGCTAGACGCTCCATCGAATGAGGAATTGAATGGTGATGACGACGAAAAAGAAGAGCTAAAGCAACTAATGTCCTTGGTAAGGCAGGATTCTTTAAGTTCTAGTTCCAGTTCCAATGAATCAGAAAATGGACAGCAAGCGCATGTAAAATGCTCAAATTTTGTGGGTACTATCGACGCATATAGCGACGAGGACTTTAAGTCACATATGAGACTGCAAAGACGCACAATTGAATATTTAATCGGTATGATGTATGAAAATATCTTGTTTTCCGATTGCTGTAATTATTTTCTTTACTTTAAGCACGTTTTTCCCAATCTGTGTTTTTACCCACAGCTTCTTCAGGAGGAAGACAAAGAGTAGGATGTAGAAAAACGATGTTTATGTATGTTTGGTACATAAGCAATACAGTAACATTCAGGCAGCTTGCAAATTTATTTGGAGTTACGAAATCATCTGCTTGGATGGCAGTTCGACGTGTTTCCTTTTGGCTGATTTCAATAAGCCATGAATTCATCAAATGGCCCCAAGGAGAAGCTGCCGAAGAGACGCGGAGAAAATTTGAAGCAAAAAAAGGTATACCGGGTGTGATAGGCGCTATTGATTGCACCCACATTATTATCAAGGCCCCGGAAGTAAGTAAAGAATGCTATTTTGATAGAAAACATAGCTATAGCATAGTTTTGCAAGCAGTTGTTGATGCGAACAAGAAATTTATCGATATAACATGTGGTGAGCCGGGATCATTTCATGACTCAAGAGTTCTTCGGAGGTCAGACTTATATTTAAGAACACAAACCAGTTATATCGATTAGTTTCTCAATAACACGTTTATATTGGGCGACTCTGCTTACCCCGCAATATCGTGGTTAGTTCCACCTTTTAAGGACCACGGAAATCTAACAGACGCTCAAAGAAGTTTTAACTACATTCATTCCTCAACGAGAATGGTAGTAGAACATTCTTTCGGGTTGCTCAAAAGCAGATTCCGAAGGCTATTGAAATTTACAGAACAGACGAATCTGTGTACAGTGACAAACATTATAGTCAGTGCCTGTGTCTTGTACAATATATGCATAACAATGGACGATGAGCATATGGAAATATTGCCGGAACAAACTTACCAAAGCGGACCTGAAAACCCCGGTGTAGTGAACATAGCAAATAGAGCGGTTAATCGTCGTGATGTTTTGTTTAACTATTTACAAGACAACAATATTATATAAAATGAAATTGAAAATATTAATTATATATTTGTTTTATTTGTCTAATAAACGTTTTAAAAGTTCAATCTTTTTTGCCTCATTTTCTTTGGCAAATTGAAATTTTTCTATTTCTAAATCGTTTTTTTTTCTTTATATTTTCATTGTATGAATGATTAATGTTTTGGAAAAACTTTTCTCTTTGGAGAAATTTGGCGTCTGAGGCTTCCTCCTTTGCCCTGAGCTTGGCCTCAAAATATGCCTCTCGCGGTGATTTGCGTTTGCGAATGACCTTACCAGCTAAAGAAACAGGCCCAGGTGTAGTCATTGAAGTAGACGATGTTGATGGCAGTGTCGGTGGTGTATTGGCTGTCGACTGGCTTGTCGGTGAATCTTCGTCATCCAAAAACTCGAGGAATTCTTCTTCTAGGTCTTCTTCTGCCGTAACTTGTTCAATTGAAAGCCGAATTGGGTCCCTCAACGCTTGGGTCTTGCGTGTTCCAACATGAAGAGTATGCGAGTTCGAATCCAATGGCCTATCGCCAAAGATCTCGTCCATCTCCTCCATGTAAGGAACAACGCAAGATGATGCTCCAGTTTGCTGGGCGTTATCCTTCGCGGCCTTGTATGCCTTCAAGAGGGTCCGCATTCTTCCCTCAAGCGTTTCAGGCGTAGTCCTAGAATCCTAAAAAATATAGTTTTTGTATTAAACTACATAATAAAAAATGGGTCTATACTTACAGTTATGTTCTGAAAGATCATGTCTTCTAATACATGAGCATAGGCTGTTTTTTTTTTCTTGTATGTGAGAATTCGTATTTTCTCTGCATATAACATCTCAAAAAGCCTAATGTCTCCTCTTTAGACCAAACTTTTCTCCTAAAAACAAGTACATATATTTAATGCTAAACATATCTTATAATCTAGAAACTTATTTATATATGAATGATTATTTTAAGCAAATTACCTTTTCTCATCTACTTGTTGAGCCATTTTGTTTGGTTTGTTGTAGGGGTGTATTTTTTAGGATTTCACAGCATGTCAAATGTCATTAATGACATTTCCATGCAATTTATCGATAACATACAAAAACTTGTGTTGGCTACACTTAAATCTATCGCCGCGAAGCTGTTAACCCCGATAACTATCCCGGATAAGTCTTTGTTGTATTTAACAAGGAATTCGGTTAAGTTGCCTATCCTATAGCCGTGACGGGGACGAAAGAAACGCAGCTAAAGACAATTGGATTGAACGGCTTACTTATCGGTACGGATCCAGATTCTAACCTGTTCCTGAAGTCAACATTTTATTCATGTTTCCAAATGACATCGTTCGGAGCAACAGAAATAGTTAAAAATAATATGCTGCAAATGGTCAACAATTCCATTCAAAATTCAAAATCAAAGGCCAAGTTTATCACAAAGTGGGCTCATTGCTGCCAATGAAGAATGAACCACATATGTTTTTACAAATTTACTTTATGGGCGGTGGGGACTCCGAAAACGCACTCGCCAATCGCGTGGATGCACTGCACGCTGCGGCTACAATAACCTCAATTCACCATATGCCAGACGCATCGTCGGCGAGCTGGATGCTCTATAGACATTTTCACCAAGCTATCTCTTTCTGAAGTGCGTAATCCCTGTCTTAAACAGCAGAAACAAATTGAATGATAAAATTGCAGAAATTTGCACAAATCGTATGGAATAATCATTGTGATTGTTAATGAACTGAATATGAAAGTGCAAACAGAAGCTATTGAAGGGTAAAAAGTAACAAATTATAGAGAAAAAACGTGAGAAAGTATGTTAAAGCAAAACAAACAATTAACATAGGGACGGGCTACAGTCAGCTTGGCGAACTTTTAGATATCCTATACTTATTCCCAGCAGACACCTAGAGAGTCTATATCATAAATTTCAGTTTCCTAGCTCAAACTTTGACTTTCCAATAAAATTGTTTTATTTAATTGTGGGCGTGTCAGTGGGCTGATTTTAGAAATTTTATCTCCCGAGCAGTTTTATGACTCAAAGATCATAAAAAATTGCAGCTTTCTAGCTAAAAATTCGATTTTTTTGATAAATTTAATTTTTTTTAGTTTGAGTTTTTAGCGTGTCTGTGGGCGGATTTCAAAAATTCTTAAATTTGATTATTTCGGGGACCTGGAGAGTATATATGGTTAAAGGCTCAATTTTTGCCGACAGACGAACGGACATGGATAGATCGACATTACTATCGATAAATATAGTAACTTTTAGGGGTCTACGGGCAATATCAAACTCCGCGTCAAAATTAGTATACCCTTAGAATAGGGTATACAAACAGTTAATATGTTGACCGAAAACCCTGTTCAATTGTATTTAGATATCTAAAATGTTTGTTTAGAAAACTTTTCAACTTATTTGCTTCCAAACAAAAATATTTTTTTGCCACAACGCGATTGTCATGGTTTCACTTTTATTTTTCATACAGAATCTTAATATATTGTTAGATTTTTAGTATTCCAAAACGTGCTTTGGATCTCCTTCGTAGTTCCGAAACTTTTTTTTTGTTAAAATTGGATTTGTTATAAACTTTTTTGGAAATATTCGCGAAGAACGTATTTTCCGCCAAGCGAATTCGCCATTGTTTTCCTTTATTTCATTCAGCTGTTGGTTTTTTGTTGTGTTCATTTGCCACTGACGTTGTGCTGAGGTACTCTATTGAATGAGCACAATGAATTGTTCAAATTATTCAAATCACACAAGCACAAATTATAAACTGACAATCACGCTATTGTCATCAATCCTGATAAAACACCAGCTGGAGAGCACATGCGTGGATTTCATGCACCTGTTATTGACGACTTTGCTGGAATCATGGTTGGCGACCGTACAGCGACGCGACAAATCGTGATTTGAAGAAGAAATAATCATGCTTATTTTGAGATTCGAATGAATAGTCAAGTCGTTCGAATGTCTACTTTCGTTCGAATTATGCCGGTTTTCCTCAAATAAATTTTCTATTCGATCGAATCTCAAAATCAGCATGAATAATCTTGGGTTCATTGCTAATACACACACCGTTCATACGACGCTCTTCAATATCCGCTAATGTTCTGAAAGGGACAAAACGTCCACAGCGCTCAATTCCTCTTTCAGTCATAGACCACATCCCCACACACTTACAATAAGTTAGTTATTTTTCATTTCCCTACGAAAATATTCACTAGAAATAATTTATATGGCAAAACAACGTTTGCCGGCTCAGCTAGTTTATCAATAAAAATTATCAAACTATTTTGTTTTTAGCATCTTTTCGTAATTTAATGAGGAATAACAGTTCATTGGCCCTGAAAAGGTTAACGAATGTGTTTTATTTGTGGTTGTTTGGGGTTTTCACTAGGATCGTAAGCCATTAATCATTAAGGTGAATTATGCACATAATTAATGTATTTTTTTTTAAAAAGGATTTGGGCGTATTAATTAATTCGACAGATGAAGATAACCGTTACGTATGTTTAAGTGGTACGTATATAGAATAGCGTACCCGCGTGAGAGAACTAACACTTGTGATAGTGTACCCGTGCGAGAACTCTCGCATGTGGAAACCCGATCCGACGAATCGTTAATATTCATAAAGTAGAAATGCAACTATGTTCTAGGAAATGCTCTTTCTTTGACATCCCATTTATAGTTTCGTGACGCTGGAAAACATGTGATGCAATGTGCAATTTGGAAGTAGCTCTTCCGAACTATTCCAAACTTGCTTCGAGACTTCGCCAAGGATATGCGCTATCATCCATCTTTGTCAATCTTGCCTTGAAGCAGAAAGTGCGAAAGGCAAGTAGTGTCAACACCGAAGGCGATTGTTTCAACGGATCCGTCCAACCAATGGGGTACGGGGATGATATTGGCGTCATCGGACGCTCCCACCGGGTCGTGGTAGAGGCTTTCACGGCGATTGACGTACAGGCCAAAACTTGGTATGTCTTGAGGTCATCAAGGCAAAAACAAAGTACATACGAGTACATGGTCATGCGTTCGAGGAGGGCGAGCGGAGGAGAAGATACCCACGCTAACTATGATAATGATCAGATAAAAAGCCTATAAAACCAGGTGAATCATGTCAGCTTTGAACGGGTTAATTCCGTAAGTCATTTAAATAAACAGATTAAACTGTTGTGCGAGTTTGATCTTGTAAGATGACAGATCAAGATTTTTCGTAGTGGACCAACAATGCACAATTTTCTGTATACCTCGACAGATTCTGCTCATCAGCAACACTTGAGTCTACAGAAGCGATATTTTCTTGGCGGTAGATTGGTTTTCTGATGTTCTTGCGTCAAGTCAATCGAGTGTGGAATTTACCCATATGAAGTTCGATGTTTTGTTACAAAAGGTGCATCAGTTCTATTTAATTGTTTGTATGTATGTAGATAGGTTATACCAATGAGAGCTTCAACTTCGGTTCTGTCACGTCTGTGGTTTCTGGGATAATGGTTGAAACACATGTGCAGCAGGGATGCATTATTACATGTATAAAATCACATGAAACACCATGTCGTTGCTTGAAAAGCAAACTGACAAAAGTCAAAATTCATACATTTTCAGAAAAGCCATTTAAAGTTTTTCATAACTTAAAAAAATCATTTTAGTTTTGAATATCAATGAACACTACAAAGTTGTAAAGTAAAAAAGTATTATTTTTTTTCTTCTTTCAAGTGGTATATTCAAGTTACTACAAAAAGCGGTTTTTCAAAAAAAATAATTTGATCTATGTCGTTTTACATCCAAATTGCTACTAATTTAGAGAAAAGTTTGAAGAAGTGTCGTTTTGTTTTGATCGAATATAATAATATTATATAAAATAAAACCTAGCTTATTGGTAAAACGACACTTCTTAAAGTAATCAAAAGAACTTTGAAGTTCATCAACTAGTTTTGTTCCAAGGTAAAATGACACAACACGAAAAGTGTCACTTTTCAAGAAACTTATTTATCACGATTTCATAATTTTTTTAGAAGCGACGTGTGAAAAAAGTCATTTAGCTGGGAAAACAACAGGGATCTTTCCTAAACTTCAAAACGACACTTGTGCCCTCATGCTGTCAGTTTAAGAGTTATAGTTATGACGGTTTGATAGAAAAATTGTATTTTTTTTGCGATTCGTTCTGTATAGTTAACTCAAAATCGTCAAATTTTGACTTATTTCAGTTTGCTTTTCAAGCGACGATGTGCAGTAAGAAATTTCTTTCTCTAAGTATGCTTTTTGCCTCACCTTTAGGTTAGGTTAGGTTTATGTGGCTGTCGGCAGAAGCCGACACACTTAGACCAATTTAGGTCCATTGTGATACCACGTATGTATTTTCTACCTCAACTCTGTAGATGGGACTGGCCAACGACACGCGGTTGTTCTCCAACGGTCCCCCATCTACGTACTAACCGCGCCCAACGTCGTTTAATTACGGTTATCTGACGAGAACCGATTAACTCGACGTGGTATGGTCGTTGGTTTTGCCTCACCTTACTATCACTGAACGATCAAACAGACTAAGATGTTAGGTATTGTCACAGAATTCCACAGCACTAAACGTCATGACGTCATGCCGAGGCCAAATTCCTAATGTTTTTAACAGGCTACCAAAAGTTGTTACTACCTGAGGGACTTTGTAGTATTTTTTGCCTCAACTTTTGGTCGTATGAGAATTTGACACGATTAATGTGGGCATTACAGTTATTTCTGGCTCGTTTGAACTTATTTTGGCTTTCCTCATATGGGTTGGCCTTATAAGACCGAAAGCTTACCTCTTTTAACTTTTTTTTTTGTTTTTATTAAGTCATTTATAAATCGGTACATTTTTCTTCTTATAAAACTAGAATTAACAATTTGGTCGACTTCGATCGATATCGAAAGATATGTCTGACTGAATCAACTATGTTTAAATAATGTTTACAACATTTCAATCATTGAATTCATTATGAAATTAATCAAATTAATATTATAGTGTAGGTACACTTGCTCCCGGCGTACAATCTCAACTTTGCCTTTAAAGCTTTGTAACTTATGACTAGAACTTAAAATTAAAAACTTAAAACTAAATTAAAACTAAAAAGGATAACCTTATCTATTTACACTTATCTAAATCATATATACACAGGAAGCACAAGCTTTAAATAATCTTAAAGAAAATATAAATTTTTATATTATCCAAAGAATACTTAAAACTGATGCGTTGTAAACAAAGGTTTATGTGAGTACATATATATATTTTTAAATCAATATCATCCTCTAAAATATACTTTTTCATAAAACGGTACAGAGAGAGTCCTACTTGTATCTGGTCTCAATAGAGGTATAGTTTGTTCATTCAGCAGAATAAATGGTGATAAATAATAGTTATCATTTAAGCTCAGATTAATATGGGAAATGGGTAAAGATCTAACTAGTGGAATGGGGTGTAAACTGATTCGTTCCATTTTTTTAAGAGGAGTTCGATTTGATAGACCATCAGGGGTGTTATTTTTGTTGTTTCATTATGAATTTATTATAGTAGTATTTTATGTCAGGTTTTCTAATATTTCCACAGCAGAATCTCGAATTTTCTTTCGGTATTTATTTATTTTAAGTCTCCATTTTTTAAAATAGTTTTCAACATGTGGAAGTTTTTGCTTTATTTTATCCAATGCATCACTTGGCCGTGGATCGCTAGCTAATATAGTGGTATCATCAGTATAGTGAATTGATCCTGGTTCTTCTGTTATGGGATCTGATAGTGGGAAGTGCTAAAGGTAAATATTAAATAAGGATCCATGTGGATAACCAGAAAGTATAGAAAAAGGTTCCGATCTTTCAGATTTGATTGATATTGACGTAGTACGACTTGTGAGAAAACTATAATATTTATCTTAAGTTAAAAAGCTTAAATATTAGCCTATCGTGCCATATCGAAACGAAAGCTTTTCAGTAAAGCTATTCAAATGAACTGACAGAACTCTTTCAAAAAGCTTTCCAATATTAGAAATATGAAATTGGACGATTTTGAAATATCTTTTACAGCTTTCGTTTTGGCTATCGGTATGATTATTGCTTCCTTCCAAGCATGAGAAAAGTAACCATTGTTAACACAATGGTTAAATATCAAAGACAAAACAAAAGAAGGAAGGACATTTTCCCAAAATTAAACTAGATATCTGATTATTACCCGCAGATTTTTGTTGTTCGAAGCAGTTCTGAATGCTCTCACTTTTTCGGGTGTTGTAAATATGAATAAACTCGGATTTGTTGCTTTGCTTGAAATAGAAAAATTTGTTAAATTTTGACCAAACTGAACTGATTTGAATTTATTTATAGCAACAGAAACTTTTCAAAATTTCGATTTGGGAAATGCTCGAGGTCAGAGTAAAAATGTTTGAATGCACCCAATTTCGTTTCGATGTCATTAAAATTTTGTCCGTTGTATGCAACTTTGTATAACTTTTGAAATATCCGTACCAAAATATGTTCGTCCCGTTATCTTATCAATTTCCTTAAATACAAAAGGTGGAGGTTTAATTTTTTCAAGTCTTGATAGAAATACGTTATTTAAGTCTATATTGACATTATCCCTTATAACTTTACTCAGGCATTGAATCTTTTTAAATACCGATGGTAAATTGTGTTAAGTTCTTTTAGCCAGACACTTCGCAGATCAATAAGCTTTTTGGTTCTAACAGAGATAGAATGTAATTTTTTGTCATGAGGACAGAGTACAACTGAGTGCGATTCAACATTTAATGTAATAAGTATATTTAATTGATCTATAGACGAATCTATATCGTTGTTTGATAAATTTCTATCAGCGGGAATGATAAAAGACAATATATTACAATAGAGGCTTAGTCTAAATGCATCCCAATCGGTGTTTTTAAAGCTCTGTATGTGTCTGGAGAATGGGGGCATTTTTTTTTTTTTTTTTTTGTCGGGGTGTGTGAGATGGGGGGCATTAAGATTGGAAGAAAGTTTATTAGTTTTATTTCTAAATTGATTCCAAAGTGATCCGAAACAACCGGAAAATTTTTACATGTTGGGGTACTTGAGGGGTCTATGGCATTTTTTTTTTTTTTTTTTTTTTTTTTTTTTTTTATAATTTGCGTGCGCTAAAGGGATTTCTTTTTTCTGTAGTGACACAGTACCCTTATAATGGTAAAACCACAGCGCAGGCATTTAGTTTGTTGCGTAAGTAGCTCCCAGCAATTCATTGCCTATTTTTGGGTGCTACTTACTGAAATAATAGAAGGATAGGAAAGAAGTTTGGTGCGATGGGATTTTTTTTTTTTTCTCAACAGGTGGCGCCTAAATTGCTTTAGGGAGATCAGTTTTTGTTGTGTGTATTCAATTTATAAAAATCATGGCATTGTTAGCAAAGCTTAGTGTTGAGGATTTAGGAAAAAACTCCAAATATGAGGACGATCTCGGGTACGTTAGACCATCAGAAGGAACTATGTCCAGATTCTAACAAGGACCACTATAAAACCAATTTTTAAATAGATTTAATTTATTAATACAAACCATGTCACCGCATGCAGTATGTCGTGCATTAAGATCACTTCCAATTAAACATGAATCAAAACTACCCATAAAAGAATAAAGCCTATTAAGTTCGCAGGATAAGCAATTACCAGCATTTGATAGTACATATATATATAATACCAACAATTAATCGTACCATTATAATTCTGTGAAGAAATATATGCAAGGCAAACTGAACGTTTATTACTTTGAAAATGAACTAAGCTGAACTTCTAAGTTTTGTCCAAAGGTGGCCGTTCCTCTACCTGAATCATTTCTTATAATGTTAAAACCTTCAAAAGATGATTTGTGTCTTGCAGAGAAACAAGTTTCAGACAAGAAAAATATTTGTGTTTTTTTTATTTTTTAGTACCTACATATATCTAAAAGCGCGACTCTTTGTATTTCAAATTATAGAGTTGAGATTTATCGACATTAGTTTAAAGTTGAATTGTTGATATGTTGGCCAAAACTGTCTTATTTTGACCAAAAGATCTTTAAACGAGATATTGAAAAGATTTTTAGCTTCATTTTAAAATACGTTCAAATCTCCTCTTCCTATATTTTCATTATGAATCAAGGAGGGTTTTATTATTAAGCACTTGCTTATGAGAATTCGTTTGGCGCATGGAGCTTTTTACCTTTTCAGCGAAAGAAATAGCTATTAGCATTTGTAAAATTATAAATTAAATCTTCAACAATAGCTCTTGTCTTATTTCCATTTTGTCTAGCCTTTTGCTTGGACAAAGGTTTTTCTTTCTTTGTATTTTAGATATGCAGTGCACCCCTGGTAACTCGCTGCATGTCCGATCTCATCGCAATTAACACATTTGGCTGGAAATATTTCCTCAATTTTTTCTCTATGCTCATTAGAGGCTTTTATGCACTCAGTAGAATCATGGGATTTACCACAAACTACACATCTCATTACATAGGCACAACATTCTCTAGAATGTCCAAAACGCTGACACCTAAAGCAACGAATTATTGTCCGATTGATTTTGTTTGCCAATAAACACTTTGGAAAAGTAAATTTATTTATTTATTTATTGGTATAGACTTATACAATAAGACACAGTATCTTCTTAGATAGCATAAGCTTGATTGATATCTTTAAATAATGTCTTATAAGAATACAAAAATAGAAAAAAAGCTAACAGTATTGTAGATATAATTATTTGAATTCAATAAGGAAAAGAAAATAAAGAAAAGATAAAAGTTGATAAGAAAATAAAGGGGATAGATAAACAACAAAATAAGAATCATCTTCACATTAAAGTCTCCAAGTACTCCTTGAGCCTCCTTCCGAAAAGTGCCGTACAGCGAATCATCCTTAGATGTCGAGGAAGAGCATTCCACGTATCGCATTTATAAAAAATTGGCGCTCGGATACTAAAGATGCGTAATGCACTAGCATAAGACATAAGGTTTAAAGATCTAATATCTCACACATGTTAGATTTTTAATTGATTCTCCAACTTCTAGCTCTACGAGAAACATATTTGATTTTAAATTTAACTCTTTAGAACGTGATGTAGCAAAAGGTGCTATCTTACTTATCTTAATATTTGGAACAACTTCCTCCAAAGATTTTTGTATTTTATCTATAGGAGTGTCTCCATCAAGACCCTTTAACAATATAGAAACCTTCTTCGTATCTTTAGGAGACAAGGAAAATGCCCCGAAACCCGTACCCCGCAATCGATCTATATTTAATTTGTGAACAGTTGAATTATTTACATAAAACTTGTCTTCTATATCCCATATTAACAAATTTATGTGTCAAATTAGAAATATTACATTCAGTTGCAGCAAGTTGAATAAGATCACTTAAAAGTGTACAATTAAAAATAGGCGGACAAAAAGGTGTATTATTTATATTTTTAACTAGCTGTCCCGTGCTCGCCTTGCTTCGCCAGTCTGCCACTCCTAAATTAAAAACAAAATAATTGCTGATAAGAACTGATTAAGAAAACGTCGAGAGTGTCCCTACTCATTATATGGATATACTCTGAGTGTGACTCCCTCTTAATCTCATTTACATTTCATACTCTTTCTTTCTCAATCCCATGGCCATGCACCATAAAAAAAACAACACAAACTGCAAAAGGTGCATAAAAAAAAGAAAGAAAAAGCACATTGCACAAAAGGTACAGGTAGAAAAACAGATTTGTGCCGCACACACACACAAATTTTCCTCCACTGAACGCTGGGAAAATCCAACGATTTAGCTTCAATCGAACATTGTACTTTTTTGAATTGTATAAAATTTATAGTTGAATGCTTATTGTTCAACTTAAGGATAACATACAAAGATGATTTATATCTTATAATCTTTGTACATAATTGAACTTTATAAAAACTTTATTAAAAAAAATCCTATTTCATTTGAATGAGTCATTCCAAAGCTTGGAGCTAGAAAGCATTCGAGAGTTACAACTTTTCTTAGATATCAGCTTAGCTCTCCGCTTCTGGACAGCGGATGAAGCATTCTCCCGCGGTAAAAAGTAGCCTATGTCCATTCTCAGGCTCTAGACTATCTGAGTACCAAATTTCATTTAAATCGGTTCAGTAGTTTTGGCGATACAGACAGACAGACAGACAGCGTTACTTTAGCATTTATAATATTAGTGTTTGGAAATATTTTTTATGTTCTTTGTTTTATTTTTTTTCCTTTTGAACTTATTGCCTAGTTCTAATTTCATAAATTCATTTGTATTGTTTATATTCACTGCTTAATATGATTTAATTGTTCAATTTTGCCAAACCTTATGTTCATACGCTATTCCTGTTAACAGTCATTATCATACTTAATTAATTACTGCTTTGCTCTTGCTCTCACTTAAGACCTAACATTTGATTACTGTACAGTGTACAAGTATATACCCATATAGCATTGCAGAGACTATGTTTTGTTTAGAATTCCCGTATGAGTTAACAAACAGTGTGCAAAATTGTTTCTCGGTCTCTTGGATTTTGATCGTCAAACCGAACACATCAGCTAAGTATCACACTGCAGCATTGTAATAAACCATTTGAAATTTCGTCTTGGCTTTGATTTCGATTTTTCGTCGCTTCGGTCCAAGTGCTGGTCCTTCAATTTTCTTCGCAAAGCAATTAAATCATTATTGCTTTGGTTATTCCCGAACAATTAGTATGGATTAAAGAGAAGAGATCTTAGTCTGTTGATTGATTGTATTAGTATTAGTACCTATTGCTGATTTGAGTATTTTTCCCTCTTGATTTATTGTTAGAAAATGATTGAGGAATATAATTTTTTGCAGTTTTACCTGAAGAAGGATATTTATTGCTCGACAGGTTTGGTTGATGCGAGTGATAGGTAGAAGGCGACTTACCGGTATAATTTTTTACTGCTGTCTCGGAGTTTGATTGAAAGCTATTGGCGGAGCGTTTCACTTTATTTATTACATTCGAATATTGAGGATTACGTTTCTCAATGCCAACGTCCATGGATTCATCATTAATCAATTCAGATTGATGTTCAGGGCTTTGGTTTTGAACCATTTTAGCTTTTCACCTTTTTTAGATTGTAATGAGTTCATATTGAAGAGAGACTCACCAGCTTGTAATGATTTAAGAGAGTCTGTATTAACTCTTTGATCTAAGAGAAGTACATTTGACGTTATCGAAGTGTCAAGTATTTCACGTGTTTTATTAAATGCACTTACTTAACGAATTACTATTCGTAAGCCCCAGCATAAATGTTGTGGAGTGTTTTTCTGTTTTATCACTAATTTTTAGTTCACAAAGTCACTTTCACTATGAATAAATAAATATGAATAATTGAAGTTGTATTTTGCGGCCTTAGCCGTTAAATTGGTTTGAAAGTTTGAAAGTACTGAAATACTTTATCACTCAACCTCTTTCACACTGATAACCTCTTTGCTGCTCGAGTCACACCCCGCGTTTACCTTGGTCCCCTGACTTTCTAAGTGCCCCTGCAATACTAGGGAGCTTGACTGTAAGGTCAAGATCTTACCCTAGCTTTCAATAAAGCGCTACCTTCCTCCTGTCCTCTGGTCAGACCAATGGGTGACCTCAGAACTAGGTCAGCTTAAAAATAACTGCAGGAAAGTCTTCTACCTAGCCATGAGCTCGAGAGCAGGTAATGAGTGGGACTCTTATAAAGAGAGCAGTTCAGCATTCACCTTCGTTGGGAGCCGGGGCATTGGGATATTCCGGGGAACTGTAAGGCTGATAAACTCGCAAAACGTGAAACTATTTTGCCTTTGCTGAAATCGGTTCCCTTGGTATACCAATCGCTACATGCAAACTTATATTTAAGCTAGATGCAATCTCGAGAGAATAAACCTTAGGTGGGCAACACATGTCTAGCGACAAAGAAGATCTAAGAGTCTTATCTCTTTTAACAGCTGCACATTAGCACCATTATAGGTGTCATTACTGGGTACTGTCTAATAAGCAAGCATGCAACAAAGCTTGCAAACGACTTTTGCAGAAGCTGCATGCACGAGAAGTAGGAGGAGGAGACTATTCTTTTCCTTCTATGTATACATGTCCAGCTCCATCCCAAAAAAGAACTTCTTTGTTTTCTTCTACAACGATCGAAACGATCCAATTTACACCGACATCAGAGGTCTCCTACGCTTCATTAGAAGCACTAACTGGTTTTTACGAGTAGGGGGAAAACATTTCCCATATCGACGTGGAACCACAACGGAACTCTTTTTTGGTCTAAGTGAGTCGGCCTCGGCTGACAACCACATTAACATAACCTAATCATCTACACATTTCCATAGCGAAAAGATATAGAAGAAGACTCTGTGTACGATTTGATGTGCGGAGAAGACAAAACTTAAACCGTCTCTGGCTCTTCAACATGTTTTTAAACAGAGAATATCTTTGAATAATAATGATTAATGACCATCATTGACATGGCAAGAGTTCGATCCCTCCGAGATCTTCAAGGGATCTATAAGAGAAACACGATTCCTCTCCTAAGGAACCAGCATTTTGTTTAAATTTGCTGAGACTTTTATTTTGTTTACTCGTCTCCTCACTCGGTCAAAGTGTGATGTCGCTATTTGTCGGCACTTTCATTATTTACACTCTAAATTGTGTTTAAAATTAACCGATCGATTATTTGAAAGTGGACGAAAAAGGAACCTGACGTGAATTTTAGCAAATTTTATTTAGGACACCAACATAGTGTACAGCACTAATTGAGACACAACTTTGCCCAAAGGTCAATCGATAATATATAGATAACCATAGTTTGGCGGTTTTTACCAACTCCATTTTGGTACAGTTGGCCGATGAATCCTTTTTTTCTGGCACTCATTTTTTTTAAATTAATACGTTGTTCCATGGAATTGACACGTTTTTAAAAGGCTAAATTGGCTTCTTTTGGTTCATTAGTGTGTCCCAATCATCCCAATTTTTTTCAACTTTGTATTAATCAATATGTTTCATTAAACAATTACAGAATGAAATTACAGTTGGAAAAGAAAATACACCTTTTAAGGAGCATTCATATAAGAACGACCAATTACCCAGGAAGTAGTCATATTGTAAAACGCTAGCAAAAATTGTGGTCCTTTTAAACGTACTGTGTGAATATGTGAAGCCGTTCTGCAACACACTAATCGGCACGTATCAGTGTGGCCTCCGTCCCGGCAGATTGACAATGGACCAAATATTCACACTAAGCAAATCCTGAAAAATACCATCGTTCGCGGTGTAATGTGCAGTTTGGAAGCAGCTCTTCCGAATTATTATACACTTGCACCGTAAGAGGCTTTCACGGCGGTTGAAAAACAGACGAAATTGGTTGGTCTTGAAGTAAATGAGGACAAGACCAAGATCATGCTATCACCAAACAAACAAACATCTGTCCACCGCCTACGACAAAACGTCAATGTTGATAGCAGTAACTTCAAGGTATTTAAGCAGTTTATCTACCTAGGAGTAAACATCAACTCCGCAAATGACACCTTAGTGGAGATCCGACGGAGAATTACTTTAGGAAACCGCTGCTACTTAGGTTTAGCGAAACAAATGGGTTCAAAACCCCTCACTCGAAGGACAAAATGCATGCTCTATGGAACCTGAATCCTGCCAGTCCTGCTTTATGGTGCCAAGTGTTGGACGATAAGTAGAAAAGGGGAGCTAATATTGGGTTCATTTGAAAGAAAAATAAATCATCGGATATTTGGGCGAGGAGGGCGAATGGAGGAGAAGATACAACCGCGAACTCTATGTGACTTCCAAGATGTGGATGTAGTCCAAAAAGCTAAATCAGTTCGACTACATTGGCTGGCCACATAGAGCGAATGGACAATAATGCTCTAGCTAAGAGGATCTTCGACTCACAAGCCCCCTGGTTCGATAAAGCAAGGAAGACCGAACCTTCGGCTGCAGTGCCTCAGGCAGAGACTTCACGGCTCGGGAGCCCGCTAAGTAAGTTAAGTAGTAGCAAAAATTGTGGATTTTGATTAAACTTTAACAATTCGCGGATAGGGTATTGGTTTTCACGACAAAAAGTCTGGAAATCGAAATTTCGTTATTTAAACTCTGCCAATACCGTTTTTGTAGTTTTCTGTTTATAAATGCATCAAAAGTGATTCTGCTCGCAATTTGTCTATTCGTTCGTTGGCTCAATCCGCGTTCATGTAAAAGTCGTTTAAAGTTCTTCAAAATACATAGCTATGCTCCCTTGGAACTCTTCTAATGGTTTTTCTATTTTATTGCACACCGACTGAAAGTAAAACTTGATAGTCCATCCCATACCATATCAATCATGAATGCCTTTTGGCGGCTGTTACTCTTTTCAAATTTCAAAGAAACTAAGATATGGATATTAATTTCGACCCAAGCAATCATACAAATACATATTTGTACACAAAATGAGTGTTTCTACATTTTTGGCCATAGCTGTAGTGCCGAGCATCTTCTTTTTTTTTAACTTTAACTTTAGGCAAAGAAAGGATTCACCACGTATAAGTGATCGCATTTCAGGGTCATATAGGGCCATCCAAGTCAGCTTTTATTACGGTCATTTGCAAAAACGGTGGTCAGACAAGGGGCAGTGGCGGACTAAGCCCGTCAGAGGCCCGGGCGGCAAAGCTGAATGAGGCCCCCCAGCTTAAAAAAAAAAATTAGTTTTACAAGCTTTTTATTCAGTTGACATTTGTATGTATAAATACTAGACGGAGAGCTAGCGACCGATTTATTCACCTCATTTTAGCAAGGCTAAACCTTTGGTCATAGAAAAATTTAGGCCCAACAATTATAAAAATGTCCGTCTTACACTCCGGTACCCTCCCTGAGGCCTTAAGTTTAAGGCTTGAAGTTGTAAAAAAAAGTGCCCATTCACCTCATTTCAGCAAGGCTCATCTTTTAATATATATTTCATTGATTCAATATATACACGAAAATAACAATGTAAGACGTTTTAGCCCTCCATGACATGCTGTAAGACGCTCGTGTATATGTAAACAAAAATGACCCCATTCACCTCATTTTAACAAGGCTGGCATTTACACATAATTAAGATGACATTAAAACAAACACACATTTCAAGTGTAAGATGTTTATTCGGTCAATAACCATCCGTAAGACGCTGAAAATTAAATTAAGATAGAACCCAATTACATCCATTTTTTTTTTAAATTGTTTTTAAATTAATGTTTTGAAATACATAAATATTTGAATAAAATTTTTAAGAAAAGAGGTATACATAGGTATATGTATTAATTCTTATTCAATTTCGCAATTTGAATCAGATTCATCAGAATCGGAGTCTAATGAAGAAGCTTCTTGATAATCGTCTGAAAACAACAAATTGTTATATTGCATTATTATTTTTTCGATATAATTTGAATTTTAAAATGTTTACCAGGGTCATGATTAGTATTTGGGTTGAATGAAGCCTCTTCAATCACATCACATACGGTTTGTGGAAGTTGATTTCCATCAAACCAATGGAAATCATATTCATTGTCTTTAAGACTCCATTCATTTTTAATTGGTAACAACATTGTTGGATTTTTTAGATATGAATTTATTCACAAAGATGTAATATATTTCGTTCTCAACAAATGCTGATACAATACGGCCTTGCAAGGAGGTATGCTAGTAGCATCAAATCCTGTTATTTGTTTGTGAAAAGTTTCTTTTGAATTTTTTACAATGAAATTCTTTATAAACATTTCAAATCTAGCATCATTAACTTGATTTACGTTTTTTACTTTGTACATATTACAAATAAATTCTTCAAAAGTTTTAGGTATTTTAGCAAAGGCTTCTTGATACTGCTCGTTTTTTTGCATAATTTTAAATTGTCCTACTTTCCTTTCCGATAAAAGACTGGATTAAAATCACACCCTGTGAAAGCATGTAAAGCAGGTAAGCTTTTGGAAAGTGAATCGCCTAGTTTATTACGTAGTTTGGAAATATCAACATATTGTTGATTGTTGCTCACACCAATATCCATCCAAATTTTCAGTTGTTCACATTTTAAGTTGTTCATATTACCAAGCAGTATTATTAAGACTTCTGCATCAGAGCATCATCATAATAACGTTAGCGCAGTATTCGATGCTGCAAACATGGAAAACTATTTTAGTATCGGTTTCTTCGTGATTTTCGCAAGTCAGTTCTTCATTTTCAGTTCTGATTACCCTGTCGCGGTCGGTTTTAAAGGTGTGACACTTTTTAAAACTCAGATTTTTTTTACAACAGGTGCAGTAGTAGTGTATTCGCTTACTGAATGGAAGGTCGTGCGTTCGAATCTCGGCCAAGTCCATTACTTTATATCGAATACATGAAATCGTAATCTCCCTAAGCATCTTAGACACCACCCGTGGAGAAAAACCCTACAACTGCACCCAAACACTTCTTTCCTATCTCTCTATTCTTTCCAATAGTAAGTAGCACCGAAAAGCATGCAATGAAATGCGATAGTGTTGCTTGCTGTTAAACACAAATGCTTACGCTGTGTTACACACTATAAGGGTACTGTAACAACAGAAAAATTCCCTTTAGCGTAAGCAAATTATAAAAAAAAAAAACATATACACGAGCGTCTTACAGCATGTCACGTCTTACATTGTCATTTTCGTGTATATAATGAATCAATGAACGATATATTAAAAGATGAGCCTTGCTGAAATGAGGTGAATGGGCACTTTTTTTTACAACTCATGGAGGGTACCGGAGTGTAAGACGGACATTTTTATAATTGTCGGGCCTAAATCTTTCTATGACCAAAGTTTTAGCCTTGCTAAAATGAGGTGAGTAAATCGGTCGCTAGCTCTTGGTCTATACGTGTTTATGTTTATTTCGTTAAAATCTGGCAAGTAAAATTTAAATTCAAATTTAATTATTTAGGCTAAATAAACATGATGTTTTGAGAGTTAACTAAGTCGGATTCGATTAGTGGTGGTGCAGTTCCTTGGAATGTGGGTTGTTTCAGGGTATTTTTACCAATTTCTCGATTTTGACCTAAGTCAAGTGCCTGTGCCATGTTCTGCCATCATCTAACTCAACGCGATAGTGCAGTAAGCCCTTTTGTTCTACTAACGCAACTCTCGTCCCCCGCGAAAGGTTCTTTCAGCTTTCTCAGCATAAGGAACAACGTTAGTACTTATATTGGGTATTGGAGGAACCATTAGATTCAATCGTGACCTTATTTCTCGACCGAACATAAGTTTGGAAGGTGACTGATTGGTTGTTGAATGAGGAGTTATTCTGTAGCGAAGTAAAAATTTCGAGAGAAGTGCCTTTTTAATGTTTGGACATACCTTTCCGCCAACCCATTTGTGGCTGGATGGTATGGAGCTGATCGTTTATGTTTGATCATATTAAGCTTTAAAAAATCTTGGAACTTGTGTCCTGTGAATTGGGTACCATTATCTTTTACAAGTACTTCGGGTATTCCAAACGTAGCAAATATGGTTCTACAAATTTTAATTGTAGATTCTACTGTTATATTTTGAAGAAAGTGTCCGGCCAACGTGAAAAGGCATCTACTAAAATAAAATAGTAACCACCATGCAAGGGTCCACAAAAATCAGCATGTACCCTTGAAAACGGGCCTTTTGCTGGCTCCCAATGCCTTCTATATCCCAGTCCATGTTAGGCGACCAACAAAAGCCTCTGGCCAGTTGCTTCATTTTAACAACTCCGAAATGAGTTGAATGAAGTTCCTTCAAGGTTAATGTTCATAAGGGGTGTGGAACTACCACTCTTGGCCCTCTCATAAGGCATCCGCGTTGAATTGAAAACTCATTTTGGTCAACGTTCAATCGGTTTGGACGCGGAGCTGTCTTGCCTGCCCTTAGATATGATAAAACTGTACATAATTCTGTAACATTTTTAGTTTCACGTTGTATTGATTCGATTGTAATCAGTAACGCTTCTATCTGTTTGATGTCTACCATTTCCGGTTCATCATAATCGTAAACAGATTCACTGCTCACTGGAAGTCGAGATAAAAAATCTGCATTGAAATGCGATTCTGTATTTTTATATTTAATCTCGTATTGGTACGATTGCAATAAGACAGCATAATGTTGCATTCTGGTTGCACACAAAGTCGGTAATGCTTTTGACGGGGAAAAAATTTGTAGGAGTGGCTTATGGTCAATATAAAGTGTAAACATATGACCCCAGAGATACTGGTGGAGTTTACGTATTCCGAAAATTATAGCGTATGCCTCCTTATCAATTTGTGAATATTTTTGCTGTGTTAGTGTTAAGCACTGTGATGCGAAGTGTATTGGACGCTCTGTTCCGTCAGGATACACATGGGAAAGAACCGCGCCGACCCCGTAAGGAGATGCATCTGTTGCGAGAATGACAGGTAATTGTGGGTTGAAGTGAGCAAAAACTCTATCCGACTGTATCTCTTTCTTCACAAAATTAAAAGTCTTTTGACAATCTGGTGTCCAATTGAAAGGTGCATCCTTAATAAGTATACCGTCGATAATAGTTTACAAGACAAATGAAGGAGCGCACTTCCGTTTTGTTTTAGGCGATAGGCGCGTTATTAATCGCTTCAATTTTACTTTTTGATTTTTGCAATCCATGTTTTGAAATAATGTGACCACAACACTCGATTTGATCGCCCAGAAAAGAACTTTTATTTAAATTTATGTGAAGGTTGTACTTTGGAAAATTTTTAAAAATGGATTCTAATCTTTACAAGTGGTTCTTTGTATCCACTGCCGTAACTCGTATGTCGTCTATAAAAATGCTTGTACCAGGAATGCCTTTTAAGAGTTTCTCCATCTCTCTTTGCCATATAGCAGGGCCAGGGGCTATACCGTACATTATTCTAAAACACACCTACAATATGGAATGGATATGGGTGAGGAAAACAAAATACGAATCGAGCGACAAAAAAAATTAGATAAAATAAATCAAAGATAGTTTTTTTTATTTTTTGTAGCGTGTTATATGTGTTTTCGTGCCTTCAATTTACTGAACTCCTCAATAACTTCTGTGAAATCGATTTCTTTAGAATTTTTTTTTTCTATTGAAAGCACGACTAGATTAACCAGTCGCTCTTGATCCATTGTAGATCGAAGATAATTTTTAATTACATAGTTTAAGTTTCGAAAAACTCCTCTTGCATGATGCAACCGAGATGCATGGTCAAGAAATATTGACGTATGAGCGATATATCTACAGGGTAACGATTCACTGAAGTCCCATTTTATTATAAATTGAAGGATTTCGGGCCCCCCAAGACCGGAGGCCCGCCCCTTCCGCCCTGGCTAGTCTATCACTTACAAGGGGCCATTTTTTTTTGTTTCGGAATCGAATATCGATATTATTTTGTTAGTAGTTTTCAGAATACTGGGTCGAGCTAAAAAAAAAAATTGCGAAACTCTTATTCGATCAAAACTAAAGTCGTTTTTTCTATATCTACCTACCTCATCGCGAACAGAGACACATTTGGGGTGAAGTAAAAGGTCATACAAAACGTAATTTTTGGTATTTGTTCGATACCCTTAAAAAAACAAAAAAAGAATATAGGAATTTGCCTATTGATTATTATGAATTTAAATATTTGTGAGGACCCTGAAGAGGTAGGTATTATCTTACGGTCGCTTATAATAATAATAATGTGCTAGGAATACTGGCATTTAGATTGTTAATAAGATCAAAATGTAGTCCGTAGAGTACAACATGGTAGTGGAGGACCGCGCCACAGTTCTCCGCACAGTTAAATATAGAACCAAATACAAAATTGAAGACAAATGATTTAGAATAGTTAGTTTAGCACTATGCGCGCAATGGCCCACAGGTAAATGTATGTTGGAATACTAATGTAGAGGCCTCAGGTTCGAATCCACCGGGGCCAAGTTACATTTAAAACTTTTTTTTACTGCCCCACCACTTGAAAATGTCTGACAAACATCCAAGAGGTGGCGAAGGTTTCTGTCGAATGGGTAGTTGACTGACCAAGGAGGAAAGGCCACAGCCTCTCCCCTTGAGTGAGCCGTTACAGCCCAGAAATCCCGGAGATCGGGTGCCTGCCCAGCTTAGGCTGAGCAGACACCGGGCTCGGAAAGGAAACCAGAGGAACAGATGGTTCTGGCTAAGAACGCTGTTTCTAAGACCGTCATATGTGGTGAAGAACCACATCCTGCATGAGGTGCCACTGCTTTCGACTAAATATGACGGATCTAGAGCGGAAAACTCGTTAAAAACTCGTAATCCCGGGTAAGAACGACCGTGCCCATGTGATGTATGGCGCAATGAGGCATATGCATAAAACGAAAGTAATTACTAGCAGTAAAAGGTTATAGTAAATACTAGTACTACTAGTTGCAGCTGAAACTAATAGTATTTACTACAATCGGTATGCATAAACCTAAGTTTCTACTAGCTAGTATAAACTAGTAGTAAATACTGGATTCATCCCAGTAAATACTACTACTTCATCTGAAAGTAATAGTATATACTAGATACCTACATAAATGCGTTAAATAAATGCTGTTGCTTCTCTTTGTTCTATAAATTACCGTTCTATAATTTTCTTCTTTTGTAAACAATTTTTTGTGTTACAATTTTTAAGAGTTTAAAAGTGAGTGCTCGAAGTTCAAAAAATGGCAAAAGCAGAAGGTTCAACAACCTTAGAGTTTGTTAAAACACTAGAGAAGTATGCCGTACTTATTAACAAATCTCAACAGCCTCATATAAAAAAAGCAAAGGCGGAGGCCTTAAAATTGTTTATTCATGAATTTCAAGCCAAGACTGGTATTTTAATAACGGAAGACCAACTAAAGAAGAGGATAAATAACATTAAGACTGAGGTGAAAAAAAACTCGGACCTTAAATCAACGGGAAATAAACCAATCAAGCTTAAAGAATGGGAACATATTTTCTTAAAGCTTATCAATGCTGACCAAAACCCATCAATTTCAAGAATACCTGGTATGTTAAGTTTTAGAAACAAAATTACTTTTACAAATCTTTTTTTTTGTAGGTGGTCTATCTGCGGGATCAGATAACCATAACAAGGAACGAAAAAGAAGTAGTTCTTCAAGTAGCGCAGAAGAGGACAAAGAAGATTCAGCGCCGCTTGCTTGTCAATCTTCTGCACCAGCACCAAAACGCAAAAGGCGTTTGGAACAGGAGACCGAAGAAACAATTTCTCTCACTAATAGTGAACTTCAACGTTTAGTGCTTCTGGAAAACTTAAAACTTTTGAGGATGCAACAGGAGCTTCTTCAGAAAAGGTTGGCTAGCAATGATGACGATCATTCCTTGCGCTCAACGAATGCCTCTGAAAATATTTTTTCCGAAGACGGACGAACATTTTGTAATTTATAAAGTCATACTTGGTTTTATTTTATTTTGAATGAATAATAATTTTTTGTTAATTTATACATTTTTTTATTTATTTTTGTACATTATATGTATCTTTAATAAAATTATAACAAAATTATAATTGTGTATTGTATATCATTTCTGCGAGCTCATTTCTCTTCATCTGTCCCAATCTTCTGATTTGTAGTACAGAATCATTATTCTCTGAAGTGTGGACTGCACTTTCATTTCCCCTTCCTTCACCTTCTGAAATCTCGAAGTCGTCACTGTCATTTAAATACTTTGCAATATTGTGCAGGACAAAGCATGCAGTAACTAAAGTTGGTACATTCTTTAATTCGACTCGTATACAGTTTGTAGGATTGGAAACCGGCTTTTCAGTTGACCAAAACAACGTTCTATTATAACCCTCTCTTTAGTATGCAATTTGTTATAAGCTTTTTCGATGTTACTAGTTGGATTTTTGAATGGTGTCATTAGCCATGGTGCAATTCCATATCCCTCGTCTGCCAATAATATTGTATTTTCTGAAAACTTCAAAATAGGTTCAAGAAAACTATTTTTCCAAATCCTTGAATCATGAACTGACCCTGGCCATTCGCAAACAACACTTGTAAACCATTCTCTGGCATTACAGGTCGCTTGAATATTGATGGAGGCATATCCTTTACGGTTTATATACTCCTCTGAGTGTAAGTGGGGCTTCTTTATTTCGACATGGGTGCAGTCTAACGCTCCTATACATGATGGAAAACTGTATTTCAAAAGCCAATCCTGTTTAGCTTCCAATTGTTGTGGGTAATCCGAAGGAAACTTAATCCAAAGAGAAGATTTATCCACTATATGTTTTGCTACATAGTGTAAAGTTCTGCAAACAGTACTCTGATGCATGCCCGTGTCTTCCCCAACGCCAACTTGAAAGCCTGGATCTCCAACATATCTCAACAAAATTCTCATCTTTTCTTCAGCGGACGTTGCTCCTCCCCTTCTTTCAGACTGATAACCTTGAGATTTTTTATTGTAAAAGGGATAAATAAATTGATTAGCTTCAATTAATTGCAAATAAAAAATCTTACCCATAAAATATTCGCTTAGCCACTCAACGTTATCTTTTTCAAAACGGTAGAGCATTTTAAAATTATTATTCCCGGGCGTCCTTCGCTCTTTATAAACTTTTTCAGATCTAACATTGACAAAAGCTGCCATATTTATACTCGTAATAAATGCTCTGCAAACCGATTGCTTTGAAAGTAAAGTTGCGACTGTTGATGTTGGCATTTAACATGAGAAAGTTTTTACTAGTAAATGTTTAAGTTGGTATTTAGAAACTTTAAAAATTTGCAGTAAATACTAGAAAGAAAAGTTCGTACTAGTTTTTTATGCATATCAATATAAGTATTTACTATAAAAATTCATCCAAAACTAGTAAATACTTTTCTTCTAGTAAATACTACCTTCCCAGCATTTACTTTGTCTTTTATGCATATGGAAAGTAGTAAATACTATACAAAATTACTAGTAAAAGCATTTGCTACCGTTTATGCATACGGCTCAATGTTATGGTGTCTTTTAACTCTAGATACCTGGGGATCTCTAGTTTCAATTTAATTCCCCTTCTCTGTATACAGGGGGTGAGTACAGAGCGACATCTTCTTCCCCCTTACTCGTGGGTCCAAAATTAACAATAACAAACAAAAAACAAACAAAGGGACTGGTGCAAATGAATCGGGCACCATGAACTTCAAAAAAACCGATTCTCAAACAACGACAACACTATTGACAAAAATGACGGAGGAGGAAGAACATTTTCTACTCCAGGAACCGTCAACTATTAGGGCAGTTTCGGCTGGGGGAAGCGTAGGAACGGTCGATCTCAATCTTGAGAAACTCTTCCTTGAAGAGGATGACAATCGCTCCATCGCCAGCTCATCCAAATTTTCAATATCGTCTACTGCATCGTTGAGGAAAAAACTCATAAACTGCAAAAACACGATCATTAAGCTGAGGAAAAAACATACCCTAGAGGACAGAGAGAAACGACGGCTTCAAAACGCTCTTGACTTTCTGGAAGGCCAGTCTTTGAACTGCGACAAGCCTCGTGCTGACTCGCCACCGAAGACAGCCTTCCCCGAAGCTTTGAGTGAGGGTGCACTCATGCGACCACCAATGCCTGTGATATGCCATAGCCTATCGGGACACGGGTCTGTCGCATCTGAACCCGCCCAGGAAGCAGACGAGGTAAAAAACGTTTCACCGGGAGAGGCCAACTCGACGCTTGACAGTTTGCGCACGGTTGTCGATAAGCCAAACATACCTGTAACGGAGGTAAAACTGGCGATTGACAAAAAGCAGTCGGACCCAGCAAAGCAGCGCAAGAACGTGTGCCGACTGCTTAATAGGTTCAAAAACCGTGACCCTAGCTCCTTCACGGAAAGGGAAACGTTACAGCTAGCTAGGGATCGGGAGACTATAAAGTCGACCGAGGCAGCGTGGCGTAGCACCCTACAAGACAGGACGCAGAACCGGACAGGTAAAGGGAGTCTGACTGGACCAAGGGAGAAATGCCACACGCCTTTCGCCTTGAGTAGGTCGGAACCCGAAAAGCCACGTGCCGATCCAGCAAAGGATACGTCCCAAACTGGAAAGGAACCTGGCGACTCCAAAGCGCTCGGTAGCTGCCCCAGGCAAGGATTCGTCCGAACCTGAGGGGGCTCCTGGTTGCTCCAAAAGAGGTCGGCACGACAATACACTCTCCCCGGTTGTAGGCAGGCAGGTTAAAAAACCAAAATATGATGAAAAGGTCAAGGAAGGTCTTCGTGTCGCAATTATCGACCTTGGAAATCCAGAGCGAAGACTTACCGAAGACCAATGGAAACTGATCGAACTTCGAATCCTAGATGGTCTCAACGACGCTATTCTGAAGGCTGATGGCACAGTCCCTCTCTTTGGACAGCTAACTACCTTCAAGGGATTTAAGATCATGGAATGCGACAATAACAACACTGGTTGAAGAATTTCGTCGTCAACACAGACGCACGTGGTCAAACGCTGACCTACGCGTCGTTGACAGGAAGGAAATTCTAAATATAACAAGACCAAAAGGACGCATTCTTATTCAAGGACCGTACTTGCCCGTGGAAAGAATCGAACGCAACCTGCAGTTCCTTAACCCGGAATTACAAAGCAAGGAGTGGAAAGTTCTGGAAACGGGGGAACACACTGAGAATGGTATGGAAGTTACCGTACTCCTCAGCCACAAATCGTTGCCGCTACTACGTAACCAACAGTTCAAGGTTCGCGTAGGCATAACGCGCTGTAAACTACGGCTACTGGCGGCAACTCACAAGATGGACAGGAAAGAAGAAGCTGGCCGTCATGAAGATAGTACAAATCAATCTTCACCACAGTAAGGCGGCCAGCGCCAATCTTGTTCTCCTCATGAGAACAATAAGTATAGATGTCGCCCTGGTTCAAGAACCCTGGATCATCCGGGGTGAGATAAAAGGGCTGAACTATAAGGATCTGGTCGTCTACAACACCAACACACCAGATCACAGTAAGAAACGCACATGTATTGTCGCTAGAAAACAGATTAATCTATTTCTCTTATCTAGCTACAGCAATACAGACCAGACAGTAGGCATATGGGAGCGAGCAGGTAGAAGCCCGCTGATACTCGCGTCGATTTATATGCCACACGACTCTCTAGGAAGTCCACCGTCCGATCTAACCAGGCTGCTGGTTGTGAAAGCTGAGCGTGAAAAATGGGATTTCATCCTAGGATGCGACGCCAACTCCCATCATGCTCAATGGGCTAGCACCGACACAAATGTGAGAGGTGAGTCCCTTTTTGAATTTATTATTGAACACAATATATTGATAGCCAATAGTGGCAATGAACCAACCTTCGTAACTAGGAATAGACGTGAGGTATTAGATGTTACACTCTGTAACAACTCACAAACTATATAAATGTGCGAGAATGGAAAGTTTCTACTGAAGCGTTCTTTTCAGACCACAGGATTATAGAGTTCCTAACGGACGAGAAAGCAGACCCGATAAAAAAATTTATGAATCCCAGATTGACAAACTGGGATACATTCCTCAAAGAAGTAGAAAAGAATAGTAGGAAACTTCAACAACAAACACTGGTCATACCAGATGAAATCGACGCAGGTACAGAATACTTAAACAAAATTCTGACAAATGCGTACGTTAAAGCCTGTCCTTTACGGACAATAAAGAACACAAAGCATCCACCATGGTGGACAAAGGACTTGTCTAAAATTAGGACAAAAACTAGAGCTCTATTTAATGCAGCGAAAGCCTCCAATTCCCCAACGGACTGGGACCTGTACAAGGCCAGTCACAGGAAATTCAAGAAGTCCATAGTAAGTGCTAAACGCACGGCTTGGCATACATTCTGTAGTGACATCGAGAGCACAACGGAATTTTCCAGGCTTAGCAAAATTCTGTCCAAACAACCCTGTGTTCTAGGTTTTATTAAGGACAGTTGCGGAAACTGGACACAGTCCTGCACAGAAACCCTCGAACTCTTATTACAGACTCACTTTCCAGGGTGCACCCCGAGTCTAGGTAATAACTTAGAGGCGGATATTACTCCTACAACTGTTTCAGTGGTTCCAGAAGGAGTAATAACCGAAGAAAAGCTTAACTGGGCAATTGATACACTATCTCCCTTCAAATCACCTGGGAGAGATGGGATTTTTCCTATTATGCTCCAGAAGACAAAGACCGTCATCATACCGGTTCTCAAACGACTTTTTACACGAAGTCTGGAGTGCGGCTACTTTCCTAAAGCCTGGCGGGAAGTGAAGGTGGTATTCATTCCCAAGGCAGGAAAACCTAGTCACATCTATGCCAAGGACTTCAGACCTATAAGTCTGACATCTTTCATCCTAAAAACGAAATGAACATCCATATTCGCAGTCGACTCGACTATAGCGCGATCTCCACCGCCCAACGCGCTTACATTAAAGGCAAAGGAGTGGAAACTGCGCTACACGACGTCGTCAGCACTATAGAAAAGTCTCTCAAGGACAAAGAATACACACTTGCAGCGTTTTTAGACATTGAAGGAATGTGGAAACGCGAGCAGTGGTAAGAGCATTGCAGAACTCCAACGTCGATCAGTCTCTCACTAAGGTGATTATGAGCCTGCTCAATGGAAGGTACATCAATGCAACACTAGGCGATAATGACCTAAGAGTCGTGGCGTCAAGAGGCACACCACAAGGTGGAGTCATATCCTCTTACTCTGGGTCCTTGTTGTCAATGAAATACTCCTAAAGTTCAAAAACAGAGGGGTCAAAGCAATTGCATACGCGGATGACGTAGTATTGCTTGCGACAGGAAAATTCCTATCAACTCTGAGCGAACTGTTAGAAAACTCCCTGCGGACACTCACTACGTGGACAAGAAAATGCGGTCTTGGGATCAATCCACAAAAGACTGAAATGGTGTTGTTCACTAATAAAAGAAGAATACCAGAATTCAAACCACCAGAAATCGAGGGAATATCCTTGAAGGTGGCGGAGAGTGCGAAATATCTAGGAATTATCCTCGATAGGAAGCTGAGTTGGAAGCCAAATGACGATGACAGAGTTAGGAAAGCGGCCAACGCTTTCTACGCATGCAACCGTATCTTCGGAAAAAATGGGGTCCAAACCCTAAAATAATTTTGTGGCAAGCCACAGACAAGGCAACCAATCTCAAGGTGATGGCAAAAATACAAAGACTAGCATGTATAGGGACAACCAGTGCAATCAAAACACCCCAACCGCTGGCTTTGGAAGCCATTCTCAATCTGCCACCATTGGATCTATACATGCAGGAATCGGCTGCAAAAAGTGCCTTGAGGATCAGCCAAACAAACAGCTGGAATCCGAGTCATTTTGGACATGCACTGATTCTGAACATGTACATAGGGAACAACGTCATATCTGACTACACGTCTCCTTACTTAGATTTCGAAAAACCATTCTCTTGTTCATTTCTGAGCAAGGAGGAATGGTACGCAAACGAACCCATGAAAAGGAAATCGATTTCCATCTTTACAGACGGATCAAAGATGGACTGTGGAACGGGCGCTGGAGAGAGGAACTACACATTAACAGATCGATTAAATTACCTGATCACTGTAGTGTATTCCAAGCAGAAGTCTTAGCAATCACTGAAGTCGCAAGCATGGTATCAATGATGGCGATACCACGCAGTGATATTACTATTTTTATTGATAGTCAGGCGGCCATTAAAGCGGTGTCAGCTACAGAAATAAAGTCCTTGCTTGTTCGCCGTTGCCGCGAGGAACTCAAAGCTCTTGACGCGAAGCACAAAACGAGTCTCTGCTGGGTCCCTGGACACAAGGACATATCCGGTAACGAGCGAGCTGACGAACTGGCAAGAAAGGGGTCTGCGATGGACCATGAACAGGCACTTCAGTCGGTTAAACCACCACTCTGCAAACTCAGAGAAAGAGTGGAATACAAAACACGAATGAAATCCAACAACAGGTGGTGGTCACTAACCACTTGTGACATATCACGCAAGCTGTGGCCAAAATATGATAAGGGCCGAACCAACAAACTTTTACGTTACGACAGGACATCGCTGTCAAAGTTGATCGCTACTCTTACTGGCCACAACCTGCTAAGGAATCACACAATGAAACTAAATCTCAAGGATGACGACATCTGTAGAGGCTGCGGTGATGAGGAAACCCATGAGGACACACCTCACTTTCTCTGTCACTGTCCAAGCCTTTGTCACCTGAGGAACAGAACACTTGGAAGATACTTCTTCCAAGACATTCAAGAACTTTCTGATGTCTCACTATCAAATCTTTACAGGTTTATACGGACATCCAAATGGCTGGACAAACTGGAGTAGGAAGGAAACCAAGGACGAAGGACCAAGGCCAGAAGATCGAGGCCAACACTCCCAACAAAGGGTATCACAATGGGACCACATGAACCTAAGTGTGGTGTAGCAGATTCGCTCTGTTCCATCAGCCCGTAAACCTAACCTAACCTAACATCCAAGAGTATCAATTGTCATGAGAAGCTTCTCAAATTTGCCATTTGGATTCGCTTTAAAATTGTAGGTTTCTTCCACTTCGCGAATGGTTGGAGACGTTAGGTTTTAGCCACTGTATGGGCAGTTAATCCCTTATACATATTTATTTATTTTTTTTGTTTTTTTATTTTGTTGTAAATAAACTAAAATTAAAAAAAAAATACATAATATTTTTGATAAATACATGCAACAAAAAAATCCTTTTCTATTAGTTTGGGATTTGAATAGAGCTAGAAAAAAGTCTTCAGAGTTGCATCCAGGTCAGAAATCACCAGGATGTTCGACCTTACATTTTTGTTAAACCATATGCAAAAACATAGGGACAGGCTACAGTCCGCTTGGGCGAACTGTTGGATACCCTATTCTTATTCCTATCCCTCATAAGTGGGCGTGACAAAAGTCTAAGTATGGTTGAATTGTTAAGAACGCTCTACATATTTTGTTATATAACATTTAAAGGATTTTATCAAAAAAAAAAACGCTCCCTAGCTCAAACTTGGGTGTTTCAATAATATTGTTTTATTTAATTGTGGGCGTGTCAGTACCTAGGCGGATTTAAAAAAAATTAACACATGAGCATAAAGGGCCCCTAGAGATTATATATTATAAATTTCAGCTCCCTAGCTCAAACTTTGAATTTAAAAAAAAAAAATAATAATTGTGGGCGTGTCAGTGGGCGGGTTTTGAAAATATTTACACATGAGCATAAAGGGCCCCTAGAGAGTATATATTATAAATTTCAGCTCCCTAGCTCAAACTTTGGATTTTCAAAAAAATTGTTTTATTTATTTGTGGGCGTGTCAGTGGGCGGATTTTGAAAATTTTTTATCCCGAGCAGTTTTAGGAGTCATATATCATATATAATTTCAGCTTTCTAGCTCAAAATTCGATTTTTTCCAAAATTTTGTTTTTTTTTTGAGTTTGTGGGCGTGTCTTTGGGCGGATTTCAAAAATTCGTAAATTTGATTATTTCGGGACCCTAGAGAGTATATGGTTAAAATTTCAGCTCTCTAGGTCCAGTTTAAAGGCCTAATTTTTGCCGACAGACGGACGGACGGACGGACGGACATGGCTAGATCGACATTACTATCGATGCTGATCATAAATATAGTAACTTTTGGGGGTCTACGGGCAATATTAAGGTATGTTACAAACTTTGCGTTAAAATTAATATACCCTTAGAATAGGGTATAAACACGTAAGGAGCTATCTTCAATATATAAGTCCAGTTAGTAGGGTATGAGGTTGAAATTGTTCGGTATTGAAGTTAATGAGGTCAAGACTAAGTACATGCGATCAACAAACAGTTAAACATGTAGGATACCTACCACCTTGGACAAAACTTTACTCTTGATTGCAATAACTTTGAGGAAGTTAAGGAGTTCATCTACCTTTTGAGTAAACATCAACCCCACGAATGCTAATGTTCTTTTTTATTTTATTCCAATGTAATCCTACATAAATATCTCGAGTTTTGTTTAAAATAAAGAATTTATAATAATATTATTCCAGGTACCTAGTAATTAAAAAAATGCTATTAAGTTATTAAAGATGCTAGGTATATTCATGATGCGTTCTTTAAGAGTCCAATTGGATTGGCTTCTCAGGTAGAGGATTACTATAAAATTGATCTATGCAGGTTTCCCGCTGACAACAGAATACTCATAAAATGATTATACGTAAGCGCATTACTAATTCAACGGTTGGTTAGTCAATAATAAATAATAAAAAATATAAGCATGGTAAATCAAGTTATGAAAAACTTGTTATCCGAGTACGACTACGAGAACGAGAACGAATGGAGGTGATGCACCTTACTTTTTGTTTCTTATGCTGCGTTCAATAATTCAAAATTGCAATTTCATGAGCTTCTATTCTATCTTTAATCTCTCATCCTCGCTATTACTATGCTCACCCAATCATGGGGTTTACCTTCACCCTCGCCAGCTTACCCCAATCAGCTTCCAATATGTGTGAACATATATACATATATAATCATAACAGCAATCAATTACAAAAAAAAATTGCACTAATGATCTGGGATATTTTAAGATCCTTTCTCGTAGAGAATGAACGCGATTTTATGGCCATATACAACCGATTACGAACATGGGAGTATGTAAGGAGATAGATATCCATGCATATGTATGTATTTAATTGGAGCTTATAGAGTTTGTGGTATATTAAACCACTCATTGTAAATACACATACATATAATATGATGTATTTATATATATGTGGATGGATGAAGGATGAGTATTATTTTTAGTATCAAAAGGCAACAATGCTGGAAGAGGATCGAGATATTTTTAATGCAAAGAAGAAAAAAACTACAAATAATCGCTGCTCTATTGAGGATGATTTTGTTATACATATCTTTATACCTATGTAAATGTTATTTCAAATAATTAAGGAATTCGCAAGGGTATCACTGATCATTATGTACATGTTTTGGTGGTATTGGATATATCTTTGCAAATCCTCGAATGTTCCATTAACTATTCTTAAGTATTAATCTAACAGATTTGATAAAGTTAAATTTGAAATTTTTGTAGGTATAGTTGCATAAAATGTAGAAATGGTAATGTTTACGTATAAGAACTTGAAACGAAAACAATGCTCAAATGTTTGAGTACCTTTATGAGTTTCCAATATCTGATTTAATAAGGTAGATAGATAGGTACCTATACCTACCTACTCTCTTGTCTTAAATTGTCACAAACCGATATTTATGTATTCCACGAATGACATATTAGTGGCAATCCGCTGCTACTTCGGTTTGGTAAAACTAAATGCATAATCTATCGAACCTTAATCCTCGTTTGAAAGAAAAATACTCCGTCCGATATTTGGACCTGTGTGTGAGGAGGGCGAAGGGAGAAGAACATACAACCACAAACTCTATGAGCTGTATAAAAATGTGGATGTAGTCCATAAAGTTCAATCACATCGACTACATTGTGCGAATGGACAATAAGACTCCATCCAAGAGGATCTTCGACTCCCAGCCCTCAGGTTCGAGAAGGCAAGGATGCCATAGCGCTTGGCCTGGACAACTGGAAACAGCGTGCCCGGTATCGCATGGGACGGATCGGGATCCCTTTAAGTAAAAAAAGTATCCTATGCATTTTGCATAGATTGGATAACTGTCTCGAATAGGTATATAATTTTGTTTAAAATTAACTCGACAATTATATGATTGGATAAATCAAAAAAAATTGTAGGTGATAGTTATAAATTAGTTGGGTGGGGGGTTTTATTGTCATTGATATCCTCGGTATATTTTCAAGTTTCAATTACGCACATACTCGTAGGTATATGTTTATCTAATGAAGATGATCTAAGTGACGAAATTCAAAATTTAAATCTTCGAGATTTCTTTGCTGCCATAATCTCGAGAAAATTTATCGACATTACGGTAAGTGCACGTGCACGAGTCTTTCGTTGCCCGTTGAGTTCCGTATGTAAGTAAAAAGACCTCGTCACACTTGCCGTTGTGACCGGAAGAGTCGTCAAAACTATGAAAAGTTATTTCATTGTTGGAAATCTGCTGGTGTCACAAAATTCCAAAACTACCAAAACACCGGCATCTTTTTCGAGTCTTGATCATTTCATATTTCACACCACATTTTATACTCACACAGCGGATTCGAAGACTCAATCAAAAAAACAAAAACATAGGGACGGGCTACAGTCCGCTTGGGCGAACTGTTGGATACCCTATTCTTATTCCTATCCCTCATAAGTGGGCGTGACAAAAGTCTAAGTATGGTTAAATTGTTAAGAACGCTCTACATATTTTGTTATATAACATTTAAAGGATTTTATCAAAAAAAAACGCTCCCTAGCTCAAACTTGGGTGTTTCAATAAAATTGTTTTATTTAATTGTGGGCGTGTCAGTAGGCGGATTTAAAAAAAAATTAACACATGAGCATAAAGGGCCCCTAGAGAGTATATATTATAAATTTCAGCTCCCTAGCTCAAACTTTGGATTTTCAAAAAAATTGTTTTATTTATTTGTGGGCGTGTCAGTGGGCGGATTTTGAAAATATTTATACATGAGCTTAAAGGGCCCCTAGAGAGTATATATTATAAATTTCAGATCCCTAGCTCAAACTTTGGATTTGCAAAAAAATTGTTTTATTTATTTGTGGGCGTGTCAGTGGGCGGATTTTGAAAATA
Organism: Portevinia maculata; assembly: GCA_949715645.1. NCBI lineage: Eukaryota > Metazoa > Arthropoda > Insecta > Diptera > Syrphidae > Portevinia > Portevinia maculata. The sequence continues at coordinate 99,736,975 of OX454525.1, forward strand.
TTTATACATGAGCTTAAAGGGCCCCTAGAGAGTATATATTAAAAATTTCAGCTCCCTAGCTCAAATTTTGGTTTTTCAATAAAATTGTTTTATTTTTTTGTGGGCGTGGCAGTGGGCGGATTTTGAAAATTTTATATCCCGAGCAGTTTTAGGAGTCATAGATCATATATAAAAAATTTCAGCTTCCTAGCTCAAAATTCGATTTTTTCCAAAATTTTGTTTTTTTGAGTTTGTGGGCGTGTCTGTGGGCGGATTTCAAAAATTCGTAAACTTGATTATTTCGGGACCCTAGAGAGTATATGGTTAAAATTTCAGCTCTCTAGGTCCAGTTTAAAGGCCTAATTTTTGCCGACGGACGGACGGACGGACGGACGGACGGACGGACGGACATGGCTAGATCGACATTACTATCGATGCTGATCATAAATATAGTAACTTTAAGGGGTCTACGGGCAATATTAAGGTATGTTACAAACTATGCGTCAAAATTAATATACCCCTAGAATAGGGTATAATGAAGCAAGATGATCCAAGTCATATTCTTTTACGAATCCTACGGGTCCTATGGCTGGCTACGGGCCTGCAAGGCTTAAAAGGGAAATACAAAAAAAAAATCCTCCAAATACACGGCAATCTGCTTACGCGTATTATTATTTATGAATGCAACTGTATTTTTGTTCTTAAAAGTGCAGATATTTTTTTTAACTACTATATAACTACTAGTTTTGTAAATCGATTTAATAGGTAGGTACCTATGTATACAATCCGTCATTATTTAATAATTTTTAAGATTCCAATAGCAAGATATTTGTTCATCAAAATATATCAGGACAGCATGGTTTAAATATCTAAATTTCAAACTGCAAACTTTTTTCCGCGAATAAGAATAATAAAAATACACAATATGCAAAAAACACAAACGTGAGCGTTACGTCAGGGGCCGCAGTGGCTCAGTGTTTAGTGCATTGGATGACTAATCAATCTAAAAATTTGCCATTCGAAGTCAGCGTTAAATTGAAGGTCCCTGTGCAAACTCAGATAGTTTTTCCATGCACATTTTAATATTGCGAGTACCGTGTAGGTGCATGTAGACTTTGCATTCTTCCGTGTGTATGAAATAAAATATTTTCATCTCCGTTTTGACACACACCCTCATTCTATATGTACGCACAGCATCGTATCAATGGGAATCGCAGTAGCAGAATATAATGTCGACGTTGGGCATGTAGGTACGGTTCTCGGATGGTGGCGTATTCAACCGCTTTACTAAGCTTTGGCCACCAAACAAAACAGGTCGAAGCTCGAGAGATTCCTCTCCGGTCGCCTGTACTACGATACAACATGTCTTGTACAATTCTATAAAATTCAATGTTACTTGATTGAATTTAAATTGATTTTAACTCGTCTAACAAATAATATTTGTTTTTTTATGCCATTGAACAACAATGAAAAATGTTAAATCGCCGAAAATCTGTTCTATTTTTCTAACAAGATAAGAAACTTTTCAATTGTTTTTCTATGCAACAGCAGAACTTATCAAATGTACGTATGTAGGGGATCATAACGTTATCTCGAACATGAAAAATCTCGATTTTCTTTTTAATCTCAAAAAACCTAAAAAAAAGTAACTCCGAGATTTTTGTTCATCTATTTTGAGCATACTAAATATGTATAGTAAATAGTATAGTAAATTCCATATTTTTTTGTTAAAAATCGTTTTACAAATTTTTCAAACACTGTTTGATTGGAAAAGCAGGCTGTCATAGGCGCCTGACAGACAACTAGCATCTACTCTTAGCGGAGCAACGAGCGAGCTAAGCCATGAGGAGAAAAATAGTGAAATCCCTTAATCCCGCGAATCGCGCTATCCAAACACTGTTTGATTTGAAAAAGTAAGCAGACATACAAGGTGGCGCAAAAGTTGTCAGGTGGCGCAAAAGTTGTCACCCGATGTTCTTTCGCTGTAATTTTTTTTATGAATGAAAAACGTTGGTTCTGCTTTTGGATTATGTTAATTGGTGTCTTAAGTTTTTTCTGTATCAGTTAACTACACAAATATCAAAGTAGAATTTACATTTGCCGCCATTTGCAAAAATTATGCTTCTTCCGATAGGAAGATGACTTTTGCGCCACCTTGTATGTAGGCCATTTCATCACTTAAGCAATTTTCCAATCAAACTTTGATTCGAAAAATTAGGTTGTCATAGGCGCCTGACAGACAACTAGCACCTACACTTAGTTTGCGTGAGCGGGCTAAATCATGCGGTCCTTTAATTCCGTAAAGCGCGCCACCCAAACACTGTGTGATATTTGTACTACAAAATATGAATAGTTTCTGGATGGTTTACAGTACCCTAAAAGTTTCAAAAAAGTTTATTTAAAAATCTGCCTCAAAAGACGATCGATATAAACGTTTTTACTGGGTTATGCAGAAGATATCGACATTATCGGCCGTCTTGAAGCTAATAAGGACAATACCATGTGAACGGGAGAGTTTCTGATTAATTAAATGTCTTGGGTAGCTTGTTTGGGTATTGTTTCGTTTAAATCACACCTGTTATCAGTTTTTAACCTTTTTTCAACTTTAAATTATTACATTCGGAAATTCAAAATGGTGCACTTTCGACATGTTGGGGCAGTACCGATGTGCTTTAGTTGAAAGAGCCCAATAATGTGTTTTTTTGGGCAACAATATTTTTCACAAAACTCATAAAGACAATTCTGTGAGGCTATGATCAGGATTAAAGGGATGTGAGAGTCGTGAACGAGCTAGAAAAAGAGATCGGCATGATTTGTTATTGAAGACTTTTTATTAAAAATCAATCTTTATTTCTGTAATCATTAAGGTCAAACTCCTAACCTACCCTAGTCTTTATTATAAATAAATTTCGCGCTCAAATTGTTACCATTGTCTCAAAAATGTATACTAATTTCAGATTTTTGTTTTCTAGATTATGGTTTTTAAAATATCGTGGTAGACGATATAGATATGTCGGTACTAATTAAAACTAATTTTATTGACTAAGCTTTTAAGTTTTTGCATAGGTACATACATTTTATATTTTTAGGGAGCAGAACATATTCTTCTAGATTTTGTTCGAAGTTCGTATCACACTCATGCAGCGTCTAAAAGATTGTTTAATTGCCCTTGCGAATGTCTGACAATCATCAAGAAGTACAATATTGTCATGAGCTTTTTCAAATTTAACGTCCAGAATTGGCGTTAAGCTGTAGGCCCCTTTCATTCGTGGCAAAAATATAACTTCGAAGACACGAATATTTAAAGAAGAGAAGTAGAGAAATGGTACTCCTGTTTTGCGGGGCACTGCAGTAATATCATTAGTCCGTCAATGCACGGGAAGGTATTTTCATTTATTTGCTGTATGCAAAAACATATTATTTTTAAAAACGCGTCACCATGAAAAACGTTCAAAACTCAGTGAGGCGTTAAGCATGCTCTGATTTTACGTACATGCTTTGGAGATTTGTTTAATCATCTACGATTTTAAAAAAATGTAAGAAGGCTTTAGACCACCGAGCGGAGGCATGGTCCGCTCATGGGCTAACAAAATGAGTGCACTTGTTAAAAAGGATAAAGCAACTTTTATAAAGTAAATTTTACATAATTTTGAGATTTTTCAAAATAAAATAAATAGTTTAAAGCGCATAAAATTTCATGATTGCTCAAAAAACCAACCACACCTGAGGAAAGTATCCATATCCAATTGATACGTGAATGGACGCTTTAATTGTTAATTTGTTCTAATATTTCATTTAATTAGTTTACTTATTAAAATTGAGTCCCGACTCACAACTTATCTTAATAATTTCACATCCACGGAATATGCATAACATTTTTTTCCCTTAAATTATCACGTCAATGTAATGTCAACGGACAAATCGCCAAATTTAAAAGGGCAGGATTTTTAAATATAAAATTTCAACAAAATTTGAATTTTAAAAAATATTAGTATTCATATAAAATACACATTTACCTGATACACATGCCAAAATGCTCAGAACGCAAAATAGCGAGATTTTAATCATTTTGGATATCTTTAAGAATATTTAAATGCACTTTTTCTAGTTATAAAACGTCGTAAAGTTTCTTAAAAGTTCACTATTTTGAGGCTAAATTTTGTTTTAACCGCTTTTTCAAAGGACTTTATCACTATTAACTTTATTTCATTGAAAGGGCAACAAATTTAAGAAACAATTTTTCCAGGCGAAGACTTCGATGGAACTTTCTTCACCAATGGGTTCATAGACTGTACTGACCAGTATAATCCGAATCAGTGTACTTTTGCCCTTAATCAACAAACAAAATAACCAAGAGGGAACAACTAAGAACAAGAAGTTGAAGAAAAAACAGCAAGAATCATGTATACCTGTATCCTCATGTAACTATAAGCACATCAATACCTAGTTATAGACATAGATATAATACATACAAACGAATATAATAAAGATCACTTATATATAAATATATTTATATATATATACGTCCGGATGGGTATATAAACATATCAAAATTATTATTATAGAGTGCGTATAATCACTGAATTGAATGCAAGATTATCGGTTATTATGTATAAAAGTCAAGTTCACTAGCAAAAATTCTTAAGCCATATTCTGGGTCTTGGCTTAAAAGGAAATTCCCCACCACATTTCCCAAATTGATGATGGTACTCTTGCATATAGGTATGTACAAAATAAGCCTTATGATGAACGTGAGGAATTGGTAGACACGTTCCACCACTTTACCACTATAGTTCTTTTTTAGGTGTTTTTATTTCAAGTTTCCGTTTCGTATGTACAAGCGTTTGAAAATTTTGTTCTTCTATATGTAGAAGTCTGCATACCGTCGGTTTTTGCTCTTAGCGCGCGTTTTGGATTTCTTTGTGTTTGTTTCTTTGTTTGTTTGGCAAAATTGTTGCTTTTGCTTTAACAGTCTGACAGTGGTAAATATCTTTTGGCGATGTTTTCATTCGTTCTTCTTGTGGGTGTACCTTTTGAGCCATCTTCAGAGTTCGTAGTCGTCTTCGGACCGATTCACTGTTAAAAATGAAAGAAAAAATGGACGTCGTTGATGGGAAAGAGAGGATCTATTTTTAACATAGCATAAAGATTAAGAAATTAAGGAAACGAGGAGTACATAAAGGCTTCAACCTTTTGTCTAGGCACCATTCGAAGTACGCGTACATAGATACTATTGGCGCAGTGGTTAGTTCATCGGACCACTAATCGATGGGTTTCGAGTTAAAATCACTCTGGGGCCAAGTAAACACCTATAACTTGTTTCCACTGCCCCACCTCTTGCGATAGTCTGACAGACGGTTATTTGAACTGAAGCTAATTCAAATAAGTTCCAAATCATTCCTGTTACTGTAAGCTTAAAGGACTCTTCCCATAACACGACTCGCGCGAATAAACGAATAGACCAACTGCGGAGAAAGGAAATCATAATTCATTTATAAACAGAAAATTGCAAATATATGGAAGGTACTATTCGAAGAGCAGAATATTTGATTACTTCATCAAAATATATTAAGGAAACAGGGTTTACCACGGTTTAAATAACCAAATTTAAATTATAAGACTGCTCAAAATCGTAGCTACATAGTGTCATGGTATATATTTGCATTGAGTCCCTAAGAAAAGGTAATCTTTCTTCTTCCTTAACGGCGACGGTGGGTCTGCCGGTTCGATATCAAAAATATCGGCACCACCGGTTTCGTCGGTTTGTCGTTAGCAATGGCTCAATGGTTAGTGTGTCGGGCTACTTATCAATTCCCGCTGGGGTCAAGTAACATCCAGAGTTTTTTTTTCACCGCCCCACCTCTTGCGAACGTCTGACAAACATCCAAGAGTATCAATTGTCATGAGAAGCTTCTCAAATTTGCCGTTCGGATTGGGCTCAAAATTGTAGGTCCCTTCCAATTCGCAAAGAAAGCGGTTGGAGAAGCTAAGTTTTAGGCTCCGTATAGGCCGTTAATGCCTTATATTATTATTATTATTACCGGATTCGAATAACTTCGTCACTGAGGTCAATCAAATGGTATTGGTGTTGCATTTGTGTGATCCAGGAGTTTTTCGCCTTATTTTTTCCCGCGATTGTATAGGATTTATATTGCCATTTTGACTGCATTCGTAGGATCTCTCCTTTGAACATGGCAGTACCAACTGAGGTGGTCGACCTCCATTTTCTTTAAGATAGGTTCTTTGACATGAAGGCTTTCTCGGATTTTGGAACTTCTTATTCGATCAAACTTTGTTACTTCTGCTGTCATGCGAAGCATCTTCATCTCAGCTGCCGTTAGTTTGCCTCATACTTTTTCTACACTGTCCAACATATTATAAAACCTTCGTTTCAGGTTAAAAAAGTACCTAAATCTAGCTTGTTCTTTGATCTTTTTGACACGAATGGAAGGGACCTTAAATTCAACGCTGATTCCGAACGGCAAATTTATGAGAAGCTTATGATAATTGATACTATCGAATGCTTGTCAGACCTTCGCAAGAGGAACAGCATTAAAAAAGCTACAGAACACTTTTTTCACAGTATTTCGAACTACTCCCTTCGCAGCACTGGACATTCTATTTTATCTGACACCCGTCGACCGCTATGAATACAACCATACTTTATGGTTGTCTGATCGACACTTTACACTAACAGATCAAAAACTTATGTTGGGTAAGGTGGTGTCAGGCTTAATAATAGTCTTTCCGTCCATCTACCTAATCATTGCAGCGTGTTCCATGCGAAGTATTATCTTTATGGCTAAAGAAAAATGTGGCATGTAGCTTAAGCTGTACCTGCCACCCTTAAAGAGTTTGATTTCTATAAATAGATATTAGCTCCACAGTAGGTGCCATTACTGAGCACTGTCTCGTAGCCAGACATGTAGTAAGACTGGGCTTATATTTAAACGATTTTGGCTAAAGCTGCATGGACGAGGAGGAGAAGGAAACTATTTCACACCTTCTCTGTACATGTCCTGCTCTCTCCGAACAAAAAGAAAAAAAGGACATTTGGGTGTTTTCTTCTATATAACGATCTAAATTATTCAACTAACATTAGTATCAGTAGTCTCCTACGCTTCATCAGAATCTCTAATTGATTTCAAGAGAATGTAGAATATTATTCCCAGATCCACGTGGAAACACAATTAACCTTAATTGGGGGAGCGGGTCGAAATTCTGCTTCGCAAAATTCTGACTTTTAACACAAAAATTCAGCTTTTTTCTGTTCTGTCTTACATAATTCTGCTTTTAAAAATTCTGTTTTTTTAAAATTCTGACAGGCAATATTTTAAACAAATATATTCTGCTAATTCTGTTTTTTTCAATTTACGAATTTAAAGAAAACAAATAATTTTCAACTTTGTCAACAAACTACAATATATTTCTTATAAAGAAGGTACACAGTTGGGTACCAGGAACACACAAATAAACAGCCAAAAATAACAAATTATTTCATATTTTTTTTTTGTGTTGGGAATTCGCTGGAAGTAAAAAATCATCGAAAGACATTGCAAAGTTAGTACGCGAGGGATGCTTCTGCAATAGTGATGGACTTTAACTCATCTAAAAAAAACTCCCGGGGAACTGACATTCGCTATCCCGAATGAGATTGCACCTAGTTGACGACTAATCGGCAAATTGTTTTTGAACTACTCGTATTTGTTGAATTTAAGAGATAAATCCGCCGTTTGTCGGATTTCTGAACTTTTTTTTGTTTGAAAACAATACCCGATTTCTTAGCCGTAGCTAACTCTTATAGATCAAAAGGTTTTACCCGCCTCAATCTTCTGATTGCATTGTCATTATTTAAAAGTTCTGTTATTTTTTTATTGACATGGTTGAGAAGCCTACTTCTGTGACTTTGAGCAACTTTCTTGACTTCATCTTCAACCATTTCAACATTTAGATCTTTATGCAAATCGCCATTGCGTATGTACCAATGTGCATTAACTATGTTCCTTAGTACTTTGTTTTTGAAAACCTGAATTATTTGTAAATTTGTTTGGCATGTGCATGCCCACAACTGGAGCCCGTAGGTCCATACTGGTTTCAGAACTTGCGTGTATAGCAATAACTTAATGTAGTTACACAGGGATGAGTATCTCCCAATAAACCAATACATTTTACTGTATCGCATGTTCAACTCATCTTTTGTTTTCTTTACGTGCGCTTTCCAGCGCAGTTTAGCGTCTAGAGTAATGCCTAGATATTTGGCTGTGTTTGAATATTCCACTACATTGTTGTTAATGTAGACTGGAATGTGTGGTACGTTTTTATACGTAAAATTAATATGGAGTGACTTAAGGTCATTTAATCTAATCTGCCATTTCTTAGTCCATTCCGAAATATTGTTTATTGCTGTTTGAAGCTTTTTTATTGCTATTTCGACAGTTGCTCCCACACCAAGGACAGCTGTGTCATCTGCAAAAGTAGCTATGGTGGTTTCTTTACTTTCAGGCAGATCGCTAGTAAAAAGTAGGTATAGAACTGGACCTAGCACACTGCCTTGCAGTACACCAGCTTTAATCTCTCTTAATGTTGAGTACTCTGCATCTTGTTTAATTCTGAAGAATCTACCTGATATATAAGACTCCAGAATGGTCGCATACTGCTTCGGCAGTTGCTTTTGTAATTTTTGTATCAGTCCTTTGTGCCAGACTTTAGCGAAAGTTTGTGCTATATCAAGAAATACTGTAGAGCACACATTTTTCTCTTCAAAAGCTTTTTCGATTCTATCTGTGATTCTATGCAACTGATCGATGGTAGAGTGCTTATTTCTAAATCCAAATTGGTGAATTGGGACAGCGATTTTTCATCTATTATTTTTTGTAGACGTTTTACCAGCACTTTTTCGAATAACTTGGACAACATTGGTAGAATAGATATTGGCGATATGAGGTAACTTCGTTAGGTGGTTTGCCTGGTTTAGGTATCATTATTACCTCCGCGACTTTCCACATGCTTGGCACATATCTTAATTTAAATGCAGCATGTTGCAATGCAATGCAAATGTTGCTTCTCGTCCAGTTACCTTCTCTGTTTTTTTACTGGCGGAATGTCAGCTATTGGCCTGTTCATTTTCGTTGTTGCCTTCCAGAGCGAGTAGTCGGTACTAGCATCATTTACACGTTCACTCACAAAGGTATACTAACAGAATATTTGTCTAAACCAAGAGAGAAATCTTAAAACCAATAAAAAACTACTTTTACCTCTTCTTCTATAACAAGTGAGTGGTGGAATGTTTTCAAAATTCTGCAAAGCGCGCGCTTTTAAACATTTTCCAAACCTTTTTTTATTATTTACAGAATTTTGTAAAGCAGAATTTTGAAAAAAAAAAGAATTCTGAAAAGCAGATTTTTGAAAGCAGAATTTTGTAAAACAGAATTTTAAAAGCAGAATTTTGACCTAGCCAGAATTTCGACCCCAACCCCTTAATAGGTCTTCTCGGCACTGCCCTAATCTGGACAATAAAGCCCATAAGGTGCCCATTGATGCAAGAACTTAAGCCGATCGCCCATCAGCAGCGTCGTAAATTTGCCAGTTGGCTGTTGGAAAGGCATGAAATCTGTAAACTTATTTGGATACCCTATCCTAAGGGTATATTAGTTTTGATTCATAGTTTGTAATATGTCTTAATATAAGTCGGATATCCCTAAATGTTACTAATTTGTCATTCTCCATTTTCATTAATGACCTTCCAGAAATCATTGCCCATTGTAAGATTCACTTGTACGCATATGATGTCCTGCTATATGTTTCTCAGCCTAAGGGCTTCATGGATGATTGTGTGGCGGGTGTTAACGAAGACTTATCGAGGATACTTTTCTGGGCTTCATTCAATAAACTTTTACTTAACCCATCAAAAACAGTTGCTATGATTTGTTCTAGAGCCTCAGTTAACCCTAATGTTTTTCCCAGTATTGTCCTTGACGGCAAAATTATATCGTATGCTAGTAATGTGAAATATTTAGGGTTCAGTATTAACTCTTCCATGAGTTGTTGTGATGCCGTCGCAGGGACAGTTAGGAGAATTTACTCTGGCTTGGGCACCTTACGATGTTCCTCAAACCTACTGTCACCTGGAATGAAGAAACGTTTGGTCAAAAGTTTAATCTTACCATTTTTTACCTACAATTGCAATGTTTATCCATGCATGGACTATGCATGTAAACGTAGGTTGAACGTTGCATTTAATGATTGCATACGGTTCATATATAATATTCCAAGATTCGCCAGCATCTCTCATCTTAAGGTAAGTCTATTGGGAATTAGCCTTGACAAATATTATGCCCTCAGAAACCTTCTACAGTTGCACAATGTAATTCACAGTAAGTGCCCTGACTATTTACGTGAAATCCTCCACTTTTCTCGTTCACGTAGAGGTGTGCATTTAAATTCGCCGCGCTTCCTACACACTGTTGCAGAACGTTCCTTTTTTGTATCTGCGATTCAACTCTGGAATTCCTTCCAGATGAACTGCAGATGATCACATCACTACCCATTTTTCGGAAGAAGATATTTTTATTTTTGTCATCATAGTTTTTTTTACTAAAAGTTATAGCTGATTTTCAGATTTAATTTCTCTGCTTTTCTCGTACGTGTCATTTTAAAATATTTTACATATTGTGAATTTATATAGATACTTAATTTTAAGATTTAAAAGCTTGTAGTATCATGTTTAAGAATTAATTAATAAAATGAAATAAAATGCAAAAAAAAAAAATCCTTGGTCGACTTTGACATTCCTTATTAGGTGTCATATCCGGGAAAGGATGAATGACAAAGAGATGCAGTCACAGCAGCAAATGAGGTTGATATCTACACTGATGGCTCTAAGACAGGTTAGGGAACGGGTTCTGGAATCTTTTCATCTAACCAGCTAAAGCAGTATTCAGACGGAACCGAGTAAGACTGTGCTGGGTACCGGTACACAGCGGTATGGAGGGGAATGAGCAAGCCGATGAGCTAGCGTAAAAGGGAGGGAAATGTCTAGGGAAAGTGTTTAGGTTTTTCTCCTTTTGAAGTTTTGGTTTCAATCGGTTCCCTAGGGATCTAGTGCTGTATGCGAACTGCATACCCCTGTTTTAACCTAACCAAATGGGACAACATTATCTCCGGCGCCACATATACTTCGAAACCATATGAAAATCCCACTGAATCGTATAAAACGAAAAGTTGCATACCCCATGGCTTGATGGGAATGTACTAACGAAGAAAAGTACACATTTGCTCGTCGACACATATACGCTGAGTCATTGGTATAGACTGAAACTGTTCATTAAAATGCTCAATAAATGGCTGAATCTTATTGTTTTCATTAAAATGTAGATTATTTCAAATTTGTTAGAATCGGTTTCTTGGCATTGTTGATTGTTGTTGTTGCGTACAGATTTATTTGATCAACTCAAAAACGCATCGTGGAAAAAATATGAAAAACATTTGAATGGAGTGTCAAAACCGTAAAAATGTTGAAATGATTTTTGTGTGATAATACATTTTGCATTTTTGTTTTGTTTTTTTATTTAGAATGCTTCCGTCAACTTATCTGCCGCGAAAAAATAAATTATAGGGTATCAATGGCGATCAATCTTATTATCTGTTCATCATACTCTTTGTTTTGTGACAATTGAGAACATTAAGATGTTGTGGATTCAATGTTATAGCGAACGATGAAACGTAATGTTAATTAATATATCGCTAGCTTTGATTCAGACATACCTAAAAATTTGTCAAAATAATCCTGATCAAGTCCGGACCTTCTATATTGTTAGCACTATCAAATTGATCTTCCCCGTCTGTCTTGCCATTAGTATCGACATCAGAATCTTGGTTGGTTGGTTGAAAACGGCCCTCGGTGAGGATGCACTTAGACCAGAAGTAGGTCCATTGTGCTGCCGATGTGTAAGGTGGGTGGGTCACCCTCTTACTCAGGGAACCATTTGCTCCTCTGAATGAAGGAGCTAATCCTCGCTGTGCAGGCGTTGTTAAGATCCTTTAGATCATTGAAAAGGTATTCACCCAATGTAGCCTTCCTAATGTTGGCGAGTGCAGGACACGTGCAAAGGAAGTGACTGATGGTCTCCTCTTCTTCCTCGTCCTTACAGCTTCTACAGAAGTCATTGTAGGGGATGCCCAGCCTTTGGGAATGTCTTTCTATAGCACAGTGCCCGGTGAGGGCATTTACTAATTTCGAAAGGGTTCCTCTCTTATGCCTCAGAAGTCCGATGGACCTGGATTGGTTAAATGTCGGCCAGAGTAGCCTTGCGGTGTTGCACTGGTCGAGTTGGTGCCAACGACGGTTGGCTTCGTTCACCGCATTGGTGTGTATGAGGTTTTTAGCATAAGACATTGGCGCCTCGATGTCGGTGACGCTTATGCTATTTAAACCAGAAGAGCCTCGTCGGGCCACTTCGTCAGCTTCACAATTCCCTGGTATGTCACAGTGACCCGGCACCCAGCAAAGGGTGAGGCTATACTGACCGGCTATCTCGTTAAGAGATGCACGGCAGTCTTTCACTGCCTTGGATCTTGTAGTGCTGGATGCAAGGGATTTGATGGCCGCCTGACTGTCGATGTATATTACAATATCTGATTTCGATATCGTATTAACCGACAGCCAGGCAGCGACTTGGCGGACGGCGGTGACTTCGGCCTGAAAAACGCTGCAGTGTTCTGGAAGGTTAAAGGAGAGGTGAATGTCCAGGTCTTCAGAGCAGACTCCGGCACCGACTCCGTCCTCCGTTTTGGACCCATCCGTAAAAATTGACAGCGATTCGTGGTGTAGGACGTGACGTTGTGTCCACTCGGTTCTGTCTGGGATTAGATGTTTGTAGCCCAGGTTGAAGTTGTACTCAGTGGGCAGGTGGTCAGTGACCTTAGGGAGATGTCGATACATCGATAGTACATTGACATGCCCAGTGTGTTGGTCTTTCCATTGTTTGGAGCTTCTCATTCTTATTGCTGTGCTGGCAGCCAACTGTTTGCCGACGATGTCAGTCGGGAGAAGGTGGAGCATGGCTTGGAGCGCCGCAGTGGGAGAGGTTCTCAGCGCACAGGTGATGCTGAGGCATGCAACTCGTTGAGTTTTGTCCAGCAAGGTTAGGTTGGACTTCTTCTCCAAGGCGGGCCACCAGACCAGTACTCCATAGAAGAGAATCGGTTTAACTACCGACATGTATAACCAGTGCATAATTTTTGGTTGTAGGCCCCACGTGGAGCCTACCGCCTTTTTCAGAATCTTACGACTCCATCATTTCCCGTATTTTTTTATCATATCAGTCATCAAAGAGAACGTCGTCGTCGCATCAATCGGTTCTCGTTCGATCACCGCAATTAAACGACGTAGGGCGTGGTTAGTACTTAGATGGGGGACCACTTGGGGAATACCGCGTGTTGTTGGCACCTCTTGCGAACGTCTGACAAACATCCAACAGTAGCAAATTGTCATGAGAAGCTTCTCAAATTTGCCATTCGGATTCGGCTTAAAACTGTAGATCCCCTCCACTTCGCATGAAAGTGGTTGGAGAAGCTAGGTTCTAGGCCCTGTATGGGCCGTTAAGGCCCAATATGTACGAGGGGCGTTCAATATATTCTCGGTATCGATATGAAGGAAAATGCGAATTCAATTTAAATTGTCTTTATTTTTCAATATAATTTCCCCTAACATCAATGCATTTGTTAAATCTTGAGATATGCTTTTTTAAACCCTCAAAAAAATAAATTTCCTCTTTCTCTGCAAAATACCCATTTATTGCCGACTTGAATTCTTCATCATCCGAAAATCTTTTTCCACGAAGACATTTTTTCAAATCCGGAAACAGGAAATAATCACTAGGGGCAAGGTCTGGACTATAGGGTGGGTGTTGGATTTCTTCAAAACCACAATCTCGCGCAGCAGCCTTGGAAACTCGCGCCATGTGAACAGGAGCGTTGTCATGAAGAAGCAACACACCCGCTGCGAGTTTACCCCATCTTTTCTTTTTAATTTCCTCCCGCAAATTATGCAAAGTGGAAGCGTAGGATGTGGCGTTGATGGTTTCACCTTTTTTTATACCCTATTCTAAGGGTATATTAATTTTGACGCATAGTTTGTAACATACCTTAATATTGCCCGTAGACCCCTAAAAGTTACTATATTTATGATCAGCATCGATAGTAATGTCGATCTAGCCATGTCCGTCCGTCCGTCCGTCCGTCTGTAGCCAAAAATTAGGCCTTTAAACTGGACCTAGAGAGCTGAAATTTTAACCATATACTCTCTAGGGTCCCGAAATAATCAAGTTTACGAATTTTTGAAATCCGCCCACAGACACGCCCACAAACTCAAAAAAACCAAATTTTGGAAAAAATCGAATTTTGAGCTAGAAAGCTGAAATTTTTTATATATGATCTATGACTCCTAAAACTGCTCGGGATAACAAATTTTCAAAATCCGCCCACTGACACGCCCACAAATAAATAAAATAATTTTTGTATACCCTATTCTAAGGGTATATTAATTTTTGAAAATCCAAAGTTTCAGCTAGGGAGCTGAAATTTATAGTATATACTCTCTATGGGCCCTTTATGCTCATGTGTAAATATTTTCAAAATCCGCCCACTGACACGCCCACAATTATTTTTTTTTTTTTGAAAATTTGAGCTAGGGAGCTGAAATTTATAATATATACTCTCTAGGGGCCCTTTATTCTCATGTGTTAATTTTTTTTAAATCCGCCTACTGACACGCCCACAATTAAATAAAACAATTTTATTGAAACACCCAAGTTTGAGCTAGGGAGCGTTGTTTTTTTGATAAAATCCTTTAAATGTTATATAACAAAATATGTAGAGCGTTCTTAACAATTGAACCATACTTAGACTTTTGTCACGCCCACTTATGAGGGATAGGAATAAGAATAGGGTATCCAACAGTTCGCCCAAGCGGACTGTAGCCCGTCCCTATGTTTTTTTTACTCAATGAGCAAGATTACATTTGAGTCCCAAAAAACTGTGGCCATGAGCTTCCCGGCAGACGGAGTGACTTTGAACTTCTTCGGGTGGTCTGTTCCTTTTTTATGCCACTGCATGGACTCTTGTTTGCTTTCAGGGTCATAGTTTTGGACCCATGTTTCGTCCCCAGTAACAATTCGATCCATAACACCGTCCGCGTTCTCACTACACATCTCCAAAAGCTCTCTACAGCATGCGATTCTCACTTTTTTCTGAGGCGCTGTGAGCATTCGTGGCACCCACCTTGCACTGACCTTTGAAAGGTTAAGATGGTCATGAAAAATGATGTGAATGGTACCAATTGAAAGCTTGCTGGCATGCTCAAGAACACGTTTTTCGACTTCTTTGATGCTTTCTCCCGTACAAGCAGTATCCGGGGCGCCGGAGCGGGGGTCGTCTTTAATGCTCTCTCTGCCTCTCTTGAACTCACTTGACCACTTTTGCACAGTTGATAATGAAGGTGCGGAACCCTGGTAAATAGCCACCATCTCTTCATGAATAGTTTTTTGACTTTTTCCTTGCTTAGTGAGAAATTTAATTACAGCGCGATGCTCAATTTTCACCATCATCGTCTCAGTTGCCATTATGATTCTGTTTAACTAGAGATAAAACGCGAATTAATAATCACATTTATATGAAATTTTACATGAATTAGAGATGAGCAAAAAATAGCAACCTGCTAATTTTTCACTGCTAATATAAATTCGCATTCGCAACCTGCTATCAACTTATAAATAAACTGCTATTGCTAAATCCTATTGTCTGGCTTCTATCTCTGAGTCACATCACATTCACAAGTCACAACTTAATTTGCTCATGCATTCCCGTATTACAGACACAAACGAAAAAGTATGTTTGGCTAATACGAAAAACGTAAAGAAGAATGAAGCAGAGGTGTATCGATCGCCCGTTTCAAGTCACTCTCTTACTCAACCCCATGCAACCTACCTACCGTTTTTTGTAGGTAATGTGCGAAGTGCGGAACCTGCGAACGTCTCATAGCAATAGCATTTTGCATATCGAAATCGAAATCGCAGTCGCAGCTGGTAAGAAAGTTAAAGTTGGTTCGTTGGATGATATTAGCAGTATAATATCTATAAGCATAAGGTGTTTACTTGCTAAGTTGCTACTGCGGGAGAAAGGGAGGCAATCGCAACAATGTGATATACCGTTATAATAACGACTCCATTTCGAAATCGCATTAGCAGTTTACATTAGCAGTTTACATTCACTGTGAATAAGAAATCGCATAACTGCGAATACAAAATAGCAACTTAGCTCATCTCTAACATGAATGAACTAAAATAATAGTATTATTTGATAAATAAGTCAATTTATATATATACAACCACAGCTTCACCCCTATACCGAGAATATATTGAACGCCCTTCGTATGTGTTTATATGTATGCATCAAAGATAACTTGTGGGTTCGATCCATTGCTAAGAAAAATAAAAACAACCAACTTTCTTGGAGACTGGAAGGACAAACACAATTATAAAATTTTTCTAACACATTCAGTTGAAAGAACACAACTTCACCACCTTTTACATACGAGTAATAATTATTTTCGCGTTTTTGCATGCACTGAAAACTTCCAACCATATTGAATCAAAAAATACCGCTATTCCGTCAAAAACAAGTATACATCTACACAAATTGTAATTTTATGCTCGTTAATTATTAATTTTAGTGAAGATTATGTTCTGTAATTTTTTTTTCAAAACAATTCGTCATAACAACGTTTTTTGCCACACCCACATTTGTGTTTGGAGGTGTTTGTAACATAAACATTATTTGTTCAATTTGTTATTGGTTCAATTACGTCCTTAAAAAAGGATAAAAAAATAATAGGAAATTTTGTGGACAATATCCTAATAGCAATTCAGGTATAACAGATATTGCAAAATAATGTCGACAATGTCCTTCCAAACTAAGTTTTTTGCCACGTTTTGAGCAAAGATGAACGTACATCATGCATTCCGATTGATGCAAAATGTTTGCGATACTATGTGGGCTGATTCAGCATCAACTCTGCAGTGATGCGTTTTCGAATGCACCCTTAGTAGCGTGAACATTAAGAAAATTACCACTACTCTCGATGCATTGAGCATGCGCAATGGACATCCTTATTGGTGCAGTGATGCCGCATCGATGCGCATTTGATTGACGCATCCGAATTCACCCATCGTTACACAACACGGACATTACGGAAATGAGGAAGAAGATTTGTGGATAAACTATTGAGGTTTCTTAGGAATGAATTGGATAAGAAGTAACAGTCAGGAGATAATTTATTAGGAGATAAAAAATAGTCAAAAAAATGAACTAACAGTAATCCGTCCGTAACAGTCCGAACAGTACGTAATGAATTTCTAATTAATTAAGAAGAGTATCATCGAATCCAAATGCATGCATTTTCGACAAGAGCTCGGTGTAAACTCTGGCCCTTATTGGGGGTGTCGATCGATTTTGATTTTCGTTCTGTGTAACTCAATCTATGCAGAAATGGATTATTGTGAATGTTGTAGATAGATGTCGATCGTCGATCAATTATCGGCACGGCACTCACAATATGAGCCTCTGTCAAATCACCATTGGGCCGATAGTTGCTGCGATAGCAAATAGTCATTAAAAATGTTCGGTATTCAAGATATTTCATTAACTGATGGTTTATCAGCGTTCTCACTTGCTTTAAAAAGTGACGTAAAAGCAATTCTTCGGTTAGGAAGGTACCCTTCTTAGGGACATGCTGGGCAAATTCTGTTTTCCATTTTTTCGGAAAGAGCTCTGAAGAATATGACAGATAGAAAAGCTTTCGCTGTGGTTTTAGCAGCGTATAACAACACCTATTCAGAAAGATATATGAAAAAACATATGTACCAGCGGATAAATGTATGTATGTCAAGATTTCAAGGTTCTCGTGTTACTGTATGAGTGCGATAGAGGATTTGTCTCATGGAGTTCTGGAAGTACAGGGGCGATGAAGCACAGTCTGAGAGAATTCATATAGCTTCGTCAAATTGGCTTACTCTAAAGAGCTGACACTCCGAAGATGACGAGACCGTTCTTGTAATGTTTTTTTTACTCTTAATCTTTTTAACAAACGACATTTCATGAAAAAAGAACCAAGAAGTGTAACAGACGTCATTGTTAATGGCAAACCACCCACAATCAAAACTTAATTACATTAAATATTATTATTATTATATGATTTATTAATACATACATAAGTTAATTATAAATATTAATAAATACATAAATAATATTAATATTGATAAAATACTAGCTGCTGAGGCTTTCGGCTAGAATTACATTAAATAAAAAAAACCTCTTATTTGAAAAACCCCGATTGTTTTTACTGCCACTTGTATTGTATTTGATGACAACATTTTGGCACCGATAAGAATAAGCTTCAACAGCCCGGTCTTAAGGCCTCTAGCAGTATTCATAAAAAGGACACTTAACAAAGTTACGTCTGTCTTCATCTCAGGTAAGGTGGAAAAGAGCTCTGTTGCGCCGTCATTCTAAATGTGTTGACTTTCATACATTTCAATCAAAAGTGACACACTTTGCTTACCTTTTAGTTGCTTCAATTTTATTGCAAAAGCATTTTCGTGTTCACATCAAATATAAACACCTTCAAAATACAATTTAACACATTTAATTACAGTTAAATTAAAAAATGTAATTCCTAAGTAACTATTAACAGTGATTATTAGCAATATTGTAAGACATTTAAAAAAAAATATATTTATTACACGAAAGTTTGTACATATGCCGTTATGAAAATAAATAATTCCCTACCTATATTATAAATTGGTTGTTTTTGTTGTTGTTGTTTTTTGGGAAAATATTAAGTTTTTCTGTGTAGATGTATCTATTTACGAGTAAATGAACCTAACACAAAGTCAACGACTTGACGTTGGTTTGTAAATTATCGGTTTTCTATTCGTCACTGCGATACCACTGGGCTTTTCTTATCAACATCGTTAGACGAGTTTCCTTGCTGGACGGGAACTCCACTGGGACTGGGAGGCACACCCCCGGATCGCTCAAGATTCCACGGGTTGTTGCCGGCCATCGGCGAATCGGCGTGTCCAAATGCGGGATGATTCTCGTGATCTAGTGCAACAGTGGCGTCGTATTGCGTGTTCTCGAGTCGAGTTATTAGGCGTTCGTCCTCCTCACCGAACTCACCGCCCATGAGTGTGGGCTCACCAACCACCATGACATCTTGTGACGCTAGCGAGAAGTTCGGCCCCGACGGCGACCTCTTTTGACTGGTGACGGGTGGGGTATTGCTGCCTGTTGCACCGCCGGAATTCGAGCCTTTACGTTTGCGCCGCTTGTTTGCTGGTCGTTGTGGATCCTTCTTTCCGGGTGGTGCGACCATTCGTTGCCATTTTTGAAATAAAGTCGTTTTCAGACAATCGCGCGGGCTGAGGGCATATGCCTTATGTCGTGACATAAGCTCTTGCATTGGCTCGAGGATAACGCACAGACGAAGGTAGTTTAACGTTGAGTTCGTTATGCCCATCCTTGTGATGTTTTTTGTGATTTGGTCTAAGACCATTGGGTCAGGGGGTAAGGAGGTACCTATAACTGTACGAGGAATCAGTTCCCGATGTCCTTTAATTGTCATATGCCAGGATTTGATGCGCATATAGTCATCGTATATAAACTCTAGAATAAGTCTTGCGTCGGCACACACTTTTGTGTAGAAAGGTTTGCCGTGCTGCGTAGTAACTGTACATTGATCACAATCGAGGGTTATTGAGGTGTTGTGAAAGGATTCTTTTGCGTGTTTCAGTTGGAAGTAGAGATCAGATACACCACCCTCAAATATACTGCGGAAAAACCTTGGAATCAGAGTTCTGCCAATGGTGTATCGTTTGGGGCCGTCTTCGAGACAAAATAGAATGGTCAGCTTGGCATCGTCCTCAAAGAATTCCGTAGTAAAGGAGTCCCACCAACAGTTATCGCTCTCTTCTGTCCTCTGCTGCAGACGTTTGTTCAGTTCAAATACTCTGTGTTCCGTATGACTAAAATATGAGTTATGCCTTCGCAGACCTGCATCCATTCGTTCCATTTGTTGGCCACCACCCATCATAGGGTGTCCTGGGCCATGTCCAAAAGGTGAACCAGTCGGCATACCACCAAATTGACCACCAAAGCCAACAGACACACCAGGCGACCCAAAATGTCCACCAGGGGCATTGGGACCACCACTAAAGGACGGGCCAGAACTGCCTGGTCTTCCGAATTGAGGCGCACCTCCCGAGGATGGTGACCCAAAGGCACCGCCTCCACCAGCAGGGCCGTTGAAGGAATTTCCTCCAGCATTTGGGGGCTGTGAAAAGCTTACAGATCCAATGCTTTGAGGTGGACCCGGACCAGGTGTGGATGAACCAGAAGGAGCCGGTGAGGCCGTATATTGTGGTGTATTTGAACCGGGTTGTGGTCCGCCTTGGTATCCGCTCATCGATTGATTCCCCGCTGGAGATGACTGACCAGTTTGTGGAAATATTGGCCCACCCCCACCGTATGGTCCGCCTTGTGAAAAGCCCCCCGAAGCTACACCACCTTGCCCATCTGGATTTCCTCCAGCTCCTGCATTCCCAATCATACTCTGGTTATCGCCCGGAGTACCAGTTTTCCAGTTGCCAGGTGCATCGTCCATAGCCGATGATGAATTAATTGGTGGACCCGAACCAACACCTCTTCGATTTATGCCAATCATATCGATTCTGATGCACGACTTGCTCAAAATTCAATTCTTGGCTGGAGTTTTGCGGGGAACTTCTTTGTTACCTCTTGTCTGATAAATGGCGATGTACCTGAAATAAAACACAAGTATAATAAATATGTGTTAGTTATTATGCATTCATAAATGGTGAATATTAATAATCCAAGGTTTAGGAAAAGGGAACTAGCAGTCGTTACGCTACTGTCAAAGGAAAACGTTACTTCCTCCCAGATGAGAGCAACTTCTTCGCAGGTTTACAGTGACAATATCGTCTCAGTGGACATTGTATGGCATTATTTGTACTACTTTCTGGGCTACGTCAAGGGATGCTATACGCATCTTCACACAACTACTGTAAAGAATATAGAATCGCCAAGAATTTACTAATTCATGAACTTTTTCATTATTTCTTTCATTAAAAACAAGACAACGAGGTACCACGCACCACAAACAGGGACAGACTTAATGAGTCAATCGATATTTATCCTTATCGTGATATAAGACGTGGTTGCGATCGTGGTTGTGTGAGAAATGTACAATTCACTTTTTTTTGAAATGTTTAAATTTTAAAAAGAAAGAATACATTTTTAAATCTGTATGAACATAATTCAAATTGCGTGTTTTCCGGCGTCGCGCGTCACCGTAGAGCTCCTGACAATGAATGCTGTCATATGGGACTTAAGTCGATGAGAAGGTTGTAAGCCTCAGTGTGAACGTTTGGTCACTTGTCAATTGCACAATTACTCTCCATTAGCTAGTGGTGGAAAAACAAACCCTTTTGCTAAGCTAAGAACAGATAAATTTTCGTTATCTAAAAGATTGCCTTTTAACCTTTCACTCATTCTTTTTTCTGTAGCCATCCTGCAACGTTTTTTTTTTTTTATATAGAGTTTCTAATATTACTCCCAAGTAATATTAACGTTACTCTCAGCAAGCTGAGAGTTACCTATCCTGGTTAAAAGCACGAGACTTGGAACCAGAACTAGGCTCGGTCGAATAATAGGGGTAGGTGGAAAATCGTACATGCGACTATTTCTCACTTAAGATAAGAAAACAAAAACCACCTCCATTCGAAACCTTCATACAACGCATTAATATATATTTCGAACAGTAATATGGTCCAGTGTATGTACTATTTAGATAAAGACCTAGTAAATATAACAAAGTAGCTAAATATGAACAAACTGATTATACAATACAAATAAAATAAAATACATGATTATAAATGGCCAAAATTGATAACCGACGAATGAACGCACATATGGAACATGTTTGCAAGAAGTAATCAAAAAAATAGGTGTACTATAAAAAAAACTTCAAAAAGACTAAATATATTAAATGCAGTGATTATAAAACCGCATTTCTAACATGCAATGACAATTTTATTTTTGTGCAAGAATTAAGCGCTGGATCGTCTGCAAAAGCTCCAACATAAAGCAATGAGATTTATTTTAAGATGCAGCCGATACTCTTCAATCAACATAATGGATTGGAGTGGAGACACTTAAATGGCCAAGCGTAAAACAAAGATAAATGATGAATATATATAACTTTTCGTAGTATATAAAATTAAATGCAATAATATAATTTTCAGATAGTAAAATGTAGAACTACACCACAATTGAGTACGCCGATGTTATTGAAGTCACATCTAAAATGGAAAATGCTCTAAGGACAGCCATAGACTGGTGCATCAAGGAAAATCTTTCCATAAATCACAGTAAAGCCGTCATCGTTCCTTTCACCAAAAGAAAGAAATTAGACCTAGATCTTATCACAATAACGACACGGTCGTAGAGTATTCCGAAGAAGTCAACTAACTTGGAGTAATCCTAGGCAAGAGACTTAACTGGAACTTCCACATTAACAACAAAATCACTAGCGCTTATTGAGCTGTATGGGCCTGTCGCCGCACATATGGCAAAACCTGGGGAATCTCTCCAAAGATCGTCCACTGGATCTACACAGTGATGATAAGACCCATTATAACATACGCTTCCATAGTATGGTAGACAAAATCCACACAAAAGATCGCAATAATAAAACTCAAAAAGGTACAACGGCTTGCGTGCCTAGGTATCTCCTGCGCTTTGCGAACCTGTCCAACAGCTAACAGCTGCCATAGAGGCAATAACAGGACTAACACCTCTCCACGTATACGAGTATATTCAAAAAGTGGTGATTCGCAGTGCAACAAGTCTATTACAGTTAAACGAGATAAGGCTTAACGACCGTCCGGAACTTAAAACCCTTCTCGATGAACTGCCAGAACTTAACTTTTTTTTTTTTTATAATGAACTCGCACTAAAGGGGTTGGGACCCTTATAATTTATTAGCTACACAGCGCGGGCGTTAAGGAAATTAGGTTGAGAAGAAAATGAGAGATGCCGATGCACGTTGGTTTTGAATGTTTGTAGGTTATAATGTGAAGGAAAAACAATTCGGGGAAGAGTGTTCCACATTCGTGTTGTACGGCTGAGCAAAGATTCTTTGAACTTCACTGTACGTCCGAACACATGAACTGCGCGGTCACAGACCGAATTCAAAAAACACTATGCTTCAACAAACGTTTTTCCACGGAGATTCCCAAGAGAGAAGCTTGGGTTAGTAATAAACCACCAAACAGCCACAACGGCATAGTGGTATACGGATGGTTCTAAAATTGAAACGGGGAAGGAGTGGGATTATACGGACCAAATAAGTGCTTTACGATACCCATGGGAAAAAGCCCCAGCGTATTTCAAGCAGAGCTCCACGCCATTCAAGAATACGTTAGTCACATTTATTCATCTGGCATAAAAGGCGCAATAATCCATATATTATATATAGCTCGCATACCATTGACTCCAAATCAATCATGTACTGCTTCAATACCTTTCAAACACTAGGATTAAGAAATAAGACCAAATTATGGTGGGTTCTGGGTCATGTCCTTGTAGAAGGTAACGAAAATCCCGACGAACTGGCCAGAAAAGGTTCAGAAACTCCTAGATCAGCAGCAACGGCAGCAAAAAAAAAGCTGGGAACATAGCAAATGTATCTATCTTTGGGAAAGCATCGCAGGTCTAACATAGGCCAAACGAGCCATTCGGCCCTTCAATAAAAATGCCAGCAAATAAAATAAACTAAACTAAAACTAAACTAAACTAGCTATAAATTTATATTTTCATGAATTGAAGAAAGTTACATTTTGATAGTCGAGTAGGAATGCGGTGTGATGGTATGGAAAGCAAAATCACTTTCACGAATGACCACAAGTCACAGACCAAACTATGTAACTCGAGGGAGCGGGTCGAAATTCTGCTTTGCAAAATTCTGACTTTTAACACAAAAATTCTGCTTTTTTCTGTTCTGTCTTACAAAATTCTGCTTTTAAAAATTCTGACAGGCAATATTTTAATCAAATAAATTCTGCTAATTCTGTTTTTTTCCAATTTACGAAATTAAGGAAAATAAATAATTTTCAACTTTGTCAACAAATTGCAATATATTTCAGATGCCCAATTATAACTTTTACATTTATTAATTTTTTCGCAATAATACTTAGGTAGGTATATCCATCCACGCACAACTTATGTTTTCCTTTATGGGATTTAATTACAGATGTATTCATTTTCACCTTTAGAAGCACAAGTTCACTCACAAGGGTATTTAGTACCAATAAAAAAACTACTTTTACCTCTTCTTCTATAACAAGTGAGTAGGTAGGTGTGCGCGCTTTTTAACATTTTCCAAACCTTTTTTTTATTATTTGCAGAATTTTGTAAGGCAGAATTTTGTAAAGCAGAATTTTGAAAAGCAGAATTTTGAAAGCAGAATTTTGAAAAAAGAATTTTGACCGCGCAAGAATTTCGACCCCAACCCTAACTCGATTCTACAATAAAATCGTTCGAATTTGATTTTTCTTTTCAATTTATCTATTAACCCAGGGGTTCCCAATCTTTTTTATGCTGCGACTCCTTTTACAGAATGTATTTTTTTTTTGCGACGCCCTTCTAAAGGAAGATACATAGCTGTATGTATCTCTAGAAAAAATTCAGAATACTTTATTTTCCATACAATTAAAGAAAACTCTGAAGATTGTAGAACACTAATTTATTATTATTTATTAGAAAACATGAAAATTACAATCAATGAGAAGGATGAGCTTGTTTTCCTGAGCATAATTTTTCAAATCGGGGCTGAAGTTTTGAAATCGCTACTCTCATTTCTTTTTCTAAATTAATTTGTGATCTGTATTTTGACTTGATTACTGCAACTGCAGAAAAGCCGGTTTCACACAAGTACGACGTAGCAAACGGTAAACGTATCTTTAAAGCTTTAGTTCCGATATTGGGATGTTATTGTGATGCATTACTCAAAAATTGAAAAAGTTTGTCTTTGTCGAACTGTAGTTTTAAGCTCGTATCACAAGATAGTTCCAAAAGTTGGGGTGTTTTCATAAACGTCTGCCTAACTAAGACCTGCCTTAGACGTGTTCATAAAGTCAGATTTTTGATCGAACTAACTTAGATGAATTGCAGAAGATATGTTCATAAACGTCATAAATTTCATCAGCGTCTGGCAGATTGTGCATCCATATTTTTTGACTGCAAAAAGCGCGGGAGGTAAAAACAAAAATTTAAAGTGCGAAAACTGTAAGTTTTATTGGCAATATTTTAATAATTTTTTATTTACAACCAAATTTAACTTATTTTTAAGGAAAGTAGAAGCTGCTGCGTGTAATATGGCGAAAACTAAGCTATTAATTCAAAAAAGAATTCTGATGGAAAAAGAATTCAACTCTGGGAAAAAGAAAAAGAGTTCTTTGTGGATGACGGTGCTATATGAAATGAAAAAAAGTTGATACATTCTTCTCATTTGATGTCTTGGATATCAAAAAATCTGACGTTTATGAACATTCAGTGACTACTTAAAATTGTACTTAAGCAAGCCTGCTCACGTTCTGCAGAACGCAACAAAGAAGAAAGACGATTGTACTAGCGCAGATTTTCGACGTTTATGAAAACAACCTTGTTCTTCCTCGGTTATTGAAAGTGCAGATGGGGGTGGGGTCGATTGGTATCGAAATCTTCACAAAGCTTTTGGAAAAATCTTGCCTTCACTGGTCTTGTTTTTATGAAGTTTACCACTTTGATATTCATATCCATCACAATATTTAATTCATTTGCATTTGGAGAATTAGTTTTAATAAGAGCTTAAAGTCCTCCACACAGTTTTCCAATTGAATGTGATTTTCTTCCATTAATGAATCATTAATAGTAAACAAATCACAAGCCTTCCAAATATCAGTCATTTTTTTGCAAAATAACAAATCCTTCATATACATTTGCTTCTTCCATGTGCCGAATGTAACATATTTTTTTGTTTTATATAATAAAGGAAATCTAAATCCCAGAGCACTCAGACTCGGTAACGGTCCATTGTACTACCAGGCAGAAATCCTCCTTTTGGTGTAGAGGCATGTGAATGGGTGGCGTATGTTGTTGTTCCCCTTGGGGATTGAACCTGCACCGTACGGGTCACAAGCCAACACACTAACGTAACATATTAGTTGAGCGTCATTATTACTATCTGTCGCTTTATTCAGTTGGATTTAAAAAAAAAACAGAAAGTTTTTCCACAATTTGCTCATTAATGTCTTCAGCAATGTCATGAATGCGACGACTAATCGTATTGTTAGAGAGAGGAATATTTTTTAATTCTTTAGCCGCCGATTCAATCATCACTGATACCATGTCAATCGCTGCAGGTAAAATGAGACCCCCAGCAATCTATTTTATTTTTTATTTTATTTTTGCATTTTGCAATTCGATGAGCGACCTTGTAAGAGGCGAGCAGTGCTTTATAAGGAACAGATGCCTTGAATAACAAGGATGTTGAAAAATAGAACATGAGATAAATATGAGAAATGAAAAAGAAAACACCCCAGGGCGTCGTGGCGAACAGTTAAGGAATCCCCTGTATTAACCAAAATACAATTTTCTTTTGAAAACTGAACGTTTTAAAGAAATATAGGCGACATAATTTACATTAGATTCTTATTGAGTACATAGCACAAGTAAAAGTAGAATTGGAAATGACTTTTAAATGGATTCGAAAGTAGAATCGAGTTACGTTGCCCCAGGTCTAACAATGCTCGGAAAAATACAAAAATTCAATATCGGTACGTACCATCTACCCACTTCTATTTTTAAAGGTATATAGCCACGATAAAAACTGGGGTCACGTTTCGGGAACACCATTACAAATACATAATATTCTTTTAAAAATGATGTTTCTTAATGGCAAAAGCCAAGAATCGCCAGTGCCAATAGCTGTTACAGTGAGCTAAGAATACCTTACATACAAACGTCTCACCCTCCAGGGACTTAAATGTATGTTTATGGCGCTGGAGGACGGAGCCTGCAAAATCAGATAAAAACATCATCGGTTGCCAAGAAACATTCCTCTTCTTCCTTCACGGTGAAGCTATGATCAGGATTACGTGGATCATAACCATAACCCACCCAATTATCCGCATTTCCACTGGTCTGCCTGTGTGGTTCGCCGGTAGGCCCTAAATTTATGTTGGCAGGCCTCTCGGTTTCGGATCTCTCTAAGTGGTGTTCTTGCATTCGTATGACCCAGGAGTTTTTAGGTCTACCTTTTAGTTTAACGACTTTGACTAGTGCATGCTTATTGATAATTGTTTGATCTTCCTTTTAAGACGATGGTGATCTCCAATCGTATCCACCCAGGTATTTTCATATACACTTGCGGTACAGTTTCAAGATGTGTTTGTGTCGCTAGACTCACATGAATGCTAAAATTACCTACACGTGGTTGCTTTTTTGGTGCCGCTGCAGTGATATTCTAAGCCTATCCCTGCTCGGTTGCCCAGAAACATTATTCGTGTAAAATTGACGGATTGTAAAGATGATTTAAATAGGGACGTCGACAGAGTAAAAACGTAGATCGTCATGCGGTTGTTGCAGACAGGAAAACCCACGTTTAGCTTTAGGGCGCTATAGAACCATACTCTCTTGTCTGTTGCTTCCGTGGATAACTACACTATCAAAAATATAATGTAAGTTTATGCACTTGCAATTGAACTTCGCATCAAATAAGTGCATAAAGAAAGAATAGTTGAATTATCTGTAACAGGGAAACACTACCGTGCAACCTGTCAACAGATCAAATTCACTAATAAAAACTCAGACATAAAAAAAAGACAAATGTCCACAATTTACTTCCTATAAGGAGCACCTTATGGACCGACTTAAGAAATATCTTGCAAGTGTACAACATAGGTAGCAGGTAGATACACCACTCGAAGAATCAACAAATAACATGCAAACGCCATTTTGTAAGTTGGTTTTTGAAGTTCTACATTGGATTTGCCCAGAGACGGATTTGTACGCAACTATTAGCAGATTTCCTATTTTCATAAAAAAAACTAAACAATTTCACATAGGTAACATAAAACTCATTTAAAGGAAACGTTTAAGCCCGGGTATTTTCTACATATCTACTAAAAAAAAAATTATATGGTGTATGCGCCCAGCAGACAGGCAAGTGCGTACAGCATTAATAATGCCAGAGTTGATTTACAAAATCAATACACAGCAAACGGGAAAAAAATTCTGACTATCCAGGACTAATTGATTCCACTTTTTTCCACAAGCACTCGGATTTCAGATATAAACATTTAATAATGTTATCTATAACAAATAAACAAACAATATTTTTGATGTATAGACCTTTACATGGGGCCGAATAACACTAAACACTCAGAAATAACCGATCAACTTATTAAATCTTCGTAACTATAAAATATTTTAGGTAAAATTTAATGAAACATAGCAGTACACACCTCTCATATAACGTAAAATTGTTAATTCTAAGTTTTCTTTCGTCTTCTTAAAAATTTCAATAAATTTTTCTCAAAATTACTTTTGACTGACACATACAAAAGTTTGATCAAAGACCATAAAACACAGAAAGTGAACTGTCAAATTCGTGCCCACACGCTGCGATTATTAAGCTGGTAGCACATGGACATAGCTAAGGCCGATTTTCTAACGCCGATTTCGATACAATTCCCTGCAAACAAAATCGCTGCCCCAACTTTTTCTGTCATCATTTGGATCAGCATTTGTTTGTTTAATGGAACTATACATAACCCTTCTACCAAGAGACTCCGTTTTATGTCCGCAAACGGAGTCAATGACATATGGACCACTCCGCAAACGGATCCGCAAAACGGAGTTTTTCGGTTACAATTAGTATGGAAATTAAAAGAGTCAAGGGCTCATCTAGGTAAGTATAATGAGAGAGTGAGCTCGCTGTGCTCAGTAAAAAACCAGTCTAAAACTGATATAAAAAAATCCAAATCCGGATAATTATGTATGTGGGAAACGAGAATTTTTCACAGAAAAATAAAAAAAAAAAACTACTTACATTTTGTTTTACCACGTTTGTTTTATTTTTTATAACAGTATTAACATTGTAATACTTAGAACCTTAGAAGGTGAGATTGGTCCGGCATTTTCTCCAAATAAATTTTCGCGAAAGGAAAATTGATGAGACACAAATTTAAGGAAAATGTACATCTATTCCGTATCGACCAATTCCTTGAATATTCCATTTTCAGCAATTATTTCTGCCTGTGGGAATGGCATATTTTAATTCCAGCACACAATTTTGCCTTTTATCTGCTACCACTTATTTGAAGTTTGAAATAATCCAATTATTCAATAAATTATGTATTGTCCTTCAAAGTTAAATGATACCGACGTGACAAATGACGAACAAATCCGCCATTGCAATAATAAAAATACTGCGAAAGTCGAGTGTATTTATTTATAATGGCGGATTAGTTCATCATCACGACCTGTCAGTATCATTTTAGTTTGAATAATAAAGTAAACTATAGTTGAACTTATTACTGCACAAAATTCATTGCATAATTAAGCTTTTTAATCCAAATAAGTTAAGTTATTTTCAAAACTAAAACTAAAGGTGTTTAACAATTTAAAAAAAAAAAACGTTATATTAAAAAGTTAAGACACGAGCTAAAAATTATAATAAATACTCTATAGGCTCTATTCTATTCTCTCTATTCTGCAGACATGGACTTAGAGTATCACTCTGCAGTGATCCCCCTCTAACAGCACTAGTCGTAAAAGGCGACTAAGGAAAGAAATCACATATTGGCAATTTTAATATCCGGGTGAGCCTAGCAACACATTATACATCGTAAAGCTCTCCCGCAAGTGTGCATGCAAATCCGTGGGTTTACACGTATTTTTATCGAAATTTAACTGTGTCCTAGTTTCTAGAACAACAAACTTGGTCTAGAAATCTTAAAACCTCCCCTTTGGTCACAAACTCTGTACAAAGCAGAATTAAGAAAGGAATTGCACAGTAACTTTGAATAACTTGCGGGTTTTATTGCGATCATGCAATGACAATGGTTTGTCATTTATATTTATTTGTTATGTACTATGTATATAATAGAGTGGAGATATTTACTGGCAACTGTCAACTACATACATTTTTTCTAATTTATTTTACATCATAATTTTACTATTTTAAGTTTTGAAATAAATATAAATCATCCGGAACATTCACCCCCAAGGTGAAAAAGTTTGCAACAAGTCATCTTCTTCCAGGTATTAGGGTTGGCATCTATGCTTTGGTAGACATTGGATTCGCCTGAATTGTCATCGTCATCTCTGGTTTCCGTGACTTCACAATAGCACACATGCAAAATAGTCAATTATCAATTGTCGATTGATCTTCGCAATAAGGCTGTTAGATATTAGAAAGACAAAAATGGTCATATTCACAAGCAAATATGTATAAACAAACAGACACCCCAGTAGTAACAGTGCAGTGAGTAGCCTATACCTCTTACTCTTGCCAATTACCATTGGCCCCTATTGCGATTGTCGATTACCAATTGAACGACATTTGTCGATTGTGTCGATTGGATCGACCGATTGGTATTGTCTAAGCAATCGACTGTGCAATGCTCTATTGTGAAAGGCTCGCAAACAAATTAACATCTAAAAGTAAGCAACACTTTTGAGGATTGACACTGAAAAATGTTGTGTCACAAGCTAAGATGTACATATGCACTTGTGTCACATTTTTCCATTTCACAAACGATTGCTGGCGATTGGTATTTTCTGATCGACGCGTTACGCATATAAATATTCACAATATTTTGGCGATTTAACATGATTGACATTTAAAAGTAGGCAACACTTTTTACAATAACATCTCAATAATTACCACTCACCTGGACACAAGTGAATACATTTTCTTAGCTTGTGACACCACATTTTTCAGTATTAATCCTCAAAGGTGTTGTTTACTTTTAGATGTTAATTTTTTTGCGAGCCTTTCACAATAGAGCATTGCACAGTCGACTGCTTGGACAATACCAATCGGTCGATCCAATCGACACAATCGACAAATGTCGTTCGATTGGTAATCGACAATCGCAATAAGGGCCTTTATTTTATATTTTTCCAGGATTGTAACAATGCCACCTGAAGGGAAAGCTGAAGGGAAAGCTTCTTACAAAAATATTATTTTTCCAGGCAATAGACAAAGAGTTTTGGGATATATGATGTACATACATTTGCTGTATGTATATAATACCACAAATCTTATATTTACTTAATTACTTACGTACTGTTGTTGCTTTTTTAACTACTTATTAATAAATACGATACCCCAAAGATGAAATAAATTTAAATGTACTTATTTATCTTGTTTTTTTACCCTAATAGTCGGCATTCTATAAATTCATTCTCTAACATCGATGTTAACGACCATCGATGTTTTGAGTTCGATTATTATCGATCATCGCTGTTCAGCCATCGAAATGTTTTGCCAACATCGCTCATTCCTAATCTGTGTTATTGGCTAGTTTTCATTCGTTAAAGTGGACTGTATTATCGGTATATGGTGTTTGAAGTAGTGTTAAGTGAGGGAGGGAAATTTTGTGAGTGAGAGAAATTTATAATTTGAACATTATTATTTTTTTTTGAGAGTATTTAATAATTATTTGTGTAGTGTCGTGTTTATACGTTTGTGTAATTTTGTGAAGTGGTTTAAAAAAAAACATTTATTTATTAGATGTGTTAGTGATTTTCATAAATATTATTTAGAAATGTAAATATTTATGTTTATTATATTTTGTTTTTGATATTTTACTTGTGGGAAGTGTGCTTGTGTAATGTGTGTGAGTTTTAGGGGTTTTCCAAGAAAGGGAAAGTATATACATATATTTTTTTAAACGGGTTATATAAGAGATTGAGTGGCAGTTGTTTTATTGCTCCGAAGCAAACAGATTTTACAAAGCAGTCGTTTCAGTTCACTGTTATGTGTCTTAGCGTTACGAGGCGTATTAGATTGTCTGCTCCCGGGTCCAGTTGGATAATACGTTCTCCAGTAGGACTAGATCTCCTATTTCGGGTTGTTGTTCGGTCTTTAGCCATTTTGGGTGTTGCTGGAGATGAGCCAAATACTCCGAACTCTACTGCTTTCAAAAGCATTGATAGAGTTGCTGGATCCTCTTCCAAAGATCGTTGAAGCTGATGTTCTCATCGTTGCGGTCTGGCCGCGGTACGTTTCTTATTGGCTTGCCTATTAAGAAGTGCACAGGAGTTAAAGCGGTGAAGTCGTCAGGGTTACTGGTGACTGGACACAACGGCCTTGAGTTGAGGCAGCCTTCAATTTGGTTCAACAGCAATTCTTTTTAACTGCATTTTTCACACTCCGGGCAGATAGCTAAAGAACACACTCCCAAAAGAACCGTATTTGGAAAAAACTAAACAGTTTCTTTAAGAGTTTTGACTGGTCGCTGGGCTTCCTCGACAGCGACGTGGATGAAGCTGCTGATATGATAACAAACACAATTTTACTGGTTATGAAATACTTTATCCCTAACCGGATAAAAAGTATCAGACCGAAGGTAAACGCGTGATGTGACTCGAGCAGCAAAGAGGCTATCTGTTTTTTTTTTTTAATTAAACAGGAAATCCAAATCCCAGAGCACTCAGTCGGTAACGGTCCTTTGCACTACCAGCAGAAATCCTTCTTTTGGTGTAGAGGCTGGAGAATGGGTGGTGTATGTTTTTGTTCCCCATGGGGAGTGAACATGCAACACACGGGTCACAAGCCAACACACTAACCTCTACACCGTCGCCACCCATAAATCTATCAGGTTAAAGAGGTAAGCTTTCGGTCATACAAGGTTAGCACATCTGAGGAAAACCGGAAAAAGTTTAAACGAGCCAGAAATGACTGGAATGTTCCTGTACCCGTGTGCGTAGAATACTCCATGGGACCAAACGAGATTCGCAGTCGTACAGTAGCTAGTGTACTTCGAGATCTTGACATACACTAATCCGCAGGTTCAGATCCCCTATCGCTCTAAGAGGTCTTCTTCTACGCTCGCAAAACCACTTCGTAAGCTTTGCTATCTGACCAATTCCTCAGGGCTCTTTCCGAGAAGATGGAACACAGTATTTGTCCAGCCTGTACCAAAAGAGGCAAAACTTCTTGTAACTCCTCCTACTAACCAATTGCACTTAAGTCCCTTCTCTCTAAGGTCATGGAAACGCTGACCACCCGTCAGCTAATGAAATATCTAACTGAAAAGTGGAACTAATCTCTTCACCAAGGTGGTGAAAGTAAGATCGTTGCGGTTGATATTTCAAATTCATTTGTCAGAATTTTGACATCAAGCTCTCTTGTTGGAAAGGAGTGAAATTACCTTTCAATTGAAATTGCAACTCATCAACTCTCTTCTCGTTTTTATAAATGATTTCCTGTCTGTTACTTCAATCCAATCCATTCCTTCGCTGATGACAGTACTCTAAACTTCAAATAATCGTTTCTTGGGTGACGCCCCCTCATCTCTAGGTGTGGAACTGGAACGGCAACGTATGTTGAGCATTAAATTCCGATCTAGGCAGCATAACTCATTAGAGTTCAACTAGTAGACTGTCTCCTCTCTCCTGATTTTCGGTATTTTATCGTTATTTCCACCATAAGTGATCAAACGAAATAGCCAGTTGCATTCCACCGCAATACCCTCCATGCAAGGAGTACTCATCAGTTCACCCTCAAGCCTGTATTCGGACGTACAGTGAAGTTCAAAGAATCTTTCCTCAGCCGTACAACACGAATGGGGAATACTCTTCCACGCTCTATTTTTCCTTCACATTATAACCTACAAAGGTTCAAAACCTGGGCATCTCTCCTTTTCTTCTAATCCTAATTTCTTTAACCCCCACGCTGTGTTGCTATTACATGATAAGGGTACTAAAATATCCTTTTAGTACATTAAAAAAAAAGATAACTGTTGAATGCCTTCCTACTCCTATCCCTCATAAAGTGGGAGTGGCAACATTCTAAGTAACGGTGTATTGTTCCGAACGCTCTACATATTTTGTTATACAACATTAATAGTATTTTAATGAAAAACAATCTTTTTGTAAAAAAGCCCGTTAAAAGTGGGCATGTGTAGTATAAGCTAGGTGCATACCAAATTCCTAAAAAAAAAAAAATAATAATAATACTTGCACAAGTTACCCTATGGCATGTAACCCGACCATAACATTGTCAAACGTTTCACGTTTAGATGGCGTGCTCGTAAATGATTTTCGAAGATTTATTCAATCGAAATTTGAGTATGCGTCTGAATTTCCGCAAAAAAAAAAATTTCTTTCGTAAAGCAGATCTCGAGTCATTAAGTCCTAGTCTCTTCTCTAATAAGATTTACTTGTATAGTACCTATAAACGTGAGTGTTTTTTTTGACACCAAGTCCTAGAAAAGAAAATAGTTTTTCTTTAATATTCTAGCTAAGAAATTTACAATAGTGCTCTCAATTACACTTAATATTAAGGGATTATCTAAGACTATAAAGGTGAGAAATGCCATTCTAAAAATTCAGAAAAGAGTTATAATAAAATAAAACGTTTCATTAGAAGCTGACTTCGATAAGCTAAGAGACAATACTCGAAAGCTTGCGTCGTGCCTTCGACAAGATTGTGGATGTCTTGCTACCTTCCTGGTCGCACAATCAGCCCACGTGCGTTTGCATATATGTGCACAGACACATGCGCAAGCACAGAGTCTGGAAGAGAAGCACCACATTCAACTCCATCAGTTAATCGGCACGCGTCTTCAGAACCGAGACATAATTTGCTCCTGCCCAAAGCAGCAGAAACGGCGAAATCCACCTCAAGACATCTTACTGTCAGTCTCTAAGATCGTGTGCAATCACAGTCACAGCCCCATCAAAAAGAAAAAAAAGTGTTCTTTTTGTATCATATAAAATATTTAGAGTTAAAAGTTTGAAAACAGCAAAAGAAAATAGTGCATTGTTCAAATTAGTTACCAAAACCTGAGCCTCAGTGATGCACCTATATATCTCACTTTCTCACTCTAGTTCGCGTTTTTTTTTATATATGTAAATTATAGTCCATAATACTTATTGCTTATATTTAGTTTCATCTTGTCAAAATTCTTAATACTTGCATAATAATCCTATCTATAAATTTGTCGAAATTATCTAACCGTATAATAGTGATATAGTGGTTCTAAATTCTAAATATTACACCTTAACAAATAACACATACATATAAAGCAGCGGATCATCGAGACATGTCCCGAGAATCTACGCATGGATAACAGGTAACAGAAAATACATTTTGTTGAATGAAATTAAACCTAAACCACTATTACATAATTATACACATCATTATTAAATAGTTTTTCAAATTACATAAAAATATTATAAAATTCTTAACTTAAATTTAACCATTAATCTGAAACTAATCGAATTTATAAATTGCATATAAAACATAACAACAATTTTCATTCGTTTACACATTTCAGGACCTATGAGAGATTTTATTGTTGGGCATTTACACGCAAATCACTTGTCTTTTTGTTTATTTGAGTGGTATATATAAAGTGTGATTTTGCACTCAAGCTTACCTTTGTTATTGTTTCTTGTCCTCTCATGAAGAAATATTTTTTTTTATTTGCAACAAATCTATAAAGTAAACAACAATGTGTTGTTAAATACTTGCCTTTCAGTCATTCCTATCATGTCTCATCAACCCTTAAAACAGCACCCGGTATGCATTCGAGTTAGCATACGAAGCCCCATCAAATAGTTATCCCTCATCTCACAATCAGCTGATTGATATGTTGATTTGATTACCTAACAAATCAGCTGTGAGATAGTGTAGACTTTTGAGGGAAACCGCAATATTTTGATACTCTCTCTGAATTACGTTGTCTTTTTACTCTCTAGCGGTGGTATGATCTCTTAAGATCAACTTTAAATATGTTCCGTTTTCTTCTATTCCCACACCCAGCCCTGAGCAGCCGGAAAACATTTGTCGGAAAGGAGGCATAATGAGAGAAAATGGAATAAAGTGTATAAATTTTTTTATACCTTTGCTTCCTTCAATTTTAATAGCAGTAGTCATGTGGATGCTGTAGAGTGCAAGTACGCACTCCACAGCTCTAAATATGCTACACATGGCAGAAAACTTTGTATAAAGGAATTGGTCGAAACTACTACATAAGCCGTGTTTTTTTGCACGCGGATATAGGGATAATTTGAAATTTGCATGTAAAATATAACAACAAATTATCCTATATACGCTAACTTTAGCGGGGATAAAAGTAGGCAACACTTTTTACAATAACATCTCAATAATTACCACTCACCTGGACACAAGTGAATACATTTTCTTAGCTTGTGACACCACATTTTTCAGTATTAATCCTCAAAGGTGTTGTTTACTTTTAGATGTTAATTTTTTTGCGAGCCTTTCACAATAGAGCATTGCACAGTCGACTGCTTGGACAATACCAATCGGTCGATCCAATCGACACAATCGACAAATGTCGTTCGATTGGTAATCGACAATCGCAATAAGGGCCTTTATTTTATATTTTTCCAGGATTGTAACAATGCCACCTGAAGGGAAAGCTGAAGGGAAAGCTTCTTACAAAAATATTATTTTTCCAGGCAATAGACAAAGAGTTTTGGGATATATGATGTACATACATTTGCTGTATGTATATAATACCACAAATCTTATATTTACTTAATTACTTACGTACTGTTGTTGCTTTTTTAACTACTTATTAATAAATACGATACCCCAAAGATGAAATAAATTTAAATGTACTTATTTATCTTGTTTTTTTACCCTAATAGTCGGCATTCTATAAATTCATTCTCTAACATCGATGTTAACGACCATCGATGTTTTGAGTTCGATTATTATCGATCATCGCTGTTCAGCCATCGAAATGTTTTGCCAACATCGCTCATTCCTAATCTGTGTTATTGGCTAGTTTTCATTCGTTAAAGTGGACTGTATTATCGGTATATGGTGTTTGAAGTAGTGTTAAGTGAGGGAGGGAAATTTTGTGAGTGAGACAAATTTATAATTTGAACATTATCATTTTTTTTTGAGAGTATTTAATAATTATTTGTGTAGTGTCGTGTTTATACGTTTGTGTAATTTTGTGAAGTGGTTTAAAAAAAAACATTTATTTATTAGATGTGTTAGTGATTTTCATAAATATTATTTAGAAATGTAAATATTTATGTTTATTATATTTTGTTTTTGATATTTTACTTGTGGGAAGTGTGCTTGTGTAATGTGTGTGAGTTTTAGGGGTTTTCCAAGAAAGGGAAAGTATATACATATATTTTTTTAAACGGGTTATATAAGAGATTGAGTGGCAGTTGTTTTATTGCTCCGAAGCAAACAGATTTTACAAAGCAGTCGTTTCAGTTCACTGTTATGTGTCTTAGCGTTACGAGGCGTATTAGATTGTCTGCTCCCGGGTCCAGTTGGATAATACGTTCTCCAGTAGGACTAGATCTCCTATTTCGGGTTGTTGTTCGGTCTTTAGCCATTTTGGGTGTTGCTGGAGATGAGCCAAATACTCCGAACTCTACTGCTTTCAAAAGCATTGATAGAGTTGCTGGATCCTCTTCCAAAGATCGTTGAAGCTGATGTTCTCATCGTTGCGGTCTGGCCGCGGTACGTTTCTTATTGGCTTGCCTATTAAGAAGTGCACAGGAGTTAAAGCGGTGAAGTCGTCAGGGTTACTGGTGACTGGACACAACGGCCTTGAGTTGAGGCAGCCTTCAATTTGGTTCAACAGCAATTCTTTTTAACTGCATTTTTCACACTCCGGGCAGATAGCTAAAGAACACACTCCCAAAAGAACCGTATTTGGAAAAAACTAAACAGTTTCTTTAAGAGTTTTGACTGGTCGCTGGGCTTCCTCGACAGCGACGTGGATGAAGCTGCTGATATGATAACAAACACAATTTTACTGGTTATGAAATACTTTATCCCTAACCGGATAAAAAGTATCAGACCGAAGGTAAACGCGTGATGTGACTCGAGCAGCAAAGAGGCTATCTGTTTTTTTTTTTTAATTAAACAGGAAATCCAAATCCCAGAGCACTCAGTCGGTAACGGTCCTTTGCACTACCAGCAGAAATCCTTCTTTTGGTGTAGAGGCTGGAGAATGGGTGGTGTATGTTTTTGTTCCCCATGGGGAGTGAACATGCAACACACGGGTCACAAGCCAACACACTAACCTCTACACCGTCGCCACCCATAAATCTATCAGGTTAAAGAGGTAAGCTTTCGGTCATACAAGGTTAGCACATCTGAGGAAAACCGGAAAAAGTTTAAACGAGCCAGAAATGACTGGAATGTTCCTGTACCCGTGTGCGTAGAATACTCCATGGGACCAAACGAGATTCGCAGTCGTACAGTAGCTAGTGTACTTCGAGATCTTGACATACACTAATCCGCAGGTTCAGATCCCCTATCGCTCTAAGAGGTCTTCTTCTACGCTCGCAAAACCACTTCGTAAGCTTTGCTATCTGACCAATTCCTCAGGGCTCTTTCCGAGAAGATGGAACACAGTATTTGTCCAGCCTGTACCAAAAGAGGCAAAACTTCTTGTAACTCCTCCTACTAACCAATTGCACTTAAGTCCCTTCTCTCTAAGGTCATGGAAACGCTGACCACCCGTCAGCTAATGAAATATCTAACTGAAAAGTGGAACTAATCTCTTCACCAAGGTGGTGAAAGTAAGATCGTTGCGGTTGATATTTCAAATTCATTTGTCAGAATTTTGACATCAAGCTCTCTTGTTGGAAAGGAGTGAAATTACCTTTCAATTGAAATTGCAACTCATCAACTCTCTTCTCGTTTTTATAAATGATTTCCTGTCTGTTACTTCAATCCAATCCATTCCTTCGCTGATGACAGTACTCTAAACTTCAAATAATCGTTTCTTGGGTGACGCCCCCTCATCTCTAGGTGTGGAACTGGAACGGCAACGTATGTTGAGCATTAAATTCCGATCTAGGCAGCATAACTCATTAGAGTTCAACTAGTAGACTGTCTCCTCTCTCCTGATTTTCGGTATTTTATCGTTATTTCCACCATAAGTGATCAAACGAAATAGCCAGTTGCATTCCACCGCAATACCCTCCATGCAAGGAGTACTCATCAGTTCACCCTCAAGCCTGTATTCGGACGTACAGTGAAGTTCAAAGAATCTTTCCTCAGCCGTACAACACGAATGGGGAATACTCTTCCACGCTCTATTTTTCCTTCACATTATAACCTACAAAGGTTCAAAACCTGGGCATCTCTCCTTTTCTTCTAATCCTAATTTCTTTAACCCCCACGCTGTGTTGCTATTACATGATAAGGGTACTAAAATATCCTTTTAGTACATTAAAAAAAAAGATAACTGTTGAATGCCTTCCTACTCCTATCCCTCATAAAGTGGGAGTGGCAACATTCTAAGTAACGGTGTATTGTTCCGAACGCTCTACATATTTTGTTATACAACATTAATAGTATTTTAATGAAAAACAATCTTTTTGTAAAAAAGCCCGTTAAAAGTGGGCATGTGTAGTATAAGCTAGGTGCATACCAAATTCCTAAAAAAAAAAAAATAATAATAATACTTGCACAAGTTACCCTATGGCATGTAACCCGACCATAACATTGTCAAACGTTTCACGTTTAGATGGCGTGCTCGTAAATGATTTTCGAAGATTTATTCAATCGAAATTTGAGTATGCGTCTGAATTTCCGCAAAAAAAAAAATTTCTTTCGTAAAGCAGATCTCGAGTCATTAAGTCCTAGTCTCTTCTCTAATAAGATTTACTTGTATAGTACCTATAAACGTGAGTGTTTTTTTTGACACCAAGTCCTAGAAAAGAAAATAGTTTTTCTTTAATATTCTAGCTAAGAAATTTACAATAGTGCTCTCAATTACACTTAATATTAAGGGATTATCTAAGACTATAAAGGTGAGAAATGCCATTCTAAAAATTCAGAAAAGAGTTATAATAAAATAAAACGTTTCATTAGAAGCTGACTTCGATAAGCTAAGAGACAATACTCGAAAGCTTGCGTCGTGCCTTCGACAAGATTGTGGATGTCTTGCTACCTTCCTGGTCGCACAATCAGCCCACGTGCGTTTGCATATATGTGCACAGACACATGCGCAAGCACAGAGTCTGGAAGAGAAGCACCACATTCAACTCCATCAGTTAATCGGCACGCGTCTTCAGAACCGAGACATAATTTGCTCCTGCCCAAAGCAGCAGAAACGGCGAAATCCACCTCAAGACATCTTACTGTCAGTCTCTAAGATCGTGTGCAATCACAGTCACAGCCCCATCAAAAAGAAAAAAAAGTGTTCTTTTTGTATCATATAAAATATTTAGAGTTAAAAGTTTGAAAACAGCAAAAGAAAATAGTGCATTGTTCAAATTAGTTACCAAAACCTGAGCCTCAGTGATGCACCTATATATCTCACTTTCTCACTCTAGTTCGCGTTTTTTTTTATATATGTAAATTATAGTCCATAATACTTATTGCTTATATTTAGTTTCATCTTGTCAAAATTCTTAATACTTGCATAATAATCCTATCTATAAATTTGTCGAAATTATCTAACCGTATAATAGTGATATAGTGGTTCTAAATTCTAAATATTACACCTTAACAAATAACACATACATATAAAGCAGCGGATCATCGAGACATGTCCCGAGAATCTACGCATGGATAACAGGTAACAGAAAATACATTTTGTTGAATGAAATTAAACCTAAACCACTATTACATAATTATACACATCATTATTAAATAGTTTTTCAAATTACATAAAAATATTATAAAATTCTTAACTTAAATTTAACCATTAATCTGAAACTAATCGAATTTATAAATTGCATATAAAACATAACAACAATTTTCATTCGTTTACACATTTCAGGACCTATGAGAGATTTTATTGTTGGGCATTTACACGCAAATCACTTGTCTTTTTGTTTATTTGAGTGGTATATATAAAGTGTGATTTTGCACTCAAGCTTACCTTTGTTATTGTTTCTTGTCCTCTCATGAAGAAATATTTTTTTTTATTTGCAACAAATCTATAAAGTAAACAACAATGTGTTGTTAAATACTTGCCTTTCAGTCATTCCTATCATGTCTCATCAACCCTTAAAACAGCACCCGGTATGCATTCGAGTTAGCATACGAAGCCCCATCAAATAGTTATCCCTCATCTCACAATCAGCTGATTGATATGTTGATTTGATTACCTAACAAATCAGCTGTGAGATAGTGTAGACTTTTGAGGGAAACCGCAATATTTTGATACTCTCTCTGAATTACGTTGTCTTTTTACTCTCTAGCGGTGGTATGATCTCTTAAGATCAACTTTAAATATGTTCCGTTTTCTTCTATTCCCACACCCAGCCCTGAGCAGCCGGAAAACATTTGTCGGAAAGGAGGCATAATGAGAGAAAATGGAATAAAGTGTATAAATTTTTTTATACCTTTGCTTCCTTCAATTTTAATAGCAGTAGTCATGTGGATGCTGTAGAGTGCAAGTACGCACTCCACAGCTCTAAATATGCTACACATGGCAGAAAACTTTGTATAAAGGAATTGGTCGAAACTACTACATAAGCCGTGTTTTTTTGCACGCGGATATAGGGATAATTTGAAATTTGCATGTAAAATATAACAACAAATTATCCTATATACGCTAACTTTAGCGGGGATAGCTATCGCCGCTAAGTCCTTTAGCGACGTGAGACGTTATTTTCCACGTTTAACTTAAATAGTCCCCCCCCCTGATGTACATAGTGTATTTGAAAGAAAACAAATTAATAGAACAGAAATAAAGAAACTAGACTATTCAAAACCTTTTGTTTCTTTTGTGCCACCTGTACATTGAACGGAATGCTTGAACCAAAAATATGTATACAATTATGACTGTTTTTGGTAAAACTTAAGCATTATTTGTTTTAATTTTTTTCAAAGTAAATACATCCATGTTTTGATTCATTTATTTGCATCTGTATTCATGGCATTACATTCCATGGGGTAAATGTACCGGCTTCGGGCTCATCAATCTGAAAGAGAAAACAGCATTATATGATCTGCCTTCTATAAGGAATCGTTCTCACACCCCGATTCTCCCGTCTTGAGGCCTCACAAGTGACCACTATTTTGAAGCTGATTTCTTGTTTGTTGTGATTCGATTACATTTACTATATTTTTCCGTATTCTTCACAAGAAAACTCGCAAAAATTTCACCCCAGAAAGGTACATTTTCGATTCGAATCGAAGCAATAACTAAAAACTTTATTTTAGCTAGGGGATCTGGTTATCAGTTTTAAATGTGTTTGCTGGCGTTACTGAACGTTCCCAACACTTTGTTGATCTGGCGCACGGTTTTCCCGCTTGAAGCAAAAAATCACAAGCCCTTACTTTGGTAAGGGGTTCTGGTTATCAGTTTATGATTGTTCACAACTTTTGAAACTGTGCCTCTAAACAATAATGCTATACGTCATTTGAAATATGGTTGCCAGGGCTACGGATTGACTGCCGTAAACATTTTAAAGTTGGGCGCAACATTTGGCCAATTTTAAAAATGGTTTTTTGACCTATACTCTTATGATATTGTCCTTAAGGATCATGCTATGGTGCAGTGTGAACGTGATTGCCAAAGCTTTAAAACTACAGAACATGGCTCTTGGGCTGGACCCACTTCTTGCCTGTAGAAACAAAAGAACAACTGACAAAATGTCAATAAAATGACACTTGTCGCGAGTTGTGAGGGTTTTGTGACCTGCTCACAAGGAAATCACAATTTTGATTTCGTTTGTGAACCTCTCAAGTTGTGAAGGTGCGGGGTAATTCGAAAACCTCACAAAATCAAGTTCACCTATCCTTGCGAGGTTTGTGTGACTTGTGAGGTCCCGGTAAAGTTAGGGAGAATTTTGTTGCAACTTACAAGTTGTGTGAACCTATCTTGACATGCCATTCGAATACGAGCCGAAGTTGCGGGCGCAATAAGATCGAAGTGCTTGTCAAATCCATTTTGTTGTCGGACAGCTGAAATGGCTTCTTTAATTGCAAAGAAAACGCTGCTACCAATAAAAAGTGGGGGTTCTCCAACAGCCTACAAGCAAAAAGAAATGAAAAAGATTACTCAAATCATTTGTATGATAACTGCAGCAAATTTTCTGTTACTTAACAAACCTTTGATGAAAACACAGCTCTCGGATTGGGAGCACCCGTCAACAAGCTTACGTTTATCTCTCCAGGAATGTCAGCAAATCCTGGCAACTTGTACATTCCAGGGCCCCTTGAGTACAACATTCCATCTGGAGAGTACATCAATTCCTCTAAGGTGAAAAGTCCATAGCCCTGCATAAAAGCTCCTTCGATTTGGCCAATATCAATAGCTGGATTTATGCTCGATCCAATATCCATCACTATGTCAGTTTTAAGAACCTGGTGGTCACCAGTCAGACAGTCTATTTCGACTACAGAAACACCAACACCAGTGGTGAAGTAGTTGTACACTTTTGTTTCTCCTGTAGCAGGATCAAACCCAAGGTCGGGG
Organism: Portevinia maculata; assembly: GCA_949715645.1. Taxonomy (NCBI): domain Eukaryota; kingdom Metazoa; phylum Arthropoda; class Insecta; order Diptera; family Syrphidae; genus Portevinia; species Portevinia maculata. The sequence goes on from OX454525.1 coordinate 99,780,756, forward strand.
GTTTTGTAAAATCCTGTAGCTGAAAGACTTACGCGATCGAAATAGGCTTTATTTATCATTTCCGTCCATGACAAATTCGGAAAATCTCTGTACGGCTTTAAACGGGAATTTATCTTTTCACAAGCCTCTAACACTGCCATTCCATTCAAATCTGAGCCGACACTGCCAGCAGTGGCTGACGTATTTGGCACCTTGTCAGTAGATGTTTCTGAAATGTGAATCATTTCCAGTGGGATACCTAAGGCTCGTGCAGCGACTTGTATCATTTTGGTGTGCAGACCTTGACCGATTTCAACTCCGCCATGGGAGACCAGAACAGAACCGTCTTTGTAAATGTTCACAAGAGCACCCGACTGATTTAGATGCTGGACTCCAAATGCGATGCCAAATTGCGTGGGTATAATTGAAATGCCTCGTTTTCGCCACCGGTGTTCTTTATTAAACTTCTCAACTTCATAGCGTTGAATAAAGTAGTTCGATTGAGCGAGACATTCGTCGAAACACCTATTCCGATTAAAAAGTACATATTAACGGATATTTGAATATTTGCATGTTCACTATTATGTACCTTCTTATTGTACAGGTTTCTATTTTCTGATTGTAAAACGTTTTATCACCAGTCTTATAGAAATTCAGCTTCATGATTTCTATGTAATCTTTTCCCGTAGCTTTGGCCACATCACGAATGATTTGTTCTCCAGCGAACATACCCTGCGGTGCTCCAAACCCTCTAAACGCTGTGTTAGATGGCAAATTTGTTTTGCAAACCCAACCGGTTACTTTCACATTTGGAATATTATAACAGTTATTGAAATGATACATTGCTCTGTCCAGTACCTGCAAAATTCAAAAGCTTTACAATCGTAATCTTAAATATTTCCGGACCAAGGTTAAGTAATTCTCGGTCATAAAAATACTTAAAAATAAATATTTGGCATAGACAGGGCTTAATATAGATTTTTTAAGCATTGTATGTTGATAGTTATGTTTTTGACACAAGGGAAGGCAGTTTTGTTACCAATAACAACATAATTAGGAAGGTTTCTCATAACATACACAAGATCCGTTCACGTACAACTAAGCAAACGTAAACTCTGCTTTAGCGATCTCGCCGCTCAAGTTCTTCTAATAGGGCCGCAGGGGATCTGAACATTCTTTGAAATTTAATGTTTATTCATTCAAACTGACATAGTCATTTAAGGTTTTGTTTAATTATGAAATGTTTGTTTTTGTTTTTGAGTAGCCGCCAGCGCTGTCGGTATTTTCGAAATAGAAAAATTCCCTACTTCTGGAGCACCCTAAGTCCCTAACTCTTCATGTTCTTCTTAAATGGCTGTGAGGGTATGATCTGGATTGAAGAAATCAAAATCCTTCCACTTTACTGCATCTCTTCTTAATTCAATTGAATTAAATTTGTATTTCTGCATTTGGAAGTTTGTCAAATCGAACAAACCATTGAAGTATCTCCGCGTATCATTCAACGCCCGCTGAATAAACAAACAATTGGAAATAAAACAGCCAGACAGAAACGCAACCAAGCTAAGACCTTGGCTCTCATATTAAATGTACTCAGTTCGGTGGGAACCTTTTACGACAAGCGCTGCTTTTTTATGACCGCTGCAGTGATATTCTTAGCCGATTCCTCCACGTGATGGAATACCCCACCTGCTTTCATGGGAAAACCCCAGACAGGAACCATCAGGAACATTCTAGTACTTTCGAAGAGCTCAATCATTGCATATAAATAGGCGTCACAGGAGCACCCAAGACACAATTCAGTTTTGAATAGCTACAAAGATTTATTCGAATTTCGATGAGTGGGGACAAATTCTCTCAGAGATTGAAAAAGTATTGAAAAAGTAAGGGAACGCTTTTGTAGTAATATGTAGCAACCAAACTACATAATAGCAGAAAAATCAAATGAATAAGCAAAAAAGTTTAATTTAGTTTCGTTACCTATTAGTTGCTCCATAACGATACTCAATTAAACATTTTCCCCTTTGAAATAACCGACATAAATTGTAATAATCACGTTCTTTATTTGGTAACTAAAAAAAATGGCGGATCCCTTTACAAAAAGCGTGTTTCTCCTCCTTTTTCCTTTTTAACAGTGAAGTCAGCCACGGCTACTTCGTTTTACATCTCAAGAAAACATCCAGGTGGCGCAACCCGAGTTACAAAAAGGGTGCGTCCACCAAGTGTATGATAATCGTTACTTTACATTCTTACAGTTCGGCCAATCTACATAACAATCGACCTCGATACATATACACACATTTCTGCTTAAGACTAAGTTATCATATACCCAGTGTTGCTTTCAAAAACTGCTTTAAATCTCATCATCGTTTTTACTTTCAACCCATTTCCGCATTCGAGCGGCTTCAATGACGTTATTATATGGTCGCTGAGTCATTTGACAGTTCTCGACATCGCGAACAACGTATCGATCATTTCCCAACACTTTACAGACTACATACGGACCGCGATATTTAGGGATTAACTTTTTATTTGTCCCGGGGGTAACATCCACATTCCGAATAACAAAAAAAACCGTTCACCGCGTACTTCTTTGCCGGCGAACCCTTCTTAGCCGAATATGCCTCGTTATAGGCTTGTGATCTTTGGATAGCATGGTTTGCATCTGCACGCATAGTTTTCAAATCGCGAGCAACTGCGGGGCCAAACTCCGCCTGAAGATATTCGGAAAATTCATCAACAACCTTTCCACGCTGTGCCACCCCAAAAAGCAACTCACTCGGTAAATGTTTGGTCGAGCTATGCCTCGAGTTGTTCAAAGCAAATTCTATCGGTGGAAGCATCTGGACCCAATCGGCATGACTAACTGGCTCGCACATTTTCTCCAACATGGCCTTTAGAGTCCTATTCACGCGTTCCACCTGACCGTTGGCCTGCGGGGACCCGACCGCGACCTTGACATGCTCGATGTTGTTCCTCTTGAGGAAATCAGCGAACTCTAAACTAGTAAAGCAGGTGCCTTGGTCCGAAATAATGCGACGGGGTCTACTGTAGTATGAAAAATACTTTTCAAGACAAATCAGAACCTCCCGGGTACTAGTGGAGTTAACGGCGTAAAGCCTAGTGAATTTCGTGAAGGCATCAGTGACTAACAGAATATGTTTTCGCTTCGAATTTATGGATGGGAGTGGACCAAAATGATCTAGATGAAGTGTGTCAAATGGCTCTGGCTTCTTTTCAATACTATATAGTGTCCGCTCAGACGACCGAACAGGGGCGGCGTACAATATGCAGCGAATGCAGTTCTTAATAAAATTGCAAACTTTATCCCTCATATTCGGAAACCAGTAATGCATACGGAGGCCATCAACCGTCTTATCAACCCCCAAATGACCTAATTTCTCGTGCATCAGCCTTATGACATTTTCCTCCATCTCACTCGCTACGTATAACAAAAGTCCGCCCCCCTCGTCTACCTTGAAGACGAGACCATCCTTCATCTCAAACCCGTCCATCGGGCCATCCTCTAGCTCTTCTCGCACCTTCACGATGCGTTCATCACGGCCCTGGGTGAGCTGTACCCGGAAACAGACTTCGTTACCATCAATCGCATGGATGGTACGACAAAACATATTTGGGGACGCCTCGTCACCCCGGACGCACGAATCATTAACGGCTAACACATCATTAGAATCGTCAAGCGGACTCACGGGCCTCAAAGTTTCCTTGGGGCTAGGATCCAAACGACTCAAAGCATCTACATGCCCCATAGCGAAACCATGCCGGTGTTGCAAAGTGTAATCGTAAGCTTGCAACTCAAGTGCCCACCTAGCGATCCGGGCGTTCATCTGCTTACGCTCCAGGGTCAGTTTAAGCGAATTACAATCAGTAACGATTGTAAACTTCAATTCCTCCAAATAAACTCGATAGCGCCTAAGGGCATATATAATAGCTAACGACTCTGATTCGAAACTATGGTATCGTTGTTCCGCTGGGGACGCTGTCTTTGAAAAAAACGAGACAGGATGAAACTTCCTATCGTCCTGCCTCTGCATCAGCACTGCTCCGAAACCTAATGAACTAGCATCGCAATGGAGCTCAGTCTCCTTGGTTGGATCATAAATCGCCAGAACTGGGCTATTTATCAGCTTGTCCTTGAGCGCATCAAACGCACTTACTCGCTCTGTAGTCATTGCAAAAGGAATGCCTTCACGGGTCAATTCAGTCAGCGGCTTGACTATCCTACTGTGTCCCTCAACAAACATCCGGAAATAGCTAAACATTCCCAAAACAGAGCGCAACTCCTTCAAGTTACGGGGAGGCTGCAATCTTTTTATTGCTTCGATATGGTCATCATTCGGGCGTATGCCGTCAGAAGTGACCGAATAACCAAGGTATTCTATCTTGTTATAGGCAAACTTACACTTGGATAAACGCAGAACTAAACCCTTCTCCGTCATTCGTCTCAAAACCTTCTTCAACAATTTGACATGCTCATCTAAGGTTACCGTAGCCAGCACTATGTCGTCTATGTAAATCGAGATCTGCCCAGAGGATATTAGGTCTGAGAAAATTTCACATATGTATCGCTGAAAAATGGCAGGGGCGTTTTTCAAACCAAACGGCATTCGGATATACTCGAACTGACCATGAGGCACCACAAATGAAGTATATTGAATCGAATCAGGCGCCATCGCCACATGGAAAAATCCATCTCTCAAGTCTAAGGTGGAAAAGTATGTCTTTCCCCCGAAATACCCCAAACAATCTTCTATCAGCGGTAGCGGGTAATTATCCCTAGCTGTGACTTTATTGAGTGCCCTGAAGTCAACACACATACGGAGCTCTCCCGATTTCTTTTTAACTAGGACCACCGCCGACGCATACGGAGATTGGCTTGGCCTAATAACCTTTTGTTCCAACAATCTGTCTAAAATTTTCTGTACCTCTATCCTCTTATAGTATGAGAGACGTCTAGGAGTTGTGTGGAATGGCGTCTGATCCGTTAACCTAATTTTCATCTCAAAGTCATGCGGCTTAATCTCTATGTCGTCAGGGCCCAAATATTATTCATAAATAGTGCGTCTAATTGCATCTACCTCTTGCTTTGTTAGTGAATCATTAATAGCTAATAACTCCTCTGCATCAGCATTATCACTCAATTCGACTGTGTGCACCTCGGGACAAACAAAAATATCTTCTTTAACCTTCACACCATCATTACTGTCAAATAACACAGACGTACCAACTTTCGCCACCGATGGCTTTTCTAAGCCTTTGCCTTCTGTTGGTGGGGGTTCACCTGGGTCAAAAATGCAAAAATGCGAACTTTCGTTAAGAATATTTTTATTGGCCATATCGCTGCTTACATGAGCGAAATTTTTGTTCAACTGACATAATTTGATGTTACATTTTTCTAGAAAGTCTCTACCCAAAATGAGTGGAATATTGGTTTGTTCGTCAGGAAGTATTATTAGTTTATGCTTAAGGTACATTTTTCTAAATCTAATGATGCAGTCGATACAGCCAAATGATGAAAGAACCTGATTCCCCAAGCCTCGAAACGAAGTCTTTTGCTTCTTAGATGAAATGGGTTTGTTGATTGTAGAGTACCGGACAAAACTAACCGGACTACCGGTATCAAACAAAGAAAGAAAATTCGTAAAGTCGCGTTCGAAAGCAGATTCAGAATTGAAAACAACACTTACCCAGTTAACAGACCCCAACACCCCTATATCAGCAACAGCAGCATCATCCGGTTCAGTGGTATCCACAGCAGCAGCCAGATTTCGGGGTGTCAGAAGCTTCGATGGATTCGGACAACGTCGGTGGTCATGGCCCATTTGCCAGCATTTGAAACATGCGCCTGGCAGACGTACTTCGTATGGGCATTTACTTTGATAATGCCCCATCTTACTGCAGTTAAAGCATCGAACTGGTTCGCCGGATCTCTGTTCCGGGCTAGCAGCAGTAGTAGTGGGAGCCGATCGCATCGATGGCCGAGGTCGGACTGTGGTCAGTCGTTTAATGTGATCCATGATGCGTTCCCGGTGTATCCCAACAGCGGCCTTCAGTTGTTCGATCGTAGTCGTACCACTCAGCAGCAAAACAGTGTCCTCAGGTGGCAGATGCATCCCATCCACGATTATACCCACTATCTCGTATTCGCGTAGTTGGCTATGCTTAGCCAAACCATTCATTATGAGAACGTAGTGATGCATTTCCTCAGCGTCCCGATTCCATTTGCGCGCACGCAGTCGCTTGATTAATTCGGTGTGACTCAAGACGTGGTCGAACTCTTGGGTTAGAACTGCTTTTAGGCCACGGAAATCTCGTTCATCACTCTGCTTGGCGCAGTCAGCAGCAGCGCCCGTCAACAGACTGCGTAGGCAGATGTATTTGAATGCATCGTCACATCTGTATGTTTGGCAAATTTGTTCCAGGTCGTTGATGAAATGCTTGACGTCATAGCCCGACTCGCGATCACCACTAAATTTTGGTACCACCCGCACGATATCTTCTACTCGAGCCCGGTTAACAGGTTCAGGACTCATTTGTTCTAATTGGCGTGTGAGTTGAATGATCTCTTGCTTCCTGCGCAGTATAGTTAATTGTTGCTCCAAAGCGGACAGCTCAAAATCGGCATCGCTTAGTGCTGGCTCTCTCTGTGTAGCAGACGCAAACGTGTTCCAGGCAGTGGCTCCACCCATAGCCCGAGAGTCGGCAGCATCTGTGGTCGTACGGACATTCTTAGTGGTAGTGGCAGCGGAGGCGGCAGTGGCGGCGGTGGTGGAAGTAGCAGCGGTGGCCGCAGTGGTAGCAGTAGCAGCAGTGGCAGCAGTAGCAGCAGTGGCAGCAGTAGCAGCAGTGGCAGCAGTAGCAGCAGTGGCCGCAGTAGCAGCAGTGGCAGCAGTAGCAGCAGTGGCAGCAGTAGCAGCAGTGACAGCAGTAGCCTCAGTGGCAGCAGTAGCAGCAGTAGCAGCAGTGACAGCAGTAGCAGCAGTGACAGCAGTAGCCTCAGTGGCAGCAGTAGCAGCAGTATCAGTAGCGGCAGTGGCAGCAGTGGCGACCTTGGCAGCGGTGACGGCATTTGCGGACTCGACCCCAGAAGTACTCGCTGCAGCGGAATATGATGAATGGCCTATCTCCGAACAAAGCTCATCCCCAGCCTGCGCGTTATCATCTTTAGCTAACGTCGAGTCCAGCAATGCCCGTAATTGGGATACGGTGGCCGACGCAGGAAATTCGACCTCGTATTCCCGCAGTATTTCCATTAAATCGGATTTGCTTTGTTTAGGCATCTTGAATATTCGTATTTGTGAGAATACCCCATATCTGATGTTGAAATAACCGACATAAATTGTAATAATCACGTTCTTTATTTGGTAACTAAAAAAAATGGCGGATCCCTTTACAAAAAGCGTGTTTCTCCTCCTTTTTCCTTTTTAACAGTGAAGTCAGCCACGGCTACTTCGTTTTACATCTCAAGAAAACATCCAGGTGGCGCAACCCGAGTTACAAAAAGGGTGCGTCCACCAAGTGTATGATAATCGTTACTTTACATTCTTACACCTTATTCATTTTCAATCAAATATTTCTATTAAACCCGATTTCGTATTGGCGTATTATTAGTATTGTGTAGAAAAAGGAAAACTGTCAAATCATCAAAATCGTGAGAGAATCCTTTCATTTTAAAGAAAAGTACGCAAACGCTTTTGCGTAAAAAGATGAAAAACTTAAAAGTTCAAAGTTTTCAAAATTAAATAATCGATTTTCGCATTGCTTCAATCTCGGATATGCAATTGTTTTTATATAAAATTGTGTGAAAACGATTAAGATGATTTCAATTTTACTCTTTCGATCCCAGCCAAAGTATAAACACACTTAATATGAAAAAATGAAATTTGAAATTGGTTTTAACACACTTCCTGTCTCGTAGTTTATACTTTAAATAACAGTTATGAACACATTTATATATGTTTGTGACATATATATCGCATCAGTATTCTTTGTTGGGATCTATGTTTTACGATTTCTTCAGCATAAATTACTGACTGGAACATTCATATGTGTCCCGCCCAAAAATACGCATGGGACTTATTTCATTTGTTTCATGAACTCCCACCACCGCCGGATAAATAATTTCAATCAACTTTGGAGTGCAAATAGTTATTTATAATTTTCTGGAAAGGGGCAACCTAAGAAATAAGTTTTATTGGTCTCCGTACACATCCGGATCGAAAAAGTAAATGAACTCTCAAGTGAGAGTGTAGATCATTTGATTAGTAAGTTCCACTAGGCCAAGTAAACGAATAATGTTTTGATTTGACAAATATTTTCATTAGACAAATATTTTCATTTGACAAATATTGTCATCTGACAGTTTTCATGTTTTACCAGCCGAAATTCTGTGTGAAAAAAAAATTAAAGAAGGTACATTTTTCGTTCGTTCATCCTTTTACCATTTTCTCAGTAGGAACGCGAACGGGTTTGTGTAAAGTTTTTATAAATTTACATTTGCATATTAGTACGCGAACGGACCTAGTGTTTTGATTCTTCAATTGACGTTTCTGCTGTCATGTTTGGTAAATACATCTTACTAGTTACTACAAAAGCGTTCCATTTTGGCTACATGTGTAGTTAGATGATTTTGTATGTAAAATGACACATTGCTTACTGCATGTTGTCCCTATTTCTGATTTGACTGCACCAATAGTACAGCACAATTTGGTACATTTTTATCTGTTTGACGTTTCAAGCTGTGAAATACTACGACACTTACTTCAAGTTACTTGAAAAGTAAGGTAACACACCTATTCATTACTGTTGACAGCATTGTTTTACAACCTGCCCAAAGAAATTTCCTATGCACACATTAGGTCCGTTCGCGTACTTTATGTGTAGAAAAATGAAAACTGTCAAATCTTCAAAATCGAGAGAGAATCGTCTCATTTTAAAGAAAATGAGACAAAAGCGTTCGCGTAGCTTTTGTGTAAAAAGATGAAAAAAGTCAAAGTTTGGCTTGAAAAGAAGCAACAGCTGTTTTTTTTTTGCTGACAAACTCATAGGAGTTCATCATTTGACAGTTTTCATTTTTTTACCAGCTGCAATTCTGTGTGAAGAAAAATTAACGAAAGTACATGTTTTTTCGTTCATCTTTTTACCATTTTCTCAGTACGCGAACGCGTTTGTGTAGTTTTGCACGAAAGTTTATATAAATTTACGTTTGCATATTAGTTCGCGAACGGACCTATTAGTTACTTTAACATTTGAGGGGAAGGGATTTGCTTATTTGGTTCGGCTCTCGAAATTTGTGTGCAAGGGAACAACTTTAAGAAGTTTTCAAAACTTTGAGAAGCTTAAAGTTACTTCAAAAAGTAATTGAACAGTGCATGATAGATGACAGCAGTATTAACAAAAAGGAAACACTGAATGGGTGGTGAAAATAAATAAGAGATTTAAGCGTTTATGAATTGTTTTGATAAATAAAGATATTTAAAGTGAATTGTGTTATGAAATAAGTGAATTACTAACATTCAATTTGTATCCCAACCTGAATGTAGGAATTTTAAGTATAGTTCTTTGTAGCTTTTTATAAAGTACACAGTTCACACCTAAAAAGTCACAGTTTTAATTGAGTTTTAACTATAAAAAGCCATTTTAACTTTTCGCTCGTTTGAGAGTAATATATACATATATAGCGAACAGGTCTGGGTTTTATTAGTTCAATATATCGAGCGTCTATAATTGTAAATGCATTTTTTCCACTCACCGAGAATGATAAATCCATTGAACATCCTGCATTGGTGTAGCACTCAATTTGACATCCTGTGAGTTTGCCCTCATTCATGCAAGCAACTTTATAGCGAAATAAAAATGGATGTCTTGTTCCAGTTATCATCATATCCTCGTCCCTGTTTAGCATAACTCGAACTGGTCTACGTAGTTTATGTGCTGCAAATGCTACCGGCACGGCGACTAAATATGCACGTGACTCCTTCCCTCCAAAACCACCGCCCAATCGCTTCGCTCGGCATACAACCCTCGACGCAGAAATTGAAAGTACATGAGCTACAAGCTTTTGAATCTCGGATGGATGTTGAGTTGAACTGAAGATTTCAATTTCATCACTATCACGCGGCACTGCCAAAGCAACATTAGTTTCTAAATAGAAGTGTTCCTGACCACCCATCCGACAGACGCCTTCTATAATATGGTCTGATGTTCTCAAAGCTTCATCTAGATCACCTTGAGTTATAGTTATAGGATAATCTGGGAAGTACGATTTCATGTCAATCGCTTGCTCTATTGTCACCACTGTCGGTGAAATGTCCTTATACTCAACCTTAACGAGTTTCGCTGCTCTTTGAGCAATAGTTTGGTTGTCCGCTACAATAGCACCAATAGTTTGACCTTGGCAGCTAATTTTCGATGCAAAAACTTCTTCATCGTGGAAGACCGGTCCGACAGAGTTTTGATCCTGAGTCAGATCTTTGTAACAGTAGAAGGAATGAACGCCTTCTTGCTTTAATGCTTCCGATGGATCAATGTTGAGTATTTCAGCATGACCTCTTGTGCTTAGAACGAATGCCAAATATAATTCATTATCCATCTTTGGAATATCATCGCAGTAGATAGCCTCTCCTGTCGCCTGTTTTAATCCGGATGCATGAACGGTAGGTCTACCGATCGGATCTGTTTGAGATTGACCTGAAGTGACTTTTTCAAACAGTTGAGTACTTTTAAGTGGCAATGCTTCAAAGACATTAGATCCACTCATATCTGTGATTGGAATGGTGTCACTGACAATGTTGTCCCTAGCGAGATCAATGCTAATGGCGAGGAAAGCTTTAAAGAAGAGACTTACAACCAAGGACCTTCGATAGGAAATCATACCGCCGGGAGCGTTGGCAGACAATGGTAGCTCCTTACATAAGCTCTCAGTGACATTGTTTAATAAGGTTTCATCCCATTTCTGATTAACCATTAGGAGTGATGTTTGCGGGGCTAGTACAGTGGTTGGAGCCATACCTCCAAACGCCAAGCTAATTTTTTCAACTAAATTCGTGTTTGGCTTAAAGGTGACGTTAACTGCAGCATTTACGATAGCAATATCATCCTCTCTTCGCCTAGCCTGCTTGAAGGCTTTCACATACTGATTTGCACTGGTTCTAGGAAACTGAACGCCCAGCAAAACTTCATGTGGCTCAATCTGATTCTTACGATAGGCAGTGAAGAAACCTTCGCCCATTATAATTCGTCTAGTATATAAAAAATCGTTTTTGAGGGATCCAATAATAAGCTCAACTCCACCAGCTGCCAGGATCGGATTCATGTCAGATATAGGGCTAGAAGTCATAATATTGCCTCCCAGTGATGCTACATTGCGTATTTGCCTTCCAGCAAAGTAGTGAAGCATGTCTAGCGCGCATTTGAAAAATCTAATCTCATGCTCCGTCTTTAGGGCGATTTGCTCTCTAAGGACATCTTCAATTTCCGAAAGGGTAACAGCCGCACCAAAGTATATCCCACGCGAGTTCTCCTCAATCTTATTTAACTCGTGGATTCTAGATGGATTGATAAGGACGGGATAGTGCAACATCTTGATTTTCATTTCGATTCCGATTTCCGTATTTCCAACGACAATCTTAGCTTCAGGGTGCTTATCTTTTAAGCTTAAAATTTTTTCCAGACTAGTTGGTCGAAACCACTCAACTCTTTTGCTGGAGAAATACAAATTTTGCCTATCCAACATGTCAGTCAGTTGCAGTTCAGGTGGAAAAATTGGTTCCTGACTTGGATCGTAGGGTTGAAATGCAGACTTTTCAAATAGAGTAGAATCGATGTTTTCGTTGACACAACCATTCATTCCACTAACCTTGCAACATTTATCGCCCATAGCACAGCTGAATTCCTTTGTAAATGTTTTGTATCCTTCCAGAATTGGACGATATCCAGTACAACGACACAAGTTACCTTGGAAGGCGATCTCTAAGTCCTTCATTCTTGGTTGTGGGGAGCTTCTAAGTAGCGCATACATTGACATGACGATTCCCGGAGTACAAAAACCACATTGTGATCCATGGGATTTAGCTATACGTTCCTGTGCGGGATGGAGACGAGTTCGAGTACTTCCAATTCCTTCAACTGAAGTTACAGCTTGACCGTGCATGGCACACACGGGTAAGAGACATGCATTAGCTGCGACATTTATGATTTTCTTTGTTTTACGATCGAATCTGGATATCATAACTGTGCAAGCACCGCAGCCGCCTTCTCCACATCCTAATTTTGTTCCGCATAGGCGAAGTTTATCTCTCAAGTAACTCAGCAAAGTGCATTCTGGGTCGGGATTGGGATCAGATATCTGGAAGAAACATTTAACTTTTGTTTATTTATGTAATTTGATTTAAGAAAGAATTGATAATTTATGATTAAGAAGAAAGAGGGATGGTTGCATGCAGCAAATATAATTTGTTCTAACTTGCCGGAGCATCCGTCATTGGTGTTTATCATATTCGCAGTAGCGTAAATATTCTTATAATAATGCTAGATATAAGATTTTTAATTTTTTTTTTTTAAATAATCCTTATTTTACTTATAAAATTTGTGGGAATAATTAGGACTGAAAACGGCTTTGGTTCAACTATTAACAGGTTGATGCCAGTAGTGACATCCTTATTGGCACTGCGAATAAATATGCTTTCTAGACCGTCAATATTTGTATCAATCAACCGTTATTTATTTTAATTTAAGAAATTTAAATTAAGAAAAAGAAACTGCTAATATGTAAATATACTTTGTAGACTAGAAACAAGTGTATCATTCATCAAAATATTAAACTATTTACAATGAATTTAATATTAATTTTTGTTTGTCTTCCTTTGATATTTTTTTTTATTAATTCATAAAAAATTATATGTTTTCATGAATTTATATTTAAAATAAAATATTTAGAAGGCTTATTGATGTACCCAATAAACCGTTTTCTAAAATTGCTTGTTTTTTTCTTGTTTAAGGAGTGTCAAAAATTGTACATTATCTTGGGTTCCAACAATTATATTATTGTGCGTTTTGGTAAGGTTTTTTATAAATATGGGATTTAAAGCATATTAATTTTTATAAAAAAAAATTATAAACGCAAAATGGGTTAAATAAAAGGATCTATACTCAATCCTTTTATTTAACCCATAACACATTGAGTCACCTCGACGAAACTAAAGTATTGCGGAAATATCTAAGTATTAAAACTAAAGTATTGCGTAAATACCTTCCTAGATGACACTAGCATTTACGGCTGAGAGTATGCAATCCAACTTGTAAAATTGTCGAATATGGATCGTGGATAAAGTATTTGGAATGCAAATTAGCACAACCACCTTAACAGCGCGATAATCAAACTTATGACTTATTTGGTTTATATATTGTAAGTTTATGTACATTTCAAAACGGGATTAGTTTACGACAACAAGTTATTTAATCGACATTGTAGTATGATTGTTATCAGTCGAATTAATAAAAATTACTTAATTTGCCTAAAATTCACAAACTAACTACATACCATGTGGAGTAAAAGTAGGTCCGTTCGCGAACTAATATGCAAACGTAAATTTATATAAACTTTCGTGCAAAACTACACAAACGCGTTCGCGTACTGAGAAAATGTAAAAAAGATGAACGAAAGAAAAATGTACTTTCGTTAATTTTTCTTCACACAGAATTTTAGCTGGTAAGAAAATTAAAACTGTCAAATGATGAAATCCTATGAGTTTGCCAGCAAAAAAAAACAGCTGTTGCTTCTTTTCAAGCCAAACTAAGAAGTTTTTACACAAAAGCGTTCGCGTACTTTTCTTAGAAATGAGAGGATTCTCTCTCGATTTTGGAGATTTGACACAAGTACGCGAACGGACCTAGTAATTCGCGGTTCATTAATCAAAAATCATGTTTATGCATTAGCTAAATGTCGTTAAGTAATAAATGGTATGGAAACTGGGAATCGTTTAGCAATAAATTGTAAGGAAATGTGGATCCAACATCCAATTTGGTTCAAAGATTCGCTGTCAGTTGTCAGAAATGCTGTCAGTTATATTTTAACTAAATTACTCGTTCATTCACGTACTTCGGTTAATTAGTTGATTGAATGTTTGTCAACGTCAATTAACTCCAAAGAAAGTTTTCTATTAAGATTTCTCATTTAATTCATTGATTAAAGATAATTCACCCTAAATTCGCGTTTATTAATTAGGCTGTTTTTGTTTAATAAAAGTATTAAGGGTACATTATATATGTATATACATATCTTAAACCTAATTTCTCTTGGAGATGGAATTAATTGCTTTGTGGAAAATAAACCATCCTACATATAGGATAAGAAAATGTTGAACACGGAAACTAATAGTTCACGAGTTATAAGTGTGCTAAAACCAGAAAAGAACAACAAATATTTTATAGCCAGGCAGGCGACCGAAAATGAGTAATTTTTTAAATTTGGGAAACAAATTAATTTGTTTTCTTTATGAATTTTTGTTATGATGGTTGATTTAACTCGATGATTTATTTATTCAAAACATAAGAAGTAAAAACAGAACTCAAATGAAAAACAAAAACCATGGCATTAACCAACAAATAAGAATAATGTTCTAAGAATCGTTGTCACTATTACAGTTAATGCAAATAAAGACGACTCCCAGTCTAGGTGAGCACTTCACACGGGAGCACTTTGGACAAGTACAGCACTGTACTCAATCCTAGGAAAAAAAATGCTTCCATGCACATCAGACAATAACATTCCAGCTCTTCTTCCGCTTTGGAACTTGATTTTTGCAAAACTTTTTCCAGTTGTCCAAACTTACCCCACACCTAGTTTGATGAAAATATTGCATCATTCATTAAAAAAATGCTCAAAAATGTCCATATTTGCATGTGGAATACTCGATACGCCACAGATAAATAAGTTGTTCAGGAGGAAAGATCACAATGATATTCCTTGTGTTCGAATCTCCCAGACAGCAGAGAACAGACAGACAATATTGACTGCTGGAATAAGTCCAGAAAGTGCCGCTTCAAACGACGATTTTTTCGTGGTCGAGGACCCACAGGAGAAAGTGGATTTGCTGGGCGCTTGTTTCGAGGCCGTGTATACGGTGAACAATCCTGTTCGCCGTAACCACGACATTGAGAATAGGGCTCTGGTGAGCCACTTCTATCTCCGCACCGAACTTGAGAATTGGCGATCTGAGAATAACGGATTCACCGTGTTCACTGATGAAAACCATGCTAATGCAGTTGTCGCCAATGGCCGAGATGCATCGCACTTGTTCGTGTCGAAGGATGATCTTCTGTGCATCTTCGAGTCACTAAAGAATAAAAAGTCGGCGGGGATGGATGGTGTCCCAAACGTCGTATTGAGACACCTGCCTTTGGAGGCTGTAGATATTTTCACCACGCTGTTTAACAATGCGCTGAATAATGCACATTATCCGGCGCATTGGAAGGTAGCTGTGGTACACCCTATCCCGAAAAAATGTAAAGATAGGACGAACCCTGCCAATCTCCGGTCAATTAGCTTGCTTCCGAATATTAGCAAGGTCTTTGAAAAGGTTGTAAATAGAGCCCTGTTAAAGTGGGTCGAGGACAATAACATAATCCCGGACAACCAGTTTGGTTTCAGGGCGAGGCATGACACTATTCATGCCGCGTCGAAACTGGTTTCCGACATTCAGTGGAATAAATGCAAAAACCAATGCACGGGTGCTTGTCTGGTTGATTTTGAGAAGGCTTTCGACACCGTATGGTTAGAGGGACTTTTCTACAAGTTGACCAGGCGGGGGATGCACAAACCTTTGCTATATATAATTTATAATATGCTTATGGGAAAGAAGTTCGTTGTCAAATGTGGCAACGTGACTTCGAGCAGAGTCTTGAAATTAAAAACGGTTTACAGCAGGGGGCGGTCAAATCTCCGATCCTGTTTAACATTTACACGAGTGATCTGGTGGGTTCACTCAGACATGCTATAGCGTATGCCGACGATTTGGTGGCATACAGATCAGGTCCGAAAATCGAGGTCATTAATATCCTTTTGCAGCGTGACTTCGATCAAATTAAGCGATATTGCGACGACTGGAAGTTGAAAATCAACTTTCAGAAGACGGAAACAATCTTGTTCAGAACTCCATTGGCTGGGGCCTCTAGGGATACCAGAAAAAACTGGAAGAAATTGGCCATTATTGGACAAAATGGGCAGCCATTGGCGGTGAGAAGCGTAGTTAGATATCTGGGTATCTGGCTTGACCAGTATCTGTATTTCGATAGACATATAGTTGCTTGTCTTGCTGGGGCCAAGAAGGCTTATGCTCTGACAAGGAGACTGTTTCATAGCAGTCAACTTGACTCTAGGGTGAAGGTCATTTGCTACGTGGCCCTTATAAGGCCGATCATCGCTTATGGTTGTCCATTGTGGTTTAATATAGCGCCTAGTTATATGGAAAAGATTCGGGTTTTGGAGAGACAATGTCTTAGGACCTGTCTCCGGTTGTTCCGAACGCCCGAATCCAACTATATAAAATACTATCCCAACAAGGTCCTATACGATGGGGCTCAGTTGAATAGGATTGACAATTTCCTCATTAAGGTCACTCGAAGGCACGTTGCAAGGGCGATGGCCAGCGACAATAGTCTGATATTTGGGGCTTACTACCCCAATGAAATGTACATAGAGAGTACGCTCCGGTCTGGCTTTATCCCGCCAGAGGCATTTATCCGTATTGATTCAAAAGGGCTGGTACAGACGAGGGATGGTATCCCGGTCTTATACCATCGCTACCACAGCGCGAGAGATAAGCGGCTCCGCCATGACGGGGACGTCGCCAATGCTCATGAGCTCCTCCGTTTTAGTACCGCAATATCGGAGAGGGATATATTCGACACGGAAAAGCAATTCGCCGAATTTTGGTGGCTTGTTGAGGGGGGAGGGGTCAACATGCCCTCCCAGGACGGTGCGTTACTCTAGGTAACATCCTCTTAGCTTATAAGTTAGATTAAGTCAGCTAGGGCGTTTTTGGGAGAGGCCGGGCTCGCCAACGTGTGGTGGTGCTTCCGGGAGTTGACTGACGCTGTAAGGCTTCAGTCGGCTCACGGCGGCGCGTGTGCACGTTGACGACTGCCAGGCGCTCGGAAAGCAATTGGGATTTTGACCACTTGTTGCGCCAGGCAACGAGTGCTCAGAATCCTAATTATAGTTAGAATATGCTAAGTAGTTTAAGTAAGTAGAGTAGGTAGTTTGTAATTTGTTTTTTTATATAAAAATATAAAATTTGATAAAGATTCCGAGTTTTCTTAACAATTTTCTCGATGAAAACATAATTATGTAAGATTAGTTCGTAAAATAGTTTTTAGGCCGAAAGGCAATAATTATAAGATAGAGTTAAGTTTAGGGCGTCCGCATAAGGATCAATAATCTAGAATAAGTATCCTGTTAATTTTAAGTTAGATTTAATCATTTTTGTCTAGTATTTAAGTTGATATAAGCTAATAATTAATAAAAATGAATTTAAAAGTAAAAAGTAAAAGTAATACTCGATACGCCATCGTCCAAGGCCAAGAACATAAGAGTGTGACAGCCAATCGTATAGGATTGGCTGCGTCATCAACTTCATGTCTCTACCTGTTCCCGCAGTCCCAGTGCAACAAGATCATGTTAAAATGGCGCCCTGGCAGGGATCCTCCTGAAACACATCCTTTTCTCCTGGTAATTCGTTTGTAGTCCCTAAATAGGACGGTGATTCAGAACGTCCAATTGGATGGAAATTACTGTACTCATGAGAACACAGGAATCAGTCTGACACGACAAACAACTTCCCTCGTTCCCATAAGAACACGTTTGTAATCACAGAAGGATTGAATGATGCCTGTAAAGCAATAAGCAACCCGTACCTTAGTAGGTTGCCTTTGATTATTGAATTTAGTGACTTAAAAGGATAACGCGGTACTTCCGAAAGAGGGTTCCCAAAATCAAATTTCTTTCTCTTGCAGCTGTCTTTACTACCTTGACCGTAATGCTAACGCCGGCGAACTTGTGGCTGTGAGTGAAAGTCAAGTAATTAAAACGAACAAAAAATAAGAGACAGTTATAATTCTTTGTGTATCGTGAAGAACCCATAACTTGCAAAAAACGGGAAATGCATTTTTCGACAGTTATTAAAATAAATTTAAATTATTAATTGTGTATATAAAATTTGAATTGCATAGAAAAAAATTCACAATAGCTCAAATTAATAAATAATGTTATCTTCCCAGCAATAAAGCATCCGAGGAAGGCACAGTCATTTAAACTTAAAACGCTTTATAATGAAAAAACCGAAACAAAATCCGACATGACGTCACAAAAATTTGGCAAATCTCATCAAGAATCGTTAATAACGAACTGTTGGACCAACCCAAGTTGACTCATGAAAGTCTGATATCTTAATTTTGCACGTTTTTCACCATCAGATTAAAAAAAATCACCACGATTTATTAACTTTTTCAATTAAAAAAAAAACTGGGCGTGGTTTTCTATCTGCTAATACAATGCAACTGACAGTGGTTTTGCACGTGATGGTTAGTGTGCGAGATTCATTCGTATATGCTCTTGTTAGTGCAGTTCTTCCGTTTTTTGAGTAATTTGCGTGGTCCAACTAGTCCCACTCTAACCTATTACAGATTCTCATTGCTTTAAATTTGTTGGTAAAAATATGCGACATTCTTGTTCTTGTTGTGTCTCAAAAGTAAAAACTGCAGACGAATTACTGTAAAATTTCAGTAAAAGCATGTTATGATGATGCGATTTGAGATCTCATTTACGTCGTACAAGAAAATTAGACGAGATCATCGAGGAATCGGAGGGCTGGGAGGAACCTGGCGCCAGTGTATTGCGAGACTTATCTCCAACTCCATATTGCTCCATCTTCCTACTACTCGTGGCATTCAATATGAACTCCAAAACAAACAAAAAACAAAAACATAACAATCCAAAAAGCAACACAAATAAGACCAGGACCTTTTCAAAACCTGGCGGTAGTACGGCGACCATGTTGTCTACTGGTACAGCTGCTGCAATGCATAGTAGCACTGAGAGTGTGATTAAGCTCCAGATGCAGTCAGCAATCGCTATGAAGCTCTTCCTAGCAGTGGTAGGATTGCGGCACTACATGGCTAGTCATTCCAAAGGAAATTGGACTTCTTCTTCTTCTTCTTCTTCTTCTTCTTCTTCTTCTTCTTCTTCTTCTTCTTCTTCTTCCTCCTCCTTAATGACGGTGAGGCTATGATCATTATTAAAGGGATCATAAGCCTCCCACATAACTGCATCGCTACCTACTGGTGCGCCTGTGGGGTTCACCGAAAGGGAATTCGAAGTATTTACAGATATTGTGGAGACCGACAGAAAATCGCAGCAGATCGGCAAACTAAAACAGGTCCAAGGCCTCCTGGAAAAGGACAGACTCGTTCGTTTCCTCAAAGTCCACCGCCACATCTCATAAGCCGTTCAACGATATCCTAAAAGACAAGATTGTGTTCGGGGTGATTCAGATGGAAGAATTTGCCCTCAACGGTGGCACAAGTTCAAATCCAAGCTGTCAAGCTTTTATTTAGCCTTCATGAATGGTTATCTTGGACTACCTGCAGAAATGGAAGATGCCGGATTGCATCAAAGACACGACCAGCTCGTCGCCTTTGAGGACTTAAGAACTCTGGATCTATATATGTCAATCTATCTCTTTCTATCTCTTTGAAATGATTACGTTTGCACAATCAAATAGGGACTTAACATTTGGAATCGCCTTCCTTATGGTTTGCAGGTAATAACATCTTACAGCACCTTTCAGAGAAAACTTTCCGATTTTATTTTCAATAGCCGCATCACAATTTGATAAAAATAATCAGATTTTATTTTTAATTCTAATTAACTTTTATTTTTTACTCTAATTTTATTTAATAATGTTTCAAAACTCGGTCTCTATTGTCCCTTGTAGCAAATTGTAAGAACTAGGTACCATATTTTATAATAGCAATTATGACAATAATAATAATAATAATTTATAAGGTCGTCATAGGCAAACTTGGGAAGGTTTGGTCTGATGCGAAGCTTGAGGTTGTTGCGAGGAAAGACATTCCGAGCAGATCAAGGGCTAGCAAGTCGATTCCTGGTCAACCCCCCTCGGCTGATGAAATGACGCATTCACTAGACTTGATAACTGTTCGCTGTGCTTCCTCGACAGCGACGTGGACGCTGCTGCTGATATGATAACAAACATGATTTCATAGGGTATGAAATGCTGTATCCCTAACCGGATAAAAAGTATCAAACCCAAGGTAAACGCGTGGTGTGACTCGAGCTGCAAAGATGTTTGCACGTTAAAAGAGCTTTCGGTCTTATAAGACCAACCCATCTGAGGAAAACCGGAAAAAGTTCAAACGAGCCAGAAATGCCTTATTAATCGTGTAAAATTCTCTTACGATCAAAACCTGAGGGATAAAGTAAAACGGGTATTAAAAACTTTTGGTCGTTTGT
This sequence comes from Portevinia maculata, assembly GCA_949715645.1. Lineage (NCBI taxonomy): Eukaryota > Metazoa > Arthropoda > Insecta > Diptera > Syrphidae > Portevinia > Portevinia maculata. Next base: position 99,801,283 of record OX454525.1, read on the forward strand.
CAAAAACATCAAGAATTCGGCCTCGTCATCTATCCAGACACTCTTTTACAACGACATTCCAGCTGTCAGCTCTCTGGATAAAGCCAATCTGCTTGCTGCTCACCTTGCAATTAGCACAAAGCAGGTGGCAATGGTGCGATGGTAGTGTATTCACTAAAGTGATTGGCAGGTCGTGCGTTCGAATCCCGACCAGGGCCATGATTTTTATAAATTGAATACACACAACAAAAACTGATCTCCCTAAAACAATTTGGGCGCCACCTGTTGAGAAATAAAAAATCCCATCGCACCAAACCTCTTTCCTATCCTTCTATTCTTTCAGTAAGTAGCACCCAAAAATAGGCAATGAATTGCTGGGAGCTACTTGCGCAACAAACTAAATGCCTGCGCTGTGGTTTTACCATTATAAGGGTACTGTGTCACTACAGAAAAAAGAAATCCCTTTAGCGCACGCAAATTATAAAAAAAAAAAAAAAGCTACCAGAATGTGCTCCCCCTGTACTCTAGTGCGTAGAATACTCCATGGGGCCAATCCACTTTCGCACTCGTACAGTGGCTAGAGTACTTCGAGATCGTGACATACACAAATCCGCTGGTCCAGATAGTATTTCCCCCATCGTTCTATGCTCTCAAAACCACTAGGTAAGCTTTTCTATCTGTCCTATTCTTCAGGCTCTTTACGAGGAGATGGAAAATAGCATTTGTCCAGCCTGTACCAAAAAAACTAGAGTCTTCTTCTCCCTCCTCCTAGCGACCAATTGCACTTATGTCCCTTCTTTCTATGGTCATGGAAGCGCTAATCAACCGTCAGCCAATGAAATATCTTTAATCCCGAAAACTTCCCAATGACCGCCAGTACGGTTTTCGCGCAAACAGGTCCGGTGATTTGATGACATATCTAACCGAAAAGTGGAACCAATCTCTTCACCAAGGCATAATCAGCGCCCAAGCTACATTAGTTGGAGGGGAAGACCTTATTTCAATTGAAGATGTAGAGGCTAGTTGTATGCAACTAAAAAATTCTAAGTCCCCAGGTTTCGACGGAATAAGAAATACTTTCATCAAAAACCTTCCAAGGATCGGATTTCAGTTCTTGCAGCGGCTCTTTAACTGCTGCTTTAAACGGGGATATTTTCCCCAAGAATGGAAAACAGCAAAAGTCATCCCGGTTCTGAAACCAGGTAAAGATGCTTGCCTACCTAGTAGTTACAGACCGATAAACTTGTTAAGCTCGCTAAGTAAGTGCTTTGAAAAAAATTATTAAAATAAAACTAACAACTCACCTCAGCGAACATAATATTTTACCTGAAGCACAATTCGGTTTCAGAGCACATCATTCCACAGTGCACCAAATTCAAATGGTTATCCTTGACGTCGAAAAAGCGTTTGACACAGTATGGCACGATGGCTTACTGCACAAACTACTAAGTCTACGTTTCCCAATCTACCTAGTGAAATTAGTCCAGTCATTTTTATCTGGGCGTTCTTTCAAAGTTTCTGTTAATAACTGGTTATCAGCAGGTTTCTCAATTGACGCAGGGGTTCCCCAGGGTTCGGTTCTTGGGCCAATCCTGTATAATATTTACACGCACGATTTTCCAAAATTAACCAATTGTGAAATTGCCATTTTTGCAGACGACACATGCATTTATTCATTAGATTCAGTTGGTTTAAACATTGAAACGAAATTGCAATCTGGCTTAAATGTCATCCAAACATACTTTGCCAATTTGAAAATTAAATTAAATGCTTCAAAGACTCAGGCTGTCTTTTTTACTATAAAAAGAAAAGTCTGCTTCTTACCAAGCAACAGAATAGTAATAAATAATATACAAACGGATTGGAAATCAAGTGCTAAGTACCTTGGGGTTCACCTTGACAAGTCGTTAACATTTAGCCTTCATGTCCAAGAAACCATCAGGAAAGTTAATATCACAATTAAAATACTGTATTCATTTATAAACCGAAGATCAAAAATGAGCCGAGAAAACAAACTCATTATTTTCAAAGTAATCTTTCAAGCAATTTTGTTTTATGGTTCTCCAGTTTGGGGCAAATGTGCAAAGAGCCACATACGTAGACTACAGATAACCCAAAACAAACTACTGAAAATGATCTTAAACTTACCTTGGCATTTTTCGACCGAAGAACTGCATGCAATCTCAAACATTGAAAAAATATCAGTAAGACTGAATAAATTATTTGATCGCTACAGCTGGTCTTGCAGCTCCTCTGACAACTCCTTGATTTTAGGTCTTCCACATTAAACAAACATAAAATCACTACCTGTTCCACTTATTGTTATTATTTATTTATTTATTAATTTACTATATTTGTTATTATTTATTTATTTATTATTTATTTATTTATTTATTTATTTATTATTTATTTATTTATTATTTATTTATTTATTATTTATTTATTTATTTATTATTTATTTATTTATTAATTTATCTAGTCATTTATTTATATACATATTTATCTATTTATTTATCTATAATTAAAATTGACTTCATTATGATATTAATTCATCGTCTGCATTTGTTCAGTTATTCATATTTGTTAAATTATTTATATTTGTTAAAATTTTATATGTTTCCTTAAACTATTCATATCTGTTAACTTATTACATTTGTCAATTATATCTATAATTGTTAATCTATTTATATATTATGTTTATTTAGTAACTGTACTTGTTAATGTACGTGATATCTGAAATCAAGTTGCCCACCACCACTTCTCTCATTTCAATGATCCTATTATAGTTCGAATTGAGGTTTTTTTTCATCAGCTTTTCCTCAAATTATTACTTAAATATATAATATATAGTTTGATATTCTTCATTTACAATTACATAAGATTATCAGTAGTAAGGTAGTAATAACCACATCTCTGTAAATTGTGCAATAGTAGTGTTTAGAATGTATATCTTTGCTGAAATAAAAAATAACTAACTAACTAACTATCTCTTCACCAAGGTGGTGAAAGTAAGATTGTTGCGCTTGATATGTCAAAGGCATTTGACAGAGTTTGGCATCAAGCTCTGTTGTCGAAAATGTGTGCATTTGGAATCGATGATAATCTTTTTCAATGAATTAGAAATTACCTTTCTGACCGCTCATTTCAAGTTGTTTTCGACGGTTTCAAGTCTGCAACTCACCAAATAAATGCTGGTGTTCCCCAAGGCTCTGTTCTATCCCCGACTCTCTTTCAAATTTTTACAAATGAACTACTCTCTGTTACTTCTAATCCAATCCATTCCTTTGCTGATGACAGTACCCTCATGGTCACGTCCCTCTTCTTCGGGCGTGGAACTGGAACAGCAACGTATGTTAAGCTCATTAAATCCCGATCTAAACAGCATAACTCAGTGGGGTACAACCAATACATTGAAATTTAATGCTTTTATAACACAATTCTGTCTTCTGTCATTAAAGCAAAACCAAAACACACTGCCATTTTCCTTAAATGGCGCCTGCATCGCTGAAACCGAAAGACTTTCCAGTTTCGGTATGTGTGTTAATGACAACCTCCGTTGGAATGACCACATATTTGATGTCGACAAGAACGCTGCGAAATGTTTAGGCTTCCTTGAGCGATATAAGAAATATTTCACCCCTTTTGATCTGGTTACAATTTATAGACCGATTATTTGCCCGAAACTCGAGTACAACGCTCATATCTGGTCTGGTGCACCAATAACATTTGGAACTACTTGACATTATCTAAGAACGCGCGATAAAACTCATTGGCGACCGAGACATCGCGAGATCGATTGACTCTTAGTCATCGCCGTAATGTCTCCTGTTTTTCGTTATTTTATCGTTATTTCCACCATAAGTGCTCAAACGAAATAGAAAGTTGCATTCCACCCCTACAAGATTTCCACCGCAATACCCGCCATGCCACGAATGCGCATCAGTTCACCCTCAAGCCTGTATTCGGGCGTACAGTGAAGTTCAAAGAATCTTTCCTCAGCCGTAAAACACGAATGTGGAATACTCTCCCACGCTCTATTTTTCCTTCGCATTATAACCTACAAACATTTAAAGCCAACGTGCATTGGCATCTCTCCTTTTTTTCTTATCCTAATTTCCTTAACGCCCGCGCTGTGTAGCCAATACAAGATAAGGTTCCTAAAAAATCCCTTTAGTGCGTGTACATTATAAAATAAAAAAATTTGTCAAAGTCATCTGTCCACCAAAATATTTCTTTGGCGCGTTGATAGTATCCTCTTGAAACCCTTAGCAGTGATTTTGCTCTATGAAAGCAAGTTTGTTGTATTGAATTCCACATATCTTGTGCTCTGCACTCTGCATCCTCAACCTCTTTAATGATGTGATGGACATAATTTTTCATATTTGCAATAAATGCCTTTCTCTATGTCCAGCTTGTACCATTTGATTCTCGCAGACACTTTTGTTTGTTTAGTTCTGCTTGTTCCCGCCGCAATAAAAATGTCTGCAAAGAGGAGGCGTTGATGTTGGCCTCTCCTAGGATCCTAGGATTTTAATACCATCCGTATAACACTTAATGGCGTTTTGGGCTATTTGGTGGGTTATTGTTAACCCACTATTTGGGATCTCTGAAAACCGTTTACTAAAGCATAATGTCTTATGAAGGCGGTCTATGACCGCGCAGTTCATGTCAAGTTACGTAAGTTCAGCAAATGGATTTATTAGTTCCGGGTGATCACTAAGCCTTATCTGAATAAGCTGTATTAAACTTACTGCACTGCCAATCGCCACTTTATGTAAGTATATGTCGAGATGTGTTAGCCCTGTTAGTGTTTCTATAGCAGCTATGGGGCAAGTGTGCATGGTTCCGGAGATACCTAGGCATGCAAACTGTTGCACCCTTTTGAGCTTTGTGATTGCTATTTTTTGTGTGGCTTTTGTCCACGATAATATAGAAGCATGTTGTAATGGGACAGATCATCATTAGATAGATTTAGTGGGTGATCTTTGGAAAGGTACCCCAAGTTACCCAGGTAACCCATACATGCGACGGCAGGCCCACAATGCTCTCGTAGCTTTTGTAATTTTGTTGTTTATGTGAGAGTTTAAATTTAGCTTTCTCTCTATGATTACTGCAAGATATTATATATATTCTTTTGGTAAAATGAACTATGATAGCCTGGATTGATGGAAATATTTTCCCTGTTGCACCAGTTTAGGGCCGTCTTAAGCGCGTTTTGAATACGTGTTGTGGCTTCGTTTGCATCTTCGCCCCTAATAATGATGACTATGTAATCGGCGTCTATCACATGCCTCTACACCAAAAAGGAGGATTTCTGCCTGGTAGTACAATGGAACGTTACCGAGTCTGAGTGCTCTGTGATTTGGATTTCCTTTTTCAAAAAAAAAAAAAAAAAAAAAAAATATCATCGGCGTATCCAATCGCATTGAAATCTTAATTGCTCAATCTATGGAGCAGGTCATCAATGACCAATTACCACAGGAGGAGTGATAGCACTCCTCCCTGCGGGCAGCCCCTTACCTCTGATACTATGATACTGAAGTCGGTCCTGATGAAGCAGTTATTTTCCGACTTTAAAGCTTCGCTTTGATCTATTTTATAGTGGGTTGGTCTATATTTCTGTGATGCAAAGCATTTGATATGGAATCATATCCAGTGCTGTCAAAAACACCCTCTATGTCCAGAAAGGTGCATAGTACGATCTCTTTGCACCGATAGGAGCTTTTAACCTCTGTTGTTAGTTTTAACAGAGCGCCTTCAGTCGATTAACCTTTCAGATATGCAACTTGGTGTAGCGGCATGCTGTTTGCAAAGCATTCTCTGATGTGAACGTAGATAATCCTTTCAATTGTTTTCTGAAAAAAACGATGTCAAGCTTATGGGACGGTATCTTTCCTCCCCTTATCCATTTCTTTTTGGTTTAAATGAGTTTTTGGATACTTAACCTTATCCCGATTGAACAGTCTCCGGATAAGCTATTAATTTTCTGAGGTTTCTTTCAGTTAAAACATCCGCTATATGGTCATTTAATATGTCCATAGTAAAGACCCTGGGAAGTCGCGTGTGATTGTACCATCCGGTTTGTTTAACAACCCCATGCAGTTTGATTGATCCTTTGAAAGTGCCTTTTGGAGACGTGCTACTGCAGGAAGTGTTTCAAGCTTCTCGCAGTTTTTAAGCCAGGAGGCTCTTTGACCACAGTGCGCTTTACATTGCAACTACTTTTAAAGAAGGAGAGAATAATGTCATTTAGCTGACATTGTGCACATTGGCTTGTTGTTAGTGGTGCTGCTGGCAACATGTCAGATTTGAACGCTAAGTTTTCGCGATATGTTCTCCAATAAGTTAGTCTGTTTTCATAAGGGACTGGCGTTGCACTTTATTTTGAATCTTATCTGCATACAGAGATATACTCAAACGTTCATTGAACTCTGAACTCTTAAGTACTCCCTGTAACACCATTGAGTTTGTCAGGAAGGTTAGGGTACTGAACATGGTTTTCAACAAAGCACTGACTTCCACCTGCCCACTTATCCGGCAAACATAATTGTGGCAAAAAGAAGCCGTATTGGTGGACCTCAGATTTAGGACCTCTTAGAAGGAGTTGTATAAGAAACAATTCAACGAAGTCAAGTTCACAAAAACTGAAACCAATTTTGCTTCCTACAAAGTATTTTTTCCAAGCTAAGGTCCTGGCAGTGACAAAAGCTGCAAGACAGATTGCAATGAAGGCTATACCACAAGTTGATAATACATTATATCCTTTTTCATTGACAGCCAAGCGGTAATAAAAGCGAATTCTGCCATTGAAGTGAAATCGAAGCGTGTAAGTTTTTGTCGCGAAGACTGACGGAATCTTAGTGCACAGTACTTCTCAAGACTAGGCTGAGTCTGCGGACACGGTGGTGTGCCAGGAAAAGAAAAACCTGATGAATTAGCAAAAATGGGATAATCTCTTAAATTAAACCAGACACTTCAGTAAAGACCCCACGTTGTAGTCTCAAACAAGCAATCGGGAACAGAACACTGAAAAGCTATAATCAGGAAAATGTGGCCGCTCTGCAGAAAGCAAAAGGCTGAGAGAATCCCACAAATGAAAAAAAAATCGGTGTCCTGTCTTGTGGATGTCATCACAGGAGACAAGATGCTGAGCTATCATGCTATTTCCACAAATTGTAACCTATTTATTTTCTATTGCCTATTGTTTATCAATATTGATATTAAGATTACTTAAATGTTGAATTAAAAATATGAATAAACAAATTTACTTTACGTTGGCCATTAAAAATGTATGTTATTCAGACACAAGTTGCTGGCATTTGAAAAGAATCATATCACAAAAATTATCTTGTATTAAGGTCAGGGCAAGACTATGTAATGTGAAAAAGTTTGTTTTTATTTTGCGTGATCTGACCCCATTTGTTTATTTCATTCGCAGGGCGATATGGACTTGGGCTCAAGATATATATATATTAAGTAAAACATTTTATCACATCAGTATCTAATTTAGAAATAATTGGCATGCCTCCAGTTCATTCACCTGAATTTTAAAATTGCTTAGATGTAATTTCTCCCCTTAGTCGCAATTTTCGATAAGTGCTGTTTATCGAGCGCGGCTGCATTGATATTCTTAGCCCAACACTGCAACTGAACTGGATTAACAACTTTTATTAATACGTAGGTTTATGTTTATTTACATTCCAAGGCAAGGTCACTGGGGGTTAAGAAAGGCATATATTTCCGATTATAAGTTAAAAGATAACTTATTGTTTTTGTGAATCTTTCCGTTATTTCCGTGCGAAATTACAACATCACATGAATTTAACAAAACTTAAAGCAGTTAAACCAAACAACATTAAAGTTTTTCTTACAACTTATATAAAACTGGATTACAACGCACTTACTCGTAGGTATGTATATACATAAGAAGCTAGTAATTATGCGTGTATATAAGATGCGGTTATTGCGGCATTTTAAAGTTACACTTTTTCCTTGTTTTCAGAAATAAATAGCGAACATGATGTTATTCAAAAACAAAAATGTAGAATAGAAACTAGATATTATTAATACTAGTAGATAATAATATATTTAAGATTAGCTTTGTACATACACAGATATAAGCAAAGTTTATTGTTCACTTGATAAACAACGTTACCTTTTTGCCATTCACATAAAACACTAAAGTAGTTTGTTTTTGGATTTCACTATCTTTCATCATTGTTAAAACTACGACTAAATAGACCCTCAATTACTGCAATTTCAATTAAAACAAATTCAAATAGAAAATGTTCTATAGGAGAGATGTGCGAGTACGTTATACGCGAACGTGTAAATGAAACTAAAGATTAATATTAAAATGATACTGCTCCCGATTCGGACTAGCAGATGAAATGAAATAGCAATAGAATTTATGTAAAATGATACATGTTATCAATGGCCTAAGTATCTTCACTGAAACCAATCAGTAATAATTTCACAGATTTTTATTATACAAGTTACAGTACAGTTGTGGGAAGAAAATGCGATTTATTGTTAATCAGTTGTAGGGGGCAATACCTGTACTTTAAAATCAAATTATGAGCTGCATATTTTATAATAGCAATCACCCGTGGCGTCGCTCACAATGTCTTTTGTAACAATTGGTCTATTCGCTCCAGCGTTACTTTTTTCACCTTAGTCTGTTCCATAATTTTTTTCCTTTCTCTGTAACTTTGTGCTGCTCAAACAATTGACCTATTTTCTTTTTGCCGAAGAGGGGTCATTTCAAAAACAGTTTTTAAAATTGCATATCGATGTAACCGGTGGTCTGTAAAACAGATATTTCGAACATTTTACCCCTCTAATAGCAGCAAGCGGGCTCATATCAAACAATATCTTATTAGTGTATAAGAGGAATCGCCATGCTAAATTTCATAAGCCTAGTATTTTTGAGGTGACACAGATATGGATTTGCAGGATGATACTGACAGCATCTTTCACTCCCAGTGCTAGTCGGGAAAGTACACAAATCTATACACGATACACTTCGCTATGTGATGTTGCCAAACACAATTATGTTCTACATGACCTGAAATGACAATTAACCGTCTCGCGTAATTCAATTCAATTCAATTTAATTTATTTACAATCATTAAGTACATGTAAGACTTTGTCTTTAAAGAGTACTAACAAAATTAATATTTAGAGTTCCCTTGCTATACAAATTATATAATAAAACAGTTAATGAAATTAAATATTTAATATAAAATAAAGATAATAGAAAAAATATAAAAAATATAAAGAATAGTGGGATAGATGAAGTAATAGTTAAAGATAGAAAGATAAAGAGAAGAAACCAACGACCATACCACGTCGAGTTAATCGGTTCTCGTCCATGACGGGGACGTCGCCAATGCTCATGAGCTCCTCCGTTTTAGTACCGCAATATCGGAGAGGGATATATTCGACACGGAAAAGCAATTCGCCGAATTTTGGTGGCTTGTTGAGGGGGGAGGGGTCAACATGCCCTCCCAGGACGGTGCGTTACTCTAGGTAACATCCTCTTAGCTTATAAGTTAGATTAAGTCAGCTAGGGCGTTTTTGGGAGAGGCCGGGCTCGCCAACGTGTGGTGGTGCTTCCGGGAGTTGACTGACGCTGTAAGGCTTCAGTCGGCTCACGGCGGCGCGTGTGCACGTTGACGACTGCCAGGCGCTCGGAAAGCAATTGGGATTTTGACCACTTGTTGCGCCAGGCAACGAGTGCTCAGAATCCTAATTATAGTTAGAATATGCTAAGTAGTTTAAGTAAGTAGAGTAGGTAGTTTGTAATTTGTTTTTTTATATAAAAATATAAAATTTGATAAAGATTCCGAGTTTTCTTAACAATTTTCTCGATGAAAACATAATTATGTAAGATTAGTTCGTAAAATAGTTTTTAGGCCGAAAGGCAATAATTATAAGATAGAGTTAAGTTTAGGGCGTCCGCATAAGGATCAATAATCTAGAATAAGTATCCTGTTAATTTTAAGTTAGATTTAATCATTTTTGTCTAGTATTTAAGTTGATATAAGCTAATAATTAATAAAAATGAATTTAAAAGTAAAAAAAAAGTAATCGGTTCTCGTCAGATCACCGTAATTAAACGACGTTGGGCGCGGTTAGTACGTAGATGGGGGACCGCTTCAGAACAACCGCGTGTCGTTGGCCAGTCCCATCTACAGAGTTGAGGTAGATAATATACGTGGTATCACAATGGACCTAAATTGGTCTAAGTGTGTCGGCTTCTGCCGACAGCCACATAAACCTAACCTAACCTAAGAGAAGAAAAATTGTGTTGCATGTTTGCTCAAACTGTGACATTCAGCATCAATTTGTCAACTTTCACCGCCATCTAGTAGAGAGCCATATAATCGATATTTGGTAGCATTTGAAAAGCAGTTTGAGTGGCTATTGAGTACTTAGTACATCTGTGTTCTCGAACCTTCTGAACTCAACGAATCTGGAAATTTCGAGAGGTGCCACTAGGAGATATAAATAGATGTCGCAGGAGCACCCGAGACATTCTTGTTGTGAACCGCGATAAAGAAGTGCGATAGATGACAGTAGTGAAAAGTATAGAGAAAAAGTGGAAGTATTGAATAAGAGAAAAGTGATTGTTTATTTAAAGTGATTAATTGTGAAAGTGAATTGTTGAATTAAATAAGTGAATTATTAGAATCATAATCAAGAATTAAATGGAAAGAGAACTAATAAAGATTAATTAAATAGAATTACGTTTTATCTTTTCGAATCCTAGCCTAAATGCAAAATAGGAAAAAGACAATCTACTGCTGTTGAGAAAAATATTCAAAAATAGCTGTCCTGAATTCAGAGGCTCTCGATGCTCGTGTTATGACTTCGGGTAAAGAGTTCCATAGCCGAATGGCGTGAGCAAAGAACAGGCGCGACGAGTAAGTGTAATTACCAGGCTGTATTATTACATTGAATACTCTTGACGACTGTGTGAATTGCAGTTTTTCGAATAGATACAAGGGTGATTTTAAATAGATAATTTTCTGCATAAATATACAATTTCTGGCTTTCAAATACTGTGTGAGAGAGCAACCAAGAATGTTATTCCAGTGACCCGAAACATGGTCATATCTTCGCAGTCCATGAACATAACGAATCATATCATTAAATGCAACGTTGAATTTATTTTCTGAAATGGAATCAAGCTTACAGTAAACAACATCAGTGTATGTTATTATGGGAAGTATCAGAGTTTTCATTAGCTTTACTTTAATATCACGGGGAACAAGCTGGCACACGTCCATAGTTTCCGAAGGCAACCATAAATTCGACCAATGGTGTAATTTATGTGATCATTACCAGAGAGATCCCGATTTATTATAAATTCTAGGCTCATGACTTTTTCAACACACTTAATTTCAATACCAGACAATATTATAGGAGGCAGTTTCTTTAAAGTTTTTGGAAATTAAGATAGCCCTGTGGATTTAGTATTAGTCCATTATTAACTGTCCGCAAATACATAGCTGCGATATCTTCATTTATACGATGGAAAAGATCTTCGATTAATCCGACAGGCCTAGATAAATAAATCTGAACATCATCAGCATAGAGATGGAACTATACACTTTTACAATTACGAACTAAGTCATTAATAAAAACATAGGGACGGGCTACAGTCCGCTTGGGCGAACTGTTGGATACCCTATTCTTATTCCTATCCCTCATAAGTGGGCGTGACAAAAGTCTAAGTATGGTTGAATTGTTAAGAACGCTCTACATATTTTGTTATATAACATTTAAAGGATTTTATCGAAAAAAAACACTCCCTAGCTCAAACTTGGGTGTTTCAATAAAATTGTTTTATTTAATCGTGGGCGTGTCAGTAGGCGGATTTAAAAAAAATTAACACATGAGCATAAAGGGCCCCTAGAGAGTATATATTATAAAATTCAGCTTCCTAGCTCAAATTTTGGATTTTCAATAAAATTGTTTTATTTATTTGTGGGCGTGTCAGTGGGCGGATTTTGAAAATTTTATATCCCGAGCAGTTTTAGGAGTCATAGATCATATAACGCTCATTTCAGCTTTCTAGCTCAAAATTCGATTTTTTCCAAAATTTTGTTTTTTTGAGTTTGTGGGCGTGTCTGTGGGCGGATTTCAAAAATTCGTAAACTTGATTATTTCGGGACCCTAGAGAGTATATGTTTAAAATTTCAGCTCTCTAGGCCCAGTTTAAAGGCCTAAAATTTGCCGACAGACGGACGGGCGGACGGACGGACATGGTTAGATCGACATTACTATCGATGCTGATCATAAATATAGTAACTTTTTAGGGGTCTACGGGCAATATTAAGGTATGTTATAAACTATGTGTCAAAATTAATATAAACTTAGAATAGGGTATAAATAGAAAAAAGAATAGGCCCTAAAATTAAACAATCCGGCACGCCCTCATGCAAGAATTTAGCATTCGAATAATTTTCTCCATCTAAAACTCTTTGTGACCTATTACTTAAAATATACCAACAAATAAATCAAAACAAAAAGGAAATGAATTTTTAGACGTTTAAGTAAATTTGGCTAAGTTCTTAGATACATCCACGTTATGATGAAACATAGGGACGGGCTACAGGTCCGCTTGGGCGAACTGTTGGATACCCTATTCTTATTCCTATCCCTCATAAGTGGGCGTGACAAAATTCTAAGTATGGTTGAATTGTTAAGAACGCTCTACATATTTTGTTATATAATATTTAAAGGATTTTATCGAAAAAAAGCAGCTTTGAAAAAAAACGCTCCCTAGCTCAAACTTTGGATTTTCAAAAAAGTTTTTTTTTTTAAATTGTAAGCGCGTCAGTAGGCGGATTTTGAAAATATTTACACATAAGCATATAGGGCTCCTAGAGAGTATATATTATAAAATTCAGCTCCCTAGCTCAAACTTTGGATTTTCAAAAAAGTTTTTTTTTTTTAATTGTGGGCGTGTCAGTAGGCGGATTTTGATAATATTTACACATGAGTATAAAGGGCCCCTAGAGAGTAAATATTATAAAATTCAGCTCCCTAGCTCAAACTTTGGATTTTGAAAAAAGTTTTTTTTTTAAATTTTGAGCGTGTCAGTAGGCGGATTTTGAAAATATTTACACATGAGCATAAAGGGCTCCTAGAGAGTATATATTATAAAATTCAGCTCCTTATCTCAAACTTTGGTTTTTCAATAAAATTGTTTTATTTAATTGTGGGCGTGTCAGCGGGCGGATTTTGAAAATTGTATATCCCTAGCAGTTTTAGGAGTCATAGATCATATATAAAAAAATTTCAGCTTTCTAGCTCAAAATTCGATTTTTTCGAAAAATTTGTTTTTTGAGTTTGTGGGCGGATTTCAAAAATTCGTAAACTTGATTATTTCGGGACCCTAGAGAGTATATGGTTAAAATTTCAGCTCTCTAGGCCCAGTTTAAAGGCCTAATTTTTGCCGACGGACATGGCTAGATCGACATTACTATCGATGCCGTCATAAATATAGTAACTTTTTGGGGTCTACGGGCAATATTAAGGTATGTTACAAGCTATGCGTCAAAATTAATATACCCTTAGAATAGGGTATGATAACTTTTAATAAGCCTGACTGCACCATCACTGAAACCGAAATAGTGGCGCAATTTACTACATAAGATTGTACGATTTACTCTGTCAAAAGCCTTGGAGAAGTCAAGTAAGCACAAAACTGTCAAATTATTGCGGTCATATTGTTGTCTTATATCGTCCAATATCTTGACCATTGCTGTGGTACAGTAATATACTTATATAAAAAGCCAGAGAGTGGTAAGGAGAAACGGCAAAACGATGGAACAACAAAAATAAAATAAAGATAAATATCGATTTAGCAAGTTTCACTAATTTATGCACCGCACTTGTAGTGATTGTATATTTTAGGATGTAGAAAAAGTTGACAGTTTTCTTGTTACGTTTGCCACAAACACTTTAAACATCAAGAGAATCAGAAAACTATCGCGGACGAGGTAAACAAGTCGACCTACTCAAGAGAACACATCACCTTAATTGGTTAGTCGCCATCACCGTTTTTGCTTCGAAAATTAAAGTGTCGGGGTAGGTCACACATTCAAATGCAATCGCTTAAATATTTCCCTTCCGCTCCAAAAGCAAGCACAGAACCCACAGATACACCACTCCAAAGCAGAACCGCGTTTTGTCTTTACTGGCAGGAGTACAGCACATACCAATAAATGCGGCTGCATTGTATTTGAAAGTTCCTACCTACATATTGAACTTAGGTCGGTCAACGACAATAAGCACTTAGATCTGATGATCCAATGTACGGCAGTGCTCACTTTTGACAATGATTTTGAGGTGACTTTTTTAATCAAACCTTAAACTGCCCCTTCTTCAATATCTTAGAAGTGACGGATACAGTCGAGCTCAGCCTGACTTCGGAACCATGGGTTAGGTTAGGTTAGGTTAGGTTACTGGGCTGACGGGGCAAGAGAATCCTGCGCCCGTCACACTTAGGTCAATGTACACCCTTTGTGATATCCTGGAGGTTATGCTTCCCTTATTTGGAACCAATGAAAAACCTATGAAAAACTTAGCGGGTTTACAAACCATCCCGATGCGTTGATAAACTTGCGCAAGTCATTCACAGAGTTGCCGGAGAGTTCTTCTAAATCCTTGAAGAAATATCTGCCCAGGATGTTGTTTCTGATATGACAGAGTGCAGGGCAGTGACAGAGGAAATGAGGGGTATCCTCATTCACCTCCTCGTCCCCACATCCTCTGCAGAGTTCATCTGTGCTGAGTTTTAATTTCTTTGCATGTTAGCCCAGCATGTTGTGTCCGGTGATAACACCTGCAAGAGAGGACAAAGAATTCTTGTTCATTTGAAGGATTCTCTTGGTCTTTTGTTTGTCATATAGTGGCCACATTTTCCTTGTAATAATACAGGAATCAAGAGCACTCCATCTTTCGTTTGCTGCCATCAGTGTTTTATCTCCAATCACCTGTTTAAGGTAACAGGGTGGGGTTTTTACTGTAGTGTCAGCATCCCTCAATTCAAGGGAAGATCCGTTTCTTGCCAGTTCATCGGCTCTTTCATTTCCTGGGACACCACTGTGATCGGGGACCCAGCAGAGTCTTACAGTGTGCTGCGCGCCAAGAGCCGGCAGCTCTTCGCGACAGCTTCTTACAAGCCTCGATTTTATTTCTGTGGCGGAAATCGATTTTATTGCCGCTTGGGTGTCAATGAAAAAGGTAATATCAGCCTGTGGTATTGCCGTCATTGCAGCCTGCTTAGCGGCTGTTGTCACCGCCAGAATCTCAGCTTGGAAGACGCTGTTGTAGTCGGGGAGTCTGATCGAGCCAGATATTCCGAGCGTTTCTGAGTAGAAACCCGCGCCAACGCCGGTATCTATATTGCAGAAATCTGTATAGATGGGGATCGTTGTTGCATGGATTGGTACTTGATTATCATGCCATTCTTCCCTGCAGGGAAAAGAGACAGTAAATGGTCTTATAAAATCCAGTTGGGGAGTAATGTAGTCTGTGCATACATTTCTACCGGTAAATTTCTCTAGAATCTGTGCATGCCCTGATGTACTGGGTTTCCAGTTTTTTGTTTGGCTTAGCCGCAAGGCACTGTTTGCTGCAGATTCTTGTACGAAAAGGTCTAGGGGTTTAAGATTGAGAATTACCTCCAGCCCCGCTGTAGGGCTGGATCTCATAGCCCCAGTAGTGCCAATACAGGCAATTCTTTGGACTCTAGTCATAGTCTTAAAGTTGGTGACCTTGCCCAACCCCTGCCACCAAACTAAATTACCGTATGTGAGTATAGGTCTAACCACCGCCGTATACAACCACATAATAATTTTGGGACTAGGTGCCCAGGTTTTGCCGAAGATTCTATTGCAAGCGTATAAGGCTATCATTGCCTTCTTTGCTCGTTCTTTTATATTGAGGCTCCAGTTTAATTTTCTATCCAGAATACTACTACTAGATACTTTGCGTATTCTGATGTTTGTAGTGTTGGCTGATTAAATTGCGGTATAATCCTTTTATTGGTGAAGAGGGCCAGTTCTGTCTTTTGTGGGTTAACCGCAAGTCCGCAGCTTCTGGTCCAGTTACCAACCATAGATAAGGCGTTCTGTATTTGTTCACTTAGAGTGGATGGGAATTTTCCTGTCGCTAGCAGTGCTAAGTCGTCAGCATATGCTACTGCCTTGACTCCACTAAGTCTAAGTTCAATCAGAATCTCGTTTAAAATGAGTACCCAAAGAAGGGGTGATAGGACTCCGCCTTGAGGGGTTCCTCTAGATCCTGACACCTTAATTATTTCACCACCTAACTCTGAGTAGATGCATCTTCTTTTAAGCATGCACATTATCCATTTAATAATGGTATTCTCCACATTTAGGTTTACTAGGGCTCTTTCTACCGCTACCCCTTGGACGTTGTTGAAGGCACCTTCAATGTCCAAGAAGGCGGCTAGAGTATATTCCTTGTCCCTTAGTGTCTTTTCTATGGTGCTGACGACACTGTGGAGTGCTGTCTCTACACCTATGCCTTTCGTATACGCATGCTGAGCTGGGGATAAGACCTCTGGACTCAATTTACTACGAATATAAATGTCAATCAGTCTCTCAAAAGTTTTTAAAACAAAAGAGGTTAAGCTGATTGGCCTAAAGTCTTTGGCGGTAGTGTGACTGGGTTTCCCAGCTTTGGGTATGAAAACCACTTTAACTTCTCGCCAAACTTTGGGTACATATCCCCATTTTAGGCTACTTAGGAAAAGGTTCCTCAGATGTGGGGTTATATGTTCTTCACATCTTTGTAGCATCATAGCGAAAATGCCGTCAATACCCGGAGATTTATATGGAGAGAAGGAATGGCCCATCTTATAATTTCTTCCGTTATAATCTCCGCTGATGTTATGTGCTCCGTGTAGTACTCTTCTTCCGGATTGTTGTGCTCGGAACCATGGGTTAGGATCTGGGTGAGGTGAGTGATACAATCGAGCCCCAGACCGCTCCTTATTCGCTGCACGGTGGAGGAAGAACTTCATGGGGTGACTGTTGCAATCGAACCCCGTTTCACTTCCCAATTCCAGGGAAAAGATATCCGTTTGAGGTTACTTATACCTATATATATCTCTTGCAGGCAATACCGAGTGGGATGAATTAAACAATAGAAGAAGATCAGAATAACTCGAGCACACAGTCGAATTTTGAACTAAAATAGATTCTTAAGGAGAGCCGGATAGAGTTACTGAAGCATGCGAACCCCTGAATGATATGCACGTCAAGAAATTAGTGTTGCTTGGAGAGACTGTTACAATTGAACCTCAAGCCACTCTACGCCACGGAAGTTGAGCAGAAAGGAATGGCTGCAACAGTCCAGAGTTGGAGGGCGTCCATCCTGAAGCTAATTGCACCATTTGGACTTTGCGACGAATACTCTGATACAGCACACATTCATGTCGCAGATCAATCAAATCCTAAAAGAAATGTTTGTAGAAAATTCGTTTCCTTGATGTAGTGGAAGCGCTTCAAGGACAAAACGGTCAAAGAAGACAGCCGCCAAACACCCAACATCAAACTTCAAGTGTAGAAGTCAATTTGGTAGAGAAGTACAATCTCCCAACTTCGTGCGCTAGCAATCAAAAGTGAAAAGTCCCTGAAAAAAATATAAGGAGCTCTCTCGGAAAAGATGATCGCATATTCGACGCAATAAAGACATGTACGCATATTCGTAGGAAAAATAATAGGTAGAAAAAATCAAATACATATATCTAATTAAAACATTCACATACACTGGCCATCACTATAGGATGAGTCTTTCTACCTGTTGGAAATTTTACGCCTCGCAATATGTTGCCGCTGTAGGTACATATTCTATCAAGTCTGAGTTATCGTTTAGCTGATTTTGTGGGAAGAGTAAATTAGAATTTCTCGATTGTTGTTCAATCGCTATCGTATTAGGGACATTAAATTAATTGATAAATTGTACCAAATTAACCTGTTCAATACGTCAGAAGAGGACAGCACTACTACCATTGAAGAGTTAAAGCAGCTACGCTCATCAAAGTGAAGCGCTATTTACCAACCGAATTGGAAGGCCGTTTGGGGATTGTGGAGTCATACTGCAAGTAACTTCTCGCATATATCGAGCGGATTGCACCATCGGAAAAAGGTCGAATAGATTTGGAAGACTTGTATATCTCCACAAAAACAAAAAAAAATTCTCTTTTGGGATCAAATAGGCGCCCGAATGTTGCAGAGCCACATCATTACCAAAGCTAAAGTTACCTCGATTTAACGGTAAATACTCTGAATATAAGAATTTAATTCATTCATTTACGACTTTGGTGGACAACGATCCATCATTAACAACAATAGAAAAGTTCAACCACTTTTTGACTTGTTTAAGTGATAAATAAAGCATTGGGAACCGTGAAGACCTTCCTGAGGCCATCGCCTTACTCAAAGAAAGATATGACAATAACTGTGTAATCTTTTTGGAGTACATTTCAAAAATGTTCGATTTACCAAAGGTTCAAAAATCGTCTGCAACGTCGTTGCGAAGCTTAGTAAATGACGTCAGGTCTCTATAATTCACTCCACCGAGGATATACGAAACGCAATCATTATATACATATATCGCGATGTAAAAACCCGACCCGGAAACCCAGTCAAAATGGGATGAACATTTTTGAACTATACAAGCCTTCCTAAGTATATACAGAATGCGCCAGTTTACTTAGCAAACGCTGCCAATACCTTGATGCAAAAGCAAACAGCCTAGACAAGAACTATCTTATCGAGGATTAAATAGGCCACCTCATCAAGGTCATCGTACTCAAACTTCATTGGCTATGACTCAGCGGTGTTGCGCTCTTGCCGCGATAGCAGCCATTCCATCCCAAGTTGTTCCAGCTTCAACGCGATCTCATCGTTTCACAACTGCGAAAAAGTTGGGGCTTTGTCTTAACTGTCTAGGAAAGGATCATGGGGTAGCGAAATGTCCGTCGACCTATAGATGTAAGACTTGTAGACAATCTCAGCACAGTCTCTTACACAGGACCCAAACTAATGAGAACCCGGGAATTCGCGAAGAAGTCTCATCATCACATGGCACAGAGAGACGTGGAGAACCGTCAACGTCAGCAGCAGTTCACTCTGCGGTCGAAAAGACAAGGGTTTCAAAGACGCAAGTTATTCTAGCAACAGCTTTGGTTTTTGTCTTTAGAATTGCTAATTGCGCCACCAATAAGTAGATACCAGCCAGAATCAATGCTCAATGTGAACTGGAATTTGCCCGGTCTTCTGGAGCTTGCAGACGAGCACTTCAATCAACCCTCTTCAAAGACTTGCTGCTGGGTGCTGAAGCGTTCTTTGACTTGCTGCCAAAAGACAAGTTAAGCTCAACGAAGGACTGCCAACATTACAAAAAACCTTATTAGGCTGGATAGTATCGGGTAGATATAAGGCAGATATAAGGCAGTTGGTCCAACAATCCAGGACGATCTTTATAACATTCTTCATCGGTTTCGATTGCATCGGTATGCTGTCACTGCTGACATCGTCAAGATGTATCGGCAAATCCTGGTCCACTCAGCTCATCGCCAATTTCAATTTGTCTTGTGGAGGGAGAACGAAACAACACCGGTGCAAACCTATCAGCTGAATACGGTGACATATGGTACGTCGTCGGCTCCTTATCTAGCTATTCGCAGTCTACTTTACTTGAGCGCACAAAATATGAACACTCACGCATTGGCTGGAGATGAAAATTTCGAAGTACCTAGTATTGCAAATGCAAAGGGAAGTGTCTCATATTCTGAATGCACAAGTGTAAGAACTAGCCAAATGGAACAGCAACTGTTCCAACATCGTGAAGGCTGTCACTAGTGAGAAGAAGTAGATAAACCTCAAAGACTCTAATCTGACAAGCACCTTAGGAATTGCTTGGAACTCTACTTGGGGCGAATTTAGCTTCTCCTAAAAACCTAAAAGAATGTACACTAAGTACGCAAAACGATCCATTTTCTCGCTCGCGTCATCATTCTAATAAGTCATGTGATCATTAGGGCCAAGATACTACTGCAACGACTGTGGATCGAACAAATAGCTTGGGATTCGTCAATCCCACAAAACATTGATTTTGAGTGGAGACAGTTCATGGAAGATCTGCATCCGACACAGAACCTCTCCATTCCACAACACGCGCTAATCGCATGATACAAGGGAGTATCAAATCCATGGATTCGATCAATTCAGAGCTACAGCTTCGTCGGGTATCATCCAATCAAACTTCCTGGTAGCTAAATCACGAGTTGAACCAATGCAGAAAAAGCAGCTCCCTCGCTTAGAACTGTGCGCTGCACATCTGTTGGCCAAGCTCTTGGCAAAAACGAGAAATATTTTCGGAAACTAAAAAATAAAATAAATATTATGCATTAACGGCCCATAGAGCGCCTAAAACCTAGCTTCTCCAACCACTTTCTTTGCAAAATTGAGAAGCTTCTCATGACAATTGATACTCTTGGATGTTTGTCAGACGTTCGCAAGAGGTGGGGCAGTGGAAAAAAACTCAAGATGTTATTTGGCCCCGGAATTGAACCGGGGATCTTTCGATTAGTAGGCAGACACACTAACCATTGAGCCACTGCGCCCGACGTTTCGGAAACGCTCCGACAAATATCTTCCTCTGGACAGATTCAGCAATTGTATTACACTGGGTCTCAACTCATTCGTCGAAACTCGGTACTTTTGCAGAAATACAAGAGGAAAACGCAGGGTACAATCTGGAGACATGTGCCCACTTTAGAGAATCCAGCAGACATTGTATCAAGGGGCTGTACAGTAGAGGAATTAAAAAGCTCCTTATTTCATGATCCTACATACTTACTTCAAAAGGAGAAAGATTTGCCGTCGATTGTTGAACTTACTCTTACCCTAGAAGATCTAGCCTTGGAAAAGCGAAAAACACTCCTGGTCTGCAGGAGAACGGAACAACACTTTGCGTTGAGATTAGTGGAACGCTGCAGCTCGTATTCCAAAATTCTTCGAACTGTGACATACTCGTATGTTGTTTGATTCTGTAATCGGTTCAAAAATAAAGCAACGGAATACGACGTCGTACTTTTACTTGTAGTATCAGCCGTACAAGCTAGTTGCTTCACTAAAGAGATGCCATCTGTTGAAAAGAAAAAAAGCCTTAAAGGTTGTGTAAAGTGGCTTAATCCGTTTATTGAAAGGGTTGAATTTAAGCTTGCTGAGGGTAGGTGGACGACTCAAACATGCCAACATCCCCGAGCATTGCATATACCCTATTCGGCTTCCACGAAACAACGAGTTCAGCAAAATCATTATCACGTACGCGTTCGCGTACTTTTCTTTGAAATGAGAGGATTATGTACTTGATTATGTATCCATTTTGGAGATTTGACAGTTTTCATTTTTCTACATATAAAGTTAGTGAACGGTCCAATTATTATATGTTTCCGATGTCAGATAGATAGTATGCCACTCCTAACTATAAAAACTTGTCAATTATTGTAAGAAAACTACATTTCATAATGACAAATCTGTCAATATGTTTTAATCGGTTTAAATTCGTTGTGGTTTCAGTAAGACAAAATATAGGCTTAATTGACCTTCTATCATATTTCACTTCTTTTCATATTTCGCATTGATTTATCACGACTTGTATAAGTTTTAACAGTTGCTGAAATTTTGTTTTTAATTTGACTGTACGTTGCCTGTATACCAGAGGGTATTTCTCTACTATATGGTATAATGAAATTAGTTTTACTGCTTCTGTCTCTGTTAATATATCTAAAGCTCTATATGAACATATCATGAACTTTATTTGGTTGCTATTTGAATAGTTTTCGCGGAGTTTTTTTTGTACTATATAATACTTATGGTCTCTAAGTTCAGAAACTATTCCAGTAACTCCTTTTTTAATAAATCTTCTTAATATATTCTCTAGATTATTTAAGTCATGTTCCTATAAGTAAATTATTAGTTCCCCTTGAACTACATCTATTTTCTGTGTTTTATTACTTATGAGAATTATTTGAGTTTGGTATTTATATGATTTCCTCCTTTATTGGTATATAGTCTAGTAGATCTTCTCTAGCGGAGTGTGCCCTGGCCATTGTTAATGCGTCATATTCCCTGCCTTCGTCATTGTCATCATCATGGTCTGGGTTTTCATCTTCAGTTTTAAATCATATCGGGAAGTCTGAATCATTATCGACCAAATTATTTACAAAGTCATTTGTATTAGTCATTTCTATAGAATTCTCTCCCCCTTTAGAAAAAACGTCCTCGTTTATCTGGATTCTACTTAAAAAAAAAATCGGCTACCTTATTCGTTTTACCTTTTAAGTATTGTTATTAGAATTCATATTCTCTCAATTTTCATAACCATCGCTGATGTTTAGGAGAATGACTTTTCCTTGATTATATACATAGGTTAGTTGTCTGTAAATACCTTAAATTTAATACCGTAGAGTAGGGTGTCCATAATATAATTTAAAAAAAAGAGAACATTTCCAACATTCAAACACTAACTAATACTATGATTCCTATTCTTCATCTGAAGTTTTATATTTTTGAGAACGTCTTATTTGTGAAAGGTATTTCAAATTATAAGCTACTATCAAAATTGACTTAACAGTTCCCACTTGAAAACGGTTCCTTTCTTTGGTGCACTGTGAACTCATCAACAAAAAAATACGCTCCACGATTACATTTTGCCCCGGAATACAGAAAAAAAATTGACAAATTTTCAATAACTCGCAATAAAATTCAGAATTATTTGAAGAACAAAAAAACTGAACCCATTTTTTAACTGATATTTTTTTCGAAATTCTTCATTCATTAATTCCAAATTTAAAAAAAACTTTGTAGATTACAAAACTGGTCAAAAATTTTGCATCATCTAGTGTAACATTTTTCGAAATCAAATATTCGCAACATTTTTCTACATCTTCCCAAACCATTTTTTTGTCCAAACTGTCCATTTTTCTATGTACTCAAAACATTTTTCGTAACATTTATTACATTTTTTTTTGATATATTCTATTCTACTTCTCTTGCAAACCCGTTTTTATTTAAAGCGTTAAGGATTGATTTCGTGCCGAGTAGAAGAAAAGACTGATCGTATCGGTTTTTCAAAACTGTTTGGAGAAAATCTAAAATTTGTGAAACTTCCAAAAGTGAATTATTTTTTTTTCCATCTCTTTGGCCCTTTCATTACAAAAATGTAAGTGAATGCACAAAATATAAAAAAGCTTCCGATAAGTTAGACTGAAATTTTTTTTTCAAAAGAGTGGGACAGTTTTCATTAGATAAGAAATATGTTTTTAAGCTGTATATACTTGTAAAACCCTATTAATAGCAGGGAATAGAGAAAGCCATCTAGTGGTACAGTGACGAAGCAAATCTTTATATTCCACTTCAAGCGATGCACAGAAATCTTTAAGATTTTCAGTTCTTATTGTATATACCGCTAAATAATTATATATTTTTATAATTGTGGTTTCGATATCAGTTGAAAATGTGTCAAAACCATATTTTACTGCATTCAATGCCAATCATATCTTTTTGCATTGAAGATTTAAGTTTAAAAAAAACATTATTAACTTTAGCTCTTTTCAAGCCTCCAAAATTTGTATTGCAATTATCTGCAGAGAATGCAATGCATTTCTTTTCTATATCTAAGTTTTTAAAGAATCTAAAAGAAAGTTTGAAATGGTTTCGGAATTTTCACTGCACAATTTATCCAATTGAATTAATTGGGTTTCGATACAGGTTGTCTTTTTAAAATATTGAATTAAAATCGGAAAAATTTTTATGTTGCCATGGTTGCTTCCATCTGTTAACACAGACAAGAAAGGTGTTTAACTGATGTCATTCAATATATTTTCCATACAGAATGGAGCTATGACATCCTTTTGTATTGCTCTAGTTTTCGTGTAAGCCGATGAAAGGCGCCTAGCGATATCGGAATCATTAAATAATTCTTTGAATAACTTACTGGAACAATCTGTTGAACGGAAACTGAAATGGTGCTTGAGAGCATGAAAAGCTAACAGCCCTATTATGGCTATCAAATATCAATTATTTGATATTTGATAACATCTATCAATTTATCGAAAATTTGGTATTATGAGTATCAATTGATAACTTTTACCCCATTGTGAATGCTAATCAAAATATCATTGAGAATGGGTTCTGTTTTGAAGTTTGACGTTTCTAATTTAAATTTGGTTTTTGTTTTGTGGCTGACGTCTAATTTTGGTGAAATAATTTAAGTTATTTTTTTTAAACAAAATTCGCTTTTTTCTTAATTTTTTAAATTTTTTGTTGATTTAAGAGTAGAGTTGTAAGCAATAGAAAACAAATCGAAAGATTAATTGAGTTGATGGAAGAAAGTCCGAACCTCGCAAAGGGAATTTCATCAAAGCCAGTCCTTACCAGAAAGTGGGAAGCCATCACGGTGGAACTCAATAGCTTAGGGCCTCCAGAACGGGACTCAACCAAGTGGAAAAGAGTGAGCGTTTTAATTTGCATAAGTTCGATGTATTTATGTTTTGAAATAACCATTTTAGGGATGGATTGATCAAGAAACCAAAATAAAAAAAAACCTTTTTTTTTTTTTTTTTTTTTTTATAAAAAAGGAAATCCAAATCCCAGAGCACTCAGACTCGGTAACGTTCCATTGTACTACCAGGCAGAAATCCTCCTTTTGGTGTAGAGGCATGTGATTGGGTGGCGTATGTTGTTGTTCCCCATGGGGATTGAACCTGCACCGCACGGGTCACAAGCCAACACACTTTACTTTTACTTTTAAATTCATTTTTATTAATTATTAGCTTATATCAACTTAAATACTAGACAAAAATGATTAAATCTAACTTAAAATTAACAGGATACTTATTCTAGATTATTGATCCTTATGCGGACGCCCTAAACTTAACTCTATCTTATAATTATTGCCTTTCGGCCTAAAAACTATTTTACGAACTAATCTTACATAATTATGTTTTCATCGAGAAAATTGTTAAGAAAACTCGGAATCTTTATCAAATTTTATATTTTTATATAAAAAAACAAATTACAAACTACCTACTCTACTTACTTAAACTACTTAGCATATTCTAACTATAATTAGGATTCTGAGCACTCGTTGCCTGGCGCAACAAGTGGTCAAAATCCCAATTGCTTTCCGAGCGCCTGGCAGTCGTCAACGTGCACACGCGCCGCCGTGAGCCGACTGAAGCCTTACAGCGTCAGTCAACTCCCGGAAGCACCACCACACGTTGGCGAGCCCGGCCTCTCCCAAAAACGCCCTAGCTGACTTAATCTAACTTATAAGCTAAGAGGATGTTACCTAGAGTAACGCACCGTCCTGGGAGGGCATGTTGACCCCTCCCCCCTCAACAAGCCACCAAAATTCGGCGAATTGCTTTTCCGTGTCGAATATATCCCTCTCCGATATTGCGGTACTAAAACGGAGGAGCTCATGAGCATTGGCGACGTCCCCGTCATGGCGGAGCCGCTTATCTCTCGCGCTGCGGTAGCGATGGTATAAGACCGGGATACCATCCCTCGTCTGTACCAGCCCTTTTGAATCAATATGGATAAATGCCTCTGGCGGGATAAAGCCAGACCGGAGCGTACTCTCTATGTACATTTCATTGGGGTAGTAAGCCCCAAATATCAGACTATTGTCGCTGGCCATCGCCCTTGCAACGTGCCTTCGAGTGACCTTAATGAGGAAATTGTCAATCCTATTCAACTGAGCCCCATCGTATAGGACCTTGTTGGGATAGTATTTTATATAGTTGGATTCGGGCGTTCGGAACAACCGGAGACAGGTCCTAAGACATTGTCTCTCCAAAACCCGAATCTTTTCCATATAACTAGGCGCTATATTAAACCACAATGGACAACCATAAGCGATGATCGGCCTTATAAGGGCCACGTAGCAAATGACCTTCACCCTAGAGTCAAGTTGACTGCTATGAAACAGTCTCCTTGTCAGAGCATAAGCCTTCTTGGCCCCAGCAAGACAAGCAACTATATGTCTATCGAAATACAGATACTGGTCAAGCCAGATACCCAGATATCTAACTACGCTTCTCACCGCCAATGACTGCCCATTTTGTCCAATAATGGCCAATTTCTTCCAGTTTTTTCTGGTATCCCTAGAGGCCCCAGCCAATGGAGTTCTGAACAAGATTGTTTCCGTCTTCTGAAAGTTGATTTTCAACTTCCAGTCGTCGCAATATCGCTTAATTTGATCGAAGTCACGCTGCAAAAGGATATTAATGACCTCGATTTTCGGACCTGATCTGTATGCCACCAAATCGTCGGCATACGCTATAGCATGTCTGAGTGAACCCACCAGATCACTCGTGTAAATGTTAAACAGGATCGGGGAATTGACCGCCCCCTGCTGTAAACCGTTTTTAATTTCAAAGACTCTGCTCGAAGTCACGTTGCTACATTTGACAACGAACTTCTTTCCCATAAGCATATTATAAATTATATATAGCAAAGGTTTGTGCATCCCCCGCCTGGTCAACTTGTAGAAAAGTCCCTCTAACCATACGGTGTCGAAAGCCTTCTCAAAATCAAACAGACAAGCACCCGTGCATTGGTTTTTGCATTTATTCCACTGAATGTCGGAAACCAGTTTCGACGCGGCATGAATAGTGTCATGCCTCGCCCTGAAACCAAACTGGTTGTCCGGGATTATGTTATTGTCCTCGACCCACTTTAACAGGGCTCTATTTACAACCTTTTCAAAGACCTTGCTAATATTCGGAAGCAAGCTAATTGACCGGAGATTGGCAGGGTTCGTCCTATCTTTACATTTTTTCGGGATAGGGTGTACCACAGCTACCTTCCAATGCGCCGGATAATGTGCATTATTCAGCGCATTGTTAAACAGCGTGGTGAAAATATCTACAGCCTCCAAAGGCAGGTGTCTCAATACGACGTTTGGGACACCATCCATCCCCGCCGACTTTTTATTCTTTAGTGACTCGAAGATGCACAGAAGATCATCCTTCGACACGAACAAGTGCGATGCATCTCGGCCATTGGCGACAACTGCATTAGCATGGTTTTCATCAGTGAACACGGTGAATCCGTTATTCTCAGATCGCCAATTCTCAAGTTCGGTGCGGAGATAGAAGTGGCTCACCAGAGCCCTATTCTCAATGTCGTGGTTACGGCGAACAGGATTGTTCACCGTATACACGGCCTCGAAACAAGCGCCCAGCAAATCCACTTTCTCCTGTGGGTCCTCGACCACGAAAAAATCGTCGTTTGAAGCGACACTTTCTGGACTTATTCCAGCAGTCAGTATTGTCTGTCTGTTCTCTGCTGTCTGGGAGATTCGAACACAAGGAATATCATTGTGATCTTTCCTCCTGAACAACTTATTTATCTGTACAAGCCAACACACTAACCTCTACACCGTCGCCACCCATAAAAAAAAAACTTACTAACAACAAAATTGAAATGACTGCAACTGGTGGTGGGTCCAGTAACATAAGCCGATTGAATGACGCTGAAGAAGCAGTCAGTCGTCTTCTGCATTTCAATGCCTGTGTAGATCCACCAGGATTTGAATTTGGTTTGGAGGAACCACCCAATTTTATAATTGAAGATGATGCAGAGGACGCAGAGGACGAAGGATTAGTTGCAGTGCAGAGCGAAGAAGTGGTCGCGGTGCAGGCCGAAGAAATTGCCACAGTACAGTCACCTTATTCCAGCCACAAGAAGTCGTCATACAAGCACAAAAATGAGGGTAAAAGAATTGCCCTCTTGGAAAATCTGACGTCGGCGCAAGAAAAGTTCTATGACAATATGACAAATATAATGAGTGGCGTCGATACAAAATTACAAGCTATTGAAAAAAGTATGTGCAACACAGAATATTACGCCAAAAAAACTTACAATATGAAAAACGAAAAAAAAGTGAGGTGCTTAAGATTAAAAGAGAAAAGTTGCAGCTTCATAAAGGAAATTTGAAAAATAAAGAGAACTACAGAAAAACCAAACTAAAACTAAAACAGCAACTTTTGGAAATTGAGCAGGGAAAGCAAAACTGAATTCTTATGTGGCAGTTTGATGCTGTTTTATGTTTTGAAGACTAATCAATGAAACTTTGTGATTTATTTTAAGTTATTTAATGGATTTTATTATTACTTTTGAGTTTTGAGCTTTATATGAACTTTGTGATTGCTTTTTAAGTTATTAAATTCCCTATTAATATGGAATTAATATGTTATGAATTCTTTTAAGATAGTTTTCTTTTACATTTCATTGTGCCTTAAGGTAATAAAAGCTAACTAAAAAAGGAGAAAACGTCTCTTTTCATTTTGTAATGCATTATTTTATTTGACATTTATGCCGTGTAGTGCAGTTCTCGCGCTTGCAATAGGCATCTGAATCTACTTTTTAAAACCCCAATAGTCCATTCGACAATATTTCGACCCTGTGCATGTTTTCTATTGAAGGTTGCTTGCAGAGAGTTTTCTGCAGCGTCTCTATATGGTGTAATTAAGTACGGCGAAATAGGATATCCTCCGTCACCTAAAACTCGAAAGTCGGTTCTTCCATTACGATAGTCACCTTCTAACTTGACTTTTAACTGCGACACATTCCAAACATTTGCATCATGCGACGCTCCTGGATGTTTTGCATTTACAAACCTGATGTTCATTAAGTGATCACAAACCTTTAAATAAAAAACGAATAATAATTGCCTATTGCCTTGGAAAAAAATAACTTACAAGCATGGCATTTATACTACAATAGCCCTTTCTATTGTAATACACATGCCGAAGCTCTTTATTCGGTCCGATTATTTTCACGTGCGTTCCATCTACAGCCCCAACAACATTTGGAATTCTACTTTTTTCGAAAAAGTATATTTTTGCCCGACGTTCTTCTTCCTGGCTGTAATTAAATCGGATCCATTTCGGACAAATGTACCTTTCCAAAACGCTAAGCAATTTACTAAGAACAACCGACACCGTTGGTTGTGCCATACCAATGCGGAAGTCATTTCCAACGCTCAGTTGGTAGCTCCCTTGAGCAAAGAATTTTAAAACTGCTGCTAGTTTTGGGGTATTTGGGATGGCTTGCTGATTTTTTATCAGTTTGAGTTTATCCTCAATATCGTTCAACATTTCTACGAAGGCTTGTTTCGAAAGTCGGAAGTTCTCTACGAATCTGGGACCGAATCACATCAAGTGAAAAAAAATACTATTAACTGCTTACATATGTTCGTCCAAATCCATTGGGTTCGAAGCATCCCTTAAACTCCTGCGTATGATAGCTTGTTCGCGAACACGTACTTCATCATAATCCCCTTCAAAAAATAACTCTACCGATGACATTTCGGTCTAAAGTCGTTTTTTTTAACAATAAAAACAGGGAAATAAATTTTATGATTTGATGTTAATAGAAATTTGTGGTTGATAGAAAATTTGATGAATATCAAATTTTTTTAAAAACCATAATACCAAGTTTATCGATAAAACTATTCACAATAGATCATAAATCTAATAAAATTCACATTTCATCAAAAATGTTGATAGGTTGATAACCATAATACCGATTCATCAATTTTTTTGATACGTATCAATTATTATCAAATATCGTGTTTATATTTGATAGCCATAATAGGGCTGTAAGGTTCCCTCGACAGCAGCTATTTTGTTATCAAGTTTGGTGTATTTTGGAATAAACATTGAAGACATGTTACCTGCTTGCAAAGCACTTTTATGTTTTGTTGATGATACATGTTGTTACAAATCGTAACGTCCTTTGTTGGCTATAGAAACTTTAATTTCACAAACAGTGCAAAAGGCTTCATGTTATATTAAATTGTGAACATGGTGAGTATCCATTTGCATTAATGTAGTGTGAATGGTGAAGTTACACCAAAGTTATATTACTTATGTTTATATGCTGTATCGAAAGATTTAGTTTGAATAGAGTATGATTTTCGACTCTTGAATCTATTTTCAAAGGTGGAAATGTTGTTTTATATGAAATACAATTGATTTTGATGTTAATTGTTAATCTGTGGAAAGGCTACGGAGGAAAATAAAAAAAGAGACTAAAAAGAGGACATACAAAAAAAAGAGGACAAAAAAAGAGAGTGTAAAAAAGATCGAAGTCGAAAAACAGATGCTCTGGAAACCCTACCGTAGAGGTATGGCCTGAAAAAATTTACTGACCACTTAATACGCTCGCGTTTTTTAGTTCTTGATGCGTAACAGATACACGGTAGCCTTCTTGTGAAAGCACAGTGCCTATTGCATAATTCGATAGGATACCTAAGAACTGACTAATAATTCAAGTTTTTCGAACGCTTCTGTATAACTGGGGTCGTTTAAGTTTATTCTTGTTTCTTTCTTTAAATATTTGGTTATTGGTTGTGCCACTTTGGCATACCCCATTTCAGCCCCTCGTTTGTCAATCAGCCAGGGACCAAAAGTTTCCCATCGTGGATCTCCCACGAAATCCATTTTCCCACGAAACGTGTCGTACCAACTACAATGGCTAAAAATCACTTTCGAAGTAATATTCGAATTGACATTTAAAAGTAGGCAACACTTTTAACAATTACAAATCAACTGAGATGTATCTTATACAACTCAACTTTGAAACAACTGAATACATTTTTTTTATTATGTGAAACAACATTTTTTTAGTTGTAATTGTTACTTTTAGATGTAGTTCTAGGTGTAAAAGGATGCATTGACGGAACTCACGTTCGGATAATTTCTCCTCCGGAAAATAAGCATTTACACTACAATAGAAAGGGATACTTTAGTTTAAATGCCCTACTCGTAAGTATTTTAGATACATGATTAATCTGAACTGAACTGACATTTTTGTTTATGTATTTCTTCTTATCACTCCAAACCTGGCATAAATTTCGTTCACAATAGCACACATTGAAAATAGTCAATTATCAATTGTCGATTGATCTTCGCAATAAGACTGAATGACAAAGTTCCCCAGAAAAAGTTATTCACGATAGCTATTTTTCTAGGGGAAAATTCTTTTCTCATTTCGAGCATGATTTACGATACCAATTTTCCCAAAATGGGAAAAAACTCCAGGGAAATTTCTTTGGCGATAGGGCTGAATATATCACACCTCCGGTGTTACAATGACGTAAATGTAAAAGTCTGAAAAAAGGTAATTGTTTGCAGTAAAACAAAGAACCAATTGAAAATGCTCTATGTGTGTCCAGTGGCTCTATGTACGTCCTTGCGCGTTTACTCTATTTAACATTTTTGGAAGAACAACTGACATTTGTCAAAGACCTAATTACGAATTTTTTGTTTAATTTTACTTCGTTTTCGGTAGAACAATGACGTTATTGTTCGCTATGAATGTCTTATGTTCAAAATTTAAGAATTTTTCACAACTTTTAGTAAAATTAGTTTTAGTTTAACATCGACACAAGTGAGATACTTTAAGACTCTTCTATGACTTACATATATGCCATAACTTACTTATAGTTCAGATTTGGTTTCTGTAAATATTATTGAGCTCACCCCTACTTGTGTAATATTGAGTCCATGTTATGAAGTGGGTATTTGACTTTAATAGTGATATCGTTACGTTTCCAATAGCCAATAACTACGCGGTACTTTTAGTTCCCGAATTATCACTTAACTTTGGGATGACTATAAGTGGACTGGAATATTTGCAACTACTTTTTCTTATATTCCCTTGTGCTGCCATTTCCAAAATCTGTTTCGTGGCCTCTTCCCCGAGTTTTGGAGGGTATGGTACAGTTTTGCATTTTTTATTTTTTGCTCAGTAATTATTTTTATGACGTGTTCTACTTCTGGAGTGTTTGTTAGCTTATCACCGTCTTTAAAGAATAGTTTACTTAATTTACTGATTGATTTTGTTACGACTTTATATTCTTCTTTATTCGGGTGATCTTATTTTAAATGTCTTGCAATGTCATTTACTTCTAAGGTACATACTGTGTCAATTTGGTATAGGTGGTTTAGGAATGTAATTTTATATTTTATCCCGTAAGTCGTATTGTTAGGTCTTCTAAACCTTACTTACTTACTTAGGTGGCACTACAGTCCGAGGTAGACCTGGGCCTTCGCCAACTCGTCTCTCCATTTAGCCCGATCGTTGGCTAACCGCCACCAGTTGCACACTCCAAGTTGGTCGAGGTCTCCTTCCACTTGTGCACGCCACCTAAAGCAAGGGTTCCTCCAGTGCGTTGTCGTTAATTTGGTCAACATGTCCTATCCATCTTATTCGACTGATATGTAGTTTTCTGGCCAAGTCGATGTCACTGTACAGCTCGTAGCGTTCGCTGTTAGATATCTTCCTCCAAAGCACGTCAACTCAAACAGGATTGAAAATCATTCGAAGAATTCTGCGTTCGAAACGACCAAGAAGATCTTCATCCACATTTGCTAACGTTCATGCTTCTGCGCCATAGAGCAATTAACTATTTCCTGTTGGGAATAGTAATTCAAAAAAACTTTTTGGTTTTTTTCTTTTCTATATTTCACTAATTAATTATTTTACAATATTAAATAAGTGTCGTAAGGTATGGCCGAACCCGAATGTGTACAGAATGCAACTCGCCGAAATCTTCCAAGATAATATAAAATGTTGGCTTGCATTAGATGCAATGTCAAAAAAACGTATCCACTTTTGGTACACGAACTTTACGTGTTTTTTCAGTCTGATCTGTAAAGGAATGTGCAACCATAAACAATTATGTGTGGAAAATGTTGTATAAAAACCGTTGAGGTAATCCAATGACTTCGCTATACGGTTATCGAGTGACTTAGGGTAAAAGGGTGACGTACACATACGGTGACCATAGGTCTGTTCGCGAACTAATATGCAAACGTAGATTTATATAAACTTTTGTGCAAAACTACACAAACGCGTTCGCGTACTGAGAAAATGGTAAAAAGATGAACGAAAGGAAAATGTACTTTCGTTAATTTTTCTTCACACAGAATTTCAGCTGGTAAAAAAACGAAAACTGTCAAATAATGAAATCCTGTTAGTTTGCCAGCAAAAAAAACAGCGGTTGCTTCTTTTCACGTACTTATTTTTGAAATGAGAGGATTCTCTCTTGATTTTGGAGATTTGACAGTTTTCATTTTTCTACACATAAAGTACGCGAACGGACCATCAATGCAATATAAAGAGCAATATAAAGGGCAATATTTTGCGTGCTTACAAACATTAAGTATTTATTTATCTGAAATAAATAAATCAATACTAAGGCATGTAGGTACTCATCGAGCAATCTTAAACGGACAGATTCGAAATCCGTATTCAACAAGCCTTATTAGTCCAGATTAAGAGAGCTCATTATGAGTTATGAGAAGTCCCTACCACTCTTAAGTTGAGAGCGTAATAACTTAAACATTTCGGAAATTCGAGATCAGCTGTTTGCCCCATGACATTTAAAAATATATTTTCAAATTTAAAAAAAATCCGGGTTTTGTAAATATAAATCGCCCGAGGTTTTCCACATGCAGAGGTTCTCACAAGGATACACTAGTAATATAAATTCCTGGCTTTCATTTTCACTTTAAAATAGTTTACATAGTTTAAGTTCTTACACGTGTATACTCGTAATTCATATTTCTTTTATTTAGGTACCGTCAACTGGGGTAACTTTGACCGATGGTATAACTTTGACCGAAAGTTAGAAAGACATTGTTAATGGATTTTACCGCCACCTTTTGGAAGATAAACTAACATTAATTTTATATTTAGTAAGTACCGTCAACTTGGCAAACATTGACCGATTTCAAATTTTAAATGAATGCAGCAGTTTTGCTAATTATATATGTATATTGGAACTTATATACTTTATATTTTGGGCTGTGGTAATTACTTTAATTTGTATATCCACAATTAAAATAAATAGTATATTTGGGGGTAGTTTTTGGCCAAAAACTGGGTGGTCAATGTTTCCAAGCCCTAAGTCTAACTTTGACCGCCTTATCATTGATCACTCTTTTGTTCGTATAAGGTCTAGAGCCTTTTGCATATCATCCTCGGTGGTGCTTTTGTAACGCCTTTTTGGTTTAATATTATTTTTTGGCGGCATGGCAAAAGCAAGTTTGAAATTCTATAAAAAACATAGGGACGGGCTACAGTCCGCTTGGGCGAACTGTTGGATACCCTATTCTTACTCCTATCCCTCATAAGTGGGCGTGACAAAAGTCTAAGTATGGTTAAATTGTTAAGAACGCTCTACATATTTTGTTATATAACATTTAAAGGATTTTATCGAAAACAACGCTCCCTAGCTCAAACTTGGGTGTTTCAATAAAATTGTTTTATTTAATTGTGGGCGTGTCAGTAGGCGGATTTAAAAAAAATTAGCACATGAGCATAATGGGCCCCTAGAGAGTATATATTATAGATTTCCGCTCCCTAGCTCAAATTTTGGTTTTTCAATAAAATTGTTTTATTTATTTGTGGGCGTGTCAGTGGGCGGATTTTGAAAATTTTATTTCCCAAGCAGTTTTAGGAGTCATAGATCATATAAAAAAAAATTCAGCTTTCTAGCTCAAAATTCGATTTTTTCCAAAATTTTGTTTTTTGAGTTGTTGTTTGTGGTTTTTAAATTGTGGGCGTGTCTGTGGGCGGATTTCAAAAATTCGTAAACTTGATTATTTAGGGACCCTAGAGAGTATATGGTTAAAATTTCAGCTCTCTAGGCCAAGTTTAAAGGCCTAATTTTTGCCGACGGACGGACGGACGGACGGACGGACATGGCTAGATCGACATTACTATCGATGCTGATCATAAATATAGTAACTTTTAGGGGTCTACGGGCAATATTAAGGTATGTTACAAACTATGCGTGAAAATTAATATAGGTACCCTTAGAATAGGGTATACAAAAACGCGGGAAAAGGGGGGTGGTCAATGTTTGCTGATAGTCATGTCTAACTTTGACCACCCGGTCAATGTTTAACTGAGGTCGGTCAAAGTTAGCCATTTTACTCGAAATAATGGTACATTTTTGTATTTCATTACAAAAATATTAAAAGTTTAATTAAAACTACTCTAAAATACACTTTTCTGGAAGATAATTGAATAATCTACAAACCAGTCCAAAAATGTTATGTAAATCAATTCACTATCAGTCACAAAAAATATAAAGTTTGGAACACTTAAAAACACCGCTACCTAGTACCTCTGACATATTTCGATTTGAACGCGGTCAAACGAAATTTCATCCCTTCAACTTTTTTTCTGTTATATATTAATGAATAGTAGGTACATGATATTATTTGCTGGCGCTACAATGCTGTTATTGTTTCACGTGCAATCGTGTGGAAACATTTCTCAAAGAATACGCTTCAACTCAAACACATTGAAAAACGCAACTTAGAGAGCGAAACAAAAAATGGTTCTAATCAAAGGAGAAAATTAAGTCAAAATGCAAAAAAGAGGGATAATTCGCTCAAAATATAAGCATTTGAATGTTGGGAAAACTAAAAACATTGCCGCAAAGTTGGTGGGATTTCCACTGCAACTTTGAATTTAGAATTAGGTCTAACGTTGAAATCGAAGTTAAGGTTGAGTTGTTAATGTTTTCCATCCCATTAAAAAGCATTGGTTGAGAAATGTACGGTGGGTATTTCATAGCTTACTATTTCAATGATTGAAATGTCGCAGAGTGAAGCATTTCATGAAAATGACAGCCCATAGAAAGCTTTCCATAGAATGCTATGAAATGAGCAATTTAAAGAATAATATTTGTAGCCTCCACGAACAATTTTCATAGAATGCTATATTGCAGTCTATGAAGGCAGATTCTAACTGCAAATGTGTTTCATGTGCGTTGATGCATGCATTACTGCGTACGTCCCTGTTGCACATGTGTTTCAGCCATAAGGCTTTTTCTTTGGTTTTTGCTATGTAGCTTTCAGGACTTAAGCTTTTTTAGAGCTTTTGAGAACCAACATTTCAAAAAATGTTACTGCTTCGTGTTTTCTGATTTCAGTAAAAATGCAGTTAAACAATTGTTAAATATTTTCTTTTAGGAAGAATTATTATTTGCGCGAGTTTTTGATGGAGTTCGCAAATAATTTGTTTGGTTATGAAAATACAAATAAAAAAGATTTACGTGTGTGATATCAATAGTGCAGTGCAAATGCAATAAACATTTACTTTTAAGATTTGAGGAGGTATTATTTTTGTGGTCGTCGGAGTGATAATATGTATTTTTTAGTTTAATTTAGATTTTTTCTGTAATTAATTTTTACCTTAAAAAGGAACAAGCCTATATGGCCCTTAAACAAACGCGCCTGTTATCTCACCTATTGGTGGTGTGGAAAAAGAAAGGTTCAATTTATTTCGGTCATAATGATTTTGATTATAAAATCTTAATAAACCGTTGGTAACCGTATCGATATTTTTAAGAGATTTGAGGCAATTTATAATGCTTTCTACGGAAACCGTTTAAGAGCTTTAAAATGGAGATGGCTTATTAAAATCCATAACGGTCAAAGTGAAAGGCAAATATCCTAACTTCCTTGTACTGCAAATATAAATTGGACAAGGTATACTAAATTAAATAAATAAATAAACATTCCAATACACAATTCCACAGTATGTTTGCAAATATAAGCACTAAAATAATTTCACATTTCAAAATGAACAGTAAAAATATCAGAGGAGAAATGTTATTTCTTCATCCAATTACAAATTTTACTAGAATTATTTTAGTACAATTGAAAATTGTATTCGATACGTGATGAACCACAGAGAGTGGCAATAGGGACTATAATTTGCCTTGCAAATTGGACGCGCACAATTGACAACCGGAGGCAAACCCCTGGTGAGCAATAGAAGAATGTGGATATAGATATAGATTCTGACAGCCCACAGCCAGTTGCATATATTTGTCACTGGGATTAAGTGTTTTTGTAGAAACTTAAATTAAAAAATCATTAAATCATAAAAAAATCAATACAGAAAAGTGGGAAATAGTAGCGCTCCGTACAGCTAATCATCTCTAGCCTCGGTTCTCTAAACAAAAAAAAATATATTATATTGGCATCAAATGGGAATTATGTATACGAAAGAATATATTAACCTAATTATCCGAATCAGGCATGCAGCTATGTGTTTGCACTTGTTTCCTTCACCGGCCTTGCAGGTGCAAGTGCATACCCAAAATTTACTCTGCTCACTTATTTGTTTCAGCTTTACTTCGTGGGGCTTTGAAGTCATAGCCGAGGCTGTGATATACCAATCGCATAGATCCAGGCGGCTTTGAAAATTTCCTCACCTTCTCGAAGAGATCGCTTCATTCCATCAAAATACTGCACTACATCGTACAACGAAATTTTTATTTCTTTGACTAGTTCCTCTTTATTATTCATTCTCAATCACCTGTAATTCAAACATAATATAGATAATATATACACTAATAATATACACAAAGCCCACTTACCTCTAAGAAAATAGCAAAAGAATAAATGGGGAAATGTTAAATTAAATTTTTACCCAAA
The DNA here is from genome assembly GCA_949715645.1 of Portevinia maculata. Classification (NCBI taxonomy): domain Eukaryota; kingdom Metazoa; phylum Arthropoda; class Insecta; order Diptera; family Syrphidae; genus Portevinia; species Portevinia maculata. The sequence continues at coordinate 99,838,859 of OX454525.1, forward strand.
GATTTCACGCAAGATATATGTATTTTTTTGTGGATGACAGCTAGCGATGTCTATATCCGAATTCGTCTACCACAATCCAGAGGGCGTTTTCCAACACTACCATTCGTCAATAGACGTTTTTTCGTTTTCGTTTCAGAGCAGAACGCTGAACAGAACGTGAGCACGTTGAGCATGCTTTGATCCAAGCATGCTCAAAGCGATCGGATATGTTTGTGAAACACACTTCTGAGCGCTCAGCTTTTATGTGATTAGAAATCATTTTTTTATTATAATGTTACATCCAGGCTAGGATTCGAAAGGATAAAAAACTGTATTTTGTCAAGTTCCCTCTGAATATCTTTGTTCTCTATTTTTCTGGTTTTTCGCTTTTTGCATACAACAATTCACTGTTTACTTCATCACAATTAATCAACAATCAAATCTCTAACTCAATATTTCCTTCTTTTCTCTATACTTTTCAAAACTGTCATCGATCGCTTTAAATCGCACTACTTTGTCGCCGTTAAAAAAAAAGGAAATGGTAGCTGACAACAACCAATTACATTCTTACCTCAACTAATTCAACAACTATAAATTACTGTTTATGATGTTAGCTAGATAAAAAAAGTAGGTAGCTAACGCCCAACTATGCCATTTAGTACATTTCGAGCGATGAATTAAATTAGACCATTCCAATTTGAAACGATTTTTTTGACAACAGCTGTCACCACCCAAGAGTTAGAGCGAAAAAACTAACATTATTTCTCCTTCACCTACAAAATAAATTTCTGACGTCACAATCAGGGCGATGGCGAATGAAGAAATTTAACATACCTTGTACAGTTTGTTATCCTCTTTTTCTTGTGTAGTGGCAAAACAATTGTATCTCTCTGATAGCATTAAAAATACATTTTTATTTATACCTATTCGACAGTTTTATTTCACTTGGATTATGGCACTAGTCTCCGCCTAAATGGTAATAATGTTTATAAAGAAATATATCATTCTTTATAATGTGACCAAGATGTGATATCGACATACATAGTGTTACAAAAAGTTTTAATTGAACGCAACTCATTGGCCTATAGTGTCAGCTTCTCCATTGCATATAGTATATATTTTTTCTATTTACTGCAACATGATGTTATCGATTCAATTAGTTGAAAGTGGATATAAAAACAATGGGTAGATGAAAAAAAAATCAAGTAAATTTTATGAAAATTACTTGTACCTTTTATTGCAAGTATAAAAAGTGTGTGAATGTATAACTAGTGCCCATTTTTGGGTAAGTGGTTTCGTTTATTTTCTAAAAGCTTTACCTTCAAATTGAAAAGATAAATCGTATCAAATGTATGTAGGTAAAATGTGGGAAAAAAAAATGTGTAGGGTTTTCTAACTCAACTCGGGCATCATTCAAAATTTCATTTCGGACATTGACCATTCCTTTATTTTTTATGGTTTGTGTTGCGGCACATCAAATCAATTTGTGCGGATATATTTCACTGAACTCGATGTATGGGAAAAGAGCAAAATTGTAGGTGTAATTATTTGCGGAAGTTAATGCGAATTGAATGATAAATCATTTTAGCTCTTGAAAGTATTGTTTATTTCCAATATACTTTGAGTGCACTGAACTGTATCTGTTATATGTATAGAACCGACAAGTAGTAGGAAGCTGCCGAAGCAGTTGTCGGTAGTAAATAGTGTATTCGTTATCATATATTCTCCTACCCGGTGGGCAGGCCAGCTGCGATAAGGCTTGCGTCCTTGTTGACACCGAGTGCAGTTCTCAATGCCAGACGGAACAATTCTTTTACAATTTGGAAATTGAGAAAGCAAAACACATTTGTTAATTAAATACAAAACGCTGTGTTACTCTGTAAGCGTTGACTGCAAACTAACATAGTAACACACCTGAGTGGTTAACATATCCATATATACCATACTGTGTTTGTTTAAGTTAGTTGTGCATTGACATGAATGAATGTTTGGTTACCCACAGCATACGGATAAGAAAAAAATTAAAAGGCGGTTGTTTTCATAGATTTTATTAGAGTCACTTTGCCATGAGTTGACGGGCTCTGTTGTGATTGCGTTTGCGATACATAAGCTGCCCATTCTACTATAATTTCACGTCTTTCATAAATTGTTTGTTCAGAAACATTTCAAACCTTTTGAGTGATGTCAAGTACAATACATACGTTGTAAAAGATCAGATATATGTATGTTTCTTCCTAAACGATCGATTAAAAAAAAAACATGAGAAACTTTTGAGATTCAGCCGAGAATTATCATCTTCACCTGCAACTCCCGGCGGACAAATATCATTGCTGTCCAAAGAGCCTTAAATAATCCACAAGGAGGTTAGAAAATCAACAAATGCATTCATTCTTTTGTTTACAAGTGCACTGCTTTTATTGTAGGTATTTTGGTAGGTAGAGGTGGCGGTTCGGCCTGACCCCAGTTAGCACTATGTTGTGCCTTTTTGTTACCACGACTCGTGTGACCTATGTTGTAGTGGTTGTAGAGGATTTACCTCGCCCCAGAAGCGATCAAGGCCATTGAAGAACGGGCGAATTTTGGGTTTGTCTTGAAGTCAACCAAGTTCATGCTATCAAAAAGCAAACAATCGTCTGTTAACCAACTACAAAAAACGTCACTGTTAATAGCAGCAACTCTGAGTAGTTAGGGAATTTATCTACAGGGAGGGACACCAATTGTGCCACAATAAGAAATTCAAATAACTTTTTTTTTAATCCATGTATTTCATTTATTTATTTTTTATTGCATAAATATATGTATGTAACTAATTGTTTTTGAAGATGATAGACCGTAAATGACCTCCATGCTCATCTACGCATATGCGACACCTGATCAGAAAATTATTCATTGCGGCCTGAAGGGTTGAAATCGGGATCGCCTCAATTATTGTTTTAATTGACTGCTTCAATTGATTCAAATTCCTTGGATTCGTTTTGTACACGTCTTGCTTGACATAACTCCATAAAAAAAGTCTGGTGCAGTCAGAGTCAGGTAACCTTGGGGGCCAGCGAAAAGTGTAGTTTCTGGATATTAATATGTTTGGGAATTTTCGTTGGAGCTCCACCACAACTGTGTGCAGTTGGTAAAAAGTACTCCTTCAACATCTTTAAATAACGGTCCCCATTGGCAGTTACTGTTACACCGTTTTCTTCAAAGATGTATGGCCCACAATGCACCTTGATGAAACTGCGCGCCACAAAGTGACTCGTTCTGGGTGCAGTACCGTCTCATAGAGTATTTCTGGATTAGATTCACTCCATATACAGCAGTTTTGCTTATTTACGTTGCCGTTTAGATCACAACTGGCCTCATCAGACATAAACAAGCAATTTATCAAGCTGTCGTTTCAATCATTTTTGGCAAAATTCCAGGCGAATAGGCAAATCCAGAGGGTTTAACTTGCTTGCAATTTGGACTTTGTACGGAAACAAGTTAACGTCATTATGAATTAGCTGTTTTAATGACCGTCTGCTAACTCCAATTTGCGCCAATAAGTTTCGAGTCGAAACGCTTGGATTTGCCTGAATTGACGATGCTACAGCCGCGATTGTGTCTTGAACCCGAACATAGGGATCTCGATGGTACGCTCTTCGTGCGATGATTTTAAATTTGGCAAACATGTTTACCAACCTCATAATGGTCCATCTACTCGGGGGAGTGCCGCCATTAAACGGAAATGAAGGACTGCAAAGCATTGTACCGCTGCACTATCCAAATCCTCTTTTCGGTATCAAAAGCATTAATTGTAATAAATCTAAATAGTAACCTGACAAACAAAAAAATAAGCCGATTACTCGCACAGAAAAAATGTATTACGTTTTGTTTTTTGTAGCACGATTCGTGCGCAACCCTGTTAATCGGAAGCTGCGTCCCCAGGTCAGAAGCCCGCTAAGGGAAGAAGAAGAAGGTTATTGAAGTGTGGGGGTAAAGTTTCTCGCAATGCCGGCGCAGACTTTTTGGGAACATATATATGTTGTTTTTGCATTACGTATCTCTTACATTAATGAAATTCCTTAGAGCAGTACTAACAGCACGTTTCACTCTGTTTTAGGCTAAAGAAAAACTGGTTCAAGTTAGTGGTGCATAACTGGAAGATTGATTCCATTGACTATTGATTAATAAATCAACTTGCAAAACATCTAACAGCTCGAAATGACGGATTCCAGCATCAACCGATGTAATTCTCCACACTTCAGCCCGATGCAGCAGCACAACAGCAGTAAGTTTTGCTTTGTGTCATTAATTGAAACCCATCACCCATCTATCTACTCATTTACAGGCCAAACAGATACCTTGCATATTTATTTACCAAATAATGGTTTCCGCACAATTAAATTCAATGAAACTACCGATGATGTACGAAAAATTATCGAACGCATTGTACAAAACATTATACCGGGACAAAAAGCAAACTCACAAAACTATGCATTGCGCTTGCGCAATGTTATTACCAAAGAAGTTGTCTGGATGTCCAGAGACACATCATTGTGTCAAGTAGCTGCACGTATCTCAAATCCATCGTGTTCAAATACAGAATGTCCATACAATCCTAAAACAGCGCCAATTCGACAGAAGGAACAACCACAAAAGCCAGATGTTGATACTCACACTAACAGCGTCTGGAGAGCAGAGCTAAGAGTTCGTTATATTCCAAAGAGCATTAAGGAACTCTACGAAAAGGACAGAATAACCTGTCATTTCTATTTCGATCAAGTAACGCCAAGTCATACCATGTATTCCTTCCACTTACTTATGCTGACATTTATTACAGGTTAAACAAGACTACATTAATTCTAACATAACAACAATTGACCTCGATATAGCGATACAATTGTGCTGTTTAGGGATAAGACATTATTTCAGGGATGTAATAAAAGCAGAAGACAAAAAACACCATGTAGACTATATTGACAAAGAGATTGGATTTAAATCTTTTTTACCAAAAACTGTGATACATACCACTAAGCAAAAGAATCTTAAGAAGCTGATACAAACTGGTTACAAGAAAGTCTATAATTACAATGATATTGAGTACATTCTCAAGTAATAATTGTCCTTTCAATGGTGAATTTCTGTTAAACGTTTCTAATTTCAGATTTTTTGAACTATTGCAAACTCAATACATATTCGATCAGGAACAGTTTGCAGTTACACTCAGCTCCGCTTGGAATATTTCTGGAATATTGTACATTGGACCACATATTGGTGAGCAGTTTATTAGGAAAATTAATGAAATAGTGAATGACTTTTTATTTTGCATAGGAATTTCCTACCTAACTCATCCACAGGCAAAACTTACAAAAGTGGCCGACTTTCATAATATTGAAAAAATCGAAACTTGTATTCTACCAAAAGACAGCAATCACATAGACGACACGGTAGAGCAGTCGACCGATCGATTGAAAGGTTCACAGAAGCTTTCAAATAATAGCTATAATGATAAGTCATCAGTGGAAAAGACAGAAAATTGCAACTGCAAGGATATCAAAACGCAACTGAAAATGAAAACCAGTAGCAATGGCGAAGATTTAGTAATTAACTGTATTGGACTCAATGTAAGTATTGGTTGAATCGTTTTATTGTGTTATTTTAGTCAAAGCCTGAGTTGAACAACTCTGTTATATGGCATTTGAACCCTTCATTTGTTTTTTGTAAATAAATATTGTTAAGTGCGCTACCAAAACTTAGTGGCCTAAAATTGCAGTAAGATGATTTGTATCGACTTGACTTCTGGGGTTTTCTTCAGAATTCGCGGCAGTAAAAAAAATTACTCAAGCGATCTGGTTTGATTATTGATAATGCGGCTCAAGAAATCTTTGAGATTATCTTGCTATCTTAGTTGTAGGAAATTATGTGTATATATTTACCTAACCTAAATTGTCGTATGTCTAATCGTCTGGTTATGCTTTGTTCGTAAAATTCTTTTTTGCCAAAAAAGTTTTCATTGAAAACCACACATAAGGTACAATGAGAATGTCGACTTCTACTTCCTCGTCCCCGTCCCCTAAGACCCGCAAATAATAGGCGGTGCATAATCCTGTCAAGAAATTCCCTACCGGTGAATATGTGTAAATTCGAAAAGAATATGCTCAATCAGCCTTACCACACGTTCATTGACTCAAACACTTTCCATCACTGGAAAGACATTACGTTCATTTTTGTAAAGTCAGCATCATTTGTTTTGCGCATCGGCATCGTAATTTGTGCAGTGATGACGCATTGATGCGCATTTTTGTTTCCGAATTTACCCTATATGTGAAATATAAAAATTAAATTGTTTTTTTTTTGTCGGGGTGCGAGACTTTCTACACTGGAGCACTCAGACTCAATACTGGTCCATTATACTACCAGGCAGACACAACACATTTTACTGTGAGAATGTACTAGTTCTCCTAAGAAAAACGAGAAGGCGCTTCAATGATAAGGAGCTTAGGTTTACAGCACTCACCATATCCGCACCAAATACCTGCCACCTGATACGAGCAAAAGCAGAACAATCACAGGGGAAATGTTCCGCAGTGTCGTCGCTTTCTCCACAGGCTTCGCAGTTGGTGGCATCGCTTAGGCCTAGCACCTTAAGGTGTTTGGCAAAAGCGTAGTGTCCCGTAAGAACGCCAGTAGTCTGTCTGCAGTCTTTTCTGTTGAGAGACAACAAGAATGCCGCGGATTTCCTACAGACGTCGGGGAGAATTTGCTTAGTCTGTCTGCACCCTGGAGAGCCAGAGCCAGTCCTAACACGAGGAAAGTCAACTTCATAGTTGCGCTTCAGCCGAAGTTCCGGTATCATTGCATCAGACGGCATATCCATAAGATAGGAGTCCAAGGACAGCCGTTGCGCAAGTTCATCAAAACTCCAGTGCGAGCTATACCAAAAGCCACCACTTTTTAAACGTGAGAAAGCTTTGATTGTGCAACCCATAATGTAAACATCAAGGGGCGGGAGGTTCAATAATGCATCCAGGCAGGAGCCAGGCGTGCTGGGGAAGGCCCCCGTGCAGCCGAGACATACCTTCCTTTGGAGTTTGGCGAAAGCAGCAGTAACGTATTTACGTGAAAGCTTATTCCACCTAACAACCGATGCGTATGCTATAAATGGTCTTACCATAGCCGTATAAATCCATAGGACTCTTTTCGGTGATAAGTCCCATGTCTTGCCGAAAATGCCCTTGCACTGCCAGAAAACCGACAGCGCCTTGGCAGTCTTCAGCTCAACATGTTTGGACCAAAGAAGTTTGCTATCCAGGACGACTCCCAGATACTTTGCTTCATTGGAGAGTTGGATTGTGACGCCTTTTAGCACTGGCTGATTCAACCCGATCAGCTTCCTCCTTCTCGTAAAGAGAACAACCTCAGTTTTAAGAGGATTGACCGAGAGCCCATTCCTAGTGCACCATTCGTCGACCACGTCAAGAGCCGCCTGCGCCTTGGCGCATACTGTCGCTAGGCATGAACCAACAGAAAGCACGGCAACATCATCCGCGTACGCCTGAGCGTATACATTAGAACTGTTGAGTGCGTTCAACAGATAGTCGACCAGCATACACCACAGCAGTGGAGAACATAGCGGCCTCAATCCGCATCCGCAACCAACATTCTTCATGAGCATTACTTTAATCCACAACACCAATGGTTTGTCTACGCCGTGGTGTCTGGCGGAGCTGCACATGCTATCAAAAGTCGCATTGTCAAAAGCACCCTCAATATCGATGAATTGCCCATCGCGTATTCTTTCATGTCAAGCGCGCCCTCAATTCTACCAACTAGATTTTGGAGCGCAGTCTCGCAGGATTTTCCGCGTTGATAGGCATGTTGCATCTGAGATAGTGGATGCAATCGCAAAGCAGTTTTGCGCACGTGAAGCTCAACCAGCCTTTCCATGCTTTTCAGGAAGAAGGAAGTCAGATAAAAAACATAGGGACGGGCTACAGTCCGTTTGGGCGAACTGTTGGATACCCTATTCTTATTCCTATCCCTCATAAGTGGGCGTGACAAAAGTCTAAGTATGACTGAATTGTTAAGAACGCTCTACATATTTTGTTATATAACATTTAAAGGATTTTTTCAAAAAAAAACGCTCCCTAGCTCAAACTTAGGTGTTTCAATAAAATTGTTTTATTTAATTGTGGGCGTGTCAGTAGGCGGATTTAATAAAAAAATAACACATGAGAATAAAGGGCTACTAGAGAGTATATATTATAAATTTCAGCTCCCTAGCTCAAACTTTGAATTTTCAAAAAAAAAAAAAAATAATTGTGGGCGTTTCAGTGGGCGGATTTTGAAAATATTTACACATGAGCATAAAGGGCCCATAGAGAGTATATACTATAAATTTCAGCTCCCTAGCTGAAACTTTTGATTTTCAAAAATTAATATACCCTTAGAATAGGGTAAAAAAAAATTATTTTATTTATTTGTGGGCGTGTCAGTGGGCGGATTTTGAAAATTTTTTATCCCGAGCAGTTTTAGGAGTCATAGATCATATATAAAAAATTTCAGCTTTCTAACTCAAAATTCGATTTTTTCCAAAATTTGGTTTTTTTGAGTTTGTGGGCGTGTCTGTGGGCGGATTTCAAAAATTCGTAAACTTGATTATTTCGGGACCCTAGAGAGTATATGGTTAAAATTTCAGCTCTATAGGTCCAGTTTAAAGGCCTAATTTTTGGCTACAGACGGACGGACGGACGGACGGACGGACGGACATGGCTAGATCGACATTACTATCGATGCTGATCTTAAATATAGTAACTTTTAGGGGTCTACGGGCAATATTAAGGTATGTTACAAACTATGCGTCAAAATTAATATACCCTTAGAATAGGGTATAATGACATTACCTGACGTTTATTTGCAATAAAACGGTCCAGAGATTGCTGAAATACACTTGTTTCCATTTATTACATTTGCTATGGATTCTGGTACTTACGTGAGGCTCACACTTATGTCGTTTTCCATGGGTCTTAATCATAGCATTGGAAACCGTGAAGGGCTTTCAAATAGGGGAGGATAACTATCCCAAGGCCTTCGCCTTACTCAAAGAAAGATAATCTATTCCTTCTGGATTCCGATGGAAAAGCGAAAATCATCTTCTGTTCAATTGTGTATGACGTGTTGAGAAAATAAAATAAACAAACAAAGTCGCCGTTTTCTCATATGGCTTCGACAAGTAGACCGATGTAAGAATTTATATGGTTAGTGAATTCGAGTGTCTTCCGAAATGAAATCTGGTAGCAAGAAAAAAAATCACAATAGTACTCGAGTGGACCGACGGAACAATTTGAGAGTGCTTTTTCTCCCCGGAAGACAAAAACAGTTCTCCTTTTTTGGAAAACGATAAAAGTTGCATTAAATAAATATTTATTAAAAAAAATTACAGTGTAATCAATCATCAAGTGGATAATATTTTTTTAATTCGTATAATGTTTTTCAAAAGAAAAAAATCGTTCAAATATCTTATCTTAATAAATGAGACGAACTTGATCTTTGCACACATCCGGGTATTTAAAGTGTGTTCGAAGGCCGAATTTTAGATGTGAAAACAATTCCCACCCCTGGCCTTACTTGTGATAAAGGGGGAGCTGCTTCGAGGTGAATTACCTCAGCTCTAGAAAGGTAACTAAGGGCCGTTTGTTGAAACGAAATATTTAAGTTCAACATAAACCCTTATATGCCGGTGGCAATGGTGCAGTAGTAGTGTATACGCTTACGAAATGGAAGGTCGTGTATTCGAATCCCGGCCAAGTCCATTACTTTATACCGAATACATGAAATCGTTATCTCCCTAAGTAACTTAGACACCACCCGTGGAGAAAAACCCTACAACTGCACCCAAACACTTCTTTCCTATCTCTCTATTCTTTCTAATACCAAGTAGCTTACACTGTGTTCCTAGCATTATAAGGGTACTGTAACAACAGAAAAAAAATCCCTTTAGCGTAAGCAAATTATAAAAAAAAAAAAAAAAAATGCTATTTACACCGAATCAATTCTAACCGGTTCTTCGTTGACTGAACGTGGGTATTGTCCTATCACTCTCTCTACATGATGCCCATTTAAAAGCTGCTGGAAATGCTGCTTAAACACATCTACTATTCCCTGTGCTTGATGATTAGCGTTCGGGTCTTAAAGCCAGCAGCCAAGTTGCTTGGCCTTTTTAGAAAACCTCCGGATGTTGTTTCGATCGGGAGACTTCTCGATCTGCTTGAGCCCTTCTCCTGGCTTGATACTTTTCCCTTGATGACCTAGTTTTCCATTGCAGCGTTTGTTCATGTGTACGTTCTGTCACCATTTTTCGTTGATCGCACTCATCATCATACTACGTCCTTTTTCTCTGGGGTGGCTGATAACCTACTGTGCTTTCGGCTCCCTCTTTAATGATGTCGCGATACCGGTTCCACATACACTCCTTTTCACTTAATTTCGAACAGTAACTAAATCTATCTGTTATCATATTTTAAATCAAATATAATCGAACATTCGACTCGAATTGAATTAACATTTAAAAGTAGGCAACACTTTTAACAATTACAAATTAACTGGATGTATCTCATACAACTCAACTTTAAAACAACTGAATACATTATTTTTATTATATGAGACAACCTTTTTGAATTGTTATTGTTAATACGTTTAACCTACTTTTAGATGTTTATTTAATTCGAGTCGAACGTTGGATTCGTTAACCGTTATAGGGGGGTTAATATATCCTTCTTTTATATTGCATTTGGTTTTTTCAAAACTATAGAAGGATTTTAAAAAAATATCCTTAAATGAAACCAAAAAATACCTGTTCGTAATTAAGTGAAAATGAGTGCGTCTGTAGGTGGTGAGTGCACAGGGGAAAATCGCTCGCTCACGGACTTTCTGTAGACTCTGGCTACTCCAATCGTGCCAAGGCGTCCAACGTCGAATTTCTTTTATTGAGCGGTTCGCAGCTTCTCGTTGGACAGTCGAGCAACAAGAAAATGGTCAGAGTCGAAGTTTGTCCCTCGGAATGTGTGCACGTTTAAGATGTTAGATGCTGCCTTGCATCGGCTAGCACATGGTCGATTTGGTTGGCTGTTCGGCCACCTGAAGAGCACCAGATTGCTTTGTGGATGCGCAATCTTGGGAAACTGATTGCTATTTATCACCGTCCGAGGCTGGTGTCTCTTTCATAACTACCTTTTTTTACGTGGTAGGGAAGTTACGACGACGACACAACTCGCAACCTGAAGGACCACTTCCAGCATACCTTCTGGAAGAAAGTGTTGCCGTTTACCCATTAAGGGCTCACCCGCCACCATCTCTTTTTCAACACCCTGACTTAGTCTCGAAAATCCTTAATCCAGTTCCAAATATGTTGAAGTAGCTGATGTAGGTATCTGTCATCCTGAATGTCGACTACACCGTTGATTCAATCTAGTGAATTCATCCGCCGTACGTCCTCTTTCTGAGGGGCTCATGTAAGACTTCTGATACTCGACCTGGGCCCTACTTCATAAACATTGACAGGTGCGACAGGTGACAGGTGACAATTTGTAAATGGCAACTTGACAATTTTCTAAATTCTGTCCCATAGCAAAATTGACAATTTTGTAGAATTGTCAGAGAATTTGCGACAATTGTCAAGATTTCGGATCGTAAAAAAATTGTCATGACAATGAATTGTCACCGATTTTTTGAAAATTGTCACAAATTTCACGACAAATTTGTAGTGACATTTTTTTATTGTACAGATAAAAAAGTACAAATTACAATTTTGTCAGTATGTAATTGACAATTGTGATAGGCAATTGAGTCTCGGTAGTGAAGTGACAAATTCGGTAAAAAATGTCTAATATTATGTTTCAAGGGAAAGTGATAATGAATTTTATGTGATATTTCGCGAAGTACGCCACCCTCGAATTTTTAAAGAAAGAATTAACAATGATTTTGCTGCATTAAGTGATTTTCAATTTAATGAAAAATTTCGGGTCTGCAAAAGTACAGCGGAATATATTTTGTTAAAAATCGGTCGACACCTCCAGCATCCCACAAAAAGAAATCATGCCCTTGATGCTAAGACCCAAGTTTTATGTGCGTTACTCTGGCTTGGAAGTGGAGCTCAGTACCATGTAGTTGGTGATGGACAGGGTGTTTCAAAAAGTTAAATTCAGCGTTGCGTCAAAGATTTTGCAATCTGACGGTACATATGGGGGAAGAAATCCGCTGGCCTTTAGAAAAAATAACATCCATAGGTACCTAAACGTTTTAGACATTTTGCGAATTTCGCTTGTGATGCTGGCATTGGTGATGGCTCTCTAATAAGAATTGATGCACCGACTGAAAATGAGTCAGCATTTGTTGAAAGAAATGGTAACCACTCAATTAATGCCGTTCACGATGCTATGGTTCTAAGAAATAACTCTTTAGCAAGACGGTGGAAAATGGATGGATGGCCTCCATCCATTTTCC